>CM028130.1:263320000-264570000 GCA_016271365.2 Neoceratodus forsteri | reverse complement strand
GCTGCCGAACCAATTGACAATGTTGGGCACAAAGCCTAATGACTGAAGGGTAGCAAGGAGGATGGAGTGGTCAACCAGATCAAGTGCCTTGGTCACGTCAATGAAAATAGTCCCAGTGAGGAAGCCGGAGTCCATGGCTGATAAGGTATCAGATGTAAATTTGGGTAGTACCGTAGTAGTGCTGTGGCCCTTTCAGAATCTATGTTGTGCAGAAGTTAGATGGGCCCAAACATTCACAACATGAGTTTTGGGGCCTAGATGAGGTTGGTAATGAGGAACTGTAATGATACCAAAAAACTGTTAAAAATAATGGTACCACTGTATAAAAGGTAAAAATGCAACATAGAGAAACAGTCATGATACACAGAGCATAGGCCCTGCAATGGAATTGGGCAGTCACCCTGCACTGAGTAAACTAAAATAAGATTTGCAAAAAAATTATATTAGACTGCTAATTACACTAATAAAATTTTTTTATGGGAAACACCACAACGAACTAGACAGAAAAACTGCTTGACACAAGATGGGTCACTGATCTCCAGTGAGGTAGTGTGCTCTGGGATGACAGTGAACAACGGATTCATGCAGTTGGGGCCAGTACTGTAATTTATACCATCAGTGCACGGGGCTCCTCCATACATTGGTACCATGCACATGGCACAAGACAGCCCCAAATGTTCTGGCTCTCATTCAATACTGGTGCTTCTGGCCTAAAACCAAAGAGTGGTGCTCTATGGAAGAGCTTGACTCTAAGAAAATACAATTAATCATATTTGACTCTAAATTAATCATATATCATCTTAGGTATATACTGTTTTTGTTGTAAATAAAGTTTACTACATATATATGAATGCAGAATTGTAACGTGTTGCTTGCTGACCTCTGATAAACCCCACTCCCCACTATCTAGAGACAAAATGGTTATCATTTTGTAAGAGCTAGCCTGGTATGTAAAGTAAAAACATCAGATTGTTTGCGCAAAACAGACTTAATTATTCTTCCCTGAGACAAAATGAATTCATAAGTTCATACACTAACAGCTCATGCTTCCTAAGAATCACTCAAAGATATTCATGATCATCTCTTCATCATCCTTGTGTGCTTTCTGATGTTAAACATTGAATTAAAAATGTTTTTTGTTCAGGACCATAAATTACAAAAATCCTTGAGATGAATTATGCAAACACTTTAACTGCTAATTGCCTCCCAGAAAAAGACTCTAAAGATAAAATAAAAAGATGGTACCCATAAATTCCCATTATTACAAGGCCATGTCGAGGTATGAGGGACTGGTCAAGGAGCACACTCTAGAAAGCTATTCTCTACTGCACAAGACATATTTGTTACCATTTTATTGTACTTGTAAATCTAAATATAATATTTCTGATGTGCAGCAAATCACATCAAAGTGTCAAAAATGCTCTAATATAAATTCTGAATTCTCCTTTCATTAAAAGCTCTAGCTGAAAAGGTTCACAATGCAAGTGCCCCATTGTACCTGAAGGGGAGTGAATATGGTCTTAGCAATTCATTGCCTCTTACCTGACTGGTTTTGCTAGATGATGCAAAATGTCACCATGAAGAGATTTTATCCCCCCAAAATTGGAGGCCTTAGCTATTCTAAATGCTTTTTTTGGTAGTCACTTGTTGGTTTATTCCACAGCAAGAGCTGGGTGAAACCTACAACTTCTATTCCACAGCACTCCTTCATTCCCATAGCCCTATGCATTCAGGGTTCACATTCATAGTTCAGGTCCAATAGAAGCATATTTTCAGCTACCATGCTGATGCAGAGCAGGAGTGTATATAAAGATAAATGCAAATAATATATAAAGTGTACTGTGTAAGGCAGACAGCAGTGGACTATGAGGAGAGTGCAGAAATGAAAATTATTTCAAACTGTTGCGAGCATGTGTTGTATGGTCATGGAGAAAGACTTTCAAGGCAAAGAGGAAAAGAGTGAATAAGAGTTGGAAGGCTAGTACAGAGCTGGAAATACTGGAAAGTAAAAGCAAACAGACCCACAGATGTTTTTTATGTGAAGAACAGAGACAGCAAATGTCTAAGTTATGGAGTGAGTGTGAGGTGGCAGTACTAATGTAAGGAGCTGAAATATATGGGAAGGGTTTCAAACCAGAACTTAGACATAAATGCAGCACAATGGGCAAGCTGTCTGCCCTCAAGATATGGGAGAGAGAGAGAGCGAGATGTAAAGGAAACAGTGCTGGGTATGGGGAGGTATTTAAGGGTAAAGTAACAGAATAAGTATAAAATGGGATCCAGTTTAACAAGTGTGGATATGGGTGCAGCATATACACAATATCCCAGTGATCAAAAACCTGGTGGATCATCTTAACATCGATCTCACACCAGGCGTAAATTGGGATACAGGCTTTGTTCCTGCAGAGCACCCCACTGGGGGTCTTCTGGACTGGCATCCACATGACAGGAAAACTCAAGGTAGCACTCCATACAAACCCTGAGGTACTAGAATAAGGTGACATCCTCCATTAGTATGCCTTCAAGAGTTGTGAAGATAGCTGAGGACAAGGATTTGACCAGACACTGCCTGGTGCCAAAGGTCATTGAGACATTTTTTCACACTGCGAGTAGGCTGATTAGAGTGGAATGAAAGTCAGATATTGGTAAAATCCCGCTGTAGGCAAACAGCCAAATCTGAGGCAGATGGGTTTGAGGCAAACAGCACTGTGCTATCTGCTTACATGTGTACATTTGAGGAGACACATGTCTTGGGGAGGACATTTAAGAAATGAGAACAGGGCCGGGCCAAAGATAAAGCCTTTGGGGACACTTCATCCAACAGAGAGTGGAGGAGAGGGGAGAGGGATTTTCCTAAGTGGAGTATTTGTGATCTGCCCTTCAGGTTTGAATCAAACCATTTAACCACTGGGTTAGATAGTCCAACATATGAAAGTTTCTTCAGGAGAATGGTGTGGGTGACATTGTCAAAGGCTTTGGCCAGGTAAACAAAGATGGAAGCTAGAATCAAGTCCAGAACCATTCATGTCAATATGGTATCAATGGTCTGAGAATGGAGGAAACAGTTGAGTGGGACCTCCTGAAGCAAGACTGAAAAGGGGTGAGAAAACAGGAGGAGTCCAGAATGAGAAAGAGCTGAGTAAGAACAAGATGTTCTTGATGTTTGGCCAAAGCTGGCAGTAGTAATATAGGGCAGTAGTTACCTTGGACTGAGGAGTCACCCCTTTAGGGAGGAGAATAACTGTAGCCCTCTACCTAGTGTCAGGGCTGTACTCAAGTGGAAGAAGAGATTTTGGAGATCAGAGATAGGTGATATCACAGCAGGAGCTGACAGATTGAGGAGTTTGGGGGTCCAACCCATCGTGGCTGTGACCTTTTTGAGGATTTAGAGCCAAAAGGGCTGTGAGGGTGACTGCAGGACAATTGAAGGAGGAGGAGAAAGAGGGAGAGAAGGGGATGAAGAATGAAGGAGGGGAGGAATGAGAGGGCACAAGTGGTAAAACAATTACTGAAGTACAGTAGGAGGCAACTCCAGCAGGATCAGTAGTAGACATACTCCACAGTTTGAGGATTGGAACTGTTGATTGCAGAGGAGGTTCAAAGAGAGCATGGTTGACCTTTCCAAAACTTTGAGGGATGTTTGATACTATTCTTAAAGTGGAAGCAAAATACTCAACTTTAACATCATTAGATGGTGCATCATTACAGAAATACATATGTAGAAAAGTCTGCCGGAGAGTCAGAGGCCTTACTGGGCCCTAGCTCTCCTTAGAGTAGTATGGGTATCCCAGGCAGCCATAACATTAGCTTATAAATTTGTAAGGGCCTCATTTTATGTCAGTGGATGCTAACATGAAGGACCAGTCAAGTATTAGAGAGGTTAATACAAAAGTGAGAAAGATCAATTGATTGGAATTACTAAATCTGTATGAACGTAGGAGGGGCTTACGCAAGAGGCAATTCTCTAGCCACTCATTAAGCTTAATTAGGAAATGGGCTTAAAGATTGCTGACTGCTGATTGCTTGAAAGCTACTTTGACCTGGGCCGTTATCCCAGCACAATGGCCCGGGTGAAAGCAGCTCCTGGCAATCAGTACTCTGCACATACCAAATATTGCTACACTCTGTTCTAAGAGCAAATTACAAATACAAACTTCTCGTCTCACACATAGACCCTATTATAGTATGATACCAGTTGCCCAACTCCAGTACCCAAGTCATCCAGCTCCCACTTAGAAAGAAGCTCAGTTTCAAACTTTTTTATGCAGTATTCTGTTCACCACGACCAGTTTGCAGTTCTATCTCAATAACTGTACCCGCATGTGACAGAAACTACTGTTTTTTTTTGGGGTTTAAACAAAAAAAAAGAGAGACTGTCTGGCCCTCTATTACGGCAACAATCCACATCTCACCCAATCTGACCAGCTGCCTGCTTTATCACTAGTGGTAAATGTTGCCTACTATTCCCAATCGCCCGACACTAGCTTGCAGCTGTGATCCGACCAGCAGCCTCATCTCTTTCAACACTATGCTAGCACAGTACGCTAGCCTCCAAAACCATTTCCTGCTCTCCCTTTGCTACTACTTAATTGCTGCTAGTATGATGCATCAGCGTCACCTACTGTCAAGCTAACAAAAGTTTTGTCCTAACTGGACTATTTTTTGTCTGTGCCACACATATTGAAACAGTAAACAAAATGATTTTTTTTTAATAATATTAATAAAACATTTTTTTTTAAACATATTCAATTCACTGCAATAGACCCATTTCATAATTGCAATAAGGCACTCGGGGGGTGCGTTATGGTGGGTAAACAGCCTTTCTCGAGTGGTGGAAGCACGCAGCTTCGTCTTGTACTGTAACCCACCCAAGGCAGGCCATTATCCCACTGTAACGCACCCCTGTCATGCCTCATTGCTTAATATTATTCTACTGTAGGGCAGTTTTCAGGTGAACTATATAGCATTTGAATACTATTCAAAACACAGAGGAAGTACCCTCAAATTCAGCTTCCTCTTTGGATCTACAACAAGAAATAATAACCTCTACCTGCTTGCAGATCTGATATCACTGATTGGGAAGTCTCTGTACAAGCATGTAAATGGAACATCACACTCAAAGGCTCAGGAAAAGGAAGTTCATATATTAAACACTTCAGCTGTAAAAAAAACTACACATCTGAGGAAACATACGAATAAATATTAACTTTTTATACTCAGTTCCAGTTTTGCCAGCAGTCCTTTATCTTATGAAAACTGAATTATTGTTTCTAAGACCCTAGGGTGTTAAAATAATAACAGTGGTGCTGTATAATATTATAATATGATGCAGACTATAACCATAGTAAACATGAGTAGTACATTTTCTCTTATATTATGAAAAAAAAAAAGTTTTTCTGAAGAGTAGTGTAGTGGTACAAATAAACAAGTAAACAAAACAAGCTTATGTATTGTATTAGCCAGTGTTCTACTGTGTCTATGCATATTGTAAAAATGGGGATTCCACAACTCGAGGACCTCAGAGACTATCTAGTCACTAGAGGGTCTATCTATTGAATACATCTCATCTAAAGATGAAGAGTTTAGACATAAAAACAATGACAAAAATATGCCAATTTATTAGACAGAATGCAAGATTTGTACTTTATGCAGTTTTGCTTACCTTGGGCCCAATTCCAAGACAGCGGTGAGAGCAGGCGCCAAAGTACTGCCAGTGTGTAAAGTTGCTCCAAAACCTACAACATGCAAGCTGCACCATATTCAAGAGAATGCGTGAATCTGACGGAAAATGCTGAAATCATATATATACAACTTTCGCCTAAAGTCTTGTCATAGCCATAACAGCAACCTAACAGAATGCATGTCATAACCCAACGACCATATAAAAGTGCACAAGGCACGAATGTATTTGTAGGAATGCGGTAAAGATATATGGGGTAGTGGGAAGAGGCGGCAAGTGGTGGTAAGAAGAGAAGGAAGCATAATTACACGCATGAGTGATGTGCTCCTAGATCAACTGGAGGCCCAACCAGACCTGCTCTTGGGCAGGGGAGGGGAACGGGGGGAGAGCGCCAAGAGGAAGGTGGCATGGGATGAGATGGCTGTAAAGGTTAATGAGGTTACAAATGCAAGGTGCACCATGCGCGAGCTGCAAAAGCGCATTAGCAACCTCAAATGCCATGCCAAGGCCAAGGAGGCACACAACAAGCAGCAGGCAGTGGCCACAGGAGGTGAGACCCCTCAGCACCCATGACAGGAGGGTGCTGGCAGTTATGAGCCAGCACAGTGTCCACGGGGACACAGACCTCAACAACTTCCAGATGGACACAGGGATGGGTAAGTGGAAGTGTGGCACATGGCATAGTGACTATTAAGAAGGAATGCAAAAATGGGCAACAGGGAAGGTGATATGCTGGTATCATAAGCAATGTGTTGCAGTACAGGAGGAACAGTGAAGGTGGAGCATGGCCACACAATGTGGAACAGTGAACAGATGGGAGGGAATGTGTTGGACTGGACCCTGGAATGTGGCACAGCCAAGAGGAATGCATGCAGTGCAGTCAACACATGGGGAGGAAGCACTGATGCACTGTTGTCCCCCCCCCACAGGTGCAGCACCAGCGGACACAGGGCAGGTAAGCCGACTGCCAGTCCTGCCCACAGTACATTGGACAGTGATGAAGGGCTGGGAATGGTGGCATGCACAGTGGGCATGACATGGTGTGGTGGCACTGATGCACTGTTGGTCCCCCCACAGGTGCAGTGCCAGCGGACACAGGGGCAGGTAAGCTGGCAACCAGCACCACCCCCACGCTGTGGGACGGTGTGTCAGGGGTGGGGATGGAGGCATGCATGGTTGGCACGTAATGGTGGTGCAGCACTGACGCTCTGGCATTCCCGCACAGGTGCTGCACCAGCAGACACCAAGGCAGGTAAGGCCACAGCCAGCATAATCCTCAGTGTGTGGAAGAGCAATGCAGGGGTTGGGACATGGCAGGTATGTGAGGCATGACAAGGGAGGTAACAGTGATGCACCAATGTCTCCCCACAGGTGCAGCAGTGGTGGACACAGGGCCAGTGGACAGTGCTGACACCAGCGCAGAGCAGGCCCAGCAGGACACAGCCAGGACACCAGGGGTGAGGGAGCACGAGGTGGTGGAGGAACAACAGCAGGAGGAGGAGGAGGGCCTGGACCTCAGCGACATCCTGAGCAGCGGGAGCCTGGGGGACGCGAACACCCCAGACATGGGCCCCACATTGTACCATTGACTGGAGGAGGCCCTGGACAGGAGAACACCACCCCGAGGAGGGCCGGCCGCAGACCCTAATGGATTATGCAGGGATCTGCCGCACCCTGGTCACCACACACACGGAACAAGGTGAGATGCTGGGCTGCATAGGGCTCAGCATGAATGCCTATTATGCAGCAGTGGAGGAGCAGATGGGCACACAGATAGGGGTGCTCGAAACCGGGATGCGCACAACACAGTCGACCAGTGAACATCTGGTGGAGGCCATGGCCACCACACAGGCCGGTGCACAGGCACAGACATGTGCCATCACCAGCCTGGCCATGGCTGTTGAGGGGTTGGTGGCCCAGCAGCTGAGGCAGATGGATGCACTGCTGGCCCTGCAAAAAGCCACGCATGTAGACCTGCACCCATGAGGCTCCACGACGCAGGATGTCACCACACAGGTGCCACAGGAGGTGCAGCTCTCCCCAGAACCATACAGGTGCCATAGGAGGTACAGCTGTCCCCAGCACTGACACAGGCGCAACCAACAGCAGCAGCAACAACACTGCCACTGCCAGGTGTGGTAGGCCTAGCAGCAGCAGCACCCTCCCCAACACTGCCACAACCACCACCACCTGCACCACTGGTGCAGCAGCACCCACCACCACCACCATCACCACCGGATGCGCCACTGCAGGTGGCCCCACCACCACCACCACCACCACTGGCACCGCAGGCAGACCCACATCATGCCGGCAACACATGCAGCGCCAGGGCAACATATGACACCAACAACCACTGGATGAGTACCGGTGGCACAATAGGTGGCCAGAGCGGCAGGGCAAAGGGCAGCAGCAACACCCACCACCAGGGACCGGGGGTGGAAGGTGCTTGGCACAGGGCACAAGACCAGTACGAGATGACTGGAGGCAGCACAGGTGCCGGCACAGCAGCAGGCCACAGACAGTGGTGTGCCCAAAGGGCCAGACTGGTGACAGTGCCACAGCAAGCATCAACTGTAGCAGGGTGGCATGGAACACCCCAGAGACTGGCAGTGCCAGTGGCACCTGTTGACAGTGGTGGCCCAGCGGACATGCACCAGGGGCAGGGTGGCCCAGTGCCACTACTGGGGCTGCAAAGCACAAAAGGACTGGGCGGTAGCAGTAGGCAATGGACAGACATACCTCCTTGGAGCGCCGCTGCTACAGGGGGCGGGCAGTGTGGCAGTCTGGGTGAGCACAAGGTCTTGATGTGTGGTGTGTGTGAGGGATGTGCATGAGCCTGTCCATGTGTGGGGGGCGTGGGAGCACTTGGGGAGGGCACTACTGTGAGTCCTGTGTGTGTGCATTGCACAGTCACTGCGTGTGGGTATGTGTGAGGGCCTGTCATGTCTACACTGTTGTACTGCACTGTGTCACCTATGTCAGATGTCACCAGCAACAAGTAAACTGTTATGCACTAAAGGTCCGTGTGGTCTCCCTCATTACCACTGCTGTGACAGGTCATTCCACATGTGTGAGAGGCATGCTGCAAACCACACATGCACGGTGGACACGTAGGCTGCACGTGCATACAGGCCACACATGTATCCCATAGTTGCATATCTTCAGTTTGTGGGAATGCAGTTGCACAGCAGCAACCTGCAATGCACGTGTGGTCTGTACATGTGACATGTGCAAGGAGAGGCGTGAAGGCGGAAACTAGGCCGCAGACCGGACACGGAGGGCATGAGCGGAAGTTCTGGCAGCAGTGGATACCAGCTACAGGAACTCTGGAGAGTAGGACCAGGTGGTACATATCCTGCTAACTGGTAAGCACTGGGACACTGCACCCCCAGGCCTTATGCTATAATCAGTACAGCAGACATGTGCTAATGATGTGTGCCATTCTGTTGCACCAGGGGAGACACACCCAGACCATAGGTGAGTTCTGGACAGTGCACAGGCTGCATGTGTACATTGCCTGTACTACTTAATGTTCCTAATATGGCTTTACAAATCCACTTGTCTAGGAGAAGCCCACACTGTACAGAGGAAGGTAGGTGGACAGTGCAATAGCACCATATGTGCTGAGGTCAATGTTTGTACTGTTGCTAATGCTGTGTTGCCAATTGTCCATCCAGGTGAGCCACTGTAGTCTGCAGTGCCACCCATGGGTGCACACATGGAGCACAGGGAAGGTAGGTGCATTGCACGGTGTAACACTGTCTACATGTGGGTCCATGGGACTGCACCTTGGGCACAGGTGTATAGGCGCAGTGCCACATACCCTTGCGCATACAGCTGTGCAATCACACAGCAGGGTGGTGGGTAGTGCTGTTGGCTGCCACCCACACTGTACACAGCCATGCTGTGGTGTGCTATGGGGCCGATGGGCAGCAGATGCCATGAGGCACCACATACCAGCCTGGCACCGTGCATCTGGACTAGGTCACTGTGCATGGCTTCAGTGTAGGCCACAGATGCGTGGTGCACATCCATGTTCGTGGGTGTGGCAGCATGGCGGTACATGGCTGGGACTGGTGTATGGCAGTGTGGGCAGTGCAGCATAGGCAGCAGCCGTGGGGCTGCCCCACTGTGCACTGTATGCGCATGGCACCACACAGCCCTGTCATGCCACCTGCGGTGTGTGGTGGCATCGTGTACACCTTCGATAAGGGACGTGTCATGCAGGGGCATGCATGTGCAGGATGGCCCTGCCACGCCACACCCCGGGTGTGGCATGCACGGTGCAGTGCAATACCCGTTGCCACTGTGCCCCAGCCCTGTATGCCATGCTTTCCACCGCAGATCTCAACAGGCAGCATGTGGGGGGGTGACAGCATGGATGCCTCACTACTGTGCACTGACACGTGTGCTATGCCTTGTTCCCATGCAGAGCTGTACCGCATGTTCCCGACACCCCCATCCCAGGTCACCGACATCAGCCAGTATGCCCGCGGAGCACGGGCCTGAGCCTCAGCAGGCATGCACCCAATTTTACACCCATGGAGTCAGCCATGCTGGTCAATATGGTGCAGCAGTGGGGGAGGACTCTCCTCCTGCCTGGGTGCAGGAGGCACACCACAGCGGAGTGAGACAGAGCATGGAGAGCCATAGGGGCACGTCTGGGTGCCAGCAGCGGCGTGCCTTGCACCATCTGCCAACTACAGCACCGCTGGCAGGACCTGGCACAGCGGGACCCGGGGCTCCTACAGAGGCTCATAGACATGGCATGGAGGCAGGATGCAGAGATGATTTCCCCACAGGTGCAATATGCAGTGACCAGGGACAGATGCGTTGTCGTGAGAGTGACCAGCAGCATGGCGTGGGACTGCGATAAGAGGCATTGCACTGGAGGTCTGGTAGGTGCATACACTGTGTGCCATGTGTTGTGCCCATGCCACAGTGGCCCATGGGGGCTAGTGCGGCAGCTGTGTGTTGCATGTGTGCATGACACATGTCCCAGACTAGCACTAACCTCAGCCTTTGCATCCTTACAGGTGTGCATAGCAGACTGACGCCCCACCAGAGGGCCCTGCTGAGGGCCATGGCAGAGGTCAAGGCAGTCGACGCAGAGGCCTACTGCCATGACACCCAGCGCCACCTGTGGAGGGTGAGGCCATCCCTCCCTCTTCATTGAAGGGGGAGGCAGAGGTGGTTGAGATGCTGGACCCCACAGACAGTGGGCAGCAGGAGCCGGAGGACCAGTCAGCAGACATGGACGTCACAGTGCAGGACACTGAGGGGGCTGTGGCCGAGGATGTGCCTGCTGTGGGGCCGCTGGTGGAGGGGGCAGTGGAGGGGCTGCAGGGAACAGCAATGCCCCCATCTGTTGAGTGGCCTGGGGACTTGGCTGCGCAGGCCACTGATGACCCTGTTCACCAGGCAGGCAGTGGTGGCCTGACCCAGCCACCGCTGGGTGTGCAGGATGGCAGTGTTGGGGCTCCTGGGGGTCAGCCTGGCCAGGGTGATGCACTGTACCCGGGTCAGATGCCAGCGGGTGACCAGCATCTCATTGAGCAGGTGTCTGCAATAATGGGGGACATGGCCAGACTGCATGGCTCCCTAGGTGCCCTCCTGGATATGCTGCAGCGGCACTAGAGCCCAAGCAATCAGGCAGTGTTGTGATGTTGGATGGGGTGGAGCTGTATATATTGGGTGGGGGGCCTTGTATATAGGAAGGTGCTGTGTCCAGGGGAGGGTCACCTGGACCAGTGTGGGCAGGCTGTGCAGGAGGGGTGTGTGTGTGTGGGGGGGCCTTTACTGTTGTGCGTTTTGATGTTTCCTTGTTTTGTACTGCATATTAAAGGTTTTTTGTAAACATCTGGCTCTGAGCGTCTGTCTCTGGTGTGCATGGGCATGTGCATGTGTGTCGCCATGCACATGGGGGCACACGTGTGGTGGTCCTGCACCGTCCCCTGTACATCTGCACCATGCACCTGGATTCTGTGTGTTGGCTGTGCAGCTCACAGCCATGGGCGCACACCAGTGTCCATGTCCGCATGGTGTCCTGTGTGCTGCAGTGCACCATGCCTAGTCTGGGCCACATGCCACAACACCATGCATATCCTGGCTGTGTGGCGGCCTTGGGCCTGTAAGACTCCCTTCCACCTGGGGGACCAGGGGTCCCTGTGGGTGGCACCAGTGGCACAGGCAATGGTGCATCTCACCATCATACGTCAGCAGGTCTGTGCCACCCGATGCTGTGTCCCTGTTGTGGTTGCACTATTTACATGCATCAATGGCCATGGCAGAGGCATTGTGCCTGTTGGCGCCATCATCCCGGTGTTGTTTCTGTGGCCTGTGTGTGACCTTTGCCTCCTGTGCCCTCATGTCCAGCACCCATGCATACACTGGTACCCTGTGTGTGCCTGTGTTTCCGTCCCATGGTTGCGGTCCTGCCTCACAGCTGCTGTTCAGCACGCATCAGCACTGTTCCTGCTCCAGTGCAGCCACTTATAATGCATGATACCTAGCAGCCGCTTTCACCTCCCCTGGCAGCACAGTGGCACTGGCATGAGTGCCATGCCGTTGTCAGTGCTGCATTGTGCCACATTGTGCCACAGCGTGTCCCCCGTAGTGCTGCTGGTGCAGCCATGCTGCTTCGGGGGCAGTGGTGGTGCCTGTGCTCACCGGCCTCTGCCGTCCCTCTTCTACTCCTCTTGCTGCCTGTGCTGTGTGTCCCACTGTTCAACTGTCTGCAGTGCTTATCTCCAGACTGTCTCACATATCATGGCATTGTTCCCCATTGTACATCCCATTACTTCTCTGTTCCACATGGCGATGCCTTGTCCCACATTCAGCTCTGGGCTCTTGTTGCTGCTTGCTATGGTCCACTGCACCTCATCTGGTATTCAATTTCTAATGGCTTGTCTGGCCATTTCACTCTGTCCTGGGTGTCCTGGACACATTTGCTTAGTTGTTCAACTGTTTGTCCTTTGGTCCATGTTTGGGGCCTACTGGTTGTGTGGTATACTGCAGTCTAGCTGGGGGGGGTCCTCTGGCCTGTGCACTGTTTAGGACAGCTATTCCCTGTTCTAACTTACATTACCTTCCTCTGCCGTATTTCTTTAGGCCAACTGTTCTAGAATACCAGGTCCATGGTGCTGGTGTGTTACGCCCATCGTAGGCCATGTTACGCAATGGCGTAAGCATTTATTGGCGTAACTGTGTCGTATCTTGCATTTGTTGTAGCAGTTGCAGGTTGCAGCGTAAGTGTTCTTTTGGAATCGCGCGTGTCGTAAAGCCTGTGCGCAGATGACACTAAGCTGTTGGGGAGGGTCTCCACCTAGGAGTGTGTTGCAGATATGATGAGAGACCTGAGTAGACTAGGGCAGTGGTTGGGCATCTGACAGCTCAAGTTTAATGCCAGCAAATGCAAAATTATGCGGATCAGCAAGGAAAATCCAAGATCCTGGCACTGGCTTGGGGTATCTGAATAGTCTTGATGTAAGAGGAAAGAGAGACGAAGGGTCAGGTGTGCACAGTACTGTAGTGCTTGCTTCAATCAGAATAGCTAACTCTCATCACAGTGACAAAACACAGTTAGAAGCACTCCAAGCAGAAAAAAAATGTCATAGACTGACTAAAGTGCATAGGTGTAGCTCCTCAAATTTATTATGCAAATATGTCGTCGAGGCACAGGTCAGGAAGCATAAGAAAACCAGGAGCAGTTTCAAAATTCACATATAGCATTTTATTTTTCTCAATAACAGCAAAATGAAAAATAATTATTCAGTATAACTATTTACAAAGGCAGTATAAACAGAAAATGAAGCCCTTCTGAGGAGGGGTCGAGAAACAATGGGGAGCAATCAAAACAGCCATCACAGAGGCAAAAAGACTTTGTGTAAAGCAAGCAACAAAACACAACGAAGGAAAAAAACGTTATGGTTCTCAAAAGAGGTGTCAGGAAAGGTTAAGGAGAAAAGGATAGCATTCAGGAAATATAAGGTAACACAGAAGGAACAGGAAAGAGAACTTTATCAGTTAAAGCAGAAAGGCAGGGAAGGCAGTCAAAATAGCAAAGGACCAAACTGAGGAAAGGATAGCCAACTCTGTTAAGAAGGGGGATAAGACCTTTTATAGGTACATTAGGGAGTGAAGAAAGATGAAAGGAGGGATATTGAGGCTTAATAAAGGGAAGGGAATGTGGGAAGAGGGTGACAGTGAAAAAGCAGGGATACTGAATAAATATTTCTGCTCAGTATTCACAAAGGAAGAGGAGGGGGAGGTACCTAAACCAAACAAGAGAAACACTCTGAAGACGGGGATTGATACCAATCCATTTACAGAAGAAAGGGTTCTGAAAGAACTAATAAAATTGAAAGTGAACAAAGCAATGGGGCCTGATGGGAGTCACCCAAGAATTCTAAAAGAACTAAGGGTAGAACTAGTGACACAGCTGACTACTCTCTTTAACAAATCATGGGAGGATGGGGTGGTACCTGAGGTCTGGAGGGCAGATGTGATTCCTCTTCACAAAAGTGGGAGCAGACAGAGACAGGAAACTACAGACTAGTTAGTTTGACCGCAGTGGTAGGAAAAATGATGGAATCACTTCTGAAGGAAAGAATTGTTGAGTACCTAGAGGCCAGTGGGGCACAGGACCCAAGGCAGCATGGATTCACGATGGGAAGGTCGTGTCAGATGAATCTAATAGATTTCTTTGACTGGGTGATCAAAGTACTAGACCAGGAAGGGGCTATGTACATGGCCTACCTAGATTTTAGCAAGACATTTGATACAGTCCCACACAAAAGATTAATACACAAATTAGCCAGCCTTGGAGTGGGTACCAAGGTGGTAGCCGGGATAAAAAAATGGCTAGACAACAGGACGCAAAGGGTAGCAGTAAACAAAGTCCACAGTGAAGAAAGGTGGGTTACTAGCGGGGTATCGCAGGATTCAGTATTGGGACCGATCCTTTTTAATGTCTTTATAAGTGACATCGCAGAGGAACTGGAAGGAAAAGTATGTTTCTTTGCAGACGACACAAAGATCTGCAACAGGGTTGATACATAAGATGGAGTGGAAAGGATGAGAAGGGACTTGGCAAGGTTGGAGGAATGGTCAAATGTATAGCAGCTCAGATTCAATGCAAAGAAGTACAAGATAATATATCGGGAAACAAAAACCTAGGGGAAGAGTACACAATGGGGAGTGAGATACTGACAACAGTAAAAATGGAAAAGGACCTGGGGGGGTAATTATATCAGATGACCTAAAGGTCAGCAAACAATGTAAGAAGGCAGTAAGGAAGGCTGGGGGGGATACTGGGATGCATAGGGAGAGGCATCAATAGTAGAAAACAGGAAGTTGTTATCCCTCTGTACAGACAGCTGGTGAGACCCCATCTGGACTACTGTGTACAATTATGGAGACCCCATCTCTGCAAAGACATAGACAGAGTGGAGGCTGTCCAGAGGAGGGCAACCAAAATGGTGCAGGGTCTGCAGCAGAAGACATACGAAGAAAGACTAAAGGAGCTTAATATGTAAGCCCTTGAGGAAAGAAGGGAGATAGGGGACATGATAGAAACTTTCAAGTACCTCAAGGGAATCAATAAAGTCCAGGAGAGTAGTATCTTTCAGAAAAAGCGATGTGCAAGAACAAGGGAGCACAATTTGAAGATAGAGGGGGGAAGACTCAGAGGTAATGTGAGAAAGTATTTTTTCACGGAGAGGGTTGTGGATGCATGGAACAGCTTCCCTGAGAAGGTCATGGAGTCAAGAACAGTGAGAGAATTCAAGAATGCATGGGACAGACATAAGGCAGTCCTAGTGGGGGGTAGGAGGAAGTACGCTGTTGGTTAACTAGGATCCGTAATGTATCTGTTAGGTAGGAAAATGAGCAGACTAGGTGGGCTAAGCAGTCCTTATCTGCTGTCAAATTCTATGTTTCTATGTTTCTTAATTCCAAGTTTGTCTCTCAGTCTCCTTGTATCTCTAGTAAAAGCATTGCTGCTCTTTTTACAAGTCTTTGGGAACTCATTAAGAGAGCCTGCTTCTCACAGAATGTTCTTGTAAGTTTCCAAGCAGGTGCAGTAAAAAAAAAAACATACTGACCTCTTGTTTACAGCTCTGCAAAAGACTTAAAAACTGCATCTCAGGTTAACCCCTTGAGTTCCAAATAGTTTTTTGCTATCATTTCAACAGTATAACTATATACAGTTTTAAACAAAGGGATCCCAGTATCAGTTACATTTCCACATAAGGAATCACATATATTTTTATAACTGCAGATATGCAAGGGGGAGAGAAGAAAAGACAGAACAACAAGTGAAGGCAGAGAGATAGCGAGAGGTGGAGAATCGTGAGACTGTCGGAGTGATCAGTTCCTAGGTCTCACAAGAAAATTTGGTTGCGCAACCACAGACAAGAGACAGAAATGGAGAGGACAGAACAGATCCTTACATTTAACTCTTACTGCATAACAAATGAGGCAGGGCCTTATTCAACTCTGTCACAAAATAGAGCCATAGAAATGACAATGTGGTACCTACAGAGCATAGAGGACACATTAAACCCCAAGCAGCTTTGTGCCCCACTGGCATTTTCTCAAGGCATCCCCAGAGGAACAGCTAGTGAGACACGAAGCTGCTAGGGGTTAATGGGTGTTCTCTGTGTTCTGCATCTGAGGTGATATACCTATGCACTTCAGTCAGTGTATGACATATTCTTTCTGCATGAAGTGCTTCTAACTCTGTGTTTGGTAAGAGGAAAGAGACATGAGAGTGATCACAGATGATAGCTTAAAAGTTACACACAGTGCAATGAGGCATTTAGTAAGGCTAACAGAATTCTTGGATGCATATGGAGAGAGTAATCCAGCAGGAGAACGAGAGCGCGAGTAATACTGCCTCTGCACAGATCACTGCCCAACTTCACTTGCAGTGCTGTGCATAGTTCTGGAACTCACAACTGAAGAAGGATAGGCTCAAGTTTGTATGGGGTACAATGATTAAAATGATACAAAGGGAAGTACTGGAAATCCAATGAGAAGCGTTTGACTAACCTGGATACTCACTGGACATTAGGAGGGAATGGAGTGACATGATAGAAACATTCAAGTTTCTCAGGATAATAAACAGGGTTGACAGCCAGCAACCTTAAAAGCACTGCAAGAGGTCTACTCTGAGGGGACACAGGTAAAGCTAAGCTGATGGGAGGCAGGATTCGGAAGGAACTGAAGAAGTATTTCTTCATGGAGAGGGTGGTGTACAAGTGGCATGGTTTACTTAGGGAGGTGGAGGAGATGAAGACTGTGGAGGACTTCAAGAGGCGGTGGGACAGACATGTGGGATTGATAAGATATGACAGGAATGGTGGGAGAGGAGGGGGGCCAGCTACCTCTTGGAGACTTTGCAGTGCATTCAGTACACAGCACTAGGCTGGTGGGACCGAGTTAGATAGGAACAGAGCAGATATCCCACAACTGCTAAACAATGTTTTCTGAAGGGACATGTATTACTGAAATAGTAGCCAATGTTTTTGTAACTGTTGAAGAATGGCAACAGTAAATTCTCAGGGTTCATGTTTGAATTCTTTTTCGTCAAATTAGTATTTTGTTCACAGACAAAAACGGGTGATTGCAAGGTGCCAGTTGATACAGTGCCATTCACTATATCAGAAGGATGATGTAATGGTTAAGACATTCATTTTCATGTGTAGTCATTCAAGCAAAATTGCAACAACCCATAATAAGGACAAATCAAGCATGGAGGAGATGAGAGCATGAAGACACTATTTTCCCCTCAGTATCCAGCTCTAATGTACATGTAGCATACTGTATAGCACAGATAGACATCATATTCTCAGTGTGTTATCCCTACAACACAGTTGGGTACAATCCTGTGTTTTTTTGTATCTTGTTCATTCTAAAACTATTGATGCAAACCATTTTGCCAAAAGATGAATGGGCCACTCAGTTGCTGCCGAAGAAGTTAATTACTCAAAGGTTTGATTAGGCTACAAGTGGGCAGCATTGATTAACAAAAAGGCTGGCAATTAAAATATCTTAGATCGAACCCTTATTTCTTTCATTCTTTTTTTTTTAATCCCTGTCTTCCCATTTTATTGGTTCCTAATCCATGGCTGGGAGAGTAAGCAAACAGTTGCCTACACAGCCAATAATGATGCCACTCTCTAGCCAGTTGTAAGGACAGTTGCTTAACGATACAGCCCCCCGCCTCACACTCACCCCCAGCACACAGTCTCATGTCCTAGGATCCTGAGCTCCCTGCAGAACAGGGGACACAGTGCAAGCAGCACTGCACATTGCCACTGTATGACTTTCTTTCCTGTTATGCTCAGTCACCAGTTGTTGCAATCAAAGTTTTACAACAAGATCAAACTATTGCCAATTCTGTTTATTTGCCAGATTTTGCTGTGAAAGTGTTTTTAGTGAGTGTAGAAGCAGAGAGCTCTGTGAAGTATTAGTAGTGCTCCCAGTGTTAGAATGAGTGGGGGAGGGGTTCAAGCTAATAGTGTGGTACAGTGGCTATTAGTATTGTGGGGTGGAAAAGTGTTACCAGTGCTGCTGGTGTGAACACAAGTGATGCACAGTGGCATTAATTAATTTATCACTGCTGGTGTTAGAATGAGTAGGAGGGGGAGCAACAAGTGCCATACAGCAGCTGTTGATATTATGGGGGAGACTTGGGGGGTACTGGTGCTGCCAGTGTGACAAGTGCCACACAGGGATGGTTAAGGATTACTGACACTGCTAGTGTAAGAATAAGCAGGGGTATGGAAGCAAGCTACAACAGGTGCCACACAATAGTTGTTGGTATTACTGGAGGTTTCAGCACTGCCAGTGTGTGATAACAAGTGGCACACAGCAGCATTAAATATTACTGGCACTGCTGTGGATAGAATCAGGCTGGGGGAGCAGATTAAATAATCCTATAAGAGTGACAGAACACTCACTCCAAAAAGATATTGTAAGCATCAGCGACCAGTGAATTGTTAATAGTCTCCGCCTATCCTCTGAGGGAGAGAAAGAGAAGAACCCTGCATCAGACCCATCTAAGCAGTTCCAGCAGAGTTTGGATACCACCCTAAACCTTCAGGGCCTCTTCATGCCTATGATCATGTCAGGCTACCTAGACAGCAGGGTTTAATCATGGGGCAAATGACATTATCTCAGGGCTCACCCCACAACAGTTAACCATTTAACGTAACTAATGAGAGTGTCTTTAAAATTTAAAAAGACACTCATTATTATGTTTGTCATCCCATTGCCCAAATACAAACACAGATACCTGCAGAGAGGTGTAAATGCTGTCACCTGACTGATCCTGTCTCTACAGGTACAAATCCATTGAAATGGACACATTACACAGAAACATAGAAGTTGACAGCAGATAAGGACCTCCAGGCCCACCAAGCCTGTCCTATTTCACTACCTATAGTGATGAAGCAGGCCCTAACTAGCCTATGGTCCTCCCTCCCTTAAAGAGATTCACAGAGTTTTGCCCCTGCCACTGTTTAAACAGTGACTTACCGCCACAGGAGTCTGCATGTCTAAATATTTCCCAAAGAAATGCAGCCTTTAAAACATTATTTGCTTTGTAAAATTGTAGGCACCGGGTCCCAAGGACTTCCTGTTTTTTTCTCTGCCACCCAGCTCTGCCCCCATGCTCACCAGCATGATGAAGAGATGCCAGTGAGAGTGCGGGGGCAAATCCCATTATATTCAAAGGGTGGCAGCTTTTAAATCACTTTTTAATAACATGATGGTCACTTGCTAATGAAACATGGGCACCGGTCGACTACCAAGAGGTTCATCTCGCATGACCTCCCCACCGTGAGACCATGCTGTCTCAGGTCTTGCAGATCACCGATAGCTAGATATTCCACTATCCTTTCCTTCAATAGTGTTTTCATTACCTTGTATACCACTGAGGTCAGGCTGACTGGCTTGTTGGGGTGGACTCCATCTGGTCCCATTGCCTTACAAACTTTTAATGATGTTAGTTCCCTAAGGACCCTTTCCTCAGAAAAAGGACTTGTGTCCACCTCCCACCCCTTTATGCCTTTGTCCTTTATTGTTGGCCCATTACCTGCCTCCTCCTCTGTGATTACTGAATAAAAGTCATTGTTCTATATGTCCACCTTTTGATGGTCTTCCTCCACACAATCCCGCTCCTTAGTTTTCAGCCTTAATATCCCTCCCTTTGCCTTCCTTTTTTCACTTAAGTATCCAAAAAAAGTTTTATCCTTTTTTTATTGAATTTGCAATGCTTTCCTCCATTTGTACCTTCGCACTCACTGCCTTCCCTGTCTCCCTTTGCTTTTCTAGGTAGATCTTCCAATCTCCCATCTCCTGTGTCTGGATTTCCTAAAGGACATCTTCTTTGTCCTTACTTTTTATGCCACCTGTGGTCTCCTTTTCCTCTTACCCTTGCTGACTTGTTTGACACAAGGATGCACTGCTACTTTAATTCCCGCTTTGATAGTTTTCCACTGTTCCTCCACTCTCCCCATATTTCCTACCCCTGCTAGGGCGACCCCCTGGTAATCTCCTGTTTTCCCAAAATACGATCTTCTGAAGTCCAAGATTCTTGTTTTTGTGTGGTTTGATTCAGGCCCACTTATTATGTCAAACCACACTATACGATGATCACTGTTCCTTAAATGTTCCCCAATTGAAACCTCCGCCACACTACGCCTGTTTGTAAACATCAGATCCAGTAGTTTCCCCTCCTGAGTGGGCTCCATGACAAGCTGTTTGGGGAATGTCTCCTGCAGGGCATCCAACATGTTCCTGCTCCTGGCTGTTGCTGCTGCATTGAGGCTCCAATCCACGTATGGTAGGTTGAAGTCTCCTACCAGCAACACCTCCCCCCTCTGTGCCATCCTTTGGATTGCTAGTATCATATACTTATCTTCCTCTTTCTCCTGCATTGGAGGTCTGTAGACCACCCCTGTGAGGACAGCTGTCCCCTTCCTCCCTTCCAGTGTGACTCACAATATCTCCTCCTTTCCCTGTTGTTCCTAGATTTCTGTGGCCTTAATGTTGTCCCTCATATTAAGAGCCACTCCCACCACTTTTCTGCCCACCCTGTCTCTCCTGAACAGGTTGTAACCTGGTATGGCTACTTCCCAGTCTTGGCTGCAATTGCACCAGGTCTCCATGATGGCTACTATGTCCAGGTCTGCTTCTGCCATGGTAGCCTCTAGGTCATCAATCTTGTTGCTCAAACTTCGAGCATTCATATACATGGCTCTCCAGGTAGTGTTTCTCAATCATAAGATATTTTTAAGTGACTAGTTCAACTTTATGAAAAATATCAAGAACCACTAGAACATAGGCAAAATCTGGAGTGTACTACAACCATCTTTATGTTTGCTTGCACGCATGCACAAGAAACATCTTGCGACAGTACCACATTTCAGAGGTGTGTCAGTGTTGTGGCCAATGCAGCGGATGCTTTACTGGGCGCGTCCCTCAGCCACCAATCAAGGGGAAGCTGTTGATGACAGTAGCTTCAAAGAGAGCCAAGGAGTTGAAATTAATCTGCCACTGCAATCACAAACAGTTTAGTCACTGCAACGGCACCTCCCCTCTCCCCCCTCCCTCACAGCCTTGTTGGCTCCTGCCACCCAGCACTCTGTCCCTGGCCCTTGCTCCGCCAACAACTTGTTTGTTCTGTGTGCCTTTCCTGGTGAAACAAGTAATGAGCTGTGGCTCCTGCAGTCTGCCACAGACTCCAAGGAAAGCTGACATCGGGGTGCCCAATCCCAGTGCCAGCATGTATCCCCCCTCCATTAATGTGGCACACTGGGAGCCCACCCCAATGTACCAAAATGTTTCTGACACCGGAATGCCCACTCACGGTGTAGGATGCACTCCCCCCAAAAAAAACATCTGTAATCTGCTGATATCGGGGTGCCCATTCCCTGTGTTGGCATGCCCCCCCACCACCATTATTGTGGCACACTGGGAGCACACCCTAGTGTGCCAAAATGTTTCTTTCTTTAAACCTGCAAAAGAAAGAAAACCATGCCCCAGCATCTTTTTTTTTTAACCTGTAAAAAAGAAAACGGTCCACCATCATCTCCCCAGTCCCCCCCTCCCACTGATCACCCACCTCCCCGCATCCTCCTTCACCCATACTTACCCTCCAGAGGTCGGGAGTAGTGATCTTCTCTGTACCAGGACGCATCTGCACTCTTGAAAGCCAAACTGCAAATTGAGCAATCGGGTAAGTGCTGTATACTGGGAGTCACTGGGGGGTTTCAACTTAGGTCGATATCTCAGCCATTTTTAGGAATTGTGGCCCACAATTTTCAACATGGGGTTCTTGGGACCCAACTCATGAACGTGTCACTGCCATTTCATTACTCGGTTCTGAAAGGTGATTTTACAGTCACTGCTGGAATCACCTTTCGGGACCGATTAATAAAATGAAAGTGCCACTGTTCATGAGGTAGGGTCCCAAAATGCCCATGTTGAAAATGTGGTGAAAAATTCCATAAAATTATTGCGATATGGGCATGCGCTGCGCAGTTCCTATACACACTCGTAACTTTACCAATTTTTTCATATTTCCAACATTGCCATTTTTTCACACCTCCTCATGAACAGTACAGCTGTCATGTTTTACATCCAGCCTGAAATGTGTTTTCCCACCTGTGGCACAGAATGGAGTAGTTGCTTTGCAAAATCACCTTTCTGGATTGAGTAACGAAATGATAGTGCCACTGTTCATGAGGTGGGGTCCCCAAAAGCCCATGTTAAAATTTGGAGTGAAAATAACAACAAACACCCAGGGCGTTAGGGTTTCCAACCATAATGCCCCACCCAGTAGAAACTGACAGGAGTCGGGATGTGACTTGGGGTCGTCGGCCATAATGCTCACGCCTTTCCACCCCACCCCATCCTGCAGCCAGTGACAGGCATCGAGGTGTGCCTTGGGGTCTTCAGCCCTAACGTTCACCCCATTCTTCTATACTGCACCCATCTCAGCTTATTTCCTTCTGGAATGGAGTGAGCATAAGGGATGAAGATCCCAAGGCACAACACGACATCTGTCGGTGTCTGCAGGGTGGAGTGAGGTGGAATGGTGTGAGCATTATGGCCAATGCCCTGATTTTTCTGTGGCAACTTGGGTCTAAATTCTGTGGCAAGTCGCCCTGTTGCCACAGAACATCTACGGCATTAGTTTCCTATTTCTGCGGAAATTCTGCACCAGTAGTTGGGAGCTTCGGTAACAGTCAACAACCTCCCCAAGCACCCAGGTAGGGGAAAATGTTAGTTTTTGGGTTGGGGCCTACAAACCAGAGAAGGTTATCAATTAACTCCTTGGTTCTTAGTATTAGAAAGTACAAATCCACCCCATACATCTCAGCCCCATCCCCCCACCCCAGCCAGAGAGTCTGGAGGGCCACCAAATTTGAATGAGAAATATTTTTAGCAGCTACCACACTGCACAGACAGCCTCATCATTCTTGTTTTACCACTAGGCCAGCAAGCCAGTTTCTCATTCCAGTAGTGCTTTGTGCAGCTGTTCTCCAAGCACTTCTGGGACATGAAACCGGAATTCATGCCTGGTGATGACATTAGAAGGATGAGGATTGCAGCACAGTATAGGACCTGATAAAAATATTTCTATTTCAAATAACAGGACTCAAGGAGGTTCTCAGTGTGGGGTAGGGAGGGTGGTGGGGCTGGGTGGGGGGATGGGGATTTACCTGTTTTAATTTTTAAGGTAAAGCCCTAGCAGACAAACTAATGGTCAGGGGCTGTTACAAAATGCTTTTCAGATTTTTGTTTTTAAATGCCACAGAATTCAAAAAACATTCTGTGGAATTTAATATAAACCGCAGAATAGTTTTCTGGGATTTATATGATCCATGGAATAACCACAGTTTGTATGATCCCTGGAATCATTTTCCTTGGTCAGAGTCAATGTAAACTGCAGATTTGTTTTACTCACAGTTTATATTGACTCTTCATTTATTTATTTATTTATTATGCTTTATCGCCTCATCTGTCAGCCCCCATCAGTCCGATCTACACAAGCCCAGCTCTGCCACACACCCCAGGACTTAGCTAATTCCAGAACACACCAGGCATACCCCCCAACAGACAATGAATGGTAGAAAGAGATCGAGAAACCAGTCGATGGTGCAGGGTCTGCAACGTGGGGATGGACATCATCATGTGGTGATGGAACCTCCATTTTCTCCCCAGGAGGCATGTCATGCAATAACATTGGGGCGGCACGCCAAACATTTGACACGCCTCCCAAACATAGTCAGTCCTGGCTGTCGTACCCCAGGTTACCAGGAGGAGTTACCAGAACAGTGGCACCTTCCCCACCCTCTCCCCTGTAGCAGGACAGCAGTACATAGGATGCTTGGTCCTCCCTCGACTGGCCTACCCTCCAATGTCCCAGGCTCATTCCCAAACCTGGGTCATCAGCATTGTGAGCAGTACTGCTGAGCTGGTGAGCCAGCTAAATACTGACTCTTCAGTATAAACTGCAGAGTAATATTCCGCATATCATGTAAACTGCCGAGTAATATTCTGCAGTTCATGTAAACCGCAGAACAGTATTCTGCAGTTCTTCTAAATCATGGAATAATATTCCGCAGTTCGTGTAAACCGTGGAATAATATTCCGCAGTTCATGTAAACTGCGGAGTGATATTCTACATTTCATGTAAACCATGGAATACTATTCCACAGTTCAAGTAAACTGCGGAATAATATTCTGAGGATTTTCCACAGTTTACATTAAATTCTGCAGCAATCTCTGGGCCTTCGTTTTGGCCAGTGACGCAAAGGCACACCTCCAATGCCTGTCAGTCTCTGCAGGATGGGGGGGGGGGGTTGGGCGTTAGTTCAATACTTCAGTGCCATTCCTATTATGCATCTCTCTAACTCCTGCACTACCGATGCCAGCAAGCAAACATTCGGCATTGACAAATGCTTGTTTAGATTGCAACTACTGGTGTACAAACAATCCAGATAAGGGCAATGAAAGTTCCTTGCCTGCCATGGAGTCTGACCTTGCCATGATTATGGACTCCCCAACTACCATTTAAAGTGCTGGTAATTGTGGGAGGGAGACAGGACCAAAGTACAAGTTTTGCTGAGCACCTTAACTGAATACCAGCAGTGCCAGTAATTGTGGGAGGGGTAGAACAGAACTGGAGAGCAAGTGCCAGACAGCTATGACAACAAGAGCTGAGAACCTGAAAGCTGCTCCCATGATAACAAACATCTAGTTTAAAAACCGACTGCACCAGTGTTTGGAGAAGGTATTAGAGACACATAATGAGTGCCACAGAGTGGGGTGTATGGTTGCCAGCACTGCTGGTGTCAGCTCAGGCAGGAGGCCAGGAGGGCAGGTTTGGTGGGGGCCAGTGTAAGCTTGAGTAGGCAGTGAGGTGCCCATATCTAACAAATGTCCTTGATTTTCAAGAAGTCCCTGATTTTGCATTACAGATTTCCTCTGTCCATCCTAAATCTACTATTTTGGTCTCTGAAGAGTAGAGATTTGAATAAAATCATGCCAGACAATAGTTTTATGCTCTGGCTCTCCATCGAAAAATGCTTTTATCACTAAATCACTTATAGTATATGGTTAGTCCTTATTATATACAGAAATTAGTTGCTACTCAAAAGTTGTGCACGTTTTAAAAGTTATTCTGCACATTTAATCATCATAGCACCTGCATTCCCCCTAGTGCCAACTCTCAGTGTTTTCATTCACTCAACCACACATGCAACTTAAAACAAGAAAATTAAAAAAATCTCAACCATGGTTTTATTACAAAATGTGTGCAGACTAAAACAAACCAATTAGCAGCAACAGCAACTGATTTAGTTTTGGTAGTTAAAGCCCCTGGAAAACTAAGGTTTACTAATGGGTTTCACGGTGGCTCTCTGTGATCTGCAGTTATGTATTTCATAAAAATACCCCTGCTCTGCCTGTCTGGGAGGGGAGTGGGGCCAGGTGGGTGGATAGTGCCTTTAAAACATTTTAGTCTTCTACTGAGGCCTCTTACCAGCATGTAGTTAGCACATTAAAGTACAGTATAAGGCAGGCAACAGTTCTGCCATACAGTTTGAGCAAAGTGATCCCTAGTTCGAAGGGTTTTTATGTTCTGTACTACAAAAATTATAAAATCATGTATGATAATAAATACAATGTGGGAAACCACACACAACTCGCCCTGTGTTTCCATCTTGCAGTTGCGATAACAGTAGCAATCACTCAAGCTTCAATTTCAAGGTCCATAATCTGTTATCTCAACCCCTCTATGGAAATACAGGCTCATCGTTTATGGTTGCTCATACATTATTCCTTACATTGTAACATCTTCATGAAAGTACAGTTATGTATGAACTTACTGTAACAGTAGATCTTCAAGAGAGGCTCTTGAAGTAGGTAATAACCATTAGGACTGTGCCCCCTGGTGTCAGGACCACACGGAATAATTTAGCTAGCAGTGTCTGGCGGGGGACCGACCAATGTCAGCATGACCCTATATAGTGGGTCATCCCCAGCCCACCCTCCAGTTCTCCCGCTGGAGACCTCTGAACAAAGCGACAGAAGAAAGGAGTGGTCTCCTTGAGCCTACGTAGAGCTTAAAGTAGTAGTAGCAGAAGCTGGGGGAAGGTGGTAGTGAAAGTAACTTACTGCAAGAGCCTCTCTCGAAGATCTACTGTTACAGTAAGTTCTTATGCAACTGTACTACCTTACTTAGAAAGGGCTCTTGCGGTAGGTAATAAGCATCAGGACGGATTCCCAAGCAGTGAAAATCAGACAAGTCTAAAGCACGAGAGGCAGGAAAGATCTGCAGAGACGCAGGAAAAATCATAAAACGATGCCTTGAAGGACAGCTAGTGCAAAGCTGGCCCTACACCTAGAGGCAATGTCCAGACTGTAATGTTTTGTGAACATGTGGATGAAGCTCCAAGTGGCCGCTGCACAAATGTCAGCAGCGGACACGTTCTTCAAGCAAGCAGCAGATGCAGCCATGTCTCTGGTAGAGCCCTTTGACTTCCCCTGGCAAGGGTTTATTGCATTTCTGGTAATGGAACGAAACACAGTTTGCCAACCACTTGGACAAACATTGCTTAGAAACAGCAGTGCCCTCCCATTTGGGTGCAAAGGAAACAAAAAGTTGATCCGTCTTGCAGACTGACGTGGTCAGACCCATATAGTAATGCAAAATTCTGTGAACATCTAGTGTATGCAGATGTGCCTCCCCCGGATTAGAGTACTCAGGGTAATAAACTGGTAGTTGAATAGTCCGAGTCAATGTAAACTCTTGAAAACACTTTTTGCAAGAACTTAGGATTTGTACGTAGAGCCACTCGGTCTCTGTGGAAAATCAAATAAGGCTCCTTACATATCAGGGCCTGAAGCTCGGAAATCCTTCGAGCTGAAGTGACCGCAACTAAAAAGAATGCTTTCCATGACAGGTAGCACATGTTCAACTTGCAGCCAGTTCGAAAGGAGGCAAGGTGAGTTTCTCTAAAATAAAATTTAAGTCCCATGGTGGAACAGGGTTACGCAACAGGGGTTTCAGATGGAGGATTCCTTTCAGAAACTTTTTGGAAATCTCCAACTGAGTGACAATTTTGCCACCCACTGGAATGTGGTAGGTGGAAATGGCTAAGAGGCAGACCTTCAGCGAAGAGCAACTCGAGCCCAGGTCATAGAGATGCAGCAAATACTCCATGATCTGAGGAACGGGGCACAAAAAAGGGTCCCAATCCTTTGAGGTGGCCCAAATGGAAAATCTTTTCCACTTCATGGCATAAATAGTCCTCATGGAAGGCTTTCGGGCCTCTACGAGGACTTGGGATACCCTAGAAGACACTCCAAAGCATGAGGCAGCTATGACCAAAGGTGCCACATGTGAAGGTGAAGAGACTTGAGTCCTGTATAGATGAGAGTGCTCCCGTCCTGGGTGGGGATATCATGACAGATATGCAGTGCAATTGGAGGTTCCACTGCCAGCAGATGCAGAAGCAGGAACCACACTTGGCGCTGCCAAAGCGGAGCGATCAGGATCATATGAGCCCCTTCCACTTGTAGTTTGACCAGTACCCATTGCAGGATTGAAAAAAGGCATACAAGAACCTCCCTATCCAGCAAAGAGATAGTGCATCTCACCAGAAAACACCAGGCCCTGGAACAAGCAAACAAAATTTGGGAAGTTTCGCGTTGGATTGGGAGGCGAACAGATTGAGATCTGGATGACCCCACAGGTTGAAAATGTCTTCAACTACTGATTGTTTTAATTCCCATTCATGAGCCTTGGTCTGAGTGTGGCTGAGACTGTCCGCTAGGATGTTCTGGATGCCCAGGATATGGACAGCAGCAAGGGAGATCTGATGAAGAATTGCCCAGTTCCAGACACGTATCACTCCTCTGCAAAGAGGGTAGGAGCGAGTGCCCTCTTATTTGTTCATATACCAGACCATGCATATATTGTCCGTTTGGACCAGCAGTGGACATGGACAGAGGAGGTGTTTTTTTTTTTTTTTATACTTGTTTATTGTTTTATCCTTGTTTCACACAAGTATATATTGAAGAATACAACTCTTTTGTTGTGTAAATCCAGACATTGTTTCAGTTTTAACTATTAAAGCAAATATCTTATATTATGTCATGTCCAAGTCTACTTAGAAATAAGGGCTAAGTACATTTAACCAGTATTTACTGAAGTATGTTTTGTCTCCCATACGAAATTAAAGAGACATTAGTTCAGTAAAACCAATTAATATTTTAACATTATAAATTAACAAAACTGAGAGAGAACAAACAACTAGCTGTCACTGCCAAATTAAAGCATTTGATTAGGCTATCCAGCTTTTTTTCATCTAAGTTATGAGGGAAGGGCCAGAGGAGGAAGCTAGGATGTATAGTAGGGCTTCAAGCACTGCCTGCCTGGCCAGTCTAACGTCGTCTTCATTTATCCCGGGAACCTCATACTCAGAACTAATAATTCAAAAATTCTGTATAGAACCTCAATTGGCTGGGAAAGCCTCCCTTTGATATCTATCCCATCTATTCCATCTGTTAATAAACTTTTCATTTTGATGATTTATGGAATGAGTAATGTCCTCCATATGTTGAATTTGGGAGATTATTGCCAGCCAAACCCTTATAAGTGGGGGATTTGGTTGCAGCCAATGTTTTGTTATCGTTTTCATAGCGGCCATTGTCAAAATGGCCCAGAGATACTGCACTTCCCTTCCCTCCACCCCCTCTGGATAGAGGCCTAGCAGACAGTGCTCCGGGCCTATAGTAGTTGATGATAAGCCAAACAAATTAGACAGATGAACACAAATCTGGTTCCAGAAGCTTCGGAGTTCACTACAAAACCAAAATACATGTGAATGATCTGCTGAATTGCTCCCACAATCCCTCCAGCAAACCCCTTGTGATAGTGGTCCCATCCTAGCTAGCCTCATTCGGGTATAAAAGTACCTAATTCTAAGCTTCCAGGTAAACTCTTGCCAACCTGGGGATGAGGTAGTTTTCCAGGCATTTCTAAAAATTTTCTCCCAAAGTTGGGAGTTCAAGGAGATTCCTAGCTCTAATGACCATTTCTGTTGGATCTTCTGTATATTGTAGCCCCTATCTGCTATCATGTTGTTATATAGCATGGTTATTGCTCCCTTTCCGTTGGTGCTCTCCCATATTGTCTCAAAGGCATATGGAAAGGGTCTTTCGTCCTGCCAAGCCTGCATCTGTTTCTGTTTATTATTTATATAACCTTTTTTTGATAGTAATATAAGCAGTCAGAATCAGACCACTTGTTTTGGGTTTTTAGGAGTTTGAATGGCCTAACATCCTACCCCTTCAGCAACTGCCAAGGAGCATAAATGCCCCTCTTCAATTGACACATGTACCATTTATGGTATCTCGGTGGTCTAAACTCAGAATTGAAGCACCAATTCCTATACCTCCACATATTTTTAGCTGTATATCCTCTCTTAGTCCCCCAGAGCCATGCCTGCACTGTTATTTGCAGGACATGTCCCTGGAAAGCAGCACACTCCACCCGGGCTGGCGGATTAAATATATTGGTTGGTAAAGTCACGTTTAGGGGGCTATAAAGTTCCATTTTTTCCAGTGGGATATGTATGATGGGTGAGCCCATAGTAGGGCCATTTTCATTTGGGCTGCAAGCCAGTAGTTCTGCAAGTTAGGACATGCCCTCCCCCCTGCCTGTCTTGGTAGACATAAAGTCTTCGCACTCACTCTCGGGTGCGCATGTGCCCATAGGAATGCCATAATTTTCCTCTGCCATTGTGTTATCTCAACTACTGGTATTATACATGAAATTGTTTGAAAAAGATATAATAACCTTGGTAAAATATTTGTTTTAATGGCTTGTAGTCTCGAGTAAAAAGGAAGAAGAAGGAGTGCCCATCTCTGTAGGTCTGTCCAAATGCTCTTCAGAAGGGGAGGATAGTTGTCTCTGAATAAAAATCCGAGAGATTTCCCTAATTTCACTCCGAGATATTTAATAGTGGGGCAGTCCCATTTCATAGGAAATCTGTTCTTCAGCCCTTGGGGTGGGGAGAAATTAAAAGTCAAAATTTCTGTTTTTGCCCAATTTAATTTATAACCTGATATCTGGGAGAATGCCTCCAATTATTGAAAAACTTTGGAAATGGAATTCTCTGGGTTAGATAGATACAATAGCACGTCGTCTGCATACAACGCAATTTTATGTACCTTATCTCCCCAGTGTATACCTTGTATGTCAGAATTTAGTCATATGGTTTGAGCCAGTGGCTCAATATAAAGAGCGAATAGTATAGGAGATAGGGGACACCCCTGACGTGTACCTCTATATAGCTTGAAAGGGTGAGATATGTATCCATTTGCCCCATGTATGCAATTGGGTTTTTATATACTTTAGCAATTAATTGGCAGAACAGTGAGGGAAATCCAAAGCCGCCCAGAGTCTCCTGAAGAAATTCCCAAGAGACCTGATCGAATGCTTTCTGCATCTAAACTCATTATACATGCCGTGGTAGATTTAGTTTGAATTGGTCTATAATTGATAGTCCTTCTAATGTTGTCTACTGTTTGTCTACCTGGGATGAAACCCGTCTGGTCAATATGTATTAGGCTGGGAAGAACTTTTTGGACTCTCCTGGCCAAAATGGCCATCAAAATTTTGTAATCGGTGTTCAATATGGAAATGGGGCAGTAAGATGCAAAGTTGGTGGTGTCTCTGGACGGCTTTGGGATGACCGACACTATCGCCTGGGACCAGGATGGGGGTATCTGACTTTTTGCTATGTTTACATAGTTGTAAGTTTCTTTAAGTATTGGTACCAGGGTCTCTTTGAAACATTTGAAAAATTCAGCGGGTAGCCCATCTGAACCTGGACACTTTCCAGTCTTCAGGTTCCGAATTTCTTGGGTAATCTCGCTGTCCGCAAAGGGTTTGGTTAAAGTTTCCCCTTGTTCTTCCTTAAGTTTCGGAAGGTTTAGGGGGGCCAGATATTCCCTAATAACTTGGGTTGGGGACAGATTTCCCTTGGCATATAGGCTTTGGTAATATATTCGAAAGGACTCTGCTATTTCCTCAGTTTTAAACTGCAATGTGTGTTTGATAGGGTCCCTGATCTTGGTTATGGTTGCCCTACTCCTACATTGCCTCAGTCTACTGGTTAGGAACTTTAAAGCCCTCGGCCCTCCCTCATAGAACCTCTGCTTTAAGTAGATTAATTTCTGTTCTACTTGGTAATCTAAGATCTTTAGGTATTCTTCTTTCAATGATTTAAGTAATCTGGCTCTATCTTTATTTAAACTATGTTGCTGTGGTTTTTCCAGTTCCTCAATCTGGCTTTGTAAATGTTTTTCTCTTTTGATCCTTTATTTTTTTGCCTTTGTGGATATCTCTATAAATTTACCCCTGACTAGGGCTTTAACTGTATCCCATAAAGTACTGAGGGATATGTCGGGTGTACTATTATCCTGTATGGTTTGTTTTATAGTTTCCTTTATTATTTCCTGATTTTCTTTAGTTTGGAGCAAGGATAGATTTAAGCGCCAAAAGGTGGAGCGTTTGGGTGGGCCTATTGTTAAATTTATTTGAATGGGGGCGTGGTCTGAGAGCAAGGATGTTCCCATATCCACCGAAGTCTAGAATAGACTTGGTGTGAGTGGGAGAAATAGGCATATTGTTTGGTGGTCTTATGGTGTGCTCGCCAGGCATCTATGAGGCCAAGTTCTTGTAGGAGCTTATTAACCTTCTTAGCCTGAGCATTCTCCGCTTTTACAAACTGCCCAGAGGCGTCCAATGCTGGGTTTAACCTTAGATTCAAGCCCCCCCTATGATCAAATAACCCTCTGCCCACTGCAATACTTTTAGGAACAGATCCCTATAAAAGATATATCTGCCGCAGGAGCATACACTGATACAAGAGTAAGCTTAGAACCATTATATTGGCCCTTGACTGCAGAGTATCTACCTTGCTTATCAATCAACGAGTCTGTAAGGTCAAATGGGGTTGAATGCGGAATTAAAATGGCTGTTCCTCATCTACGCCCCTCAAGATAATTTGCGGCAACCACCTCCCTGAAGCCAAATTTCCCTAATTTCTCATGTTCTTTTTTATTCATATGAGTTTCCTGCAACAAAAAGAAAGCCGCCTTTGTTTTCTTTAAGTATGAAATTGTTCTGGCTCTCTTAATAGGGTGGGCCAGACCATTTACATTAAAAGAAATAATTTTCACTTCTATGTGACATTATATCAGTAAATATAAGGCAAATAACCCCTCGACTTATTATTTACTCTGCATTCAAGGGCGAATGCTCTGACTAGGTAAAATGGCAGTGACTTTTCTCTCTCTGTAACCAACAACATCAACAGGTAACTTGAACAAGTTTGTAAAAAACACATCATTAAGTACTATATGTTAACAAGTGACTTCCAAATCAGAAGATTCACTAAAATTCCCAATGAATCTCTAATAGCCAAGTATCCTCCCCTAATAATACGGGGATGCTCCTGGCAGAGGGAGTGAGGGAAAAAAGGAGCAAAAAATATTTCCCCCAATGACACTATTTCTAGTGTATCCTCCCTCGAGCCTGCCAAGTTCCTTATTAGGCTCTGTAGCACTAGGTCCGCACAGAAAAAAGTGGAAAAAACGTGCTCAAGGTGCAGTCCAGTGTTCTACGTGATGTCTGTACGCTTCAGGTATGCCAGCGTAAGCTGTTGTTTATTGTCAATGCTCACCAGGCACATAGTAGCCTACCCCCCCCCCCCATAGCGTGCTCCACCCTGGATATACCCCAAAACCTGTTTAGCTAAAGTGTCCATGCCCCTTGCCAAGACAAGAAGCCTTGGAATAACCATGCACTGGCCAGTCTTTCACTGATGTATTGGTCTGTTGTGAGTTATTGTGGACTCAGTTTCCCCGTTTCCCATTTCCACTTTTGTTTCCACCCTTAATTACAGTGATGGTCTGGGTCCAAACATTTCTGACAAGGGACATATCTTTTTGAGGCTCCTTAATTAAGAAGCAGTAGATGTGGGGTGCTTGATCAACCTCTCCGTAGATCCCTCCCCCCCCCGGTTCACAACAGGTCGCGTTGGACCAGGCTCGCCTCAACGAGAGGAATCCAATACGCACAGAATCAGACGGCGAGATAACCATTCAGAAAAGGAAAAAAGTGAGACTTCTCCCCTTTCAGTCAGTCTTGTGTGTCCTCGGGCTGTATTTCCTTTGTTGGCTGCATATCAGTCAATGCTGCATGAATCACCGCTAGTGGGCTCAGGGATGACGTTGTAAGGATGTGCCCCCGCCTCCTTTTTGTTGACGCAATTAGCCAGTCATTAAGCACCCGCTTGTTCTGCTGGGAAATGAAGTCTCTGGTTGTTTGCGGTGGGGCCTGCATGAGGCCCTTCGATATTAGGGCTTTACTCGCTTCCTCAGGCGTTTCGTATATATGGGTCCCCTCAGTCCACATCACTCTAAGCCGAGCTGGGTATGGAGTATTGAATCTGATATTATTCATTTTTAGAATCTTCAGTAAGGGGGTGTATTGTAACCTTTGCTTCTACACTTTGGGTGGGTAGTCATGGTCGAAGTAGAGCCTGTGTGTTAAGTATTTGACCTCCTTCTGTTGCCAGGCAATTGAAAGGATTTCCTCTTTGACTTTATAGCTATTAAATTTTAAAATAACTGCTCGAGGTCTTGACTCTGGTGGAGGTTTCACCTGTAGAGCTCTGTGTGCTCGTTCTATTCCCAGTTTGTAGCCTGCAGGCAAGTTTAGTACATCGCTGATTAAGTCAGAAATGAATTCAGTCATCTGGCCTGTTTCTGAGCCCTCCGGTAGTCCATGAATACGTATGTTTTCCCGTCTCGATCTCCCTTCTAAGTCGAGGCATTTGCATTGGAGTTGCTCTCTGTAATGCAGTAAGGCTTGGAGGGCAAGGTTCATCTTGGCAAAGGCGTCTTCAGTGTTGCTAATTCTGTTCTCCGTTTCCTGGACTCTCTTCTCAAGGTTTTGTAAATGTTGATTTAGATTTTTAAATTCGGTTTTATTCTCAGCTCACATTGCTTTAAGATCATTGAACAATCTGTCAAATCGTGATCTGGTTAGGTGTTCTTGCTCCTCATCTGTGTCCGGCAGGCTGGCGGGGGAAGGGCTACGGCTTGCCTCATGGAAAGTTGTCTTGCATCCACCTACATCTGATTTCTTAGAGGATGATTTCAATTTCAGACGGTTCCTGCTTTCTTTAGGAGGCTTTAGCATGGTTGTTTAAGGCTTTTTTGGGGAAAATTTCCAAAGAATTATTGTTTTGAGGAGGTTTGGGAGGAGAGCCTGTCTCAGTGTGCTAGCGCTGGCTCCGTGACGTCACTGCAAGTCTGGACAGAGGAGGTGTTGAAAGGCTTGAAGAGCATACAACACCACCTGCATCTCCAGCCATTGATGTGTAGAGACAGCTCTGACTGAGACCACATCCCTTGTGTCCTGTGGGCCTCCAGGTGAGCACCCCAACCTAGTCCTTAAGCATCCATGGTCAGGGTCTGGACAGGGGGAGGGGACTGAAAAGGAACTCCCTTGCAGAGATTGCTGAGATCCTGCCACCACAGAGGTCCCAACGCATAAACTCGGAGACCACGACTTTGTGATCAAGGTCGTCCGATCTCTGGTCCCAATGAACTCTGAGCGTCCACTGCAATATCCGCATGTGGAGCCTGGCCAGAGAGACAGTTGGGATGGCCACTTCCATAAGGCCAAGAAGGCACAGTACTAACCTGGCCGTAGCGCAATGACTGGCAGCCACCAGCTGTGCCTGCTGTTGCAAGGTTTCTGCCCTGTCTGAAGGTAGTAAAGACTACCCCTGGGCCATATCCAGCACTGCCCCAATGAACTGCAGGTGCTGCGAGGGGATAAGGTGAGACTTGGGGTAGTTCGACATGACCCCAACTCAGCCAAATTGTTTCAGGGTAACCAAGAGGGAAATTTCCAGCCGCTCCCTCGACAGGGCCAGTATCAGCCAATTGTCAAGTTATGGGATGATGCAGTGGCCCTGGCTCCTCAAGGCCACTGCCATGCACTTGTTACACACCCTAGGTGATAATGACAGGCCAAAAGGGAGGGTCTTGAACTGGTAGTTTTCCTCCTGAAAAGAGAACCGAAGTTAGCAGCGATAGGCTTGAAACACTGGAATGAGCAGGTGAGCGTCCTACATGTCCAGTGCACAGAGCCACTGACCCTTGTGTAGCATGGGCAACAGGCCTGGGAGTGTCAACATCGAAATCTTTTGTACTCTATGTACAGATTTAGGGTGCTGAGATCCAACATTGGACACAGATCTCCCATCTTTTTCGCTACCAGGAAGAAGTGAGAGTAGTACCCTCTTCCTACCTGGTTCAGAGGAACAGGTTCTATGGCTGCCTTTTGCAACAGAGCCTCCGTTTCCTCTTTGATGATGGGAATGTGTGCCTTTGGATAAGAGGATGGACCTGGAGGGTTGTCTGGGGGTCTCTCAAGGAACTCCATGTGGCCCTGACAGATTAATTGAAGGACCCATGAATCTGCAGTAATCGCCTCCCACCCTGCTAGATGACAAGCGAATCTTACACCCACTGGTTCCTCCGACTGAAGAAGAGGAGGAAGGGAGGCAGGCCGTGAGTCAAGAGGTGGAGGGAGGGTTGGGGAGGGTGGCCCCTGAAGTCCACTGGTTCTTGGCTGGAGGGGTAGCCTTTGCTGAGAGGGCCTGACGTTTGTTCTGACATCTGGCCTGTTGTGGTTGCCTTATCTGCCATCTCTGCTGGTGATGAAAGGGCTTCATCACTTGAGAGCCAGTGCAGTACATAGTCTGCACTGAACGTAATGCTTGCCCCTTATTCTGGAGGTTTGTGATGATGTCTTGTGCATCTCCTTTGAAGAGGACGGAACTGCGGAAGGCAGCATCTTGGATGGCCACCTGGATGTCAGGTGTCAACCCAGAAACTCTCAGCCAAGAATACCTCTGGAGGCCGACTGTGGTAGCTGTGCCCCAGCTGAGGAATCCACAGCATTGTAAGGCACCCTCAAAGAGTGGCAACAAGCAACCTTAGCTGACTGAATGGTGTCAGAGAGGGTTTCCGTCACGTCAGAGTCCATTACGGCCTCAATAACGGGCTTTAACTGGTGAAAAAGGGAATTTTGCTACACCAGCATGTGCACCACATAACTAAGGGCACGCATAGTCAGGGTAGAAGATGAATAAAACGTACGCCCAAACAGGTCAAGCTGCCTTGACTCCTTGTCAGGGGGAGTGGTGCTCATGTGTTTAGGATTGGTAGATCTGTCATGTGCTGCATGAATGACCACCGAGTTCACTTTAGGGTGGACACTAAGGTGGTTTTTGCCCTCTGGCATATGGTAAGTCCTGTTCTCTTCTTGGCCACAGCCAGAATGGAGGAGGGCATTAGCCAGATGGTGGAAGCGAGATCCTTGTGAGGTTCCAGCCAATGGGGCATGAGGACTGGGGACAGATCAGGCATGCCCAGATGTTCAGCAAACCTCTTTTGCTTGGGGTCCTGGTCATCAGCCTTCAAGTCATAGGCCTTCTCAATCCTTTTGAGAAGATCTGAAAAGGAGGGATCCTCTGTAGGAGACTTCGGAGACTCCTTCGCCTTGGGTTCTTCTGGCAGAGGTGTCTCGAAGCCCAAAGATTGAAGAAAAGGAGTCCGAATCTGAATCCAAGTCTGATGAATGAATCGGGACTGGAGATAGAGCTCCTGGGTGTGGCACTTGAGGAGAGCAGAAGGTCTGCCCTTATGAGAGGTGGCCATGTCCTTCATCAGGCCTGACGTCAAGTGACGGTGCTCCCCTAACAAAGGGGATCGATGCATCAGGTCCAGGCATGCTGGGGTAGAGGCCACTATCGGATGACGACTGTCCAATTCAGAGACTAGTTGAGATTTACTGTAGTTTTAGTCCACCAGGACTAGAGAATGGCCCTGAAGTCCACCTGTGACTGGGGAGACACAGGAAGGGGCAAGGAAGGCTGGTAAACCAACTGACAACCAGAGCCATAACCTGGCATTGGATATCCTGATGTCTAGCACCCAAATAGTGGGTAACCAGGTGTAGGATAACTATGGATATAGGCCAACGGCAGGTACCCTGATGAAGGAAGATCTGGAGCCTGGTACCCTGATGTAAGATATCCAGGGGTATGATAGTGCAGCAGTTGGGAGCCTGACATCTGAAAGTCCAGTGCTGGACCTGGTGAAGGAACCTTTGGGCCCAACGGAGGACCCTGAGGATGCCTGAAGGATGGGTTGGAAGACCCGCAAGGGGAGACAGTCTGGCATCGGGCTGCAAGGAAGGGAGCTGAACATTAATCCAGAGGAGCCATCTGACGGAGGTGGAGGAGCAGGAGACCCTGCCAGAAGGGTTCTGAGGATCCACTGGGAAACTGGTGTTGGCACCCAGATACAACCTGGTAGTGGCACTGTCAGGCTGATGTCCTTCTGGCTCCAGCTACAGGTGTTTGTGGGAGGCCGGAGGCAAGAAGGGGCCCTGATCGGGTGAACCTGCCTGGGTATGTTGCATAGGAGACCACATGGATTTAGGAAAAACAGATCTTGGACTACTAACCAGCTGTGTTTTTATGAGAAAGTAAACAAGCATATCACAGCTAATACACAGGTACATGTGATCTACCTGGACTTCCAAAAGGCATTTGATAAAAGTCCCACATTCCATATTAGTACATAAAAAACTACACTCCCTGCACAGAGAAATAAAGGTGGTAGAATGGATTAACAACTGGCTGAATGGGATAAATCAAGAGAGTTAGAGTGAGGGGATATACTCCAAGGAGGGTTCGGTCACTAGCGGGGTTTCACAGGGGTCAGTTCTGGGACCGGTACTTTTTTCACTGTTTGTTAGTGATATTGATAAGGATGTCAATGAGTGGTTAGCCAAATTTGTAGACGATATCAAATTAGGAGGCCCCATTAGCAGTGATGAGGACACAACTAAACATAAAAACAACTTACAAAGGATCAAAATCTGGGCTACACTTCACAAAATGGCCTTCAATATAAAAAAATGCTTCATACTACACTTGGGAAGAACTAATAATAAACATGAGTACAAACTGAATAATAAGACAATTAAAGAAGTCGACCATGAGAAAGACTTTGGAATATTTATCGATGAAGAGATAAACTTTTGTAAACGTTATACAAAACTAGCCCAAAAAACAAATTTCTTAATAAACAGTGTTAAAAGATCATTCATCTCTCGTAGTAAAGAATGTATATTACCAGTACATACAGCATACATAAGGACCAACATGGACTATGGAACCCAGCTGTGGCGCCCGTATCTGAGGAAGGATGTAATAGGGTTGGAGAAGGTACAGAGCAGGGTAACCAAGCTAATACAGGAAGTAAAAAATAAACCATACAATGATAGACTAACTGAATTGGGACTGCACAGTCTGGAAGACAGAAGCAAGAGAGGTGATCTACTAATGATGTACAGAATGGTTAATGATGCAGAATTATTTTCACTAATGGGTTTAGAACTACAAAGTAAACCAATGGAATTAAGATGTCATAAATATCAGATTAAGCTGGATCAATGTAAAAATGGAGGCAGTATAGCACAGTGGTCTAAGGCTCTGCGCTGCAAAGCTGGTGACATCCAGCAGACCAGATCTGGGTTTGAATCCCACAGCTTCCACTTGCATACTGTGTGACCCTGAGCAAGTCACTTAACCTCCTTGTGCTCCCAGGTCGCTCCTGTAAAAAAGCTTTCAGCTTAGTGTGCTATACCTGGTTAAGCAACAAAATAAATAAATAATAAGAGATCAAATACATATGCACAAAGAGTAGGTAGGAATTGGAACACACTACCAGCTGAGTTAGTTGCTAGTACAAATATACAGATCTTTAAAGCTAAACTAGATAAACATTTGCTCTGTAATGGGAACCCTTGACCCGTCTATATGGGTAGACAGACTAGATGTGCAAATCACCTTCTTCTATCTATTTACCAGTATGACAGATGACTGGCTGATTAAAAGAACTTGCATGGTTTTGTGAGATTGAAGCGTGTTCCGTTTTTTTAAAATGTTACTGTTTCATAAAAGACAATATCATGTAATACATACATCTGAGAGACACTGGTGCATTGTACAGTATCACTGCTCTTACAAATATTTCAGCACACAGCAGTGGAAGTCCCCAATCTGTACATCAAGGATATGGGGCTATGAATACTGGTAAAAGAGCATTTCAACAGTTAATGTCAAGCCACAAGAAGGACTAAGGCAGAGATCAGATGATTTTTTTATTACTGCTGCATACATGGCTGCTGTGTTCCTTACTTATATCTTATTAAAACATATTCCCTCCTGGAGCTCATATATGAGTTGAAACGTTCTCTATTCAATGTTATTCAAAATGGCCCCAACAAACTAAATGAGTTAATGAAGGCAGATCACACTGTGAATCTTGAGACCCATTGGAAACAGTCTGATAAGTTGAAAATGTCTGTCCTCTTCCAAAAATAGCTCTTTATATAATGTGGAGCACTGCAGGATAAAGCTGCAGCTCACTCACCCCCGTGCTACCACCATCAGCCAGATTCCAACTGGGCTCACTGACCATGTGACCCTTTGAAAAAAAATAAGTGGGGCTGATGGAGCTCCCGCCGGCCATTGATGCACACACACTACACACCTGGGCCAAGAGTGGAAAATAAATTAGCTTTGGGGGTGGGAAAATTAACAGGTTCCAGCTGGGCTCTCTCGCTGTGTAACCCCCCCACACACACACACACACACACACAAAAAAATAAATGAGCAGGGCAGATGGAGCTGCCTAACATGAAGCACTCCTGAGCCAAGCAGGAAAAATTAATTGACCTGACATGTCAGAGAGACGGTCACTAGGGCTCACTGACCATGTGATTCCCACAAAAAAATGCAGGGCAGATGGAGCTCCTGGCAGCACTCTCAGCATGGTACATTTTGTGCAAAGGGATAGGTTTGGCAACAGAAGCACAACCAGCACCACCATTAAGTGAAGAGGGGTGAGCAGGCAAGAAGGGTACAAAAAACAGCATGCCCTGTAAGTGAAGCAGGGCTGGAGGCAAAAGCATAACAACTAGCACCACCAGCAAGTGAAGGGGCAGACAGCAAGAGCACAAGAACTGGCAGTGCCAGTAAGTGAAGAGGGGTGGGCAGGCTGAAAGAGCACCAGCACTCTGCAGAAGATTTTGTACTACCTACCTGTGTGCACTACATAGCCAGAAAGAAAAAAATTACTTACTATAGTACTCTTGTTTCTTTCCAGTGATACTCAGGTATTCATAACTTCTGCAGTGTCCCTTTAAGACGGCTGCTCAGTCTTAAAGGAACACTGCAGAAGTTATGAATACCGTGTATTACTGGGGTTAGAAAAAAGTCGCTGCCTGTTCCACTTTACAGAGAAATAAACCACTCATCAGAACCATAAAAGTGGTACACAAAGCTGAGGAAATGTTGCTAGTAGGGACAAGAAAGTAACATATGAACTTAAAAAAATCTGCCTTGCATTTTCAAGCACTCTGACTGACTGCTGACTAGTTTTCACATGGACTGGGCAGTGCAAAAAGCAGGCAGTGATTGGATGGAGATGATAACAGGGCTGAGATTGTTTGAGGATGGCCATGTCTCCAAAAGCCCCTCACTCTGTGATGCCCATGTTTGATTACACCTTTGGCAAGCAAATATAAAAGGCATAACAAATTAAATCAACCATCACCATCAAAATACAAAGATATCATTAATCACCATCAAAACAAGATAAAACTGAAAACAAAGAACAATTGCTGAATTAAATATAGCAACTGAAGTTGGATCACTGGCTTATCGGGAACCTGTCTTTTGGTGTGAGGTGTTCTCATTTGAAGCCTTAACCACTTTCAGCTGTAGGCATGCAACCAGAACGATGGATGAAGAAGCACATAATTAAAAGGATTCTAAATCCTAGTACAATGCGCCATGGTCAGTACAATATACTGTATACAGGTTCTGATGTAGGAATCTTGGCAGCCTGTGCTTTATGCAGGATTATAAGGTAAGGTGTCAACAGACCTTAGGCTCTGTCTGTTCTCATAATGAATACAATAATTCTCCGTTTTGTCACACATTTATTTTTGTTGTTCGTTTAATTTATGTTTTCTGTTATTCTTTATGATCCCTACCCCAATGGCACCCTTGACCCTTGAGGCTGCTATGAGCCAGATCCTGCTACCTGCCTGACTCATCCATCATTGGCAGACTTCGCCTGTAAGCTTCATAGGTTTGCCGGTCACCCCTCTAAAAATCCAGCATTTAACCTGAGGTGGTGGAGCCTGTGCACTCATGGGCCAGTGGCATGGATGAAGCCCAGTGGTCTCCATCCAACATGCCTGTTGAGTATTTTTTCTGTTCTCCCATCAATCTCCTTAGTATGTGTAAGCTGCAAAGTCCTGAGAGAGGGATTCACCCATGCCACCTGAGGTGCCACCACAAGTCAATCCTTCAGGAGTAACTAGAGGGGGACAACCCCCACGCACACCCCCCCCAGGAGGGGAGCATCCAGAGGACACTATCAGTCCCTCCTTGAGATGGCCCTTAATGTTATTTTAAATGCATTTTAACTGCTGCATCACCTACTTCCTTCTTCTAGTAAACAGTATTCTGAAAACACAAATAAGAACTTTTGTGTACACAGTTCAAAAGGTTTTTTTGTGCCTTGCTTCCTTATTGCATACATCATTTTTTTTAATTGCACTGTTAGCAAAAGAGCAGGACACACATGCAAAAATATGACTATTTGTTTGCAACTTGATTCTAAAATGTTCCTTTCCTGTCATTACCCTTCTTTGCCCCCTTTAGCCTACTGCCTCCTTAGTGGATCACTGACACTAGAGCACAATGAAAGCCCCTGGAAGTGACAGGGCTTCAACACCATAGATTGTTCCTTTAGCCACAGTAAATCAGTTCCTCCTTCTCTTGCAGATGAGTGCAAGAGTTCCTGCAGCCCAGTCTTCCTTTTATATTAATCATTTAGCAGAAAGTGCTGTTTGCTGCCAATGGCATAAAGAAGAGATGCAATGCAGGATTATGATGGAGGACTATTGCTGGTTTGTTTTCCAGACCAGCCCCTCCACATGGTAACTTCCTGTAATTCATCTTTACATTTTAGCATCAGCCATGACTGATCAATTTTTAAGTGTTTTGATTGTAAAACTCAGACATTTGATTTTCATCATAGAACAAGTGCACTGCTTTTTGGTGACTAAAAAAATCAACATCTACTTCTAAAATTATAGCAGGATGTTTAAACTGAAACTGATGCTTTTTCAAGAAACTGACTGCTTCTGAACTTATTCTGTCTTGAAGCATGTATTGGGTTATAGGTTGCTTTTGTCTTTTGTGGGTCTGAGACTCCCAAAATAAAACATTAAAGTCCTGCAATGTTTCTATAGATTTGATATGGTGCATCCCACTGCAGTGGAGGTGGGCATTAGGTAGTAGCTTGTGCATCCTAAGAAGCCAGCAGTGCATCCTGGGGACCCTCCACACTGATGGATGAGCTTTCTGATGGACTGCCAAGAAGGCAGGGCCTTGCATCTGCAAGAACCCTGGATGTACGCTGGCCTGGGAAGCCTTTCTAGAGCATCTGGCAGAAGTGGACTTGTACCAGGCAAGCCTGTCAGTGCTATGCTAGTGCTCTAAGTTCAGAAGCGGACCTAGGTCATCTGGGGTTGATAAGGGGAAGATGACTGAGTGTCCCAGAGGATGCTCTCCTCCAGAGAGGGAGGGCTATGAGCTCCACTGTGGCATCATCACTTAGGTGGCCATGGGTGGTAATGAGGGCAGGAGCAGCTAAGGGGCAGGAGACACCTCCCAGCAGAGAGCGACAGCCCACTTGCATGGTGGCATCACACCATCATCTCCATGAAGTATCCAGGGGAGGAAAAGGAAAAATCCAGCAGCTGCAGCAGGTTGATGCCAGTGACTTCCCATGGACCTCACACTGCCTATTGGGCAGAAGGGCCTACCAAACAGAGCAAGGCATACGAAAGGGGCTTGGGGTACCTACAATGTCCCAACCACAGGAGGTTGTCTGTGTAGGAACAAAGTAGGCCCAGATCAGTTCCAGGGATGGTGGGTGACTGAATGGGCGAAGCATTAGTAGAAGGGGGCCAGCTAATGTGACAATGGGGAAAAGAATAGAAAGTTAAAAGAAAATCTGAACTTGTACCCTTCTCTAACCACCAATTTAATTGTTAGTTATGGAGGCACTACCCCTTTATAATTACCCTAAGGTTTTTTCTTTTACATTGGCAGCCATACTTTTACAAGAATGATCTGGCCAAATGAAGATGCCTTGGACAATGAACTGTTCTATCATTATTTTGTTGGCCAGCAGACCCTTACTATGCATTTTTGGCTGCTTTATCCAACTTTCATCATTGGACCTTTTCACCCATCAATGTGACCGTGGCTCACATTCTGTTCTCTCTGCCACTTCTTGATCCACATCCCCTAGCCTCAAAAACTCAAAAGGTCATATAGTCAAATCACGTTCAGGTAAGCAACTTTTCTATTGTTTCAATGGAAATGTTGTTGCTGCTCCTACAGTAGGTGCCATTTTCTGTGCATTTACAGCTTTGAGATGTTACACCTGGTCCCCTGACCTATACTGGAAACCTATGTACACCCCTGACAGCATCCACAGTATTGTCTAATCATGGCTCCAATATGAGCCCCAGGGACATTACTAACCTATAGGGCACATGTACCACCATATAAGAGTGTGGTATCAGGTACAAACTGCAAGATTATTGTTGCGATTTATATATGTAAACCTACATGCAATGCACTATTTCTGTGTTCTGACTCTAACACATGTTCTGATCTTCTGAGAAGTCTTATGTATGCCTACACTGCCATCATGTGGATTTATGTAACACCGCACTTATCTTCTATGATTTGTGAGAATCTTTTGTATTACAATTTTAGCTGACCTTACTATAACTGTATATCAGAGATACTGAGAAACCACCTAACTTTTAGCCGATAGGGCTTGTTTTGTACTACTAATGTGCATAAGAAGAATGAATTACTATGGTAATTATCTGTACTATAAGAACTGTTGTGAGACATTTTCTCCCTGAGTCATCTTCATGTCCCGGGGTAAAGGGAATACTCATCTAGGTAAGATTCTATGTAGGGCATTAGTCTGGTTTGGTGCAATAAACGTGTTTATTACTCACTGATGCCATTTGTTTGTAGTCTCTTCTGTTAGCCTCGAACCACCAAGAACCTGAGAGGTAATTATCCTCTACAGAGGTGATGCCCACTCCATGTCTATTTGTAGCCATCAAAGTTTAATTCAAATGACAAGTCATTCCTCCGGCTCTTTGTTTCTTACCCTTAAATATCAATGATTGTTTTGTTTGTTTGTTTGTTTATTTTATTTTTGTGGCAGCCAAGCAAGCTCTTCATCCAAATCCTACTTAGACAAGGCAAAGTTTATTTCTTTGGGGCCCATTTCCAGAGGCTATGGGAGCCTTACATGGACATATACAGTACATGGGAGTAAAAATATACATAAATACACATTAAAATACAAGAAAACACATATTATAACTAAATCTGTGATTGATTCATTTCAGCAATTTCTATGTCATATTAAATGTCTATGTCTGGGAAGGCCAGCGAAAAAAGGTGGGTCTTAAGGCGGTCCTTCAACAGCTCAACTGAAGGGGCCTCCCTGATTGCTAGAGGACACAAATTCCACAGGATGGGGCCAGCGACGCTAAAAGCCCTGTCGCCAGCAGTTTTAAGTATTGTCCTGGGAATCGCCAGGAGGCCCCTATAGGAGGAACAGAGACTTACATCTTTTACCTCCTTACTAAGCTTTCTGGAGGTTTTTGCACTGGCATTCAAAACCCACCATCTACTTCCATCACGTGAAGAAAGAATGTATGATCTATTCAGCAGGATTTTAGCTCAACTGATACACTCTTGTAGAGCAAAATGAATAAAGGTTTTCTATTCCCAACCTCCATTGCTAACATTTTTCAGTAATTGCCTTCCTTTTTCACCTTTCATATCCATCCTTCAAACATATCAGTCTTCACCTCTGCCTGCTTCTAATCTCAAGCTTTGCCATTAACTGCACTTTGAAACCTGACTCTTCCTCATCGTGCAATTTTCAGACCATCTCTCCTTGATTAGCATCTCTTCCTCAAGCATTATTCTAACTGGTGACTTCAACAGGCATGTTGATGCCACTATTCCCCTCCCCAAACACACATTCTTCCGATTTCCTCTAAACCCTGCACTCTCATTAACCTTCTTCAGTCTGTTGACTCTTTGATTCACAGCCATGGTCATACCCTTAATCTTGTTTTAAACAATTCTCAAGCACTCTTTCTCTCTCTTACTCTGTTTTTGTCCTAACCTTTACTAACCACCATCAAACACTTTTGATTTCATTCTTCATACAGCCTCCTCTCAAAATGCCCTCTTGACATACCTCCATCTCAAGCACTTTGACACGACTCCTTCCTTCTGTTTAATTTTCAACTACCTTCAATCACATGGCATCTACCATGAACCACACAGGGTCACATACCATCAAGTCTTCATGGTACACTGACCAGTTGAGGGTTCTCAAGTGTCTTGGTTGCAGCCCTGGGAGGTACTGTCACACCTCCCATTTCCAGACTATATCCACTATGAAGCCTGGATGCCTGACCTTCCCACCTATCACATTGTTCTCCATAGTGCTAAAGCTAACTTCTAGGCTTCTTTCATCACTACAGGTGCTGGAAAGCCCTACACTCTCTTTCGGAATATCAGTTCTCCTTCACCTCAATCTTGTGTGGTACTGTACTTTTATTCAGAGCACCCTTCCACCACCAATAACTTAAAAGAAATGGGATTACCTGTAAACATAGACAATGAGGGCAGAAAAAGATTAAAGGTCCATCTAGTCTGTCCAGAGTTCCCCATCTGTCTGTCCAGAGTTCCCCATCTGCCCTAGGACCCATTGTCAATACTGGGATTTATCTCTCTGGGTCCACCACCACCCCACTCCCTACTGCCCTGAGAAACTACCAAACCCTTCACTCTGTCCCAGCCATGCTTGAAACCATTTATGGTCTTGGTGCCCACCAGCTCCGCTAGCAGACTATTTCATGGCTCCACCACCCTTTCTGTAAAGCAGAACTTCCTCACATCCTTCTTAAACCTTCCCCTTCCAGTTTCTACTCATGACCTCAGGTTTGGAAAGTGTATTCAGCGTATATTTCATTGATGGGTATAAAAGTTTAAAAAAAAAATCAAACCCCTTAAACTGGCCTCTTCTAAAGTTTAGAACCAACTGGACATCCCTTTATAAACATGTTTAAATGGTTTCACATTCAAATAAAGCAGCCAGCATTCATTCATACTGTCACAGTGCCCCTGGCTGACTACTGGCTTAACTCACTTCACCAATGCATTCACCAGCCAATTGCAAATTTACCATGGGGCTATTCCATTCTCATCCCACTTTAACCAGCTGCTCACACAGTACAAGGCCTGGACATAGGAATGCCCAGTTGACTTTCAGGCACTCCTGAACATATACTCGTATTAGCAGCAGTATCACTTCATCTTGGTATTCACAAAGGAAGGGTCAGATGATGGGCCACAGATAGTGGAGAAGGGCATAAGTGGAAGGGACACTAGCCCCTTTATGGAGGAGGTCATCCTCAGGGAACTAGCAAAACTAAAAGTAGACAAGGCAATGGGGTCAGATGGGGTTCACTAAAGAGAGGAACTGTCTGCGCCACTGATGGCCCTGTTCAATCTTTCAATAGATAAGGGGGAAGTTCCAGGGGACTGGAGGAGGGTGGATGCAGTTCCACTAAACAAAAGTGGTAACAGGGAGGAAGCAGAAAACTTCCAACCTGTAAGCCTGACTTTGGTGGTGGGCAAGGTTATGGAAACATTACTTAAATAAAGGATTGGGGAATACCTACAAAACAGTGGATTGCAGGATCTGGGGCAGAATGGGTTCACAGGGGGAGATCATGCCAAAAAAACCTGATAAGAGTTTTTTTGACTGGGTTACCAGGGAGGTGGATCAGGGAGAAGCAGTGGATGCGGCCTACCTGGATTTCAGTAAGACCTTCAACACCATTCCATACAGAAGACTGGTAAACAAGCTAGGCAGCCTGGTAGTGAGTCCAAAAATAGTAAACTGGGTACGAGGTTGGCTAAGTAACAGAATTCAGAGGGTGGTGGTAAATGGAGTTCACTCGCAGGAGGGTAAGGTAACCAGCGGGGTGCCTCAGGGGTCAGTACTGGGAATGGTCCTCTTTAATGTCCTTAATGGTGACATCGCAGAGGGGCTGGAAGGTAAGGTATGCCTGTTCATGGATGACACAAAAATCTGCAACAGGGTAGACACACTGGGGGTGTGTGTGTGTGGAAAAAATTAAGGAAGATCTAAAAAAGTTGGAAGGCTGGTTAAGGGTTTGGCAACCGGGCTTCAATGCCAAACATGTAAAATTACGCACATAGGACAAAGAAACCCAAAGGCAACATATCAATTAGGGAGGTGAAGGTGTTATCAACCACATAACAGGAAAAGGATCTGGGATTCATCATATCTGATGACCTGAAAGTAGCAAAGCAGTGTGATAAGGCTGTGGGAAAGGCTAGTAGGATGCTGCGGTGCATAGGGAGGGGTAGTACCACAAGAAAAAGGGAAGCAGTGTTACCCCAGTATAGCTCAATGGTGATGCCACACCTGGAGCACTGTGTCCAGTTCTGGAGGCCCCATCTCAAGAAGGGCATAGACCAGGTGGAGGTGGTACAGAGAAAGGCAACCAAAATGGTGCATGGCCTGCATCAGAAGCCCTACAAGGAAAGACTCAGGAGTTAAATATGTACTCATTGGAGGAAAGGAGAGAAGGGGGGGGCATGATAGAGCTACAACTACCTCAAGGGTATCTATAAGGTCCAGGAGGGTAGCATATTGCACAGAAAGAGATGCTGAAGGACAAGAGGCATGATATGAAGCTGGAATACGTAGAGGGGATGTGAGAAAATATTTCTTCACAGAAAGGGTGGTAGACACCTGGAACAACCTCCCAGTGGAGGTGGTGAGCACCGAAATGGTAACAGGTTTCAAACATGCATGGGACAGATACAGAGCGACCTTTGTAAAAGAGCTGGGGGTGGTAAGGCTGGAGATCAAATAGGGTCTACAGTAGAGCAGTAGCTAGGGATTTTAGGGCAGAATAGGTGGGCCTGGAGCTCCTTTTCTGCTGATAGTTTCTATGTTTCTATGTTGGTACATGCTCTTGTAGATGGAACACAGAGTTTGCCAGTAAAATAAATTACCTACAGTATACATTTAAAAACAGAGCACAGAGACCGGCCCGGTGGTGCTGAGGGTTAAGGTGCTGGACGCCACACCTCACACCATGCTGGTGACCCAGGTTCGAGAACGGACTTAGTTCACTGGGGGCTGGCAGGGGAGAGGAAGGACTGAGCGTCCCACGACTGCCCTCCTTCCTCTGGGGTGGGTGGGAATGGCACATCACGCTGCAGCGGAAACTGGCAGAGGCCAGCTGCACTGCAGTGGTATGCCTAGAAAGGAAAGGGAGCACGGCGGGCATCAGCATGGACGTGCTTAGACGCCATTGCATGTCCATCTCCCTGGGGACCAGAAAAGCAGAAAAATGGCAGGGCGGCCTCATTGGCTGATGGCCGTGCTCTGCGCCCCCGGACATGAGAGGCACCTTCATCGGGGTGTGGCTGACCCTGTGCAATGGAGAGATTTGCTTGCCAGACCAGGTGCGGGTGCCGGCAGCCGGAGGTTGTGGGGTCCACTCTGCTAGGGAAAAAGCATTCGAGTATATAATAAAAAAAAAAAACAGAGCACAGATATAGATTCTGCAGTGCTGCACTTCATTCTGGTGGGCTTCACTGTATGTTCCTATTTGGCTGGAACCGGAGCTAGAATTGATTGGTAAGGTGGGTCTCTCAGTGTCATCTTTGTTTTTTATTTCCCCGATATCACTCCCTGGGGGTCTCAAAGACTGTCATTTGTACTTCGATCCGTGTTTACTCGCAGTTTTGTTCACTGATGAAATATATATTTAAAACATATGTTTGCCAAGGATATAATGCAACCCATTTTATGGAACCCTAATTTTCAGATTGGGGCAGAGTATGAACTGAGACTTGGTTACCCCAGTTAGCTACCGGTAGGGTTTGTAACTTACTCCATCAAGGGGTCCTATGTTCATCCCAAGATATCTTGTAACATTATCGGCTAGGCAATACAGCAATCTTCAAGATATTTCAGCTGCACCACATCTTGACGCATTGGTTTGGGCCTGGTCTATTGGGAGATTAATCGGCCTGAGCTCATGCAGTCTATTAAAGATTTAGCACTAAAGCCACATGCAGTTGCTGCTTTATATTCCCATTTCTTTTCCAAATTGTTTCTGGAGCTGGATGGGACTTCTGCCCATTGGGATTCACAGTTTCCTCTTGATTCTTCTCAGTGGCAAAAAATCTGTAAATATCTCTATAAACTTGTATTTTACACCCCCAAAGCTCATTAAAATGAGCAGGTTAACATCTCCTCTCTGCACTAGATGGTGACAGGCTGATGGTATCCTTATACATATTTTTTGGGCCTGTCCTAAAGTGGCCCCCCATGGAACTTTATTGAGGCTAAAGTACCCTCTTTTAGGTATAAACAGCCTCTTTACTCCAGAGATATGTATAATTGGAGATTATAGTTCGGTTCCGGTTAAGGAAAGAAAACATTATATGGCCTTAATCTCTCTCTCTCTATTAAGAAAGTGGTTTTTACACCACTGGCTTGACCAGGTTTCTATCTCATATCAGAAATGCTAGCAGGCACTTCTGTTTATTCTCCATGTCAAGCATATGGGGTAAGTTATACACTTTATATATGATACAGATTTCTGTATCCACCCTAGTTCTTATATAGGTGGTATTTATTATGACTTATGTCCCCTGATTCCTGTTCCTTTTTATTTTTTTTGTGGGGGGGGGGTCAGCTTATAGACTGGTCTGTTATCTTTTAATATTGCTCTGTTACTTTTTTATGATTGGTTTTACTGTGTTGCATTTTGTTGGTCGCTCTGCCCGGGGTGGGATATGGGTGGGTGAGGGGGGAATAGGGATTTATTACTTGTTTGGTTTTCTCTGCTGGTCATGTTGTACCTTTTGGTATTTTTTTTAATAAAGTTTATTAAGTTTAAAAAAAAAGATACAGTATAAAAAGTAATAGGCCTATAGCATGCTTTGCCAATGACCTGCTGCTGCAGACCCCTCCTAGTGCCCCGCACCTTTAACTTCCACTGCTGCACACGTACCATCAGATGTGTAAGTTCACCTGAAAAAGTGTCGTAGGTTCATATGTCATGTAAGCTGGCGCCTATGTCCAACTGAGAAACTTTCACAAATTTTGATCTGTAATTTTTTTAATTGTTAAACTTTTAAACTTCTACATTTCAAAAATGACCCAAGTGTAATCCTCCCTTATTACCTCAGAAGTGTCAGATTTGAAATCCCTGCCATTTTAGTGTCACCAACTTTATTTTCCACTTTCACCTGTGTACTTTCTAAGATGGGTAAACAACCAAGTTCACCTACAAAAGTGTTACAGATGCATTTTTCTCATATCTCACTTCTAAATCCTACTACACAACTTTCTCAAATCTTTTTTCATTTGAAATTTCTCTATTTTTAAACTTTATTAACGTCTAATTTTTGGCAGTCAGTTAATTATAAACCCCACCATGTGACTACAGATGTGTCACATTTTAAAGCCCTCCCATTTTACCATCATGAACCTTAAACTGGCCCTTTTGCAGATGTACTTTGCAAATGAACTTAGAAAAAAGTTTCAGCCAACCAGGTGGTGCAGAGGGTTGAGGCACTGGTGCCTTACCTCGACCCACGCCTGCAACTTGGGTTCGGGAACAGACTCGGGCACCAGGGGTCAGCAGGGGGGAAGAGAGGATTGAGCGACTGGAGGACTGCTCTCCTCTCCTGGGGTGGGGGTGAGGGATGCATCGCTAAGTAGCGGCCCCCAGTAGAGACTGAATACACTGCATGAGTCTGCACTGCAAGGGAGCATCAAAAACTGGAAAACTTCTCTGGTGTTCGCTGGATGACAGCTTTCACTCCTGGACCCTGCCAGAACTTCCAGGAAGCCATCTCCACCTCAGCAGTGCCCCAGGGCCCAACAGCTAGTGCGCTGGGACTCCTTCCCCCAGTGCCTTCCTCCTAGGAAGAGAGGGACTCACCCAGCGAAGGGATACTCCTGGATACCCTGGGGGGTTGGCTGTGATTTGAAGATGGAGGGGCTTGAGAAGAAGATGGCTGGTAAGTCGGGAGCCTTGGAAGCCTGAAGGAGTGGCGGACACCAGAGCATAGGGAGGAAAAACAAATCATGCAAAAAAACAAAATTTCATAGATACAAAAATCCAACTTGGACACTTTTGCAAATCTGTTATTTATAATTATTAAACTTTTTAACTTCAAATTTTTGGCAATATATAGAATAGTAGATGGTGGACCATCCACAACAAGGCTGTGTTTCCATCCAGGAAGTTGATGACATCATAGAGACCTCGAGCATGAAGCTCGAGAAGTCTCGCTGATGTCATCTACTCCCAAGATGAAAACGCAGCCTTGGTTGTGGATGGTTAACTGTTCACTGCTTTATATAGTATATGGTTAGGGCTTATTTCTTTTTTTATGTTGCTGGTTACCTTATGTGTTTTTATTTGGTGTTCCTGCTCCCGCTCTACGTCTCTCCGTTGCCACTCGTTTCTGCTTCATTGAGCTCCCACTGGCTGGGGCTTCACCCCACTCCCACTCGCTGTCTCATAGCAGCTTTGTTTATTTTTAAAATTAAACAAAAATTATACTTTCATGACAGAAAGTCATCTGAGGTTATTCATGTCAGAAGAAGGAGGATCCACTGCTCCGCACCCGCTTAATCGCGCCGCCATGTTTTTACTTTTTTTTTTTCTCTGATACAGCCAGTCGAGTCAGTCAGTCAGGAGGTGGGACAAGGCTGAAAAGTTGTTGTACTAGCGATGTGATGTCAGAATGATAGTACGACAACTTTGAACTGTCCTACAACAAGATCTGAAAAGCCACCGATTTCAATCTACAATAAGCCCTAACCATATACTATAATCTAATTACAACATCTCTCATGACCACAGAAGTGTCAAATTTTAAATCCTTTCCATCTTACCTTTGCTAACCATAAACTGAAACTTTTGCAAAAGCGCCTTCACAAATGTACTTAACAAAAACACTTTTGTAAATGTAAAACTATCAAATGCAACTAGGTAGAGATTAATAGGGCAGACTGGGTGGACTAAGTGGTCCGTATCTGCCGTCAACGTCTCTCTCTCTCTCTCTTATATATATATATATATATATATATATATATATATGTTTATATATGTATATATGTATGTATCTTCAAAGTGACAGAGTAGTGCATAAATTACTCATATCAGAAGAAAACTGGATATGTTTGTTTATTTTTTTTTATCTGTTGCAACAAAATGCTTTGCCAAATTTCATTAAAGTTGCCACTTCAGGACATTCTGGGCAAGAGATCATGCTTTTGAGGGTTTCATCAAAAATCTGCCAAGAAATGTCCAAGGTATAAACAGCTGGAAACTGCGATTTAACATTAAAGGAACACTGTCAAACTTTTTGCATCATATTACTTGGTTCACCCATATCGGTACAACAGTCATTTTGTCAACAGCAATATGGGCACAGGCAATGTGCCGCCCCGCATTTCTGCGCCAGACATTGCAGCTCCTGGCATGGAGAGTGCCAAAGCCCTGACCCAGAAAATAGTCCCCCAGAGGGGGCAGAAATTGTGTGGGTGCAAAGTGCAGCATGACTGAGGGGTGACCTAAAATCAAGATTGCCCCTGTCATTGTCACCCTTACTGCAGAGCACTAATTGCGGCAACAAATTCAGTCGCTGTTCTAATGGTATACCATATTATATAAAAATGCACATTTTATGATTGCTTACATTATCTAAAATTCATTGATGCTGCAGGTTGTTTCATTTGCTTCCTTTCTTAATAGAACTGAAAGGCATGGTGATGGTGTAAGTATACCCCACCTTGCTGTGTTTCAAATTCTAGATCTGCTCTTACTGCATACTGTACTGCCTGAAAATTAGGAACACCTCCAAACAGTGTAGCCACTCATGATGCAATAGTCTCCTCTCCTTATACTGAATCTTGAGTGCCTAGATTGATTTGTGGGTGGTCCCAAGTCCAGGAAAGATGCACTAGAAATTGTGATGTGTGGCAGGAAAATTAAAGCAGTTGCTAAATTAGTAGGGACCCTACCAGATAAGCGACTGCTTTAATTTTCCCCTAAGACTGTTTAAAATGGCTAAAAACCTGCTGTAAAAATATCCCCCATAGACTTGTATGGGGCTCGTCCCCGCACTCTCCCTGACCACGTCACAATTTCTGAGAGTGTGGGGGTGGAGTTGGGCAGAGCACCGGTACCAGGAAGCTGAAAGGGATCAGCTGGCCGACGCTTTGGCACCAGTTACGATCCCTTCCAAAACAAAAGGCAATAACTTTAAAATAACAATTTTTGCTCTTGTCTGCTCACACAGTTATAAGGTATTGGGCTATAGCGCTAAGTCGGAACATAACTTTAATCTGTCCTGACCGCGCCATTCTGCGCCAGATGTACAAAAATACAGTTCGGGCAGGATATGAAATATGACAGCTGTACCATTCATAGGGAGGTCTGAAGAGATGGCAATGTTGAAAATCTGGAGAGAAAATATTATAAATTCTTGAACTTACGAGCATGCGTGGAAACTGTGCAATGCACGCTTGTAACACAGTCATTTCGTGAAATTCTTTCACCAAATTTTCAATATAGGCATTTTGGGACCTCCACTCATGAACAGTGCCACTGTGATTTTCTTAATTTGTCCCGAACATTAATTTCCGACAGCAACCGCACCATTGTGCGCCAGATGTGCGAAAACACATTTCACCCAGGATGTGAAAAATGACAGCTGTACTGGTCATAAGGAGGTGTGAAAAAATTCCAATGTTGAAAATCTGTAGCGAAAATATTACAAATTCTCGAAGTTACGAGTGTGCATGGAAAATACAGGTTACTCACCTGTAACAGGAGTTCTAGGAATGGTATATGTTGTTCATCCACACTGTCTGGCAGGTTCCTTGCCGCTTTAAATCTTGCCGGAAGGTCTTCAAGCTAGCTCCTCCCACCCACCCGGGTGGTAAAACTCTCGGCTCCGCCCCATGACGCCAGACCTGGCCCGCTGGAAGCTCAGGTTATGCGTCGAAGCCGGGAGGTCAGGAATGTAGGATGAACAACATATACCATTCCTAGAACTCTGTTACAGTGTGAGTAACCTTGTATTTCTAGGGACATGGATATGTTGTTCATCCACACTGTCTGGAAGACTCCTAGCAGTTCTCCGGGAGGAGGGAGGCAAGAGCAATTCTACTTAGGAAATAGAGACTGAGAACTGAGGCCCCAAAACCAGCATCCCGCGTGACTCAAGGTCGATGTGGTAATGGGTAATAAGGGTGTGCTGACTTCCAGGTAGCAGCCCTGCAGATTTCCTGGATAGGGACGCCCCTGGAAGCAGCCACCGATGCAGCAGTATGACGGGTAGAATGAGCTCTTATCCCTCTGGGAGGCTCCATGCCCGCCAACTTATAGCAGAGATCTATGCAGGAGGTGACCCACCTGCCTATCGTCCACTTGGCTGCAGGTCTGCCAGGTGCGGCTTCAGCGTAGGTGACAAACAGCTGGCGAACCTCTCCCCAAATTACAGCCGTGCGCTCCTTATAATAAGCGAGCGCCCTTCTAGGGTCCAAAGTATGGAGCCTGTATTCGGCCTCCGAGGTGTGATTGGGGTAGAACACCGGCAGAGTCAACACCTGGTTAAGGTGAAACTCCGACACCACCTTCGGAAGGAATTTCGGGTGGGGGCGCAGGACAATCTTGTCCCTGTGGAAGACCAGGTAAGGAGACTCAATGCAGAGCGCCTGGAGTTCTCCCATCCTTCTGGCTGACGTGATAGCCACCAAGAAGGCGGTCTTCCACGACAGGTGAGAGAGTTCACACCTGTGCATTGGTTCGAATGGCTTGCCCATGAGCTTTGCCAGTACCAGCAGTAAATCCCACGGAGGTGGAGGTTCTCGCACCGGAGGGGAAATGTGATCAAGGCCTTGGAAAAAGCGCCAGACCACCTTCTCCTGCGCCACCAACTGCTCCCCGGCCCACGCCTGGTAAGCAGAGATGGCTGCCAGGTGCACCTTTAGGGTCGTCGACCTAAGCCCTTGACTAGAAAGGGACCATAAATAGTCCAAAATGCTTGCGAAAGAACAGGAGGAAGGGTCCAAGCCCTTGCCCTGACACCAAATGGAAAATCTCTTCCATTTGAAGGCATAGCATTTCCTGGTCGACTCCTTACGGGACGCCTCAACAACATTGAGGACCTCGTCGGAAAGACCCAAGGCCTGGAACTCTAGCCACTCAGGAACCAGGCCGTCAGGTGCAGGGATTGAAGGTCCGGATGGAACACCTTCCCCTGATTGACTGAGAGCAGGTCCAGGCGAGCTGGAAGCTGCCTCGGGAGCCTGGAGCTGAGGCTGAGGAGATCTGGGCACCAGAACTGGCGGGGCCAGTCTGGGGCTATCAGAATCACCTGTGCCTTGTCCCTCCTTGCCTTGAGAAGCACCTTGTGAATCAAGGGAAATGGGGGAAAGGCGTAAAAGAGGCCCGGGGTCCACAGCCTCGAGAAGGCATCCCCCTGCAGCGAGCCCTGCTGAGGGAGGCGGGCATGAAACAGCCTCAGCTTCGCATTCTCCTTGGAGGCAAACAGGTCCACCTGAGGTGTGCCCCAGTGGGAGAACAGATCTTGTACTACCTCCGGCAGGAGAGACCACTCGTGAGATGCAGCCCCTATCCGGCTCAGGGCATCGGCCAGGGTGTTGGAGGCTCCTGCCACATGAATGGCTAGGAGATCCGCCTCCAGGCTGCGCACGAGTGACCAAATGCGGAGAGCTTCCTTGCATAGAAGCATGGGACGCGTCCCGCCCTGGCGGTTTAGGTAGTACATGGTCGTGGTATTGTCCGTCTGGACTCGGACCACTTGACCCCGGAGAAACGGAGCAAAGGTGGTGAGAGCTAGGCGGACCGCTCGGAGCTCCAGCAGGTTGATGTGGCATTGGGACTCCCGCGAGACCAGAGGCCGTGCGCTCGGTGTTCCCCCAGATGGGCACCCCAACCCATCAGGGAGGCATCGGTTGATAGAGAGACCGTCGGCTCGGGGCGGACAAACGGGATACCCTCCTGCAGATGAGATGGAACGGTCCACCATCGGAGAGCGTTCCACATCTCCTGGGTCACCACCACTAGCTGGTCCAATGGATCGCAGCATTGTGACCACTGGCTGGCCAGTCCCCACTGAAGGGGGCGCATGCGCCAGCGTGCCCAATGGACCACGCTGGTGCAGGCCTTCATGAGACCCAGGAGACGCGGAAGTCCCGGTAGAGCTGACTGCCCAACCAGAAATGATTGGGCAAAGGAGGTAAGAACCTGCCCTGTCTGCCGGAGCCGCCTTCTGCTCAAGAGAGTCGAGCCTGCCCGATAAACAGAATCACCTGCTCCGGCCCGAGTTCCGACTTGGCCTCGTTGATGAGAAGGCCGACTTGAGAGCAAACCTGGAGGGCCAGATCTCTGGACCGCTCCACCTCCTGTCTGGAGGGGGCTGCTATCAGCCAATCGTCCAGGTAAGGGTACACCCGGACCCCTCGGCGCCGCAGGACAGCTGTCACCACTGCAATGCATTTGGTGAAGACCCTAGGAGCTGGAGACAGGCCGGAAGGGCATGGCTCGGAACTCAAAGAGGGATCCCTCCGCTCGAAAGCGAAGGAATCTCCGATGTGACGGACGGATAGGGACGTGAAAGAACGCGTCCTGCAGGTCCAGAGAGCAGAACCACACGCCGTGTTCCAGAGATGGTATTATCTGCGCCAGAGTGACCATCCTGAAGGTTCGAGACCTTAGGAACTTGTTCAGGTCGTGTAGGTCGAGAATGGGGCGCCAGCCCCCCGTCTGTTTCGGAACCAGGAAGTACCTGGACACAAACCCGGGTCTGAGGGGGGGTCCGCTACCTCCCTGATCACCTCCTTTTGGAGGAGGAGAGCGATGTCGGCTCGATGAGCCGACAGTGAGGCTGCGGACCCCGAGGCCCCCCGAGGTGCGACGGCTCTGAAGGGCGGGGCCTGCTCGAATTCTAGAGGCAGGCCTTTTCACACCACCTCCAGTACCCACCTGTCCGTGGTAATAGTGGACCAGGCAGAAAGGAAGTGTCGGAGACCGTCACTGGGCAGGCTTGGAGGAGGGACCGGCCGAGGGACCTCCTGGGCCTTTACCTCCCTGCTTCCTGTTGGAGGAAGCCGATGGCTTGGGTTTGGGATGCCAAGCCCGAGCCTGCTGGCCCTGACGTTGCTGGGCCGGACACGCCGCGGGCGCAGAAGGACGAAGGGCTTAGGCTGTGGCTTGCGGCCTTTGTCCTTCTGAGCGGAAGAGACCGAGTCCAAGATAGCATTGGACTTCTCGATCCTCTGCAGGTGACCTTCCACCCCAGGGACGAAGAGGTCAGTCCCCAAAAAGGGAACATCCGCCAACTTGTGCTGGGTATCCGGGTAAAGGTGGATATCCTCAGCCAAGCCCGACGACGCATGGCCACTGCGGCCGCCACAGACCTGGCACATGAGGCCCCAATGTCTAAAGCAGTCTGGAGCTGCTGTTTGGCCACTGCCCTGCCCTGGTCCCGCACCTGCCTGACCGTAGTCTGCAGATCCGCGGGAAGATGAGGGACGACCTCATCCAGGGAGCCCAACAGGGCATGAAAAATGTGCCATGAGGATGGCCGAACTGGCCTGTGAGCTGAGAGAGGGCGCAGCATAGACTTTTACTTCGCATAATCCAATTTCTTGATTCCTTGTCGGAGGTTTGTCCACGCCCCCGGCTGCCCGGCACGATGGAAAACGCTGTTGGTAACCAACCCCTCAGCAGAGGGGTGTTCCGAAAAACCGACAGGGAACCGGTAGGGACCGCATACTTCCTGGCCATCCTGGCCGAAGGCGCAGGGCAGGAATCAGGGCGCTGCCAAAGCTCCAAGGCCAGACCCACTATGGCCTCGGCCACCGGAAAGGCCTCCGTAGGGGAATCCCCTCGGTCCAGAATCTCCGTGAGGGGATACCTGGCCCGCTTAGAAACGGGTTCGAGCTTCATCCCGGTGGACTCCGAGGTGAGCCGAAGCAATCCTAGGAAGGACGAAGAGCTATCGTCCACTGACTGTCCTCCTGAGGACTCCAAGTCCATTCGCTTGGAGAAAAGGGAGGAATCGTCTTCGGACTCGGAAGAGTCCTCAAAGAGCTGTCTCGGGCCTGAGCCACCCTCCACCTGCCGAGGTCTATCGGGAGTGAGGGTGACAGACAGCCTATGGGCAGTCCCCGACCGACCGAGAATTTTGGTCGGAGCCCCAACTAACGGCTGTGGAGGCGGAGGTTCCACCAAAATCGGTGGGGCAGCTGGATTTGGCCGAACAACCGGCCTGGGAACAGGCTCCTCGGCTACAACGAGGGGTTGTTTCGGCCGCTCCGGTGACAGCCACTTAATGGCCGGGGAAGACGACGGGGTCGGCTTATTCCCGGTCAGAAGGAGCTGTTGCCACATGAGTTCCTCATACCTCCGACGCAACTTGCGCTGAAGCCTCCCCTCATCCGAGGAAGAGGAAGAGCGGCGGTGCCGCTTGCCGCGGTGCCGAGACCGAGACTGCCTATGCCGGCGGGATCGGCTGGACCGCGAAGATGTCTGAGACCGAGACCGAGAACCTCGGCTAAACCGAGGACGGTGCGGGGAGGTGTCGGGAATCGGCACTCCCCTAGGTTCGGACGATTCCACCGAAGGCTCCGGAACCAGAGGCACAGACGAGCCGACGGGATCCTCAACTCCCACCGGGGGAACCGGGGAGAGGGGATTCTCAGCTTCTCCAGCCGACAACCCGTCTAACGGGTCGAGAAAAATCTCGACCGCGTCGGGGAGTCTCGGTCAACTGGCCTGACGGGACACCGTGAAGCCAGTGGCAAGCCGAGGGGTCAACCGAGTCGACTGTCACAACTAGGGAGGGGCCTCCTTCCCGCCTCCCAAAAGCGCCGATGGTGAGACTTACTTTTTGTCTCTCTTTGGACCGAGAAAAAGGTCCAGATGAAGTTGGACCCTCACCTTTCGTCGAGAGGGTCAGACAAAGCTCCTTAAAAGAAGGCGAATACGAGGCACCGAGAGAGAGCGGGACAAATGCCGCAGCCGAGGTAGAAGTGGCCCGCGCCACCTCCTCTTCGAGGGCGATCATCTGCTGGAGCTGATCCGCCGAGCCCGCCACCGTGGACACCGCCAACCGGGCCTCTTTAGATTTAACCGGAGGAAATCTTTTCTCGGGACGCCCCAGCTGTAAACGGGCAGCACGGTCTTCGAGGACGTAGGCTGAAAAAGAAGAGCACAGGTCGCAAGCCTGCGGGTCGTGCTCAAGGCCTAAGCAGTAGACGCACGTGGAGTGCGGATCCGTCCGAGACATCTTCTGCCAGCAAGGGCATCTCCGGAAACCGGGAGTCGATTTGTCCATCGCAGCCACGAGGGAGAGAAGACCGAAGTCTTTTTAGCAAAACTTTTGATTGGAATACCAAGAATTAGGAACCAGTCTTATACGCAGAGCATTAAGGAGGGAACCTGAGCTTCCAAGCGGTAAGGAAGATCTAGGCGTCATGGGGCGGAGTCGAGTTTTACCACCCGGGTGGGTGGGAGGAGCTGCTTGAAGACCTTCCGGCAAGATTTAAAGCGGCAAGGAACCTGCCAGACAGTGTGGATGAACAACATATCCATGTCCCTAGAACTGCACAATGCACGCTCATAACACAGTCATTTTTTGGAATTTTTTCACCAAATTTGCAACATAGGCTTTTTGGGAGCCCACCTCATGAACAGTGACGCTGTCATTTCATTATTCAGTCCTGAAAAGTGATTCCACACAGTGACTGCAAAATCACCTTTCGGGACCGAAAAACCATATGACAGTAACTGAATTCGTGAGGTGGGGTCCCAAGAATCCCATGCTGAAAATTTGGTGCCAAGATTCACAAAAATGGCCAAGATATCCACCTAAGTTTAAAAAAAAAAACATATAAGCCATTATACAGCTTACCGGCATTTCTTCAGTTTGCGGTCGGCTTTGAAGAGTGCAGACATGTCCCTGGTCCACCGAAGATTGTCACGCAGGGCTCCGGAGGTAAGTATGGGGTGAGGGTGGGTGGGTGCATAGACAGTAGGTTCGGGTTGGGGAAGGGGGGCACCACAGACAACAAGGGACAGTTTTCTATTTTCACAGTCAAAAAAAAAAGACATTGGGACATTTTTTTCTTTTACAAGGACAATTGACACACTGGGGTGGGCTCCCAGTGTGTCACCTGGATGTTTGTTGGGGGAGGTGCATGAGCTGAGGGAGATTGAGCATCCCCCTCGGCACACTGCTAATGGGGATTGGGCTCCCCTGTCAGCAAATGAGCTAGGGAGGGGGCTTGCTGACAGGGGGATTGGGCACCCCCGATGTCAGCTTTCATGGGGACTGTGTGAGGTGGACGGCAACAGCCACTGCCATCTTAACTGAAATGTTACACTACACAAGGGGGGTTGCTTCCTCATTGCAGCGGCCAAATCATTTCAAGCTGGTGGCACGCTTGCAGAACTAGTGTCAGCAGGAGCATGCCATCGCATTGGGTACACAAGGCCAAGCCCACAAATGCAGTGGAAGCACTGGCCGCCACAGTGCCACACCTCCACAACCCGCTTCTCTCCTAAGCTGCCACATAATGTTTCTTGTGCATGTGCACAAGCAAACATAACAAGCATTTGTCAATGCCAAATGTTTGCTTGCTGGCATTGGCAATGGTAGTGTAGAAGTTACAGAGCTGCATAATAGGAATGGCAGCAAAGTACTGAACTGAAGCCAACCCCACCACCACCCTGCAGAGAGTGACAGGCATTGGGGTGTGCCTTTGGGTCGTCAGGCATAACGACCACGCCATTTCACCACACTCTACTCTGCAGACACTGACAAGTGTCACAGTGTGCCTTGGGGTCTTTGGCTCTTATGCACACCCTATTCCATCAGGAAATATGGTGAGATGGGTGTGTATAGAGAATGGGGTAACGCTTTGGGCCTGAAGAGTCCGAGGCACACCTTGATGCCTCTCTGGCTGCAGGGTGTGGGTGGGGGGTGGAATGGTATGAGCATGACAGGCAAGAATCCCAAGTCACACCCGATGCCTGTCATTCTCTCAAAAGGTGGGCGTTATGGTCAGAAACCCTAACGTCTCAGGCATTTGTTGGTATTTTCACTCCAAATTTTCAACATGTTTTTTTTGTGACCCCCCCACCTCATGAACAGTGGCAATATCAGTTTGTTAGCCGAAAACTGCTTTTGCACAGCGACTATGGCATTTAGCACCACAGGTGCAAAAACACATTCTGAACAGGATGTGAAAAATGACAGCGGTACTGTTCATGGGGAGGTGTAAAAAATGGCAATGATGAAAATCTGCTGTGAAAATATTAAAAAAACTGGTGAAGTCACAAGCGTGCGTAGAAACTGTGCAACGCACACCCGTAATGTAACTAGTTTGGGAATTTTTTTTTACAGTAGATTGTTAACATAGGCATTTTGGGACCTCCAATCATGAACAGTGTCAGTGTGATTTTCTTTATCTGTCCCGAACAATGATTTCCCACAGCGACCACGCATTTCTGTGCTGAAAGTGTGAAGACACATTTCGGCCATGTTGTGAAAAATGACAGCTGTACTGTTCATAAGGAGGTGAGGAAAAATGTCAATGGTGAAAATCTGGACTGAAAATATTACAAATTCATGAACTTACGAGGGTGCGTAGAAACTGTGCAATGCTCATTTGTAGCACAGTCATTTTATGGAGTTTTGTCACCAAATTTTCAACATAGCCATTTTAAGACCTCTGCTCATGACCGTGTCACTGTGATTTTCTTAATCTGTCCCAAACATTGTTTTCGCACACTAACTGTACCATTGTGCGCTACATGTGCGGAAACACATTTTGAGCGAGATGTGAAAAATGGTAGCTGTACTGCTCATAAGGAAGTGCTGTAAAATGGCACTGTTGAAAATCTGGTGTACAAATATTACAAATTCGCAAACTTGACAGCGTGCGTAGGAACTGTGCAATGTGCGCTCCTAAAACAGTCATTTTTGGGAATTTTTTCACCAAATTTTCAACATAGCCATTTTAACACCTCTGGTCATGACCAGTGTCACTGTGATTTTCTTAACGTGTCCCATACATTGATTTCGCACACCAACTGCGCCATTGTGCGCTACATGGGCAGAAACATGTTGTGGGCGAGATGTGAAAAATGACAACTGTACTGCTCATAAGGAAGTGTGGTAAAATGGGAATGTTGAAAATATGGAGTGAAAATATTGAAAATTTGCGAACTTACGAGCGTGCGTAGGAACTCTACAACGCACGCCCATAAAACAGTCATTTTTAGGAATTTTTTCACCAAATTTTCAACATAGCCATTTTAAGACCTCTGCTCATGAACAGTGTCACTGTGATTTTCTTAATGTGGCCCGTACATTGATTTCGCACACCAACTGCACCACTGTGCGCTACATGGGCAGAAACACGTTTTGGGTGAGATGTGAAAAATGACAGCTATACTGCTCATAAGGAGGTGTGGTAAAATGGTAATGTTGAAAATCTGGAGTGAAAATATTGAAATTTCGCAAACTTACGGGCGTGTGTAGGAACTGCGCAACGCACGCTCGTAAAACAGTCATTGTTAGGAATTTTTCCACTGAATTTTCAAACTAGGCTTTTTGAGCGCCCACCTTATGAACACTGGCAGTGTCATTTCGTTAATCATTCCAGAAAGGTGATTTCACACAGTGGCTGCGAAATCACCCTTCGGGCCTGAGTAACGCCATGACAGTGAAAGCATTAATGAGAAGGGGTCCCAAAAACCCCATGTTGAAAATTTGGTTCATAAATTCCAAAAAATGCCTGAGATATGCAACAAAGTTGAAAAAACCCTATCTATCCCATTATACAGCTTACCAGCATTTCCTCAGTTCGCGGTCGGCTTTGAAGAGTGCAGACGTGTTCCCAGTCCACCAAAGATCGTCGCGCCACGCTCTGGAGGTAAGTATGGGTGGGCGGGTGCGGGTTGTGGGAGGGGGGCAGGGAGAAGCGCCGAGGGACAGTTTTTGGATCTACAGGATTTTTTTTTGTAAGACTACGAGGGACGGAGACTACGAGGGACATTTGCCACACTGGGATGGGCACCCAGCATGGCAGCTGGAAGGCTGTTGGGGGGGCTGGAGCTGACGGGGGATTGGGCACCCCTGTCAGCCATAACATCAATTTGCCATTCTGGGGTGGGATCCCACCGTGGCACCTGGATGCTTTGGAGGGGCGTGCAGCCGACGGGGGATTGGGCACCCTCGTCGGCCATAAAACATTTTGCCTTACGCTGGGTGGGCTCCCAGCGTGGCACCTGGATGCTTGAGGCGTGCAGCCGACGGAGGATTGGGCAGCCCGTCGGCTAACAGTTTATGCGGGGTACGCCAGCACGCAATATGCGTAGGCAGGTTGAGGGGGGAGCTCTGCTCACTGAAGCGGAGCTTCCTTCAACTGTATGCCACTGCATTTTCAGCTGTCATAGACAGCTGGAGCAGTGATTGGCGCACTGTGACCGCGCCTGCAAACACACTGACTGAATTGGAAGAAGCTGACACACCTCTGGAAAACTCGGATGATGGCACTATGTTTCTTGCACATGTGTGCAAGCAAACATAAAAATGGAAGGTACTCATTCAGAACATCTGTCAACTCACAGCAGTCAATGCACTAACAGACAGCATCTGATTTTCTGCTGTACACAGCATGCCAAAAAGTAGGCTGGTCTACAATAAAATAAGTTACTTTGCATGCTACATATTGTCGTGTCTCCTTATTTTAAAACTGATAATAAAAGCAAAACCAAGTATGATACAGGTCAGAAAGCTCATACAGTGCCTGCCTAAGACTTTTTCTTTAAATCTCAGTGATAGGAAATACTGGGGTATGGGGCAAGCACTGCATTTTCTCTCCCAGCACCTGTTACATACACAGGACACTGGGCTGCATTATACTGCTGACAGCGGCTCAAAAGGTTGCACACTTGCCTATGTGGCCAAAAGATCAGAAGGCTGTGGGTTCCATCTCCACACCAGGCACTTGGGTTAAATCCCAATATTGACACTGTAGTGCAGCATGAGGGAGAGCGCTGCACTTCTCTGAGGTGCCGTCTTTCAGATGAGATATTAAACCGAGGTCATAGTGATGTAGATATTGATGGCAGATAAGGACCGCAAGGCCCATCCAGTCTGCCCATTTCTTCTACCTTATGAATGTGCCATTGGCCTTTACTCTGTCAATGGCCTATCTATTCCTACTCATCTGTATTGCTCCCTTATGCCTATCCCATGCCTGTTTGATGCCCTGCACTGTATTATTATCCACCACTTCCTAAGGTAAGCAGTTCCATGCATCCACCACCCTTTCTGTGAAAAAGAACTTCCTCATATTACCCCTTATTCAGCCTCCCTCTAATCTCATGCTGTGTCCTCTTGTCCTGCTATTTTTCTTACACTGAAACATGTTAGACTCTTTCACTTTGTTAATGCCCTTAAGATGTTTGAATGGTTCGATCATATCACCTCTCTCCCTCCTTTGCTCTAGGGTATACATACTGAGCTCCGTTAATCTGTCCTCATATGTTTCTGATGCAGTCCCTGCACCATTTTGGTTGCCCTTCTCGGGACTGCCTCCATTTTGTTAATGTCCTTGCGCAGGTGCGGCCTCCAGTACTGCATGCAGTACTCCAGATGGGGCCTAACCAGTGTCTTGTAAAGAGGAATTATTACCTCCCTCTTACGACTTGCAATACCCCCACTAATACGCCCCAACATCTCCTAGCCTTACCTACTGCTTTAGTGGTCTGCTTGGATGATTTCATGTCATCTGTGATGACGATGCCGAAGTCTCTTTCTTCCCTTGTGATTGCCAGCAACTCCCCTCCCAACCTATAGGTGGCTTCAGGGTTTCTCTTCCCTATGTGCATGATCTTCCACTTATTTGCGTTAAACACCAGTTGCCACTCTTCCGACCATTTTGTCAGTTTATCCAAATCTCTTCTCTATCTGCCCATCCCATCTGGATCATCTACTCTGTAGAGATCTTGGTGTCATCTGCAAACAGACAGACCTTGCCCTCCAGTCCACATGCAATGTCACTGATGAAGATATTGAAGAGAACTGGCCCCAGGACTGATCCCTGAGGTACCCCACTTGTGACTTGCATCTCTTCTGACTGTATACCGTTTACCCCCAATCTCTGTTTTCTGCCTCCAACCAGTTTGCCACTCAGTTGCCCAACTTCTGACCTAGCCTGAGCCTACCTAGCTTATTAATCAATCTTCTATGTGGAACAGTATTGAAAGCTTTGCTGAAGTCAAGGTAGGCAACATCAACTGCACCCCCTTGGTCCACCACTCTGGTTACCCAGTCAAAGAAATCTATGAGATTAGTTTGACAGGACCTCCCTGTCTGCCTGTTCTGGTGGTTGCTCAGGTGAACATTAAGATCCCATGGCACCTCTTGAAAAGAGTAGGGTAAGTTTAAACAATATAACAACAAACAATGGTACATTCAATACACATGACCATTGAAAAAAAAAAAAACAACATACCTGAAACAAATCTCACACAAAAACCCCACAGTCCCATTCAAAGTTATTATCACTTAGGGGATAAGCCAGGGCATTTCATATGGGAAACAAAATAGAAAAGTAAAGGAGAATATCCAGGGAGTGGGCAAATAAGCCAGCTCAGTCCCCACAAAAAAGGGGGGAGGTCTAATGCGACTTCAACTAGTCAAGGAACTGCCCAGGAAACCCTAACAATATAATAAAATTCTCAGAACAAAAGAAAAAGAAAAGAGAAATCATAAGCCACCCCAACCCACACAGGTGTGGAAGGCTGCTACAGGTACAGGCATATGCCCTGGAAGCATAACAGGAAAGGACAGGATGGTCAGGGAAACCCACATCTGTGAATCAGTGTCTCATCACTAGACCGACACCACACCTCTTCAATGAGATCTGAGAAGTGGGGGGTCAAAACAGCTTTGTCCCACCAGTACAATGAACACAATTCCATCCCCACCATACATAAATGGAGCTGGGGGAGAGGACCTGCTGCTGAAAAAAGAAAGCACATCTAGAATGCCAAAGATAATATTTCAAACAAGTAAACAAAAGACAAAGTGTGCTTGGATCATACCCCATAAGGGAGGCAGACGAACCCAACATGACTTCAGAATAAGTCAGCGAGGACCAAGCCCCATCTCCCCATGCTGTGGCTACATAGGACCAAAACCCCTGCATATACGGGCAATGAACCAAGAAATGGGACATAGACTCCAAGAGCAATTCACAACCCAGCCTTGGACAATTCCGTTCCGATAGACTCTTGTGCTTGGCCTTCCTCTTAACACTAAGTCAGCTGTGAAAAGTGAGCCAAAGGATGTCCCTCCGGATGTGGGGATCTGCAGTCATGGGGACATCAGGGAACTCTGGAGCATCCCAAAAAAGGAACACTTCACAACAGCATACAGTTGTTTGGAGGTAAACACACTCACACTTTGAGGAATGAGGGACCAATGAGTCATCCTATCAGCAATAACATGAACATAAGGTACAGCGTGTCTAGAAAGACACCTTGGAATAGGTCAGGGACCCAAAAAGGACTGAATCAAAATTATTCATGGAGACCATGGCTTTAGACAATGCTGAAAAAAAGGCCCCAAATTCCACCGCAAAAATTGGCAAAAGGAAAAAAACAGGGCACTGATCATGCCCAAGCCCCCCTGAGCAACTCGTAAGTAAAGAAGGCTACGTCGATGGGGATTCAATCTGCTACCCCATACAAGGCAAAAAAATAACCCAGGAGTTGCAGGCAAAAGAAAATGTCTACCTCCCGGTGCAAGATCCCTCGCCGAGTCACGGGTGAACAATCCCGATCCCAATGGCAAAACTAGCATTTGCACAGTTCAAGTCAGCAGCAAGGAACCAACAGCTCCTGCCAGCCCACACACATCCACATTCCATTCTCCCAATGAGCAAGAAAGCACAGGTACCTGTGGGGATCTCCACCCCAGTGGCATACAGCCTCTGTAGTCTCTCCCACGCCTAAAGTGTCACCCATTCTTCCTCCTCAAGCAGGGACAGTAAAAAGTCTTGATTCTGTTTCAGGGCATCCTGTAGACATCCTTCAGTCTCCCAAAAAAAACGGAGGCTTCTGGCGACTAAATCACTACCACTATAGTCCCAGGAACTTCAGTCTGGGCAGCTAGAGCTGCCCCCAGTTGAATACATGAAGTCAGACTCTCCATAAGTAAACCACCAGAAGGATTCAGAGCTTCCCCTCCTCCTGCAGTGGCATGACTCCCAATGATCAGGAAGTCAGGCAGCAGTTCCCCTACCACTGAGTAGGGGAATTTCCTTGGTGTCCTGGCCAAATTTCCCTCATTCACTGAAAATATCACTAACAGCTAAATCTGGTTTAATATCAGTTGGCATCATCTGTATCCCCCCTCCCCCGGGACAAGGCTGAAAATAGGCAGAATTGTCTAGTCCTCCTTTCTCGGTCAACAAAAGCAAATAAATAAATGAAACTTCATAAAGCCTGCTTTACAGAATTTGTTACTAAAAGCAGGAACAGCACCCCTACTGGAGAAAGTGGGCCCACAGCTCAGCACCGTGGACACAGGGGGAGGGAGGTATGCACTAGTCCCTTCACAAAAGAAAGGGTCCTACAAGAGCTCGATAAGCTCAGGGTGGACAAGGCAATGGGACCTGATGGCATACATCCCAGGGTACTAAAGGAGCTAAGGGTGGAACTAGCAGAGCCATTTTCAGAACTTTTAGTGAATCTCTGAGCACAGGAGAGGTCCCAGAAGGGCTCATCTGATCCTGTTCCACAAGAGTGGTAGCAGGGAAGAGACAGTAAGTCTTACCTCATTAGTGGACAAGATTATGGAGGCACTCCTTAAGGAAAGGATAGTGCAACACCTGGAATCCATAGGAGCACATGATCCAAGACAGCATGGGTTTACAACAGGAAGGTCCTGTCAAACTAATCTCATAGATTTCTTTGACTGGGTAACCAGAGTGGTGGACCAAGGGGGAGCAGTTGAAGTCGCCTCCCTTGACTTCAGCAAAGCTTTCAATACTGTACCACATAGAGGATTGATTAATAAGCTGGGTAGGCTCGGGGTATGTCAGAAATTGGTCAACTGGGTGGCAAACTGGTTGATAGGCAGAAAACAGAGAGCGGTGGTAAATGGTATACAGTCAGAAGAGATGCAAGTCACAAGTGGGGTACCTCAGGGATCAGTCCTGGGTCCTCTTCAATATCTTCATCAGTGACATTGCAGATGGACTGGAGGTAAGGTTTGTCTGTTTGTAGATGACACCAAGATCTGTAACAGAGTAGATGATCCAGATGGGGTGGGCAGAATGAGACGAGACCTGGATAAACTGGCAAAATGGTTGGAAGAGTGGCAACTGGGGTTTAATGCAAAGAAGTGCAAGATCATGCACATATGGAAGAGAAACCCTGAAGCCACCTATAGGATGGGAGGGGAGTTGCCGGCAATCACAAGGGAAGAAAGAGACTTGGGCATCATCACCACAGATGACCTGAAATCATCCAAGCAGACCACTAAAGCAGTAGGTAAGGCTAAGGGGATGTTGGGATGTATTAGTAGGGGTATCACAAGTCATAAGAGGGAGGTAATAATCCCTCTTTACAAGACACTGGTTAGGCCCCATCTGGAGTACTGCATGCAGTACTGGAGGCCACACCTTCACAAGGACATTAACCAAATTGAGGCAGTCCAGAGAAAGGCAACCACAATGGTGCAGGGACTGCATCAGAAAACCTATGAGGACAGATTAACAGAGTTCAGTATGTGTACCCTACAGCAAAGGAGGGAGAGAGGTGATATGATCAAAACATTCAAACACCTTAAAGGCATTAACAAGGTGAAAGAGTCTAACATGTTTCAATATAAGAAAAATAGCAGGACAAGAAGACACAGAATGAGATTAGTGGGAGGCCAATTAAGGGGGTAATGTGAGGAAGTTCTTTTTCACAAAAGGGGTGGTGGATGCATGGAATGGCCAACCTCAGGAAGTGGTGGATATGAATACAGTGCAGGGCTTCAAACAGGCATGGGATAGGCATAAGGGAGCAATACAGATGAGTATGAATAGATAAGTCATTGACAGAGCAAAGGCCGATGGCACATTCATAAGGTAGAAAAAAGAAATGGGCAGACTGGATGAGCTTTGCAGTCCTTATCTGCCGTCAACTTCTATGTTTCTATGAAGTGTAGCCTAGTGGTAACAGCCCAGAGTTACAAACCTGGAAACTCAGTGTGAATTTCATCATTGGCACTGACTTTACCTTAAGCAAGTCACTTAACCTCCCAGCACTTCACTTTCACTCTCTTTCTCTATGCTTAACCACTCTGAGGTATCCCAAACCTCCTTCAGTCTTGTCCAGCCTTCCTGTGCATGTCGGACTGTTGTAAATGTTCATGTCTTGAAAATCTCTTTCGGACATAGCCTGAATAATGCCTACAATACTAATGCTGCCCAGCTCTAGGGAGATTATTTATTTATTTCAAAAGTTTCACCAGGAAAGACATACCGAGCTGGTAACAGCTCATTTCCAGATGCATCCTGGGGGAAGGGGATGGGGACATTACAGTATATAAAGCATTTACAATGTATATAGAGAGAATACAGCAATACTCTTAAAATGAGAAATAATAAAACTTCAAATACAAATCAGAATAACATATGCATAGGTAAGGGGAAAACAGCCAAGGCAATGCTAGTGACGGGGCAAAAGAAGAGGGTCAAGAACACTTGCTAGAGCGTGAAAGAAAGTCATGAAGGAGAGACTTTAAGGAGGAAGCTGAAGAGGCAGAGGAAATAGACAAGGTAAGGGAGGAATAAAGTTTAGGAAAGTGGTAAGAGAAAGCAGATTGACCAGCTGTAGATTTCCTAGAAGGAATAGCGAGGGAATGAGAAGCAATATTACGTAAAGGACAGCAGGAACCTGAAGGACAGGATAAAAGGGAAGTATGGTGGGAAGGAAGGGAACCAAACCAGAATTTAGATATAAAGGAGGCACAGTCGGAAAGGTGCCTGGCATCAAGAAAGGGGAGCAAAGAGCACAGTAAAGTGAACAGTGGTGAGTACGTGGGGAACAGTCTAATGCAAAAATGACAAAAAGAGTTGAAAAGAGAATCCAGACTGGCAAGGGTGGATTTGGAAGCTCCACTGTAGACTTTATCACCATAATCAAAAACAGGTAGGATCATCTTTAAAACAATCTCACAGTGAACAGGAAGTGGGATACTTGCCTTGTTCCTGTAAAGCGCACCAAGCTTAGGGTGAAGCTTTTGGTGAATGGCATCCATAAGAACAGAGAAATCAAGATAACAGTCAAGCCAGACACCAGGAAACATCCTAAATACTAGCACCACCAAGAGTGCGAAAAAAAGAGAGAGAGGCAAGCCTAGAAAGCCTCTGATGGGTATCAAAGATCATGGAGACAGTTGTTTTGGCATTGAGAGATAGTTGGTTAGACTTGTCATGTCATGGTATTACATTTTCACAGTATGCTACAGTATGGGAGATCGCAGTTCTAATACTGTGGGCAATTTCCAATACCTCGACATCTATGGTTCATAGTATACCATGGTTTCCAGGCCTTTCAGTTTTGTGCTTTAAAGAAGGATGACTGCCCCCTCCACTTCATCTCTGCCCTACACACAATTCTGAGAAGACTTCTCTTTTTTCAAAAAAATTATTTCTGTAATACCGTGGTACTGCAATAACCACTACATCATATACAACTGTTATCATACCACCATAATTTCATACCATCCATGACATCTCTACCCAGGGCAGTCTTGTAAAAGAGGTCCATGAGTTATGTTACAAGGCACAGTAATATAAAATAAATCTGTGTTTATAAAATGTTGCTATAAAATCAAATTATTTTCTTTCTGTCCAGCAGATTTTCTTGACCAGTCCCTGAACAAGCCCAGCTGGGATCCAGCATGCAATTACCTAATGAGTATTCAGAGCTTTCATAATTATAGATCATGAGGGTCATGCTTAACATTAAAATAGCTACCCTGGGTTGAGGTACTGGATGTCACACCTTGCGCTACACTGGTGACCCGGGTTCGGGAATGGACTCGGGGGTCAGCCTGGGGAGGTAGGATTGAGTGTCCCAATGGATGCTCTCCTCCTCTAGGGGAGACAGGTTACAGGGCAGCGATGCCCACAAGTGTTGCTGCCTGTGGAAGCATGGGTGGAAAGGCATAATGGCTTCTTACAGGAGTCAGGGTGGGGAGGGCACTGTGGACACTAGGCGGCATGCATAAGCACGCCATCTGTCTGGATGTACATCCTCTGCGTCGGTGCCCTCAGGGGGTAGGGATGAACTGGGAGAAAACCAAAGGCAAAAAATCTCCCGATATCATGCCGAATTATCTGGGTCCACGGTACATTGGGGCTCAGCCGAAAAGACCAGAGGAAAAAGGATTCCTCTGGGCTGAGACCAGGAGGAAGTTAAAATAAAATAAAATAGTTACTCAATTCAGAGAGAAAATAGTCACAGGCTTGCTCAAGTTAGCTATCTTGCCCATTGCAGCTGTCATCTGCCATGCTGGGTTGCATAATTGTGCGCTTTTTGGCTACAGACCAAATGTTGTGTAAATTGTATTCATTAAAAACAACTCCCACAGTACTTACACATTAGCATAATATACTGTGGCTACTGCAACTTTGGGTCAACTTGTCTGGCTGCTGAATGCAACAAATAATCAAATATCACCCTGTCAGTTCCGCAATCAAGCCATGCTTTTTCTCTTCATTCACAGGTGAAAGCAGGCTACAAGGCACTGCTACCCAAGATCCTGCACTAAGCAGTTAGTCATATATTCAGTTTGCTGTTCAACATGAGCTGTATTACTCCAGTGGCATGATGCTAACACTGTTGTGCTCATTTCACACTGTACACCTTCAAGTTCCCTTGGGCAATCCGTAAATTAACCATTGAAGTTCAGTGGTATCGCTTGGTTACTAGTGAAATAACAAGGAAATTGCTGCTTTAACGGAATGTATCAAATAGATTAATGTTAGGCAAGCCACTTTCAAAAAAATAAATGATGCCACACAACATTACCAAAACAAAAGAGGGAAACTACGACCACATAAACAGAGAAATTACTGTAGCAACACATAGGTGAACAAGAACTGAAGGTACAAAACAAGGGGAAATTTTTTTAGAAATTCAAAGTAACAAAAAACTGAATCACAGACACTGGATATTTAACTATCCCCCAGCCCCAGTTATTTGTGCCAGTATTACTTTTAAAATGCAGCTATGTTGACCCACTACGCATCAGTATCACCCAAGGAGAATGGCTGCACATGTTGCAAGCCAAATTTTAAACACGGGACCTTGACTATGCTGTAGATCCATGTTTAGCTTGATGAAACAAGAGTTACTTTTTATTTTGCACAAAGTACCATATTGATTGGTTTCTAACAACTAAATATAGCAACCTGTCTAGTTCTACGTTATTAATGCAGAGCAACCTGTCCAGTTCTATGCTATTAGTGCAGATATGCAGTCCGTGGTTAATGCAGAGTCAACTCCCACTCCCTATTTTTGTTTAAAAGGGGCCCTGAATCAGCACACATGTATTAGCTTAGTTTAGAGTCTTTTAGCACATGTATGGTTAAAATTACCCTTAGCCTAGATAGAACATTGTAAACTGAGCCACATCCTCCTTAGATACGATGAGAAAGCCAAATAATAAAATCTATGATCGTGCCTCAGTGGCGGTAAGGACCAGTTAGGCTTGAAACTAAATAGTTAGTGCAATCTTTTCAGTTAATTTCCTAATATGTAACTAAGCCAATATGCATATACTTTTAAGATCATCATGTCATTTATAAACTCAGCTTTTTGGCATCATCAGAAAATACTATACAGCTACTGTACCTATTTTCCAAACAGCAGTAGAAAATACCTGTTGTAGTAGCTGACCAATGATTAGCAGTGCAACACATCAATTACAGCCCTCCAGGTTGACATTTCAGATGGCTGTGTCAGGTGTTTTGGATTTCCAAGTAAATGGACCATCCAAGTTTTAAAAACTTTTTTTTTTTTATTTTAAAATACTTTTTAGACTGCCGTCAATGTAGTTACATTTTTTGGTCACCAGTGCATCTCTTTGCCACTGATGTAATCATGGTTTAAATAAAAATATTGTTTATTAATATGTTACTGAGTGCCATCATTTATTGAGGCCAGTCTGGTTCACACTGTAAGGTCCTGTCTGCTCAGGCCCTTTCCACACTCGGACTTTTACACAGTTTTAACTCTGTTAAAATGCTTTAAAAGGCTTGTGTCCAGATTGTAGCAGGATGCAGCAATCCATGTTCTAACATCGTGCTCTAACACTACTCAGAGGCAGGGTAGAGCATGGTTTTCACGCAACCCAATTGCCTTAACCCAAGTTAACAGCAGTGCGGCCATGATTCATGTGGTAACTCAAGTTATGGCAGGCGTGCACAACATGCACTGTGCTTTTCTGGCTGTTCACTGCCACGAAAAATTATTTTTAGCAGTTAACTGAGCACTCAATGAGCTAATTTTTAAACTCTGAACTCTTTCTAGGGTTCTGCTTTGCACCTGATCGGGAGTATCCAGGCATGCACTGAGGCACAAGGACTGCTTTACTTTGGTGCTGCAATGGTGCCTGGAAACATGTCTGGGCTAGCATGGTGTCGGAGCACGGTACAGATGCTACAACAACTCTGCTTCAGCACCGATGTGTACTGTGAATGAATTAATTTATATTTTAACAAGATAAGGTCACTAGATTTTCAGCCTTTTTCAGGCTCATCCTGCTTAAAGCACTCACAGTAAAGTCACAATTAGCTCAGGTACAATTACATTCAAGAGAAAGCCATAAATCCACCATTTCTAAACAGTGCTTTAAAAAGTGCGTCACAGTGTGGACAAGGCCTAAGAAAGCCGACACTGTGGCTCTGATTTTAAGGAGGACTCCAGTATAGCACAGATTTTGAAAGGGCCACTGTCCTGATTCAAATTTCAAGTGGTCTTAAATCTAGATTTGAGAATGGAACCTGATGCAGCTTTAGTTTTAAAAAGCCTGTGGCCATACTTCGGATCTGAAAGAAGAAGAAAACCAACAAACCCCATTTGTTATACAGCAAGGACAAGACAGAGGCATGTGCTTTTCAGGAACCTCTTCAGAAGGGATGTTGCCTTCATTAGCATCATAGAATTTTCAAGCCTGCAGCGGTGCAGTATTAGTTTGTCTGGATATTTTTGTAGGCGACTAATTTCAACAGAACCAGCTGTCATTAAAAAGTGATGGCCACTACCCTGCTCTCACTAAGCAAACATGGTGATGTTATTGGTAAATACTAAACAGCATGAATCCACACCCCTCTCAATCTCCCCCAAAAAGAAAATATGACACTTACCTAAACTGCAAAAGCTGTTGCTCCCTTTTTTTAATCAGCAATTGTTTTACTAGAAAATAGATTTTCTGAAGTGCAAACTACCTTTTCTCAGGGTCTGGCTCATACAAAATGCTATTTTTATTTTATTTTACTCCTCAAGGAGGCATTATAGCATAGTGGTTAAGGACACCGAGCTGCAAACTTTGAGACCCGGGTCTGAATTCCATCAACCCCCCACTTGCATACTGTGTGACCCTGAGCAAGTTCCTTAACTTCCTTGTGCTCCTGCTCGAGTATCATTTGTTCCCATAGCGCGGTTCTCAGGGCAGAGCTGCCCCAGGGCAGCACCCTTAGCTCCTCCTCCACCTTACTCCTATTGGTGGATCTCACCCACTGGTAGCGCTGCCCCCGGGGCAGCACTCTCGTGCTCCGCCTCCCTCCAATCCATACTGGTGGATTTGGTCCCCTGTCCCCAGGGCAGCACCATGTAGCTATTACATTGAAACATAGACTTTGACGGCAGATAAGGACCACTTGGACCACCCAGTCTGCTCATTTCCCTACCTACTGGATAAGCTGCAGGTTCTAGCTAACCAACAGCCTACTTCCTGCAACCCCCCACTATAATTGCCTTATGTCTGTCCCATGCATGTTTGAATTCCCCCACTGTTTTAGACCCCACAACCTCCCCAGAAAGGTGGTTCCATGCATCCACCACTCTCTCCGTGAAAAATAATTTCCTCACATTACCCCTGAGTCGTCCCCCCTCTATCTTTAAATTGTGCCCCCTTGTTCTTGCACATCTCTTTTCTAAAAGATGCTACCTTCTTGGACTTTGTTGATTCCCTTGAGGTACTTGAAAGTTTCTATCATGTCCCTCCCTCTCCTCCTTTCCTTGAGGCTGTACATCTTAAGCTCCTTTAGTCTTTCTTCATATGTCTTCTGGTGCAGACCCTGCACCATTTTGGTGGCCCTCCTCTGGACAGCCTCAACCCTGTCTATGTCCTTGCATAGATGGGGTCTCCAAAACTGCATGCAGTACTCCAGATGGGGTCTCACCAACTGTCTGTACAGAGGGATGACCACTTCCCTTTTTCTACTTGTGATGCCCCTCCCTATGCATCCCAGTATCCCCCCCGCTCTCCTTACTGACTTTTCACATTGCTCACCTACCTTTAGATCATTTGATACAATTACCCCCAGGTCTCTTTTCATTATTGTTGTTGTTAGTACCTCCCCTGCCATTGTGTGCTCTTCTCCTAGGTTTTTGTTTCCCAGGTGCATTACTTTGCACTTCTTTGCGTTGAATCTAAGTTGTCATACATCTGACCATTCCTCCAACTTGGCCAAGTCCCTTCTTATCCTTTCTACCCCCACCCCCCGTATATCAACTCTGTTACAGATGTTTGTGTCATCTGCAAAGAGGCATACCTTTCCTTCCAGACCCTCTGCAATGTCACCTATAAGGATGTTAAAGAGGACTGAACCCAGTACTGTGCCCTGAGGTACTCCACTAGTAACTCCCCTTTCTTCGGAATGAGTTCCGTTCACTGTTACCTTCTGCGTACCCAAACAGTAAGCGAGAGAATATATTTTATTTATAAATTGTAATAAATGGGGCAGTGCTATGATGATTGGTCACTGGTGCTGCCCCTGGGGAAGTGCCATGATGGCTGGTTTCTTTTGGCTGCCCTGGGGTAGTCCCTTTGTAATTGGTTCCCATGGGCTGCCCCTGGGGCAATGTCCTAACTGCCCCTTGGGCCATGCTTGTGTAATTGGTTCCCCTGGGCTGCTCCTGGGGCAATGTCCTCACTGCCCCGGGGCAGTGCCTGTGTAATTGGTTCCTATGGGCAGCCCCTGAGGCAGTGTCCTCACTGCCCCTGGGGCAGAGCCTGTGTAATTGGTTCCTGTGGGCTGCCCCTGGGGCAGTGCCTGTGTAATTGGTTCCCACGGGCTGCCCCTGGGGTGGCGTCCTTGCTGCCCCAGGAGCACCCCATGGGAACCAATTACTAAGGCACTGCTCCAGGGGCAGCGAGGACACTGCCCCAGGGGTAGCCCATGGGAAACAATTACACAGGCACTGCCCCAGGGGCAGCAAGAACACTGCTCCAGAGGCAAGCCCATGGGAATCAATTACACAGGTGCTTCCCCCAGGTGAAGCGAGGACACTGGCCAACAGGCAGCAAGGACACTGCCCCACAGGCAGCCCATGGGAACCAATTACACAGGCACTGCCCCAGGGGTAGCAGGGACACTGCCCCAGGGACAGCCCACAGGAACCAATTACACAGATGCTGCCCCAGAGGCAGCAAGTACACTGCCCCAGGAGCAGCCCATGGGAACCAATTACACAGACACTGCCCCAGGGGTAGTGAGGACACTGCCTCGGGGCAGACCAGGGGAACAAACTACACAGGCACTGCCCCAGGGGCAGCAATAACAAAGCCCCAGGGGCAGCCAACAGAAAACAATCATCACGGCTCTGCTCCAGGGCAGCACCAATAACCAATCATCATGGTACTGCCCCATTTATTACAATTTATAAATAAAATATATTCTGTCGCTTACGTCTGTCTTAATTTAGCAATATAAAAAAAGGTAATGATTTGTGACACTTACATGATTAAATGCTCACAACTGAGTTTGACACAAAGCACAAAAAATGTCCCTGGTTGAGATTTGAACCCTTGAAGTCTGGCTCTTTTGGATGCAGATAGACATGCACCTTGAGCCACCAAAATTCGAAGAGAAGCAGTGCACACAGCTGGGGGGAGCATTTCCATAACATTCTCATCTACACTTAAAACCCTCAATTCATCAGACTTGCAACAATCAGATTTATGGAAAGTAACAGCTACAAGTTGCTGCCCTGGGGACAGGGGACGAAATCCACCAATAGGGATAGGTGGGAGGCAGAGTGCAAGGGCGCTACCCCGGGGGCAGCGCTACTAGTGGGAGAAATCCACCAATAGGATTAAGGCAGAGGAGGAGCGAATGGGTGCTGCCCCAGGGATAACTCTGCCCCGAGAACCATGCTATGGGAACAAATGATACTTGAGCTGTGCTCCCAGGTCATGCCAGGAAACAAGCTCCAGCTTAGTGTGTCCTTCCTGGTTAAACAGTTTCCCCTTTCCCTTATTTGTAATTTTTGACCAGGAAAGGCACACTGAGCTGAAACTGATCACTCTCTGGTGCCTCCTGCAATGTGGGCTACATGGACTTGTTTTATTAATATGAGGACAGTTGGCCAGGACACAGGGGAAACTCCCCTCCTCTTCTTCATCTGTAGGGGAGCCCTTGTCCATCTGGGTTCTGGCCAAGATGACAGCTGCTGAGGATAAAGAACGTGGTAGAGGGGAGACAACAGTTGCAGTAACGGGTAGAAATATAACTAGAACTGTTTCAGCAATGGTGCATAGCATTGACTACAGTATGGAGTACATGGGCATACCTGAGAAAACTACACAGTGGGACAGCAGAGTCTATCATGTTTGCTGAAATGGAAGTGGACTCAGAAAATGATGGGATGAGAAACCCATATCCAGTGCAGCAAACAGCATGTTAGTAAGCCCCTCTGAATCAGAGACATCCAAAGCTGATATGGAACTGGAAGATGTCATGTTGAAGAAGAAAAAACCAAGCATTTGCCAATGCCGAATGTTTGCTTGCTGGCATTGGCATTGGTGTGTAGATGTTACAGAGCTGCATAATAGGAATGGCAATGAAGTATTGAACTGAAGCCAACCCCACCACCACCCTGCAGAGAGTGACAGGCATTGAGGTGTGCCTTTGGGTCGTCAGGCATAATGACCACGCCATTTCACCACACCCTACCCTGCAGACACTAACAAGTGTCACGGTGTGCCTTGGGTCTTTGGTCTTATGCGACTCCATTCCATCAGGAAACACGGTGAGATGGGTGCGTATAGGAGAATGGGGTGAAGTTTAGCCAAAGAGTCCAGGCACACCTGATGCTCTCACTGGCTGCAGGGTGTGGGTGGGGTGGAATGGAATGGTATGAGCATTACAGGCAAGAATCCCAAGTTACACCCCTGATGCCTGTCATTCTCTACAGGGTGGGGCGTTATGGTCGGAAACCCTAACGCCTCAGGCATTCGTTGGTATTTTCACTCCATATTTTCAACATGTTTTTTTTTGTGACCCCCACCTCATGAACAGTGGCAATATCAGTTTGTTAGCCGAAAACTGCTTTTACACAGCGACTACGGCATTTGGCACCACAGGTGCAAAAACACATTCCGAACAGGATGTGAAAAATGACAGCAGTACTGTTCATGGGGAAGTGTAAAAAATGGCAATGTTGAAAATCTGCTGTGAAAATATTAAAAAAACTGGTGAAGTCACAAGCATGCGTAGAAACTGTGTAACGCACACCCGTAATGTAACTAGTTTTGGGATTTTTTTACAGCAGCACACAAGCATTTTGGGACCTCCAATCATGAACAGTATCAGTGTAATTTTCTTTATCTGTCCCGAACAATGATTTCCCACAGCGACCACACATTTCTGCACTAAAAGTGTGAAAACACATTTCGGCCATGTTGTGGAAAATGACAGCTGTACTGTTCATAAGGAGGTGTGGAAAAATGCCACTGGTGAAAATCTGGACTGAAAATATTACAAATTCATGAACTTACGAGGAGCGTGAAACTGCGCAATGCTCACTCGTAACACAGTCATTTTATGGAGTTTTGTCACCAAATTTTCAACATAGCCATTTTAAGACCTCTGCTCAGGACCAGTCTCACTGTGATTTTCTTAATCTGTCCCAAACATTGTTTTCGCACACTAACTGTACCATTGTGCGCTACATGTGCGGAAACACATTTTGGGCGAGATGTGAAAAATGGTAGCTGTACTGCTCATAAGGAAGTGCGGTAAAATGGCACTGTTGAAAATCTGATGTGCAAATATTACAAATTCGCAAACTTGCCAGCATGCGTAGGAACTGCGCAACGTGCACGCCTAAAACAGTCATTTTTGGGAATTTTTTCACCAAATTTTCAACATAGCCATTTTAACACCTCTGCTCATGACAAGTGTCACTGTGATTTTCTTAATGTGTCCCATACATTGATTTTGCATACCGACTGCGCATTATGCGCTACATGGACGGAAACACGCTAGGGCTAGATGTGAAAAATGACAGCTGTACTGCTCATAAGGAGGTGTGGTAAATGGCAATGTTGAAAATCTGGAGGAAAATATTGAAAATTCACAAACTTACGAGCGGCGCGAGGAACTCTGCAACACACGCCGTAAAACAGTCATTTTAGGAATTTTTCACCAAATTTTCAACATAGCCATTTTAAGACCTCTGCTCATGAACAGTGTCACTGTGATTTTCTTAATGTGTCCGTACACTGATTTCACACACCGACTGCACCATTGTGTGTTACATGGGCGGAAACACGTTTTGGGCGAGATGTGAAAAATGACAGCTGTACTTATTTATTTATTTTTTATTTATTAAATTCTCGGATTACAAATACCTTTGAGCAGAAACTGCTCGTTTACAAAGGTTCCACGTCAAAGGATGAGGGTCAACATACATACAGAGGTAGTAAAAGAATGCACGATAAACAACCAAAACAACTAAAAGAAAAAATAAAGATACTCAGTTATAACATACTTTGAGATAATATTCATATAACGAGCAGCTTGAGTAGGCAGCTGGCTGCGGTAACAATAAGAGATAGAGGGACACCATAGGCAGTTAGTATTGCAGGCGTGCGACCGGGAGAGGAAGTTGGCAGGCTAATGGGCCATTGTCCGATGGTGGTGGAAAATGTCTTGTACCAGTGGAGATGTGAAGCAGGAAAGGAGTCACAAGGAAGGTCCAGTGCCAGAGGGAATGGGACTGGGAAAGGGTGGGCTGTGAGACATGAGTGAGCTGGGAGGTGTTTAGAGAGATATCTGCTCAGAGAAGCAGTCACATTGAGTGGTATAGGTGAGGTAAAGTTTGAGATTCCTTTTGAAGGGTCCAAGTGTAGTAGAGGAAAGTGCTTCTTTATTGAGGGAACTGAACCATTGAGCGGCTCTATAGATAAAGGACCGCTGCTCATAAGATGTATGGTAAAATGGCAATGTTGAAAATCTGGAGTGCAAATATTGAAAATTCGCAAACTTACGAGTGTGCGTAGGAACTGTGCAATGCACACTCGTAAAACAGTCATTTTTAGGAATTTTTCCACCAAATTTTTAAAATAGGCTTTCTGAGAGCCCGCCTTATGAACATTGGCAGTATCATTTCATTAAATCGGTCGCCGAGGTGATTTCGCAGTGACTGCAAAATCACCCTTCGCACGACATTATCATGACAGTGACAGCATTCATGAGAAGGGGTCCCAAAACCGTATGTTGGAAAATTTGCAAAAATTCCAAAATGCCCAAGATATGCAGCAAAGTTGAAAAACCCTATCTATTACATTATACAGCTTACCGCATTTCCTCAGTTCGCTGTCAGCTTTGAAGAGTGCAGGCGTGTTCCCGGTCCAACGAAAATCGCCGTGACCGCATCTCGGAGGTGGCATGGAGTGAGAGGGGTGGGAGGCAGGGTGCATAGGTGGTGGCTGGGAGAACACCGAGAGAACATTTTCTTTTACAGGTTTTTTTTTTTAAGGAAGACAACGGGGGCGTTTGCCATGCTGGGGTGGGCTCCCAGCGTAGCAGCTCGGCTGTTTGGGGGCTGGGCAGCCCAGGATTACAGGCACCCCGCCGGCTACTACAGTAATGCGTGGGGGAGCACGTGAGCACGCAATATGTGCGTGTTGAGGAGGGGAGCTCTGCTCACTGAAGCAGAGCTCTCCCTTTCAATTGTATGCCACTGCATTTTCAACTGCTGTCATAGACAGCTGGAGCAGTGATTGGAGCACTGTGACCGCGCCTGCAAACACACTGACTGAATTGGAAGAGGCCAAAACACCTCTGGAAAACTCGGATGATGGCACTATGTTTTTTGCACATGTGTGCAAGCAAACATAAAAAGTGTCTTGTCCAGCTGCTGGCAGAGAAGAGGAGTGCCTGGCAGCTGATAAACAGAAAAACTCCAGAGAGTCCCCGTCCTCCTTAAAGAAGATGCTAACCCATGAGAATGAACTGTCAGGGAACTCTCTGACAGCACCTGCCACGTCAACACAATACCATATATGAAAAGTGCAGCAGAGAGCTACCACTACACATGGACGAAGGAAAAGTACAGTAGAACGGCCTCTCAACAGCCTGCAATGAGCTCTTGGTTGATGGAAACAGCACTGACTGCCACAGGGTGGGAGCGTTCCCCTTATGGCAGGTCTTGGCTTCTGGGGCAGTCATCGATGGCTGCCGAGATCAGGGAGGTGGCTTTCTTGCTAAGTACTGCTAGAAACTTTAAACTGGGAGCCATCTCCCCTCATGCATTAGGACTTGCCCCAGCTGCCAAGACAGCATTACCAGAGGTTCACAGGAGCTGAGAAATGATGGAGAACTGCAAGTGGGAACTTTAAAAAGAGTGACTGTGGGTCAGCCTTTTACCCCTCTGCTCAGGTTGACAGAGAGACAATAAATAATGATACTAAGACTGAAGTATTGCAGTTGAGAAAAATGAATGTATCTTCTTTGGAGGTGGGAATGTACTGGTAATTGCTAATAAACAGACTGCTCTTACTGGTGGGGGGTAGTTTTAAAAAAACTTGGCTCATTCTCAAAATGTAAATGTGCAGGTTAACAGTGATGGTGCCCAGTAGCCATGGTCTCTGATAGTTGTCCTGTGGCCCACACCACACAAAGTTCTGTTCCCCAGCCAAATACACAGGAACCTGCATAGGCAAATCCTAGGGTTTCCATACCACTGTCTCCCCTTTGAGTTTAGCTTCCCCGGTGTTGGGTGCTATGGAGGGGAGCCCCCAGGCAACAACAAAAGAGCTGACCAAGCCAGTCAAAAGAACAGTTTCCTCAAAGGGGGTAGGTCCCGAATCCTCAACTTGAAGGACCTAAGCAGCTGATGAGGGCAACAGACCCAGCACCAGTGGTACAAATTAAAGATGATAAGCTGCCCACTCTACAGTCTATGCTACCTGGTTGCTTTCACCCCCAGCGGGTGCAGAAAGCAAAGGCTGTACATTGTGGCATGATCAATTTACTTTTTGTTGCAGTGTTTAAACGAGCAGCTTAAAGGTCTTCAAGGGAACTTTGGTATATCAGCAATGTTTTCTAACCCATTATTTTAGTGTTAGATCTTACACATTATCTCACTAAACAGGCTCTCTGTATCTAGCCTTTTACTCTCCAGTTTAGCAGTGCATCAGGTTTATAGTCTTTTGGTTGTTCAGTTGCATATCTTCAATCGGTATACATCCTGATTACTGCCTTTTCTTTTTTCATATGTGAATTATTATATATTACAACGCAACTTACCCCTTCCCTCTCCTGATGACAGGTTCTTAAGTATTATTGGCAACTACATTTAATCTATCTCCTTCCCTACGCTCCATTATTCTTATTACCTCCTGTTTATAATATGGAACTATCATTAGCACTCAAAGAGGTGGACTATGTTTGGTGTACTGTTGCAAAGGATTGTCAATCAACATCTTCCTTATGCTCCTTATTTTACTCGAAGCCTACAGAGATTATAGAAATCTACTGCTGTGTGGTCCCTCCTGTTTGTGGCTCACTGGGCCTAGTCTTCTAGACCTAGTCACCCCATATAACACCTATTAAGGCGATTTTCGAGTAATCAGAGCTGATCTTTACTATTACTGTCTCTTCTGTCTAAAGTTATCACCGAAGCCTATACCTCTCCACATAATCCTGATTTGCATTTGGCTCAGGGCGTAAGATCTTAAACTGACCTCCCCTTTCTTCTTTCCCCCTCAATATTGTATTTATTATGTACTTATTCTGTTGCACTGCAAAGTATACTCATAGTCACTCTAATGTTGTAATGATCTACTTTTCCTTTTATATTCGTTCATTTGCATTCCACCTGGCTCCCTGAATTCCTTGCTCTATGTCTAGGCTGTACTGGCATCTCGTACATGGTTCTTTAACTTACTGTTATTTTGAGTTGGTATATCTTGTACTATTACTACTGTTTATGAATACATTCTGGTGTTAAGCTTTATCTTTATACCTTGTCCTGTTAGCTTAGAATTAAGCTGAGGTTATTACAGTCCCCTGTCTTTCTTGGTATTACTAACATACTAACACGCCAGCAGAATAGGCCTAACGGTCTTTCGAGTCTGCTCGATTGGTCAGCCCCCACCCTGGGTGCTGACCTTGCTGCCCCCCTCACCTTATCTGGCTTCTCCCTTCCCAGTTCTGGATATTCTTGCTGCATTGGATTTTGCTTTCAGACCCTTCCCTGTACCTGTCCCAGCCCCTCTTGAACCCCTCCACCGTCTCTGCCTCCACCAGCCCCCTAGGCAGTGCATTCCATGGCTCCACCACCCTCTCAGTAGTAGCACGCATCCTTTCTCCCTGAATCTTTCCCTCCAGCTTCCACCCATGCCTCTAGTGGCCCCTCCTCCTTCCTTGAGCACCCTGACTGTTCCTCCCATTTACCCTCTTCATGTACTTGAAGACCTCTATCATGTCCCCCGTCCCTTCTCTCTTCCAATGTGTACATATTTAGCTCTTGAGCCTCTCCTCATAGGTCCTGTCCCCAAGCCCCAAATCATTTTGGCTGCCCTCCTCTGACCCTCTCCAGGAGTTTAATGTCCCTGTTTAAATGTGGCCTCCAAACTGCACGTAGTACTCAAGGTGTGGCCTCACCAAGCAGTTATACAGAGGGAGCATCACTCCTCCTTCTGGAGGTGATCCTAGCGATGCATCCCAGCGCCTGTTGGCCTTGGCTGCCCTCCTACAAGTCTCCGAGTTGTTCATTTGACATCCACCACCACCCCAGGTCCCTCTCGTTCTCGAGACTTGAAGCATTTCCACCCCAGCAGAGTGCACACCCTAGCTTGGGTTTCTGGCCCCAGGTGGAGTACCTTTTACTTCCTGCATTGAACCTCAGCTTCCATTTTCTAGACCATCTTCCAGAGCCTCCAGGTCCCCTGTAGGGCCACCCTCCCTCCTCCCCATCCACCACCGCCCAGTTTTGAGTCATCCATAAAGAGACTCATCTCACTCCTGATTCCTGTCCTTATGTCAGAGATGTGGGCGTTGAACAGGAGGGGCCCAAGGACTGATCCCTGTGGGACCCCAATAATGACCCTCTTTGGGGATGAGACTATCCCGCCAACTATGACCCTCTGGGTCCGGTCCTGGAGCCAATTGCCTATCCATCTGATCATCTGGTTCCCAACCCCCATTTCTCCCAGCTTATGCAACAGGCCCATGTGAGGAACAGAGTCAAATGCCTTGCTGAAGTCTAGAAAGAGGACGTCCACTGGTCTACCCAGGTCCAAGGCACTCATCACCCAGTCATAGAACTCCACAAGGTTTGTCTGACACGATTTCCCCGAGACGAATCCATGCTGTCTATCATCCAGGCACCCTGACTTTTCCAGGTCCCCCTAGCCTCTCCCTTGACAATGCCCTCCATCACCTTGCCCACCACCGATGTCAGGCTGAAGGCCTGTAGTTCTCTGCCACCTCCCTTGATCCCCCTTGTGGATAGGCACTATATGCACCACCTTCCAGTCCTGGGGCACCCACCCTGTCCTCAGAGAGATGGTGAAAAGCTCCGCCAGGGGTTTCGCGAGGACATCCGCAAGTTCCTTCAGCACTCTGGGATGTAATTTATCCAGCCCCGGTGCTTTCTCCATCTTAAGGGAGCTGAGGCTTCCCTCACTCTCTCTGCTGTGATTTCCACTTCCAGTACCTCTTCTCCTTGCTTAGCCCTCCCCCTCCTGCCAGTGATGCCTCCCCCTCTCCCCAGACCCGCCGATCGGTAAGGTCCCCCTTCTCAGTATCTCTGTCTCCTCCCATGTATGATGCAGCACCACATTTTCCTTGAGTGAAACTGAGGTGAAGTACTCATTTAGTACCTCAGCCTGCCTCTCCGGTCTTGTGCCCATCTCTCCCCTGATTTAATCCTGCTAATCTGCCCCTTCACCCTTCGTTTTTCCCAATGTATCTAAAGAACCCTTGTTCCCTCTCCTGATTTCCCTGGCCAGGTTCTGCTCCTTCCTTGCCTTAGCCGCCCTCACCACCCTAGTGGCCCTTCTAGCCATCAGCTCATACTCCCCTCGATCCCGTTCACTCCTTGAGCACTTGAATTGCCTATAGGCTGCCTTCTTTCCCTGCACCACCTCCTGGACCTCCCTGGTCCACCAGCAGGGTTTTCGGCCCCACCGCATTTTCAGCTTACTCTTGCACAGGTGCTGGTAGCATCTTGCACCCCTCTCCTGATGATTTCCCACCTACTATCAGCATCCATGTCTGACCCAATCCCATCCAAATGCTCCTTAAGGATCCTTCCCATTTCCTTAAAATCCATTCCCCTGAAGTCAGTTACCTCCGTCTTTGTGCAGCTTTCTAGCCCTCCTAGGTCCAGGCAGACCCAGACCGTGGCATGGTCACTCCCCGCCAATGGGTCCCTTACCTCCAGACCCCTAATCTGGTCACTGTCTGCCAGGACCACATCCAGTACCCGCACCTCCCTGGTAGGTTCCCCCACCTGCTGAGTTAGGAACGCATCTTGAAAGACATCCAACAACCCTGTTCCCTGGTCACAGAAGATGTCATAGTCTCCCAGTCTGTTCCTGGCATGTTTAAGTCCCCAACACCACCACCGTTCCTCTGCCCAGTCTGCAGTGTCTCCCAACATCTGCCACCAGACTCTCCTCCAGCTCCTCCGCCAGGGCAGGGGGTCTATACACCACTCCTATTTTTACTCTCTTGCCCCACCTTGTTATCAAGGTGACCCAAATTGCTTCCACGGTTCCCTCCTCCTCCTCTACTCCCTCTATGCCAATGCAGTTTTTGACTATCATTGCTATGCCTCCTCCCCTTCCCTCCCCCCTGTCCTTCCTGAACATAGTGTAACCCTCCAGGTTCAGGTCCCAGTCGTGTCCTGCAGTGACCCAGGTCTCAGTGACCACTGCCACATCTATTATTCCCTTTCAGTTTAGCTTATCAGGAATACTTACTTTATTATATTACTGGGATCAGACTGAGGTTTGGGCCGATATTTATAACTGGTCCTCCCTACATCGATGCCCCAGAGTGTGGTGAGAGAGTCTCTTAGCCAGTTGACTGACTCATATCTCCTCACACACATAAAACGTTTTCTTTGTTATTTAGCTGACTAGTATTGTTGTTGCTGTTAATTACTTTTCTCCTTCCCCATCTCTATTCTAACTTTAATAAGATATCTGTGCTACACATGTATCATACATCTCACTTTCTTGACTTGAATGTTCCTGCCACTCTCTGCATATACGTAAGCTCTCTATATTGGATTCTAATCATCCTCTGCCTCATTTATTTGTCCCTTCACACTCCAGCGATTATTCCCTTTCTTTAACACTAACAATATGAGTGACATACTTTTATATACATGAAATGTGAAGGGACTTAATTCTCCTTGTAAACAGAATCAAATTCTTTCACATCTCAAAAAACATGAAACACAAATTGCTTTCCTTCAAGAAACAAAATTATTAGCAGAAGATGTTCATAGACTTAAAAAAGATTGGGTCAGTCAGATCTACGAATCAGTCTATACCTCAAAAAAAAGAGGAGTTGCTATTTTTATTCATAAGAGTTTGAAATGGTCCCTTGTAAACTCGGTTTCTGATACTGAAGGGTGATGGTCAAACTGAATACCAACTCTGGTCCTCTTCTGCTCGTTAATGTCTATGCACCCAACTCCGATTCCCCAGAGTATTTTCATAATTTAGCTCAATAGATTCTATCCTTAACACTGATAATACACCAGTTATTCTTGGAGGGGATCTTAACTTAGCTTTAGAAGCCTGCATTGACAAAAGTAGCCCCACCACAGAGGCCCACCCTAGAAGTATTAAAGCCCTCTCATTACTAATGCAAGATGTTGGATTAGAAACATAGAAACATAGACTTTGACGGCAGATAAGGACCGCTTGGCCCACCTAGTCTGCCCATTTCCCTACCTAGAGGATAAGCTGCAGATCCTTTTTAACCAACAGCCTATTTCTTCCCCCCCCCCCACAAAAATTGCCTTATGTCTGTCCCATGCATTCTTGAATTCTCCCACAGTTTTAGACCCCACAACCTCCTCAGGAAGGCTGTTCCATGCCACCACCCTCTCTGTGAAAAAATACTTCCTCACATTGCCTGGTGAGCCAGCCGCCTCTATCTTCAAATTGTGTCCCTCTTCTTTGCACATTTCTTTTCTGAAAGATGCTACCCTCTGGACTTTGTTGATTCCACTGAGGTACTTAAACGTTTCTATCATGTCCCCTCCTCCTTTCCTCAAGGGTATATATATTAAGCTCCTTTAGCCTCCTCATATGGCTTCTCTTGCAGACCCTGCATCATTTTACTTGCCCTCTCTGAACTGCCTCCATCCTGTCTATGTCCTTGCGGGGATGGGGGTCTCCAGGACTGGACACAGTACTCAGATGGGGTCTCACCAACTGTCTGTACAGAGAGATAACAACTTCCTGTTTTCTGCTGGTGATGCCTCTCCCTATACATCCCAGTATCCCCCCAGCCTTCCCTACCGCCTTCTCACATTGCTTGCCAACCTTAAGGTCATCTGCTATGATTACCCCCAGGTCCCTTTCCATTTTTGTTGTTGTTACTACCTCCTCCCATTGTGTAATCTTCCCCTGGGTTTTTGTTTCCCAGGTGCATTACTTTGCACTTCTTTGCATTGAATCCAAGCTGCCATACTTCTGACCATTCCTCCAACCTTGCCAAGTCCTTTCTCAGCCTAGCCATGCCTCCTTGTGTATCAACCCTCTTGCAGATCTTTGTGTCATCTGCAAAGAGGCATACTTTTCCTTCCAGTCTCTTTGCAACGTCACTTATAAAGACATTAAAAAGGACTGGACCCAGTACTGAACCCTGCGGTACCCCACTAGTAACCCCTCTTTCTTCAGAGTGGACTCCATTTACAATTACCTTCTGTGTCCTGTTGTTCAGCCAATGTTTTACCCAGTCTACTACCCTGGGACCCACTCCAAGGCTGGTTAATTTCACTACTAATCTTTTGTGTGGGACTGTGTCAAATGCCTTGCTAAAGTCTAGGTAGGCCATGTCCATAGCCCCCTCCCTGGTCTACTACTTTGGTCACCCAGTCAAAGAAATCAATTAGATTCGTCCGACATGACCTTTCCACTGTGAACCCATGCTGCCTTGGGTCCTGTGTCCTACTGGCCTCTAGCTACTCAACAATCCTTTCCTTCAGAAGTGATTCCATCACTTTCCCTACCACAGAGGTCAAACTGACAGGTCTGTAGTTTCCTGCCTCTGTCTTGCTCCCACTTTTGTGAAGGGGGAATCACATCAGCCTTCTTCCAGTCCTCAGGTATCACACCATCCTCCCATGATTTGTTATAAAGGGTCATCAGTGGTGTCACTAGCTCTCTGCTTAATTCTTTTAGAATTCTGGGGTGAATTCTATCTGGCTCCAGTGCTTTGTTGTCCACTTTCAGTTTTAGGAGTTCTGTAAGAACCCTTTCTTCTGTGAAAGGACTGGGATCGACATCCCTATCCAGAGTGCTTCTGTTAAATGGATTAGGCACCTCCCCCACTTCCTCTTTTGTGAATACTGAACAGAAGTATTCATTTAGTATCCCTGCTTTTTCACTGTCACTCTCTGCCCACCCACCATCCATTCTATTTAGCCTCACTATCCCTCCTTTTGTCTTTCTACGCTCCCTGATATACCTATAAAAGGTTTTATCCCCTTCTTAACCAAGTTGGCTATCTTTTCCTCAGTTTTTGCCTTTGCTATTCTGACTACCCTCCCTGCTTCTTTCTACCTTAACTGGTACAGATCTCTGTCCTGCTCCTTCTGTGTTTCCTTATACTTCCTAAATGCTATCTTTTTCTCCCTAACCTTCACCACCACTTCTTTTAAGAACCATAGTGGCTTTTTCTTTCATTTGATTTGTTTGTTTGCTTCACACAAAGGCTTGTTGCCTCTGTGATGGCAGTTTTGATATTTCCCCATTGTTGCTCCACCCCTTCTTCTAGCCTGTTTGCTAGTGCTTGTCTAAGGCACTCTCCCATCTTGCCAAAATCAGCCCTCCTGAAGTCCAGAACCCTCACTTTTGTATGGCTTGACTCTGTAGCTGAGTTTATCATGAACCACACTGTTTGGTGATCACTTGTTACCAAATGGCTACCCACTTCTAGATCTGAGATCCTCTCACTATCCCCATTTGATAGTACGAGGTCTAATATTGCTCCCTCACGAGTAGGTTCCAAAACTAGCTGTCTGAGGCATGCCACCTGAAGGGCATAAAGAATTAACCTGCTTTTGGATGTGGCAGCAGCAAAAGTGCTCCAGTTAACATCTGGCAAATTAAGGTCTCCCATCAACAGTATCTCCCCTTTCTCTGCCATCCTAAGTATGTATGGTGCCTCCTTCACCCCCATGATGGAGAATTTACTTTTTACTCCTCTCTACATAAGACATACAGAAGAACTGACTACTGATTAGCCTCTCCTGTTATAATGGAAAAAACTATTAATTCATTCATCTCTCCCATCATAATCTCGGACCATTCCCCTGTCAAATTGCAACTTTTGTGGGGCCCATTAGCACCTAAATCTTCTTACTGGCGGCTGGACCCTCTCCTTCTCAAGGATCCCAATTTCTTACCCATGACCAAAGCACAAATTCAGGCCTTCCTCTTTCACAATACCCCAACCGAATCTTCTATGTCCTCTGTATGGGAAGCTCTTAAAGCTATGATTTGAGGGAAAATTATCAGTTATGCTGCACGTAGGAAAAAATCTCTTAAGGCTAAAGAGAATTTATACTTTTCTTCTAATAAGCACAGCCCTAATTCTCAACTTCATCTTGAAATTATTCAACTTAGAGTTAAAATTAATGAATTAATTTCTCGTAAAACTGAACTGGCCTTGTTTAAACTTAAATATAAGTTTTGGGAACACGGAGATAAAAATGGGAAACTCCTCTTTTACCAGCTCAAAGCACAACAAATGGAACGATACATCCTAAGCCTAAAAGATGAACAGGGTATGATTCACTCCGACAACCCCTCTATAAATCATATCATGAAAACCTTTTATCAAAAACTATACTCTAACACAAATCCTCCATCTACTTGACAAATTCAACAGTTCCTTAAATCGTTACATCTTCCTCATCTTTCTACTCTTGAAACTATTCTTTAGATGAGCCCTTCTCCCTTCAGGAAATCCAGAAAGTTTTGTCTTCCTTGAAATACAGCAAATCCCCTGGGGGTGACGGATTCCCTGTCGATTTCTATAAAATGTTTTCCAACACCTTATGTCTCCTTCTTCTTAATGTTTATCAAGAAGCTTCCAATACTCACAAGCTTCCCCCATCTTGCACCAAAGCAATCATAACCCTAATCCCTCAGACAGAAAAAGATCCTACTCACCCCGCAAGTTACAGACCCATCTCTTTATTAAACAGGGATGGGAAGATATTTGCTAAACTACTAACTTCTTGACTTGAATCTTTTATTCCCAAGCTAACTCATTGTTCACAAGCTGGTTTCATTAAACATAGATCTGGCTCCGATCACTTACGTTCCTTATTTAATTTAATTCACAAAGCCAAATCCCTCAAGACACCAGTTGCAGCAATAGCTATTGATTTTGAGAAGGCCTTTGATTCCTTAAACTGGGACTACCTTCATCGAGTTTTATTTTATTTTGGTCTTTCTCATACCTTTTGCTCCTGGATCAAGCTATCATATAACTCCCCTGTTGCTAAAGTACTTACTAATTCTATCCTTTCCTCTTACTTTCATCTAGCAAAGGGAACTAGACAAGGCTATCCCCTGTAACCTTCTCTGTTTATTTTAGCCATGGAACCCCTGACTGCTTGTTTACGTCAATCTTCTGGCATTATGGGCATACCTGTGAGCAATTCAAAATATGTTTCTCTCTCCTACACGGATGATCTCTTAATCTTACTTGAAAACCTGAATGAGGCTGGGCCCCTGTTGCTTGATTTGCTTAATACTTTTACTAAAATGTTTGACCTTGCTTTGAATTATGCCAAATCACAAACTATGCTGCTTAATGACCATGGTAAACCCTTTATGAACATACCTCTTGGATTCCACTGGTCACCACCGGGTATAACATATCTAAAAATCAAAATTACTAGTAATTTAGGGAAGATATGGGACATTAACTTTAACCCCTTATTTGATAATATCAAAACAATTCTGGACAGATGGAAGCTTCTTAATCTGTCTTTCGTGGGGAAAACTGCAGCCAAGAAGATGTCCATTTCTCCCAAGATTTTTACCTCTTTGCCAATATTCACTTAGTCTTACCGTCCTCCTTTTTCACTAAAACTGATAAATTAATAGGCAACTTTATCTGGGATGGGAAACCACCGAGATTTAACCACAACAAACTTCGATCACATTGGAAAAAAGGGGGATTTGGACTCCCCTGGTTCAAAGGCTACCTCTGGTCTTTCTGAATGGCCCAAACCATTAAATGGTTTCAGAAACCCTCCCCTCACTCACCACTATGGGTTGCAATGGAATCCGCATTGTGCCTAGGAGGAGTTCCCACTTCCTTCATTTTTAATCCCATTTCCTCTAAACTAAAATCTCACCTGACTATATCATCTTCTGTTCTTTATTGGAAACTAACCCACAGATTCCTAAAATCCAATCCAACACCCTGGTTTTATGCTCCCTTATGGGGCAATCCACTACTCACTCTAGAAGATCACCCAATTTTCTGTCGTACATGGAGGAACAAAGGCATGTTCTTTCTCGGAGGTACAGTATCTTGGACCAGAATTCATTCACTCTTAGATCATTCTCAGACTTACAGGTCACATGGAAACTTCCTAAACAGGACTTCTGGAAGTTTTTACAAATTCGGGCAGCTTATAATTCTCTCTCTAGTTTAGTGTATAGGCATACTCTTCTAAACCCATACATCTCGCACTGGACTAATTTATCAGTAAAATTAAATAGTTCCATTTACAAAGACATTATTGATAATCTACCTGATCAGTCTATACAGGCCAAAAATAAATGGAGTTTTCCTCTTAACTACAATATTTCAGACGTACAATGGAGTAATTGTTGGCATACTGCACATACCTTTAAAGATGCCCGTAGTTCTTTAATACAAACTAAAATCCTACATCTTTGGCATAGAACCCCCGCTGTGCTTCAACGAATGGGCCTATTAAATAATAATAATTGCTGGTGCTGCAATTTGGCCAACGGGGATCTACTTCATATCTTGTGGTCTTGCGCTCCCATTAATAAGCTCCGGCATAAAGTCTGTTTACTTGCCTCCAGAGTAACAGAACAAAAACTACCTTTTGACCCCAAGCTATTCCTTCTAGGCATCCTTATCCCCAATAGCTCTCTCCTTGTCACATGCACATTTTAGATGGCTAAACATACCTTCTCTTCTGGTCAAACGTCTGATTCTTATGAAATGGAAATCAACTCTGGTGCCTTCTCTTTCAGATGTTCTTCAAAGCCTCTCTCAGTATTGCTCCCTAGACTGATTATCTCATGTTACTCATAACCGACTTACTGTATATGACAGATGTTGGCAGGATTACTTCAAGTATATCGAACCTAGTTCTTCTACACCCTAATTCTTAGGGATATTCAACGCTCCTTCTTATTTTGCTCTCAGATTAAGTTTTTCCAAAACTTTTGTACACAGATTTCTCCCCTTTTTTCCCTTCTTCCCTGTTTTCTCCCTCTCTCCTTCCTTTTTTCTCTCCTCTTTCTTTCTTTTCACACTTTTCTCTTATCTTCACCTCTCCATTACTGAACACTGTTCATATTACCACATTTATCACTTTTTGCAATTTACTGAATGCCTTGCCATAGCCTGCTCTAGCATGTATTTCATACATGGTTGCTATTTCAGATCCTATAATACCCTATTGATTGTAACCCTTCTGCTCTCCACTTACATCCTGTCTAGGTTTGTGTTTTATTATCAATACATGTATATAAGGCTTCTCCAATAAGTTTACCCTAAATACTGTGTTTTGTTAAGTGATATTTTATACCTTACATGGAAGATAGTCTTCTATTGTATTAGATGTTACAGGGCTTGATAGTGTTGTTAATGAGTTTTATAAAACCTTTAGTCCATGTAAAGGCCCAAATAAAAATTATGTTTTTTAATGTAATACTAAACACAGAGCAGTTACCAATTTCAATGTATTAATCCTTTCTTACCTATATTTCTAAGAATGGTGATAAAAGTGATATAAAAAAAACACTGGAGACCAGTAAGCCTCATGAATTCAGACCAGAAAGTATTATCTAAGATCGTATGTAACAGGCTGGGATCTACAGCTTCGGAAGTAATATCCCCTTTTCTACTGTGTCAGATACACAGCAGATCCATTAAAGATAAACTGTTCATAATTAGAGAACTGTTTCAAAAAGGCTAAACAAAGCAAACATCTGGATATTTTTATTTTTAGACCAAGAAAAGGCATTTGATAGGGTAGTACACAGTTTCCTATTGGAAGCTTTAAGAAAGTATGGTACGCCAGAAAAGCTCATATCCTGGATTAAGATATTATACAAAAATGCAGTTATTATTCCCCTCAGTAAAGGGTGGTTAGGGCATCATCAAATTGAAACAAGATTAGGAGTGAGACAGGGCTGCCCCCAAGCCTACTTCTATACATTTTTTCTACAGACCCTGTCCTGTGAAAAATCCAGGATAACCAATGGGTAGAAAGCCTCAGCATTGTAGGTACTACATGCATCAAAACAATGGCCTGTGGAGATGATGTATGTCTGTTCTTGGGGTCAGCAAATGTGGGACAAGCAGAAAGAGACATCTTCCAGCAATATCCAGAAGTCTCTGGTGCCACGTTGGATTTTCAAAAGAGTACCAGTGTGCACATTGGAGCTGACCCTGTTAGGATATTGTGTACTTAAGTGGACCTTTATTGCCATTTCTAATGACAGCATTAAAGCACTAGACATATGGGGCCCTTTGCATGAAAAAGTGGATTGCCTGCATGCTACATATCTGAGGCATGTAGAAAACCCTAAGTGTGAAAGCCTCACGGGGGGGGGAGCATCCACTATTGGTGCACCAGCCAGTTGCTCATCAGATCCCCCAGCTTAACATGCCACTCCACATCAGGGGTAGACCAGGAGTATGTCATGGGGTGTATCTGCACTCCTCCAATTTACAAATGCATGGAGTGCAGTGCACTGGGCTGCAGGAGACCCTGCCATAAGTGCTACAGATCCATCCCACACACACACACACACACACACAGGATTCCGAATGGCACGGCCGATGGGTAACTGCAGGGAAACTGAAAATTCCTAATGCAGAACGAACGTCACAGTTACCTTCATATGGTCATGGTGTGTCCTTAAATAAACTAAGGACTTGGAAGGTTTTATATGATACAGTGAAAACACAATATAGGAAAGTTTTGTACAACAACAATAGTGAACTCTGTATCCCCAGCCCGAATGATGTTCCCATACTACCCCCGGGGGCAGAAGAACACACTCTGGCAATTCTCAGATGCACGTGCACAGGCACTTTGGAATCTCAGTCACACTTGTTTATTAAATGCCTCTATGCAAAACACTTTTGGGCATTAGTAAGCAAAGAAAGGAAAGATTGTATTTATTTATTTGAAAATTTGTGACCAAGAGAAGCACATTAAGCCAAGGCTCATTTCCAGGAGTGACCAAAGGGAAGAGAAGGGGAGACTGCAGATACACAGAGACACAAACATGTTGATAATGATACAGTAATTATAAAAAGTGACATAACATGCATACATTGAGTACAGTACAGACAGTAATGCAAAAAGTTGCAATAGGTTGCTCAATAAATAACGACAAAATCAATAACAAATGTGACAATACACTAAATTCAGAAAGTGTGGGGAAACCCAGATGATATGATGCTGAACCAGTGCTGAGAGATGGGATCAGGAAAGGTAAGGACAGGTTCAGGAAGAGGGATGGCAGGAACGGGGAGAGGAGGGAGAAGTTTTAGTTGGCATCTAGGGAGGAACAGGAGGGAGGGGGAGAGAGATTGATGAAGGAGGGTACCTGATTCCAGAGGGAGGGAAAACATTATGAGAAAGCAGATTTTCTGTCGAGCAGTGTGGGTGGGGAAGAGAGAAACTGTACGGATCCCTGGAGCACAAGGAGTAGGAAGAGGAGGGGATGAGGGACATGAGATAGGATAAGTTGGGGGGGGACCCAAACTAGTAATTAGAGATGAGGGAAGCACAGTGGAGCTGGCGATGTGTGGGGGCAGCAGGATTGGTGGTGAGGAGTAAAGGGAGCAGTGGTGGGTGAGAGTTTGCAGCAAAGCAGCAGAAGGCATTGCAGAAGGTGTCCAGTCTGGCCAGGGAAGTAGATGGGGTGGTGCCATAGACCATATCCGCATAGTTGAAGACTGGGAGAACCATTTTGGTGACTAATTCCCAGCAAAGAGAGGCATTCCTTATTGTGGCACAGGGCATCTAGTTTGGTTTGGAGTTTGGCATTGATGGCATCAATGTGAGCTGAGAAGTCAAGCCTGCTATCTAACCACACACCAAGGTACTTGAAGTTTATGACAGCCTCAAGTGGGGAGCCATCTAGTGTGGAGAAAACAGGAAGGGAGATGAGCCGGGACAATTTCTGGCTGGTATGAAAGGTCACAGACACAGGTTTTTTTTTGTGTGTGTGTTGACCCGTACCTGATTTACCTGAAACCAGTGCAGAACATTGTGAAAGTCATGCTGGAGCAAGACTTTCACAGAAGCAGTTGAGGGATCCGAGGTGTATAGGACTGTGTCATCTGCATACATGTGAACATGTGGATTGAGGAACAGACAGAAGGGAGGTCATTGAGGAGGATCGAGACTAGGATTGGTTCCAGGATGGAGCCCTGTGGGACCCTAGCCTGGATAGGAAGTGGTGGAGAGAGTGAGCCTCCTACCTGTGTTGACAGTTGATGACTCATGAGAGAGGTTCGGAACCACTTGACAGCAGAGGCTGAGAGGCTGGCAGTGCTCAGCTTATCCAGGAGAAGACAGTGGGACACCGAATTAAAAGTTTTGGCCATATCAATGATAATGATCACACTAACATGCCCCTGATCATCCCTGAGAGGACAGAATCAGTCACCCTAAGTAGGGAGGTGATGGTGGAGTGATCCTTCTGAAAACCAGACTGGAAGGGGGAGAGGAAATTGGAGGACTGGAGGAAGTCAGCAAGCTGTTAGTAGACCAGTTTCTCTTGCAACTTCGCAAGAGAAGGGAGGAAGGAGGAGGGAGATAGGGTGGAAGATGCCAGCAGTGGAGGGATTTCCCCCTTTGTAGAGGGGGAGAACACTGGCAAACATCCAAGACAGAGGGACATTTCAAAGGGTGAAGGAGAGATTTAGGAGGTGAGTGAGTGGGGGAGGTGATGGCAAGAGCAGACAGATGGAGACATTTAGGGTCCAAACCATCTGGGCTAGATTTGGAAAGATTCAGTAAGGATACAGCAAGAAGGGTCTCCTGGGGAATTATAGCTGGTAAGTTAAAAACCAGGAGAGAGTTGGGGAGGGTGTTGGAGCCAGAATGTGGAGGGAAAGGGAGAGCACAAGTGGAGAAAAACTAATTGAAGTGAGCGGCAACAGAGGGAGGGTCAGATAATGGTGAGTCATTAACCAAGAGAACTTGGGGGGCAGACTGGGCCAGGAGGTCAAAAGGGGAGTGAATCACCTTCCAGAATTTAGCTGGGAGTTAATGTTATTCTGGAGGTTGGCCTTGAAATAGAGGGAGTTGGTGGTATGGAGGGCCATAGTGCAAGAGTTCCTAAGCGCACAGTAGGAGAGGGGTTCTGTTGGGAGCTGGATAATGTGTACTTGGCCCAGGCTTGGTCACGAGTCTTGCAGAAGTTGATGAGATGAGAGGTGATCCGGGAGTGGTGAGTTAATTTTACCCTGGATTTCCTGCTGGAGGTGTGCTTATCCCAGACAGAAGTAAATAATGAGGGGAAGAGGGATAATGCCATATCAATGTCTGGGTTGGTGAGCAAGGGGGACCAATTAGTAGCAACCAGGTCGCTCAGTAATGCCTCTATGTTCAGTGAGTGAAGGGATCTTAACCAGATGTACTTTGGTGATGAGGAAGCCAGACTATTCTGACATAAAATGTTATACAATGGTCACTGATGGCATCCATCAGTATGCCTGCTGCAACCATGCAGTAGGGGAGAAAGGAGAGAACCAAGTCAAGGAGGGTGCGGTTAGATGAGTCGGGATTGAGTTGGGTGGGTTCTGTGATGAGTTGTGAAAGGTTAAGGAACTCAGTCTGATGGACAGTCAACCTGGATAATGGGGAAGGCCAATTAATGCTGATGTCACCCAAGAGGATGAGCTCACCAGCAGAGGATGTGAGGAGAGAGCTGAGAGTAAATCCATTAGAGAAGAGGGAGAGATGCTCAGTGAAGTGTAAAAAACACCAACAAAAACGGGTAATGGAGAAGGAAGGAAAGCTCAGCTAGGAGGAACTCATAGAAGTAGGGTGAAGCCTCCCTGACAGTGATGGTGCAAGCAAGATTCTTGGGATATAAAGGGCAAGGCCCCCCCCATGTTTCCCCTGTTCTGCCTGAAGAACTGATAGACTGGAATGGACAATATAGAATCAAGAATCCTGAAGAACAGCCATAATTCCATGACAGAGAAGATGTCTGAAGAGTGTTGAGAAACCCATACAGTCAGGGCATTCAGTTTGGGAAGGAGGCTTCCAGAATTCAGGTGGAAAATACTAAGGCCTCTAGGGCCTCTAACACAGTAGCAGAAAAGGTCAGAGGCAAAAGGCTGGCCTTCAGGAAATATAAGGGAACGCAGCAGGAGGCAGCAGGAGGAAGATAGGGAGGCATACCAAACTTCCCTAAGGGAAGGAGGGAAGGCAGTGAGGCAGGCAAAAGCCCAAACCAAGGAAACACTTGCACGAATAGTAAAAGACAAGACTTTCTATAGATACATTAGTGAAAGGAGAAAGTCCAAAGGGGGCATTGCTAAGATCAAAGGGGATAAGGCTGCGTGTGAGGTGGAGGACCATGTAAAAGCATCTATCCTAAATAGATACTTATGCTCAGTATTTACTGAAGAGAAGGTAGGGCAGGACCCACAGCTCAGTACTATGGACACAGGGGGGAGGGAGGTGTGCACTAGTCCCTTCACAAAAGAAAGGGTCCTACAAGAGCTCGATAAGCTCAAGGTGGACAAAGCAATGGGACCTGATGGCATACATCCCAGGGTACTAAAGAAGCTAAGGGTGGAACTAGCAGAGCCATTATCAGAACTGTTTAGTGAGTCTCTGAGTACAGGAGAAGTCCCAGAAGACTGGAGAAAGGCTCATGTGATCCTGCTCCACAAGAGTGGTAGCAGGGAAGAGGCAGGGAACTACAGACCAATCAGTCTTACCTCAGTAGTGGGCAAGATTATGGGGACACTGCTTAAGGAAAGGATAGTGCAACACCTGGAATCCATAGGAGCACAGGATCCAAGACAGCATGGATTTACAACAGGAAGGTCCTGTCAAACTAATCTCTTAGATTTCTTTGACTGGGTAACCAGAGTGGTGGACCAAGGGGGAGCAGTTGATGTTGCCTACCCTGACTTCAGCAAAACATTTGATACTGTTCCACTCAGAAGATTGATTAATAAGCTGGGTAGGCTCAGGGTGGGTCAGATGTTGGTCAACTGGGTGGCAAACAGGTTGACGGGCAGAAAACAGAGAGTGGTGGTAAACGGTATACAGTCAGAAGAGATGTAAGTCACAAGTGGGGTACCTCAGAGATCAGTCCTGGGGCCAGTCCTCTTCAATATCTTCATCAGTGACATTGTAGATGGACTGGAGGGTAAGATTTGTCTGTTTGAAGATGACACCAAGATCTGCAACAGAGTAGATGATCCAGATGGGGTAGGCAGAATGAGAAGAGATATGGATAAACTAGCAAAATGGTCGGAAGAGTGGCAACTGGGGTTTAATGCAAAGAAGTGCAAGATCATGCACACAGGGAAGAGAAACTCTGAAGTCACCTATAGGCTGGGAGGGGAGTTGCTGGCAGTCACAAGGGAAGAAAGAGACTTGGGCATCATCATCACCGATGACCTGAAATCATCCAAGCAGACCACTAAAGCAGTAGTTAAGGCTAGAGGGATGTTGGGGTGTATTAGTAGCAGTATCACAAGTCGGAAGAGGGAGGTAATAATCCCTCTTTACAAGACACTGGTTAGGCCCCATCTGGAGTACTGCATGCAGTACTGGAGGCCACACCTTCACAAGGACATTAACCAAATTGAGGCAGTCCAGATAAGGGCAACCAAAATGGTGCAGGGACTGCATCAGAAAACATATGAGGACAGATTAACTGAGCTCAATATGTATACCCTAGAGCAAAGGAGGAGAGAGTGATATGATTGAAACATTCAAACACCTTAAGGGCATTAACAAGGTGAAAGAGTCTAACATGTTTCAATACAAGAAAATAGCAGGACAAGAGGACACAACATGAGACTAGAGGGAGGCCGATTAAGGGGTAATGTGAGGAAGTTCTTTTTCACAGAAAGGGTTGGGATGCATGAACGGCCTACCTCAAGAAGTGGTTGATATGAATACAGTGTAGGGCTTCAAACAGGCATGGGATAGGCATAAGGGAGCAATACAGATGAGTATGAATAGATAGGCCATTGACAGAGCAAAGGCCAATGGCACATTCATAAGGTAGAAAAAGAAATGGGCAGACTGGATAGGCCTTGCGGTCCTTATCTGCTGTCAACTTCTATGTTTCTACATTTCTATGGATGGAGGTGGGGTAGGAGCGCAGGAGACCAGGACTGAGTTCCACATCACCTGCAAGGAGGAGAAGCAGGATTAGGAGGAGGAGAATGGAGTGGGGACGTCCGACCCCTAGGTCAGGGAAGAGTATGGGTGAGGGAGGAATGGGGAAGGGACAGGACAGAGCATTACAGGCACTCCAGGTTGAGGGTGGAAGAGGAAAGGAGAATAGGATGGATGGGGAAGAAGGGGGGCTGGAGGAAGAGAGGGCTGTGGAAGGGAGGAAGGGGGAGGGAAAGAGGGAGGTGAAGGAGAAGAGGGAATGGAAGGGGAAAGGGTTGAGGGAAGAGGAGGAACAAGAATGGGCAGAGGAGGAGGAGGAGAAGGGCTGGGAGCATGATTGGCAGGTAGACCGGTGACCAATAAGCAGTTAAAAACAGACACACTGGCAAGACAGCAAAATATTCAGGAAGGTTAAGGCAGATGAATAGTTCAATAGGATTACTCTTATGTAAGAGCAAAACCTAAGCAAAAACAATTAGATGAGCTATGGTATAGGAAAGCTGTGTAGGTATAAAAACACTCACTGGATTAGGCAAGACAAAGCTAAATTATGGCTGACCAAACTAGGGAAACTAAAGAATATGCAGGCGGACACAGCTAGGAATCAATGTTAACAAGGAGTCAATTCTTGATGGGGTATTTACCTGGAGTAGTGCAAAAAATGAGGCAGCAATGAAACAGACTGCAAAAATGCAAGCACGCAGTAAGCAAACTGTGATAGATAAGCAGTCGCAATATGGAGAGCACAGAACATGTACGTAGGATATACCTAGATGGGGCAAAGTCTGCAGGGGCAGTATCATAGGTAAAAACAGTAATCTTTAGCAGAGGAATGTTGGGTAGAGTCCAAAGTCCTTAGAATACCAGGGAATCAACTGAGCATAAGGACAAAGGAGTCAGTGCAACAGCATGGCTGATCAATGGCTAAATGCAGGCTGACTCCTGGCAGACTCCTTAGTTGCTCTTATTGCTGCAGCCCTTAGAACTCTGACCTGCTACATGAAGGCCCACTTGACAACGGGAGTCACTAAGGAAAAGGGGAACTGGCCCTGTTCACCGAGCTGTTTGATAGACTGATGGGGGACTGAAGGCTTGTTGCTGAGGAGCTGGGTCTTGAGGCTGTAGGCAAGATCAGCGATCGGTGGAGATGAGTGGGAATTAATGTTCAATTCCCCACCTCATTGCAGCAAAGCAATCCTGGAAAGGGATTCTCAGCACTGATCGTGCACTGGCTGTTACAATCCCGGAGTCTCATAATTCAAATTTGGCACTCTTTTGCCCCTGCCCACCGAGCTGTTTGATTGACTGTTGGGGGGCTTAAGGCTTGTTGCTTGGGAGCTGGGTATTATCTGGATGAACATGTTCTGTGAGGTACTGATTACAGGCATTTTAATGGTAACTGGGTACAAATTTAATGGTAGTTCATTAAGGGTATGTCTTGCTGCTATGAAATATTATCTGTGGCAGGGAAGATGTGACTTAACCCTACAACAGACACTGTTTTCACAAAAGAATGCTTTGAAAATGGCAGGTTCCTCCTTTTCGAATACATGAAAAGGCTTATGAAACCAAAAGTAAATCCTGGTTTCTAATGCACTGAAAGAATTTTGAGTGATTGAAATCCTGGGTCACCTAACGAGACACATGAGTACTCTATGCTATCTGCCTTTCACTGTGTATGAGTTTATTCTCAAAGTTATTGTATACTTTGTGCATATCTTGTTTTTTTGTCATTTTCTTTGCTATATAACGTAAGGATCTTTTTCTTTCTCACAATTTGAGCATTTCTAGTGGTGTTTAGTTTTCTCTTTGTTTTTTTTTTTGCCTAATTTTGTGTTGTATAAGAGCAGACATGTATTTACCGTATGATTAATTTTTCCTTTTGATTATTTTAGTAAAATTCTCCTATTCTTACAATACGTGCCAATTTTTTTTAACTTCCAACTGGACAGCCACCAGGTATGCCCAGAAGGGACATTGGCTTAGCAACTCATCTGAAGGACAGCCCATGGTTCATGCTTAACTATATATATATATTTTTTTTTGCACAGTGGTCCACTTGGGGAACATCAGGACAATCTGCACTGTCTGCTGAGATTTGCACTACCCCATTTTTTTTTTTTTTTTTTTAAACAAGAGGACTATTCTTGGTGGATTAACAATAAAATAAATAAAAAATAGGAAGCTTTCCTACCTGTATAAGAGTTCCTCAGTATCAGTTTAAAAATAGTTTAATAATTCTGCCTTAGGATAGGGATGGATTTTAAAAGGTGTACTGATGCATACTGCTCAGTTTGTGGACTTTGGAATCTCCTCCATTACTATTCTTCCCCTCTACACGGTCCCCTAAATGGAGGCCTATGAATGTGGGGTCTAATAATAACAACCGAGTGCAGATAATCTGGTTATTTTAGTAGAGAGTCCCTCGTGCATTTGTTCTCCCCCAAATGTATTACAGAAGTCTGCTATTGGGAGGAAAGCTTGGCACATAGATAGCGTTATACCCTGTGGTGAGAGTGGGATATTCTACAATCTTCTTCTCCATGTACATTTACTCCTTATGCACATTGGGGTAGAGGGCCAATATCTGGGTAAAATATGTGTGGCTCAATAGTTTTTTTGGTAGAAATGATTGCACAGATAAGGGGCTAACATCTATCGTCTATCATATACTTGCAGTGTCAGTGGCTCAGCAGGTAGCACACTCGTCTCTGAGGTTGGGAGATCAGAAGGCTGTGGGTTCTAGCCCCACCCCAGGCACTTGGGTTAATAACCCAATACTGACAGTGCAGTGCAGCATGAGGGGGGTGCTGCACTCCTGAGGTGTCATCTGTCAGATGAGACGTTAAACCAAGGTCCCATCTGCCTGTTCAGGTAGATGTTAAAGATTCCATGGCACTTCTCGAAAAAGAGTAGGGGAATTGTTTATTTTTTGAAATTACTATTTATCCCGCCTCCCCAGCCTGCCTCCTCCGATCCTCCGACCATTCAGGGGGGACAACTGGACATCCCACTGCCCGGAACCCTACCCAAGCAAACCCCTAGGCCCCATGGAGCCGCGGATTACCCACCGGGCGGGGACAAGGCGGGGGGCTCAGACCACATTACTTACATTTCATCGGTCTGAGGTCTGCTGGATGGGCACAGCCAAATCGTGGGCACGGCCATGGTCCTCCCATCTTCCCGGCTGAGGCAGGCTTGTTCCGTGTTTTCTCCTTCCCGAGCAGCAGTAGCCTCCCAGATGTCATGGCCTTACCTTGGCGTCCATGCCCAATGGCCGCCACATCCCAAGTGGAGCTTGCAGTTCTCGAGCCTCCCGCTCGGAGTCATACAAGTGTCAAGGCATCAACCGAATCCCTCCCGGAGAAGGCGAGCTGTCATTGGACACTCCAGTCTATCTCCCCGGTAGCCACCGTGACCGAGTCCGCTCGGGCGGGCGCGCTGTGGTGCGAGGTGTGGCGTCCAGCGCCTCAACCCTCAGTGCCACCGGGCCGGCTGGGGAATTGTTTATTAACGATGAATATCAGAATGCAAATACATTACAGATAGGTATACAAAATAAGACTTTCAAAGAAGGAAACAAGCATATGTGAAAAACAACTAACCCCTCCACTTAGAAACCCCCCACTGCTCTATCCCAAGTGTAAACAAAATGAAACAAAAGGGAAACCAATAAGAGTAGGGGAATTTCTCCAGTGTCCTGGCCAAATTTCCCCCCATTCACTAAAATACCACCAACAGCTTAATCTGGTTCAAAGTTAGCTGGCATTCATCTGTATCCCCTTCCCCCGGGTCGTGCCTGAAATAGGCAGAATTTGTCTAGTGTACTTGCCCGGTCAACAAAAACTAAATAAATAAATAAAATGTGTATGTAACTTTACGTACATGTTGCAATCTGTAAGATGAAAATTCATAAATAAAAAGTTAAAAAAAATAATTCTGCTTCGGGAAGGGAAGAGATCATAATATGCCCCTGAGGGGCTGGCCACAAAATTTTACCAATTCCCTGTTAGCCATCTCCACCCCAGCACTCAGACATTTGGTCAAGTCAATATAAAACAAGAGTAGAGGTACACTCCTTACAACTCTATGGGGTGTCTTTCTGAAGGCTTTTTTTAGTTTTTTTTTTTTTTCATATAGCTATTTGGTCCCTGTCGCCTCCTCCCACCAACTGGCGATGGGGACACATAGGTATTTTACAGGTTTTTCTCCACTGACCCCCTCCAAGGCCCCGGCACATGGCCGTGCGAGTGTGTGGAGGCACACTATGCACCCCATAGTGCCAGCTCAGCCCCCTCCACCTCCCATAGCTGTTTGCCACCCTCTGTCTGCCTACGCTACCCATTGGACCTCCACCCAGTGGGAACGGAACACTGGGGAGACACCGACCCCACCCTCCTGAGAGGAGAGCTGCCCATTGGCATGCTCGAGTCTGCTCTGCCCCACCCATGCCACTGCCCTCAATGACCCGAGGTTGTTCCCGAACCCAGGCTACAGGCGTAGTGCGAAGTGTAGCGTTCAGCGTCTCAACCCTCAGCACCACTGGGCCAGTATTTCTTTAGGTTTTAAATGCACTTTTGATAAATATCAAATCCGGGGTTCAAACAAGGCTTTGATTTTTACCGAACACAAAAACATTCCAAAACACACTCCATAGAGTTGCATGAATCTCTCCCTGTATGAACATCTCCATTGCTTCACTGTGGAGACAGCTAAAAGAGAAGTGGAAGGGGTCACATGGCCAGCTTCCTGGAGGCAAATTGTGATCCCTTCCCTTCCTATGGAGGAATTAATTCACATTTTACAATTGGTACTGATGAACTCCCGCGCAGGTAAGGCACCTTACTGTTCACTTTTTGTGCACTGTAAAGTGATGGATAGGTGCTTTTTTATGTGTTTTGGGACACAGGGCTGTGCCCTTGAAAGTTTTGTTTACACTCCCTCCCATAGCAACAACATTTTGCTCCTCAGTGTTTGTAAAGTGCTTTTTTCCCCCCCTAAAACTCAACCCCCATCTATCTCAGCACTGTCACTCTCCCCTAATATGTACTCCTAATCACTTTTGTCCTAAAGTCCCTAGCACTCAACATAAACTATAGTAAACCCCTCCCTAGCGCATCTCAGCCCTGCCACCATCCTCACCCATGTTCTCCCACAACTAAACAGCCCAATAAATTAAAACATTATTATAAGAATCATCCAGCCTTAGGCCGGCTCGGTGGTGCTGAGGGTTGAGGCGCTGGATGCCACTCCTCGCTCCATGCCAGCGACCTGGGTTCAGGAACAGACTCAGGCAGCCAGAGGTTGGCCAGGGGGAGAAGGATTGAGCTCCCAATGGCCAGCTCCGGGGAGGGATGGGGAGTTAGTCCCACCGCTTACCGCCCCCACCTGGGGATCTCAGGTGGTGCCGGCATGGTCAGGGGCAACACAGGTGTTGACGCTGGTGGAGGACAGCAGCGGACACACATCTCAGTGTGCGTTGGGCTCGCTGGTCCTCATGGAACACCAACGTTGAGGGGAATTAAGAAATGGAGGAAAAATCTCCCAGACAGTCCTAAGCGACGATCCCCGCTCTGCTTCCAAGATGCAGAGGGGCAGACTCCACTGCGTACACACGCTTTCCTGATGTCCAAGGAGAGATAAGGGGGAGCCTTCCTTGCCTTGCCCGGAGGGTTAACCGGGGGGTTAAAAGTAACTAGAGGCAGGCCTGCACTCTAGGGGCAGACTCCTTGGCGGATTGGAGAGTGACAGACTTGAAGAGAAAAAGGAGGGTCTAGGGGCCATAGGAGGATAAACAATAAGTAAAAAAAAAAAAGAAACATCCAGCAACTCATCTCATCAGTCTTACCACTGGGTCTGAATATTGGTAATCTGTCCCAGATTTACAATATTGCATTCTAGTGAGATTGCTGGCATTCCAGTCTAGCTGTGAGACTAACAGAATGAGGGTCATGAAACTGTATTTGATAGTGCTAATATTATTTTATAATTACTGGTGAGTCCATTTATTTGCTGGCAGTATAGCCTAGAGGTTAGAGTAACAAGCTGTGAACGAGCTTGGTACATCCAGCAGACTAGACCTGGGTTTGATTCTCACAACCTCCACTTGTGTACTGTGTGACTCTGAGCAAGTCACTTAACTGCCCAGTGCTCCCAGGCTGCCCCTGAAAACAGGCACTTGTGCCTAGTGGGCCTAACCCGGTTACCAAAGACTAAAATAAAAAAATTGACTGGACCGACATCACTTTTGAACACTGTAATAACCAGGTTCCAGTCTGTAATGGGTTATTATTTTTTGCAAAATATTTTTGTTCAGTATTCACAAATGAAGGGGAAAGAGAGGGAGCACAGAGGAGCAATAATGGATGGGAGGTGGACACCAGTCCATTTATAGAGGAGAGAGTCCTGAAGGAACTCTCAAAACTGAAAATGGACAAGGCAATGGGACTGGGTGGGATACATCCAAGGATACTGAAGCAGCTTAGAGAGGTACTGGCAACATGCTTGACAATCCTGTTGAACCACTCGCTGGAGATGGTAGTGGTTCCAGAGGACTGGAGGGCAGGTGTAGTCCCACTTCACAAAAGTGGAAGGAGGGAGGATGCTAGCAACTATAGGCCAGTCAGCCTGACTTCAATGGTAAGGAAACTAATGGAATCACTGCTGAAGGAAAGGACTGTGGAATATCTTGAATCTGGCGGCTTACAGGATCCGAGGCAGCATGGATTCATTGGGGGGAGGTCATGTCAAACAAATCTGATAGACTTCTTTGACTGGCTGACCAGGGAATTAGAGCAGGGTGGAGCAGTGGATGTGGCCTACCTAGATTTCAGTAAGGCCTTCAACACCGTTCCATATAGGAGACTCGTACACAAGCTGGGCAGCCTGGGAGTGGGCCCTAACATGGGTAAATGGGTAAGAAATTGATTGAAGGATTGGCAACAGAGGGTGGTGGTAAACAGTTCACTCCGAGGAGGGGAAGATGATCAGTGGGGTGCCACAGGGATCAGTGTTGGGGCTGGTCCTCTTTAATGTCTTTCTTAGTGACATTGCAGAGGTGTTAGAAGGGAAGAAAAAATTACTCACCATAGTAATGCTGTTTTTTCTAATGGAGTCTTGCTGTATTCTGATTATATGCAGTTAGCCCCAGCACTTGAACTGCTCCAGACAGGAAAGGGTTAACTCTATGCCAAGGCATAAAAAGTTGAACTCGAGCTCGGTTTTCAAACCTCTGTCCCAGGTACTCCTCAGTGTAACCGTCAGATTTTTACGAGTACTATGCTAACTAACTAGAACCAGAAATTGTTTTTCTAAAATTTTTGTGCCAAAAGGCAATAAACAGATGTTTAGGGTCCAAAAGACTCAAGTTGAGAACCCCAAAAAGAATCCAAGTAGGTAGTAAAAACTTAATAATATATATTTAAAGTAATAACAGCATAAACCTCATCCTAAGAAGAGGTAACCCAGGTACACCCCTGGGGTGCAGCACTGCGCCTGCCCACCCACATCCCAAAAACAACTAGGTTCCAGGAGGGAAGTAGGGGGTACCAAGGCTGCCTGGCCCAGTCTGAGGCCACCAGAATCACAGTGCAAGGCTGAGATCTGATCTTGACCAGAACTCTGAGTATCAGAGGAAAAGGGAAAAAAGCATATAGAAACCTGTTTGTCCAATCCAACAGGAAAGTATATTGGGGAACAGACCCCAAAAGAGGGTGACTGCAGCAGAATAGGGGGAGCTGATTGTCTGGGGCTGAAAAGAGATCTCTCTCTGGAGTGCCCCACCTTTTGAAAATTATCTGAAGAATTAGAGGATTAAGGGCCCATTCGTGGTGACCTTGGGAAATCCTGCTGAGAGCATCTGCCAGTACATTGTCCTTCCCTGGGTGATGCACAGCTCTCAGGGAAACCTGCAGGGAATAAGCTAGTGACCATATTTTCATGGCTTCGGTGCACAAGGCTGAGGACCGAGTGCCCCCCGCTTGTTGATGTACCACATGGTTGTGGTGTTGTCTGTCCTGATCTGCACCACTTTCCCCTGAATTGTGTTCAAGAATGTCTGAAGTGCTAGAAAGATAGCCCTGAGTTCGAGAAGATTTATGTGCAGGAGAGACTCCTGATGAGACCATGTTCCCTGAGCAGTAAGCTGATCCAGATGGGCTCCCCATCCCAGCAGGGAAGTGTCTGTGGTGAAAATCACTGTTGGGGCCTGACTGGGGGAAGGGGACATCTTGCCTCAGACTGTCCTCCTCCTGCCACCACTTGAGAGCCTGAACCAGAGTTTGAGACACTGGAACTAACTTGGAGAGGGGGTCTTTTTTCTGAGACGAAAAAGATTTTAGATGAAATTGAATATCTCTCACTTGAAACCTTTCCCCTTGCACTACTGCAGCTCAAGCTGCCATGTGGCCTAGCAACTGCAAGAAATGTCTGGCTGGCCGAGACACTAGTGGATGAAAAGAGGAAGCCAGAGTGATGAGGGACTGAACCATTGAAAGAAGAAGAAAGACCTTGGCCTGGACAGTGTCCAGCTCCACCCCTATAAATGTGAGAAGCTGGGTTGGTTCCAGAACAGACTTTTCTAGATTTAGGATGAATCCTAAGGAGTCCAGAAGATTTTGAGTAACTTCTAGAGCTAACTTGACTTGGTCTGAGGATTCACTATGGGCCAGTCATCCAGGTAAGGGAACAGTAAGATGTCTTGTCTCCTAGAAAGGCTACCACTACTGCTAGACACTTGGTGAACACCCTTGGAGCAGATGTTAGGCCAAAAGGCAGTGCTCTGAACTGGTAGTGACCTGAGGGAAACTCGAACCTCAGGTATTTTCTGTGGGAATGTCTGATAGGTATGTGGAAACAGGCATCCTTGAGATCCAGGGAAGCTAGCCAGTCTCTTGGACTCAGAGAGGGGAGAATTATTCCCAGAGTCACCATTTTGAACTTTGGCTTTAGTATGTATTTGTTCAGGTATCGTAGATCTAGGATGGGTCGCCACTCCCCTGTCTTTTTTGGGGTAAGGAAGTATCTGGAATACAGTCCTTTTCCCCTGTGATTGAGAGGTACCTTCTCTACTACTTGCAGGAGCAGTACAGAGGAGACTTCTGCCTCTAAAGCCTTTGTCTCCACAGGAGAGGGAGGCCTGAAATACTTTGCTGTCATTTTTGGGAACCTTTTGAAGCTGAGAACAAGTCCCTGGCTCACTACTTCCAGGACCCATTTGTCTGAGGTAATAGACTTCCAGGCCTGTAAATAGTGAGCCAGTCTGCCCCCTACTGGAACTGGGGAGGCGACCCTGACTGATACATCAGGGTGTCTGTTTGGCAGGGAGCTTGGGCTTAGTGGAGGATGGAGTCCTGGTCATCCCCCTTCTGCCTCTTTCCCCAAAGAACTCCCTCTGCTGGAAAGAAGAGGAGGCCTGGGTTCGGTAAAAAGGCATGCCTCTGCCAGCCCTAGATTGCTGCCTCTGAGGAGTGACCTGCTTTTCCTTGGCTGCAGCACTCCGGTAAGTGGTCCTGTATACGTACATCTTTTTCATGTAAGCCTCTGTTTACTCCCCAGAGAGTTACCAGTGACAGGAAAATCCATAGCCTTGGTCTGGGTATCCTGTGATAAATTGGTACACCTGAGCCAAGCAAATCTCCTCATTGAGACAGATGTAGCCATGACCCTAGAATGTACACCATTCGAGTCAACAGCAGCATGAAACTGGACCTTTGATGCCTCAATACCATCCACAGTCACCTGTTCCAGCTCCTTGACCAGCTGGGGAGGGGCATTCTTAGCCAGTTCCAGAACCATATCCCACATAGACTTCTGGTATCTGGCTGTATATGCCATGTAATTAGATTACCTGAGCCCCAAAGAAGATGCCAAGTACTGTTTCTTTGCCAAGGCATCCACTTTCTTGGAATCCTTATCTGGGAGGGTGAGATACCAGGGGAATGTTAGCCTTGTCACAGAATGCAGCTTGCACTACACCAACATGGCTGCAATGATTTGTAAGGAATTCCATCCCAGGACCTGACAGGGCATACCCCCTGTCCATCGTTTTATCCACAGGAGATATGGATGCTGGAAACTGAAGAATTTTCTGTATCTGTTTCCCCAGGGATTTATGCAGAGGGGCAGACACCCTTTTGGACTCTGGGACATCCATCATCTCAACATAGTCAGGTTCCTCCTGATCCTGTTCAGCCTCTTGCACTGGAAGCTGAAGAGTATCAGCCATTTTCTTGCAGAACAAGAAATGGAAGGGGGACTCAGAAAGCCTGGGAGGAGACACATTGGAAGGCCTGTCTGGGGAGATGTCAGGCTGTATTGGCTCATCTAGGCTTTCATAATCCTCTTCTTCTTCATAATCTTCATTTCCTTCCCAATCACCCTCATAGAATGCTTCAGGATTATATTCAGAAGCAGACAAGTCCAATCGAACCGATTGTCTTTGAGTTGGTGTCGGTTCGGTTGGAACCGGAAGAGCGATTGTACAATAACTCGCTTTAGCTTATTATCATGAGCGGAACATGAGGACCAGGATTCTAACCGCTGACTTGCTCTTCTCTTAGGCGGAACCGATTCCGTAGAATCGGCTCTCCTTTTGCCCAAGGAGGTATCGCTCAGGTCAGTGGGCACCCCCTCAGGTTCGGTCAGAACCGAACCGGGCTGGCCATCTGGGGCAGCGGATTTCTCGGCCTCCCTTTCCTTCAGCCTACTTAAACGTTTATCTAAAGTGGCTTTGGGAAAGTTTTTGCATATTTGGCAGTCCACTTTGAGGTGGTCAAACCCCAGACAGTAAACACAGATGAGGTGGGGATCAGCCTTAGCAAAGGCCTCCCCCCACTCGGTGCAGTGCTGAAACCCAGTGGGACCGGTTTTCTTTTTGGGTTTCTCAGACATGCTTAAAGGAAAAAAGTTACCCTTACCAGCATTTAAGCCAGGCAACTATCAACCTATCGGTTCCAACCATGTCATGGGTCAGTTAAAAAAAAACCAAGGAAATTATCAGTTTTTTTTAGGATCCGATAGGTACTGGAAACCACAATACCAATCACAGAACAAATCAAAACAGAATTGCTTCGGTTCCTAGCCAGACCGACCGGAAAGAAACCGAACAAAAAACAATTTCTACCACAAAACACTAAAATACCTACTACACACTTACTGTACAGAGGACAGAGATGCAAACACTGAAAAAATAAGTAAACGGTTGACAAACCGACCGATTTTTTTACTTAAACCGAACCGAAGTGAAGGAGAGAATCTCCAGAGCGACATCTCAGTTAGGCGGAGTAAAGAATCTGATGGTTACACTGAGGAGTACCTATGACAGAGGTTTGAAAACCGAGCTCGAGCTCAACGTTCTATGCCTTGGCATAGAGTTAACCCTTTCCTTTCCGGAACAGTGCAAGTGCTGGGGCTAACTGCATATAGTCAGAATACAGCAAGACTTCATGTTTTTTGAAGGTATAGAAACATAGAAAAAAAAGACAGCAGAAGGAGACCAAGGGTCTATCTCATCTGCCCATGTGTTCTTTGGACCTTCCTAGATCCCAGAACCTAACCCTCCCCCTCTGCCTAATGCCTCCTACTGCTCCTGCTGCATTTGATTGTGCTTTAGCCCTGCCTCATCCCAGCTTGAATGTCATGGACTTTGCTTTCACTACCTCAGCTGGCAGTTTATTCCATAGCTCCACAACTCTTTCTGTAAAATAGTTTCCTAAGCTCCCTCTTGAAGCCCCCCCAACCCAACTTCCACTCATGCCCTCTAGTGTTAGAGCCGGAGACTCTGTTGAACAGGTCAGATAATGGCACTTTATTTATTCCTCTCAGGAACTTCTACATTTCAATCACATCTCCCTTTTCCCTCCTTGTCTCCCGTGAGAACATATTTAATGCTTCTAGACGCTCCTCGTATGAGTGCCTTTGAAGGCCCTGGATCATTTTGGTCACTCTTCTCTGAACAGCCTCCAACCTGTTTATCTCATTTTTCAGATTTGGACTCCAAAGCTGGACACAGTACTCCAGATGGGGCCTTACCAGGGACCTGTAGAGTGGCAGTATTACCTCTTTCCTCCTGCTGTTGAATCCCCTCCCTATGTACCACATAATTTTGTTGACCTTGCTATAAGCTTTGTTGCATTGGCTTGTCTGTTTAAGGGTGCTGTTTCTAATGACATCTAGGTCCCATTCTTCCTGTGTGGTGCTGAGCTGGACTCCGTTGAGGTGGTATTCTGTCCTTGGGTTCCCTTTACCCAAATGCATCACCTTACTTTTTTTTTTTTTGCATTGAACTTCAGCTGCCAGACATTGGACAATCTTTCCAGCCTCTGTAGGTCTTTTTTTTAGGTCCTTAACCACCTCCTTGTTGTCAACCCTCCCTCCTAGCTTGGTATTGTTCATGAATAGGGCAATTTTGCCCTGAATACCTATGCTGATGTCATTGATAAAGGCATTAAACAGGCCTGGCCCCAACACTGAGCCTTGGTGCACACCACTAGTGAACCACCTTCATCAAACCTCACCTCATTCACCACTACTCTCTGTTTTCTGTCCCTAAGCCAATTACCTATCCAACTGGCTATGCACTTGGCTGCACCCAGGTCCTCCAACTTTTTCAGTAGGTGGTTATGCGGCACCGAATCAAAGGCCTTACTGAAATCAAAGTAGAGGAGGTCCACTGGGTGGCCTCTTTCTAGTTCCCTAGTGACCCAGTCAAAAAATGTGATTAGGATAATTTGGCACAACCTTCCCACCATGAACTCATGCTGCCTATCATGCAACAGACTGTTCTTATCTAGGTACTCTACCAAGTCTTGTTTTAGTAAGGTTTCCATCTGTTTCCCCACTACTGACATATGGCTGACCAGTCGGTAGTTGCCTGCTTCCTCCCAACTCCCTCCCTTGTGGAGCGGTACCACATCAGCTCTTCTCAAGTCTCCCGGCACTACCCATGATTGAAGTGATCTGCTGAATAAATGTGCTAAGGGACCTGCCAATTCACCTGCTAGCTCCTTTACCACCCTCAGGTGTATTTCATCAGGCCCTGGTGACTTGTTTTCCCTGAGTTGATCCAGGACCTCTCTAACCCTACCGTTGGTGATCAATGCTGCTTCAATTTGTGGAACACTTTTGTCAGTAGCCTTGATACCACTGTCTGGTACTGGGCCTTTGTGTTCCACTGTGAACACTGAGCAAAAAAAGTTGTTCAGAACAGTGGCCTTCTGCCTATCCTCCTCCTCCACTACTCTGTCACCGTCTTTGAGTCTAACTATTCCTCCCCTTTTCTTTTTTGTTGTGTGTATATATATATATATATATATATATATATATATATCAAAAAAGTGTGTGTTCCCTTCTTTAGCCCCTTCTGCAAGCCAAAGCTCCATTGCAGTCTTAGCCAATTTCACCATACTCTTTGCTTCTTTGTTCTTCTGAACATAGGTTTCTCATGCGCTGTCTTCCTGAGTTCGTTTATAGTTCCAATAGGCCTCTCGTTTGGTTCTGATTGTGGTCCTTACCTGATTACTGAACCACATTGGTTTTTTGTGTTTGTTCTTTTTGGTCACTGTTCTTATGCACATCCTGGTAGCATTTAACATGGCTAATTTAACCAGCCCCCATATTTCTTCCACACCTAAATGCTCCTGGATCCTTAACAGCTTGCTTCTGACTACATCCCTCATTTTGTCAAAATTGGCTCCTCTAAAAGTATGCCTTTTTGCAGATAACACAAAGATCTGCAGCAGGGTTGACACTCCAGGGGGGTGGAAAAATTAGGAGGGATCTATGTAAGCTTGAGGAGTGCTCAAGAGTGTGACAACTAAGATCCAATGTGAAGAAGTGCAAAATCATGCACCTGGAGCACAGAAACCCAGGGACGGAGTACATGATGGGAGGCATGGTACTGCCAACCACCAAAGAGGAAAGGGACCTGGGGGTAATCATATCAGATGACCTAAAAGTGGCCAAGCAGTGTGACAAGGCAGTGGGGAGAGCCAGTGGAATGTTAGGGGTGCAGAGGGAGGGGTATCACTAGCAGAAAGAAGGAGGTAGTGATATCGCTCTACAAATCATTGGTGAGACCTCATCTACAGTACTGTGTCCAGTTCTGGAGGCCACATCTCTGAAAGGACATAGACAGAGTAGAGGCTGGTCCAGAGGAGGGCAACTAAAATGGTGCAGGGTCTGTACCAAAAGCCCTATGTGGACAGACTAAAGGACCTTAATATGTGCACCCTGGAGGGAGAGGGGGGGAATATGATTGAGACTTTAAAATACCTCAAGGGTATAAATAAGGTAAAAGAGGGAAGCATTTTTCAGAGAAAAAGATGTTCAAGAACAAGGGGTCATGCTATGAAGCTGGAGGGGGTAGATTCAGGGGAAATGTGAAAAAGTGCTTCTTCACTGAAAGGGTGGTGGATGCATGGAACAGCCTCTCAGAGGAGGTGGAGGGGGCAAAGATGGTAACAGAATTCAAAAATACATGGGATAGGCATAAGGAAGAAAGAAACAGAGCCGCCCCACAGCAGGATGTGCAGTAAAGAACAAAGTATATGCAGGAAATAGAAATTACGTATCTAACGTAATTCTTGATCTTCTTAGACGAAGTCTCCACCACTCATTCACACTGATGGGATCTATGCCAGAGGTGCTAGGACCCAGCAGAAGCAAACTTTTTGCAAGAGGGCTGGTGCCAGAGATGGAGCCACGAGGAGCGGCGCCACGAGCCTCTGCTCGTGCGGCAAAGACTATCTTGGTGTCAACCCTCCAACCGCCTCAGTACCTTTTTTCCAAGGAGGTGCAGCATACTAACCTAGAAGGATAGCCTAACAAAAACTGGACATAAGATAGTTCGAATGACCTATATAAGAAGGGCCAACAAATAAGTCTTCACAGCCTAAACATTAAGGGAGTGAAGACCAACAACAGAAGTGAGCTCGGGGGGTGGAGGGTGGGCATGAATGAGTAATGGAGACTTCATCCAAGAAGATCAAGAATTATGGTAGATACATAATTTCCATATCTTCCTGGACATAAAGTCTCCACCACTCATTCACACTGATGGTAGAGTACCGAGCTAATAATCCCCCATGAGGGCGGCAGGAGAAACCAAGAGCTCACAAATTTAGGACAGAAGTCTGTTAAGGATAGTCCTGCCAAATGAAAGATGTTGCCTGGCATGGACATCCAGGGCATAGTGCTTGACGAAAGTATGCACTGAGCTCCAGGTAGCCGCATTGCAAATGTCTGCAATGAGCACGTTGCGGATTCCCACCAGGGATGCCACAACTGCTCTAGTAGAGTGAGCCTACACTCTGCCCTCCAGCTTAACTTGTGCCATGGAATAACAGTGGTGAAGGCATGCGACCAGCCATGCCGAAATGCACCTGACAGTGACAGGTTGACCCAGCCAGATCTCGCTGAAGGAAACAGTTGTTGAGCTTTGTGAATTTCTTTTGTTCTATCTAAATAGAAACGCAGAGCTCTTTTGACATCTAAAGAATGAAAGGTACGCTCCCCTTCATTCTGGAAGTTCTCAAAGTAAGTAGGTAGGACCAAAGGTTGGGTTTAGATGGAATTCTGAAACATCCTTAGGGAGAAACTTAGGATGGGTCCTAAGAACTACTTTGTCCTTATGAAACACAGTATATGGAGGGTCTGTGACCAAGGCATGTATTTCAGAAACCCTGCAGGCCCAGGTAATGGCCAACAGAAAGGCTGTTTCCCAAGTGAGAAATTTCAGCTCACAGGAAGCTAGAGGCTAAAAGGGTTTTCGAGTGAGCATGTCTAGCACAAGGTTAATGTCCCAGGCTGTGACTGGACATCTGATAGGGCTCTGGTATGCAGAATACCCTTAAGAAACCTCTTAACTACTGGTAACTGAACTAGTGATAAGGTAAGTACTGGATCATGATAAGCTGAAATGGTACAAAGGTGAACTTTGACTGTAAGGTATTGTAGGCCTGAATTTGAGAGGTCTAAAAGGTACTCTAGAACTTTATTTGGTGGGCAGGAAAAAGGATTCAGAGAGGATTTTGCACACCGGAGAGAAAAATGCTTCCATTTGGCTGTGTAAGTTTTTCTAGTGGCTGGCTTGCGCGCAGCCAAAAGAATATCTGAAACTCTCCAAGAGACATTGAACCTGTTCACTTCTATCTCTTCAGGAGCCAAGCGTGAAGGTGAAGTGACCTCAGATTGGGATGGACCACAGGCCCCTGGGTCAGAAGGTTTGTCTGAAAGGGAAGCGCTTTCGGAGGGGTTTCCGACATACTGTTAAGTACCGGAAACCATATCTGTCGAGGCCAGAAGGGAGCAATGAGGATCATTTTGTCCCCCTGGGACTCATATTTGAGAAGTACCCTCTGAATTAGTGGAAGAGGCGGAAGGTGTATAAGCGTTTTTCCACTGCAGCCTGAATGCATCCTGACAGAAAATGCCAGGCCCTGGATTTCTGGAGCAGAAGAGAGGCGGTTTTGTGTTGAGTGGGGATGCAAAAAGATTCAGGTCTGGAGTTCCCCACTCTGTGAATAGTGACTGAGCTACGGTTGAGTTGAGAGACCACTCGTGAGGATCTATCACTGTTCTCCTCAGACAGTCTGCCAGTTCGTTCTGCACTCCTAGCAGATAGACCACCTGAATTAGAGCCTTGTGCTCTAGGCACAATTCCCACACTTCATCGCCTCCCTGCATAAAGGGTAAGAGTGTGCACCACCCTGCTTGTTGATGTAATACATCACTACTTTGTTGCCTGTTTGAAGGAGAATATTCCTGTGACAGAGGATGTCCTTCAAAGGTCGGACTGCAAAAAGGACTGCTTTCATTTCTAGGACATTTATGTGAAGCTTGGACTCGTCCTGAGTCCACATACCTTGGGTGTGGAGATTCTGACAGTGAGCTCCCAATCCCATCAGGGACACATCCGTGGTAATGGAAATCTGGTGATCCAGAGGAGCAAAGGGATACCCTTCCAGAAGATTGTCCTCTTGCGACCACCAGGTGAGTGACTTTTTCAGAGGTTCTGTCACCTTGATGAGAAAGGACTGAGAGTGAGTGGTTGGATACCACTGAGTACTGAGCATCCATTGAGAGGTTCTCATGTGGAGGCGTGCTAGGGGTACAGTGAACACCAAGGATGCCATGAGACCCAGCATCCGTTGCATTGAGATAGCTCGAAATGAACTGTTCTCTCTGATGTATCGGGCCATCTGTAGGATATCGCTCCTTCTGTCCTGTGATAGAAAAGCTTTCGCACAGGTGGTGTCCAGAAGAGTTCCTATAAAAAGGAGCTTCTGGGAGGGCTGCAACTGTGATCTTATGAGATTTAGTAGGACTCCCATGGACGTGATTAAGTCTGAGGCCATGGCTATGGCGTCAAGAGTTCCTTGCCTGGAAGGACTTGCTAGAAGCCAGTCGTCCAGATATGGGAACACTTGTATTCTGATCTTTCTGAGATGCATTGCAAGAATTGCACAACACTTTGTAAAAACTCATGGTGCCGAGGATAGCCCAAAGGGCAGGACTCTGAACTGATAATGCTGGCCCAGAGCTACAAACCATAGGTATTTGTGATGCTTTGGGTGTATAGGAATATGTTGGTAAGCATCCTGTATGTCCAGGGAAGCTAGCCAATCGTGCTGATGAAACAAGGGTAACTGGGTTCCAAGCGATATCATCTTGAACTTTTCCTTGAAAAGAAACTTGTTCAACTTTCTGAGCTCCAGAATGGGGCGCATGCCACAGGCCTTTTTCGGGACCAGGAAGTAATGGGAGTAGAAACCTGTGTTTTGTTGATCCAGCGGAACTATTTCTACTGCCTTGTTGTTCAGAAGGCCTTGTATCTCGGAGGTAAGAAGGTCTGACTGTGTTGTTGACAGCCTGGGCTGTCATTTGGGAGGACGATCCAGAGGGGTTTCTGAAAGATTGAGACAGTACCCTTCGCAGATAATCCAAAGGACCCATTTGTCTGATGTTATGGACTTCCACTGGTTGCAGAACTGAGTCAGATGTCCTCCTACCGCTGAGGAGGAGTCCCCCTCGGGCAGCTGAGGTTGGACCCGGGACAGAAACTCAGAAGGTGGCACTGGGCACTTTGGGGCCTTGTGCCTTCTGTTGTGTTTTCCTTTCAGGCTGAGAGGCTTGGTTTTTGTTGAAACCTCCCCTGCCCTTGCCCTGAAAGGACTGACGGTTGTGAAACTGATGCTTGTTAACACCCCCCCCCGAGAAGGGGTGGGAGTGGGTCAAGCCATTTTAATGGCTGACCTAGTCTTCCGTGTGGCCTCCAGAGTCTGCTCTACTTGAGTTCCGAACAGATACATACCGTCAAATGGTAATGCCATGACTTTCTGTTGGGCATCATTCGTGAAGTCCGAAGTGCACAGCCAGGAGTGACGACGGGTACAAATGCCCGCCGCCACTCAGGAAGTAGTATTGAAAGTATCCATAGCTGCTTTAACCTGCAGGTTGTTGGACTTGATACCCCTGGTTATGGTCTTGTAGCTCTGAACTAGTGTCCAACTCGGGCAGAGCTTCCACCATCTGTTTGAGCGAATGCCAAAGAATGTACTCATATTGAGAAAAGTAGCCCTGGTAGCTGGCAATGCGCATACCCAGGGTGGAGGCAGCAAAGACTCTCTTACCTAAGGTGTCTATCTTACAAGATTCTTTGTTTATAGGCCTGGCTGCAGATGCATGAGGAAAAACGGCCTTATCATTCTCTGCCAGGACTACAATAGGGTCTGCAAAGGCCTGGGAGGCCAAAATGGGTCGATCCTTGGGAGCAGCATACTTCCTCTTTTCGGACTTAGCCACAGAAGGAATGAGAGCGAGATTATTCCATACCATCTAAGAGAGAGTCTCAAATGATGGTTGCACAGGGGGAGTTAAATCCATAGGGATCTCCAAGACATGTAGGTATTGGAGTCTCAAAAGCTTCCCAGGATCAATATCTGTAGTCTGGAGAGAAAGAGTAGAATTTAAATTTCTCAGCAGAAACTTAAATGACAGGTCTTCAACCACAGGCGCTGTGGCAGGAATAATCCCTGCTCCTTCAACATCATCACCCAGTTGAAGATCTGGGTCAGGCTCAATATCATCTCCTGACAGTCTGGGGGGGGACTGTATGGACAGGAAAGGAGTGAAAATCAGAAGGAAATGAGGAAGGAAAAGGGTTCAGAGTCGAGAAGCCCTGAAGGTTGGAAGACGTCATACTAAGCCTTGGTGCTGAAGAGGAGCATGGCGCTACTTGACATAGTGCAGCACACGGCGCCGACAGGGCCCCCGGCACCGAAAAGCCACACAGCACTGAGGACAGTGCTGAAAAGCCGCATGGCACCAAGGACGGTGCCGAAAAGCCACATGACACCAAGGATGGTGCCAACAGATGCATTGGCACCGAGGACGGCACCAAGCAACCCATTGATACCAACAGCGCTGAAACCAACCCAGGGCTCTGAAAAATAGGATTTGAGGAGAAAAAAGGAAGGAGACCAGGAGATAGAGGCATCGGTGTGGCCCCCTGCGCCCCAGCCATGTGAGGGGGGAAAACACCTGAACGTGGAGTCGACGGCACCGAAGAAGGCACCGCATGACTAGGGAGGCCCAACCATCCTACCCAATCCCCCGAAAGGCCCGAAGGCCCCGGAGTGGCGGGGCCAGGCAGCAGGACCAACCTCAGAGCCCATTGCTCCATAAGAGGGGCCCACTGATGAAACTGCTCATCTGAAGCCCTACAAGAAGGCAGGGAAGGGCTCCGATGTCGAAGAGGTCAGTGACCAGAAACAGAAACCGGTGACTCCAAAGGAGGAGTCCAGCAACTGACCTCAATGACCGACCGTCAATGCATAGATATACCAGAGGGCAACCTCAAGTGATGCCTTCTCTTTCTTGACCCGTGGGCCGAAGAAGAGCTCGAGGCCAAACGGTGCGGAGAGTGCAACTGTCTTCTTTTATGCTTCCGGGTGGACCGCCCATCCCCTCAGGCATTGGACCATCCGTTGTCAGACCCTCCCTCCGGAGAGGACGGTGGACAGGACCCAGCCCAGCTGACTGAACAGCTTTCATACGAAGTCTCCTTACTGTCACTTGACCTGCTTATGGTCGACTCCATCAATGTAGGCTGAAGACTTCTTTTCTTTAATAAGTATGGTTAAAATTAAGTGGTACTTATTTCGAAATATAATGAACTGAAAACTATGCTGCTAGTTTGAAGTTTAACTCCCAGAGTGCGAGCGACGTCATCACTGAAGCGCACTCAATGGTGGGAAAAAAGGAACTGAGGCAGTTGGAGGGTCGACGCCAAGATAGTCTTTGCCGCTCAAGCCGAGGCTCACAGCTCCATCTCTGGTGCTGGTTCTCTTGCAAAAAGTTTGCTCTAACTGGATCCTAGTGCCTCCAGCGTAGATCCCATCAGTGTGAATGAGTGGTGGAGACTTTATGTCCAAGAAGATCCAAATTACCGCTCCATCCACCAACTTCATAAATGCAGTAAAACACCAGAGGATATATAAAGGTGCAAAATCTTTTATTGCAGAAAAGCCACAACAAGGTATAGGAAACCACTTACCAGGGACACCAACAAGAGTCCCTCACACCAAACCTCCAACTGGATTCGCTTAATGCATCATCAGGGAGTGGGGGCAAAAATGGTAATGGAATTCAAAAATATATAGGTTAGGCAGAAGGGAACTTTAGTGGTTGGGAAAGGGGGGGATTAAGTCAGAGATCAAGTAGGGTCTGCAGTATTACAATAGGTAGGGAGAAAAGACAGACTAGGTGGACCAAGCAGTCCTTATCTGTCGTCAGTTTCTATGTTTCTAATAACCGGCTGGCTATTATGACGTGGGTATCAGCCAGTCAAACTGAAAGTGAAAGCCACTGCTGCCTTGCACTCACAAAAACAAAGTGCCACAGAAAGGACAATTTTTTTTTTTTTTTTACCACACAGCACTGAACCGACTAGCAATTATATAAAATAAAGTATGAGGTGTTATATTATTTGTTTGTTTACACACCCTCAGTGTGTAATACTATCACAAGTCATTCATGCTTCACACTAGAGGTGTATGTGTTATTACACACCTCGGGTGTGTAAAAAAAACTTGATAATGTACAACACCCCATCCATTTTTCTCTATTTTTACTACTTGGAGAAGGGGAGCATTTGGTGGCAATTGAGACATGGGGAGCCCGTGGTGAGGCTAAGAGGGTGGGGGAGTACTAGATTGTATCACTCTAGCCACAATGGGAAAGTTGGGGTGCTTTACACTGGCCAGAGGCAGTTTTCACAATGTTAGTAAACTGAAGTCAAGCTCAAACCCTCTGTAGTGCTGCATTACAGTGTCAATTTTGGGTATTAACCCACGTAGGACCAGAACCCAGGACATTCCAATCTTTCAGCCCCAAAGAGGAGTGTGCAATATACTGAGCTACTGATCCTGCATTTTTTGTTACCAAAGTCAGTGAGAAAATGTAAAGGAAGGCCTACTGAACTTTAGTGAGAATGAACATTTTTTTTTTTTTTGGAAACTGCAAGACTGTGGGCAGCTACAACTGAATTTGATAAATTTACCTACAAATGTGCTTTTATATTTTTTATTTAAATATATTTTGCAAAACTGGCCTACAATACAGATCAACCCCCAGAGCCTGGACAAATTATGCTTTTACACAAAGTAAGCCAGTTTACTGAATAGCTTGCCCAAGGTCCTACCCAGCAGCTCTTTCTGTGCCCTTTATGAGCACATTTCACCTATTAAATGAAACTAGACACATAACTGTAATACAGTAGGCCATACTATCAAAAGTGTGTTTTCCATTATCCATAAGTGGGTGAAACTCTTCTAATAATGAAGTCTGAAATGTAGGTGGATGGAACCCATAAAAGGGCACTTTATGTAGTCATTTAAGGATCTGTCCTGCAACATTTGTCAATTTCTGTGCTACCCCTGCACCCTGCTCCCTTTATTGTGTATGGGGGAAGAGGCTTGTAAATCGCTTGTGTTGCAGCATGGGGCCCTAAGAAAAAGAAGTTTGTGACATTTAATTACTGTAATAGCATAAATGCTTAGTGGACTTTCTGTGGGTTATAACATGCTAAACCGTTGCAACATATCCTGTTGTTGCTTCTGCTAGGGCCTTTAAAAGACTGCATTGCTAAAAAAAGAAAAGGGAAATTAAAATCACCCTTTGAGAATTAAAAGCAATACTCAAAAGCTTAACATTAAAGATTCGGTTCCACAACTGCCTTGTTTTTATGAATGTGAAATACTACATATCCTGAAAAGGTCCCACTTCATTTTTATTGTCATAATTATAAAAGAAAGAGTAAGTGACCCAGAAAAAGGTAATCCTTAGCCGAAGTGAAAAAGAAGGGTTTGGGGAGGAGAGGGTTCCAATTGTGGTAGTGTGTCCTAAAGAGGCAGTGTTCTGTCATATCCTCAGCATGGTCAGGAATTAATACAATAGCAATAAAAAAAGAAAAATGAATAAATGTGCAGGTTATGTAATGTAACAATTAAAAGAAACGTGAAGGGAGAGAAAGCACACTACAGAACATTAAATTGTAAATTGTTAAGGAGTGAGCCTGGCCGTCCAAGTAAGGTGGGAAAAAGGAAAGCAAAGACACAAGAAACATAAAGCCTTGCAAAAACTAATAAGAAAATGCACAACACAAATGCAAGTTAAAAAAAAAATAGGTATTTAGAAGCAGTTACCCTACTATTACCTATCTGGGGTCCTAAAGCCCCCCACACACACACACACACACACACATATATGTGGCTTTTCTGCCGGAATTCGAGAGAAGCAGACTTCACCTAAGTGCTTCGACGTTTCAGTATACAGTACTTGTATGTATTTTCACACGAAGTATAAAAACTCCCCCGTGACTGAACAGAGATTGTAGAGACTATAGAGGAGCAAAAGTGGCGCCGAGACGGGCTTGTGACAGGTGCTCGATGCCGCGGCAGGCCGGACACCGGAGCACTTTTGGTTTCAAGCATTTAATACGGAATTCGAATAAATAGAGTGTGTAGTAGTGTTATTGTATATGCTGTTTAATAGTCAGAACCTATTTTCCTTTACAGGTGTACTACATGCCAGTTTGGCCTTCATTTGCAGTACGTATACCTGTAGCTCAAATAATAGTCAAACTAAAGTTTAAAATCGATTACAACTCTTCTTTTAAAGGGGGGGGCAGACATGACTGGTTTTTTAGCATCGTGTCCTCGCTTCAGAAAGTCTCGCTGCTTGCTCTGCACCTGCCCACATCCTGTCAAAGAGCGGGCTGAGCTCTCAGTATTGAAGTACTTTTTTATACGGTATTTCACGAAAAAAATTAATAGATAATGCTAACTGAATAGCAGGTTACGTACCAACTCCATTTCTGCCCTTGATACAGTCGGTCCTGGGAGTCATTTCTGCCGACCGCCCGAGTGCTGCCAGGAGTTAGTTCCTCCAAAAGGGTATGAGAGCTGCCCTCCAGTCCGTGGTGCTGCAGCTGCTCCGTTACACTGAAGTACTCTCCGCTTCTAACTGACTGTTGTAGTGACTCCCTGCCTCTTCCTTCCTCTTAGACTTATTGCACAGCGTTTAATCACACCCCCACTGCAGGACGCAGCCACCGTTAGGGTAACATACTGTAGTAGTCATCTGTGTAGGTAGGTATCTCAGAGAATCTTGCAGCTACGAAACCTCGCAGAGGAAAGAGGCTGGTAGTTCAACCCATTGAACGTTGCCCTGTGCTTCTAGTGGAAAACCAGACTGTGATACTTTACCTCCCAAACTATCCAAGACTATTCAAAAGTGTTAAGAGTCCTGTGATGCGATTAATAAACTAAATAGATAATGAAACATCATCTTGTTCTCATGAGGGTCCTAAGCGGGGCAAGCAGCGTTTACATTAGAAGGATTCCATATTTTAGTTTTCAGAACCTCTTCTCTCTCGCGCGCGCGCCAAAGGCTCTGTCCCAAGCAAGTATTTACAGTACAAACCTGTACCACTACAGTAAATGGGGTAGCAATACAGCAGCACCTCTGAAAAAATAATACACTAAACTGAAGAAGCGGGCGCCTAGCCCCAAAAAAAACAACTTTCAGCCTACTGACGCTCAAAATGTGAAGAAATGAGGGACACTGTCCCTCAAAATGTGGGACACATCATCAAACATGGAGATTCAATCTTGTCTTGTGCAGATTTAGTTTTTTAGTTTTTGCTTTCCTATAATAGTGTTATGAATTTCTGCTTTAAAGTCTGCATTTATAGCACATTCTATGTCTGTGCAGCATCTCTTCATGGAGGGGGAGATGAGGAAAGAGCAATTCTGAGGGGTAAAATGAGGGAAAGTACCTCCTAATGAAGGTGGTTCAGAGGTATGCCCAAGTTTTTTAGAGGGGATTGTTAAATTTGATCCCCATTAACATATATGATGATGGATTGCCACAGAGCCAGTTGTTAAATCTACAGACTCCCCCACCCCCCCAAAAAAATAGGCAGCACATCATTAAGGACCCATCATGAATTGTCCAGTAGCTTTGAACTGGACCACATATGCATGTTTATGTTGTTTTCAAATACTGTCAAAATGGGATTCAAACAGAATTTGATGGCAGATGAGTCATAATATAATGTTAAGGTATAACGGTTATTTTTATTCAGCTTATAACTTAAAGGCCAGGGTTACCAAACAACATCTTGAAACAAACAATATGTTTAAAATAAACAAGGAAGATATCAAAAAAAAAAAAAGGTTGCTCAGCTTAAATCCTAGTAAATCCATGGGACCAGATGGAATCTATCCTAAAGTAATCATAGAATTGGCAGAAATATTGTCCGAACCCCTAACCTACCTATTCCAGTCTTCTTTGGATCAGGGAGAAGTAGTAGATGCATGGAAAGAGGCAAATGTTATCCCCATCTTTAAGATGGGCTCCAGGATGTGGGTAATTATCGACCAATAAACTTGACCTCAATACTTGGTAAGGTATTAGAAGGGGTCATAAAGGAACACATAGAACTGGATATGCAGCAGAAAGGGGATATTGATGTGGCGCAACATGGATTTAAGCATAGTAGATTTTGTCAGACCAACCTCCTGGGATTCTATGAGAACGGTAGTGAGGCCTTGGATGAAGGGTATCCAGTGGATGTTATTTTCCTGGACTTCTCCAAGGCCTTTGATAAAGTACCACACAGAGAACTGGTGGACTCCCTGATAGAACATGGCATCCAGGGAAATATAACTCGGATCAGCTCTTGGCTATCCGACAGAAAACATGGTGACAATCAGGGAATGTAACTCGGGATGGTCGAGAGTGATGAGTGGGATCCTACAGGGGTCTGTTTTGTGCCCTTGCCTCTTTAATGTATATATACATTCCATGACAGCCAGAGGGGATGTATGGGAAGCAAAGTATGCTGATGATACTAGGATTGGCTTCACGGTTAACAGCAACCTGGAAACTGACAGATTACAGGAGACTCTGATCAAACTGCAGAATTGGGCACAAGATTCAAGGTTAACCTTTAATGTGGATAAGTGCACAGTCCTGCACTTCGGCAGAAACAATGCTGGGGCCACCTACAGGCTAAATGGTCAGATTCTAAGGGAGGTTAAAGATGAAAGGGATTTAGGAGTAAGGGTCTCAAATGACCTGAAATTTAATCAGCATTGTAGCCTGGTGGTTAAGAAAGCAGGTACTATATTGAGCTGTATAAGTAGGCATATTAAGAGTAGGAGGAGTGAGGTCTTGTTGCCATTGTATGGGTCACTGGTGCTGCTGTGTATGGAATACTGTGCACAGTTTTGGTCTCCAGGTTACAAAAAGGAGATTGTGTCATTAGAGAGGGTTCAGAGAAGAGCTACATGGATGATCAATGGGGTGCAAGAGTGGGACTATTAGGATCAGTTGACCAAATTAGGTATGTATACGTTGGAATATCGTAGGCTGCGGGGTGATATGTGCATGATCTTTAAGGCCCTTACTGATACCGATCTAAGAGAACAGCTGGGGTTAAAGCTAAGAGAAAAGTCATATCAGACTAGAGCATATCCATTGCAGCTAAAAATGGAAAGGTACAGGACTACAAAAAGAAAGCACTGGTTTAGTGTAAGAGTTGTGCCAATCTGGGACAAACTGCCACTGGAGGTGGTATCTAGTAGTACCATGCAGGCTTTTAAAACAAATCTGGATAGTTACCTGATTGAAAATAATATTTTGGGATATCAGTAATTTCTGGTGGCTAGCTGTATGGACAGTAAAAGTCTTCTGAGCTCTGAACAAACCTATGTTACCTATGATAAGGACCACTTGGCCCACCTAGCCTGCTCATTTCCCTACCTCACTGATAAGCTGCAGAGCCTAGTTAACCAACAGCCTACTTCCTCCTACCCCCCACCCTAGGAATTCCTCATACTGCAAGTTGAGGTGAGCGCCTTGTCCTCAGAGATGTTGTTTTCCACTGGACAGGTCAGGCGCAACCTCCAAAAAGCTTACACTTAGTTTTTTTTTTAATTCCTCACTTCATGCAGCTTGTAATCAGACCCACCCATTTCAACCCATGCACTACCAATCACTTGTTTCTGAATGGATTTCTCTTATCTCACCCCACAGGATAGGATCATGGCAGCAGGCCTGGACATCTTCAGTGAACAACTGGGAACCTACTATGTTTGGCAGATAATGAAGTGCCATCCCAGAGTTATCAGTCTGGGAGTGAGATCCGCACTCAGACACAGGTGCTCACAGCAACACTCAGTATCAAACTTTTAAAACAAACTGGGCACTTGCCACCAAGGAAACAGTCCTGTAATCAGGGTAAAGTGCTTCATGGCATCTCTTTAATTTGTGCAAAGGTGTATGTGCAAACCTGCAAGCAAAGTGCAGACCCCACCCAAGCACATAGGGCACATCGCCAGATGCATTTCATATCTGATTTGATGCTATATTGAAGGATGATCGCATGATTGTGACACGTTTTTGTACATAATCTTCTTAAAGAGTCAGTAGACAACTCTGATATGCATCATAACCTGTTGACCTCCAATAAAAATACCTCAGAATGTGAACATGCGCAAAGTGCAAAACAACAGACAGTTAGAAAACAATTTAAAATCCCTAGTGTAACCCCTCACCCCTGCCTTTTTACTAAAAACGACAGGTGGCATGCTGTTGGCGTTGGCAGCAATACCTGGTGGGGACCTGGGTTCGGGGAGGATGAGGTTACCTGGCACAAGGTTTGGCTACTCTGCACAGGGGCACCCAAGTAAATCCGACTACAGGAAGCAATAACTGTAATGTCCAGAACCAGGACTGGAATTTTTCAGTGTGGCTTTTATTCAAAACTAGCTGAACATAACAAAGTATAGATGGTCCCCCAAAGGGCTACATTCACTGTATATGCAGATCAGACTACAAGGCGGTCCACTTGAAGAATGAACCCATTTCTACTGTTGTCTGGCTCTGGACCCACCAGGCACTCAGCCCGGACTTGCATGCGCTTTGGATACACAGCCCGACTGACCCGGCTCCCCTGCTGGCCACTTGACTGATGGTCCATTTGAAGAATGAACCCAACTTTACTTGGAGTGACTCCCATCAAACAAGGGGAATATTTCCCAAACTGTGGCTCCCCACACCACTTAGAGCCTGCGACTCTTAGAAAGATTTGTTTTCTTACTTCCTTCGGACTCCCATCAAACAAGGAGAATATTTTCCCATCCTGTGGCTCCCACACACTTAAGTCTCGACTGCCAGAGAGATTTTTCAATTTGCGACCATGTCTGGTACCTACCTCATCACTGGTCAGGCGCATAGAGGCAAGTAGAAATCACAGTAGAAATCCACATAGGTGGACCTGGTTACTAAAGATGGGGTGTTCCACTCCAGCTCCCACAGCCCATACCTGGCCATTTCTCTGGACAAACAGAAACTTAAACTTTGAAATGTAGATTAAGCGATTGGATGACCTGAAGCACCCCTCTACAACAGTACTTGAAATCCTTTCAGACTTTAAACTTTAAACTATTCCATTTGTTTGTCCTAGTACAATAGGCCTCCCAAATAGTAGTTCACATCCCAGCTTTCTTCATATTTTCCAAACTGAAGAAACATATTGTTTGCCCTCTCAAATAGAGCAAAACACTCACCCTTTCGTTGCAGGTGCTCCACAGGCGAAGTACCACTTCTTTCACTGTTATACGAACAGAACAGAAACTGTAAACAGGCAGCTTTCTTCTGTAGTGGAAATTAGGGGATTGCCCCTGGAATCCACAGAGGGACTTTGCTCCCCCCCCGGAGGGAGGGGGGCACTGAGACCTGGACAGCGGTCTCCACCAAACACTTCCTTCCTGCTTGGAGGTAAACAGACAACTGACTTTGAAAACTCCCAAAGTTCTAACTCACTCCCTGTGCTGCAGATTCCAATGTGGCTTATGCAGCTGCGACAGTTCTATGGTGATGTCATCTCTCAGTCTCAGCTGTGACTGAGACAGAGTGAGACAGTGTGAAACCCATTTAACTGGAGTTTCACAAGCTGCCTTCCCTGCCTACCACTAGGTCTTACTGGGATTCTAGTAACCCCAGGTAACAAGGGGGTTACACTAGTTCATTATTATCTCAAGAATATTCTTAGAACACTTCTAAGCAATAAAAAATTCATCTTTTCAATTTTTTCAATACTTAAGTGCTGTCTTATTTTAGTAGGATATATTTGAACAGTCTCCACTTTCCCTTTGATGCTGCTGCAGTAAAATCCACTCACTTACAGCACAGGAGTAAAACTGTTAAGTTCCCACTAGAAGAGAGCAATGAGACATAATGTTAATGTTTAGCAGGAGAAACAATTGAAACAGGACACTAACCATTACATACTATTTCTGTTATGGGGTAAAGGTAAAATAGATCAGTACTGTCGCATGTAATAAGGCTATGTTTTCCCCCACATAAACACCCCACAGGTACACAAAACAAGGTAAATTAGATCAGTACTGTCACATGTAATAAGGCTATGTATCCAGTAGGTTTTACCTTCCTTTGGACTCTGAAAATTCTTTCCTTTGATGACATCCTTGCAATAGCAACACCTGTGGCATGGAAAACATCCCTTACTAGCCTTACATAACCAAGTTTCCTGTGTGGGGTTTCTTTGGCGACTATGGACAAGTTTGTCACAGTGTGTAGGTGCCAGATGATATGCCATTGTAGGCAGTTCTGCTGCCAGTTCCCAGAGGCCTTGTTCACATCCCAAAACCAAACAATTTTTTTTTATTAGTGCTCTAACAAATTTTGAGTGTGCTAAAAATGAAGTAATGAAATGAAACCTTATATTGTTACTGTTCTGATATAATTTTCTGTTAATCATTTCTGTCCTATTCTGGTTAGTGGCAAAATCATGTGCATTCTGAATGATTTGTTGACTATAACCTCTCTCTGTAATCTATCATTTAGATCCCTAGCACCTCTCTCAAAACATTCTGCAATGTCACAGTTTCACTTCAGCCTTAAAAATTAACCCTTGAGGATGTTAGGAACTGTATGCTGAAGGTGGCAGCTACAGTAGATGCTAACAGTAAGGTGTTTGTCAGTACTTTTTCAAAAAAATATCAGTTTGGACACTGTTAGATTCATCCCTCTTTAGTTTGAGATGTACTTTATGAAAGTAACCATGTTAGGCTGCTAATTACTGAGAATCTGAGGTAAGAATTGGTGCTGTGGAGATAATCCACAAATTCTTGGAGTTCAGATGTCCTTCCTCCCCAAATGACAATCACATCATCTATACAACATCTCCACAGCAGCAACTTGTCAAAAAATGGATTCTTCTCAGACTCTTACACAAATTCTGTATCACTGTACAATCCCTATCTATTCTCCACTCTTATTCAAGCTAAATATCCATTCCTCCTAGGGTCCCAGGTAGCCTCCCAACCCCATGCCAAGCTGTTTCCTTTCATAGCCTCTCAGTGGAATGTATGGTAACCATGTCTCATCCCAAGTTGTTCCTCTGACTCTGATAATTTGACACACTGTCCTTTCTTTACATGCATATTTTGCTAGACAGATGGCCTCTCTGTGTCTGCCAGAGCATGGCTCTGCCAGGGGATCTCTATTCCACCTCCTGTAGATATGCAGTTATGTTGTTACCTCACTGGAAGTCCCTGAGGCACTCCTTGCTTCAAGGACCCTCACAGTTCTACTGCGATGGTCTGATTTCTTATAGCATGGATTCTGTCTTGCTAAGGGTTCGCTTTGGTATTCTCTGCCACATCAATAGGGCAGTCACTGCACTAAAGATCAGTTACAGAACAGGAGAGAACATTGGAGATTGTTGCCTCCTCCTGCAAGCAACCCGCTAATCCTCTACTTGCCTCAATCCATGTTCATTGACTCACAGCTACACAGTCATGTGTGCTGCAAGGCAGTCATCAGCATGCCCACTTGGATCCCTTTCCTGGTGAATCACACTGATGACACTCAAGTTCAAGTTTATTAACAGGAAATACTCCACTGAGCAAGCACATTTACAAGGAGGTCCTGAGCAAACAGTCAGATACACAAGCAGATTTAGGCAACTTTACAATACACAGGGGGCTGGATATTCAAACTACGCCCAAAAAGTGCACAATAGCAGAAGCAAGCACAAGTCCATTGCGCCCATGTGCAATAGACACAATATTCAAAAAAGGAGCAAGCCAAATTGTGCCAACAGTCAACGTCTGAATATCGCACAGTTTGCACCATAGCACAACTAGGAAGGGGAAGCTGAGCAGATACGATGCGCTATGGCACAACAAGGGCTGCCCAGATGAGCAGCCCAGAGCCAGAGGTGCCATAGCACAAGCAGGAAGCCCCCCCCAGCAGCAGAGCAATGGAACTGCACAACCAGGGAGGTAGTTAGGGGCCCACCACCCATGCCACAGATGGGCACAGGAACACACTGCAGAACTGACAATGCACCCCCACACCCCAAGCACAGCACAACTGGTGGAGGGCTGGAATATCCACCGGCCCAAAGGGACAAGCAAACAAAGCACAGCTGGGCCATGGTGCCCCAGCACACCACCGGACAAGCTGAGATCTGTACAAAGGAGGGCGGACCACCCCATGGCACAGCTGCCCCCCGTGCACAGCACACCCTGCACCGTGGACCCCAAGACACCCCCATGAGCAGTGACCACCACTGCGGGAATCCCCATGCATACCACCCCCCCACTGCCACACTGCAACCTCGTGTACCACAGAACCATACAAGCCAGACCCACCATGAGCCACAGCAGCCAGCACAGACACCCACAGTGGTGTGTGTGGAAGCATGCAGCACACTGGATGCAACACAGTGCAAGGGCCAAAACACACACCCATACCCACGGGACACTAACACAGGGACGCAGTAGTGTGGCAACCAAGCCCAGTGTGGGCCCATGAAACTGTGCACACACAGCCTGCAGTCCTCCATGGTACAGGGGTGACACCCACCCTGTGCATGAACTGTGGCCCTGTACGCCACCAGCATATGCCTAGAGCACAAGTCACAGACAGTGGTGCACATCCCCTGCAACACACACAAGTCATAGCATGGAGGTGGGACAGCAACTGCGGAGGCCACAGTGTCACCCGAGGCAAACATGCACCACACCATTGACAGGAGGCAACCCAGCATTGTGACGGTCACAGTGGATGACCTGCAGGGACAGCCACCACTGACAAGGCAGCAGACCTCGCAGGCCACAGACATGCAAGGGTGTCAGCTGCACAGGCCAAGGACGGGTTGACAGGGGCACAATGGACACAGAGCAGGCACCATGGACCACTACACACAGTAATGCAATGCACAGAGAACAACACACACACCACAGACACCAACTGATAGCCACTCCCACACCAGAGACACGTCCCCACGCACACACACACATACCGATGACTGAACCACCCCAGATGCCATGCACACCACTGTAACTGAGCACCTATAGCCAGCTGCAAATCAGAGACCACCACAGTATTCATATCAAAATAACTGTATTCAAAAATATAACAACAACAACAACAACTATTTACAACTATGTACAAACATGGGGTGGAGGGACAGGAACAAGGTGGGGGTGGGTAAGGGGCAGGGGTGAACATATGGGAGAGGGGAGGCGGGGTGTGAGGGTTGGTCACAGGGGGGAGGTTGTCTGTAGTCACTGGCGGCCAGCCTGGTCCTCTGCTGCCTGGGGCTGTTGCCTGGGTCGCCTCCTCCTCCTCACCCCATGCTGCTGAAGATCCCTCAGAATGGCGAGGGACTCTTGCGCCACCCTCACAAGATCCTGGATGGACTGCTGAATTCTCAGGAGTATCCGCAAACCTAGGACAAGGGATCAGAGTCAGTGGGTGTGACTGTCCATCCCCCTGCAGCCCACCCATTATGCATGGCATACAGCCATGTGCCATGCTCCTGTGATGGTGTGCACCCACCCAGAGTGACCATGTCCACAAGACATGCCCAACCAGGCAGCAACAGCCATGTGTACCACTGCACACACCCACCGCCCATGTCCAGCACAGCACAACCAAGGCCGTACAGTAACGTGGCTATGCGGTGGGCAGGCAGTGCCACAGCCATGTGCCCAGTGCATGCATGGACCACCATTGATGCACTCCCAGACATGCAGTGCCACTGGACAGTGCTGACTGTCACATGTCGCGTGCGTGGCAGTGGTGTCCATGGATGGTGGCCATGCCCTGCTTCCCACCCTGTCACACAACATGCAATAGCAATCATGGTGTCATGGCACTCACCCTCATCGGGATGTTGCTGGCGTTGGGTTGGTCCCCGACATGCCCCCATGCAGCGTCCTCCACCCTCTGTTGCTGCTCCAAATTCCTCCTCCGCTCAGCCACGCCTGTGGGAGACAAAAGGAGAGAAACACATCAGTACAGACCCAAAGCATATTTCCCCTGCCCCAATGTGTGTGCCCACCCACCCAGCCAGACCCACCCATCCCATACCCTGTAAACACCACCACAGCAAACCCTAGACCATCCCTCCCCTATGTGCTGGACACATAAGACAGTGTTACCCATATGGACCATACAAGTGTGTAGACGTATCACCCACCTGGACGAGGCACCACACCCCTCCTTGCACACGACCGCAGATGTGCAAGTAGCTCCGGCTCCCTCCATCTAAGGTCCCCATACTGGTGCCTGCACTGTTCGGCTGTTCTCCTGTGGCCAGTGGCCACCTCTTGCCAGATCTGGGTCCTGGCCCTGTCCAGTGGCACCTCACCGGGGTCATAGTGTGGCTCCACAATGGCCACAAGGTTGGCCAGCTCAAGGGCACTCCACTGAGAGGCTCTCCTGTGTGCCATCTCTAATGCTATAGTAGGCAATATGGCGCTCTGCAGCATGGCAACCCCACGTAGAAGTGCTGCGCGGTACATCGCCGCCATTCCCTATCGCGCTGTCGGTACAGTGCCACCATTCCCTATCGCGCTGTCACCAAACAGTGCGATAGAGGCGCAGCCATGCCAGACGTTTAGCGCCAAGGGGGCAAAGGTCAGGCAAAGGGTCATGGGTCTCTGGCGCAAGACCATGCACAGCGCCATCGGACATCTATGCGTCTAGCGTGATTGGTTGCCTGTGTGCCATCACCACAGCGAACTATTACGCAGTTGTGCCACACAGCGCCATGTAGTGACCCTCGCCATAGTGCCATTGGCACAATGGTGGCCTTGCCCTGAATTGCCTACCACGCACAGCACGTCATCAGCGCAGCAGACACCTGCGTAAGCTACCTGGGCATGTGCAGTGCGGTGTACTATGCAGGCCACAGAACTGCGCCATTGGCTCAGCACGTTCAACACAATTGTGCAAAGCGCAAAAGCGTGATATTCAGCCGTCATATGCAAATCATCCGATCAGCCATTCAATGGCACAGCAGCGCGATTATTAAAGTTGCTCCACACCTAATTTGCATGGATTGCGCTATAAAAATGCGACACTGTTCTGCAGTGGCCATATTCGGTTACTGCAGTTTATAGGTGAGTTGCGTGCTGTGTGGTGTTCTGGACTGTGGTCTCAGGGACTTGCTTTGTACTGCACAGTCACAGGTAACCACTGTCACCCATAGAGGCTGAAAAATGACCGAGCCAGGACTGGGTGAGGAGGACAATGGTGGGCGGAAGAGGAGGCCCTATTTTACCAAGGCCGAGACGGAGGCACTCTTCGAGGCCTACATCGATCAGGAGCCACTGCTCAGTGGACGGCGGGGCACCCCTCAGACCCGTGCTGCTGCATGGGAGGGGGTGGCACATGCTGTCAACCTGCACGGCAGCCACCAGCACTCTGTGCGGGAGTGTAAGAAGAAGATGGGTACTGACAGGAGGAGAGTGAAGGAGAAGGTGGCTGCCATCAGGGCGGCACGTGCTGCAACAGGCGGGGGCCAGCCAGCGGTGGTGCAGCTGACTCCGGCAGAGGACAGGCTCGCTACAAGCATGCAGCACAGTGCCATTGAGGGCGTTCCAGGAGGTGGCTTCCAGACAGGTGGTAGCCCATCACTGCATGGTACGTCATGGTCTGTCGGTTGGGGAGGGTAGATCACATGCACTAACGTGTCCTTACTTTCTGTTACAGATCCTGCGCATCTGCAGGGATCAGTGGTGGAGGGCCTGTCCACTGTGGACAGCTATCTGGAGTTAGAGGAGGGACCATCCACCTCTGCAGGTAGCCGGCGTGCATTGCAACAGTGGGTCCGCCTGGCTGTCAACACTGATGTCGTTGAGACAGGTGTGGGAGAGGCCCTTCCTGTGTCTCAGCGGTCTGGCATCCAAGGATGCCAGCACACTGTGGCTGTGGCTGTGGCATAGACCTGCACCATTGATGATGCAATGACCATTATGGGCAGTGACATGTGTGTGTCACGGAATGGACACACAGCAGGCCAGCTCACACTCATGGACCTGGCTGGTTCCGACGTGTGTGCCAGCATGTCAGCACAGTCCCAGACTGTGCCTGTCAGCACCAGTGGGGCAGCACTGGTGGCTGGTCAGGTCAGTGGCACTGTTGTGGCCACAGTGGTGAAACAACCGATCCCTTGGGCACAGCAGGCAGAGGGGCAGCAGCAGCAGTCACCCACCGGGACTGGGAGTTCAGGGTTCAGCGGTGGCATCTGTGCACCGCCTGTGGACTTGCCCATACCTGGTCCTGGTGAGCAGTGCCCACCCTCAAGGGGTGCTGAACATCAGGCCCTTCCATACCCTGAGGGACAGGTTGCCGAGGTGGCAGACGACCTCTTTGACGAGCACACCCGCCTACTGCAGGCATCAGTACAGCAGCAGATGCAGCTTGCAGTGTCCGTGGAGGCACTGTGTGTGGCTCTGGAGTGGGTCGAGGAGCAACACAGCAGGGACACCGATAGGATCCTGTCACGGATTGACCATTTGAGGGAGGATGTGGCCACTGCCATTGACAGGCAAACACAGGCGTTGGCCACTGTCATGACCACAATGGGCACACAGGTGCCCATGTGTCGCTCACACTGCACAGTTTGCTATCCACTCCCCGTTCCTGGCATCGTGTGACACCCACTCTGTCGACACCGGGTTCAGCTGTGGGCATCCAGAGCACTCCTGGTGCAGGTATGTTCGGTGTGTTGCAGACACCTGTGCGGGCATGGTCACGTTCACACAGTGGAACCCCTGGTGGACCATCGGTGCCACCCCATGAGGCCCATGCTCAGCCTACCAGTGCTGCTGGGTCTCGGCGGGGCCGCTCACGCATCTGAGGCGGATGTGGCACTGTGCCGCAAGACTGACCCATCTCCCAGTGCGGGCACTGTCTGGTGCTTCCCTGTGTGCATTGTGTGTTTTGATGGGCAGTGCACCAGTGGGTGCCCAGCCCTACACGCAGACACACGGTCCACCTGCACGCCTTCCCGACTGCTGTCCACAGGTACGTGTGCATGATGATGCCTGCATTGCACTGTATACCAAAGTGCGATGGTGCCCAGCATCTGACACATGCACATAGACAGTCAGTGGACGTGGTGGCCTGTGGACATGCGTGTTGCTAGTGTTTGTGTTCCGGCTCTGTTTTGCACCTGACCCCTGTGCACTTTGTGCCTATTGTGTGTGCGTGTGTGTGTCCGTCCATGTGGCGTGTTACTGTTCACCCCTCCCTGGTTGTATGTGTGTGCTTCTGTGCCCTGCCATATCCCTTGCCAGCATACACCCTTGGTGTGTTTCCATGTGTGTACATGGGTTGTGTCCTAGCCACTGGTGGTTGCACATGGCCCCATGACTTACCTGTGTTGGCTGAAGTGCTCCTCTGTGATGGTGTCCCAGTGCAGCTGTGCCAGCCGGATCAGTCGGGGGTCCCATCAGCCAAGGGGGGGCTACCCATCCCCATCATCACCGGTGTCCCCATCGCTGTCCCCCTCTTCAACCTGTACGGCTATCCCACAGTCTTTGGCCATGTTGTGCAGGATACAACAGGCCAGGAATATCCCACAGGCCTTTGAGTGGCTATACTGTAGGACACCACCAGAGGTGTCCAGGCAACGGAAATGTGCCTTCAGCATCCCAAACACCCGCTCAATGATGTTGCATGTGGTGGCATGTGCCTCATTGAAGCATTACTGCAATGGGGTCGTGAGCCGGCGGTAGGGTGTGAGCAGCCAGGGACAGAGTGAGTATCCACTGTCACCTGTGTGGAGATAGTGGAGGTTAGTGTCTTGTTCAGACTCAGTCTGCCCCAAACCCTGTGTGCCACACCCATGGCACCTCTGGCTTACCCCCCCTTGCCCATGATTTGTCAGTTCTACATGCATACTCACCCACTAGATGACCTGTGGGGATGTCCCCACTCTCGAATCGATGGCACAGTGCCGGCTGGTACCAGATGAAGGAATCATGTGCTACCCCAGGGTGCGTGGCACAGACATTGATGATGCGCCCACTGGCATCACACACCACCTGGCAGTTGACACTGGCATATCCCTTCCGAGTCATGTAGGCAGCCCCATCGGGGCCAGGTGGACGTGTGAATGGCCACATGGGTGCAGTCTATCGCCCCTAGCACACCAGGCATACGTGCTACCTTGTGGAACTCCTGTATGTTTGCTGTGCGCTCCACCGTGGTGCTGGAGAAATGGATGTACTCCGCAGCATGTGGCAGCAGTGCGCTGAGGAATTGGGTGAGGATGCGTGACGTGGCTGACTGTGTTATGCCTGTGGTGTCCCCGTTGGTCTCTGGAAGGTACCCGTGGCGAGCAAGCAAATACAGGCTGTTACTCTTTGTCTCCACTGACAGAGCATGACTCTGTCGTGTGGGTGCCTGCATCACATCACTGCACAGCTCACAGAGCCGCCTCAGTATTGCCCTGTTCAGGCGGTACCGGCCCACAATCTCGACATCTGTGTACAGCTCAAAGCTGGTGTGGACTCGCATGCCTGTTGGGAAGCATCGACGGCCCTTCCACGCCACGCCCCTGCAGCATGCCTCACCCCCTCATTACAGCTTCCATGTGGAAGGTGGCACTGTCCATGTCCCTGGCTTGTGTTCCCCCAGCTGTTGTTGCTTTGTTCCCCGCTGTCCTGACTGCTACCTCCACTGCACCGGGTACACCTACTGGCCTCTGCTCTCTGTGGCCCCACACACCTTCCCTTGCCCCTATTCTGTGGTTTTGTTTCCCTGGCCTGCCCTCTTTCTCCCTCTTTCTCTGTCTCTCTCCCTGCCTCATGTGGCTTCCCTGTAGCGTTCTTGCGCCTCTTCCTTGCTCCTTTTTATTTTGGCTCATTTCCACTATGGCGCAACTTCCGCCTGCTCCACTGTTGGGCATTGCGCAAGTCTTTGAACATCGCACTGCACACTTTATGCATGGTTCCATCCCCTTCGGTTGCGCATGCCTTCATTATCATTGCACTGTTGCTCAGCATGTTTTCAGTAGCGCAACTGCCTCATGCTGAATATTGCAGAATGGCACATTTTCTGACTTACGCTGGTGCAAACCTATTGCGCATTACGCAACCCTTTTGAATATCCGTCCCAGGGTGTTACAAATCAAAATAAATAATATACATGAATAGGAGAGAAAATATATACAGAATTATATATAAAAATACATACAGTAGTCCACAAGTACTATAGAGCACTGAGGTCAGAGCATGGTAAGAACATATTGTAAACATTTGGAGCATTTTGTAATCCCAGGGTTACACCATATATATGCAGTGGGCTGGTAGTATAGCCTAGAGGTTAGAGGAGCGAGGTGTGAATGAGTGTGTTACATCCAGCAGACCAGACCTGAGTTAGATTCTTACAACCTCCACTTGCATACTGTGTGACTGAACAAGTCAGTTAACCGCCCAGTGCTCCCAGGTCACCCCTGAAAACAGGCACTTGTGCCTAGTGGGCCTTACCCGGTTACCAAAGACTAAAATAAAACAAAAAAAATAAAATAAAAAATACTATTGAGCAACGATGTTAGAACATGGGAAGAATATTTGGTAAACATTTTGAGCATTTTGTATTCACAGGGTTACACCATGGGGCAAACAGAAGGTATTAAGTAAAATTCTGAAGAATAGTAGAGAGAGGAGACAATAGGTGAGGGTTGGGAGGGGGAAGGTGGATGAAATCAGGGTAGGTAGACGAAGCAACGAGGAGGGGGAAGGTGGGTGGAACTGGGGGCTGGGAGGAGGAGGAGGACAGAAAGGCGAGGGAGAAGGGTGAGGGTAGGTAAATGTGTGTGACTGAGAAGGAAAGAAAACTAGGGAAGGGTGAGATTGAGAAGGGTGGAGAGTATGACATACAGTCAGCGACATGCATAGGAGTCACCAGTTTTGTTGATGACCAGTTTTTTGAAACTGCGTAGGGGTATTAGGTTCTGTAGTTTGAGACTAAATTGAGCTTTATTCCAAACTGCCAGCAGAGCACAGCTTAAAGCCATTTCTCTGAACCAAGTACGGGCACATGGGACTTCTAGCATGATGTAATCATTGCTGCATAAGGTGTAAAGGCAGGTAGCATGATGAAAGAGAGTAGAAATACAGGAGGGGAGCTTAGACAGAAGAGATTTGTATAACTAGGTGAGAGCATGGATGAGGCATCTGGCCGATAATGAGGTCTAGCTCAAATAGGCATATAGTTCGCAGTGATGTGTGCATCAGTGGGCACTGGAAATTAATCGAATCGCTCTTTGGTAGAGTGTGTCCAATTGGTGAAGCAGGGAGTCTGAGCATTGGCCATAAACTATGCCAACATAGCCAAGGAGTGACATGAACATTGTCTGGACTAATTGTAGTCTGGTCTCAGTAGTAAACATGGATTTTGTCCTGAAAAAGCCAATACATTGGCACAGTTTTTTTTACAAGAGAAGAAATATGGACAGAGAAAGTTAGGTGTTGATCTAAGTCACAACCTAGGTATTCAAAGTTGCTGACTACCTCAAGGTCATCGTCAAGGAGAGTTCTGATGGGGGGCAGGAATGCTAGCACATTTGTGATGGAAGTGAGCTGATTAGAATAGAAGCACATGACTTTTGGTGTTCTTTTTATGTTTGCTTGCATGCATGTGCAAGAAACATAGTGCCATCATACAAGTTTTCTAGAGGTGTGTCAGCCTCTTCCAATTCAGTTAGTGTGTTTGCAGGGGCGTTCACAGTGCGTCAATCACTGCTGCAGCTGTCTATGACAGCAGAAAAATGCAGTGGCATACAGTTGAAAGGGAGAGCTCCGCTTCAATGAGCAGAGCTCCCCCCACACACACACATACAAGCATGCATATTGCGTGCTGATGCGCTCCCTCCCCCCACGCACACACTGTGTGGTCGACGGGGATGCTCAATCCCCCATCGGCTCCACGCCTTCCCCCCCCAACAATAGCTGTTCAAGTGCCATGCTGGGAGCCCACCCCAGCGTGGCAAGAACTGTCATAGCCAACGGGGGTGCCCAATCCCCCATCAGCTCCATGGCTGCATGCCCCCCCCAAAAAGCTTTCCATATGCCACGCTGGTAGCCCACCCCAGTGTGGCAAAGCATGTTATGGCCAATGGGGGTGCCCAATCCCCCGTCAGCTCCAGCCCCCCCAAACAGCCTTTCCAGCTGCCACGCTGGGAGCCCACCCCAGCGTGGCAAACGCCCCGGCCATCTAAAACCTATAAAGAAGAAAATTTTCCTCACAGTCTCCCGCCTCCCCACAACCCGCACTCCACCCACTGGCACCCTGCCTCCCACACCCCCATCACCCCATACTTACCTCCGGAGCTCAGCGCGATGATCATCGGTGGACCGGGAACATGTCTGCACTCTTCAAAGCCGACTGCGAACTGACGAAATGCCGGTAAGCTGTATAATGGAATAAATAGAGTTTTATCAACTTTGTTGCATATCTCAGCCATTTTTGGGAATTTTGGGCCCAAATTTCCAACATGGGTTTTTTGGGACCCCTCCTCATGAATTCTTGCACTGTCAAGGCGTTAATCGGGCCTGAAGGGTGATTTCACAGTCACTGCGCGAAATCACCTTTTGGGACCCATTAATGAAATGACACTGCCAGTGTTCATAAGGTGGGCTCTCAAAAAGCCTATGTTGAAAATGTGGTGAAAAAATTCCTAAAAATGACTGTTTAACAAGCGTGCGTTGCAGAGTTCCTACGCACGCTCATAAGTTCGCAAATTTTCAATATTTTCACTCCAGATTTTCAACACTGCCATTTTACCACACCTTCTTGTGAGCAGTACAGCTGTCATTTTTCACATCTCACCCAAAACGTGTTTCCGCCCATGTAGTGCACAATGGCGCAGTTGGTGTATGAAATCAATGTATAGGAAACATTAAGAAATTCTCAGTGACACTGTTCATGAGTAGAGGTCTTAAAATGGCTATGTTGAAAATTTGGTGAAATAATTCCTAAAAATGACTGTTTTACTAGCGTGCGTTGCAGAGTTCCTACGCACGCTCGTAAGTTCGCAAATTTTCAATATTTTCACTCCAGATTTTCAACATTGCCATTTTACCACCTCCTTATGAGCAGTACAGCTGTCATTTTCACACCTCACCCACAGCGTGTCACTGCCCATGTAGCGCACAATGGCGCAGATCAGTGTGCGAAATCAATGTATGGGACACATTAAGAAAATCACAGTGGCACTGGTCATGAGCAGAGGTATTAAAATGGCTATGTTGAAAATTTGGTGAAAAAATTCCAAAAAATGACTGTTTTAGGAGCGCACGTTGTGCAGTTCCTACGCACCCTGGCAAGTTTGCGAATTTGTAATATTTGCACACCAGATTTTCAACAGTGCCATTTTATTGCACCTCCTTATGAGCAGTACAGCTACCATTTTTCACATCTCGCCCAAAATGAGTTTCCGCACATGTAGCGCACAAATGTACAGTCGGTGTGCGAAAACAATGTTTGGGACAGATTAAGAAAATCACAGTGACACTGGTCATGAGCAGAGGTCTTAAAATGGCTATGTTGAGTTGGTGACAAAACTCCATAAAATGACTGTGTTACGAGTGAGCATTGCGCAGTTTCCACGTACCCTCATAAGTTCATGAATTTGTAATATTTTCAGTCCAGATTTTCACCAGTGGCATTTTTCCACACCTCCTCAGGAACAGTACAGCTGTCATTTTACACAACATGGCCGAAATGTGTTTTCACACTTTCAGCACAGAAATGCGTGGTCGCTGTGGGAAATCATTTTTCGGGACAGATAAAGAAAATCCCACTGACACTGTTCATGATTGGAAGTCCCAAAATGCCTGTGTTAACAATCTGCTATAAAAAAATCCCCAAACTAGTTACATTACGGGTGTGCATTGCACAGTTTCTACGCACGCTTGTGACTTCACCAGTTTTTTTAAGATTTTCACAGCAGATTTTCAACATTGCCATTTTATACACCTCCCATGAACAGTACCACTGTCATTTTTCACATCCTGTTCAGAATGTGTTTTTGCACCTGTGGTGCCAAATGCCATAGTCGCTGTGCAAAAGCAGTTTTCGGCTAACAAACTGATATTGCCACTGTTCATGAGGTGGGGGTCACAAAAAACATGTTGAAAATTTGGAGTGAAAATACCAACGAATGCCTGAGGTGTTAGGGTTTCCGACCATGACGCCCCACCCTGTAGAGAATGACAGGCATCAGGGGTGTGACTTGCGATTCTTGCCTGTAATGCTCATACCATTGTACCCCCACCCACACCTGCAGCCAGTGAGGGGCATCAAGGTGTGTCTCGGACTCTTTGGGACCAAACTTCACCCCATTCTCCTATACTGCACCCATCTCACCGTATTTCCTGATGGAATGGGGTGCGCATAAGGGCCAAAGACCCCAAGGCACAGTGACACTTGTCAGTGTCTGCAGGGTAGGGTGTGGTGAAATGAAGTGGTCGTTATGCCTGATGACCCAAAGGCACACCCCAATGCTTGTCACTCTCTGCAGGGTGGTGGTGGGGTTGGCTTCAGTTCAATACTTCGCTGCCATTCCTATTATGCAGCTCTGTAACTTCTACACTACCAATGCCAATGCCAGCAAGCAAACATTCGGCATTGACAAATGCTTGTTTTTTTTTTTTTTTGCATTTAAGAGAAGGTCAGACTGAGCCAGGCTAAGTTGGAGGAGATCAAATTCAGATTGGAGCTCCATTCGGGCTTCAGTTACTGAGGGTCTGGATATGTATATTACAGTGTCATCAGTGAACAGACTAAGTTTTGCTTTGGTGATATTATTTCCAATAGTATTGATGTAAAGCATGAATAGTAGAGGTCCAAGAATCAAGCCTTGTGGAACACCTCTTGTGATAGGACCAAGAGACTTGGCTTCCCAAATTTCTCTTGCCCTGGAGACATGTCTCCTACTTTATTTTACTGCTTTGGTGCAACCACAGAAATTTCCCACTGTACACAGCTGTAATGATACTATGTGGGCCAGTCTCTGGGGTTGCCCCTACCAGCCTCTCTATTAATGTCTTCAGGGGAACCCTCCACAGACCAGCCAGCTATCAAGTTTTTTCTTGAGGGAAAACACCCCTACAGTCCTCAAACCCACCTGATAGTCTCCTACTCACTCCCCTCTTATGGACGCATTCCCAACATAACCCTCAGATCTCTAGTCCCTTTAGATATGCCCTCATTCTAGCGATCCCACTCTGAGAGTTGCTAGGGTCTCCATCAATATATCCTCTGATGTCCTTGAGTCCTCGATATGTCCAGGACTTCAGCAACCCTCAGCATCCTGAGAGCATCTGGCACCTAGCTCCTACCTATGCTCTCCAGCTGGATCCTCTCCCTGGTATTACCTGTGTCCTAGACTTGCACTCTGGGTGACAAGTCTCCCTATTTATTTTATTTATTTATTTATTTATTGAAATGTTTCTCCAGGAAGGCACATTGAACAACAAGTTGCTCATATCCCGGTGTGATCGGGGGGGGGGGGTACAATTGGATGAAGAATTAGACATACAGTTTAACATTTAAAATATACAAGAAATTAAACAATTACATTAGCAACAAGACATACAGTTAAAAAATATAAATAATCATACAGTCACATTTGTAACATAACATACAATTAAATATAACATACCTGTGAAATACACATTTAATTACAAGTGGCATATCTAAGGAGCATAATACATAGCGGTGAACAGAGAGGAGAACGTGCTGAGATGCAGGCTGGGGGGCTAGAAGATTTAATAGGTGATGTGAGTCATGGAGAGGAGCAGAGGCATAGGAGGACAGTTAAGGAGGGTTAAAGCAGGAGCAGTTAGATGAGAGAAATGTAAGGCAATTGCTGTGAGGTGAGTAGCATGGTGAGCACTAGCCTGTATGCAGAGGCCCAGGCAGTGTCAGATGTCACCCTGCTGCCCAAGGGCACCTAATCTCTGCCAGTTTTCCTACTGGCAGTGCCCATTACTTTCATGACTGGCACCCAAACCTTTCATCGTTTAGGCTGTTATGTACAGTTTATGTTTATTAACCTACTTATTGGACTTTATATTAGGTCTTGGACTTCTACTTGGAATATTTATCTTAAACTTTGTCTTGTATATAGTTTTTCATAAGTGTAGATCATAGTTTATTTTTTATGATATGTATTTCTTGTATCCTGTTTGTTGTTTTATGCTTCAATAAAAACAATGATACAAAGGCCAGTACCCTAGGTGACAGTGTCCCAGTCCATGCCCCACTTGGTGCTACAAGGGTGCCTTAAAGTGTATGGCATCTTCAGCACCCAAGATTTCTGGTGCCACAAGAGCACCCTATGTTTAACTACTTTATAGCTCCTCCCCACCTTCAGGGGATGATCCTAGAGCATCAGTTTCCACTGGTTCATTACAGTGAACACCAGTCTCCCTCTACTTAAGACCGTTACTGCGACACCCAGGCAGCAGTTTTAATTTTTATTATCTATTTCTTCTGTAAAATAAGTAAACAGGTTTAGGATGTATGGGGACAGTGGGGAGATTGCATTTTCATATTGCTGTCCCAGGCTTGATGGCAAAAGTCCTGTGTACTCACTGAGGGGAAACAGGCTGTGTGTGGACAGAGGAGTCTTTTTGTTCTAAAAGACTAAATATGTTGGGTAACAACAAATGGCTGATCCCCTTTGATCTAAAACTGACTAGCATTTTACCATAAACAAATGGCTGGGCTAGTGAAATATGGTAACAGTAGAACTTACTCTGAATCCACACAACCAGTCTTGGAGGCGAGTTGAAAAATCAAGGAACTGTCCAGGATGTGATGTAAGAGAGGCAGGGCAGGTAATGTGGGCAAAGGGGGTTTCTGTCCTGCATTTCTCTTATGAAAGATTAGTCTTATTTGGAGATTTGTAAGTCACATCATCTCTGTCCTGTCAGCTAGGACTTAAAAGATTTCTACTAGGTTTGGTATGGGATAAAAAGGAGGCCGAAGCCCACCATGACTTATCCCCCACACAATGTGGGTCAGTAAGAGTAGGAAGGATTCATAATAAGCCAATAATCCAGATGTTTTTTTAAAGGTGTCAAAATTATCGATATCAATCAAGGTCTGTGGTAGTAAATTCCACAATCTTGCCACATGTATAATCAAGAAGTTATTTATTTTATTTGTGTTTGCCCTTTCTAATGTAATCTGTTTATTGTGTGATTTAAGATGTCTTTTCTTGATAGAACTAAGAAGCCCACACTGTCTGGATAACTCTGGGGATTGCAAGACTTTGAAGATGAACAAAATATCTCCTCTGCATCTTCTAGTTTGAAATATTTGGAGCCGGTTGCCTGTAACCTCTTGGCGTAGGTTTTATTTGATAGTCTAGAGACCATCTTCATAGCCCTTCTCTGGACTCATTCCAATTGCGCCATGTCACCTGCTAAATAAGGGTTCCAAAATGGAGATCCGTAATCAAGGTTGGGTCTTACATGGAATATGTATAAGGGAACAAAACACTGCTTGGTCCTGGTAACAAAGGAACATTTTATATGACTTAGAAGTGAGTGTGCAACTCTGACTACTTTCAAACAATGATCCTGTGATGAAAGTTTCCTATTGACAATTATGCCCAAATCCCTTTCTGTATTTGATGATTTTAAGGTGATGTTATTTATTTTATATATGCATCTTGGGTTTTTAAACAACAAAGTGGAGGGCTACACATTCATCTATGTTAAATTCCATGCAATTTGTTAGTGCCCACTTTTCAATAGAACTTAAATCTGAAATTAAGCTATTTATATTAACAGATGACTCTACATAGCCACAGAGTTTGAAATCATCTGCAAATTAGGATAATCAGAAACTATAAGAGCTGACCACCAGGGTGGAGGCTAACTCTCAGGGTTTCATGAAAAGGGAGGTGTACTGGGAAATGTGCTTCTACATCGAGAGCGGGTTCCAAAAGGAGAACCCTAGTAAGGGATACTCTGACATACTAGATAATAAGGAGTACAGGAAGCAGCTTCTGGCCCTAGCCCACTTTATACCCTGTTTGGAACATATATGAATCAGTCACACAAAAAGGAAGCCGACTAACCATTTTTACTGGCCCAGTGTCTTTAAAGATGTGGCAGAGATGTCCACTATGTCAGAAGGTGGGAAAGGCTGGGGACAAGGCTAAGGCAGCAAATGATTCCCCTGCCTATAACTGAAGAGTCATTTTGGCAAGTTACTGTGCACATGATGGGGTGCAGCCATCTAGAGGAAGAAGCAAACCCACTGGTGGATCTCCTAGGACAGGTTAAAGGGGAACAGTCACCACCAGGGGGCCCCACAGGCAAGTGTGGATCTGGTCCCTATGTGCATTTTGTCTGCAAAAAAAATGGTGGTTCTCTTACCATTTACTGTAGTGGATTGTATTAGCCTAATTTTGCTTAGCTGTAGGTTGATATCTTGTGTTACTGCAAATCCCAGTATCCCAGCAGATGACATCAGAGCAGTAGGCAGCAGTGAGAAGATTCAATAGCCAGCAGTGCATATTAGCATTTATATAAACTCTGATCCATTGAGGAGGAAATCAAAGAAATGCTGTCTCTTAGGGAAATCCAGGAGTCCAGCAGGCCCAGGGCCTCCCCTGTTCTGATCCCCAAAAAAGGATGAGACTACAAGCTTCTGCATTAACTACCACAGGCTCAACAGCTGTACAGAGTCCGATGTATACCCCATGCCCAGTATGGATGAGGTCCTAGAGAGGTTAGAGGCAGCCATGTAGCTTACCACCATAGACCTGACAAAGGGCTATTTGCAAGTACCGTGACCTCTGAAGCCGGAGAAAGGTCAGTCTTCATCACTTCATTTGGCCTAGTTGAGCTATGAGTAATGCCATTCAAGATGAAGAATGCGCCAGCAAACTTTCAATGGCTTATGGGCTGCATTCTGTCTTTAACAGGAGATTTGCACTGGTGTACATGGACATCAGTCACCATCTTCAGCCAGGCATGGGAGGATCACAGCAGGTACACGTCGACAAGGCTTCAGGGCTGACAATCAATGTGGAGAAGTGCCAAATAGGGATGGCAGAAGTGTCGTACCTTGGGCACAGGGTAGGGAGCGGGTTCATCTGGCCTGAACCAGTAATAATTGGAGGTATAAAGGGATGGGCCATGCCCACCACAAAGAGAAAGGTACAGACATTTCTAGGGATGGCAGGATACTGCTGCAATTTAGTGCCAAACTTTAGCAGTATTGCCAAACACCTGTCAGATCTCACTAGGAAGAAAATGCCAGAAAAAGTTCAGTGGAGGGATTACTGTGAGACTGTGTTCTGCCAGCTGAAGGAGGTATTGTATTGGGTACCTGAATTACAGCCCAGACTACTCCCTGAAGTTCGTTGTGCAGCTGGATGCATCCAGTCATGGGCTAGGGGCAGTTGTTAGTCAGGTCACGCACACAGGAGAGGAACAAACCATCATGTACCTGAACAGGAACCTTCTGCCCAGAGTGGAGACCTATGCACATAATTAAAAAAGATTGTCTGGGCATCATCTGGGCACTGCAGAAGCTGCAGCCATATTTGTGTGGGAGGGCATTCACATTGATCACTGACCACAACTCCCTCAGATGGCTCCACAGGGCCAATGGGAAAACTCCCAAATTATCAAGATAGAACCTGGTGCTATAGTCCTATAACATGGACACACTGAGCAAAGATATGCTACACCAAGTGAGTACCTGTTTACACCAAAATATAACTCCAGGACATCCAGCTAGCTGCAGAAAGTTTTTTTTTTTTTTATATAATACTCTATTGATGTGTTGGCAGAGTTAACAGAACAGAGAAAATCTAAACATATCTAGCAGTATTCACAAGTAATATTATATAGCTCTTACTCAACTATTGAAAGGCAATATTTTCCATAGGAGAGTGATGTGATTCTATTTTCCACAGAGCTGGCAGGTGGCTCTGGCCCTCCCTAGGAGGGCTCGTCCAAACCCAGCCATCCCAGATCAGACCTATCCCATAGTTCCCACATGGACTACCCCCCATGGCAGGGATGGGGGAGAGGAGCGTAGACTTTTCCCCTCCCCTGGAGCACAATCCAGAAGCTAGGGAGGCAGGTAGGGATGTTTATGGGCCATAATGGAGCCTGTCAGCTCCAGTTTTTCCTCCATTTTCTCCTCAGGCCCACAAACGTGTGCAATGGCGGGGCAGATGAGCTCCACTTCTGCAGAGACAGTCTAGGCCCTGGACATGTGGTCCCTCCCAATTCCTGGTGGCGTGCATGTGCTGGCACCCAGCCACCGCTGGATGTCAGATAAACAGCACAACATAATGTCCCTACTCCCCAAGGAAGGAGAGCTGTCTATGGATGCTCAATTCTTCTTCTCCCCCCGGCCCCAGAGCAACTAGAGTCTGTTTCTGATCATGGGTCGCCAGCATGGCACAACATGTAGCATCCAGTGCCTCAACCCTCAGCACCACCAGGCCAGCTTTGAATGAGTGGTTTGAATGAAAATGAACCACATCTCACTGCCTTGCCTCCACATTGCAGTTCCATGCTGTTCCTTTGTCTCCCCACCCCTCCCCCTCTACTGCATAAGTCAACCTATTTCCTTGCTCCTAACTTGAACTCCTCAGCCTACAAAAGGTCACTGTCAGGGTTTTAACCTTTTATTTTTTCATGTATTTTATCTCTACCGGCTGGTGTTTCGCATTCTTCCATTTTCCATCTTTCTCTCTCAGAAGGTTTAAGTTACATTTCACGTGTGTGTGTGTGCGCGCGCGCATGTGAGTGAGTCTGCAATAATTTAGTTCTGCCTGCTTTTATGTTAACCCTTTGAGGACTTAGTGGCACTCTATTCAGTTTATTTCATGCAAAGGTAGCTGCTGAGACACTGTGAGGTAGGCTGCAAGAACGGAATACAACTGCTTGTACATATCTGATTATGTGGATTTTTGTTGATTTGTACCTCCGTTATATTCAAATAGTCCCTCCGTAGCTTTTCTAGTCTGGGCACCTTGCTCTGGTATTGCACATTCTGTTTAAGCTGTGCAATGCTACTAGTCAGTGAAAGCACCTCCCCCCCCTCCCACTGACCTTCCTATGGCATACTTTCAAGTTGATCATGGAAGTCATCAGGCACAGAACAGAAGGGTCTACAATGATTAGTTCAGTAAAATTTCTTTTCTCCAAGTCCCTTGTTTTGCCTTGGGAAGTGAAGCCTCATGGTTCCTTGTGTGTAAGGTCACTTCCTGGAGTGGATGGTAAGGGTTGATCCCTACGTTATGGAGCAGGAGAGAGTGGAGAGAGATACAGCAGTTTACAGTTGATAAGGTTAGCCTAACAAAACAGAGCATTTTTTTCTTCCGTTTAAAAATAAGCATTTGTCAATGCTGGATGTTCACCACTGGTATTGCTGTTATACCGGATCTAGGTGCAGATCCCCGTAAAGCATCAAATGACACCGGCCAATGGTCACTTCCTTGACCAAGCCATGGTTGAATGTATGAGTCCTTGTAGAAAGCATGAATGACTCCTCAAAGTCATCCAAGGACTCTTCAAATATGGTCCTTGACTGTCTACCCCCATTGACCACCCTGGTGTCTTCTGACTAGGTGATCTCCACTGATAACCAAACTGGCAGCAGTATGGAAGTCCTTTGTGGAAGCACCCCATCCATAGAATTTGGTGGTAGCAGCTCTACCCTTAGTGGTGGTGAAGAAAAAATTACTCACCTTAGTAATTATGTTTCTTCTAATGGAGTCTTGCTGTATTCTGACAGTTGCAGTGATTCCCAACCTTTGAACTTCCCCGGAGAACAAAGAGTTAACTTTCTATGCATGGCATAGAATGCTGAGCTCGAGCTCGGTTGAAGTCTCTCTCTGGCATGATTCAAATGTAAACCATCAGATTCTTACGAGCCCAACTAAACTAAAAATTCTACGTGGAAATTGTAAAAATTCTTACTAGCCAACTGGCTGAAAAAAGTGTTGGATTCCCAAGAAAGACTCAAGTCAAGAAACCCAAAAACCAATCTACTATAAACAACAATAATAAATCAGCACCCAAACAAAAAGGAGGAGGGTGCAAAAAAAAAACACCCTTGGGGTGCAACACAGCACCTGCCCACCCACTTCCCAAAAACGGGTTCTGAGAGGGGAGGCAGTTCAGAATACAGCAAGACTCCATTAGAAGAAACATAATTACTAAGGTGAGTAATTTTTTTCTTCAAACAACATGAAGTCTTGCTGTATTCTGACAATTGCAGACTACCAAGCAGTACCACTAAGGAGGAGGACAGAACCTACTTTGGGAATAGGCTCTGAAGTACTGCTGTGCCAAACCGAGCATCACTCCTAGCCTGGATATCCAGAGAGTAATGCTTGGTAAAGGTATGGACTGTTTTCCAGGTGGCTGCTTGACAAATTTCTAAGAGAGAGATATCCCTGGCAGCAGCCAGGGAAGCAGCTGTACCTCTTGTGGAATAAGCCCTCAGGCCTGAGGGTGGAGTTTTTCCCAGTTTTTCATTGCATAATTGAATACAAGACACAATCCACTTGGCAATAGATCTTTTGGTGGCAGGTTTGCCCTTTCCCACTTCTCCATAAGTGAGGAACAACTGGAGGGAGTCAAACCTGTGACACTTGGTATGCTCTATGTAGTAACTAAGGGCTCTTTTGACATCTAAACTGTGTAGCCTCCTCTCTCCTGAGGAAGAATGATCAATGAAGAAAACAGGGAGAGACATAGACTGGTTTAAATGGAAGTCTGAAACCACTTTGGGCAAGAACCTTCTATTGGTTCTAAGGACCACTTTGTCCCTGTGAAATGAGATAAAATCAGGTTCCACTGACAGGGGCTGCAACTCACTAATATGCCTGGCAGAGGTAATGGCTACCAGGAACACAGTTTTCCAAGTCAAGTACTTAAGCTCTGCTGAAGACATAGGTTCAAAGGGGGGGTTGCATAAGTTGAGCAATGCAAACATTCAAATCCCAGGCAGAAGCAGGATCTCTAAATGGAGGATTGGTGTGAAGCAATCCTTTAAAAAATTTACAGAACACAGGATGGGAAGATAGTGCGGAAGACTTCCCCACTGACAAAAACTCAGAAACAGCTGACAAGTGTACTTTGAAAGTAGCTGGTCTGAGGCCTAGGCCATTAAGATGGACCATATAATCCAGAACCGTAGGCAATCCAGCAGTGTCTGGAGAAATATGCTTCTTAGAACACCAAATGCTGAATCTTCTCCATTTGGAGTTGTAAGTCTTTCTGATGGAGGGCTTTCAAGAAGCCTTGAGGATATCCAGAACCCCTTGGGAAAGATGCAGATCTGCAAACTCTAACTCTTCAAGAGCCATGCTTTGAGATTGAGAGACTGAAGATTGGGGTACCAAATCCTTCCCTGAGAGGATGTTAGCAGGTCATAATTCCTGGGAAGAGACAGGGGAAGATGGACTGCTAGGGACAGTAACAGGGGGTACCAGGGCTGTCTGGCCCAATCTGGAGCAATCAGAATCACCTTGCAAGGCTGAGACCTTATTTTTACCAAAACTTTGAACAGGAGTGGGAAGGTGGGGAAGGCATACAGAAACTTCCCTTCCCAATTCAGGATCAGGGCATCCAGAGGGACTGAGCCCAGGACTGGAGGTCTGTAACAAGAGAGAGGGAGTTGGTGATTGTTTGGGGCTGCAAAGAGACCTTCCTCTGGAGTGCCCCACCTTGAAAAAATCACTTTCAACACCTGGGGGTCCAGGGACCATTCGTGATGGTCCTGAGAAATCCTGGTCAGTGCATCTGCTAGCACATTGTCCTTGCCTGGAAGATGAACTGCTACAAGAAAGGTTTGCAGGGAATAAGCCAGGGACAACAACTTCATGTCTTCTGTGCACAAGGCCATGGACCGAGTGCCTCCCTGCTTGTTGATGTACCACATGGTGGTGTTGTCTGTTCTGACTTGAACCACCTTGTTCTGTACTGACTGTGAGAAAGCTTTTAGAGCCAGAAAAACTGTTCTGAGCTCTAGAAGATTGATATGGAGAAGGGATTCTTGGAGGGACCACAGTCCCTGGGCAGTAAGGGACCCCAGATGGGCTCCCTATCCCAGGAGAGAAGCATCCCTGGTGAGGACCACTGAACAAGGCTGAGTAACAAAAGGAACACCTTGTCTTAAATTGTCCTGATCCTGCCACCATTGGAGGGCTTAGATCAAGGTCAGAGTCACTGGGGTCAGTTTGGTAAGGGAATCCTTCCTCTGAGACCAGAAAGCTCTCAGGTGGAACTGAATATCCCTCATCTGGAATCTTGCCCCTTGGACCACTGCTGTTGAAGCTGCCATATGGCCCAAGAGCTGGAGGAAATGCCTTGCTGGTCAAGATACCCGAAGGCTGAAGGAAGAAGCTAGTTCCATAAGAACCCTTGCCCTTTCTAGAGGAAGAAAGGCTCTTGCTCTGAGTGTGTTCAGTTCTGCCCCTATAAAGGTAAGAAGCTGGAGTGGTTTGAGAACTGACTTGGGAAGGTTGAGAAGAAATCCTAGAGAAGTGAGCACTTGCTGGATCACTTGCAGGTGAGGCTTGACTTGGTCTGGAGACTGACCCACTATTAGCCAATCATCCATATATGGAAAAATGGAAATCTTTTGCCTTCTTAGAAAGGCAACTACTACTGCCAGGCACTTTGTGAAAACCCTTGGGGCTGAGGTTAAGCCAAAGGGCGTTGCTCTGAACTGATAATGGCCTGAGGGCAACTTGAACTGGAGATACTTTCTGTGGGAGCACCTGATGGGAATGTGAAAGTAGGCATCTTTGAGGTCCAGGGAGGCTAGCCAGTCCCCTGGCCTTAGAGAGGGAAGGATTATTCCCAGAGTTATCATCTTGAACTTTGGTTTTAAAAGATGTTTGTTTAGATATCTTAGGCCTAGGATGGGTCACCACTCCCCTGTCTTTTGGGGGGTCAGAAAGTATCTGGAGTACAGTCCTTTGCCCCAGTGTAGGGTAGGTACTCTCTCTATGGCTCTTAAAGCTAGGAGAGAAGAAACCTCTGCCTCTAGGGCAAGAGTTTCTGAGAGATTTGCAGGTGGAAAAGATCTGGCTCTCATCTTTGGAAATTTTTTGAAGCTGAGAACCAGTCCCTGGCTTACTACTTCCAGGACCCACTTGTCTGATGTAATAGACATCCAGTCCAGGACAAAGTAAGCCAGCCTGCCCCCTACTGGAATAGGAGAGTCGACCCGGGCAGGCCCATCAGGGTGTCTGCTTGACAGGGGCTTTAGGCTGAGGAGTGGATGCAGCCCTGCTCATCCCCCTTCTGCCTCTCCCTCTGAAGAACCCCCTCTGAGAAAAGGAAGAAGAGGCCTGTGCTTGGTAAAAAGGTCTTTGAAAATGCCTTCCCCTGCCCCTAGACTGCTGCCTTTGAGGAGTTGCCTGCCTTTTCTTGGCCTGAGCACTCCTGTAAGTGGTCCTGTACTCATCCATTTTCTTCATGTAATTCTCTGTCTGCTCCCCAGAGAATTACCCACTACAGGAAAATCCGTGGCCTTAGCCTGGGTGTCCTGTGAGAGGCTAGTACATCTGAGCCAAGCCATCCTCCAAAGAGCCACAGATGTAGCCATGACTCTTGATGACACATCATTAGAGTCCACAGCAGCATGAAACTGAATCTTAGATGCCTCGATCCCATCTTCAGCCACCGCCTTCAGCTCCTTGGCTAGCTGGGGGTAGGCCTGTTTAGCCAGTGCCAGTACAGTGTCCCACCTGGACTTCTGGTACCTGGCTGTATAGGCCATGTAATTCACCTGCCTGAATCCCAAAGAAGATGCCATGTACTGCTTCTTTGTCATGGCATCAATCTTCCTGGAGTCCTTGTCAGGGGTGTGTGAAGCCAAGGGAATATTTGCCTTGTCACAGGCAGCAGCCTGCACTACCCCAACATGGCTGCATTGTTGATATAAGAACTCTGTGTCTGAGCCTGAAAGTGTATACCTCTTGTCCATTCTTCTATCCACAGGAGGTATAGTGTTAGGAGACTAAGATTTTTTGTGTCTGTTTCCCAGAAGATTTATGGAGGGGAATAGACAGTCTCCTGGACTCTGGGATGTCCATCATCTCTACATAATCAGGCTCCTCTTGATCTTCCACAACCTCCTCCATAGGAAGCTGGAGGGTTTCATCCACCTTTCTGTAAAACATAAAGTGAGAAGGGGACTCAGAAAGCCTAGGAGGGGAAACACCTGAAGGTCTGTCTGGGGAGATATCCGGTTCCACAGGCACATCCAGACTCTCATTTACATCATCATCCTCAAATTCCGGTTTATAAAAATCTTCAAGGGTATAATCTTGAACCGGGGGAACCAACTGAACCCCTGCCAGAAGGAGCCGGATCGGTCAGAACCGGATGGATAGATTCCACAATCTGAATCGTTCTGGCTAGCTCTTCGGCGGTCGGAACATGAACCTCTGGATCCAAACTGGTCAATTTATCTTTGTGTTTTCTTTTTGTCAGAACTGATCCCTCAGAATCGTCTCTCCTTTTGCCTTAAGAAGTATCGCCCTGGTCAGAGGGCACTCCTTCTGGTTCGGTTGAAACCAAACTGGGCTGGCCATCCGGGTCAGTGGACTTCTCAGCCTCCTTTCCCCTCAGTCTACCTAATCTCTTCTCAAGGGTAGATTTGGGAAAGTTTTTACATATTTGGCAGTCTGAATCGAGGTGGTCAAACCCCAGACAATAAACACAGGTGGTGTGTGGATCAGCCTTAGCAAAGACCTCCCCACACTCACTGCAGTGTTGAAACCCAGTGGGCCCGGCTCCGGAGTGACCGTTCAGTGAGGCGGAGTAAAGACTCTGATGGTTTAGGTCTGAATCACTCCAGACAGAGACTTCAACCGAGCTCAAGCTCAGCATTCTATGCCCTGCATAGAAAGTTAACCCTTTGTTCTCTGGGGCAGTTCAAAGGTTGGGAATCACTGCAATTGTCAGAATACAGCAAGACTTCATGTTGTTTGAAACAGATGCTGAGGACATCTGCCTTGGCTGGACTGGTGTGGGCATACTGGCATTTGCCAGGTGAGTGACAGTCCAGAGGGTAGACCCCTACCTCACCTTGCAGTACAGCCAATGCATCTTGCAATGTTGCCTCTTTTTGCCCAAGAAGGTTGAGGAGAGTCCACAACGGTACCTCCAACTCAAGTGAGATCAAGGGCACAGCAGCACCTAGACCGCTACGTGGGGACCAATGACATCATGGGTTCTCCAGCGGATTGTGATAGACCACATGCCTCATTACATTCAGAAGATATGACATGAGACATGACCACCAGTTGATGCTGGTCCTGTAGTGACCCTGCCAGGGATACAGACTGAGCCACACCCTCCTGAGTGAGGACCAGGAGCACTGAGGTCAGGGAGATCAACTCTTCATCTAGTTCCTTTGACAACTGGTCAACAGACTTGAGGACTAACTGAACTGCCTACTCAGGGTTGAAGTCAACAAGCCCAATCAGGAGCTCTCGAACTGCTCCTCAACTGAAGGGAGCATGAGCAAGGTCAAGCAGTTAGGAAAGTCAAGGAAGCAGGAGAAATGTGATTGCTCCTGATTCTACAACCTGCGCCGGCAGTGCTCGTTTCTTGTTCTAGTGAGATGGGCTCCCCCAAAGGTCTGGAGGATAGATATTTCCTGCAAATCTTTGGATAAAGACCCTCTGATGCAGGCCTCATGTTGGCTGCAGCCTCCTTAAGGGCCGCAAGCTGCAGAACTGACCCGACAACTGCTAAAATCTTCTTGTAGCCCATAGGTTGATCCTGCTCCAAGGGTTGACCAAGGGTATGTCATGCCTTCTGAACCTCAAGTGATGTCAGATGCATCACCTAGCACAGGTCCTAACCCACCACATTGTGTAGCATGCCTAAACTGTAGAGGAAAGTAACTTGGGGGACAGTGACCAACATTTTCTGCCAGCACTGGACACAAAACTTGAAATCCGGTTGTTTCTGTTCTTTCGTCATTGATAGACATCGAGAGTCTCATCTGGAGATGAGGATTTCAGTAAACAGTCCTAATTCAGTCCAAGACGTTCACCTAGAAAGCAGTATGGTAAGGATATACCTCAGATGCTGCAGAGCTGCAAAGGAGAAGACCTTTCCTTTCCAGCTGAAAGAATGATCTAACATCATGGGGTGGAGCTGGAAGATATACTGCCCGGGTGGTAAGAGAAGCTTAAGCTTGAAGATGTCCAATGAATCAGCCTGTTCCAAGGAACTGCCAAAGTGTGGATAATGAACTCTTTCTTGTTTCCACACCCTTAGAAATTGATCTTTTTTCACTTTGCTACAAAAAGAACATGAATCATAGGGAACAGACTTTGCCCATCCCTACAAAGAATTCAACATCATGGACACAAGGGCAGCCACCAAGGCTCTCCTAGTATTCTCTCCCCACCCCTTCATCTGAGGCAGATCAGTACTTCCCCAGGAAGGGCAAGAAAGCAGTCTGTCTCAGAGAGGACGAAAGAATTGCCATTACACCAGTGGTAAAGTAACACAAAAACATCCTGGAGTGCCTTTTTGCAATTATACGGGGAAACCTTGTTTTCAACATTCATAAACCAATGTAAACTGGTTATGATAATCAATGCAGTGACAGGCTCAAACATAAGTAGCCAAGAATGAATAAAGCCTTGTCAGGATACAGGTTATAACACTTTGGCTTCATTTATGTTTATTTTGACCTCACTAAAACACAAACATTTCAGCAGTCTAAGTGGCAAGTAATTCAGAACCAGTTCTTTGTAATAATGTGTAATAGCAAAAAGGCATTCCATGTGGTGTACGTGTGTTCCTTAACCGCAGGTATAAGTCCAACTAATTTAGATTCCAATTGATAAAAGAAAAAAATACTTACCATTGTAATGTCGTTTCTTACAAGGGATCTCCTAGTAGGATTAGACAGTACTGCATGCAGTCCAGACATGCTGACTGCCCCTGGAACTTTGAGTTTAGAATGTATGCTAATTAGAGAATTTGGAATGCTACATTCAAAACGGCTGCCTCTTCTGCCTAGCTGCCAGACTAAATTTTGCAGATGAAAACAGTAGACTAATGACTAATTAAAATTAAATGTCCTTAACCCTAATGTCCCCCCTTGGTAAAAAGGATGAAATCCAAACAGGACAAGAAAAAAATACCAAAAAGAGAGCTAGTGATCCTAGCAATTCTTGTGTGCATTAACAATTATAAGTAGTTCTGGTCAGAGACGATATGGCTGTGGGAAGCTGTTAGGAGTGGCAAGAGTGCTGAAAAAGAATATGTGGTGTTCTCGCTGCACCGGAGTCAGCCTGCCACCTACTGAAGGATGTAGCATAGCTGAAGCAGCTACAGCAAGCGAAGGTGGGTGTGTGACTGATGTCTGTATAAGACACTCATGAGATCACACCTGGAATACTGCATCCTGTTCAGAAGGTCCCATCTGAGTGAAAAACAGACAAGGTGGAGGTGGTGCAGTGGAGGGCAACTACAATGGTGCAGGACATATGGGATAAGACCGATGAGGAACGATTAACCAAGTTGATATTTAAAATATTGATTTCATTTAGGTAAAGCATTGAAACAATTTTTAAATACTGAATTTTTACAAGATACGCTAGTTGAGATTCAATATATGCTATATCGAATCTCAACTGGCATATCCTGTAAAATATCACATATAGTGTGGTCATGCTTTTACCCATTATTTCTAATGAATCTGCACAATGCAGATCTGCTGAGAGGCAGTTTCAATGCGGTCTTCCTTTTACACTGTTTTACAATGTGTTTTCCTAGAACATGCCTGCTGATTTATATATATTGTATTTAGCCTGGATAGTTCACAGAAGGCGTATCATGTTATTTTTCAGTGGGGCTCTACATCTACACAATATTATGCTGCATTGCATAAAATCAGAACATGCTGAAAACAATATTTTGTATCTGGACTAGGCTACAATGAATAAATGCATTATAAAAATGGTAAAATTATGACCACACTGAAAACAAGATATTGGATCCAGTCTGGGGAATCCTAGTAAATACAGTGCAAAAATGTGTAAAATGAAGATCCTTATGAGAATGATATATAGCATTTCCCCATGCTATCCAGGATACAAAATATAGGATAAGAAAGATTTAAAGGAAATCTACTGTACACTGAACTTCACTGTGTTCCACATAACCAAGACTGATATAAACAGTTTCTTTATTGTTTTATAACATATTAGATTGCAGTATTTATTTTGAATGCTGTGGCCACGAGGATGGTGTGTGTATGTGTGTGTGTTTGCTGTATATAATAAACTATGTCTGAGACAATTCTTATCAGATAGTGTCTTAAGAGGTTAAAAAAAGCATTAACTCTCAACTGGCAAATCCTGTAAAATGTCACTTACAGTGTGGTCATGTTTTACCTATTATTTCTAATGAATTTGCACAATGCTGATCTGCTGAGAGGCAGTTTCAAAGTGGTCTTCCTTTTATACATTTTTACAATGTGTTTTCCTAGAATATGCCTGCTGATTGCTATATACTATATTTAGCCTGGATAGTACACAGAATATGTGGCAGCTTATTTTCAGTGGGGCTCTACATCTACACAAAATTATGATGCATTGCGTAAAATCGGAACATGCTAAAAAGAATATTTTACTTCTGGACCAGGCTACCCTGAATAAATAAAATTATAAAAATGGTAAAATTATGACTCCCACTGAAAACAAGATATTGCATCTAATCTGTGACATCCTGAGTAAATACAAGGTAAAAATGTGTAAAATGAAGATACCTATGAGAATGAGATGTAGCATCTCTCCAGTGCTTTCCAAGGTACAAAGTTTAGGATAAGAAATACAGTATTTAAAGGAAATCTATTGAACACTGAACTTCACTGTGTTCCACATAACCAAAGCTGACAGTTTTTTTTTATTGTTTTACAGGGTTTTATTTAACTCTAAAAATTGATTAGTGTTTTGCTCATAAAAGTGCTAAATCTTTGTGAAAATGCTCAGTTCTTGCCCCACTGTGTTTAACAAACACAACACTTCTAGAAAATCTATATAATACTTTCTGTACAGTTAGTATCATCCCAAGAAAAAAACTGCTAATCAATTATTTAAAACCCTGTTTTATGACATATTAGATTGCAGTATTTATTTTGAATGGTGTAGCCATAAGGATTGTGTGTGTGTTTGCTGTATATAATAAACTATGTCTGAGATAGTGCTTATCAGATAGTGTCTTAAGAGGTTAAAACACAGTGTAAATCATGGACATTCCTTGCTGAGAATGAGTGACATTTATGAGGTATAAATCTTTCTTGAAAAAGAATACCTGTCCAACTTAAGCAAGTAGCAAGAATGTGCTTAAATGCTAAGTACTGAAATGTGCAAGTTGTTGCATTTCTAAGGGGGTAAAGAAAGCTCCAGTTTAATAGACAAGCAATATTTAAGAAGCTGTTTCAGTTTCCTAATGGTCATCTGATAAGCAGCTGCAAGCTCTGTCTACAACACTGGAAACAGAAAGAAGGGATTATTTAACTGTCATGGTGATTTGCAGTTATGGATGGATACACTGAAAACTCCTAAAAGAGGAGGAGGAAGGGGTTGGTGGAAATGAGGAAACTTATACAGAGGCCGGGGGGAGGGAGTCGGATACTGATAGGGCATCACAGACCGGCTATGGAAAGGATAGAAATAGTCCCAGAGGGAAAAGGGGAAACATATATGTTAAGCAAATGGGGGAGATGCAACATATTGCAGACATGAGGGAGGGGAGCATGATTGGAGAGAAACTGGGAGACAAGGAGGTGGGAGAGGAGCCCCCCTTCAGCAGGGGGGTCAGTACCAAGGATGGGGCCCTAGCTAAAGAGGACCCACAGAGAGCCTCTGGAGGCAGGGGTACTATTACAAGGGGGGAGGATGGCAGTGTGGGGGAAGGGGAAATCATCAGGGCCAGGATAAATGGTTCAGATAAGAGAGGGTTAAAGGGGACACCTATTCAGATGGGGTTTGAGTTAAGTGGGCAAAATAGTGAGGGAGGCAGAAAGGGGAGGGTGACAAGGGGGTCTCTAATAAGGCAGGAAGACTTCTATGGAATTGAGATCATGAATAAAGGGGGGGAAGGGGGGCTGAGAGGGCATAGTGGAGGTAACCATAAGGATGATGGCGGTGTTAAGGTTCTGTTATTGGGAGACTCGATGATTAGGGGTATCCAGTGGGAGGGACAGGGGGGTGGATGCCATAGCCAGGTGAAGGTAGTGAGTATCTCTGGGCTGACAGTGCACAGAGCAAAGTTCATGGTGTATGAAATGGTTAGGGATTGTGGAGGGAAACCGGATTTCCTGGTGCATTTGGGAACTAACGATCTAGAGGGAAATAGCGTTTTGGAAATCCAAGCAAGGTTCCAAGAACTTGCCAGAGTCTGTCGGGATAATGGATGCAACATTTCCTTTTCGGAGATATTGCCAGTACCAAAGGCCTCAGTGGAGAAAAAAATTAAGCTCACAGAGGTTAATGACTGGCTCAGGAAGTAGGGTGAAGAGAGTGGGTTGGGGGTGTTAGGGAACTGGAATGGAGTTTGGGAGGATAAGGGACTATATGCCAAGGACAGGCTTCATCTTGCCCCATTAGGGAAGGAAGTCCTTAAACAGGGGATGGCTGACTACATTCAAGAAAGGTGGGGTTTAAACTTGTGAGGGGAGGGATAAGGGAGGGGCTGACCAGAAGCCCTCTCCTCCAGATGAGGGGAGTAGCTTTCAAGCCCAAGGGGAGGGGGAAACAGACTGGGGGTGGAGGTTTCAGGAGGAGCAGAGGGAGGATGGAAGTATAAGGAATCTGGGTGGGGTTCGACAAAGAGGATCAGGGATAAGGGGTGGGGGTTGGTGTTAGTAAATGCCAGGAGCTTGGGAAACAAGTTGCCAGAGTTCCAGGCCATGCTGTTTGGGGTGGATGTGGTGGCAGTCACGGAGACGTGGGCCAACAAAAATCATGACTGGGACCTAAACGTATGGGGGTACACTATGCTTAGAAAGGATAGAAAGAAGGGCAGAGGGGGTGGAATGGCTATGTTCATTAGAGATGACATAGAAATTGTTAGGGTAGAAGAGGCAGAGGGAAACGTGGAGGCCTTATGGGTCACCTTACGATCCCCAGCAGGAGATAAGGTCAAGCTGGGTGTAGTATATAGGCCCCCGGGATGAGTGATGTTCTAGAGGATGGTTTGCTGGACAACATCATTGCCCAGTGTGGACCAAAAGGGGAAGGAGTGGTATTGATGGGGGACCTTAATATGCCAGGTACAAACTGGGGAACCATGTCCTCTAAGGTGGCCAAGGAGCAGAGGCTGCTGGACGGCTTCCAGGATGTGTTCTTAACACAGCATGTGATGGAGCCCACAAAGGAGAGGCATGTCCTGGATGTGGTTCTGGCAGATGGGGATCTGGTAAGGGACATGGTTGTACAGGACCCCTGACTGGGAGCCACCACAATACTGTCTGGTTTCAAATGGGGAGGGGGGAGATCTAGGACACTGGCAGTGGACTTCAGGGGGCAGACTTATGGGCATGGGAAATATTCTCAAGGATCACTTGAAGGGATTACATCAATGACAAGTGTGGAAAGGAGATGGGAGGTCATAAAACGGGGACTTCATGAGGCAGTCAGGATCTGCGCTAAGTTGAAACGAGGGAGCAAGGTCACATAAACCATGCTGGTGGTCCAGTGAGGTACAGGTAGCAGTCAGAGAAAAGAAGGCGGCCTACAAAAAATATAAAACAACAAGAGGGGATAGGGATAAGGAAATGTACCATCTTGCATCTAGAAAAGTCACCCATATGGTGAGGGGAGCAAAGTCCAGTAAAAGAGCAGCGGCTGGCACAGAGGGATACATGGAGGAAAAGGGTTCTTCTGGTACATTGGGAGCAGAGAAAACTAAGGGCCATCTCAGCAGATTGAGATCAGAAGGAGGGTGGGTGGAAGAGGCGAGGACCAGGCAGAGGTATTTAACGAGTACTTTGCCTCTGTGTTCAAGGAGGGATGTGGATATCTACAAAGCAAGACACGAAGGGATAGAAGCAGCAATTAAGTGGGATCAGGGGAGCAAAAGAAATGGAGCAAGAGGGAGGGAGAGGTACCCCAGGGGTGTCACATCTGGGTAAGGATAAAAAGGCCAGTAAGGTGGAGGGGACGGATGATGCTATCTCCGCCAAAAGGGTGTGGTTAGCCCTCAAGACCCTAAAGAAAGACAAATCTCCTGGGCTGGATGGCATTCATCCGAGAGTACTATGGGAATTGGTGGACATACTGGCTGCACCCCTGGCGGAGCTCTTCAACAGGTCACTTGAGACAGGGAGGGTACCTAGGGATTAGCGAGAGGCACATGTGGTGCCAATCCATAAAGGGGGGTCGAGGGAAGTACCAGGTAACTATAGACCCATCAGTTTGACCTCGGTGGTGGGAAAATTAATGGAGAATATACTAAAGGAACGATTGGGGGTGTACTTGGAGGAGGTGGGAGGTCTGGATAGTCGGCAACATGGGTTTGTGCCAGGTAGATCATGTCAAACTAACCTTGTGGAATTCTATGAATGGGTAACATCAGAACTGGACAGGGAAAGCCTGTGGATGTATTATTCTTGGACTTCAGCAGGCGTTTGACTCTGTCCTCACAATGGTCTGGTGGAGAAACTGATGGGGTAGGAGTAGGCCTTTGATGGTCAGATGGATTGAAAACTGGCTAGCTGGATGAACCCAGAGAGTAGTGGTCTGTGGGGAGCTCTCGAACCCTAGAGAGGTTGGTAGTGGGGTACCGCAGGGCTCGGTCTTGGGTCCGATCCTGTTTAATGCATACATATCGGACATCAGGAAGGGTATAGGGTGTGAAATGAGTCTCTTCGTGGATGACTTCAAGATGGGAGCAGTAGTTGAGGGAGAAGAGGGGAGGTTGGCCCTGCAAGGGGACCTGGACACCCTGGAAAGCTGGGCTCACACATGGAAATTAAATTTCAATATCACCAAGTGCAAGGTGTTGCATCTTGGTCGGGAAACCCTAAACACAGGTACACCCTGGGAGGGAGACGCTGGAGGCCTCATTAGGAAAAAGACCTAGGGTCATGGTGGATGCATATATGAATAACTCTGAGCAGTGCAGGAGAGCGGCTAGCAAGGCAAACAGGATGTTGGGATGCATCGTGGGGATCACCTCTAGGAGCAAGGAAGTGATTCTGCCACTGTACAATGGACTGGTTAGACACACCTTGAGTACTGTGTACAGTACTGGAGACCACACTTGAAGAGGGACATACAGCTCCTGGAGAGGTACAGAGAGGGCAACAAAGATGATACGAGGGCTAGGGATTTGACGTATGAGGACAGACGGAGGAGCTCTGCCTGTTTTCATTGGAGGAGAGGAGAGACAGGGGGACATGATTGAGGTGTTCGAGTACCTCAAGGGAATAAATAGGGTAAACATGGAGGGGATCTTTAGACTAAAGCAGGGAGGTATCACCAGAGGGCATGGTTCTAAGTTGGAAGGTGGAAGGGTGAGGGGGGAAAAGAGGAGGAGATTTTTCACTGAGAGGGTGGTGAACCCATGGAATGCACTGCCTGGTGAGCTGGTTCAGAGATCCACAGTGGAGGGCTTCAAGAGAGGGTGGGACAGACACAGAAAGTGGATGTATCAGATGATGACCTGTCCCAGGGGGGTGATGGATGATAGGGGTTTCTGGAGCACAGGGGATGGGAGGGCCTCAACACCCAACTAACGATCTAAGGTTCGAGCAGACTCGATAGACCGTAAGACCTAATCTGCTGGCAAATAGTATGTTAGTATGTGTTCCACAGAAACACCTTTTTTCAAGGGAAAGCGGGATGGCTATAGGCTCCGCCTACAGCCATAAAAAGTTAGGCTAATGATTAATGGCAACATTAGAAACTCCCATAAAAGTATTGGTGAACTTATTCAGGTTATGAAAGGGGAGGTAGGGGTGGGAAGTCTAACACTACTAGGAGATCCCTTGTAAGAAACAATATTAATATGGTAAGTAATTTTTTCTTCAGGACCCAGAAATCTCCTAGTAGCACCACCTCCACCTTGTCTGTTTTTCACTCGGATGGGACCTTCTGAACTGGATGAAGTATTCCAGGTGCGATCTCATGAGTGCCTTATACAGACATCTGCCACACACCTACCTTTGCTTGCTGTAGCTGCTTCAGCCATGCTACATCCTTCAGTAGACAATACTGCAGACCACCAAGCAGTGACTTGGGAGGAAGTTACAGAACCTATTCAGGAAAAAAGTTCTGCAATACAGCAGTGCCAGATCTAGCATCAGTCCTGTACTGAACATCCAGGCAGTAGTGCTTAGTGAAGGTGTGGACTGTACTCCAGGTAACTGCTTTACAGATTTCCAGCAAGGGAGTGTCCCTTGCAGCTGCCACAGAGGCAGCAGTTCCATGAGTGGAAAAAGCCTTGAGGCCCTATGGTGGCTGTTTGTCAGCATTATTGTAGGAGAACTGGATACAGGATACTATCAACGTGCAACTGACCTCTTTGAGGCAAGCCTGCCTTTTCTCACTTCACCATAAGTAATAAACAGCTGTGAGTGGTAATCCCTGAGGTCCTTAGTACGTGTAATGTAATAGGTGAGGGATCTTTTTACATTCAAGCTATGAAGCATTTGTTCACCTGAACTGGAGTTGGCTGTGAAAAATACTGGCAGGGTGATGGTCTGATTCAAGTGGAACTCAGTCACCATCTTTGGAAGGAACTCAACACAGAAACATAGACTTTGACAGCAGATAAGGACCTCTTTGCCCACCCAGTCTGTCCATTTCCCTACCTATTGGATAAGTTGCATATCCTAGTTAACCAACAACCTATTTCTTCCTACTCCCCCACCAGAATTGCCTTATGTCTGTCCCATGCATTCTTGAATTCCCCCACTGTTTTTGACCCCACGACCTCCTCAGGAAGGCCGTTCGATGTGTTCACCACCCTCTCTGTGCAAAAGATACTTCCTCAGATTGCCCATGAGCCATCTCTCCTCTATCTTCAAATTGTGCCCCCTTGTTCTTGCACATCTCTTTCTAAAAGATGCTACCCTCCTGGACTTTGTTGATTCCCTTGAGGTATTTGAAAGTTTCCATCATGTCCCCCCTCTGCTTCAGGGTATACATATTAAGCTCCTTTAGCCTCTCTTTGTATGGCTTCTGGTGCAGACCCTGCACCATTTTTGTTTTCCCAACTCTATTTATGCACCATCCTTCAGGGAACTCTCTCCAGCAGCCTTCACTGCCTCTGGGCTCTACCTCCCACCTGAGACATCTCCTTCTCCTCACACCTGCTTGATGGACCCGAAGCTTTGAACCCCCTCCCTGAGGTGGGGTAGCCCTATCCACCCAGGGCTGTCCATCTACAATCTAGTATGCCAGACTGGGCAATCGGCCCTGGAGAGGAGAATGCCCAGTAAAGGGAGTGTAGCACAGGGGGCAGAGGTGCCTTTGCCTATCCTAGAGAATGGGGATTTTCTCATATAGTTTCCTCTGGTGTACATACGTGCAACCACATCCATGCAAACCAGATTGTCTGCCGCCACTCTGCCCCTTTGTACAGCCCAGCTCTAGTGGTATCTCTGGTCTCCACCAGAGGCCCCTACTGCACCAAGCAAGCCCCGGAAACCCACCCCAGGAGAGGAGAGAAGACCATCAGATGCTTGATCCTCTCCCTCCACTGCCAACCCCCGATGGCCCAGGCACATTCCCAAACCCAAGTCACTGGCATGACACAATGTGTGGCATCCAGCGCCTCAACCCTCAGAGCCACCAGACCCTGCACCATTTTAGTTGCCTTCCTCTGGACTGCCTCTATCCTGTCTATGTCCTTGCAGAGATAGGGTCTCCAGAACTGCACACAGTACTCCAGATGGGGTTGCACCAACTGTCTGTACAGAGGGATAAAAACTTATTGTTTTCTACTGGTGATGCCGCTTCCTGTACATCCCAGTATCCCACCAGCCCTCCTTACTGCCTTCTCACATTGCTTACTCACCTTTAGGTCATCTGATATGACTACCCCCAGGACCCTTTCCATTTTTGTTGTTGTTAGTATCCTCCCCCATTGTGTACTCTTCCCCTGGGGTTTTGTTTTCCAGGTACATTACTTTGCACTGAATCTAAGCTGCCATGCTTTTGGCCATTCCTCCAACCTTGCCAGGTCCCTTCTCATCCGTTCCACCCTCCCCGTGTGCATCAACCCTGTTGCAAATCTTTGTGTAGTCTGCAAAGAGGCATACTTTTCCTTCCAGTCCCTCTGCAGTGTCACTTACATAGACATTAAAAAGGACCGGACTCAGTTCTGAACCCTGTGGTACCCCGCTAGTAACCCCCCTTTCTTCGGAGTGGACTCAGTTTACTATTGCCCTCTGTGTCCTGTTGTCCAGCCAATTGTTTACTCAGGCTACCACCCTGGGACCCACTCCCAGGCTGGCTAATTTGTTTATTAACCTTTTGTGTGGGACTATATCAAATGCCTTGCTAAAGTCTAGGTAGGCCATGTCTACAGCCCCTCCCTGGTCAACTACTTTGGTCACCTAGTCAAAGAAATCTATTAGATTCATCTGACATGACCTTCCCACTGTAAATCCATGCTGCATTGGGTCCTGTGCCTCGCTGGCCTCTAGGTACTCAACAATTCTTTCTTTCAGAAGTGATTCCATGATGTTCCCTACCACAGAGGTCAAACTAACAGGTCTGTAGTTTCCTGCCTCTGTCTGGCTCCCACTTTTGTGAAGGGGAATCACATCCACCTTCCTCCAGTCCTCAGGTACCACACCATCCTTCCACAATTTGTTAAAAAGAGTAGTCAGTGGTGTCCCTAGTTCTCCCCTTAGTTCTTTTAGAATTCTGGGGTAAATCCCAGCAGGGACCGTTGCTTTGTCCATCTCCATTTTTAGGAGTTCTTTCAGAACCCTTTCTTCTGTGAATTGACTGGTATCGACCCCCCCCCATCCACAGTGCTTCTTTTGATTGGATTAGGTACCTCCCCCTCCACTTCTTTTGTGAATACTGAGCAGAATTCATTCAGTATCCCTGCTTTTTCACTGTCACCCACCCTCATAGTTTCATAGATTCATACAAGTTTAAAGGACATTAGCCCATAAAGAACTCGCCACCATCATGTTAATGGTGGAAGGTATATTTCCTGTGTCCCATACAGGAGTCCAATCTTACTTTGAATTGCTCAACATTTTTACTCATTACAATGTCTCCTGGAAGTGAATTCCATATAGGTGACACTCTTTGAGTAAAGAATCTGGTGCGCTTTACAGTTTTACATAAAGAAGTTTTAAGCTTATAACTATGAGATCTGGCATTATTTTTAATAAGATTTCTCTCCAAGCCAATTGTGTTCAGTGCATATTCATTTTGAAATGCCTTAAAGGTGTAAATCAAATCGCCTCTAAGAGCCCTATATTCTAGGGAAAACAGTTGAAGTGATTGAAGTCTTGTTTTATAATCTAAAGATGACATATTCTGAATTATTTTGGTTACCTTACGTTGGACTCTTTCCACTGTGCTTTGGTGCCCTTTGGATGTTGGTGCACAGAAGGGGGCACAAAAATCCAAATGTGGACACACAAGGCTGGTGTACAGTGTAAGTATTATTTCAGGACTCCTACTTTTAATGTGTTTAAAAATATTACCCAAATTAGAATAACATTTTTTGACTGCTTTATTTGGGTGTATGTTGAATTTTAAATTATCTGATATTGTCACACCCAGGTCTTTGTCCTGTGATGTGACAATTAACTATGAATTATTCATTAAATAAGTGGCTTTGATGTTATTTTTCCCCATATGCATAACTTTGCACTTAGAGACATTAAATGTCATATTATTATTAGCAGCCCAGGCACATAAGTTATTAAAATTATTTTGCATATTTATTGTTGACTGGTGGTCAGTTATTATGCTACCCAATTTGCAGTCATTTGCGTATTTATTAATCCATGTCCCATCAGATGTCTGCATGCTGGACACCAGGATATTAACCCTCCAGTTAATTAAGCCTCACTATCCCTCACTTGGTCTTTGTTTGCTCCATAATGTACCTATAAAAGGTTTTATTGTCCTCCTTAACCAAGTTGGCTATCGTTTCCTCATTTTGGGCCTTTGCTTTTCTTACTGCCTTCCCCGCTTCCTTCTGCTTTAACTGGTACAGTTCTCTGTCTTGCTCCTTCTGTGTTTCCTTATACTTCCTGAATGCCATCTTTTTCTCCCTAACCTTCCCCACCACCTCTTTTGAGAACCATAGTGTTTTTTTTCCCCTTCATTTTGATTTGTTTATTTGCTTCACACAAAGTCTTGTTGCCTCTGTGATGGCAGTTTTGATGTTTCCCCATTGTTCCTCCACCCCCGTTCTTGTCCGTTTGCTAGTGCTTTTCTGAGGCACTTTCCCACTTTGACAAAGTTAACCCTCCGAAAGTCCAGTGCCCTCACTTTTGTATGGCTTCACTCTACAACTGTGTTTTATTGTGAACCACACAGTTTGGTGGTCACTTGTTCCCAGATGGCTAACCACTTCTAAATTTGAGATCCTCTCTCCATCCCAGTTTGAGAGTACCAACTTTCTGTTGGTTCTAAGGACTACATTGTCCATATGGAAGATAATGTAACTGGGATCAGTGCAAAAAGCTTGGCGCTCACATGCTTTTCTTGCTGAAGTAATTGCCACTAGAAGAAAAAAAAATACCTTAGTAATCTTGTTTCTTCCAATGTATTCTTCCATATTCATAACTCTCTACAGTTAGCCTGCTCAGTGGAACTGCCCAGAGAATGGAACTATATGCTAATGATGGAATCATTGGCATGTGAAACATTCAGACTGCTGCCTTCATCTGCTGTACATTCTATCAACGTCTCAGATTTCTAGGAAGCCCACAAGGCAACCTTACTAAGTGACTCAAGCTCAAAAAAACTGCTTGATATAGACAGCTCTGTTCTTTTCTAACCCTACTACTGATACTAATGATTGTGGTATCAGGCCTACCTGAAACACCCAGCATCACCTGGGAAAAAGAAAGGTAAGTATGAAGAAACAATCCCACAGGATTAAAGTGAGTGTGCCTGTGTTTGGAACTGTCAATTAAGAAGAGCATTCAGAGGCTTGATTCTGGAAGGGGAGATAGGAAAGGAGAGTTATGAATATGAAAGAATACATTGGAAGAAACAAGATTACTAAGGGGAGTAATTTGTTCTTCTAATCCCATGTATTGTTCTAATATTCCTAACTCTCTGCAGACTTCAGAGCAGTACCTTTGGAGGTGGGCAGAGAACCTACTTAGGAAAGAGGATCTGTAGGACTGCTGTGCCAAACCTGGCATCACTTCTGGACTGCAAGTCCAAACTGTAATATTTAGTAAAGGTGTGTACTTTCCTCCAGGTAGCTGCTTTACAGATCACCAGATAGCTACTTTACAGATCTCCAGCAAGGGGATATCCCTAGAAGCTGCTATAGAAGCAGCTATGCCCCTAGTAGAGTGGGCCATGAGGCCTGCTGGTGCCTGTTTTCCAGATTTCATGTAACAAAACTGAATGCATTGAACTATCCAGTGAGAGATCGATCTCTAAGAGGCTGGAGTGCCTTTTCCCACAACCCCATAAGTGAAAAAGTTGCTGTTTATCAGCTCAGTGATCCGGTGTGAATTAGATAACTCAATGCTCTTTTAACATCCAGACTGTGGAGCCTGTGCTCTCCATAACTGGCATGTTCTATGAAGAAGACTGGCAGTGTCATGGACTGATTCAAGTGGAAATCAAAAATCACCTTAGGGAGAAACCTTCTGTTAGTATGAAGTACTACTTTATCATTATGAAAAGATAAATAATCCTTTTTCACACACAATGCTTGCAACTCACATTCTTTTAGCAGAAGTGATTGCTGCCAAAAACACAGTTTTCCATGTGACATATTGCAAATGTGCTGATGACAGTAGCTCGAATGGAGGTTTCATGAGCTGAGCAATGTAAATATTCAGATCCCATACTGAGACTGGTTCATTAATAGGAGAATGCAAGTGGGCTAATCCTTTAAAGATTTTTTTGAAAATAAGGTTAGATGCAAGGGAAACAGTTTTCCCTGCTGAGATAAAAGTGAAATTGATGCCAAGTGCACCTTCAGGGATGTATGTTTGAGGCCCTGAGAGTGCAGTTCAGTAAGATGTTCCAATAATATTGGAATCTCTGCCAGAGAAGGAGAAACATGTTTAGCATCACACCAGACAGAAAACATTTTCCATTTTGCATTATAGGTTTTCTTAGTAGAAGGTTTTCTATTTCCTTTTAGGATATCCAGAACAGCCTAGGAAAGCTGCAAATTTGCAAACTTTAACTCGGCTGAGCAAAGATTCTTTGAGTTATTTTTATTAAATGGCTTAGAGCAGCATGTTAAAAATCACACTAGGGGCTCTCATATTCTGGACTTAGTCCACAGTAATATGGATTATGTTGTCCAAGATTGCAGGGCCTTGCACCCATTAGGTTCTAGCGACCATAATATGGTAGAATTTTGTATTAATGAGGCTACAACAAAATCAGCCAGCATTACGGTAGTACAGAATTTTGGCAGGGCAGACTTTAACAGTATAAGGGCTCACCTTGCATCATGGGACTGGCAGGCAGACTTTAATGAATATTCAATACACCAAATGTGGAACTCTTTGTACAATAAAATCAAAGCACTTGTACAGGAATGTGTTCCGAGCTCTAGGAAATCTACAAGCTCCCCAAAAAACCCACCTTGGTTCACAACAATTGTTAAAAAAATATTGATTGTAAAAATAAAGCTTACAACATGGCTAAGAAAAGTGGTCTGTCGGCCTGCTGGGACAAATGTAAAACAGAACTTAAAAAATGTAAAACTAGCATTCTCAAGGCAAAAGCAGATTATGAACATAAGCTAGCTGTAAAGGTGCAAGATAATTATAAATCCTTTTTTCCATACATAAATAATAAAAAAGGTAGCAATAGAACAATTGGCCCCCTAAAGCAACAAAATGGAGAATTTATAACGGAGGATAGTGATATGGCTATCCATTACAATACTTATTTTGCCTCTGTCTATAACCCAAAACCTCACAACACTGATACATCAGGTCCAAGATATAGGTCTGTCACTCAAAATTGAGATCAATGATGTTAAAGACAGACTAAAGGCACTAGACCAAAATAAAGCCCAGGGTCCAGATGGCCTTCATCCAAGGGTGTTGAAGGAGTTGGCTGATGAGTTGGCACCCCCTGTGACCTATATTTTCCAGAGTTATATAGACAACGCTGAGGTACTGGAAGCATGGAGACAGACGGAAATCATTTCTCTCTATAAAAAAGGGTCTAGGCAAGAGATGGCTAACTATAGACCTATAAGTTTAACATCAATTTTGGGTAAAGTCCTGGAGGATATCATAAAAACATTCATTACAGAGACATTGACTACGTCAGGGGACACAGACTACAATCAACACGGTTTTAGGAAGGGCAGGTTGTGTCAAATGAACTTGTTGGAGTTCTATGGTAAGGTTAACCAGGCACTCAATTCATGTAATGCAGTCAACGTCATTTTCTTGGACTATTCAAAAGTCTTTGATAAGGTGCCCCATGGCCTCCTTATTGAGGCCTTAATCCGGCATGGCAAATATTACCCGCTGGATCGAAAACTGGCTGGCGGATAGAAGCCATAGGGTGTCCGTAAGGGGTTCCCTGTCAGGATGGGCACAGGTGTCTAGTTGGGTTCCCCAGGGTTTGGTATTGGGCCCATCCCTGTTTAAATTGTACATTTCATCCATACAAACATCAACTCCAGCATGGCTTTCCAAGTTTGCTGATGACACCAGGATAGGTTTCATAGTAAATTCTAAAGAAAAGTCAGATGCCCTACAACAAGCCCTAAATGAGCTTGCACAGTGGGCAGTATTGATGAAATCCACTTTTAACATTGATAAATGTAAGGTTATGCACTTAGGGAAGGATAATAGTCTTTGTAAATATAGTCTAAGTGGAGTAGAGCTCCAAGCGACAGATGAAAAGGACCTGGGTATTATGTTACTAACGATCTTAGCTTCAAGCCTCATTGCAGCCAGGCAATAAAGAAAGCCAGTGGGCTGCTGTATTTTATAAATAACCACATTAAGAGTAGAGACAGACAAGTGCTAATGCCCCTGTATAAAGCATTGGTTCGCCCACACCTGGAGTACTGTGCCCAGTTTTGGTCACCAGGGGGAAAAACAGAAAGCAATGCTCTGGAGCATGTACAGAGATGAGCAACCAAGCTGGTATTAGGTTTGGAAGAGCACAGTTACCACCAGAGGCTGCAGGAATTGGATCTTTACACACTGGAATTTCGTAGACTTAAGGGAGACATGTGCATGGTCTACAGAGCACTCCTAGATGTTGATTTATGGACCCAGCTGGGTTTTGAGTTTTGGGTCCAGGTTTATGAGACTAGGACACATCCACTTCAATTAAAGATTCTGACCTATCGCACAAAAATTGGGAAGTATTGGTTTAGTACTAGGGTCGCCAAAATATGGAATGGCCTTCCAATAGAGGTGGTGGCTAGTCAGACTATGTCAGAATTCAAGGCAAGATTGGATAATCATCTGATAGCTCAGGGTATTACAGGCTATAGTTAAAATTATGGCAGGCCATCGTGGATGTGTAAATGTCCGCTTGGCCCTGTACTAACCTATGAAACCTATAAGTCCTCAAGAGCCAGGCTTTGAGTCTGAGAGACCTGAGGTTTGGATACAGGATCTTCCCTTGGTGGGAAGTTAATAGGTTGTGCCTCCTGGGTAGGAGAATTGGTGTGGACACTGATATTGACAGCAGGAGAGGATACCATGGCTGTCTGGCCCAGTCTGCTGCTATCAGACTCATGGACGCAGGCTGTGACCTGAGTTTGAGTAGCACTCTGAAGATGAGAGGGAAGACAGGAAAGGCATATAGATGCTTTCCTGACCAGTCCAAAGCTAGAGCATCCAGGGGAATTGTGCCCCTGACTGGTGACCTGCAACAGAATAGGGGTAACGTGATTCTCGTGAGAGGCAAAGAGATCTATCTCTGGAGTGCCCCATCGTCTGAACCCTGAGTCCAGTATCTCTCTGTTCAGAGACCATTTGTGATGTGCCTGATTGATCCTGCTTAAAGCATCTGCCAGGGTATTGTCCTTGCCTGGTACACGAATGGCTTGCAAGGAAGCTTTCAGAGAGTAAGCAAGTTCCAAATTTTCATGGCCTCTGTGCACAGGGGGTCTGACCTTGTTCCCCTTCCTTGTTTATGTAAAACATTGTAGTGGTGTTGTCTGTTCTGACCTGCACCACCTTGCCCTGCATTAACTGGGAAAAACTTTTTAGAACCAGGAACACAGCTCTGAGCTCCAGCAGATTTATGTGGAGGAGAGACTCCATGCTTGACCAAGTGCCATGGGTAGTGTGCTCTCCTATATGAGCACCCCATCCTAACAGAGAAGCATCTGTTGTAAGGATGACTGAGGAATTTTTACTTTGAAAGGGAACTCCTGTACTTAGATTGTGGATATCTGTCCACCACTGCAGGGACTGGATCACTGCCCTTGTACAGGGATCAATTTTGACATATGGTATCTTCTTTGGCACCAGTGTGTCTGTAGATTAACTATATGTTTCTCATTCGAAATCTTGCTCCCAAGACCACTCCTGTTGCTGCAGCCATATGTCCCAGTATTTGCAAGTATCTTCTTGCAGGACATGGCCTTCCCAATTCGAATTAGGCAATCAGTTTCAGTATGGACTGAACTCTGTCCTCTGGAAGAAAAGCTCTTCCCTTTAAGGTGTTCAGTTCTGCTCCTGTGAAATGCAGGACTTGAACCGGTGTGAGGATGGACTTTTCCTGGTTTATCAGGAAGCCCAGAGACTGCAACAAATCTTTTGTTATTTCCAGGAGTGCTTGCACCTGCTGAAATAACTTTCCTACTATTAGCCAGTCATTGAGATAGGGAAAAACTGTAATTCCTAGTTTTTGTAAGAATGCCACTACCACTGCCAGGCATTTTGTGAATACCATTGGTGCTGAGGTTAGACCGAAGGGCTGGGCTGAGAACTGGTAATGACCTGAAAGGAGTCTGAATCTTAGATATTTTCTGTGAGACTCCCTTATGGGGATGTAGAAATAGGCATCTTTTAAGTCTAGAGATGCCAACCAATCTCCCTGCTGAATAACAGGTAAAATTAAAGGTAGGGTCACCATCCTGAATTTTGGCTTTGCCAGCTATTTGTTCAGATGCCTTAGGTCCAGAATAGGCCGCCACTACCCATTTTTCTTCTTGGTAAGAAAATACCAGAAGTGAAACCCTCTGCCCCTCTGAACGGTTGGTGCCTGCTCCACTGCTTTTATGCTGAGCAGGGTTTGAACCTCCTTTTCCAGGAGCTGTTCTTTGAGAAGGAAGGCTGGTTGGAATAGCCTTGACTTCAGAGGAGGGAAGGACTTGAAACTCAGGGACAGTCCCTGGCTCACTACTTCCAATACCCACATGTCTGTGGTCATGGCCTGCCAGGCCTGAAAGAAATGAGCCAGTCTGCCCCCTACCGGTATAGGGGAGGCGACCTCGGCAAAGGAGTCAAGGATTTTGTTTAGGTGGGTCCTGAGCCTGGGTGGATTAGGAACCCTTCCTGCCTATGGTCCTATAATACACAGTCTGCTGTGGGTATGGCTGCAGCTGTTAAACAGCTTGAGGCTGATAGAAGGGCCTGCCATAGGACCTTCCTCTACCTCCCCTTCCATAAGGCCTATAAGTAGAAGGCCTGTCCTTGGATGAATTACTCTTACAGGTAGTTTTGTGTTCATCCACCTTTTTCATATACTCTTCAGTCTGTTTGCCAAAGAGAGAATGATCCTGAACAGGGAAATCCATGGCCTTAGTCTGGGTATCCTGTGTTAGATTTGTAGCCCTTAGCCAAACAAATCTTCTCGGGGCTACAGTCAGAGTCATTATCCTAGCAGCATCATCATTGGCATCTGCTGCCATCTGGAACTGGTATTTGGATGTTTCCAGTCCAAATCTGGCTGTTTCTGCTAGGTCATCAGAGATAGGAGAGGGAACCTTCTCTGACATGGCCAAAATAGACTGCCACAGTGCCTTCTGATACTGTGCAGTGTAGACCTGGTAATTAGCTTGTCTGACCCCCAGAAAGGCAGCTAAATACCCCTTCTTTGACATACTGTCCATTTTCCTTGAATCCTTCTCAGGTGGGTAAGAGGATAAAGAAACCCTCGCCTTCTCACAGGCTGCCTGCTGGACTATACCCTGATGATCAGGGTGAAAATAGAGGAAGTCAGCCCCTTTCCTATCCAGTTGGTAGTTTTTGTAAGCCTTCTTGTCCAAAGGCATGACAGCGTTAGGGTTCTGTGGGATTGTGAATAAATCCTTCTTGAAGACTTTATTAATAGGCAGAAAAATCTTCCTAGTGGGTGTTAACCCCATCTTCTCCATATATTCTGCCTCCTCCTCCTCCTCCTCATCTTCTATGACCTCGGTGGTAGCCAGATCAAGGGCATCTACTATTTTCCTCACAAAGGAAAAATGAGAGGAAAAATCCTCAGGCCTAGGAGGAGAGCCAAATTATTGCTCAGGTGAGATTTCCAGTTCAATGGGCTCACCTTCCTCTTACTCTGGTAAATCATACTCCCCAGTATCCATCTCTTGAGACTGGGGGTCCGAGCAGGGAGTAATCTCCTGAATCCTTGGAGGAGGGGGGGTTGGAGAAGGTATAAACCCCTGAATTGTCTCAATGACTTTAATAGCCCTGGCAATTTCCTCAGCAGTAGGCAGACTGTGGGGCACAGAAGAATCCCCCGTAGGTTTTGCTTGGGGTTCGACGTGCTTGGTCTTCTTTAACTTTTTGGAGGAGACCAGACAGTCAGCCAGCCCACTCAGTCTCTTTAAAGAGATTAATCTCACCCTTCTCAGGGGTGGTAACAGAAGAAACTGCGGTTTCACCCGCTGATTTGGAAGGTGTTGGCTGGTTAGAGCCTGAAACACCCCTTAACTTCTTATTCAACCTATCCATTCTTTTTTCCACAGTTTTCTGTGGGAAAGATTTACAAATTTCACAGTCAGAAATCAAATGATCAGTTCCCAGGCAGAACACACAACTGTCATGGTTGTCTGCCTTGGCAAACATTTTCCCACACTTCACACAGTTTTTAAGACCTGGGGGACCAGTCTTTTTCTTAGGTTTTTCAGAATGTTCCATTTCCAGGAGAAAAACCTTAACCACAAGATTTTTTTTTTTTTTTTTGTGGTTGGTTCAGGAACCAATTAGGCCCCAAAAGAACTGATAAATTCAGAAAATTTGGAACTGGGTCAGCAGTTCTCGGAACCGATACAACGGTTCACAGTAACTGGGTTAGAGGTTATAAAGAAACCGGGTTAGCGGTTTATACAACACACATAAAACTTAACACAATAATATTTTTTAAAAAGAAAATAGAGACATTAAAGTGGAAAAAGTCCTCAACTAATAAATAACTACTCGGTTCCTAAACGGTTATACCAAACCACGAGGAACCAAGAAATAAGCGTTAAATCTAACTAAACTGAACAAATTAGACGTTACAATGAAATTAAACAATGAATGAAGGCAGCAGAAAGAAAATTATGTATAATTTAAGAAATTATACTTCACAAAAAGCCAACAACGACCTGAGGGATCTCCTGGGCATCTAGACTTGTGAGGTGGAGTAAGAAGTCTGAGACGTTGATAGAATGTACATCAGATGAGGGCAACAGTTTGAATGTTTCACGTGCCAATGGTTCCATCATTAGCATATAGTTCCATTCTCCAGGCAGTTCTACTGAGCAGGCTAACTGCAGAGAGTTAGGAATATGAGAAGAATAAATGGGGTTAGAAGAAATGTTTTCTGTGCGACATATTTTGGCTCAGCTGTAGCCATTGGCTCAAAAGGAGGTTCCATGAGTTTGGTAATGCACAAATTCAGGTCCAAAGGAGGGACTGGTTCCCTAATGGAAGGGAACATATATGCCAACCCTTTGAAAATTTTCTAAAAATAGGGTGTGAAGCTATTGTTCTCTGAGCACCTGCAGACAAATAAGGAGATATTGCTGCTAAGTGAACCTTAAAGGGTACCTAAACAAGCAGTTTTTTTTAAATTGCAAACTCCAAAATCTGGCTTCATATCAAGGTAAAGTAAAGGCTGATGTTTACATTTATGTTAAAACTGCATTTATGTAAATAACATAAATGCAGTTTCATAGCTTTGGAAAAATGTAAACATCAGCCTTTCACTTTCAGAAAACAGCCTTGGTTTCTCCCTAAGATGTCTGCCAAGTGTGTTAAGTGATGAGTCATGATGACATCATCTGAGCCAGAGACAGAGATCCACAAATATTTCTATAGTGCTAACTAGTGCTTCTTTCCCTCTTTATTTTGAATTGTTGTACCAGAATGATCAACAACATTTAGTAACTCATGGATTATTTTGATCAGTACACATTAGGCTCTAATTTTGTTCATTTTGTTTACTTTAACTTGCGGAAAATGTTTTGCAATCCAGCTGACTTTTTCTTTGGCAAACTGCATTACAGTACAACACTTCAAATACCTGATGATCTAGTTGTTATATGATGCACTGAATTTTGCTTTTTGTTAACCAGGAGAGACACACTAAGCTGAAAGCTTGTTTACAAGTGTGGCCTGGGAGCACAAGGAAGTTTAGTGACTTGCTCAGTGTCACACAGCAAAGTCCCGGTCTTGTTCAGTTCCAAAGCTCATGCTCTCTTGTTAATCCACAAATAAGGCTTTCTTTTTCCATGTGAACCCCCTATAAACATAGAAACATAGAATGTGATGGCAGATAAGGACCACTTGGCCCACTTCGCCTGCCTTCTGCTAAACACCCCACCATCCATACTATGTCCTTAGCACTGCCTGAGGCCACATGTGATTCTGCGGTCTCATGAAGAGAATTATTACACCTCAAATTGTAATCTTGTACCTCAGAGAGTTGTGCACACCTATTCTGATACACACCATCAGCTGGCACTGTTAAAAAATGCCTCCCAAATCACTCTCCAGTCCACATTCTCAGTGTTTGACTTCTGCTCCCACAGTAAACAGTGAATGGATCACCACCCTTCTGCACAGTGAAGGTAGTATGCACAGTTCCCTGTTGTGTTTTTTTCCCACCTCGTTACCCAACAACTAGATCTTCCTGGAGGGACAAGCAATAAGCATCATGACCCACTAGAAAAACTGCTGTTCATGCCCTCATAAGGGCTGCACTTACAATGGATAACAATATTATCAGCAGGAGAGGCATACTAATACCTTGAGCGAATCCACCTGACTTCCAGTGTCAGTCTACTCCTTTACCTGTGATCTGCAGAACCACGTAGAACAGTTCCCAGCAATTTTTCTCCAGTACTTTTCTGTGCTCTACTCCATAATGTGAGTTGGCTGGCTACCACCCTTCCAAATCTTGAATGAGCTATACACAACTCCCTTAATACTGTCCTAACAAACATCAACACCACCACCACCACCCCCAACCGAGTGTAATCTCCCTACACTGAATTCAAGTAACAGTTTAGGTGCAGCCCTGCCACTCTGAGTATTTGTCATCGCTAGCTACTCTCATCCACAGTCAGGTAGTGATCATGATGCTGGCAGCCCCACATTTCAGATCTCACAGTGATCTGCTCAGCGTCCTCCTTCATGTCTTCAACTAACCTGAACATAGCTGTACCCTGCTGAAATGGCCTCTTCAGTCCCTCTCTCTCATTCATTCTTCTCACCTGCTCCCCACACCCAAAACTGGTGAGTTCACTACCCTTCCGCATCATGAATGTGTTTAGTACAGTCTCCCGTGTTATATTTACAAATTAATAAACATGATCTTCTGGTAAGCCAGGCTGATAGCAGCATGGCACAAGTGGAAAATAAGCATTCCTACCCATATAAGATCTCAGCCACCTATGATTAGGCATTATTATATGATGTGCATAATGATGTGCACACCCATCATTTAATAGTGTCTAATCAAAGGTAGCCTAGATCTTTTACGGTTAGGAAAGCCCATCATTCCCCTTGTTCCCTGCTGCTATGAGCCTGACTTACTGGAAAGATAGGTTTATATTTGATATGTCAAAATAAACCGGGGACTGTACTACTTGCATTCATGATGCAGAAGGGTGATGAGCTGACCAGTTTTTGGTGTGAAGAGGAATAGTGAAGAATGAATACCAAAGGAACTGAAAAGGCCACTTTTGCAAGGTACTGCTGTATTCAGGGAAGGGGGATGACAGAAGAAGAGAAATATGAGCAGATTACTGTGAGAAATAAGATGTGGGGCTGCCAGCACCTTGATCACTACCTGACCCCGTTGTCCTGGCCAACATTCCCCTTCCCATAAAACCAGTTCATGCAATTGTCCAAGGCTGTGTGTGGATATTAATATATGAAATGGATGCCACTACATGTTCAGTCACTTCACTACCAGTCTAGTATTGCTTGTAAAGCACTTTATGATACAGTGTGTATGAAAACCACTATATAAATGCTAATTCTTATTATTATTTCCCATGGAAAAAGAAGACAAGACCAACATATATTTGAGTTTGAGAAAGTGTGAACTCTAACATTAGACTGCACAAGAACTTTACTACAAAAAAAGTGGTGGCTCTAGGGGGTGGTGAAGGGTGTGGCTGCACCCCCCTCATATAGTAACATACTTGCTTGCTGTTGCATTTCACTTTGTTGAAGAAGTCTGATTTATTGATTGTACAAATATTTATATTCAAACTATAGATTACATTTGTAGGTTCTGTCAAAAACATACTAGAAAAGAATAATAGCAGAAAATATAAAGGTTTAATAAAAATGTTAAAAAGTGCATATTAAGCATGCACACCACCCCAGCACCGCCATTGTAGCATTCTGGATCCACCATAACCACTAGACCACCAGGTTATTCAAGATTTGTACTGCACTGTGGTTTGCCACAGAGAAATTCGGTTGGATTAAAACACATTTTTCAGCATGTTAAAGTAAACAAAATAAACAGAACCATAGCCTGACATGTACATTATACAAAATAATGCACATGGTTTTGACCATTTAGGTGAAACAATTCTATACAAAGGGAATGAAGACCTAGTTTGCAATATAGAGAGCCATGTATCTCACTGACTTTGGCTCAAATGATGTCATCACATAACACATTTGGTGGCCATTTTAGGAAGCAGGTAAGATAGTTTTTTTGAAATTGGAAGACTGATTTTACAATTTTCAAATGCTCTGGAACAACATTTAGGTCAATTATGTAAATGTAGTTTTAGCATTAATGAATACAGCAGCCTTTCCTTTAGTCACTTACAGATTCATATTTTTGAATAGTCTGTTGTCAAAATGTTGTTTAGGTATCCTTTAAGGGTTCCAGGCCTGAGGCCTATAGACTGCAAGTCCACAAGACAATCAAGCAATGTGGGCAAACCTGCCCTGAGGGGATTACTTTTCCTAGGCTTGCACCAAATGGTAAATCTTTTCCATTTTGAAGCATACGTCGTTCTTGTAGAGGTTTTCAGATACACTTTCAGTACTTTAAATACTTCTTCTGATAGATTAAACTCAGAAAATTCTAACTCCTCAAGAACCAAGCCTTCAGGTGAAGGCTCTCATGGTTTGGAAAAACTATTTGCCCCAGGACAGTTGTTAGAAGACAATCTGTGGGACAGACGAATGGGTTTCTTGGTGGACAGCTTGAGCAGCAAAGGGTAACAAGGCTATCTGGCCCAGTCTGGAGCAATCAGTATCATGGTTGCAGACTAACTCCTTCATCTGAGAAGAACTCTCAACACCAGAGGAATTGGAGAGAAGGCGTAGAGAAATTTCCCCCTCTAATCCAGGGCTAGTGCATCCCTGGGCACTGTTCCAAAGGATGGTGGCCTGCAGCAATACAGTGGAAGCTGATGACTGTCTTTTGAGGCAAACAGATCTATTTCTGTGGTGCCCCACCACCTGAAAATTGTATCCAACACTTGCCTGTTCAGAGCCCATTCGTGGTGATACTGGCCGATTCTGCTGAGTGAATCCACCAGTGTATTGTCCTTCCCTGGAAGATGAATGTCAGACAGATGGACCTCCAGGGAATAAGCTAGGGACCAAATTTTCATGGCCTCTGTACACAGCCTTGAAGATCTGGTACCCCCCTGCTTGTTAATGTACCACATGGTGGTTGTATTGTCTGTCCTGACTGATCCCTCAATCGAGTGGCAAAGGCCTTTAGAGCAAGGAAGACTGCTCTCAACTCTAAAAAGCTGATGTGGTTTGGACTCCTGAAGTGACCAAATCCCACTGATTTTGATGTCACCTGTGTGCGCCACCCACCCTAGGAGGGAAGCATCTGTTCTGTGGTGCTGTTGCTGAAAAGGGATGCTCTGTTTAAGGTTTTCCCTTTCTTTCCACCATTGCAGAGTCAGTAATAGAGTTCTCATAGCAGGCACCAACTTTGACATGGGATCCTTTCTTCTGGGACAAATGGAGCATAGACACTGTGGCAGGAGCCCTCTAAAACCATCCCAGGCTTACCTGCTCATTTATCCCACAAACAGAGCATAGACAGTGTGGTAGGGGCCCTCTAAAACCGGTCCAGGCTTACCTGCTCATTTATCCCACAAATGGAGCATAGACACTGTGGTAGGAGCCCTCTAAAACCGGCCCAGGCTTACCTGCTCATTTATCCCACAAATGAAGCATAGACACTGTGGCAGGAGCACTCTAAAACCATCCCAGGGTTACCTGCTCATTTATCCCACAAACGGAGCATAGACACTGTGGCAGGAGCCCTCTAAAACCATCCCCGGCTTACCTGCTCATTTATCCCACAAACAGAGCTTAGTCACTGTGGTAGGAGCCCTCTAAAACCATCCCAGACTTACCTGCTCATTTATCCCACAAACGGAGCATAGACACTGTGGCAGGAGCACTCTAAAACTGGCCCAGGCTTACCTGCTACTTTATCCCACAAATGGAGCATAGGTACTGTGGTAGGAGACCTCTAAAACTGGCCCAGGCTTACCTGCTCATTTATCCCACAAATGGAGCATAGACATTGTGGCAGGAACCCTCAAATTGGTCCAGGCTTACCTGCTCATTTGTCCCACAAATGGGGCATATACAAAGTGGCAGGAGCCCTCTAAAACCAGCCCAGGTACAAAGAGCAAGTGGCACAACATTCTCAGCTTCCTAGTGTTTTTTACAGAACTTTTAAAGGTTTTTTTTTTTAATCAGCAGAGGCATACTGATTGGTTCTGGGTAGCTATTCTACTACCAGTTTCAACATGGTTTTTCAGTGCATATGGACTGTACTTTAAGAACCTATGCTGTATGTTCTACTGGACTGGTATCCGAGAACAAGTTGCTCCAATTACGACTTGAGCATTTAGAAAATGGAGCCTGCCTGTCCATATTAGATTACTGGGAGTTCATGAGGGGTCAGAAGGAGATGATCTTCTGCTCTACATCTGTCAGCTATTGCAATGTATCCTGGATTTTACTACAACTGACTCTGTTCACAAGGTTTATCTGGTCACACCTCAGAGACCCGCACAGGACTTAGATTTACCACGTGCCATTTTAATTACAACAGCAAGACAACACATAAGGGATCGGGTCCTACAACTTACAAAAGTTAAAGGCCCACTCCAACTTCCAGAAGGCCCTCATATTTTCTTCTTCCCAGACTTAAGTTTCGCCACCTGCCAGTGCTGGAAGGCCTTTGATGTGGAGCATGGCGAATTGAAATCGTAGGGGTCAGCCTTCGCTCCTCTCCCCGCAAAGTTCAGAATTTCATACACGGTAAAACTTTTATTTTCAATGATCCTACTGAAGTAGGAAAGAGTTTACTAAAAATTAAAGAAGACTTTCTCCATGGGTCAACTGCATCTGAGGAGCACAATGAGGGCTGAATTCCATTACCATCTACATTGACTGTTCTATTCCCGGCTCTCTATGGAACTTTTTTGGTGTTATACTTACTGCAGACTGAGTTCTCTTACTCTGTTTAAAACATTAATAGCATAATAGCATAATAGCATAGCATGATTTTGCTGAGCAGACCCAAATAATGCATAGTTTTTTTATCAACAGGGGATACCCTAAAAGCACAGTGGACAGAGCACTCTCCCGGGTCAGTAACATGCCCCGTAACCTTGACCCCCGGAGGAGGGATACTGTCACACAAGAACAACGGCGAATTCCACTAGTTCTTCCTTTCCATCAGAGCACACCTTCTCTTCACAGGATCATCACTAGTAACTTTCCCATTTTGCAAACTGACCCTAACATTGGTGCTTCCTTTACAGAACCACCTATTGCCTCCTCACCGCCGCCACCTAACTCAAGTGCACCTCCTGGTAGAAAGCAGCCTACCCCTCCCAACAGTTCTCCCCAGGTACCAAACCTGCAACAGGGCTCGCTGCTACACCTGCAAATTTATTTCCAGTGTAACTGAGATTCGGGGCCTACAGGTGTTTTCACATCACCAAGGAGTTCTCATGTACCTCCACTAATGTAGTGTACTGTATTCTTTGCAGAGGTGTTCAGCTATTTACATCGGAGAAACTGGTAGGCGTCTTGCTGACTGTTTCTAGGAACATTACGAAGCGGTCCGAATGGTGAAACTGCTAAACCCATTGTATCCCACTTTATCTCCAGGGACCACAATGTCAATGACCTTTCTGTTTGTGTTCTTCAGCAGGCTTCCAGGATCCTAACCATAGAAAAACATGGAAGCCAAGCTGATCATCCGCCTTGGCTCCCAGCAGCCCTCTGGTTTAAAATGATAGACTTATTTTCCACTAACATCTTTCAGCCTCCCTATTTTTCCCAAAGTCAATTTGTTTTTGTACTGATTTATTTTTCTTTCACCATATGTCTCATTTCTGTCTCCTTCTCACACATTTGTCACCTTTCAGCCTTCTTACAAGGCCTTGTTAATCAGTCTCTACCTGGGAACTTCCCAGCTCTTTCTCTCCCATTATGTTTTATCTTTCCGTCATCACCTTTTGTTTCACAGATTCTCTTAATCTTACCATTTATCACTTCTTCTCCTTTGCCTCCTCTTCTTCTTTCTCCACAGCTATATCTCTCTCATTTTACATCTCCTCTACACTAACTTGTTTTTTTTTCTTTTAGATATTTCCTGAAGAAGACCTAAGGTTGAAACGTAGATTTTTAACTCTATTTTCTATTTTCAGCGTGCATTTAATATAACCATTTTGTTTTGCTTTTAGACCACATGCTGACGCAGCGCCTTGTCTTTATTAATAGCATAAGCTTATTACCGATATTGTCAGTTGTACTTCAGCTGTTCATAGCTAAAGTGAAGGTTTGGTGGCTTGCCTCTACTAACGGTTATATTTTCAATTTTCTCTTTATTTCATGGACTTTATATAAGTCATTGGTTGACTTAGTGGGTCTAGTACCCCGGGACTTATCGGACACTTACATATATATGGTATTTAGTCCATGGTCATGGCTATAACTGGAATTTGTTAAACTTCCTTCTGCTGTTTATTCAGTTTTACTTCCCTTCCCCTGTTGTACCAAAAGATGATAAGAAAAGTATCCTATTTTACTGTACAAGTGTAGCTATATCACTTTGTATGCCTTGGAATCCAGTATGTATATGCTGTATATCAGTTTTGATATATTGAATAAAAAAGTAAAAACCAAAAAAGAACCCACCTAAGCTGTATGTTAGCCAGATTTGTATACTGCTCACATTGTATTTTATGCCCATTACTCTGCCTTCTGACTGTGCTAGCTTGCTAGTTTGCATAGTGCATTAATCTGATTTTAGATGTATGTTTCATTTCATTAATTGAGATAGCAGTGCATGTTACCTTACCCCCCACCCCATTCCTTGTGTGGGACAGGTGACTCCCCTTCACTAATTGATATATATCTCTCTTCCTCTCCACAGGCTTACCTGCTCATTTATCCCACAAACTAAGCCTTCTCAAACTGGCCCAGGTACAAAGAGCAAGTGGCACAACATTCTCGGCTTCCTAGTGTAGCCCGTTGATGCACAGCAAGTGCGCCCCTCAACTTAATTTATAGGTCCTTAAGGTCACGTGACCGACTCCTTCAGTATTTACTAGGTCCCCTTTTCTTCATTAGTTGGTTATATTTTGTGACCACTAGGAGTCACTAGTGCACATCCCTTTCTATACTTTTCCCTACCATTTTCAGCTCAATCCCTTCCCACATTCTGGCTACTGACTCAGATTGTTCTCCACCTCTCCCTTACGTCTATACTTTTTTCCCACTGGCCATTCAGGGGTTTTGAACCCTCGACCCTTCACATCACATGCAGGTACCCTACCACTGCACTACTGGCCAGGTTCAATGACAGTTGTGCAGTTATCTACTTTATCTATCTTATGTATTTCCCATCCATCATCTGTCATACTCTACCCCCCCCAAAACTGGAATTCTTGGCTGCACACTTTTTTTTTTTAACTTACAAAATACTTTTTATTTAGTTTTTTTTGTAAAAAATGTACAGTACATCTCTTTGTTTTAAGAAAGTTGACATTACATACAAAGCATATGGTAAATCAATTAAGAATACCTTATTGCTTATAGTTTCTTCATATCTGTGTTTTGTATTTTCAGGAAAGGGTTCTGTCTTCCAATGGCCTGATCGCCCTTCAGCAAGTGTCTTTTTTGGTCTTGAATATATCATCTTTTGAGTTCCTCTTTGTTCCTGCTTGAATAAACTAATATTGTACCATATGACTCTATTAACCTTCAAAGATTGTACTTCACCTTTGGCAATGTAAATAAAGCTTCTGTTAAACAATAAAAATTTAACTATATAACTTATTCTGTGCAAAGTCATATTCTTGTCTCAGAACAGGACAATCAGGAGCTTAAAGGGCACAGAGGCAGAAAGTAAGTAGAGAAAGAAAAAGAGGGAAAAAAAAAACAGCGGAAAGAGTAAGGATTCCAAACAACAGTTAAGGGGCCAGAAATAAGACATGATGGGAGTGGTGCAGTGCAGTGGCTGTGGAGCAGCAGTCTTCCGTGAGACGTTCTGGAGGATGCGGTGTTGTCCCATCTGCAGGTACCTCTCTGGGCTCAGGGAGGAGGTTGCTCATCTCCAGGCTGAGTTGGCCAGGGTTTGTGGGACCTCCTCCTCCATCCAGGGACCACCAGTGCCACTGCTGTTGCCTCAGAGGTTGCCAAGAAAGAGGAGCGGTTGGACCACAGTGGGCTCAGGGAGGGTGAGGGTGGTGGAACAGAGGTGCATCCCTCCAGTTGTACCTCTACACAATTCCTATGCCATTCTGGCAAAGTGTGGTTCCTCTATGGAGGCACCTGCAGTGGAGACCAATGAGGATGCTGGGAACCTCCACAAAGGAGACCCACAGGAGGGTGGCATGGGACCTCACAGGGGAAGGAAACAACTCCTGGTGGGGGACTCCATTGTTAGGAAGGTAGAACTGGGGGAGGAAGGGGAGAGGGAAGTAAGGTGCCTGCCTGGCGCCATGGCTTGGAGGGTCAGGGAGCTAATCCTCAGGATTGCTGGAGCAGCTGCACAGGGGAGGGAGCTGGATGTCATTGTCCACCTAGGGACAAATGACCTGGCTAAGAAAGGGATTAGAACAGTGCAGGAAGAGTTTGTGGAATTGGGGAGGCACCTTAGACAAGTAGCATGCATGGTAACCTTCTCGGAGGTGCTGCCCATCTATGGCATAGGAGAGGCTAGGGTGTTCTGCAACATGGGATTCAATCAGTGGTTGAAAAACTGGTGCAGAGCTCAGGGACTTGGCTTCATTGGGGACTGGGGTCCACCTGGAGTGATGCAAGCCTATACTGGCATGATGGGCTGTACCTGTCCAGGAGGGGAACCAGGATCCTAGGTGACAGGTTTAAATGCTTCATTGGCAAGCATTTAAACTGGCCAAGGGGGGAGGCACTGGAAAGGAGCAGGGAAATCGTAGCACCCCCCAAAAAATCACATTAGTAAGTGTGGTAAACACCAACATAGAGGTGGTGATAGGGAGAAGGGCAGGGGTAAATGGGGAAAGTGACAAAGGCAAGAAGGACAGGGATGGGGCAAAAAGGAGCAAGGCCATCAGGAAATGGAGGGTAATGAGTACCAATGCTCATAGTCTGGGCAACAAGCTCCCTGAGCGGGTGGCCTTGATGGAAGAGGGATGCCTGGATATTGTAGCAGTCACAGAAACATGGTACACAGAGAACCATGACTGGGATGTTAATGTACCAGGGTACATAACCTACAGGAGAGACAGGCAGGAGAGAAGAGGGGGAGGAGTAGCTATCTATGTAAAGGAAGAGATAAAAGTAACTGAACAAAAGAGTAAACAGGGAGGAGAGGAGGCACTATGGGTCACCTTGGAGACTGGAAAGGCCACCACAATCCGCACAGGGGTTGTATACAGACCCCCATGTCAGGAGGAGGGAATGGACAAGGATATGATAGAAGGCATTCTTAGGATGGCAGAGAAAGGGGAGATACTGTTAATGGGAGACCTGAATATGCCAGATGTTAACTGGAGCACATTTGCTGCAGCCACATCCAAGAGCAGGGCCATTCTCGATGCCCTACAGGTGGCAGGCCTCAGACAGCTAGTTTCGGAACCCACTCATGAGGGAGCAATCTTAGACCTCGTACTCTCAAATGGGGGCAGTGAGAGGATGTCAGACCTAGAAGTGGGTTGCCATCTGGGAACAAGTGACCATCAAACAGTGTGGTTCACGCTAAACTCAGCTATAGAGTCAAGCCATACAAAAGTGAGGGTACTGGACTTCAGGAGGGCTGACTTTTGCAAGATGGGAGAGTGCCTCAGAAAAGCACTAGCAAACAGGCCAGAAGGAGGGGTGGAGCAACAATGGGGAATCATCAAAACTGCCATCACAGAGGCAACAAGCCTTTGTGTGAAGCAAATAAACAAATCAAAACGAAAGAAAAAGTCACTATGGTTCTCAAAAGAGGTGGCTGGGAAAGTCAGGGAGAAAAAGATAGCATTCAGGAAGTATAAGGAAACACAGTAGGAGCAGGACAGAGAGCTGTAGCAGTTAAGGCAGAAGGAAGCAGGAAGGGAAATCAGAATATCAAAGGCCCAAACTGAGGAAAAGATAGCCAACTCGGTTAAGAAGGGGGATAAAACCTTTTATAGGTACATCAGAGAGCGTAGAAAGACAAAGGGGAGGGATAGTGAGGCTGAATAGAATGAATGGTGGGTGGGCAGGGGGGACAGTGAAAAAGCAGGGATACTGAATGAATATTTCTGCTCAGTATTCACAAAAGAGGAGGGGGAAGTGCCTAATCTAATTAACAGAAGACTCCTGATGGGGGGGGGTCAATCCCAGCCCTTTCACAGAAGAAAGGGTTCTGTAAGAACTCCTAAAACTGAAGGTGAACAAAGCAGTGGGGCCTGATGGAATTCACCCCAGAATTCTAAAAGAATTAAGGGGGGAACTAGTGAAACCATTGACTACTCTTTTTAATAAATCATGGGAGGATGGTATGATACCCGAGGAGTGGAGGAAGGCGGATGTGATTCCCCTTCACAAATGTGGGACCAAGACAGAGGCAGGAAACTACAGACCTCTCAGTTTGACCTCTGTGGTAGGGAAAGTGATGGAGTCACTTCTGAAGGAAAGAGTTGTTGAGTATCTTGAGGCCAGTGGGGCACAGGACCCAAGGCGGCATGGGTTCACAGCATGAAGGTCATGTTAGACAAATCTAATTGATTTATTTGACTGGGTGACCAAAGTAGTAGACCAGGGAGGGGCTGTGGACATGGCCTACCTAGACTTTAGCAAGGCATTAGACACAGTCCCACACAAAAGATTAATAGATTAACCAGCCTGGGAGTGGGTCCCAGGGTGGTAGCCTGGGTAAAACATTGGCTGGACAACAGGACACAGAAGGTAATTGTAAATGGAGTCCACTCTGAAGAAAGAGGGGTTACTAGTGGGGTACCGCAGGGTTCAGTACTGGGTCCAGTCCTTTTTAATGTCTTTATAAATGTCATTGCAGAGGGACTAGAAGGAAAAGTATGCCTCTTTGCAGATGACACAAAGATCTGCAACATGGTTGATACACAAGGAGGCGTGGAAAGGATGAGAAGGGACTTGGCAAGGTTGGAGGAATGGTCAGAAGTATGGCAGCTAGGATTCACTGCAAAGAAGTGCAAAATAATGCACCTGGGAAACAAGAACCCAGGGGAAGATTACACAATGGGGAGGGGGGGGAGAGGTAGTAACAACAACAAAAAAAGGAAAGGGATCTGGGGGTAATCATATCAGATGACCTTAAGGTTAGTAAGCAATGTGAGAAGGCAGCAGGGAGTGCTGGGGGTATACTGGGATGCATAGTGTAATCCCCTACAAATGGGGGTTTCTAAAAGCTTTCCTGGAGCTTGCCTGGGTGCTCCATGCCTGACTGGTGTTCGGCGTAAGGCTGTTAAATGCGGGCGGTGTGAGTGCTTTTGGAGCCTCCGGTGCTGCCTCTTTAAGAGCTGCCTGCTCGCAGGCTGTAGCAGTGCAAATAGGGGGACTGGGGTTTCCCTGCTTGAATCCAGCCCTGGACTGCTGTCTGATCGCTCCATTTCTGCAGTCGCTAGGAGCGCTGAGGGAGCCCCCTCAGAAGGTGTAACTATTTGCCTGAAATCATTTAGAGTGATAGGAAAAATGCAGTTTTGTTTAACCTGCCTCTGTTGCAGATGGGACTCTGTGTGCTGTGCCCCTCCATCTTGGACCAGGACAGTTCGAGGGGTCCAATGAGAGCGAGGGGGTATCTAAACTGGAGTAAAAAGGCAGCCAACCAGAAACCAGAACTCTAGATGGAGCCGGCTGACCAATGTGGACACAGCTTGTAGTTCTGGGAAGTGGCATTCTGGGCCATGGCGCCGTTTTTGCACCAATGAGGGCAATAATGAGTGACTGGTATCTGCAGCCCTCCAATGGGATCGGGTGGCGCCCGAATAGAGAGACTTGCCCTAACTGCCAAAGGGCAGAGATGCTGTGGCTGTGAGCGAGGAAGGAGCTCTGGGCTTCTGCGCAGGAAGCACGTGTGTGTGGTGCATGCCAATTTCGGGCGGCTCGGTCACCATTAGATTCGGACTAAATCCACGGGGCAGTGGTCAGAGGAGGCTGTGCAGGAGCGCAGCTACCTACTAGGCTCACCCTGTAGAGGACTGGAGAATCTGTTAAATCGTGCTTGGTCTGTCAGGACAGTGAAGCTGCAGTGAGATCCCCGTATAGCTGTGAGTTCAGTCGGGTCTTAGAAGCAGCTGCCTGGTATGGTACCCATCTGTTGTTTTCCATATAAATGTGTGAGGAGGCCTTTGAAGCTCAGGCTCAGCCCTGCGAGTGGTGAAAGAGTGGTTCTCTGTTGGAGTTGTGAGTACTGAATCAGGGTAGCTCCCTGTTAAAGGTTACAAAAAAGGCAAAATCGTCTTGTTGTATTGCTGACTGTACTAGTTGAGCTTTCTGGCTCCATCTGATCTGCTCAGGAATTAAATGAAACATAGAAACATAGAAGTTGACGGCAGATAAGGACCGCAAGGCCCATCCAGTCTGCCCATTTCTTTTTCTACCTTATAAATGTGCCATCGGCCTTTGCTCTGTCAGTGACCTATCTATTCATAGTCATTTGTATTGCTCCCTTATGCCTATCCCATGCCTGTTTGAAGCCCTGCACTGTATTCATAGCCACCACTTCTTGTGGTAAGCCATTCCATGCATCTACCACCCTTTCTGTGAAAAAGAATTTCCTCACATTCCCCCTTAATCGGCCTCCCTCTAATCTCATGCTGTGTCCTCTTGTCCTGCTATTTTTCTTATATTTAAACATGTTAGACTCTTTCACCTTGTTTATGCCCTTAAGGTGTTTAAATGTCTCGATCATATCACCTCTCTCCCTCCTTTGCTCAAGGGTATACATATTGAGCTCCGTTAATCTGTCCTTAAATGCTCGTTTGTGTCAGGGCCCCAACTAGCTGCATCGAGGAACTGGCCATTAGGGCTTGGGTACCCATAGACAGTAATTTATAGGTTAGGCCTGAGCACAGAGCCATAGGTAGATTCTCATATATTGTATGTGGTAAGCTAATCAACCTGATTCCCCCCGGCCCTTGTTATCTCCCCTTAAATAAATCAGATTGCTTGTTTTGCAAAAGTACACTGGCTGGTTTGTGTTTTACCGGTGACATACTGCACAGTGAATATTTGATAACTGTACCTTACTTTCCAGGGGGTCCCCGGAGTGAGCTGAGTGGTTTGAGCCGGGGGGTAAGTGTTCAGGGTAAGGACATTGTAATTAAACTGTGTGAGCCACTAGTGGGAAGAAAGAGGGGTTGCAACAACCCAGAGGGCTGTGACTGAGTCAACCTTGACTGTTCTAACCCCGACCTCTGGGTGGAGGCACCCATCAACGGATCTGGGCCCCTCACCCTGTCACAGCTGAGGCAGGCAGGGGTAGTAGTCCTTAGGATAGCGCCCCTGGGGGTTACACATAGGGAGAGGTATCACCAGCAGAAAACAGGAAGTTGTTATCCCTCTGTACAGACAGTTGGTGAGACCCCATCTGGAGTACTGCATCCAGTTCCGGACACCCCATCTCCGCAAGGACATAGACAGGATAAAGGCAGTCCAGAGGAAGGCAACTAAAATGGTGCAGGGTCTGCAAGAGAAGCCGTACGAGGAGAGACTAAAGGAGCTTAATATGTATACCCTTGAGGAAAGAAGGGAGAGGGGGGACATGATAGAAACTTTTAAGTACCTCAGTGGAATCAACAAAGTCCAAGAGGGTAGCATCTTTTAGAAAAAGAGACGTGCAAGAACAAGAAGACACAATTTAAAGATGGGGGGGGGGCGGTTCCGGGGCAATGTGAGGAAGTATTTTTTCACAGAGAGGGTAGTAGATGCATGGAACAGCCTTCCTGAGGAGGTTGTGAGGTCTAAAACTGTGGGAGAATTCAAGAATGCATGGGAAAGACATAAGGCAATTCTTCTGGGGGGGTAGGAAGAAATAGGCTGCTGGTTAGCTAGGGTCTGCGACCTATCCTGTAGGTAGGGAAATGGACAGACTAGGTGGGTCAAGCGGTCCTTATCTGCCGTCAAAGTCTATGTTTCTATCATGTAACATCTAAATTATGTTTTCTTAGGCCTTTTAGAAGTTAATTCAATTATGAAGACAAATCCATTTTTACCTTACAGGAAGCCGGTAGCCTGGCTAATCTAGTTGTGCTACCTTCAGATGGCAGCACACAACACTGTTAAGGTTGGGGGGGGAAGGTGACGGTCCCGTCCTTCCTCCCTCCCTCCCTCCTTCACCACAGGAGTATATATTGCTCTAGTACCGGTGTGCCTGTACATTTTTCTGTATAATTATAATAAGGTAACCATCTAGAATTAAACTTATCAGACAGCAACCTCAGACGTGCTGTGGCCCCCCTCAGAATCTTTAATGTGACTTACATTAGTTACCCATTGAGACAATGTCGGGGGGTGGGCGCTAAGTTAGTGCTGCGTGATGGTCCTTGAGGCCGCCGCTATCAGGATGTAAAATAAATACTTTTGGGCACCTGACCTTATCTCAAGTGGTGGAAGGCCAAGTACCATATTCTTCGGACCCAATCTTCCCTCCAAATGAAAAATTTCTGTGATAGCTTGAGTTATTTCTTCCCAGTAATTAGTAAGTTGAGGGCAACTCCAAAATATATGGGTGGTTGTGCCCCCTTGCTCCACAGCCCCTCCAGCAGCTATCTGTGGGAGGTGATGTGTATTGCTGCGAAATTACTGGGGTTATAAAGAATCTGCACACCACCTTCCAACGATGTTCCTTCCATGTTGGGGAATTAGATGCTTTACTAACCCCTAGCCAAATCCCCCCCCCCCAATTCCTTATCTGACAACTTTGTGTCTAGTTCCTCTTCCCACTTATGTTCTCTGCTTTGGACCTGTAAGGTACCTTCACCCTCCCGTAGCATCTTATAAATATATGAAATGAACCCTTTCATGTCCCTGATTTGGGCTTTTTGATATGTCCCAACTAGAGGCGGTGCTATGGGGCTGGACAAGGCAGCTAGGCCCACCCTCGTCTCAATGTAATTCCTGCATTGTAAATATTTATAAAAATCCTGCCAGGGAAGGCTGAATTCCTGATGTAAGTCTGTAAAGCTTTTCAGGACATTTCCCTGCAGGAATTGGATAAGATGGGTTAGTCCTTGTCTTTTCTAGTTTAAAAAACTGCTGTCTTTATTATTTAAAGGGAAGTGGGGAAGGTAAGTCAGGGGTATATGAGGCCACACTAGCGTTGGGGTCTCCCATTTCTGTCGTGTTTGTAGCCAGATCTCTAGAGTATGTTTGGTCCATCTGTTTTTAATTCTATTTATGTCCGGTCTGAGGGCTATCCATACCAGAAATTTGAGAGGTATCTCTGGGGATGCATTTTGCTCCATTGTGTACCAGCTGACTTTGTGGCCCGGTGATATCATATGCAGTATTGGCAGGGTCTAAGCTGCCATGTAGTAATTATAAAAATGTGGGACTGCCAGCCCTCCCCTCTCCCTGGCCTCCGACATTAGCTTCCATCTTTTCCTGGGACGCCGTCCGGCCCAAATGAATTTGCTCAGTCTCCGCCGCAATTCCTTCCAGTCTCCTCATCTGAACGGGATCGGCAGATTCATGAACAAAAACAAGTATCTGGGTAGTATATTCATCTTCACTGTTTCAACTCTGTTAGAATGGGTCAACGGCATGTCTTGCCAGCGGTTCATGTCCGCAAAGACTTGCTGTTTTAGTGTCCCATAGTTAAATGAGTATAGTTTCGATAGCTTGGTGGGTATCTGTATGCCCAGGTACCTTATCCTGTCCTTAGCCAAGGAGAAGGGCGAGCTAAGATTCAGACCTTGGGATTTCCCCTCCCCCTCCTGATCATCAACATTTCCGACTTACCCTCATTCACCTTAAATCCTGATATTCTCCCAAATCTATTCAACAGCTGTAAAAGTTGGGGAAGAGAGGTCTCTGGATTGCTCATGTAAATTAGGGTGTCATCCGCGTACATAGAGACTTTATTCATTACTCCATTTACTTCAATCCCCTCTATATTATTATTTTGCTTTATGGCCTGAGCCAAGGATTCTATGCTTAATGCAAATAACAGGGGGGATAGGGGACATCCCTGCCTCGTTCCACATCTGACCCTTAAAGTATCTGACACTGCCCCATTGACTTTGACCCTGGCAGATGGATTTTGATAAGCTAGCATGGTCCATTTTAAGAAATTACCCCCTATTCCTATATGTGTTAGAATTTTTCCCATATATGTCCAATTAATATGGTCTGCTTTTTCTGCATCTAAAAAAAGCGCTACCTGGGGCGTATTTGTTTTAACCTGGGCTGTTATTATGTTTAATAATCTTCTTATGTTATTGGAGAGGTGGCGGTGGGGTATAAAACCCACTTGGTCCAGGTGAATTAGGCGTTCAATGCACTGCTGTAATCGATTGGCCATTATTTTAGTTAAAAATTTGAAATCCTGATTCAATAATGATATTGGCCTGTAAGAGTCGCATAAGCCTAACGGTTTTCCCATTTTGGGGATAACTGAGATCAGAGCTTCTGTCCAGGATTGTGGAAGTTGCTCCTCTTCTAGAACTGAACTCATGATCAGTTTCAGCTTGGGAACTAACAGTTTTTTGAAAGTTCTTTAAAACTCCACTGGGTACCCATCTGGGCCCGGGGATTTACCTGCTGGTGATTTAGCTATTATCGAATATAATTATTGTTCTGTAATGGGTACAGAAAGAGCATGTTGATCCTCTGTGGGGAGTTTTGGGAGGGTTAATGTCTGGAGGAATTTTTCCGTTTCTTTTATTACCTCTTGCAGCTGTTTATTTTCACTATATAATTTCTCATAATACTGCTGAAATTGCACAGCAATGTCCTGTGGCAGTCTCCACCTCACATTAGGCTGGTCCCTATTCCTAATACTTAGAATGCACCTATTTGCTTGGGCTTTTTTTTAAGCCGCATGGCTAGCAATTTTGTTGCCCTAGCCCCCCCCTTCGTAGTATTTTTGATTGGAGAACCTTAGAGTCCCTTCTGCTTTTTTATTAGCCTGTAAAGCTGCTCGTGCCTTGGTTAGTTCACCCAACACCCTTGAGTTTGTCGGGTCAGCCTTATGTTCTGTTTCCCTTACCCCTATCAACTGTATTAACTCTAGCCGTGTTTTATTAATGCTTCTCTTTTTGTTCGAGGCATAGCTTATTATTTGTCCCCTAACCACTGCCTTCATCATGTCCCACCATATCAAGGGTGATGTGTCTTCCATGGGGGGAGTCTGATTCTAGATCCTTCAGCGTTTGAGATATATATTGCTGAAATATTTTGTCATTTAACAAGGAGGTATTCAGCTTCCATACTGTTTTCCTACTTATGTTACCCCAGGATACCTGAATACCCACTGGCGCATGATCAGACAATATTATGGTGTATATGGTTGAGGTGGCACACCGGTAAAGGTCCGATTTCAGCATAAACACCATATCAATACGTGAGTACGACCTCTGGGCTGGGGAACAGTATGTATAATCCCGTTCTGATCCATGTAGTGATCTCCACACATCAATTAACCCCCTTCCTCTAACAATAGCTTCAATTTTTTGGTTGCCATTCTATTAGTGGATGTCTGACCAGATGAACGGTCCATGGTAGGACAGAGTACTGCGTTGAAGTCCCCCCCCTAAGACTATCTGCCTATCCATAAGCTCCAATATTTTATGAAATGTCTCATCAAAAAACTTATCCGTGCCTATTTTAGGAGCATAAACATTTATTAAATGCACCAATTGGCCTGAATTCTACCTGTTACTCTGATGAAGCTGCCTCCACTTCCTGTATCTGAAATGGACAGTCCCTCCTGAAAAGGACCGCCACCCCAGCTTTTTTTTTGCTGTTTCATGCAAAGCTGCTTCTGCCCGACCCACCCATGTTCGCCTGAGTTTACTGTGCTCCACTGAGCTGAAGTGCGTCTCTTGTAATAAAGCTATGTCGCACTTTAAATGGTTTAACTCTACTAACAATCTGGTGCGTTTAATTGGCGAATTAATACCCTTAACATTATAGGATATAATGTTCAGCTGTGTCATTTTAGCTTCGTTTGTCGTGCTACTGTACCCCTGGCATTATGCCCACTAGGCTTCCCTCCCCCAACTAGTCCAAGGTGCCCATTTCTTTTTCCACAGAATACAAGTTCACATGACTTTGCACATTTATAGACCATTGTAAAGTAATTAAAAAAACAAACAATGCAGCAAATCAGCCAATAACATGTGGCCGATTACCATTAATAACTTGTTCCTTAATAACCTGGGAACTATTTCAAGAACACTTCTAGTAATTTTATTCAAACTTCCAAGGAGGTACTAGCCTTTTGTGGCTAGCAGTTAATCTTAACCACCTCCCAGTTGTTTTTGGAGGTTGTGGCTGTTCACGCCTACAATCGTGCGCCATACTAGAAACTGGCGTCACTTTATTTTGCTGCACCCCGATGTCCCCCCTCCCACCCCGTACTATCCTCGACTGCGGTTTCCCTCTCCCCTCCCCTCTCTTACATCTTTAATGATGTGGGTGATAGAACTTTTTTCTTTCTCCGGTCCTTCCTAAACACAGGCTTTTCTTAAGTCTCTTTACCCATTGTTATTTATCTTTGCCTCTCACTCCACCTGATAGAAAATCCTGATTAGGCTTTACACGTCCTCCCATCCCTTGATCCCACTAGCTACCCAATTAACCCACTGCTCCTATTTGTGCATTTTATAGCCAATTTCCCCTTATCCCTCCTTCGCAGTCTTGCGTATTTCCCCCTACAGTAATCGTCTCCCGTCCTACCCATAAACCTATTTCTTCTGGCCCCTATCTTAAGCCAGAACACTATCCCTAGAACATCCTATAGCTTCAGGCTATCCGCTATCTCTACTATATCACCTCTGGGATCTCCCCCCAGCCAACAGGTTCCCTGGTCTCCTCAAACCCTCCCAACCCCTAACCCCCCATCAGCACCCTATGGTTAAGGCTGTATCATCCCCCACGGGGCCCACAGACCTCACAATTACTGTGGAGTCAGATGTCCATCTCTCCAAATTACCAATCATAGCTAGTCTTCTTTAGAATTTGTAAGGTCTCCCTCCCACTGCCACACCAATCTCTATAATTTTAAATAAAAAACATAAAATTTTGCATTGAAATGCCTGTAAGCCAAACTGTACCTCAATAAAGTAGTACAACAGTCTGCTTTCTGATCGCTGGTGCCACATCCAGCCCCCGCACCCACACCCACCCCAACTGCTAATCCAATCTGAGACCGGCAAGTTGATCCCAAACCGCCTCGCTATGTAGAGCAATGAGCAGCCCCCGCCACACCAATGAACTACTGCTCTTCTGACTGCAAAGAGGAAAAAAAAAATATTGCAGTCCATGGCATCAGGAAAGGGCTACCGAATTCAAACTGCATGTATCGTAGTGTGCAAATGGGATCCAATGCAGCCGAAGGGAGTGGGAGGCAGCACAAGCAGTATCCAGCGGCAAAGCCCTCCCAAGTCCATTTCTTATCTCTGTCCCAAGCTATGATTCACGGCTGCAGGACCGATCTGTGTTAGGAAAGAAAAAAAAAAAAAAAACCCTCATCATCAGTACGTTTGACCCCTCTTACCAGGATCTTGATAAGCCTCGAAACCAGCCTGTTTTGACCCATGGATACAACACAGCCCCACCTATGATGAAATCCGGAGGGGGGGAGACAAACAATTAAAGATATATGAATCTAGTCCCAGTACAAGTGAGTTCACAACTTATCTCCTCTGCAAGCAGCTTGCTGAGAAGTCATGTTGTCTGCTTGTTCCTTTCGGTCTGCGCGCTTCAGTAGTTTACCCACATCTCAAGCTGCTTCAGGCGGGATGGCTCCAGGCAAACCTCTTTTTCTGCTGGTTCCTCTCTCGCGTAAGGATCACATCTCAGATCGGAGGTTTTTTTTTTCTCTCTAGGATTTCCACCTCTAAATCTGGCACTGGGATGTTCAGCTCCTTTAGGAGTGGTATTGCTTCAACCAGGGAAGGGAAAGATCTTGTTCCCAATTCCAGGTGTATTTTTAGTCTAGCTGGGTAGAGGATCTGGGCTCGTATTTCCTATCGTACCTTCAACTCCCTTACAATGCCTCTAGCCCACTGCCTCTCCGCTTGTAGTGCACTCGAGAAGTCTTGGTCGAAGAAAACAGGTGCCTCATGGTATTTTAAATTTCTGAGTCGCCACGCTTCTTTCAAAAGCCAGTCTTTACTCTGGTAGTACACCATCCGTATAATTAGAGAGCCTAGTTTTGCTGCAGGGTCTGTGGGTCTGGCCACCAACGATCGATGGGCCCTATCAATATCAAGGTTCAGATCCAGGGGGAATCGAGAGCACCGATCGAAGCAGGTGTTGCACAACATCCTCCGTAGTTGCATTTCCCTCTTCTTGACCCTCCGGGACACCATGTATCCTGAAATTATTGCGTCGGGACCTGTTTTCTAGGTCCTCCATTCTTTGTTGGTTTTCCCAGTACCGTCGCAAAAGGTAGAGGGGGAGACGTTCACTTGTATCCTGGACCTCTGTAAGTTGTACCACCTTTGCCACGTTCTCTGAAACTTTTCGATCCAGGACTCGTACATCATTTTTAAGGACAGTCAGGGACGTATCTATCTTGGTGACTGTTTTCAATATCTGTTGCAGGGTATCAGTTGTGTTTTTCTCTGGATGCAATGTTTCCTCATCTGGTTCTACTGAAGATTCAGAGGCCTGGCGTCTACGCGATGGCAGCGCTGTTAGACTCTCCAAGGCCTCACCCAGTACCAACTGCTTCATTTTGCTGATAGATGCATTTGCCTTTAAGTTCTTCAGTTTCAACGATTTCCCCGCCATGTCGGCTTGTTAAGGGGACCGTCGAAATTTCCGTTGAACCACGGAGTATTACTAAAATCTTTCTATTATTCTGGGGGTTTGGAAGAGCACCTCGGGCTAGCATGCAGTCATATTCGTGACGTCACCAGAAGTCCGGCTGCACACTTTTTTAAGTCTTTGTAAGTACGATCTACTTTTAGACATTTATGAACATACTGAGCAGATAACTTTTACTCCTGCTCGGTGTGCAACTATTTAATAGGCTTATTTTAAATTCTGTTACCTACATTTGTTGAATCATGGCTCACAAGGGCCTTTGAGTTCTATTTACATCTTGTTTTTTCTTACATTAGACAGTATCATCGCCTCGAGTGTAAGCAAACCCCCCTGTATTAAGGGATGCTAAAGAAAAAAAACATTGCTTTATTTTTACTGACCCCTTTAAACTGAATTTATTTCGGGAACATGGCCCATATTATAAAAGTCTGGCCTCTAGTACTGGTCTCTTTGTAAGGAGACCTGTTAACATACACCAGTTGATTGACCCTGGCCTCATCCCTCATGTATTGACTAGTTTATTGTTGCTTTCTTGGGATGTGGAGTTAAGTCCTGGACCCCCTGCCGCAACCTTTGAAAATAACTCTGACTACTTCATGCCTGTAAAGGGGGGCTGAAGATAGTTCATATGAATGCGAGAAGCATAGCCACAAAAATGCACGAGATTGAGGTCTGGGTGAATTATATCCCTGACGTCTTGGCTATTCCTGAAACTTGGCTCCGGCCCACAATCCTTGATTTTGATAGAACACTCCCAGGGTACTACATTCACAGAAAAGAGAAGCCCAATGGTAAAGGGGGGGGATCACGTTCTATAGAGGAGACATGTTTACAACTGAGGCCCTTCCACAACCTGATGAAAATTAGATGTCTTTTGAAGATCTCGCTATTAGACTTAATACAGGGCCCTCAAAAAAAACTATCCATCTACTGTATTGACAGTGTCAGTGGCTCAGCAGATTGCACACTCGCCTCTGAGGCTGGAAGATCAGAAGGCTGCGGGTTCTATCCCCACTCCAGGCACTTGGGTTAAATTATAATACTGACAATCTGACACTGTAGTGCAACATGGGGGGGGTGATGCACTCCTGAGGTGCCATCTTTCGGTTGAGATGTTAAACCAAGGTCCCATCTGCCTGTTCAGGTGGATGTTAAAGATCCCATGGCAGTTCTTGAAAAGAGTAGGGGAGTTTTTTATTAAAGGAATCAAAACTGTATCCAAATACAAGAATTTCCCTGGTGTCCTGGCCAAATTTTCCCCACTCACTAAAAAAAATACCATCAACAGCTTAAAATCTGGTTCAGTTTCAGTTGGCATCCATCTGTATCCCCCTCCCCCTGGGACGAGGCTGAAAATAGACAAAAACTTGTCTAGTCCTCCTTCCCGGTCAACAAAAACTAAATAAAATAAGTATTTACAACCCCCTAAAAAAAAAAAAAACAACAGTAAACAGGGTTTTCAAGATTTTTCAGACTTGATGTCACACAGTATCAAAGGCGAAATTGCAGCAGTGGGAGATTTTAATCTAAATTGGGACAGTAACAGTGATCTTTTATTTAAAATTACTTTAATGAATTCAGGGCTACAACAGTTAATGACATCCTCTACCCGACTTAATCTTAAAACCAACAAACACATGTTGCTTGACTGGTTTTTGACAAATAGAAATGAGCATGTTATATCTAGTGACCTGACTTCAGATTCCATCAGTGACCATCACCCAGTTCTCAGGATATGGAAAGGTGGAAGAATTTATAAACTTACACCTTGATATCTAGAGTTTAGATGTTCCCAGCTTTCTTAGTGCTCTCTCAGAAACTGACTGGTCTTATTTATATTTTATACCTGACGCAGACTGTGCCCAGATTTATTTCATCACTACCCTTGTGGAAGTTGTAAATAAATGTGTTCCTTTAGTTAAAAGGAGAGTTAGTGGAAGGGAGACTAAGTGGTTTGCTAGAAATTGAATTAAACTAATTTTATTTTATTTATTTTATTTTATTTAGTTTTTGTTGACCGGGTAAGTGCACTAGACAAATCCTGCCTATTTTCAGGCACTACCCGGGGGAGGGGGATACAGATGGATGCCAACTGACCTTGAACCAAATTAAGCTGGGAAAGAGGCACCGCCTGGAGAAAGTATAGGGAAAATGGGACATCCGTTGATTTAAATGCTTACCAGTTGAGGCGGAATTTGTGTAAAAAGGAAGTTAAGTTAGCTAAAATGCATTACTTTTAGAAACAGCAAGAGACCAATCTTTCCAACCCAAAAAGTTTTGGCGCTCAATCAAATCTTTATTTACTCACCCAGTGATAGAGTCCTCTGTATGCTAAAAAATGGGGACTTGCTAACAGACTCTGCCCTTATTGCAGAGGAATTCAATTCCCAATTCTCTAATCTGGATTCATATTGCAGGGAGCTGTTGGACCAAACTAATCACAGTGCTTTACAAGGTCAAACTAACTGCTGTACTGTACTGAACCGGCAGAAAGTCTACCTGAAAACTGTCAGTAGTTCTGAGGTGTTCAGACTCCTAACTAGCCTGAAGCCTGACAAAGCTCCTGGCTGCACTGAGTTATCACCCAAAATCCTGGCTCTTGCCACATCCCAACTTGCATACTCGATTAGTCGTATTTTTAATTTATCCTTTCAAACATGCCAGATACCAAATCTATGGAAAAAATCATACATTGTCCCAATCTTTAAATCTGGGTCACAAACTGAATTCTGTAATTATCGCCCTATCTCAATTTTCTCTACTCTATCAAATCTTCAAGAAAAACTGGTATACAAACAGTTTAGTGATTATATCAAGACCCATAACTTGATCTCCCCTAACTAACATGGCTTGGGGGGAGGGGGGGAACGACACTGTACTGAGACTGCCTTGGTTGGGTTTATGGACACTGTCCTCAGGGCCACTGAGAGTGGTAATTTAACAGGGGCAGTGTTCATGGACCTAACCAAGGCATTTGACCTTGTTGACCATACAGTTTTACTGGATCGACTATCTGGATTGGGGGTGGGAGGTCCTGCCTTGTCTTGATTCAGGGACTATCTCACTAATAGGCTGCAGTGTGTTAAGTTAAACAGAATATGTTCATCTTATCAAGAGGTCCGGTGTGGGGTCCAGCAGGGCTCCATACTGGGCCCTCTTCTTTTTTCACTGTTCATAGACCCTGCGGTGAAAAGTGGTAGAGCATTGTGACCGGTTATATGCAGATGATGCAGTTTTATTCACTCATAATTCTAATGTCACCAATATTAATCTATTATTGAGCACTGAATTTAACAATATGCCATCCTGGCTTTCTCAAAACAATCTAGTGTTGAATAAGCTGAAGACCAAGTCAGTGATATTTGGGTGAGAACCTACAGTAAATTAAAAAACATTCTGGTAATTTCACTGTTAGCATGCTGGGGGGGTGGGGTTACAGAAATTATTAAATCATTTAAATATCTAGATGTGTACCTATATCCATCATTAAACTATAATATACACATAGATAAGGTTACTGCCAAGTTAAATTCTAAAATTGGTACTCTTTATCAACTTTCTAAATTTCTGACCAAAGATTCTCATAAAACTATTGCACAACGTTGTTTGTTACCAGTCCTAAATTACGCTTCTTTAATTACCGATGCCTCATCTTCTTTCTTTATTTCCCGGAAGGAAACATTGTTATATATATAAAATTGGAAAGTTTGTATTAATGGCACCTTCCCAGACACATCACTGTAATATTTTGACTAGCCTTGAATGACTATCCATTCAAAATACTTAGAAATTGGCTATGTCACGTTTTACATTTAAAATACTAGATACAGGAATTCCATCACTTTGAGCCTTTCTGGATAAATATAGTTCCCCATACAGTTCATGGTCATCTACTAAGAGCCAACTGTCCCTTCCATTGGTCCGTACAAACTCAGGGAAAAGGTTCTTCGCTTATTGTGCTGCAACAGTGTGAAACCCTTTACCTGATGAAGTCTTCTTTATCAATCATCACTTTCTCCACTGCTGCTTCTATTCATTTAAAAAAAATAATGTTTGCTCTTGTGTAAAATGATGTGTTAATTGTTTATTGTATTTAATGGTTGATTAATGTATTCTCTGCCTGTCTGTTGAACCTACTGACTTCAGGTCGTGCTTGAAAATGGGATCTTGCATCTCATAGTATCTACCTGCAATTATAAATAAATAAAATGAAACAAGTGTGATCTGAGGTGATACTAGATATCCCTCATTTGAATAGTAAAAAAGAAACCAGCACTCCAAACTTCAAAAAATTCAGTGAGAGTATTTATTTTGTAATAAAATTATTTTGAAAGTGCAATACTTACAAAAAGTAAAATAAGCACTCAGTGTGATCTTTAAACTGCTCTCACACTCTTAGCCAGTCTATGTGCTTCGGGGTTATGCCACCCATTCTTTAGCAAGCCTCATACTAAATGCTAGAAACTGTCTTGCAGTTCTTGGCTGACCTAAAGCAAAGAAGTTTGCTAGGGTCAGTAGGTTTGTTCCTCTGTCCTATGGGAGAACAGCTTTTCCCTGGACAGTATCCAGTTCTGCTCCAGTGAATTCCAGTGACTGAACTGGCTCCATCCAAGACTTTTGATGGTTGATAAGGAAACCCAGGGACTCTAGGGTACTTTGAGTCACCCTGATGGATTAATTTACCTGTTGATATGAGTCCCACACAACTAGCCAATCATCTAGGTAAGGGACTACAATGATTCCCTGCCTTCTGAGGTAAGCTGCCACCACTGACAGACACTTTGTGAATACAGGTCTGATTGGAATGTGAAAGTAAGCTTCTTTCAGATCCAGAGATGCCAGCCAGTTTCCTGTCCTTAGAGAAGGGTAACTACTGCCAGTGTTACCATTTTGAACCTGTGCTTTGCCAAGTGTCTGTTTAGGTATCTGAGATCCAAGACTGGACACCAGCCCCCTTTTCTTTTTGGTCAGAAAGTACCTTGAGTACAAACTCCTTCCCCCTTTGGGCAAGGGGGACTGACTATTGCCCTGGCTTACAGGAGCTTTTTTACTTCCAACTCCAGCAGAATGGTCTCTGATGGAATTGAAGGCCGGAAAACCTTGAGGTCCTGAAGTTTTGGAAATTGTCTGAACTGCAGGCAAAGACCCTGACTCACTACCTCCAGTACCCAGTCGTCTGTGGTAATGTTTTCCAATGTTGGTAACAGTGAGACAACCTGCCCTCTTCTAGAGGAGAGGGACAGCTTGATCTGTGCAGTCACAGAGTTTGTTGGAATTGTGGTCTGGGAGCTGGAACTGGGCTGGCACGTCTGGCAGACCTCCTGCCTCCATAATACCCTCTAACTTGTGTGTACTGTGCAGGCATATGATCTTGGGTAGTAGCCCCTACCCCTACCTCCCCTTCCTGTGGATCTAAAAGAAGTGGAGACCCTTTCTCTTGAAGAGATACTCCTGTAGGTGGTTTTGTACTCCTCAACCTTTTTCATGTATGCCTTAGTTTTGTCACCAAAAAGGGAGTTATTTTTGCATGGAAAATCCTTAGCCTTTTGACACTGACAGGGCGCACAACCTGGATGCAGTGTCCTTTGCATCTACTGCCATGTAAAATTGATACTTTGTGGCATCCAAAGCTGTCCTGGCAATATCTGCATGTTGAGTGCCACATTTTCTGAAACCTTTTCAATTAAAACCATCATAGAACTCCACAGGGCTTTCTGGTACTGTGCAGCATAAGCTATATAGGCTACCTGTCAGAGGAGAATGGAAGATCCCAAATAGCCTTTCTTCCCCATTGTGTCAATTTTCCTGGAATCTTTGACTGGAAGGTGAGATGCCAGGACTACTTTTGCCTTATCACAGGCTGCAGACTGTATAACACCCTCACAATCTGGATGGGTATACAAATAATCAGCAGAAGCCCTATCCAGTTGGCATTCCTTTTCCACCTTCTTGTCCGGTCTAGTGACAGAGGAAGATGTCTGCAGTCTTTTACAAGTAACATTCATAAGGGAGCTATGGTTAGGAAGGACCACTCATTGTGGGAGTGAGACCAATCATATCCAAAAAATCTGCCTCTTCCTCATCCTCCATGGATTCTTGTGAAGTGAGGCCAAGGGTGTCAGCCATTTGCTTGACAAAAGAGAAGTAGGATGAAAAGTCATCATGCCCATGTGGAGAGGAACCAAACTGCTGGTCTGGGGATACCTCTGGTTCAATGGATTACCCTAGAACCAGTTCCTCCTCCTCTTCCTCAATGTAAACTTCAAACCCCGGGTCACTGAAAACCAGTGGTGGAATTTGAACTAGTGAACCTAGTATGGAGCCAGCAGTTTTTACAGCCCAGATTACTTGCAGGGTTCTGGCATGTTCCTCCACAGTGGGTATTTTACCTTTATCTGTTGGGAGCTCCTTTGCTTTTTCAGCAGGAGGCACAACATTTTTTTTTTATTTCTTTTTGGCAGGCATACTCTCAGGTATCTGCTCACTTGTTCTTTTGTGCTTAGTATGCACAGATCCCTTTTTTCAGCCATTTTGGGGTCTGAGGTGTCCTTAGAGGGTCTCTCCTTTGTTTTGGAGTGCGATGAATAAGAACCCTCTTCATTTTTATTTTGTTGACACTGAGGAAGGAATAAAAGCAATTTGTTCCAATCTTTTGACCCTCTTTTTGATCGTTTTTATACAAAAGATACTACACACTTCACAATTAAAGAAAATATGGCTGGGACCCAAGCACTCTATGTGCAAATCATGGCGATCAGCCTTAGCAAAGAGTTGAAAGCACTTTATATAGTTTTTAAAACCTGTGGGTTCCCCGTCCTCTTTTTAGGTCTGTCTGACATACCAAACTGTCAGAAGGCTGAAAAAATGTACCAGAACCAAATTTAGAGCAACTGCAATCGGTTCCTTCTGTTTAACAGGCTCAGTGATTTAAAACAGAATTTTTTGTTTTTATTCAAAAAGTGATCAGTTCCTAGAATGAAAAGGGAACTGACTGCTACCCAGAAATAAGCATACAAAGTATATTTTTATATTTGTGCCAGGCTGGCACAAGGCATTAAGAAGTGGGAGAAGGACTTCTTTAGGTACATCAGGGAGAAAAGGAGCTGTAAGGACCACATAGTAAGGATTAGGAAGGAGGGGGGTTGGGTGGAAGCAGGGTGCGATAAGGCAGAAGCACTGAATGAGTACTTCTGCTCAGTATTTACAAAAGAGAAGAGGGGGGGGGTGACACCCAAGGGGGGAGAAATGGCAGAAACGGGGGGGGAGGGGTGACAGATGGGGAAATCATGGAGGGTGGAGTTCGGGTGGGTTTGAAGGCACTGAGGGTGGATAAGGCGCCAGGCCCAGATGGCATCCACCCCAGGGTACTGAAGGAGCTGGCAGAGGTCCTTGCAGGACCTTTGGCAGACCTATTTAATGCCTCACTACATTCGGGGTGTGTATCTCAGGATTGGAGGATGGCTCATGTGGTGCCCCTCCACAAGAGTGGCCCCAAGGATGAACCAGGAAACTACAGACCAGTGAGCCTCACATCCATCATGAGTAAGCTAATGGAGACTATCCTGAAGGAAAGGCTGGTGGCCCTCCTAGAGGCCAAAGGACTACAGAACAGCAGACAGCATGGCTTCATATGGGGCAGATCCTGCCAAACCAACCTGGTGGAGTTCTATGACTGGGTAACTAGGCAACTGGACAGGGGCCATGCAGTGGATGTCCTGTATCTGGACTTCAGTAAGGCATTCGACTCGGTGCTGCATGGAAGGCTGGGAAGTAAGTTAGTAGACACAGGGGCAGGTGCAAAGCTGGTGAGATGGGTAGGGAACTGACTTCAGGGAAGGCAACAGAGGATGGTGGTGGGTGGGGAGCTCTCACACCCAAGGGTAGTGATGAGCGGTGTTCCACAGGGCTCGGTTTTGGGACCAGTGTCATTTGGGATATTCATTGCAGACATATCATTGGACATCAAGAGCAAGATCAGTCTGTTTGCTGATGATACCAAGGTAGGAGCGATGGTGGATGACCTAGGGGGGTGGCAGGGGTTGCAGGATGATCTGACAAAGCTTGAAACCTGGTCAGACACCTGGCAACTGGGGTTTAATGCCAAAAAGTGCAAGGTGCTGCATTTTGGGATGAAGAACCCAAGGAGGAGTTACCAGCTGCGGGGAGTGCAGCTAGCCCAGACAGAGGAAGCGAAGGATCTGGGGGTGCTCATTACAGGGTCAATGAACAACTCGGTACAATGTAGGAAGGCAGCTGCAAAGGTAAACAAAATGCTAGGTTGTATTGCAAGGGATATCTCCTCAAGGAGGGGGGAGGCGATTCTGCCACTATATAGATCATTACTTACACCGCACCTGGAGTACTGTGTACAGTACTGGTGCCCGTATCTGAAGAAGGACATTAAGTTACTGGAGGGGGTGCAGCGCAGGGTGACAAAGATGGTCAAGGGGCTGGGGGACTTATCATACGAGAGCAGGCTGAGGGAGTCGAACATGTACTCACTGGAGGAGAGGAGGGACGGGGGACATGATTGAAACCTTTAAGTACATGAAAGGAATAAACAAGACAGGTACAGTGGGGCTGTTCAAAGTAAGGGAGGGGAGGGACACCAGGGGCCATGATATGAGACTGGAGGGAGGAAGGTTCAGGAGGGAGATGAGGAGACACTTTTTTACAGAGAGGGTGGTGGCTGGGTGGAATGCATTACCTGCAGAAGTGGTATCCAGTAGAACAGTGGACTGCTTCAAAAGGAGATGGGACAGGACAAGGTGGAGGGTCAATGAAGGGAAAGGGTGGAAGGGAAGGGCAGCTGCAGAATAAGGGGTGCTAGCTGCACATTTGAGCAGACTTGATAGACCTCTAGGCCTTTATCTGCAGGCAAATTTCATATGTTCGTATGTTCTTATATTTACTTTCAAAAACATGATCAGTTCCTAGGAGAAAACTGGAACTGATTGTGATGCTTGACCAGCTGGTTAAGATTGTTCTATGCTATTTGTAAGATAAAAATATAGCCTGTGCTTATGGGTGCACCCCCCGGTCAGAGAAGCTACAGGATATATTAACCTGAAACCAGGAGGTAATTAAAAGACTAGAGAGACTTAATTAAGGGTCTCCTGTTTTGCTGTCTTAATTAGAACTGACCCAGCTGCCAGGATATAGGGCTCATAAACTTTTATGACGACTTAGAGGAAAAACATGTTATACTACCATGGCGTGAAAAGCTGTAAAATCTTTGACCTGCCTTGGGAACAGGAAACCACACAAGATCAAAGGAAAGGCTTGATTAAAGACTGTCATAATTTGGGAAATTTGTTTTTAGTTGAAGTCACAGTATTTAAAATATCTTCTGGCAGGAATATCACTGTTTGTATATTTTTTATATTCTAAAAGGAGGAGTGAGATGACATCATAGAAGGGGTGTGTGAGAAAGGCAGTTTAACTAGGACTTGTGTCTGATCTTCATGATATTTTTTTGGACTCTTAAGAAACAAGATCTCTGATCTAACTTAAGCACTGTAAAGAAGTAATACATTAGATAGAAAAGTCTAATTGTATTGTGGTAGGAGTTTATGTTTTGTACTTTAACCTTGTTCTTTTAAGTGATTGTATTTAATATAGCATTCTGTGTTTACATTTTACATATTTTTATCCATTTTAGTAAATATATTATTTTGAAAGACTGCCTGGGTGTGTCTTCAAAGTTCTTTTTGCTTGTGACATATAGAGGGTTAGGAATGACAAAAACTGTTCATAAGCTTGATGGTGTTACTAAACTGGGAAAAGGTAAGAATATACCCAAGGTCTTTTATAGAGTTTTAAGGGTTCATTTTGGATACCTGGTTAGGTGCCCTTAGGTGAAAGCTATATTGCATCCCCCAAAGAGAATTTTATCTGAGCCTGTACATTTGGGTACACTAGCATAAGGTTCACAGTTTAAATCCCCCCCAGAACTTGAGACCAAAGGTGATTCGGACCCACAAGCAGACAGGAAGGTTACCCTGTCTGTTACCTGTTCACATTACTGCGCTCAGAGATTGGCACTGTGGGAGCAGAGGGCCTGACCTGCTGAGTGCATTTGTAACAGATTTGGTTGGCAGCGGTGCAGATAAATTTGGCAACACAAGTTTAACTGTTCAGTGTGTCAGCTTAATACTGTACTGCTAACTTGCAAAAAACGGCAGTGATTTATTTTTAAAAAGGAAACAGAACTATATAATTTTGCTTACAGTCAAGTTCCTACCTGTTTTATTTTTTTTCTAAAGTACAAGTTAGAGTAGCCGTAGTTAGGGAAGAAGATGGCTTCCAACTACAGCAGGCACATTGTAGACTACTTGAGGCAGTTGTGCCAGGACAGAGGAGTCCTGTATGAGGGGAGAGCCACCAAGCAGAACCTCATGGATGCCCTGATGGCAGCAGATGCCTAGAGCATCGAGTCACTGACTGTGACTGTAAGGGACCAAACCTTGAGCATGGATGGGCCAGCGGCCAGTGCAGTGTCCAGATCCAGTGAGGATGATAGCAAAGGGCCACAGCAGCAGGGGAAGGTCACCAGCCTTCTGGAGCCAGAAGCACTCAGCCTGCAGACTGAGTTGCACAGAATGGAGCTGGAGTTCCAGCGGGAGGCTGAGCGAGAACAGAGAGCAGCAGAGCAAGAGAAATGAGCTGCAGAGGAGAAGAGGGAGCGAGAACAGTGAGAGGCTGACCTTGAGGCTCGTGGGCACCAGAGGCAACATGAACTGGAGAAGCTACAACTCCAACCGTCAGCACCTGAGCAGGTAAGTGTCTTGGGTTTAACTGGAACTACAGGACTGGGTTACAAATTGAATTCCAAATTGATAGCTGAATTTAAAGAGGAGGAGGATATGGATGCCATTTTAAATTCCTTTGAAAAAGTTTGTATTCAGGATGAAATTCCTGGAGGGTCCTGGAGCTTCCAGCTATCCCTGCTACTTACTGGAAAGCTTGGGATGCATTGGGTCAAATGGACAATGAGGACAGTAATGATTACAGCAAACTTAAAGCTGCACTATTAGAAAGTTTGATTTAACTGCAGAAGCATACAGGGCTAAATTCTGTGAGCTCAGGAGAAGCCCTGATATGAGCTATGAGGAGCTAGCCACGAAACAACATCAGTTTTTAAACCATTGTTGGGAAGGAATTGAAGCAAACTCTGTAGATAAAATTGAAAATGTTATTTTGTTAGAACAGTTTTTTTGGGGGGCATGCCCAGCAGAGATTAAAACCTGGCTAGAGGACTGAGATCCCAAAAGAGTGCAAGAGGCTGCTGAACTCTCGGACCGCTATGCCAAGAGCAGACCTGCTCTGAGAGCGAATGGGGTGGGTGTGGCAGTGCAGAAAGGGAAAAGCACAACTTCAGGGCAGCTAAAACCCTCACTGCCTCCACCAAAACCAGTTAGCCCCAGTTTTCAGTGAAAAGATTTCTCTGAAAAAAGAAACTAATGTTGGGTCTATAAAGAAACTGGGCATATTGCTAGACAGTGTCCCAAAAGGAAGGGCCATATGCAGAATGGGGCTAGGAAAGAAGTGGGTTGTTTGTGTGTCCCTAGAAGCATGCCTCTGAACATGAGGGAACACATGCACCCAGTCCCGGTGAATGGTGTACAGACACAAGGGTTAAGGGACACAGGGGCAACCCTGACACTGGTAAAAGGGGATCTGGTAAAGCCTGGTCAGCTTATACCCAATGAATTCATAACTGTACAAACCTTAACTGGGGAGGAGAAAACATTGCCACTTGCTAGTGTTCTCCTAGACTGGGGTGAAACAGGGGGAACTGTGCAACAGGTGGCTGTAGTCAAAACATTAGTAGTTGATGTCATCCTTGGCAACAATCTCAAACAAGGGATGGTATGTGCAGTTACCTATAGCCAAGCAGGAAGGGGAAATTGTAGTTCCCTGGACCCCACAGAAGCCAGTGTGGAAATCACTGGGAGGCTGGTTCCCCAGCCTGTGTCTCCTGATATGGAGATTAATGAAAAGGGGGTAGAAATTTCCCCAGTAGCAGTTAACCACACAGCTACGGAGGGTTACTCTGAAGAAGGAGGGGTGACCCATTGTCAGAGGGTTAGGGATGACAGTGATCCTGAGTACCCTGATGCTAGTGCTAGGGACCCTAGTTTAGAGACTGAAGAGGACCTGTCCCAAGCCTTGGGAATGTGTAAGGAGTTTGCAGCTGCTCAGAAAAGTGACTCTAGTCTAGACAGGCTGAGAGCTTGGGCAGACTCTGACGGAGCACTGGGAGGTGATGGTAAACAAAGTTTATTGGGAAAATGGACTGATGTACACTCAGGATGTGAAGCCAGATGGAGAGGTGATAGGCAGGCAGCTTGTCATTCCCCGTAAGCAGTTGCTCAAGACTGCATATGATATTCCCTTGTCTGGTCATCTGGGAATAGCGCGCACTACGCAACGGTCAGCCTAGAATTTCTATTGGCCCAACTTCACCCAGCAGGTGAAGGAGTATTGCAGGTCTTGTCACCGGTGCCAAGAAATAGGGAAAGCAGGTAAGAAAACCCAAGTCACCCTAATTCCATTGCCCATAGTGGAGGAGCCATTCCAGAGGGTGAGAATGGATATTGTGGGGCCTTTAAATATCCCCAGCTCCTCCAGGAAGAGGTTCATCCTGACAGTGGTGGATTATGCCACCCAGTATTCAGAAACAGTCGCCCTATCCTCACTGAAGACAGAAAAAGTGGCAGATGCCTTACTTGGGATTTTCTCCCATGTTAGGCTTCTGCAGGAGGTTATCACCGATCGAGGGGGTTCCTTCATGTCGGACCTGATGAAATGTTTGTGGGAGAAGTGTGGGGTGGTGCAGAGGTACACAACATCTTATCACCTGCAAACCAATGGGCTTGTGGAAAGATTTAACGGTACCCTGAAGTCAATGCTCCAAGCATTTGCTGAACAGCATGAGAGACTGGGAGAAATACCTTCCCCACCTGTTCACATACAGGGAGGTGCCCCAAGAGTCGACAGGATTTTCCCCCTTCGAGCTCTAATATGGACACCGGGTATGTGGGCCCCTAGACTTGATCCAGGAGGACTGGGAAGGCAAGCATGTCACCCAGGGAACTCCCATAGTGGATTATGTCCTTAGGTTTAGGGAAAGGCTGAAGGAGCTTATGGGGACAGCCCAGAGCAACTTGGCAGCTGCCCAACAGAAACAAAAAGTGTGGTACGACTGCAGAGCCAGAGCTCACTCGTACATGGTGGGTCAGGAAGCCATGGTCCTTATTCCAGTCCAGAAAGACAAGCTGCAGGCTGAGTGGGCAGGACCGTACAAAGTAGTTAGAAAGGTAAATGAAGTGAACTATATCACAGAGTTACCTGACAGAAGACATACAGAAAGAATGTATCATGTCAACATGATGAAGCCATATGCTAACAGGGCTGACATGGTGTTTGCAGTATGTAGTCTTGGGAAGGGGATGGATGAAGGAGAACCCCTTCTGGACTGGCTGGAAGAAAGCAAGTGGGAGTCCTCTGTGGAGGCAGTTAAACTGTTACCCCAGTTAGCCCCAGACAAGATCCAGGAAGTAAGGGAGGTTTTAGCAGACTTTGCCCCCCTGTTTAGCACCAAGCCTGGACTAACTCCCTTAGTGACACATGATGTGGAGACAGGGACACAGACGCCCATATGGCAGACAGCATATCAGGTGTCAGAGGCTGTCCAAAAGGACATTAGGAGGAAGGTGGAGGAAATGCATGATTTAAGGGTAATCCAGAAATCCCACAGCCTCCAGGCCTCACCCGTAGTTCTTGTGCCCAAGCCAGATGGCTCTACTCATTTCTGTGTGGCCTGTCGTGGACTGAATGCAGTCACAAAGTCAGACACCCACCCGATGCCCCGGACAGAGGAACCCCTGGACAAGTTGAGAGGGGTGACATATCTTATGACTACTGACCTGACAAAGGGGTTTTGGCAGTTAAAAGTTAACCGACAGAGCTAGGGAGAGGTCAGCTTTCATCACTCCAATAGGCTTATTTGAATTTAAAGTAATGCCTTTCTGAATGAAGAATGCCCCGGCCACTTTCCAAACGTTGGTGAACCAGGTGTTAAATGGTGCTGAGGAGTACGCCGTGGCGTACCTGGATGACACTGCCAACTTTAGTGCCAGCTGAGAGGAACACCTGTCCCACCTTAGGGAAGTGCTAGGAAAGATACAGAGGGCTGGGCTCACTGTCAAAGCTGAGAAGTGCCAGGTGGCCATGGCTGAAGTGGCATACCTCAGGCATGTTGTAGGCTGGGGACTGCTCTGTCCTAACCAAGTAAAAATAGAGATGATCAAGGCATGACCCAGACCAGAGATGCAGAAGCAGGTCAGGAGTTTTTTAGGAACAGCAGGGTACTATAGGATATTTGTACCCAATTACAGTGCCCTTTCTGCTCCCCTATCTGACCTAGTAAAGAAAAAGCTGCCTAGCAAAATTACCTGGGAACCAGCCTGTGAAAAAGCCTTTACCAGACTGAAGGAGGCAATGTGCAGTGCTCCTGTACTGACAAGTCCTGACTATAGCAGACCTTTTATAGTTCAGACTGATGCCTCAGTCATGGGTATTGGGGCAGTACTGAGTCAGACATCCAACCAAGTGAAAGATCACCCTGTAGTGTACCTGAGTAAAAAGTTACTTCCCAGGGAGCAGGCATACTGTACTGTAGAAAAGGAGTGTCTTGCCATAGTGTGGGCCCTAAAGAAGTTACAGCCATACTTATATGGGCAGCATTTTGAGGTACAAATGAACCACAACCCCCTGGTTTGGCTGACCCAAATGGGAAAAAATTGCAATTATGTAAGAACTTACCGTAACAGTAGATCTTCGAAAGAGGTTCTTGCACTAGGTCCTCACATATAGGACTGCGCCCCCTGGCATCAGGTCTGAACAGCAAACTTGTAGATAGCAATTAGGCGACATGACGTCAGCCTGACTATAAAAGGAGTGGTCCCACACCAGCTCTCCAGTTCTTTTCCACCGGAAACCTAAAGGAAAGTAAGTAAAAGCTAGGAGTAAAGAAAAACTCCTAGTACCCAGCATCATCTCTAGAACAAAGGACTAGGTAGAATGGAAAATAAAGGAAAAAACATCCAGGAGCTGGAGGAAGGTGGGAGGGAAACTAGACCTACTGCAGGAACCTCTCTCAAAGATCTACTGTTATGGTAAGTTCTTACCAGGGACACTGGTTTTCCGCATGCGCGGAATAACGGAGGTTTAAGCGGAATCCTGATTGGTCCACGGTATTTCGGTGCGAAAACAGAAGTAGCGTTTGTTCACGGAGTGTCCGTGAACTTAGCCGTTTAAAAAGCAAAACACAGCGTGGGTTTCTTTCTTGTTGCCGCTCGCTCGTTGTACTGTTGCTGCCTGCTCATTTCAGTGTTTCCTGCTGCCATCATCTTGACCGTCAGAACAGAAATAGCACTGCCGGTAGGTTTATTGACTTCACAGTACTGTATTTGTTTCATTTAGGGAGCCTATTAAACAGACACAGAAGAAGTCTAAGGAAGCCCAGTAGTTGACTGGGTGAAACATGTCTTTTTCTATATTTTCTCCAGCCTTCCCTGCCACTGGTTGCTGTGCCATGCAAGTAAGAAGAATACAATATTTGGCACTTTGTACTTTGATGCTGTGCTTCTTCTGTGTTCGTATGCGTAACTGTTAGTGAAGCGAGTGGGTGGGTGAGTGGGATCACACCGTCCTTGCCTGCTGTACAGAAATTAGATTTGTTTGCGATTATGTGGGGGTGTGTGTCCTGAATAGTTGCTTGGATCATCACTGTTTCATTAAAAAAAATGCTAGGCCCATCCATTCGTAAGTTTTAGCTGTCCCCTAAATACTGTACATAACATTGAAGATGTGAGGCTGATGCTGTTTTTTTTTGGGGATCGTGCTGCTACCAAATGCCATTTTACAGTTGATTGATGGGTGGGGGTCTGGCCATGTGTCCTCCATGAGTGCTGCACATGTCTGTGTCCAGGGAAGGGGTGCTACTCAAGTCTGTGTCCTAGGTGGGAGGTGTTCTGGCCATTCCCTGGTGTGGTTGCTTCTGGTTGTGTGCGTTTCTTGCAGGGGGTTGGGTGATTTTCTGGCTGTGTTTGGGGGTTGCTGTCTTGGGGGGTTGCTGGTGGGGGTTTGCTGGTGGGGTGTCTGGGAGGGTTGCTTGAGGTGGGGGACTGTTCATGTTTTTTGCTGGGGGACAGTCTGCATTTGGGACAGGTGGGTCCAGGTTTGGTCTTGTGGTTTGATGGCAGTGTGCCTGTCCATGTAAGCTGGTGGGGCTGGTTTGTTGCTGGGTATCATCAGGATAGGTAGAAGACCACGCTGGTCCCTTGGGGTGGTGAATGTCCATCAGGCTTGGGGATTTGCTGGCTGGGTGACTGGGGTTGCTGGAGGAGATGTATTTTCTGTGTTTGGTGGGACAGGAGTTTCAGGAGTCAAAATTACATTTGTCAGACACTAGCTAGCTGGACTGGGGAAAATTCACAACCCACACAGGCTTGCCTTGCTGGGCTGGTGGGGTGGGGTGGGGAGGGGACAGTGGCCATGCTCGTGGGGTGGATACAATGGCCGTGTTGGGCTGGGTGTGTTTGGGGATGGGGGTGGTCTGTGTTTTATGGTACTGGAGGGGCAGTCTGTGTAGCTAGCAGGTCTGCTGACTGACTTGGGAAAACTCACCACCCCAAAAGTGGTGTAATTACTGAAATGGTGACTTCTCCAGTGCAAGCCCACAGGTTTAGTTAAACCTTAGTAGCTTAGATACAAAATCAGCATTTGGCTAGTGACTGGGACAGTGTCTGTGCTGTTCTGTAAGGGTGGGGAACAGCATTGGTGCCAGTCTGTCAAGGTGTGGAAGAGCATTCGTGCTGGTTCATCAAGGTGTGGAAAAGTGTCTATGTAGCTCAGGCAGGGTTGGTAGATTGGTTGCCTGGTCAGGCTTGTGGGGTTCAGTGGGGAGAGGGACCAGGCTGGTCTGTGGGTGTGGAGAGAGTGGCCGCACTGTTCCGTCAGGGTGGGGAGAGTGGCCAAGCAGGTCTGTGAGGGGAGGTTGGGAGAGATGTTTGTGAGGTGTGGAGAGTAGCAGTGCTGATTTGCCCTGCCAGCTTTGTGCTGCTGTCCAGACTGTTCTGCTTCCTTGTGCTGCACCTGACCTGCACTGCCATGCTGCTGCTACGGGACTGCTGCCTTTCTTAGTTCTTGCCGTAGTCTGGTAAGTTTTTTTTTTTCTTCTTCCCCAGATTGCCTTGTTGCTGTTGTTTGAAGGGGAAATGTAGGAGGAAAATGGAGGGTGGGGGTACATGAGCTGGCATGATTATATTAAAAAAAAAAAAATGTCTTGGATATGGCACTGGATATTGGTGTTTGATGGACGGCTGAGGGCTGGTCGGGAGATGGGTACACATGCTGGAAAAAACTGGTTCTGGCCTCTCGGGGAGGGGCGAACGGCAGAGTGGCACAGAACCATTTTTTTCCAGCATGTGCGCCAGTCTGCCGGGTCTGTGCCATGCTCCAGTGGTTTGTTGTTTGATGGTTGGCAGATGGGCACTCTGGGCGGGCTGGTGCACATGCTGGATGGTTCTGACCTCAGAGGGAGGGGTGGACTGGCAGAGTGGCACAGAACCATTTTTTCCCAGCATGTGCTCCAGTCTGCCAGGTCTGTGCCACGCTCCAGTGGTTTGTTGTTTGATGGTCAGCAGATGGGCACGCTGGGTGGACTGGTGCACATGCTGGGGAAAAATGGTTCTGACCTCGGAGAGAGGGGTGGACTGGCAGAGTGGCACAGAACCATTTTTTTCCAGCATGTATGCCAGTCTGCCGGGTCCGTGCCATGCTTCAGTGGTTTGTTGTTTGATGGTCGGCAGATGGGCATGCTGGGCAGACTGGTGCACATGCTGGGGAAAAATGGTTCTGGCCTCGGAGGGAGGGGTGGACTGGCAGAGTGGCACAGAACCATTTTTTTCCAGCATGTGCGCCAGTCTGCCGGGTCCGTGCCATGCTCCAGTGGTTTTTTGTTTGATGGTCGTCAGATGGGCATGCTGGCCGGACTGGTGCACATGCTGGGGAAAAATGGTTCTCGCCTCAATTAGAGGGGTGGACTGGCAGAGTGGCACAGAACCATTTTTTTCCAGCATGTGCACCAGTCTGCTGGGTCCGTGCCATGCTCCAGTGGTTGTTTGTTTGATGGTCAGCAGATGGGCACGCTGGCCGGACTGGTGCACATGCTGGGGAAAAATGATTCTCGCCTCAATTAGAGGGGTGGACTGGCAGAGTGGCACAGAACCATTTTTTTCCAGCATGTGCGCCAGTCTGCCGGGTCCATGCCACGCTCCAGTGGTTTGTTGTTCGATGGTCGGCAGATGGGCACACTGGCCAGACTGGTGCACATGCTGGGGAAAATGGTTCTGGCCTCGGAGGGAGGGTGGACTGGCAGAGTGGCACAGAACCATTTTTCCCAGCATGTCTCAGTCATGCGGTCGCCAGCTCAGTGGTTTGTTGTTTGATGGTGGGCAGATGGGCACACTGGGCGGACTGGTGCACATGCTGGGGAAAAATGGTTCTGGCATCGTGTGTGTGTGTGTGTGTGTGTGTGTGTGTGCTCTGTCTGTGAGCACGTAGAATGAATAATAATGATAATGAAAAAGAGACACAGTCAGACAAAATAACTTTATTAAGCCACATCAAACTGAATAAACCATGTCGAAACCTCTGTCGAAACTTCAGATTTTCCTCCTTGGTTTGCCTAGGGGGTAAACAAAGAAAAATCGATTTAAACTGTCTAACTGCAGGTTAATAATAATCTTACCACCTTTCAGTTTGGCTTTTACGGGAATGTCTAATGGAATATTGATATTGTTGGAAGTGTTGGGGAATTACAGAGAATTGATAAATTCTTAAAGGTGAATTACCGGCAGAGGTGAAGCCCTGACCACTGTGCAGATTGGGACTTCACCTCTCTTGCCCCCCCCCCCACCGCAGGCACTATATTAAAAAATTGTCTTTGCACCTGAGTGATCACTCAAATTGGTGATTGAGCGCAAAGATAGATTTATTTATGTTGCCTGCAGAGGTGGATAGGAGAGATGAAGCTATGAGCTGCACAGTGGTTATGGCTTTACCTCTGCCGGCAGAACACCTTTCATCAGTTGAGCTCCGACTTGAAAACTAAGAGGCTCCATTTTCATGAGGACCAATTTAGAAAGTGCCCAATTAATTTACTGTTGGTGCAATTCCTGATTGGTTTATTCTTCAGTACAGATTGCTGATCTGTCTCCATTAGCATCCTCAATCCCAATCCTCATTAATCATTGTGGATTTTTGTTTTAATGGGATGTACTTTGTTTACATATAAATAAACCAATCCAGGCAGCTAGATGTTAGGGACTGAACCGACTGAGTCCAGCTTGTCGTCTGGTGATTCAGCTTAATTCACGTCTGAGCTCTGTCAAGATTTGGTACATGGCATTGGATGAGTACTCTGCCATTCTACCTCTGCTATCACTCCTGTGGGGTGGGGGCTGCACATGCTGCCATCACACCTGCGGGGGTGGGGGCTGCACATGCTGCCGTCACACCTGCGGGGTTGGGGGCTGCACATGCTGCCGTCACACCTGTGGGGTGGGGGCTGCACATGCTGCCGTCACACCTGTGGGGGTGGGGCTGCACATGCTGCCGTCACACCTGCGGGGTGGGGGCTGCACATGCCGCCACACCTGCGGGGTGGGGGCTGCACATGCTGCCATCACACCTGCGGGGGTGGGGGCTGCACATGCTGCCGTCACACCTGCGGGGGTGGGGGCTGCACATGCTGCTGCTGTCTATCCTGGAGAATCGATTAACCTGCTGTTGCCACCCATCTTGCTGGGAGTCGGAAGGTGAAGTCTTCATGCACATCATGCCTTTGCACTGCTGCAGATTCCTTCTGATGTGGAACCACCTGCCAGCGCTACAACCAGTGCCTCATGCTTGTCCCTTTGCACCACTCTTCAAGTAAGTAGGTGTGGGTGTTGGTGGCAAGCTGTGATTGGAGAATGCATTGATGAGGATGAGGATGAGGATGTGGATGATGATGATGATCTTTTTAACAGTTATGTGTACATTTTTCTGTGGGCCACAGGTAAACATTTCAGTTATGATTTCAGGCCTTGAAGTGCTGTCGGACATGATCTGCTGCAGGTCTACTATCCTCCATTGTAAAAGGTACAGTTTGCTTTCTTTTTGCCCACTAGTGGGTCTTCCATGCTAAAAATGTGAATGCTTTGTTGGTGTTGCAGAGTTAGGACTTACTGTGTTTTTTTTTTGGTTTTTTTTTAGGTCAAACTGTGAAAGTGCTGTTGGTGGTCTGCTGCTGCGAGTCTTTGCCCTTCTGAAAAGGTATTGTTGTACTTCTTTGCACTCACAGACAGTCAGTGACTCAAAGTCTAGATTGTATGTTTCTGACATCACAGTGGTTTCTGTTTGGTACCCTTCTCACATAGCCTCACATTCGCAGTGAGATTTGGCAGAGAATGTAAGTAACTCTTAAATGGTGGCCAGTAATTGGCTGAGGAATGGATAGATATAGATAAATACTTAATATTGTAGTCTGAATTTAAGTGGCTGAGGTCAGCGTAAAATCTGTAGCCGCTCCTCCACAATCTCGTAGACATGGTCTTACCATTAGCGAAGAGATCTGGATGCTTGTTTCTTACTATAGATATTTCTAGTCTGGACTGTAAACTTCAAAGGGCAGCATGATTTCTGTAACTGTTTCTCCTCACTCTCAAACCTGGACAAGAATTATTAGCTGAGACATGTTTCAAATGCCGATCTTGTACTCTTTGCTATTGTACTGTGACATTCTGAGGTCAGCGTGATGATTTTGTCAGCTATTCCTAACTCTGAAATGGTGGCCAGTAACTGGTTGAGAATGGGATCGATATAGATAAATAGCGATATTGTAGTCTGGAATTTAAGTGGCTGAGGTCAGCGTAAAATCTGTAGCTGCTCCTCTCCACTCTCGTAGACATGGTCTTACCATTAGCGAAGAGATCTGGATGCTTGTTTATTACTATAGATATTTCTAGTCTGGACTGTAAACTTCAAAGGACAGCATGATTTCTGTAGCTGTTCCTCCTGACCATCATCCTTCATCCTCATCTACGGCCATGAATGACCAGTGAGATTCTAATGCTGATGTAGTCTCTTATTTCTGTCTTGATTTGAGAGATTGAGTAATTAGTTGTGAAATTTTAATAGTTGTGCTGCACAATTGTAAAGATATTTCTATATCTCCCAACTTTTCAATTTTAGTTTGTTGGGAGTCATCCACACTACACGTGTAGCAATGGCAACACCACTGCCAAGCAAAATGGCCAAAATCTCATCTGTTACCGCTAAAGACCATGCATTGCAATTCAAGTCCTATGGCATGTATGAAGATGGAGGGAAGATGTTCTGTCGCTTCTGTGATCACCCTGTTGACCACATCAGGAAGGACACAGTGGTGGATCACTGTAAAAGCAAAAAACACACCAAGAACACAAGCCAGAAAAGTAACAGCAGACAGGTGACCCTGCACACCAGTTTCAATGCCACAACAGCTGCAGCTGCTGCAAGGGAGGAAACTGTTTTGGACACGTTGAGGGCTTGGTGTGGTGCCAATATACCAATTGAAAGCTGGATCAGCCCTGTTTGAGAGACTGGATGGGAAGTATATCAAAGGAATTGGGTCGCCCAAAGGCAGACACTCTAAGACAGAATTACTTGCCCTGACTAAATAGGGAAATGGAGGAGAGGAATTAGCCAGCTGGTAGAGGCAAGACACTTGCAGTAATGTGGAGATGAAACAACTGATGCAGACTCCGGCTCTGTAATGAACATTATTTTTAATGGAGGGTGCAAAAATCTATAATAGCAGACAACCATAGAGCTAACAGCGATAACCACTCCACTGTTCCCAAAGTGTTTTAAAAGACTTTGCATAAATATAGTGTGGAGATGGAACAAGTGGTAGCATTTGATAGTGACAATGCACGTTACATGACAAAGTGCTTTAATGATGTATTACGTGGCTTAATTGGTGACCATGTAGTCCATGTGGGTTGTTGGGCACCGTTTTATCATTGGTGGGTGATACCTGGATTGACCACTTTGATCAGGTGAATAAGCTTGTGGCACTTATAAAATATGCCTTCAACAATCACCAAGCGTGGCGGTACATTGCATTCCTGGAGGAGAGGGGTGCGGAAAAAAAAATATTGCCTCCTGTTCCTGTCTTGACCTGTTGGAACACCTGGTTCAAAGCAGTAAAATACCACTCTGCATATCTGGAACACCTGCGAGAGTTCTTCAGTGATGAAACCAGTGATGTCAACTCCATGAGGTCCTTAAAAAAACTATTTGAAGAATGGTTCACAGAGCTGCAGGTTCAAACTGCATTCATTGCTGAAAACTGTACTGGAAAGCCCTTAGCTGTTTTGCTTTATGACACTATTAGCAAAATCAAAAAGTAGTTTGAAGCAGGAATGTTGAAAGACAGAATGATTTGGTGACAGAACTGAGGGGTACTTGCAGGCTATGAGGCCACGGGTCAAGCAGGAAAATGTTGCCCTTTTCCAAGGAGCATTTGGCGTCGCTTTAAACAAGCTTTCTAAGCATATGGACACAAACCCATCAATTGAATTCTTTAAAGCTTGCCGTATTTTGGACCCCAGAAATTTACCAAAACTGAATAGGGATTTGACACGGCATGCCAGTGGCATTCCTCTGTTAGCACTGCACAACCAAACAGAACTGCAAAATGACTGGGATGTATATTCAAGGAGGATATAAGGAACTTCAAGCATATTGGAGTTGGATGTTGGGCAGTACTGGCTTTCAAAGGCAGTCACAACTAACTGTACTCTCCAGAGCTGCTCTACAAAGCTATCTGGATACCTGTATCAAGTGCAGATGTGGAGAGACTCCTGTATGTATGGACAGATCCACAGATCAAAGGAGGAACCTGCTGGTAGAAAATCTGAAACTGCTATCCCAGCTCATGTACAACAAGTAGTTGGATTATATATTTTTGCATGATTTCCACATGTCTGATGCCCATTTTTATACTTCTATTAACGTATTCAAGCCAGTCACCAGTGCCACCCTCACCATGAAATAATGGGCTGGCTCCTCCCTCTAACTTCAGACTGTTGCCCCTGTTGTCCTTCCCTCTTTTTGGCCTCTTAGGTACTTGAAGGTTTCACTCATGTCCCGTTCCTTTCTATCTTCTAGGTTGTACATGTTGAGCTCCCTCTCTCCGCATGTGCCCTGTCTGTCACCCTTCCCCAGGATAATTTGTCACCCAAAGTTGGACCCTGTCCCCACCATCACTAGTGAACACTAAACAGCAGTACTTGTTTAGTACTTGCACCTGGTCTGACCCTTCTGTACCCACCCTCCTTAACAGTCTTCCTTTCCCCTCCCCTTCTTTGCCGAATAGAGATTTGATTGCTCCCTCCTTCTGCCTGTCTATTGGGGGGTTGGAGACTGATGGACACCTCTGCATGGTGGCGCAGCTTACTGCCCACACCCACACAATCACCCTGCCTGCTTTAAGTTATACTTTTCCATAATTAACTGTCCCAGATTTTTCTTTAGAATCCCTGAGCTCTACAAACTCTGGTGCAACCTATCCTGTGCATACATGTCTTGGTTCTCCAGTACACCATATGCTACCCCATTAATACACAGAGGAACACCTTTTATACTATTGCACAGTTTTCCACATTTCATATACGCCTTTGCACATTTAATGTGTTTATAGTTATTTAGATACCATATGTTTATATACTGTAGGTTTTGGTTCACTTGCTTTTTCACTGTAGCTATATAGTCAGGTTTTACACATTTTCTTTGATAGAACTTTAGTTTAATTGCTGTAATATGTTCCACATTTTGCACATTTTACCGTATATGGGTTTCCATTCAAATGTCTGTTCTCCACTGTTTCTACATTTTTAGTGTACCATTTTATAACAGTTTTGTATAGATTGTATAGAATTTGGTTTCTCATATTACACCCACACCTTTTTATGCTTTTTTTAATACTTTTGCATATTTTTACTGTATGGATGTTTTTGTATTTCTATTTACCCCTTTCTGCAAATTTTTTATAAACGCTATTTTATTTAATGCAGCTCTTCTCTGTATTTCATTTTATTCATTTCTGAATTAGTGATATGATAAGACACGCAGAGCAAAGGTTCCTTGACGTATAGCGCATAGACCAAAGTACAAAGTCATGGTACCAATGTCATAGGGGGGCATAAGTCTGGTTGGGGGGCTTTGGGAAAATATCCCCGCCTAATAGGGAATTAACATGGCATTGCTCAGTAAAGAACCTACTGAAAATGGGTGACTGGACCGGGGAAATGCATTAAACCATGAATTTGGTTGCATGAGTGGCTATCCTGTATGTTCAGGGCTGTCTGTGTTGTTGCTTGGGGAGAGCTGACTGCGTGCAATTTTTGGTGACTGGATTGGCTGTATTTGTGCACACTGTTGCATCGGGGGCACCATGGGGAGAAGCTGTGTTGGCACCTGGAGGAGTTGGCTGTGTTGGTGTCACCATGACATCTGAGGAAAGAGGTCATGCTGCAGTCAAACCTGAAGAATAGGGACATAGTGCTGTTGCTGCTGCTATAACACCTGAGGAATTGGAGCCATAGTCCTTCTGCAGACAACGCAATAGAGGGTGAGGGCTACAGTGCAGTATCTGAGGGATAGAGCGAGGCCATAGTGCTGTCGACACTGCCATCGCACTTGAGGGTTGGGCATGACTGTGCTGCTGCTGCCATCACATCTTGTACCTATCAAAATAACAAAATTGGTGCAAGGATGGATGTATGTACAATAGTGGATGTCAAAATTGCTAATATGCATGGTAGCAGAGCAAAAACTTGTTAAATAAAGTACCCAAAACAAAACACCGGTAAAAACGGATTTTGGACTGGCAGACACCAGTGACAATACCGGGTTTTCCAATGTGCAAAACGGAATTTGCTCTTTCTCAATCACGGTAAACCAGTGTCCCTGGTTACGTAACTGCAGTATCTTACTTCGAGAGGGTTCCTGCAGCAGGTCTTCACATATAGAACTGAATACCAAACAGTCCCCAAAATAACTCATGCTGAGGTGCATCCAGGAGGAGAAGAAGTCACCATAGGGAATCATAACAGGAGGCCTTGCAAAACTGCAAGTCCAAAACCTGTTCTGCACCTAGAGGCAATGTCCAAACTGTAATGCTTAGTGAAAGTGTGAATAAACAACCAAGTGGCCGCTGCACAGATCTCTGCAGTGGACACATTCCTAAAAAAGGCAGTAGAGGTAGCCACACTGCGGGTGGAGTGGCCTTTAACTGCCTACGGAAGGGACTTCCCATGTTTTGTGCAAGGAAAATGGATGCGTTGGCTAACCATCTAGAGATGGTTTGTTTGGAGATAGCCTTGCACTGGCACTGTGGAGCAAAGACTACAAAGAATTGGTTGGATTTGCGAATATCTTTATTCCAGTTCATGTAGAACTTCAGGATCCGGTACACATCTAGGGTGTGCAGAAGGTATTCCCTCCTGTTGGAATGCTGGGGATAGTATTCTGATAATTCCACACTCTGATTCAGAGTGGTTTCTGAGACCACTTTGGGAAGAAAGGAAGGGTTAGTCTGAAGGACTACTCTGTCCCTACGAAAAATTAGACAGAGTTCTTTATAAACAAAAGCCTGAAGCTCAGACACCCTTCTGGCAGAAGTCACTGTGACTAAAAATAAAGTCTTCCAAGAGAGGAAGAGTAAATCCCAAGTAGAAGCTGGTTCAAACGGGGGTAAAGTCAGCTTCTCGAGCATGAAATTCAGGTCCCGGGGGGACAGGGATTCCAGATCAGAGGTTTCAAGTGAAGGATGCCTTTTAGAAAGGTTTCAGCAATCTCCAACTGAGCCAAGGTTTTGCCCTCGACCAGGAGGTGATAGGCCGACACTGCAAAGAGACGAACCTTAATGGAGGAGTAGCTAAGGCCCGTTTCAGATAAATGTTTGAGGTGCTCTAATACCTGGGCCACCAAGCACGAAAAGGGAACCCAGCTCCTTGCTAGGGCCCACATCAAAAATCTTTTCCACTTCATGGCGTAAGTGGATCTAGTAGAGGGTTTTCTGGCTTCTACTAAGATATGTGAAACCTGCAAGGAGACACTATAGCGAGAAACCGCTATGTCCACAGGTGCCACGCATGAAGATGGAGAGACTGAAGGCTCAAGTGCACCAGGGTGCCCTGCTCCTGTGTCAGAAGGTCATGGGAAAATGGCAGAGGGACCAGAGGTTCCAGTGCCAGTTGCTGCAAAAGAGGATACCAAATCTGGCATGGCCAGAGAGGAGCGATAAGAATCATATGAGCTCCCTCTTGCTGAAGTTTCACCAGAACCTTCTGAATGAGAGGAAAGGGAGGAAATGGATAGAGAAACCTCTATGTCCGAGAGAGAGAGAGAGAGACAGTGCATCTCGCCAAAAAACACCATGCCCAGGAACAAGTGAGCAAAAGTTGGGTAGTTTTGTGTTGAATGGGAAGGCAAACAGATCCAAGTCTGGATGACCCCATAGAAGAAAGAGTTCTTTGACCAACCCTGACTTTAGCTCCCATTCATGGGCCCTGGCCACTGATCAACTGAGACTGTTCGCCAGGACGTTTCTTATGCCTGGTACATGGACTGCCATCAAGTAAAGGCTGTGCTGAATCACCCAGTACCAGACCCTCATTGCTCCTCTACAGAGAGGGTATGACCAGGTTCCTCCATGTTTGTTGATGTACCAGACTGTGGACATATTGTCTGTCTGGAACAGAAGTGATCCTGGTACCAGAAGGGACTGGAACACCTGGAGAGCATAAAGAACCACCCTGGTCTCCAGAACGTTGATGTGGAGCATAAGCTCCTGGTCTGACCAAGACCCCTGTGTCTTGTGTGCCCCCAGATGAGCTCCCCAGCCTAAGTCTGAGGCATCCATGGTGAGGATTTGGGTTGGGATGGGGGAATGAAAAGGTGTTCCCCTCTAAAGGTTGGAGAGATCCTGCCACCAGCGAAGATCTCTCTGAAGGTTGCTGGAGATCATGACTTTTTGATTCATGTCATCTGTCCTCTGATCCCATTGGACTCTGAGAGACCATTGGGTGACTCTCATGTGAAGTCTGGTCAGGGGTACTGTAGAAATGGCCACTGCCATCAGTCCCAAGAGATGGAGCACAGCGTGTGCTGGGATCCATCGATCCTGGGCCACAAGAGTAGCCTGAGCAACTAAAGTCTCAGCTCGATCCAATGGCAGAAAAGCCATGCTCAGAACTGTATCTAGTATGGCTCCAATAAATTGGAGTAATTGAGATGGTACTAGCTAGGACTTGGGGAAGTTGACCATGATCCCCAGAAGTGAAAACAAGTTCAGAGTAAAAAAGAGGGACTCTTTCAGGCTGGTAGGAGAGGGTGCTGTGAGGAGCCAGTTGTCCAGGTACAGGAAGACATAGATGCCCATGCAGTGTAAGAACATCACCACCACTGCTAGACATTTCATGAACACCTGGGGGGCTGAGGAAAGGCCAAATGGGAGCACCCAAAACTGGAAGTGGTCCGCCATAAAAGCAAAACGGAGGAAGTGGCATTGAGCAAGGAGGATGGGGATGTGCACATAGGCATCCTGCATATCCAGGCAGTATAGCCAGGAGTTGGGATGGAGCAGGGGGAGGAGCACCTGAAGAGTCAACTTATGAAACTTCTTGTACTTGATGAAGATGTTCAGTGTGCTGAGGTTCAGGATCTGTCTCAGGTTGCCCGTTTACTTTGGGACTAAGAAGAAGTGGGAGTAAAACACCCTTCCTATCTGGTTTGGAGGGGTGGGTTCCATGGCCTCCTTTAGCAGAAGTGCCTGGATCTCTTGAGAGACCAGGGAGACCCAATCCCATGGATAGAAAGACCATCCCAGTGCTAGAGGAGCTGGAATCTTGAGGATCTCAACTGAGTGACCCCGCTGGATGAGCTGAATCACCCAAGACTCTGCGGTGATGAACCTCCAACCCTCCAGGTGGAGGCCTAACCCTCCTCCGACCATTTCCTCCTGATTTATGGGAGGGAGCGAAAGGAGGGGAAAGGAGACAGGATGCTGAGGGGAGCTTTAGCCACCAAGGCTGATTTGGAGAACTTAGCCTGTGGGGTTTGGGCTCCTGAGCCAGGGGTGAGTCTTTTTCCCTGACATTTTGCCTGGTTCTTGCTCCACCTTCTATGGTGGTGAAAGGGCTGCTTTTTCTGATCCGTCTTGTACATAGAGCGTATGTCTCTTAAGGAGCATCTACTCTCTTGCAGTCCTGTTATTATATCTTTGGCATCACCGTCAAAGAGGACGGACCCCCTGAAAGGGGTGTCCAAAAGGGAAGACTGTACATCCTGTGCCAGGCCAGCTATCTGAAGCCAGAGAACCAGTGGAGACACATCCCCATGGCTGCCGCTCTAGCCAGTGAATCCACCAAGTCGTACGTCACTCAGAGCAAATGACGACAGGAGGACTTTCCCATCCTAATCTTGTCCAGGAGCTTCTTCCTAAGGGTTTTCATCCTGAACCACAAGGAGGTCCCTTTACAGCTCTGAAAGAGTAGCTTTTTGGAAAGCAACCATGTGTGAGATATAATTGAGAGATCTAATGCCACAGGAGGAAGAAGAATAGATCTTTTGCCTGAACTGGTCTGACGAGAGTCCTTGTCTGGTGGTGAGGAACTCAGGTGTTTCCGTTGGGCTGACCGGTCAAGAGCAGTAGTAATTACCATGGAGTCAGCTTTTGGATGGGAGTTAAGACACTGAATCCCTTCTGGGGAATAATAGATCCAGTCTGCCTTCCTGGAGACTGCTGGAATGGAGGACGGTTGTTGCCATATTGTGGTCACCAAGTCCTCATGGAGTCCCATCCATGGGGTGATGGGGATAGGATCAGACGTAGGAAGATCCAGGTGCTCTGCTAGCCATTTTTGTTGTGGATCCACCTCTTTTGTGGGCCAGCCTCCAGCTGCCTGCATGGAGTGCAAGAGGTCTCCGAAAGATGGGTCTTCTGGGAGAGACTTGGGTGACTCCTTAGGAGGAAACTCAACTGGAGATCTGGGGTCTGAAGGTTCAGAGTCAGAATCCATATCAGAGGGCTCAGAGCCACTGGGAATGGGAGGTTCTATTCCAGCAGCACCCGCAGTAAGAGAGCCAGAGGCTCTGCCGGAAGGGGGCAGTGGAGGAGGGGACCTAGGCTGGGGAGCTTTCCCCACAGACTGCCTAATCTCCGACAGCAGCTGGGTTCTAGCCTCCTGTCACCATTGGAGAGCCATCTCTGGCACCGGTGGTGGTGGAAGAGGAGGCTGGGAGGTAGAATAGCCTGGGTACTGAGACCAAGAAGGGTAATGATAACCCTTTTGTGGATAGTAACAGTACCCAGGATATCCCAGCGTCAGGTGTCCCAGCGTTGAAGGCACATGGCCTGGCATCGGATACTGTGGAGCCAACGGTGGGCAACCCGGAGATGGGACAATGGGTTCTGAACCTGGAAACCCACCCAGAGGATCAGGTCCTGCTGGGGGAAGTGCCATGGCACCTCTGGGAGGAGCGGGATCTGGAAGGGCCCCTGAAGGTCCCAAGGGAGGAGGCTCCATGAAAAGATCCCTAGCAGGTGGCAGACTAATGTCTGGGGATGGTGGTAGGCCTGGTGAGTGGGAAGGTCTGGAAGGAGCCCCGACGGCAGGTACGAAGGTGATCTCGCTGGCACGAAAATCAGTGGATCGGGTAGCGAGTCCCTGGGATGTAAAACCCTAGAGGACGAAGGGTCACTCTGCTGCTCACTCTGTACGGCATCAGTGGCCAAACTGGATCCTGATGGGAGAGTGGAAAGATCCAGGCAGGTGACAGAGGAGGAGTCGTCCAGCTGAATGGACCTCGACGGGCTAGTGGAAGTCTGGAGACTGCCACTAGGCTGATCGGCAGTAGCTGCATGCATTTTGACAGGGTCAAGGGGTGTCTTATTGACTAGGCAAGGCGACTTGACAGAGATCTCCAGAGAGGCTATCCCCGGCTGCCCGCTCACCTTGGTAGGAGGGGGGAAAGGTGCCTGGCCTAAAGAAGCAGACGGGGCACTGACTAAAGTACTCACAGTTTCTGAGGGCTTTCCACGTGGCGATGGACTCTGGTCTGGGCGCGTCTCCTTGCTTTTCTTCTTCTTAGGGCCCAGCGATGACAATCTATCCCACAGTTCCTGGAGCTTCTTTTCCATCTATGCTAGTCGTCGAGTCAGGAGATGGGCCTTTAGGGTTTGCTCACACCTGGTTTGGGTCACCTGGTTGAAGGCCTGACAGATGGAGCACTCCTGGGTGTTGTGCTTGGAACCAAGGCAGAGAAGGCAGCGGGGAATGGTCGTTCCTGTGCGGGATTTGGGCGCCACACTTTGAGCACTTCTGTCTAGAAGACATCAAATATTGAGAGAAATGATAGAGAAAAAATAGTTATGAGGCAAAGAAAACTTTGACAAAATGGCAGATGTATGATCGCTGTTCTAACTCATGCCGAACGTATTGAGGTGACGGCGGGAAAGAACTGGACAGCAGGTGCTGGACCTCCCCTTTTATAGTCAGGCTGACATCATGTCGCTTGACGTCGGGGGCAGTCCCCACTGATGATCGCTATCTACAAGTTTGCCGTTCTGACCTGACGCCAGCGGACACGGTCCTATATGTGAAGACCTACTGCAGGAACCCTCTTGAAGTAAGATCTAATGGTAGACTATTAAGATGGAGTCTTGCCTTGCAAGGGTATGACATGACGATCTTACACAGGGCTGGAGCGACCAATCAGAACGCCGATGGCCTGTTGCATGTTTATGAAGAGTGAACTGCTTTGGGAAGCTCATCCTATGCAGGGGATAGAGCCCTCAAATTCAGTCTAGGTGGGGAGGAGTGACACTTGACCAGCTGGTTATGATTGTTCTATGCTATTTGTAATATAAAAATATAGCCTGTAATTATGGGTGCACCCCCCCCCCCAGGTCAGAGAAACTACAGGATATATTAACCTGAAACCAGGAGGTAATTAAAAGACTAGAGAGACTTAATTAAGGGTCTCCTGTTTTGCTGTCTTAATTAGAACTGACCCAGTTGCCAGGATATAGGGCTTGTAAACTTTTATGACATCTTAGAGGAAAAACATGTTATACCACCATGGTGTGAAAAGTTGTAAAATCGTTGACCTGCCTTGGGAACAGGAAACCACATAAGATCAAAGGAAAAGCTTGATTAACGACTGTCATCATTTGGGAAATTCGTTTTTGGCTGAAGTCACAGTATTTAAAATATCTCCTGACAGGAAGATCATTGTTTGTTCATTTTTTACATTCTAAAAGGAGCAGCGAGATGGCATCACAGAAGGGGTGTGTGAGAAAGACACAGTTTAACTAGGACTTGTGTCGGATCTTTGTGACATATCTTTTTGGACACTTAAGAAACAAGATCTCTGATCTAACTTAAGCACTGTAAAGAGGTAATACATTAGATAGAAAAAGTCTAATTGTATTGTGATAGGAGTTTATGTTTTGTACTTTAACCTTGTTCTTTTAAGTGATTGTATGCTTTTTAATAAAGTGTTCTGTGTTTACATTTTACATATTTTTATCCATTTTAGTAAATATTATATTTTGAAAGACTGCCTGGGTGTGTCTTCGAAGTTCTTTTTGCATATGACGGACAGAGGGTTAATACTGACAAAAACTGTTCATAAGCTTGATGGCGTTACTAAACTGGGAAAAGGTAAGAATATATCGAAGGTCTTTTATAGAGTTTTAAGGGTTCATTCTGGATACCTGGTTAGGTGCCCTAGGCAAAAAGATATATTGCATCCCACAAAGAGATTTTTATCTGAGCCTGCACATTTGGGTATGCTAGCATAAGGTTCACAGTATGAATCCCTCCAGAACTTGAGACCAAAGGTGATTCAGACCCACAAGCAGACAGGAGGGTTACCCTGTCTGTTACCTGTTCACATTACTGCGCTCGGTGGTTGGCACTGTGGGAGCAGAGGGCCTGACCTGCTGAGTGTGTTTGTGACACCGATAACAATTAAAACAAAGTTATTTCAAATAGCCAAACTAAATAACACTTTAAACTAAAACTCTAATGGTCAGAACAGCAAATAACAATAGTTTAAACTGAGTAAACTGGTTCCTGGGAACCATTGATGGAATGACTAAAAATGTGTTAAATTACTCAAATAACCTAAACTTAGTAGATAACTACAAGAGACAGAGTATGAATAAAATATTGAAAAAATACCACTTTTTGAATAAAATAAACAGTCTTGCAGCGAGGTTGCTTCGCAGTCTTGGGGGAAGTCCTGCTGTCTTGAATGGAAAAAATTGAATCTGGCAGTTGGGTAGAAGAGGCAGCAGTTCTGACTGTAACATTCCAAATTCTCTAATCTGCATACATTCTAAACTCAAAGTTCCGGGGGCAGTCAGCAGGTCTAGACTGACTGCTGTATTGTCTAATCCTGCTAGGAGATTCCTGGGTCTTAAAAAGCACATTACAAATTTACACATATAACAACATTAAAATACTCTTATGAATGCGAGGTTAGTGTTTATTTCATATAACAATGTATTTATTAATTTATTTACCAAGCAAACACAAATGATGAGTGCCCATTTTCAAGAACATCACAAGATAAAATATAATACTACTACATAAGGATACGTCATCTATGCATACTAACATCACACTGAGGATGCACAGTATTAGGGTGCTGCTAGTATTTGTTTCTGATGGTAAATATAACAATACCACACCAAGAAAGCAGAAACTTCAACTCACTGGCTCCAGCAGCACTCTTCTAAGTCCAAACATTCTTTGCACAACCCTAATTGAAAATCATTGCCTTGGAGCAGATAGGTTTTTGTTAAAAAAACACTCCTTTCCATTCAGGAATGAAAACATGAGAAGGAAAAAGTCATATATTGATGTTTCTGTTTTCACCAACTGCTATTATAGAAACATCGTTTGCAATATTGAAGCCCCTGACATCACAAGGGACACTAAGGGGCAGATATTTTTTTTCCCCATAGTTCAGCTTTTACTTGATAAATCTTCTAAATTTATCTCCCCCTTTTTCTTTATAACTGAAAATTAACATGAAAACAGGATCACTGTCTTCTAGACTTCATTAACTCTGGCTGCTTGGTTGCTCCTGATATCGTAATCCTCTGCTTGTGACAGCAAATCAGTTTAAAAGACAGGAACCCCAGTGCAAAATAACTGACATTTTAACTGCTAATCTTCCAGAATATTTTCATCATTAATTACCATTTATGAGTCTGGGCCAGAGGCATTAGGGCCATGTGGGAGCAAAGTTTTTGGTCCGGGGGCCGGCAGCTGCTTCTGGGCACGGCACTTGTGTACTCCCCACGTGGCACTGGGCACTAGCCAATAACCATTGCCGGCTCCCGCACTTCCCTCAGTTCTGTTCACCAGGAGAGGAAAAAAAGGCGGGAAATAAAAGAGGGCTAAAGGAATTCCCTAGCCCAAAGAGATAGGGAAAGGATCTAGGAAAATAAATAAAACCAGACTACCAACCTCTAGATAGAGGACATACAGATGAAACTTCAAGGAGCTTTCAATGAGTTACAGGTCTTTTTTCAAAACAGTACATTTTTTTTGAATGATAAAAAGACAGTCCGTAGTGCTTTGATCAACAACATGGAAACAGGAAGATTTGGCCCAGAGTCTGGTTACCCTTGTGGGGGTCCCCAGTCCAACAGGTTCAAAGTTATAAGTATCTGGGCCTATGGGTGGATGAATTTTTGAGCTGGAGTACACACATTGGTAATCTGATTAAAAATATGGCTAAAAAATTGTGAGCCTTATACCGCGTCAGATCATTACTGAACCTTGAAGCAAGGAAAAGGGTTGTAAATTCTATGATTATCCCCATGTTTGACTATGGAGAATTCTTTACTCAGGAGGAAAGAAGGGTTATCTTAGGAAACTAGAAGTCTGTCATAGTAGCCTTGCCAGATACATACTAGGAGCTCCTCGATTAATCCACAAGTGTAATTTATATAACCAACTGGGCTGGCAATATTTGAATGAAAGAAGCCAGGAACACTTACTGGCCTTTATACATACAGGCCTTTTGGGTAAATTCCCAGTGTCTATCTCAGTAAATCTGAAATACAGAAAGAAGCCTGACACCCTCAGATCATTTAATGCCCCAGATTTAGCATTTCCTAGATGTAACTTGGAAATAGGGCATCGGTCAGTCTATTATAGGGAAACACATCTCTGGAACAAAATCCCAGCACATTTGAGAATGGGTGCTGTGAGTAAAATCTGGCCTGAGGTAAAATTATGGATAAGAAAAGAGTCGCAAAATATAAGACAATGCTGTGTATTGTGTGACTAAAATAGAGTAAGTAGCACAGGCATGATAGTAGGACTTAAAACCATATGGGTCTTGACCCCAATAGGGGTCTATAATATTGAATTTTATAGTTGTTTGTAATTATATGTAAGCCAGGGTCTGTCCTTGTTATACAAGTTATGTCATGCTTTGATTTAATGTTTTACTTGACTTGATTGTAATGTACATTTTGTATAATTTATGTATTTTGAGATGCTTATTGTACTGTGGATCTCACTGAAAATGAGTTTTACTCAATTGATTTAATCCCTATTCATATGAATCATATAATAAAATATGTTTACTACTACTTACTAGTTCGGTATGGAGCTAGAGCCTCAACGCCACTAGCCAGACAGCAGATGGGTAGTGATACTAAGGCAGCAGTCCTGGAGCATGTCGTTCTGGCAGGTACTCCAAGAGGGGTGTGCCCAAAAAAGTTGTGCTGCCCCCCCTTACAACTGTGATGACACTATTGTGCCCCAAGCAGAAATGGGCAACACATGACTCTTAAAGGGCAACCTCAGGACACCAGATGGAGACTGACTCAAAGCCAATTAAAGTTTGCCCCCTTTTTCTACCGGGGGAAAAACGGGGGATGGAATTCTGAAGCTTATGAAGTTGTAGCGCTGAAAAGCTGAAGGGAGTCAAGATATGTCTATTTTCCAAGTTACCCCTAAAGGTAGTGAGCTAATAGCCCAGCTGGCCTAGGAAGGGAAAAACATGTACCAACCAACAGAGGAATAGCCTGGCATAGCCAGAAGAAAAAAAAACATCAGAAAGAAAGTTACCTGCTTCTCCTACAACATGGATGTAATGTACCCTATGTAAAGCCTAATACAACTTGATCCAATCCAGTGCACAGCACCTTTCCAAGCAGAGTTAGATTTGGATAGTACCCAGAGGCACTAGTTGCATTTTGCAATTAACAGGGATGTATATCCAGGGCAGAGAGGACGAGAAGGAACAAGCATTTGTCAATGCCAGACTTCATCGTTGGGATTGCTGTTGGTATGCACCGACTGGCAGGACTACAGTTCCTAGCAGGAACAAGTTATTCCACCAAGTTCACTTTCCCGTTGAAATACAGTGAAGTGCATACCTGTTTCCTCAATTTTTGATCTGGCTTTGAAGAGTGACGATGTGTCTGCGGTTTAGAGAAGATGAGGGCACTGGAGCCCCACCATGGGTTGAGGGGGACGCTATGGTTAGAAACCCTAATGCCCCAGGTGTTTGTTAGTATTTGCACTACAAATTTTCAACATGGCCTTTTGTGACCCCCACCTCATGAAAGCATTTGGACCTCTGCTCATGAACAGTGGCACTGTGATTTTGTTAATCTGTCCCGAACGTTGATTTCTCACAGCGACCATGCCATTCTGCACCAGATGTGTGAAAACACAGTTTAGGCAGGATGTGAAAAATTACAGCCATACCATTCATAGGGAGGTGTGAAGAAATGGCAGTGTTGAACATCTGGAGTGAAAATATTAAAAATGTTTGAACGCGTATGTGGAAACTGCACAACGCACGCTCGTAACAGTCATTTACTGGAATAATTTTACCAAAATTTCAACATAAGCATTTTGCAACCTCTGCTCATGAACACTGTCACTACGATTTTCTTACTTTGTCCCAAATGTTTATTTCCCACAGCGACCGCGCCATTGTGCACCAGATGTGCGAAAACACATATCGGGCAGGATGTGAAGAATGACAGCTGTACTGTTCATAAGGAGGTGTGCAAAACTGACAATGTTGAAACTCTTTTGTGAAAATATTACAAATCCTCGATGTTACGAGTGTGTGTGTGGAAACTGTGAAACGCACACTCATAAAATAGTCATTTTATGGACTTTTGTCACCAACTTTTCAACATAGGCGTTTTGGGACCTCTGCTCATGAAGTGTCACTGTAATTTTCTTAATCTGTCCCGAACACTGATTTCCCACAGCGACCAAGCTATTGGCAAGGCAAGGCGAAATTTATTTAAAAGATGCCCAATCCCGGAGGCTCTGGGCGCCATACAAATTTTTAAAACAAAAGTTTAGAAGTGTGAAAACACATTTCAGGCAGGATGTAAAAAATGACAACGGCACTGTTCATGCGGAGGTGTAAAAAAATACCAATGCTGAAAATCTGGAGTGTAAATATTACATATTCGCAATGTTTCAAGTGTGCATTGAAACTGCGTAATGCACACTCGTAACAGTAATTTTTTGGAATCCTTTCACCAAATACTCAACATAGGCTTTTTCGGAGCCCACCTCATGAACAGTGACACTGTAGTTTCGTTAATCAGTCCCTAAAGGTGATTCGCGCAGTGACCACGAAATTACCCTTCGGGACTGAATAACCACATGACAGATACTGAATTCATGAGGTCGTGTCCCAAGAACCCCATGTTGAAAATATGGTGCCAAAATTCACAAAAATGGCTGAGATATGCACTAAAGTTGGAAAAATAAAAACATTTATGCCATCATACAGCTTACCGGCATTTCTTCAGTTCACAGTCGGCTTTGAAGAGTACAAACGTGTTCCCAGTCCACTGAAGATCATCGCACCAGGCTCCAGAGGTAAGTATGGGGTGGGGGTGGGAGGTGAGGTATGCAGAGGGGGAGAGGCTATCGCACTCAACGAGGGACTATTTTCTTGTTTACAAGTTTAAAAACAATTAAAAATGTCACGGAAGGTTTCTTTCTTACAGGGACATTTCGCATGCAGGGTTGGGCTCCCAGCGCACCACCTGAGTGTTTGTTTTGGGCGGGCTGTAGCTGATAGGGATTGGGCACCCCGTCGGCACATACCCGAGTGTTTAGGGGAGACAAGAGCTGAGAGGTGAGGCGCCCCCTCGCACCACAACAAATTGGGGATAGGGACATTATGCCAATGGGGAGTGGACTCCCCCATTGGCAAATGAACTGGGAGGGGGCATGCTGACAAGGGGATTGGGCACCCTCATCAGTTTGTTTGTTTTTTAATGGTGGGTGAGGGGGCATACCGACAGCCTGGGCTCAGTGCATTCACACTGCTCTAAGCTACAGCAGTGTGAACGTGCAACCAGGAATGCAATGCAGGAATGCAACAACAAAGGAACGAGCCGCGCCACTATTGGTGCGGCTCTGTCCTTTGAAAAGTTGTCCAACTCTGCCCCAACAGCTGAAAGGGAGTCATCGCCAGCCTGCCGACTGAATCACCTGCCGCTGACCTGCCTCTAGAAACGGAGCTCACCATTGGGCACACCCTTGTATAGCACCTCTTATAGCAATGAGTTTGTGCCTGCACACCACGACAGATTCAAAAAGGAGGATGGTACCTCTCCATTATTTTTGCGGTTGGTACTGGGGCCCTGAAGAGGACCCTCATCCCTGTTTTTCTTTGGTGGGGGTGGAAAACCCAGCAATAGCTTCCAAGACCCTCCCTTTTTTTCACCAATAATTTATCCCATGGGGTATACAAATGGGGAGAGGAATGTAGCACTAGATGGTGCCAGCCAGCACAAACAGGGTGACCTACCCAGAGGCCTTGGCTCTGCTACAGAGGAGGATGGTGTGCAGGTGTGGTATTTACTGATGAAGATAGTCTTGAAGATCAGTTACTGAAGTATGTAAAGTACAGTTACGTGAGAACTTACCGTAACAGTAGATCTTCAAGAGGAGCTCTTGCAGCAGGTATTACCAATAGGACTAATGCCACCAGGCATTAGGACCCCATGGAAAAATCTTGTATCTAATGGTCTGAGGCAGGGGACCGCCCCGACTTCAGCTCCACCCAACGTCCGATGCAGTATAAAGGGGGCGGCCCCCCGGCACTATCTCAGTTCTCCTGCCAGAGACCAGGCTGAAGTAAATGGAGAACTGAGCAGGATCTCCCCTACCCTAAAGAAGGGTAACAACAGTAATTCCTGGGGGATGGTGGGTGGAAAAGCCACCTGCTGCGAGAACTCCTCTTGAAGATCTACTGTTACAGTAAGTTCTTACGTAACTTTACTATCTGACTTCGAGGTGAGCTCTTTCAGCAGGTATTACCACTAGGACAGAGTCCCAAGCAGTACCCAAAGATAGGCCCAGGTCTGACGGGTGGGGGAGAAGAATAAACAGCTGAGAAGCCTCAAGAGAGCAGGCCCTGAAGGACGGCTAGTCCAAAACCTGCTCTCCTTCTAGAGGCGATGTCCAGGCTGTAATGTCTAATGAAAGTGTGGACTGTGCTCCAGGTTGCAGCAGCAGAGAGATCTGCCAAGGACACATTCCTCAATGAGGCAAAGGAGGTAGCCACAGCTCTGGTGCAGTGGCCCTTGACCGAGCCAGGCAAGGGTTTACCATAATGCTGGTAACAAAAAGAAATGCAGTGGACTAACCACCGGGTTAGTGACTGCTTGGTGACAGGAGCCCCCGTCTTCCTGTGAGCAAAGGAGACGAACAACTGGTCCGTCTTCCTGAAGGAACTGGTTCTATGAAGGTAATAATGTAGAACTCTGTGAACATCCAGCATATGCAACTATGCTTCCCCTTTATTGGAGAACTCCAGAAAGTAAACCAGAAGTTGGATGTCCTGGTTCAGCATCAATTCAGACACCACCTTTGGTAAAAACTTGGGATTCGTATGCAGGGCCACCCTGTCCCTATGAAACACAAGATAATGCTCCTTGCTCGCAAGGGCCTGAAGCTCAGAAACCCTCTGAGCAGAAGTAATAGCAACTAAAAATAATGCTTTTCAAGACAGAAAGTGAAGCTCACAAGTCGCAGCTGGTTCAGAGGGAGGCAGGCTAAATTTCGAGAACAAAAAAGGAGATCCGGGGGGGGGATCTGGGTCTCTCCTTGGGGGTCTGATATGCAAGACATCTTGCAGAAAGGTCTTGCACACATTAAGCTATGCCAGAGTCTTCTCCCCAAATGGTGCATGATATGCTGATACTGTAAGGCACACAGGTGCACCCTGATGGATGAGTAGCTCAAGCCCACATCCAAAAGGTGGAGAAGGTAGTCAGCACATGCTTGACCAGACAATCCAGAGGATCTAGGGAACATGCTGTTGCCCAGAGGCAGAAACTCTTCCACTTCATGGCATAGATTGCCCTTGTGGAGGGTTTTCTCACTGCTACTAAGACCTCTGCCACCCTGCTTGATACTCCTAATCTCTCTTCTGCTAGAACTGCCGGAGCAAGGCATGCAAATGAAGAGACCACAGAGCAGGATGGATGAGCGTCCCCTGCTCCTGAGAGAGCAAGTGAGTGGAGAGGGGCAACTGCATGGGAGGCTCCATGGACAGTTGCTGTAACAGCAGATACCAGATCTGTCGAGACCAAAGAGGAGCTACCAGAATCATTCTGGCCTCCTCTGTCTACAACTTGAGCAGGACTTTCTGAATGAGAGGGAAGGCATAGAGAAACCTTCTTGTCCAGGAGAGGGACTATGCGTCTCACCAGAAAACACCAGGCCCTGGATCTAGCAAGCAAAGATTTGGCAGTTTGGCATTGCACAGGGATACAAAGAGGTCCAACTCTGGTCAGCCTCAATGACCGAAGAGGTGTCTGCGACTTCCTGGAGCAACTCCCACCCATGGTTCAAGGAACAAAAGCAACTCAGACTGTCGGCAAGAATGTTCTGGCTTCCAGGCACGTGCACTGCCGTGAGATCCAGAAGGAGTTCCACTGCCCAGTCCCACACTCTCATGGTCTCCCTGCATAGGGGATATGACTGAGTGCCCCCTTGCTTGTTGATGTAGAAGACAATCAGGGTATTGTCTGACTGCACCAAGAGAGGACCCAGGATACCGGTTACTGAAAAGCCTGAAGGGCGTATAGAAATGAAAATTACGTACCTACCATAATTCTGATCTTTCTGTGTATCTTCACCATTCATCACCTTTGGGTACTGGCTGGAGGTGATGACCCCGCGGGAGCTCTATTTTTCTTTTTGGATGGGTAGAATCGACGCACCATCAGCACCGGCCTCTAGGCTGACGCACTGCGTGGCACTCACGGGTTGGCCGTTAGGTGTTGTCGGCTCCGCCCTCCTGCCAGTTCTGAGTCACCATAGAGTGAGAAAAGGATTGGGAGGGTGGGACAAGGAAGTCCAAGGGACAGACAAAGGAAAAGATATATAAACTAAAAGGAGAAATAAATGACTGAGAGGACAGAATAAGTTTGAAAGACTAAGGGGATTGGGTAGGGGCCCCAATCTCTGGAAGTAGAAAAGGAGGAGAGAGGGTGGGTTAAGGATTTTGAGAAATAAGGATGAGAATGGAGGGGAAAGAAACATACCCTGGAACCTTTACCTGTCTCCAGATTGTATAGGAACTGCGAAGGAGTAGACAAGAGGCTAACTGCCAGAATTTAAGGCACAGAATCACTGGCAATAACTCCAACAAAAGCAGAATCAGCTATTCTGGAAGAAAAGACAGGATACAGGGATATCTCCCCCCCCAAAGGAAAATTTTGGTGTAAGAAAGCTAGTTTCTTAAATTAATTGTGGTTATGTCCAAAGGACAAGAAAATGAAAGGACTGACAGGGAGTAGGAAAGAAAGGAGTGCAACTGCAACCCCCCCACCCCACAGGGGATGGAGCCGAAGCACTGAAGAAGGAGAGCGCCCCTTCTGACCACTCTTCCCCCAGAGAGAATTATCCCCATATGTACCCAAAGTTATCCTACTCCTGAATGATAAAAAGGAGGGGGACAAGGGCGAGGGCACAGAGAGGGATAGGGACCCAGAGACTGAGGCCCCAGGGGGATGGAGAATGGGATTGTGATGAATGGTGAAGATACACAGAAAGATCAGAATTACGGTAGGTATGTAATTTTCATATCTTATCTGTGTCAGTCTTCACCATTCATCACCTTTGGGTGAGTGCCAAGCAAGGGGTTTTAACCCTAAGGGACTGAGTCCCTTAGCTCTCAGTGGGTGACACACCAAGAGAGAGAACCTTCACAGGTCTGGAGAGGCCCAAGAGTGGGGAGAGTGAGCCGGGGACCCCCCAGAGGGGGTAGGAAGTTGCCCCAACAGACGCTGTCTCACCCTACGGAAGAAAAGATAGATTCTCTGGTGAGTGGAGTTAATCACCCTATGCCGGGCCAAGGGTGACAACCGGGAGAGACGTAGCCATGCCATCTGCCTAGTGCAGATCGCTGTCCCTACGACCCTGGTAGCTACCTCATTGGCGTCATATGATGCCCTTGCTTGGTGCCTTGCTAGCTCCAGGCCACGTACAGAGAGTGCAATGGTTTGTCTGGTTTCCTCTGTGTCAGGCATCAAAGCTAGGAGTTGACCTAGCCTGGACCACAGGAACCTATCATAGGTAGCATAGTGTGCCTGATGAACAGATATTGAGAGAAGCAACCGTGCCTAGTAAAAGGTCCTCCTACCCCAGAAGTCAAAATCCAAAGAATCTTGATCTGGGGGCCGGTCACGGTGCAGGGTGCGAAGCCCGTCGGGAGTATCCAACTGCATCAATCCTGAGCTAGGATGAGGCATGGAACCTGGAGACTCTGGGGGGGGGGCACAATACCACTGGCAGAGATCGCTAGGGGCTGGGACTATGGAAAAGGGTCTCTGCCAGGAACGCAATGATGCCTCCTGAAAGGGAGCAGGCCAAGGGGGCACCACAAGGGTATCCGTACTGAAATCATCAAGGAAGGCACACGTCGAGTGCTCTGAATTGTGTTGAGTGGGTGGGGTGATGTGCAGGTCCTCCAACATCCTCACGAGGAATCACTGATACTCTGTGAGATCAGCAGTTGGAGAGATGTGGAAAGATGGCTCCTCTCCCCCAAAAGAGGGGGATGAGGAGTTAGAGGACCTCAAGAATTCAGAAGCTGACTGCTCAGGGGAAGCTTGAAAAACCGGTCTGTCCATAGCCCTAACATAAGAGGGAAATTGAGCAGCCACCACTCTGAACTGATCCCAGGAGAGAGGACCGCTAGGACCAAGAATACCTGGGAGCACAGGAGAATGTGGTAGAGGAGAAGAGGCAGAGTCAACAACAGGAATCAGCTGTCCTCCACCTGGGCTAGGGAGCACACCAGGAGCCCTAAGGAAAGAAGGAGCTCTGGAAAACTCCACAGCCAACAGTTGGTCAGCCGAACTGGAATGGCCTAGGCTGTACCCTGAAGAATCCCCCCCCCCCATGAGGTGACCGGGGCCATGAAAGTCCAGAAGGATGGTCCCCTACCTCCAAAGAATGGGGCCCTCTCGAGGAAACTGAAAGAGAAGGGCAGAGATACATGCTACGACTTCTCCAAGAGCCCAGGTGGGCTCCAGAAAAAGGCCGCTGCATGGACCCCATACCCCTTGACCCCTCGGAATCTGAAAGTGCCATCCTCGAGAGAGAGCCAGCCTAGGCAACTGGCAACCCTGGTCAGCCCCTGAGGGGGCTATCCAGGGAGCAGCACCCTCCCCTCCTGTGGGTGCTCCGATCGGCCCCAAAGTTGGGCGATCCAGGCAAACCACCTTAGGGGGTACCACTACTGAGGGGTCAAAAAAAAAAAAACCTGAGACCAGGCTGCAGAGCAATGGTGGCCTGCACCACTGCCTACTGGTCAGCACCCCAGACCCTGGTCCCAGGAGCAACTGTCTTCTCCTCAGAAGGGGGCTGGTTCTGGCCTGTCGAGGACACTACCAAGGTGTCCACATGAGCAGCCAACTCCAAAGAGTCAGACCGCCTATCTGACTCAGAGTCCAATTCCTCCTCCGAAGAGATGGAGATTGAAGTTCTGTGCCAAGCAGTGCATGGACGCCTGCTGCCATCCCGACTGAAAAGGGCACCAGATCCAGAGACTGCACCAGACTTGGTGCCAACGTCTCCAACTGCACTGCGGATGGTGCAGGAAGAAGACACAGCTGCAACGATGGCAGCAGCCTCAGAGCCGGAGCCTGTCATGGCGCTGTCCCGACCCATGGCACCACTGATGCCAGAGATGATGCTGAGGTCGGAAACCCACACAGCACCAACCTGCCCCATAGCACCACAAGCGGTGCAGAAGACAGAGAGGGTGCCGACAATGGCCCCCGACCACACTGTCACCACTGAGATCCAAAACCCCCACAGTGCCGTATCTACCGTGCTCAACCACAGCACCGCGGACGGCACCAGGGTGAGAGACAGTCAAGGATGGCACCATAGAGCTTCCCATGGTGCCGTGAGCACCATTGGTGCCGCAAATGGAGCGAACAGCAGCAATGGCGCAGAGTGACAGACCAGCGCCGACAACGGCACCATCAGGGCCCATGGTGCCACGAACAGTGCCGAGGTCCAAGACGGATCTGACAGATGGCATCGAGGATGGCACCAACCCCGGCCTTCCAAGCCAAGGGTACAACACCGGGGGAGCCTTCACCCCTGAAGGGATGATTGCCAAGGCAGTACCTCCCGCCTGTCCCTTGGGGGGGACAGACTGTACCTCCTGCTCCACGGAAGCAGCTTCTGCCATGGCTAGGCTACAAGAACTGGAAGTGCCCTCCTCCTTGGTCCATATAGAACTGGGGGGAACCTGGAGGAAAGGCCGAGAGAATGTGGCTTGGCCCGATGAGTGTGTACCCATCCCCCGAAAATCAGTGGAGCTCGTCCAACTTTCCATGCGCATTGTTCGATGACACGACGGTCCATGAAGAAGCAGGCATCACACGAATCCATGTCGCGTAGCAGTCCAAGACATGCAAGGCAATGATCATGTTGGTCGCTGACTGAGTACTTACAGGTGCACGGACACCGATGCATAGGAGGCCATCCCAGTCTTCATAGTTTTCCTGCCCCCCTGACCGAGACATGACCTACAGAAAAAACAACACCAAAGAAGACCCGACGTTGTAAAATAAAGAAAAAGGAACAGTCTTACTTTGACCTCAGGTGACGTCGAGAGGGGCGAAACTGAACCAGCAGGTAAATATAGAATGGAGTCGGACCCAACACAGAGCCGAAGGCTTCACAGTTTTCTACAGGCCTCTCACACAGCAGAGCTTCCATGAGGTGAACTCGACGGCGGGAGATGATGAACTGGCAGGAGGGCGGAGCCAACACCTAACAGCCAACCTGCGAGCACCACGCAGTGCGTCAGCCTCGAGGGCGGCACCGATGGTGCATCAACTCTGCCCATCAAAAAAAAAAAAAGAGCTCCTGCGGGGTCATGACCTCCGGCCAGTACCCAAAGGTGATGAATGGTGAAGACTGACACAGATAAGATCAGCTCTCATTTCAAGAATGTTGGGGACCAAGCTCCTCTGGTCCTGTGATTCCCTAGATGGGACCCCCAACCTGAATTTGAGGCACCCGACATCAAGGTTTGCAATGGGCATGGTCTCTAGAAAGAGACTACTCTCTCAAGATGTGGAAGGCTGAGCCACCACTGGAGAGAATGATAGATTGACGCTGAGACTCTAATCGGGTGATCCAGGTCATCCACCACCTGGTCCCACTGAACCTTGAGGTGCCATTGCAGAACCCACATGTTCAGTCTGGCGAGAGGGACTGTTGCTATTGCTGCCGCCATGTGGTCTAGTAACTGCAGAATTGCCCTCACTGGAAGAGAAATTGCTGCTTGAACCCTGCACGCCAGGTCCAGACAGACTGCCCTGTCTGAAGGCAGGAAGGCTTTGCCCTTGGTAGTGTCCAGAACAGCTTCAATGTACTGAAGCCACCGGGAGGGCCAGGGTTGCGACTTTGGCCAGTTTATAGTGACGCCCAGGGAGAGAAATAGATCCTTCATCTCCTTCAGGGCCAAAGCCACTGGCTTGCTAACTGAGCCGAAACAAGCCAGTCATCCAAGTAAGGGTAAATGAATTGGCCTTTCCTCCTCAAGACCACGGCTACCACTGACAGGCACTTGGTGAAAACACTGGGTGTGGATGAAAGGCCAAAGGGCAAGACCCTGAGCTGATAATGCTGGTCTTGAAAGCGGAAGCTTAGAAACCTCCTGTGTGAGAGCAGGACCTTGATGCACATATAGATGACCTGCATATCAAGGGAGCATAACCAGTCTCCCTGATGGAGGAGGGGTAACAGGCTGCTAATGTCACCATCTGGAATCTCTGGTACCTGATAAATAGATTATGTTGGCTGAGATCCAGTATGGGACAAAGATCTTTCATTTCCTTGGGAACCAGGAAAAAACAGGAGTAGAAAGAAGCCTGTGCCCCGCTGGGCAGGGGGAACCGACTGAATAGTCTTCTTCTGAAGGAGGGACTGTATTTCATCCACCAGAAGCCAGGCATGGTTGTGTGAACAATGGGGCGGTGGATTGTCCAGGGGTATGAGGGGTATGCTGAGAAACTCGAGAGAGTAACCCCTCTGAATGGTTTCTAGCACCAGTTGGTCCGAGGTGATCCTAGACCATTCTGTGAGGTAAAGAGAAAACCTCCCTCCTAGTGTCTTGTTCTGCATGACCCGAGGATGAGGAGGGGGTTGCAGCAAGTCAGGCTGTAGAGGGGGGGGGTTTGGAGCTGGGGCGCTTTGGGTTGCTTGTGGCCCTGGGCATCTTGAGGGACAGGGTGGCCACGCCTCTTGAACCCTTTTCCTTGGGGTTGCTTCCCCCTTGCCCCTGACCTTTACAAGATGGATGATAGGGACCTTGAGGCTCAGACTTATACATCTTATTAATGGCAGCAACAGCCTTGCCTGAATCTTGCAGGCTTTTGACGAGCGACTCTACCTCCTGGCTAAACAATACTGGTCCCTGGAAGGGGGCATCTAGTATGGAGTCCTGAAGGTCAGGGCAAAAACCAGGAGTGCCTCTTCAGACAGATTCCCATTGAGGCCACATGGGAAGCCATGTCCACAGAGTCACAAGAACAGCGGAGGACATGCTTGTCCACATCCATTCTGGATTGGACATAAGCTAGGATCTCATTCTTACTGTGCAAGTCTGGCAGAGTTACCACCAGCTCCATGGTCTTCTCCCACAGGGACTGTTAGGAAGGTGACCATGTGGGCAAGAAAGTCAGCGAGCGGATAGATCCGGTGGCTGATGAATATACTATGCTACCCCAGTGATCCAACTTTTTGGACTCCAGATCAGGGGGCTGGGTGCTCAGGTGCTTGGGTTGACTGACACGGCCATGAGCAGCTGCCAGCACCAAAGAGTCTGCCTTAGGATGCTTCCCTAAGAAAGGTTCCTCTTTGGGGGCTTTATAGAGTCTGTCCACCTTCCTAGGAACAGCCAAGGTGGGTGATAGTTTATGTCATGTAAGTCTGGTGACATCCTGGAAGGGCTCCACCTGTGGTGGGATAAGCAGAGGTTTGGGTTCTTTGGAGCCCAGAAACTTGGCTAGCCGCTTTCGTTCTGGGTCCAGCTCCTCAGTGTCCCACTCATAAATGGACTGTATATGGTGCATAATGTCCAGGAACGAGGGGTCATCTGGGGGGAGGGACCTGGGCAAGTTCCTGGGACCTGGGGATGAGGGAGCAAACCCCTCCTTGTCTGAAGAAGAGGGTCTCACAGCACCTTCATCTGAAGAGGCTGGGCACCTGCTGGAGGAGGGGACCAGGGACGAGTACCTTCTCCACAGTTTGCCTTTTGGATCTGGTTGGGGTTGGTCACCCCCATCGGGTTTTTCAGGAGTTGGAGGGGGGCCCATAGGAGGCTCCCTAGGAGGAGGGTCAGAGGGTCTGTACAGTAGGTCCCCTTTGACCGTATTCCACCAAGTTGAAAAAAAGAGACCCGATGTCTGCCAAAGAAACCACAGGTGGGACTGGCATTGGATTTGCCGGACCAGGCGTCTGGTCAGGGGAACCCTCTTTGGCCTTATCCAGCTGCTGCTCAATGTCTGTGTCCCTGGGGGACCTGGCGACCAGAGCAGGAGAGGCCCCTCAGGCGACCGACCTTTGGAAGGTGGGGCAGGTGTCCATATATCATCCGGCAACACCCTCAATCTGCTGGGCCCCAGTCGAGGGGAGAGGGCGACTGGCTCAAGGGACGTTTGCGACTGGGGCGCGGGCATACTTTGGCCAGAGGAGGAGGCATCCAATGGCGAACGGCCTCCTATCACCTGACCGAGTTGTCCGGTCGTTTGCATTTCTCAGACTACCTGCTGGGCTTATGGCTAGAGTCCTTAGGCCTGCCAAAAGGTGAGTGACCTTCCTAGGTTGACCCAGTCAAGGATGTTTTGGGTCAGTGGGACAGGGAAGGCTGGGCGGGTGAACGCCCGGAGGAAGATGGCTCCCTGTGCTTACCCTGCGAAGAGGAGGAAGCCGACTTCGAAGATGTCCCTGTAGCCATCAAAGGGACTGAATCTGATCTCCCGCCAGAGGTCTAAGATGAAGATGACCTGGAAGAAGACTTCTGACAGGATTCAGACCTGGCCCTGTCCTTTTCCCTATGGTGTTTCCCTCCCGAAGCCACCTCTCTGGGGGTGGCATGTGGGGTGGGAGTCCTTGGCTAAAGCTGCACTCCGAGGTCCTCTACATAGCTGCCACCTTCTGCTTGAGGAGATAGGCTTTAAGGGCGTTGGCTCTCAGAGTCCTCATCTTCTGGTTAAATTTTTTTCAGTGCGAGCAGTCGGCAGGCCAATGGTCAGGACCTAGACAGATGAGGCAGGCCGTGTGGCCATCCTTGGCCAGTATCTGTTTTTCGCACGCACACTTTGACTTGTGCTGTGGTGGAGAGGGCGAAAACATGCAAGAGAATAATTCACTATCAAAAATCTGAAAAACTGGAAAACTGCAAAAAAGCAAGGGCGACTGCAAGTAAAGGTGTCCATGGAGCCAAACTAAGCAGGTCGACGGCGGGAAAAGAACTGAGATGGCGTCAGAGGGCCACCCCTTTATACTGCATCAGACGCTGGGCGGAGCCGACGTCGGGGGTGGTCCCCCGCCTCAGACTGCTAGCTACAAGATTTTTTCATGGGGTCCTAACGTCTTGCGGCATTAGTCCTATTGGTAATACCTACTGCAAGAGCTCCACCTCGAAGACAGATCTTTCATATCCTCCAAGAATCAATCTTCAGTCCCACTTATGGGTCAGAGTACCATGCTTTCCCTTCCTCCTGAGTGAAAGCTAGCTCACCTGGAGGATACAAATATACCTCAGCCCTCTGCATGGAGAGAACACCTGAGGGTGACAGGTGACAGTCGGGAGAGGTAAAGCCATGCCTCCGCCTGATGCAGACAGTATTTCCACCCTGGAGGCCACCATGCTAGCACTGTAAGATGCTCTTGACTGGTGCTGCGCTACCTCCAGGCCCCAGGTAGAAAGGTCAATAGCCTGCTTGACTCTCTCAGCAGCAGCAGCGTAGCTAAGAATGTGTTCAGCTGCAAACAGATGACAGTCATAAGTCGCTGTATGTGCCTGGTGTGCATAACAAAAACTTACTACAGTAATCTTGTTTCTTCCAGAAGATAACACTGTATGATTAAACTAAAGCAGTCAGCCTTCGGTGTGAACTGCCACAGAGAGACAGAATTTATGCAAATGATGGAACTCTCATTGGCTTGTGCCAATTTCAAACTGCTGCTCTTATAACTGCTGCACTCTGAAGTGCTTCAGATTCATTATGCAGCCTAATGGGGTAAAGACCATCTAACTATGTTATTTATTTATTTAGCTTTTGTTGACCAGCTAGGTACACTAGACAAGCTGTATGCCTATTTTCAGGTACGACCCGGGAGAGTACAGTGAAAAATACAGGTTCAAACAAGGTACATAATGACAAGAGGGCAATGCACATAGTAACAGGACAGCAAGATGAACAGATAGTCTACAGTGAGCAATAAATAGGTAAAATATACATATATATATATACACACAGAATAAATAGACTAAGACATTCAATGGCAATTGCATTGCATGAGTGACACTTTTACCAGGGCCACATAATTCATAAGCAGATAGCAAGCAATCACATGCTTCCCAGACTTAAAGGACAGTGGATTGGATGAGACCAATTTGGAGACCTGAGTAAGGTGATTTAGGACACCCACACACAGAGGACAGTTTCAAGTACTCCCACAGGGAATTCTGGAGGTTCAGGTGGGAGGGGGGAGGTACGAATGTGGTCTGGAAGGGAGTTCCATAGCATGAGAGTGCACATAAAGTCCCTTTCCCCCCATTAGGGTTCGAGTATAAGGAACTTTGAGCACCCCAGGACATTGAGACCTGTGGGAGTAGGAGGAGGATTCAGCAGGCTTGAGAAGCTGCGCCAGCCCTGGAGGGGTTCCGGTTCTGAACACATTTCCTACAAAGCAGCCCAACCCATATTTCAAGTGATTGGCCAGGGAAAGCCAGCCCAGTTTGTCGTATCATTTACAATGATGGGTGAGACGTGGGGCTGCCAGAGCAAAGCGACAGATGATGTCGTAGGTCGTGTTCCATCAAGCAAGGTGGACCTTGGAGGTACTAGTGAACAGGAGAAGGCCATAGTGAAGGGAGCAGCACACCTCTGGTCAACGCCACGTGAGCTGCAGACGTCCAATTTTTCTTTGCCCTGTAGGCAAGACCCAGTTTGCAGTTTACAGTTCTGCAAACATTTAGGATGTGATACGCCATGTCAAGTTGGGGGTCAAGTGTCACTCCAAGGTATTTTATTGAAACCGTGGTTAAGAGGGGAGAGCCATCAGCACCACTGACACATAGAGGGACAGAGGAGGCCTTGATCTTGGCAACTGACCCAGAAAGCATGGCCTGAGTTTCCTTTAGGTTGAGGACCAGCTTGTGAGTCATTACCCAGGATTGAATATTCTTAAAGGCCTCACTCAGCTGAAGGTTAAGAACTCCAATGTCCCGGGAGTGTGCAAGGATGACAAGATCATTGGCATAAAGGGTGGCACTACAGTTGGAAGCAGCAGCAGGGAGGTTGATAACAAGTGCAGAAAAAAGAAAAGGCCCCAAGACTAATCCCTGTGGGATGCCTGAGGTCACTGGAGTGGGGTCAGAGAGGACCTTGTTGAATTTAGTCTGCTGTATTCTGCCTTGGAGGTAGTTTCTAAGCCAATTCAAGGCAGGAGGGGACAGGCCTAGGGACTGCATCTGTGAGCAAAGTAATGCATGGTCCATAAGGTCGAAGGCCTTAGATAAGACCACAGAAGGAGTACGATAGGGAACTGTATCAATTAAAGCAGAAAGAAGTGAGGAAGGCAGTCAGAATAGAAAAAGCCCAAACAGAGGAAAAAATAGCCAATTCAGTTAAGAAAGGGGATAAAACCTTTTCTAGGTACATTAGGGAGCATAGAAAGGTTAAGGGAGGAATAGTGAAGATTAATAAGGGAGAGGGGAGGTGGGCAGAGGGAGACAGTGAAAAGGCAGAGATACTGAATGAATACTTTTGCTCAGTATTCACAAAAGAAGATAAGGAGGAGTTACCTAAACCAGACAATAGAAGCACTCTGGGTAGGGGGATTGACACCAGTCCATTTACAGAAGAAAGAGTCCTGAAAGAACTCCTAAAACTCAAGGTGGACAAAGCAATGGGGCCTGACAGGATTCACCCCAGAATTCTAAAAGAACTAAGGGAGGACCTAGTGACACCACACTGACCACACTTTTTAACAAATCATGGCAGGATGGGGTGGTACCCTAGGACTGGAGGGGGGCAGGTGTAATTCCCCTTCACAAAAGTCAGTGTCAGTGGTTCAGCAGGTAGCACACTCACCTCTGAGGCTGGGAGATCAGTAGGCTATGGGTTCTATCCCCACACCAGGCACTTGGGTTACTATCCCAATACTGACACTGTAGTGCAGCATGAGGGGGGTGCTGCACTCCTGAGGTGCCGTCTTTCAGATGAGACGTTAAACCGAGGTCCCATCTGCCTGTTCTGGTGGTAGTTCAGGTGGATGTTAAAGATCCCATGGCACTTCTCGAAAAGAGCAGGGAATTTCCGGTGCAATGGCCAAATTTCCCCATTCACTAAAATACCACCAACAGCTTAATCTGGTTCAAGGTCAGTTGGCATTCATCTGTAACCCCCTCCCCCGGATTGTGCCTGAAAATAGGCAGGATTTGTCTAGTGCACTTACCCAGTCAACAAAAACTAAATAAAATAAAATAAAATAAAAGTGGGAGCAAGGCAGAAGCAGGAAACTACAGACCTGTAAGTTTGACCTCAGTGGTAGGGAAAATGATGGAATCACTTCTGAAAGAAAGAATTGTTGAGTACCTAGAGGCCAGTGGGCACAGAACTTAAAGCAGCATGGATTTACAGCAGGAAGGTCATGTCAGATGAATCTAATAGATTTATTTGACTGGGTGACCAAAGTAATAGACCAGGTAGGGGCAGTGGATATGGCCTACCTAGACTTTAGCAAGGCATTTGACACAGTCCCGCACAAAAGATTAAAAATCAAGTTAGCCAGCCTTGGAGTGGGTCCCAGGGTGGTAGCTTGGGTAAGCAAACTGGCTGCAAAACAGGACACAGATAGGTAATAGTGAATGGAACACATTCTGAAGAAGAGGGGGTCACTAGTGGAGTACCTCAGGGCTCAGTACCGGGTCCAGTCCTCTTCAACATCTTTATAGGTGACTTTGCAGAGGGTCTGAGGAAATGTATGCCTCTTTGCAGATGACACAAGATCTGTAACAGAGTTGATACACAAGGGGGTAGAAAAGGATGAGAAGGACTTGGCAAGGTTGGAGGAATGGTCAGACATATGGGAACTTAGATTCAATGCAAAGAAGTGCAAGTAATGCACCTGGGAAACAAAACCCAGGAGAAGAGTACACAATGGCAGGGAGGTACTAACAACAACAAAAATGGAAAGGGACCTGGGGGTAGTCATATCAGATGATCTAAAGGTTGGTAAGCAATGTGAGAAGTCAGTAAGGAGAGCCCAGGGGGATACTGGGATGCATAGGAAGGGGCATCACAAGTAGAAAAAGGGAAGTGGTTATCCCTCTGTACAGACAGTTGGTGAGACCCCATCTGGAGTACTGTGTGCAGTTTTGGAGACCTCATCTATGCAAGGACATAGACAGGATGGAAGCAGTCCAGAGGAGGGTAACTAAAATGGTGCAGGGTCTGCATCAGAAACCATATAAAGAGAGATTGAGAGAGCTTAACATGTATACCCTTGATGAAAGGAGGGACAAGGGAGACATGATAGAAATGTTCAAGTACCTGAAGGGAATCAAGAAAGTCCAGGAGGGTAGCATCTTTCAGAAAAAGAGATGTGTAAAAACAAGGGGGCACAATTTAAAGATAGAGGGGGGACGGCTCAGGAGTAATGTGAGGACATTTTTTTTCATGGAGAGAGTGGTGGATGCATGGAACCACCTTCCTGGGTAGGTTGTTGGGTCTAAAACAGTGGAGGAATTCAAACATGCATGGGACAGACATAAGGCAATTGTAGCGGGGGGTGGCAGGAAGTAGGCTGTTGGTTAGCTAGAATCTGCAGCTTATCCAGTAGGTAGGGAAATGGGCAGATTGGGTGGGCCAAGTGGTCCTTATCTGCCGTCAAAGTCTATGTTTCTGTAAGTCTACAAATATGGCCCCAGAGAGTTCGCCCTGGTCTATGGCAGCCCTGATGCTAGTAGAGACTGAGACCAGGGCCTTGGATGTGCCATACCTTTTCTATAGCCATGCTGTGCAGGGGACAGCAACTTATGAGCTCAGATGTACTCTGTGAGCTGTTTGGCCACAGCTTTCTCTAAGAGTTTACTAATGGCCGATAGGATGGCAATTGGACAATAGTTGTCCAGAACTTTGGGGTTCCCTTGCTTCGGAGCGGGGACAATCTTCGTTACTTTCCAAATGTCAGAGATAACACCAGTGGCAAGGGACAGGTTGAAGATATGTGCCAGTGGGATGGCAATTTAGGGGGCACCCAGGTTCAGAAGCTTGGGCTCCATGTTATCATGGCCAGCGCTGGAGTGTGGAGAGACCAGAGAGAAGTCTCTGCATCTCCATGACAGACACAGCCCTGAGATAAAATAATAGGGGAGGAGTGAGCCTCCTGAGGGAAGAGGCAGAAGGGTCACTGGCTGTTCTCAGCAGCAGGAAAAGGGAGGTGCGCAGACAAGTCAGAAAAGTGGGAATTTAAAGCATTAGCAATTGTAAGTGGATTATTACAACTTGACCCACCAGTGATCATTTCAGATACCCCAGAGTTGGAGGAGCCACTGACTACGTTTTTTATGTTCCTCCAGAACCTACGTGGGTCCTTATCAGAGCTAAGCAGGGCAGATTTACAGTAGTCGCTTTTTGCTGCCCTGATGGGTTTTTTGCACTCATTTCTGAGCTTCCTATACTGTTGGAAGATGGACTGATCCAACATGCTTTTGAAGTGAGCCCAACACTTGTCCCTTGCATGCATGAGGGCTAAGAGGCTCCTGTGCAGCCATTTTGTGGCAGACCCCCTTACTCTCCGCCTAATACGGGGAAGCATGCTTGTCCTGCAGGGCGCCAAAAAGAGTAAGAAACTGGGATACAGCTGTAGAGAGGTCATGGGTACTAAGCACTTCTTACCAGTCAGTGATCTTCAAATCCTCATGAAATGACCCCAGAACTAACCTAGAGAAATCCTTAGCCTGAATGGATCTTGTGGCGTATTTTTGGTGAAGGGACTTTCCACACGCAAAACACTGGAGTGTGACCCGAGATGGAGTCAGGTAAGGTTCCTGTGGAGCTGATCCTATCTGGACGGTTTGATAGTACCCAGTCCAGTAGGGAGCTAGTTCCACCATTAGCAGACCATCTAGTGGGCTCCTGGATAAGCTGAGACAGTGCAAGACTTGTTAACAGAGGTTCAAATTGCTTGGAGTTACCTCCTGTGCAGTTTGTTTACATCACCCAGGATCAAAAGTTCATTATCCCCAACATAAGAACCAATGGTATCCAGGAGGTGGGTGAGCCCAGGCAGACCACCCTTGGGGGGAGTGTATGTGCATACAACATGTAGCTTATTTGTATTTCCAAGTAACAACACAGTGTTCAGTAGCTCACAGGAAGACACGGAGGACTGCTGATGGATTACTTCAGATTCTTTCAGATGTCTCTTATAGTAAATTAGGATACCACCCCCTCTCTTTTGTCCTGGCTGATCATGTCTAATAAACTCATAGCCAGGAAGTGCACAGGCCAAGTCTGGTATTGAGGGTTTCAGCCAGGACTCTGCAATGCCTAGTATGTCAGGCTTACAGTGGATGACCCAGGCAGATAGTATAGATTAAGCTCTCCTTAATCACATCCCCAAAACCACACGGTCCCCAAGTAGGGACAACAATGTGTACCAGCTGGGTAAAGAACTGTAACATTAGATATAAACCATATGTCAGTCAAAGCAGGGATGCAGAACCAGAGTCAGTCCCTATTTTCCTAGGTTCAGGTAGGGGAGGCAGGGTGGGAGCTTTAATCATACTCTGTGATGCCCTGGAAGAAACAAGATTACTATGGTGAGTAATTTTTTTTTTTTCTAACCCCAGGAATAACACAGTATGATTAAACTGATGCAGACTACCAAGCAGTACCTTTGGAAGTTGGGCACAGAATCTATTTTGGGAAAAGGTTCTGCAGCACTGCTGTAACAAATCTGGCATCATTTCTGGACTGTATGTCCAAGCTATAATGCTTGGTAAAAGGGTGGACAGTTTTCCATGTAGCTGCTTTGCAGATTTCCAAAGTGGGATGTCCCTTGCATCTGCTACTGATGCAGTGGCACACCCCTGGTAGAATGTGCCCTGAGGCCCAGGGGAGCCTGCTTACCAACTTTACTGTAACAGAACCATATGCAGGCTACACTCCAGTGTGCAATGGTTTGTTTTGATGCAGGTTTCCCCTCACCCACTTCCCCATAAGTGAGGAACAGCTGGGTATGCTCTGGCCTATGAGCCTTGATTCTGTCAAGGTAGTGACTTAATGCCCTATTGATGTCCAGGCTATGTAGTTTCCAATCAGATGAGCTGGAATTTTCCGTGAAGAAAACAGGGAAAGTGATGGTTTGATTCAAATGGAAGTCTGAGACCACCTTAGGAAGGAATTTATTTGGTCCTAAGTAAGACCTTGTCCCTGTGGAATGAGATAAAGTTCAAATCTGTGCACAGGGCTTGCAATTTACTTATTCTCCTGGCTCAAGTGATGGACACCAGGAAAACATGTGACATACTTTAAGTCTGCAGTTGCCATGGGTTTGAAGGGGGGCTCCATAAACTTAGCAATACAAATGTTTAGATTCCAGGCTAAGACTGGCTCCATAAGGGGAGGGTGAAGGTGGTTGAGGTGTTTGAAGAATCTGTGAAAGACAGGGTGAGAGGCTATGAACCTATCTTTACCAGCTGAAATATATGCTGAGACCACAGTCAAATGAATGAGGTCTAAGGCCCAAATGTGTGTAGGTGAGTCAAATAATCCAGCAGGACAGGAAGACCAGCCCTGGAAGGAATAACGTCCCTTCCCAAGCACCAAATAGAGAACTTTTTCCACTTTGAGGAGTAGGTTTCTTGGTTGATGGCTTTCTAGATCCCCTGAGCAGTCAAAACCTCCTCTGAAAGGTTTAGACTAGCGAATTCTAGGTCTTCAAGAGCTAAGCCTTCAGTCACAGGGATCTGAGGTTTGGGTACAGGATGCTACCCTGAGGGATGTCAGGAGGTTTTACCTCTGGAGCAGGTGAATTGGGCGTGAGGCAGACAGGGTTAACAGAAGTGAGTACTATGGCTGCCTTGCCCAATCTGGTACCACCAGGATCATCGTTGCTGGCTGTGACCTGCACTTTATCAGAAACCTGAGCAGCATGGGGAAGGGAGGGAAGGTGTACAGGAATCTGCCTTACCAGTCCAGTGCTAGTGCACCCACTTGAACTGTACCCCTGCTGGGAGGTCTGCAACAAAACTGTGGCAGCTGGTGATTGTCTGGGGAGGCAAAGAGATCCATCTCTGGTGTGCCCTATCTTCTGAATACTGTCTGGAGCACTTGTGTATTTGGTGACCATTCGTGATGATTCTAGCTGATTCTGCTGAGTGAGTCTGACAGGATTTTGTCCATCCCTGGAAAGTGGATAGGGACACCTGTTGAGAGTAAGCCAGACTCCACTCCTTCATGGCCTCTGTGCACAGTGGGGTGGATCTGGTTCCCCCTTGTCTGTTAATGTAGTACATGGTGTTAGTGTTGTCTGTCCTGACCTCTATGACCTTATTTTTCAAGCGAGAAGCAAATGTCTGAAGAGCCAGGTACACTACCTGGAGCTCTAAAAGGTTTACATGCAGAAGTGATTCCAGTGGGGGTCATGTTCCACTGGCTGTTAGGTCCAACATATGTGCCCCCTACCCTAGCAAGGGGACATCTGTTGTGAGCACCACTGAAGGATGATCCTTTTGGAAGGGAATTCCTTCCCTGAGGTTTTCCCTGTCCAGCCACCACTGCAGGGCCTGCAGGAATGTGTTTGCAACTGGGACCAATTTGGCTAGGAAACCTCTTCTCTGAGACCAGTGAGCCCACAAGTGGAACTGTATGTCTCTCATCTGAAACCTGGATCGGGAAACAACTGCTGTGGCAGCTGACATGTGGCCCAGTAAGCGTAGAAAAGTACAGTTACATAAGAACTTACCATAACAGTAGATCATCAAGAGGAGCTCTTGCAGCAGGTAACACCTTTAGAACTGAAGCTGACAGGTGCCAGGACTCACAGAAAACTTCTAGCTAGGAGTCTATAGCGGGAGACCGCCCCTGATGTCAGCCTGTCCTCGACCTCAAATATGGCATAAAAGGGATGGTCCCCCAGCCCAAACTCAGCTCTCCAACTGGAGACCCCAGTGAATGGAGTAAGCCTGGAGAACTGAGGAGGTGCCTCAAAAATGAGGAAAGATAAAGGTAACCATGATGGAGAAGTAGCTACTGGGGGAAGGCAGGAGGGAAAACAGCACCTGCTGCAAGAGCTCCTCTCGAAGATCTACTGTTACGGTAAGTTCATACGTAACTGTACTATCTTTCTTTGAGGGGGCTCTTGCAGCAAGTAACACTTTTAGGACTAAGTCCCAAGCAATAAGGGAGAGGCCCTGGTCAGCTGGGTGGAGGTAGATGTCTCCCAAAGAGGTTTAGGAGAGGAATCCTTGCAGGACTGCCAGTCCAAAACCTGCTCTGCGTCTTGAAGCAGTGTCCAAACTGTAGTGCTTGACAAAGGTGTGGACAGAACTCCAAGTACCAGCGGCTGCAGAAATGTCAGCAGCTGATACATTCCTTAAAGACTCAAAAGAGGCAGTCATGCCCACGGCAGAATGGCCTTTAACTGAACCCGGTAAAGGCTTGACATACTTGTAGCTGAAAACAATGCAGTTAACCAACCATTTGGATAAGCATTGCTTAGAAACAGGATCCCCTTCCATTCTGGGGACGAAAGACACAAACCACTGGTCAGACTTTCTAGTAGCTCGGGTGCGCTCTGAGTAACAACGAAGCACCCTGTGAACATCCAGAGTATGAAGTAGTGCCTCCCCTCGGTTGGAGTACTCTGGGTAATAGACAGAAAGGTGGATGTCCTGATTCAATGTAAACTCTGACACCACCTTGGAAAGAAATTTTGGACTGGTCTGCAAGGACATCCTGTCCTTGTGGAAAACCAAATAAGGCTCTTTACACATCAGAGCCTGAAACTTGGAAATCCTTCGAGCAGAAGTAATGGCAACTAAAAATAACTGCTTTCCATGACAAAGCACAGCTTACAGCAGGTTGAAAGGGAGGCAAGACAAGCTTTTCTAAAACAAACAAAAGATCCCATGGCGGGACTGGGTCTGTAATGGAAGGCTTCAAATGCAGAATGCCCCATAGGAACGTATGGGGAAGATCCATCTGAGTAAGAGTTTGGCCCTCAATAGGTGCATGGTAGACAGGATATTAGGACCCCTGTTATTTCTAATATTCAATAATGATCTACCACAAGTGGCAAAATTTTAAAAACTAAGATTTTATGCTGATGATACAGCATTGGTCACTAGTGGAGTGGACACCTTGGACTTAGAAACAAAAATCCAAAAAGATTTTACTGGTGTGGGAGAGTGGTTCACCAGGTCGAGGCTTGCTATGAATGTAGGGAAAACAAAAGTACTATATTCTGGCTAAAACAATAAACCTAAATTGAATATAGTATCATTAGAAAATAAAATTATTGACAGATGATTAAATATCATTACTTGGGAGTGACATTTAATGTGAAGTTAAATTTTGTAAAACACATATCTGAGATGATTAAAGGTGTAGAAAAAAAAATAGGTGCACTGAGACGAGCTTCAAAGTGCCTGGATAGAAATACTAGGAAAAGGAAGGAAGAACAAACGGTTTTACCTTCTATGGAGTATGGTAGTATTGTCTAAAGGGTTACATCCAAACGTATGCTGGAGAAAAATTGATAAAGTCCAATTTAGACTTGCCCAATTTATATTAGGCTGTAATTTTAATACACACTATCGTGTTATGTTGAAAGAAGTAGGTTGGCAAACTATGGAATCCAGGAGAAACGTGAGACTGTTAAGTATGATTCATACATTTTTGATAAAGTATCCTGAACATTATATTTCAGCTGCTTGTGTAGTCATGAGGAGGGAAGCAAACTCAAGTAATGGCTAGGTCTGTACATGAAAATAAGATAAAAATAAATATATGCAGGACAAGACAAGGAGAGAAAACATTAAATTATCAAGTTGCTAAACTTTGGAACAAATTTCCTCACTTAATGAGAAGAACAATTTCACTAACAAAATTTAAAAATGAACTAAAACACATTTCTCCTATTGTTTGCAGATGTTGATCTTTTAAGAATTTTTGTATGCGATTTTTATTGTCTAAATTTTGTATGTTCATGTTTATGTATGTTGTGTATTTCTTGTCTAAATTAATGTAACACCTTACATAGGGCTGTCTTGTAAATAGAGTTATTCCCTTATGGCATGTACTCCTGTATAAAAATAAAAATTTTTATCTGTCTATCAGATGGCAGACAGATGCACCTTCAGAGAGGAGTAGCTCAGACCAGAGTATGACAAGGAGAAGAGACACTCCAGTACTGAAATCGCCAGGCAGATGAAAGGGTCCAAATGCCGAGCATTGGCCCAGATGCAGAACTGCTTCGATTTCATTGCGGAAGTGGCCCTGGTAGAAGGTTTCCTAGTGGCCATCAAGACATCTGCCACCCTGGGGAAACCCCGAATCGGGATACAGCTAGGTATGCAGATGCAGAGATTTGAGATCCGGATGGACCAGGGTTCCCTGCTCCTGGGAAAGGAAGTCTGAGCGCAGAGGCAGGGAGATCGAAGGTTCCACTGCAAGTTGTTGAAGGAGTAGAAACCAAATCTGGTGTGGCCAGAAGGGCACCATTAGAATCATCTCTGCTCCCTCCAATTGCAGCTTGAGAAGAATGCAAAGGGAAGGGAGGGAATGCGTAAAGGAACCTCCCCGTCAGGAGAAGGACAACACGTCTTGCCAGAAAACACCATGCCCTGGATCTAGCAAGCAGAAGCAGTTTTGCATTGGATGGGGAGGTAAATAGATCCATTTCTGGACGTCCCAATCTGGTGAAGAGGTCTTCGACCACTGAGGGAAGAAGTTCCCACTCATGAGCCCTAGATCGGGAGTTTTTCGGAACCAGCTTAGGCCATCTGCCAGGATGTTTTGTATGCATGGAGCATAGACTGCTGTCAAGTCCAGGTGATGATTCATTGCCCATGACCAGACTCTCATAGCCTCCCTGCAGAAGGGATACGAATGAGTCCCCCTTGCTTGTTTATGTAGAAGACCACCAACATGTTGTCCATCTGGATCAAGAAAGTGCCAGGCAGCAAAACTGTCTGAAAGGCCTGAAGAACATACAAAATCACCCGCATCTCCAGGACATTGATATGGAGATGGAGCTTGTACCGGGACCAGGTCCCTGGAGTCTGACAGTCTCCCAAGTGGGCTCCCCAGCCTTGGCCCGATGCGTCTGTGGTCAGAATCTGACTGGGAGATTCCTTCCGCAGGTAAACCCCCTTGGACAGTTTGGAGGGATTTAGCCACCATGCTAGGGCCTGTCATACAGGGTTTGGCACCAAGACAGGCTGCTCTAAGATGTCTGAACACTGGTCCCATTGGACTCTCAGGTTCCGATGGACCACTCATGTAAAGATGAGCCATGGGGACTGTGGCAATAGATGCTGCCATGCATCCCAGGAGTCTTAGGACAGACCTGGCTGGAACCTGTCGAGAGGAGATTTGCAGAGCATGCATCTGAAGGTGCTCTGCTCTGTCTGGAGGTAGGAAGGCTTTGCCCTGTTCTGTGTCCAACATTGCCCTTATGTACTGCAGCCTTTAACCTGGTCAAGGAAAGGACTTGGGGAGATTTAAGGTAATCCCATGGCCCTGAAAGAGGGTGGAGGTGGCCTTCATGGTGTGTAGGAGCCAGACCCTGGTGGGAGTGGTCAACAACCAGTCGTCCAGGTAATGGAACACATAATGGCCCTGTCTCCTTAAAGATGCAGCCACTACTGCAAGACATTTGATGAAAACTCTGGGGGCCAAGGACAAGCCAAAAGGCAGAGCCTGAAACTGGTAGTGACTTCCCTGGAAGCAGAAGTGAAGGAACCTCCTGTGGGGTTGGAAAACCAGAATGTGGAGGTATGCGTCCTGCATGTCCAGAGAGCATAACCAACCCTTTTGACAGAGTAAATGGAGAAGACCGAGCAGAGTGAACATCCTAAACCATTTGTACTCTATGTACTGATTCAGGTGGCTGAGGCTGAGGATAGGACACAGATCCCCTGTTTTCATTGGCACCAGGAAGAAGTGGGAATAAAACCCTTTTCCCCCTTTGTACTAGGACTGGCTCTATGGCCTGCTTCTGCAGTAGGGCCTGAATATCCTCTTTGATGAGGGTGATGTGAGCCTGAGAGTAATGGGAGGGGACCGGTGGGTTGCCTGAGGGCAATGCTGTGAATTTCAGAGTGTGCCCCTTTTCCACCAGCTGAAGGATCCACTGGTCTGAGGTTATCTAGCACCAGCCTTCTCTGTACAAGGAGATTCAACCCCCCACCCCCATCTCCCCTAAGGCTTTGGCCGGGGTCGGGCAATGAGTCAGGCTGAGGAACCTGGAGGGGCAGCGTGGCCTGAGAGGTACTAGAACCCAGAGGGGTGGAAGCTTTACACTTCAATCCTGCTCTATGCTGCCATCCTCTAAGTTGCTGTCTGGAATTCTCCCTCGCTGCTTGGGATGATGTTTAGGCTGAGATTTGTACATGGTATGTACTGATCTGATAGCCTTTCCCTGATTCCTGAAAACGGGTAATGTCTTGAGAGTCCTCGTCAAACAGGACGGGACCCCTGAAAGGGGCATCCATTATTTTGGGTTGTACATCTGGCATGAAGCCAGACACCCTCAGCCATGAATATTGACAAATACAGATTGCAAAGGCCGCAGCATGTCCCACAGAATCTACCACATAATAAGAGTCTCGGAGCACATGGTTGCCAATGTCTGAGCCTGACTTCAGGATGGCCATCAGCTCTGCCCTACCAGGGCAGTGAGGCATGGCCTGAGCCACCTCCACAGCCTTGCCCCACAGGGCATTCTGGTACTGGACCATGTGGGCAAGGAAATTCTGAGACCATATAGAACATGTGGCCGAGGAATAAGCCTTTCTGGCCAACTGGTCAATTTGTTTGGAGTCTTTATCTGGAAGCTGAAAACTTAGGTGGCTAGGGTGCTTGGAGCAATCATGGGCAGCATTAATAATGATGGAGTCTGCCTCTAGGTGCTCCCCATAAAAGGGATTATCCCTGGGAGCACAATATAGCTGATATGACTTTTGGGAGACAGCAGGCATGAAAAAAAGGGCGCTTCCAGGCTGCCCTGTTAATGTCCTTATAGGTGTCAAGTGGAGGAACAACCATGGGCAGGGGGTTCTTTCTAAGAAAGGAGGCCAGCCAATGTTGCTCCGGATCTAGCTCCTCTGTGTCCCAGCCATTCAACTGTTGGATGTGCTTCATGATGTCCATGAAAGTTGGAGTGTCTTTAGTCCCCATCGGCACCGATGGAAGGTCGGAGTTGTCACGGCCTCAGGAGGAGTACCCATCCGAATCCCTGGAATCTGGTGAGAGCGAAGAGAAGGGGGCTTGGTTGCATGGCCTCCCTTTTGGTTGGGGGGTACTGGCGCCATTCAGTGTTGGAGTTGTTCCCCTTGGTGGAGTAGGTGGGTGAACTGGAGGCTTGTCAGGAGGTGGACCCTGAGGAGTAGGTTTGGAGGGCTCCTAAAAGTTTCCTTGTCCTTAAAATAGGTCCACCAGGCTGCAAAACACTCGATTAAAGCCTGTAGAGGACTGAGCAGTGGGGCTGGTGTATCTGGTATCGGGAGGTTTGACTTAGAGGGCCCCAGCGTCTGGTCATCAGACTGGGGTAACTCTGGCGTCGGTGTCGGATAATCAGGGTTACCCAGCATCGTACCTGGGGGACAGAGCCATCCAGTGATGGACAGGCTGGACTGGGTGTCAGGCCATTGGGCGTCAGCTGAGAGTGGGCATCAGCCTTGGCTGGTGACTTAGGAGGGTTAGGGGATGACGTGGGTTGCCAAAAGAGATGGAGAAGACGGTGTGAAAGGTACAGGCATAGGCGGGTGCCTGACTGGTGACTCAGGCGGCGTCCACCTAGGTGGAGTTACCTGAACTGTGGAGCTGACTCCGGAGTTGGATGAAGGCACCACTCTCGCGGGGCAGGTAAGCGCCTGTCCTGGGCATTACCTGGTGGAGTTGGCCCCTGACATCAGAAAGGACTCGGCAGACACCCTAGTTGGGAGAGCGACAGGCAAAGACCTGCCACCCGAAGATCCACCAGCCAAGCTACCCAGCTTAGAACATACAGAGACTAAGGGCTTAAGCTTCATGGGTTGAGAAGTGGAGGACAAAGTCCCGAGCACTGAAGAACCTCCTCCCGAAACAGTCAAGGAGGGAAGAAGGTAGGTTTGGTCACCAAGAACCCAGAGGACAAGAGGGCTGCCACGGTGGAAGGTGTCGACTCCACACGGGGGGGGGGGGGGGGGGAGACCCAGAATCACTCACCGACTTAGTTGGGGACATGGAGTGGGAATCTGACCGGGGTTTCTCCCTATGCTTCTCCCGGTGCTTGTGCTTGCCACTCAACTTCCTCTCCTTATAGGAAGAAAAGGAAGTTGAAGCGCTGGAGGCCGGGGAAGATGAACTTTTTCGGTGAAGCTCCTTCTCCATCTTGGTTAGCTTTTTGGAAAGCAAAAAGGCTTCAAGGGTCTTCTGGTGGCAGAGCCAAGTGTGCCGACTGAAATCTTGGCAATGCTGGTAGGCCTCTATGTCGTGGTCTGGGACCAGTCAGAACAGGCAAGCCGAATGGCCATCCTTGTGAGGGATCTGCTTGCCACAAGCATACTTTGATCGCCGCCACTCATCTGAGGAGGATGGGGAATAAGACATGCAAAAAATCCTGCTGAAGTAAAGATTTCTTAGAAAAAAATAAAACATGGGAAACGCGATTAAAGATGGTGGTGGGCAGCAGAAGGCGTCTGTGGTGGTTAGACTTGGGCAGGTCAATGGGGGTAAGGACCAAGGTTGAGCTGGGGTACCACCCCTTTTAAACCATACGTGACGTCGGGGTGGGCTGACATCAGGAAGCAGACCCACACTATAGACTGCCAGCTAGAAGTTTTCTGTGGGATCCTGGCAGCTGCCGCCTTCAGTCCTTAAGGTGTTACCTGCTACAAGAGCCCCCTCAAAGAAAGATCCCTCTTTCAGGCACGGGTCTCTTTAGCTGGAATGATCCTGCTATCTGCTAGATACTGCTCACCCTGTCCTGAGGGAGAAGAGCTCTGCCTTGGTGGGTGTCCAACTCTGCTACAATGAAGTCCAGGAGCTGAACTGGCTCTTGTTGGGACTTCTGGACATTTATCAGGAATCCAAGAGACTAATGTGCTCTGGGTTAGGGCCAGTGTCTCTGGTTTGTTGCAGGGACTGACCTACGACCAGTCAGTCATCCAGGTATGGAAACACAGTCATTCCCTGCCTTCTCAGGTGTGCCACCACCACAGCCAGAGACTTTGTGAATGCCCTGGGGTGGAGGTTAAGTCGAGTTGCATGGCTGCAAACTGGTAGTGGCCTGAGGGCAGTCTGAACCTCAGGTACGTTCTGTGGCTTGGTCAGATTGTATTGTGAAAGTATGCATTCTTTAGATCTAGGGATGCCAACCAGTCCCCTTTTTGCAGAGTGGGGATGATCATGGCCAGAGTCACCATCTTAAATTTGGTTTTAGCACATGCTTGTTTAGGAGTCTTAGATCCTGAATGGGTCACCAGTCCCCATTTTTCTTTTGAGTGAAAAGTATCTGGGGTAGAAATCCTTTCCACTCTATAGCAGGGGTATGGGTTCCACTGCTCTGATGGCCAATAGGTTTGTCACCTCTGCTTCCAAAAGGATTCTGTCTGCAGAAGTAGCTGGAGTGAAATTTCTGGCCCTTAACCTGGTTAGTGATTTGAAGCTCACAGACAGTCCTTGACTCATTACCTCCAAGATCCACTTGTCTGTGGTGATGGTATACCAAGCTTGGAGATAGTGAGCCAACCTGCCTCTTACTGGTAGGGGGGAGTCGACCTGTACCAGCCCATCAGGTATTGTTTGGGCTAGGCCTATGCTTGAGGTACCTGTGCAGACCTTCTCATGGTCTTTCTGTCTCTACCTCTAAAGTATTCCCTGGACTACTGGTAGTTTGGCATTGCTTGGGCCTGTAAAAAGGGCCCAAGTAGGATCCCCCACCTCTGCCTACCCTGTACTGGGACCTGTAAGAAGTAGATGGCTTATTGTTAGCAGAATTGCCTCTATAGATGGCTTTGTACTCCTCCACCTTTTTCATATATGTTTCTGTCTTGTCCCCAAAGAGAGAGTCACCCTCAAAGGGGAAATCCATTGCTTTGTCTGTGTGTCTTGGGTTAAGTTTGTGGCCCTAGGCCAAGCAAACCACCTCATAGAGAGGGAGAAGTCCATAAGCCTGGCTGTAGTGTCATTTGCATCCACAGCCTTGTGGAACTGGGTAGTTGGTGGCATCTAATGCTGTCCTGGCCATTTCTGCCAGATCTACTGCCACCTCACCTGGAATTTTATCCGTCAGTGCTAGACCAGTATTCCACAAAGCCTTCTGATATTGGGCCGCATAAACCACGTAATTAGCCTGCCTCACTAGGAGAGAGGCTGCCTGGTACCCCTTTTCTTCCACATCCCATGTATTTTCCTGGAATCTTTGTCAGGTGGATGGGATGACAAGGGGATCCTGGCCTAGTCACAAGCTGCTGCGTGAAATGGAAATTATGTACCTGCCATAATTCCTGATCTTCTTGGACGAAGTCTCCACCATTCATTTACACTAAGAACAAGTTCTGGTCAGAGCCTACACGCCTGCATGAAGCTATTAAGAAAGCATGGAGGTGATGGTGGAAAGAGTCTCTGTCTTATGGAGTTCAGGGTGTAAACATACGCTGTGTCCAAGATGATCAGTGGCGTTCACACATGTGTAGTAAGATACAGTGGCCATCTTGGGCACAGCAAGCATTTCTGTTGTGAGCCGCTTTCGCATGTGTGACATAGCAAAATGTGGAAGTATAACATTAAAGAAGTGCACCATTGGGGGCTTCTGTACCACAGAGAGGAAGTGCAGTCGGGGAAGGGCAGCAGAAAAACCACACACCACCAATGATCTCTGTACTGAGGACAAAGGGTGCATCACTGTAGAAGAAAACTGGGACTGAATACAGTAATGGTCCCTTATGTCATCTAGAGTGATAGCAACATGCCTGCCGTGCTCTGCCCATGCAGTCAATAAAATAGAATTGATTTAGAAGTCTGTAATGTGAAAAACAAACACACACACACACGCGCACACACACACAACAGCTTTGTAGTATTCAGAAAAGGGAGATTTTCTTTACTTTCTGAGTTGCATTATAAGAAGAACCTGCAATGTGACAGTGTGGGTTTGGTCACTCAGCTGAAGCAGCAGTGTGCTCAGACTCTGAGAAAGGACTTTGCATGTCCAACTACCAGAGTGCCTCTTTCAAAGAGACAGTGTTGCAGAAAACAGCATTGTGGATGAACACGTCTTGTCCTCCCCTGCCAAGGAACACCACACACAGAATGGTTTCTTTAGTGCTACAGTAGATGATGGTGGTGGTGGGGGGTACACAACATTGGATAAACATGTGTTTGGTGCATGCATCCAACACCAGACTGTAGCTCTAAATAGGTAGCAATGTTCTTTGATTTTAAAAGTAATACTTGGATGACTTCACACAGAGAACAGTGGAAGATTGCATTGCACCCTGAAAAGAAGGGCACATCGCTCCCGCTTAAAGACTCCAGTCACTCTACTTGAGGTCACAGAGTAATGAAATAGGCAGTGGCAGCAATATACACCAGCAGGGATGTGCATCTGACCAGCAGCTGCAAAATTTATGAAAATGTAGACAACAGAAGTAAGAAATTAACAAACCTAACATTCAACTATACTGTTCATTGATAACTCTTCAAAAATGAAAAGAACTGCAAACCGCATCACTAGCTGTTTAATGTGTGCTTATAATTTGGCTGGGGGCTAACAGCACAACAAGAAGGGGTGAAGATAGACGTTGGGGGGGACTGACGAGTGTCTGACAGTAACATCCCTGCCACAAACCTTTGCATTCAGAGAAGGCTCAATTACTGGGTGACAAAAATGTATAAAAATATGACTAGTTTTTTCATTAATTAATTTATTAATGTCTTGTGGACTGGGAAAGGGGGAACTACACAATACAGTATTTCTGAGCTTGCCAGGGGGTGGAGAATATGCAAACCTACTAAAATTGAACCAAATTAAGCTTTTTATTTTATTAGTTGTTTAACCAGGAGTAGCACACTAAGCTGAAAGCTATTTCACCGAAGCGACCTGGGACCACTGGGAAGTTAAGTGACTTGCTTAGGGTCACACAGTATGCAAGTGGAAGCTGTGGGATTCAAACCCAGGTCTGGTCTGCTGGATGTCACCAGATTTGCAGCTCAGAGCCTTAAACCACTGCGCTATACTGCCTTCTGGTGGGATTTTATTAAAAGAGCTGTGCTGCATCCAGGTGCCAATGGAGGGTTATGTGGTTTGTATTGTATTGCAATCAGGACATCGACCTGAAGTTTAAAAGAAACAATTGTCCAGGAGATTTTATTTAACAGGTGCATCAAACAGAATCCAGAATTGCAGAGGCACTTCAGACCATGCAGTCAGTACAAAAATATTGAAGGTTTTATTGTTCGGTAGCAAGTAGCAAGTATTTGCTATTTGCTACTTGATACTGAGCAATAAAACCTTCCATATGTTTGTACTGACTGCATGGTCTCAAGTGCCTCTGCAATTTTGGATTGTGTTTGGTGCACCTACCTGGTAAATAAAAACTCCTGGACAATTGTTTCTTTTAAACTTCAGGTCCCCGTCCCGATTACACTAAAATACAAACCACATAACTCTCCATTGGCACCTGGATGCAGCACAGTTCTTTTATTTATTTAAGCGTTTAACCAGGAAGGCATACTGAGCAGGCTACTGCTCGATTCCAGATGTGTCGTGGGGGAACACAGGGATATACAATACACAGCTTAAAGACAGCACAATACAAAGTATGATAGACAAGGACAACTGTTACACAAAATTAGGTCCTGAGACAAAGTCATGAAAGGTCGAGAGAACAATAGAAACATGCTCAAGCAGGTGCAGTATAGACACAGTACAATAAATAGTAGCATAGGTAAGCATATACTAAGATGTTCACAGAATGGTTACAAAGTCCTGCCTCTCTGTGGTCTGTAGTGGTGCCCAGACACATGAGTAACTAGAGGAGAAATGAGCATGGACCATGGAGTTAAGATGCGGGGAGGAAGAGAAGTGATGAATGTTTGCGGGGAGGGAGTTCCACAACTTTTAATGAAAAATACCAGCAGAAGCTTAATTTGGTACAATTTTATTAGGTTTGCAATTTTGAATTCTGTTAGGCCTATATCGGGCTGGCCACCTATTGCAGCCGAATTCAGTCTCTCTGTCTGGTTCTTTAAAAACTGTACACGCATTTAACACTACATGCTGCACTTTGCTCTTCATCCAAATGAGGCAACTGGTACTGCACACTGTAAAATCCATTTTAAAGCAGCAGTATTTGTTAGTGACCATGTCATTTTCAGTAATGTTTGTCTGGCAAAAATATCAAGATTCACCATTTTCTTTTTGTTTTCTTTCATTAATGTTCCAAGATACTGGATCCTGTGAAATAAATGCCTGCCACCAAAAAATTAAATATCTTGGTAATGTGTTGTGCTGTCTACCACCAGAAGCAAATGGTTACACCATCCCACTACAGCCACATTATGATTTTAGCAAGTATGTTCAACAGAGACATTTTTTAAATTAGGAGAGGAAGTCATTCTTGAATTACGAGTCATTAATTACAAAAGTGGCAGCAAAGGCTGTTTTAGCAATAATTGAGAAAACAGAAAAATGAGCCCGGCATGAATCTAAGGATGTCCGAAATACATGTGGTATGATTACATTCTTTGCTGACTAACACACTGCTGCTTTAAAATATTGGTAATACATTTTGGGATACCGATGACATGGTGGGGAATAAGTTTACAACACCACTCTGTGCAGCTAAAACTTTTTTTGGGGGTGGGGGAGTCGCTAGCTAAAAATAGGGTACAGGTCAGTTACTTTTTAAAACTTTTTTTCTTCCTAGTAGCCTGTGTCTGCTGTTTCCAAGAAAGAACTTCCAAGCTTGAAGGGTATAGTGCACAGCTGAAATGACGATTTAAATTACTTAAGTTTTTTTAGGTGTTTTTTTGTGGAGAGACCTAAATCTGTGACCACCTGTTTCTTTAGCTTTCACTCTAGCTCACCCCTTCCGCACAAAAGAGCACACTACTTTAAGGGGGTATGATGTCTGGAACCAGACCATTTTGTTTTAAATAAATTAAGAATGTCCCAATACACTGTCTGTCACTGTACGTGGGGGTAGGGAAGGGGATGTGTGCTTATTGTGGTCAAAATTATTTTTTACACTCCCATAATAAAATGTTAATGGTCTCATCCCAAGCTTGAAAGAATGAAAACATTGCATGCTGCACTATGCTCTTCATTCAAAGGAGGCAACAGGTATACTGTAAACTCTGCAGTCTCTTTCTCAGCCTGGTACAGCAGCATAAAATATCGATCTTCAAGACTGAACCACAATATGCATCTCTCATCCTGCCCTACAGACTGCAGCAATACTGAAGAGTGCCGGACAAAGCAGCTGATTTATTACTACAGATTTTTGATTATTATTTCTGGCACAAACTAGTCAGCACCAAATCTTTTTTTCCACACTCTAAAGGACCCCCTCAAACTCCTAATATTCCTTAACTCACCAGCCTCTTTGATCATTCAGCTCAGACCTTGTAAAACATCTGTTGTACTAATTTTATTGGGGCTTGTAACAAACGTTCCCACTTTCCTATAAGCATGTCAGTAATACGAGAGAGTGAGCTATTAGTGACAGTGTCAGCCCCACAAGCAGTCTCCCAAAAACCAAATGCTTCTATGGGCAACTTGCCAGACATTTTGTACAGATCTGAGTGCCTGCAACACGCTGTTTTTTTTCTTTAAAATTTAGTAAGGAAATAATCTCTTTTGAAAAAACTGAACAAAAACAAGTACAATAAATGTATTTTCCCTGATTTCCTTGGCCAACTTACAGTATTTCCTGTTAAAAATATTACACACTTACAGAGATCAGTAAGCACATCTGTAGAACAATTTTGTTAACCGTATTTCTTTCAAAGCACCGAGCTTGTTGCATATAAGAGTAAAAATATTTATGCGAAGGGATGCAAATGTGTAGCAAACAGCAATTTCTGGTGAGTTAGCTGTGTGCTGTAGTATCATTTTTAAAGCTAGTGCATGTAAGCAAGAGAAGTGCCGGGGTATGTGATTATGGTCTAATTACTGCAGTGCTTGTTACAACTGTAAGGACTCTACAAAGTTATGATCATCGTATGAAGCAATTCCCCTGCCATTTTCCAGCCCCAATGGGCAGCATCTCTCTCCTGGCCCCTCCAAGCACTCTGATCCTTTTGTTTGTTTATTTATTTATTTAGTTTTTAACAACTGGGTAGGTGCACTAGACACAGACATTGCCTATTTTCTGACACGACCCAGGAGAGCTGCATACAGCAACCGAGATATGTTAAATGGTAACAGTTTGTGTCACCATTTAATGTATCTCTGTTGCTGTATGCAACTCTCCGGGGTTGTGCCTGAAAAAAAGGGAATGCCTTTATCTAGTGCACCTACCTGGTTAACAAAAACAAGATAAATAAATAAGTTGGTCAGAGTAGGTAATACAACTAAATGGTGTAAAAGTGTCACACAGTACAGTCATTAAAGATCTGGGCTATGAGAACTTATTTTCTAGCACCCGTCATATTTTTTTTTTTGCCATTTGTACAGCACATATTGCACAGAATCTTCTGATTTAAGTTGTGACGTGTGCAGTTTCAGGGGTGGAATTTAAACAGCAAACAGCCAGTCACATAATCATGACAATGTATAATGCTGTGTATGCATCTACAGTATAGCCCGCATTTTATGGCACATGTATTTACATTTCAAAGTGACAAAGAGATCGTTTTACAGAGTTTGAGAAGTTTTCTTGGGGGGGAGACACACAGCTGGGACTACTCTTTAATGTTTCAGTAGTTTAAAGGGGGTAAACAGTAGGGGGATGTGACCCTCAGAATGAGGGAGACATCCTCAAATACAAAGATCCAAGCTCAAGGCAAGTTGAAATTACTGCCACATAATGGGGGGGGCCTTATCTGCAGCACCATAACCAACACGTATCTGGTGGTTCAGACTGGGAAATGTCTGAGTGTAGGGTTCAAGTTTCTGTGCTTAAGAGAATGCTGTAAGTTAATGCCTTTGGGAAAAAAACAAGTTATTCGAGGGTATGGGTGGTGGGGGGGGCATCTGCTACCTGAGAGTTACATCTATTGTCAATTTTAAAATTGTAAGTCTGGTCCCATAAGTTTGCTTTCCACTTTTTTGTCTGATGTGTATGCGTCAGAATTATTCCAAATTACATATTTAACTTACATGACTGGTTGTCGATCTGCCGCCTTTTATACACAAGTCCACCTGGATGCTTTGATGGAATTGACTTTGTGGCTTTTATGGCAGCTTGATGTTAAGTCTTTCTATTTGTGTGTCCCATTCGCAGATGTGGCAGCTCTGCCTCTGGTTGGCATGCCCAATTTTAGAGGAACCATCTCTGGTACATTGTCTGCTTAATCTGCTTCTATGGGCCCACGAGCAAGCTCTGACCACACTGCATTATCCCTTGGTAGTGCAGGTAACAATGGAGCTCTTGTACCCTGCTAAGACATTCTATCAAATCCCCCTTGACCCTGTACAGTACATTCACTTTTTGCTCCCCTAAATATGCTGGATTACCTACAGTCATTGATGTATTTTATTGGGGTTTTACAACGTATGAGAAAGGGATCCGATGGTTCAGGGAGTGGGAATACCGTTGGTTACGGCTACTGTTCTTGTGTGTACATTTAACGAATGACCACCTCTAGGGGAGTTTTGGTTGCCCTTTGAAATCTCACTAAATGTTTTTGTAGTAGTAGAGTAATGCCAGTGGGTGCTGTCAATCGCAAGGGGCAGGGAGTGGCAGTTCCCAAAGACTCAGTTCTGTATAAATAAACTTTTACTACTACTACTACAGTTTAGTTGGCTTTATTTTTCGTGGGCTTATCAGTTCAGGAGGATAGACGGTTCTAATCAGTTATTAGGAGTGGGGAGGGCTGTACCTCAAGTGGGGTAACCATACATCTTCCTGACTATGGTCTCTTGACCCCACTAGTCTGGGGATTCAGCTATCCTTCATATTTGGGTTATGTCAGCCCTCCGAGGTGAGCAGGTAATGCCTGCTCTGGTCATCACCAGTTTGAGTGAAGAGGCAGGGGGGCCAAAATTCTGTTTTGTGAGAAGGCCGTGGTAGGCTAACCCACCTCATCATGTCTTTCTGCCCAGCCTACAAATATTGACAGTGCTGGGTGACAATTCTGAAGTCTATTCAATGCAGTCCTCTCCAAACTTGTGGGTGGGCAGGTAGGTGAATTATAGCACATACATATGGGATATTGTGGCTGAAACCTCCAGCTCCTTTGATATCTATGACTCCCCCTTTCAGAAGTATTACAGAACATAATCTCCCGCACTAGCAGAGCCTGTCACAATGAATTGGGCAACAAGGTGCTTAATCTATATGGGGTCTTAATAAGACATGTAGAGTGATGGAAGAATTCTTTATGGCAGTTGATTGTACCCCTTATACTCCTGTGATGCTTGGCCAGCTGGTTATGATTGTTCTATGATATTTGTAATATAGAATGTGGTATGTGAGTGTCTCACATGAGACTTCCTGTGCTATGGGTGCCCCCCCCCCCAGGTCAGTGAAGTGACAAGTGACCTGAAACCAGGGTCTCCTGTTTTCCTGTCTTAATTAGAACTGACCCAGCTGCCAAGATATAGGGCTCATAAACTTTTATGACGTCTTAGAGGAAAAACATGATATACCACCATGGTGTGAAAAGTTGTAAAATCTTTGACCTGTCTTGGGAACAGGAAACCACACAAGATCAAAGGAAAGGCTTGATTTAAGACTGTCAATCTGGGAAATTAGTTTTTGCTGAAGTCACAGTATTTAAAATATCTCCTGACAGGAATATATTTTTTATATTCTAAAAGGAGGAGCTAGATGACATCATAGAAGGGTGTGTGTGAGACAGACAATTTAACTAGGACTTGTGTCTGATCTTTGAGACATATCTTTTTTGGGCTCTTAAGAAACAAGATCTCTGATCTAACTTAAGCACTGTACAGAGGTAATACATTAGATAGAAAAGGTCTAACTGTATGTTGGTAGGAGTTTGTAGTTTTCCTTGTTTTCTTCTTTATGTTTGTTTTCTTTATGTGATTGTATGCTCTTTGATATATTGTTCTGAGTTTACATTTAACATATTTTTACCCATTTTTTAAGTAAACCGTTTATTTGAAAGATACTGCCTGGGTCTTCCAAGTGCTTTCTTTTGCATGTGCCATACAGAGGGTTAAGACTGACAAAAACTGTTCAAGAGTTTGATGGTGTTAATATACTGAGAAAAAGTAAGAATATTCCTAAGGTCTTTTATAGAGTTTTTAGGGTTAATTCTGGAAGCCTGGCTTGGTGACCCCTGGCATAAGATTGTACCGCAATCCCCGAAGAGGGTATGAATCTGTGCCTGTACATTTGGGTACGCTAGCATAAGGTTCACAGTTTGAACCCACCCACAATTTGAGACCAAAGGTGATTCGGACCCACAAGCAGACAGGAGGGTTATCCTGTCTGTTACCTGTTCACATTACTGCGCTCAGAGGTTGGCACTGTGGGAGCAGAGGGCCTGACCTGCTGAGTGTGTTTGTGACACCACACTGTGCTTTACTATACCAAAACATTATTATGTCATATGGGGCCATAATTTCCATTACAGTACAATTGGAGAGAATGGGGAGAGAGTTTGCAGTTGGCATGATTTAGATCTAATGATGCGATCACCCCTAGGATATTTAGTTGACGCTGTGGGTTTACAAACAGGATTGGGTAATTAAAGTTACCATATCTGTTTTCAAAAGGGAGCTTTGCAAATTTGTCAATTACAAAGGACAGGGGAGGGTTGGCTTGAAAGCGTTGTTTCACTGGCTGTCCCATTCAGGGGCTTTATACCTCTGAACGATAGGCAGGCCTGTACCATTAATAGGAAGGAAGGGGGCTGTCACTTGAACATGGATATCAATGGTCTTTACCACTGTGATCTCTTGGCTGGTGAGTCCTGTAGTGTATGGTTGATGTGCTGAGAGTAAGGGGTCTAAGGATCCGCTATGTGGGGGACGGTGGCAGGTCAACTCAATATATTGTCTTTGGTCAACCAGCCTGTTTAGCATGACAGTACTGGGTGATCTGATTGAAGTCCAGCCTGAACATCTCAGCTCATGTGTGTGAGCTGGGGGATGGGGACAAGCAAATAACATTATCACATAACAAGATGGCGTTGTGTTGGCCCCCTGAGCACCCATCAGAGGAAGTAACCCCCCCCTTAGAAATGAACCAGAGTATATTCCTCACACATACTGATTCACCTCCCGCAATACTGACCCTAAGGGGCTCAATTCATAGTGGATCATGCCCTGATGGAAAGGTGTGATGACAGAATGCTACATTTCCTATTCCCTGATTGCTGCCCTGGCACCCTATTGCCTTATGAGGGGGAATTTGAGATCATCTCCCTTCCTTTGCACACATCAAACCATTAGGGGAACTACTGAATGACAATGGTCTGAATGTCAGCATTTTTACACATGAGCTATCCAGTGCTGTGGTTGCTGCCCTCATCATCCCCAACCCAATGAGATGTCTAACTATAATGTTGTGGGGGGTGTTCTGGTGGCCTGGTTAAACTATTGCCCCATCTCTATTGGCATTACACAATCAGTAGAAGACAACCGACACAATATGTATTTTTTAAAGTTACCTTTACTCTCAATTCTCTTGCATTTACCCTCCGTGTAACTCACTGTTGTGCTGCAGAGTTAGGGAATGGGTGGGATGAGGACCAGACTAAGTTATTTTTAGTTCCTTAGTTGGGACTATCAAGCAGAGGGTTGGTTCCAAGAAGTGACTGTCTGTTCTCCAGGGTCCATAGGGACTTCAAAGTGGGATCCTGGAGATAGATTTTTGAGCATCCATGCAGAAATATCAGATATTATTAACAGCCCTTATTTGTTTGGGCTGCAATCAAGCTTCAACAGTACTTGATTTGCTGTACTTGTTCTCTGTACATGATTGCCCTGTTGGCTCAGGGTCACACAGTATGCAAGTGGGGGCTGTGGGATTCAAACCCAGGTCTCCAGATTTGCAGCTCAGAGCCTTAAACCACTGCGCTATTGCCTCCCTCATTCCTGATAGGGGGCTCCAAGCAATCCAACCCCAGTTGTCCATCATTTTCAGAATCTAAGTGGTTCAGATGCCAAGGAAAAAAGGGGGCAACTCAACAGTGCTGGATGCACTTTGTGTGAGAGTTCTTATGGGGGGGACAGCGGACTTTTTGGGGGGGTTCATTGGTTGCTATAGTGGTTTAACTGGGGGAGGTTTGTTGAGGGGTTATATTTTAAAAACAATAAGACTTATTAGTCTATCATCTTTTCAATAGTACTGCGTTTTTCAGCTCATCAGACGGTGGGGAACACAGATGAAAACCTACTAAAATTGAACCAAATTAAGCTTCTGGTGGTATTTTTTTATTTAAAGAGCTGTGCTGCATCAGATGCCAAAGGAAGGTTATGTGGTTTGTATTTTAATGCAATCGCGATGGGGACCTGAAGTTTAAAAGAAAACTGTCCACAAGTTTTTTTTTTTAACCAGGTAGGTGCACCAAACAGAATCCAGAACTGTAGAGGCACTCGAAACCATGCAGTCAGTACAAAAATATTGAAGGTTTTATTGTTCAGTAGCAAGTAGCACATACTTGCTATTTGCTACTGAGCAATAAAACCTTTAATATTTTTGTACTGACTGCATGGTTTAAAATATTGGTAATACCTTTTGGAATACTGCTGACATGGTGGGGAATAGGTTTACAACTGCACTCTGTGCAGCTAAAACTTTTTTTGGGGGGGGATTGCTAGCTAAAAATAGGGTACAGGTCAGTTACTTTTTAAAAAAAATTTTTCTTCCTAGTAGCCTGTGTTTGTTACTTCCAAGAAAGCATTTCCAAACTTGAAGGGTATGGTGTACAGTTGAAATGACAATTTAAATTAAGTTTTTTTAAGGTTTTTTTTTTTTTACTTTTATGGTGGGACCTAAATCTGTGACCTCTTTCTTAAGCTTTCCCTCTAGCTGACCCCTTCCTCACAAGAGACCGCACCACTTAAAGGGGTATGATGTCCGGAACCAGACTTTTTGTTTTTGTTTTAAACAAATAACGGCTGTCTCCATACATTGTCTGTCACTGTATCTGTGGGTGGGGAAGGGATTTGTGCTTATTGTTGTCCAAATTATTTTTTGCACTGCCATCATAAATTGTTTGTTAATGGTCTCATCTCAAGCTTGAAAGAATGGAAACGCTGCACTATGCTCTTCACCCAAAGGAGGCAACATGTATACTGTAAAATCTGCAATCTTTTTCTCAGCCTGGTACAGTTGCATGAACTATCGATCTTAATGGCTAAATCACAATATGAATCCCTCACCCTACCCTTAAGACTACAGCGATACTGAAGAGTGCCAGACACATTAGTTAGTGTACTTATTTCTAGATATTTTTGTATATTATTTCTGGTACAAACCAGACCTCAGTATAAAATCTTTTTTGTCCACACTCTAAAGAACCCCCTCAGTCTCCTACTATTCCTTAACTCGCCAGACTCTTTGATCATTCGGCTCTGACCCTGTAAAACATCTGCTGTGTTAATTTTATTGGGGCTTGTAAACTTTTCCTTAATTTCTGCTGAGGAAAGGATAGCATTCCCATTATACTATAAGCATGTCAGTAATAGGAGAGAGAGAGAGAGAGAGAGAGGGCACTATCAATGCCAGTGTCAGCCCCACAAGCACTCCCCCAACAATCAAATGCTTCTCTCAGTAACTTGCTACACATTTTGTACAGATTTGAGTACCTGCAACACACTGGATTTTCTTTTCTTTAAATTTTACTGAGGAAATAATGTCTTTAAAAAAAAAACTGAACAAAAACAAGCAAAAAAAATTTTATTCTTCCCGATTTCCCTGGACAACTTACAGTAATTCTCTGTTAAAAATATTGCACACTTACAGAGATTAGTAAGCACACCTGTATAACAATTTTGTTAACTGCATTTCTTTCAAAGCACCAGGCTTGCTGTATATTCATTAGAGTAACAATTTTTATATGAGTGGATGCAAATGTGTAGCAAACAATAATTTCTGGTGAGTTAGCTGTGTGTTGTAGTATTATTTTTAGGCTTCTTGCACGCATGTGCAAGAAACATAGTGCCACCATACAAGAATTCATAGGTGTGCCTCCCCCAATTCAAATGCCCTGCTGCCTTTTGCAGGCACGGCCGCACTGTGACAATGAATGTAGGCGCTGTCTATGACAGCCATTGAGATGCAGTGGCATACAGTTGAAAGCGAAAAGACGCTGCAATCAGCAGCAGTAACGTGTAGGCACTGCACTGAAACAGCTGCCATAGACAGCTCCATCCATCCCGCAATAAGTAGCATGCTGGGAGCCCACCCTAGAGTGCTCATGCGCTCCTCCCCAATACACTGTATGGCTGACGGGGGTGCCCAATCCCCGTCCACTGTATCCCCTCAACAGACTTCCAGGTGCCATGCTGGGTGCTCACCCCAGCGTGGCAACAGTTTGTATGGCCAACGGGGTGCTCAATCACCATCGGCTCCACTGCCCCCCAAACAGCCTTCCAGCTGCCATGCTGGGAGCCCACCCCAGCATGGCAAAAGTCCCGCATCGTCTTTAAAAAAATGCCCTGTAAGAAAAAACAGTACCTCTCTGACTGTCTTGACCCCCTGCCCCCACCCTCTGTGCACCCTGCCTCCCCACACCCCCACCTCACCCCATACTTACCTCCAGAGTCCGGCATGACAATCTTTGGTGGACCGGGAACACGTCTGCACACTTCATAGCCGACCGCGAACTGAGGAAATGCCAGTAAGCTGTATAATGGAATAAATAGGGTTTTTCAACTTTGATGCAAATCTCAGGCATTTTTGGGAAGTTTTTCACCAACATTTTCAACATGGGGATCTTGGGACCCCACCTCATGAATTCTGGCACTGTCATTTTATTATTTGGTCCCGAAGGTGATTTCGCAGTCACTGCACGGAACCACCTTTTGGGACCGATTGTGAAACAGTGCCACAGTTCATGAGGTAGGCCTCAAAACCCTTATGTTGAAAATTTGTGAAAAATTTCCCAAAATGACTGTTTTACAAGCATGCAGCATTATGAAGTTCTATGCACTCTCGTAAGTTCACAAATATTTTATGTTTTCATCCAGATTTTCAACCTTGCCATTTTACCACACCTCCTTATGAGCAGTACAGCTGTCATTTTCACATCTCGCCCAAAATGTGTTTTCACGCACGAAAGTACAATGGCGAGTTGGTGTGCGAAATCAATGTTTGGGACAGATTAAGAAAATCACAGTGACACTGTTAATGAGCAGAGGTCTTAAAATGGCTATGTTAAAAATTTGATGACAAAAGTCCATAAAATGACTGTGTTACGAGTGAGCATTGTGCAGTTTCCACGCACCCTCGTAAGTTCATGAATTTGTAATATTTTCAGTCCAGATTTTCACCATTGGCATTTTTCCACATTTCCTTATGAACAGTACAGCTGTCATTTTTCACACCATGGCTGAAATATGTTTTCGCACTTCCAGCGCAGAAATGCGTGGTCGCTGTGGGAAATCACTGTTTGGGACAGATTTAAAAAAATCACAGTGACACTGTTCATGAGTGGAGATCCCAAAATGCTTGTGTTGGCAATCTTCTGTAAAAAAAATCCCCAAACTAATTACATTAAGAGTGTGCGTTCCACAGTTTCTACGCATGCTCGTGACCACCAGTTTTTTAATATTTTCACTGCAGATTTTCAACATTGCCATTTTTTACACCTCCCCATGAACTGTACAGCTATCATTTTTCACATCCTGTTCAAAATGTGTTTTTGCACCTGTGGTGCCAAATGGCGTAGTCGCCAGCAAAATCAGCTTGCCAACGCACTGATATTGCCAATGCTCATAAGGTGGGGTCACAAAACCCATGCTGAAATTTGGAGTGAAAATACTAACCATAACGCCCCACCCTGTAGAGACTGACAGGCACCAGGGGTGTGACTTGGGATTGTCACCTGTAATGCTCATACTATTCCACCCCCACCCTGCTGCCAGTGAGAGGCATCGAGGTGTGCCTTGGATTCTTCTGCCACAAAGTTCACCCCATTCTCCTATACTGCACCCATCTCACCGTATTTCCTGATGGAAGGGGGTGAGCATAAGGGCCAAATACCCCAAGGCATATTGTGACACTTGTCAGTGTCTGCAGGGTAGGGTGTGGTGAAATGGCATGGCCGTTATGCCTGACAACCCAAAGGCACACCCCAATGCCTGTCAGTCTCTGCAGGGTGGTGCTGGGGTTGGCTTCAGTTCAATACTTCACTGCCATTCCTATTATGCAGCTCTCTAACTCCTACACTACCAATGGCAATGCCAGCAAGCAAACATTCGGCATTGACAAATGCTTGTTAAAGCTAGTGTGTGTATTTAAGCAATAAGAAGTGCCAGGGTATGTGATTATGGTCTAATTATTGCAGAGCTTGTTGCAACTGTATGGACCTCATTTTATATACAAAAGACGTTTTGAAGCTGTTAATATAAGGACCATTTAAAATGAACATTTTGTATTTTTACGTTTTTGTATTTATTATCTATGATGGATATATTTATTTATATTAGCATTTTTGGCATAGTGTCTTTCTTAGAAATTATATAGCGTTGTAATGTTGTGCTTGTATTTATTATACTGTTCAGTGGATTTAATTTTAGATTATGATGGTATGGGCCAAGATTTACTTTATATTGCTACTCAGCTGACATGCTTGCAATATTTAGGGTTGGGAAAAACAAAGAAATTGAGTTACTGTCACCCTCTCCCCAGCTCCAGTGACAGCGGTAAGGAGAGAGAGAGATGTTGGTGAGAATCAAGGGACATATCTGTTGTTGAGGAGCAGTTCTCTATATGGGAGGTCAGTGGCTGCAGGAGAGAGAGAGAGAGAGAGAGAGAGAGAGAAATGACACTGAGAGTGGGCGATACAAGTAACAATTGATACAGTCTCCTCTCTGTCTGCGTCCAAAAAAACTGAGTGGCACTTAAGTTTTTGTCCCCATAGCATCTCTCCAAATTTCATCAATGGATGCTCGCTGTTCTTGCTCCCACCCCTACAGTGCGGTCAGTGAAATGGTGCTGTGAGACGCGAGAGCTAGAGTGACAGTTTCAGTAGTTTGTGGTCAGATGTTGGATGCAGGTGATATGCCTCCCCCAACCTAATACCCCCATTGCACATCCACTACAAGACACTGCTGGACATGTAAATCTCTCTTTCTGCAGTGATCTGTCTGTCTTTGTGCCTCTTGTTCCTGATAGGAAATGCGATGAGAGGCAACTTTTTTTGTTTTAAACCAGCCTTGGCTTAGCTTACCTTGCTCTCCTGGTCACTAGAAATAAATTCAGAGAGATGGAAATTTGATCACTGATTTTCAGAAATAAATTGTCACTAATTTTCAGAAATAAATTCCAAGAGATAGAAATGAACCAGCAAAACTGAAGAAAGTGAGCTATTCCTTAAGGTACCATGCAGTACTAGTAACCTTTGCCTTCAGAATATTGGCAAATGTGGCTCCAGAGAAAGCTAGCATTTCATATCAATGACTGACGACTCTTGCTAAATAATGCTCACAGCATGTTACAGAAGGTGGCCCTTTTTAATTGGTACTGTAAAGCAAATTATTGTGAGTGAGCTGCCTGACTTCTAGCTTTGCCCTCTGTATTTTTAATGCATTTTTGACGTGTTTCTTAGCGTTACTGCTGGCGTTCAGTGTTTTAACATCTGTTTGATATTTGTTCGTTTTGTCGCATTTTACTTTTTTTGGCTTCCTTGTATTGTTAGGGAATTCAGTGAGGTAATTATTAGTAGGTATCTATTTATATTTTTTTTAAGGAAAGTAGTGATCATTTTTAGTTCGGTGTCTACTGTTGGATTATTCGATCAGCAAACTACAGTCACTGAGTGAGGAGGGCTTCCTTCCTTCATTACAAAGCGCCAAGCAAAATACAGTGAGTGGTGGGGGGTGGAGTTGGGGTGGGTTAACCATACTCTCCAGGGGAGGAGACCTCTTCCAAGCGCCGAGAAAAATACAGTGAGTGGTGGGTGGGTGGAGTTGGGGGTGGGTTAACCATACTCTCCGGGGGAGGGGACCTCTCAAGACATTAAGCGGAGAGAAAAATAGGCTCTTCAACTACTATACCTCACACAGTCAGTGTAGTAACTGGTCTCTCCACAGAAGAAACTATTTTAACACTTTATCATGTTGTACGGTTGGAAAACATTACCTAGGTCCTTTTCTGATGCAAAAAGGTCTGAAGGCTCCGCCCACTGCAGACATAAAAAATTACTCACCTTAGTAATCTTGTTTCTTCCAATGTATTCTTCTATATTCATAACTCTCTGCATTCTGCCTCCTAAGTAGAGCTGCCTGGAGCAAATGATAGAACTATCCTTGGCTCGTGACACATATTTAAACTGCTGCCCTTATCTTGTGCAACGTTCCATCAATGTCTCAGATTTCTAAGGAGCCTACAAGGCAACCCATATTATACTATCTAACTACACCTATATAGTACAAAATACTAAATCTATCTAAGACAGCATGAATTCTATATCACAGTAACAATAATAATAATGTTAACAAAACCCCTTCCTGAAGTGCCAGAATCACTGGGGAAAAAGAAAAGAAGAATCAATTCCCACCAGGATTAAAAACATGTATGCCTGTGTTTGGGACTAGCAAACCAAAAAGACTCAGGTAGGAATGCAGAGGCTCTGGTTCTGGAAGGGGAGGCAGGGAGGAAGGGAGAGTTATGAATATAGAAGAATACATTGGAAGAAACAAGATTACTAAGGCGAGTAATTTTTTTCTTCTAACCCCATGTATTCATCTACATTCCTAACTCTCAGCAGATTTCAAAGCAGTACCTTTGGAGGTGGGCAGAGAACTTATTTAGGAAAGAGGCTCTGCAGGACTGCTGTGCCAAACCTGGCATCACTTCTGGACTGTATGCCCAAACTGTAATGTTTAGTAAGTGTATACTGTTCTCCAAGTAGCTGATTTACAGATCTCCACTAAGGAAATATCTCGAGGCTGCTATAGAAGCAGCTGTGCCCCTAGTTGAATGGGCCCTCAGGCCTGCTGGAATCTGTTTTCCAACTTTTGAATAGCAAAACTGAATGCATTGGACTATTCAGTGAGATACTGATCTCTTGGAAGCTGGGGTGCCTTTCCCCACATCCCCATAAGTGAGAAAAAGCTGTTGCTTATCACCACAATGATCCTTGGTGTGGGTCACAGAGTAACTTAATGCCCTTTTTACATCAAGACTATGGAGTCTGCATTCACCTGAGCTGGCATGTTCAGTAAAGAAAACTGGAAGTGTTACGGATTGATTTAAGTGGAAATCAGAAACCACCTTAGGAAGAAACCTCCTGTTTGTTTGAAGCACTGTTTTGTCATTATGAAAGGAGAGGTAGTCCTTCTCCACATACAGTGCTTGTAGTTCACTTACCTTTTGGCAGAAGTGATTGTAACCAGAAACACAGTTTTCCGTGTGACATATTGTATGTCAGCAGAAGACAGGCTCAAAAGGAGGTTTTGTGAGCTGAGCAATGCATATGTTCAGGTCCCACACTGGGACTGGTTCCTTAATAGGAGGGTGCCTATGGCACAAACCTTTGAAGAACTTTTTTGAATATTGGATTAGCTGCTATGAAAACCTTTTCCCCCAGCAGAAATGTAAGCTGAAATTGATGTCAGATTAACTTTCAGGGATGTGTGTTTTAACCCTTGAGAAAGCAAATATGTGAGGTATTCCAGTATTACTGGGATTTCTGCTAGAGCAGGTGAAATCTCCTTGGCATCACACCAAATAGTGAACCTTTTCCATTTTTCTGAATAGGTTCTCTTAGTGGACGGCTTTCTGTATCCTTTTAGGATATCCAGAACAGCTTGAGAAAGATTTAGCTTTGAATATTCTAAGTCCTCAAGAGCCAAGCCTCGAGTCTGAGAGATTTGAGGTTCGGATACAAGATTTCCCTTGGTGGGAGGTCAACAGATTGTGCCTCCTGGGGAGATGTATCGGTTTGGACACCATCATGGATAGCAGTAAGGGGTACCATGGCTGTCTGGCCCAGTCTGGTGCTATAAGGATCATAGATGCAGGTTGTGACCTAAGCTTGATCAGGACCCTGAAGATGAGAGGAAAAGGAGGGAAAGCATACAGACGTCTTCCTGACCAGTCTAGGGCCAGAGCATACAGTGGAGTTGTGCCCTTGGCTGGTGGTCTGCAACAGAATAGGAGCAGGAGGTGGTTCTCCTGGGAGGCAAAGAGATCCACTTCTGGAGCGCCCCACCTTCTGAATAGAGTCCAGTATCTGTCTGTTTACAGACCATTCGTGATGTGCCTGGTTGATTCTGCTTAGAGCATCTGCCAGGGTATTGCCTTTGCCTGGTACATGAATGGCCTCCAGGGAAGCCTTTAGAGAGTAGGCCAAGACCCATAGTTTCATGGCCTCTGTGCACAGGGGGTCTGATCTTGTTGCCCCTTGCTTGTATATGTAGTACATTGCTGTGGTGTTATCTGTTCTGACTTGCACCACTTTGCCCTGTACCAGACGAGAAAACTTTTAAAGCTAGAAATACTGCTCAGAGCTCCAAGTTTATGTGGGGGAGTGACTCTGCACCCGACCAGGTGCCATGGGTAGTGTGCTCTCCCAAGTGAACACCCCATCCTAACAGAGAGGCGTCTGTTGTAAGGATAACTAATGGGTTTTCCCTCTGAAAAGGAACCCCTTCCCTTAGGTTGTGTGCTTCCTTCCACCACTGTAGGGACTGAAGCATAGTTTCTGTTACTGGAATTGGTTTTGACATTGTCTATTCATTCGGCACCAGTGTACTCTGAGATGAAACTGAATATCCCTCATTCGGTATCTTGCTCCCAAGGCAACTCCTGTTGCTACAGCCATATGTCCCAAGATTTGCAAGTATTGCCTTGCTGGACATGGTCTGCCCAACCTAAATGACGTAACCAGTTGAAGGATGCTTTGGATCTTGTCCTTGGGAAGGAAAGCTCTTCCTTGCAAAGTGTCCAGTTCTGCTCCTCTGAAGTACAGGACCTGTACTGGATTGAGAGTGGATTTTTCTTGATTTATCAGGAATCCCAAAGACTAACAGATTTCGTATTTTTACCAGGTGATCTTTCACCTGTTGTGATGACTTTCCCACAACTAGCCAGTCATCAAGATACAGGAAGACTGAAATTCCCAGTCTCCTTAGATATGTCACTACCACTACCAACCAGTTTTGAACACCCTGGGTGCTGAGGGGAGGCTGAAGGGAAGGGCTGAGAATTGGTAGTGACCAAAAAGAAGTCTGAACCTGAGATACTTCCTGTGTGACTCTTATTGTATGACTCTTATTGAGATGTGGAAATAGGCATCCTTCAGATCCAGAGATGCCAGCCAGTCTCCTTGTTGAATGACTGGCAACATCACGGACAAAGTGACCATTTTGAATCTTGATCTTACTAGATACCTGTTCAGAAGTCTGAGATCTAGTATAGGCCACCACTCTCCATTTTTCTTTTTGGTGAGGAAGTACCGTGAGTAAAAGCTCTTCCTCTCTGAAGCCTTGGTACAGGCTCCACTGCTTTTAGGTGGAGCAAGGTTTGAACCTCTTTTTCCAAGAGTTTTCTTTCTATAAGAGGAACTGGTTTGAACAGCTTTGATTTCAGGAGAGGAAGAAACTTGAAACTCAGGGACAGATCCTGTCTCACTAACTCCAGAACCCACTTGTCTGTGGTGATGGCCTGCCAGGCCTGGAAAAAGTAAGACAGTGTGCCCCCTACTGGTGCTAGGGAGGTGGCCTGGACAACTGAGTAAGGGATTTTGTTTTGGCTGTGACTGAGCCTGGGTAGAGTGGGAGCATCTTCTGGAGCCCCTTCTACCCCTGGTCCTAAACTACCCAGTCTGCTGTGGTTAAAGCTGCAGCTGTGGAACAGTTTGTGCCTGATAGAAGGACCTACCATAGTGTGCTCTTCCTCTGCCTCCTCTCCTATAGGAAGGAGAAGGCCTTTCCTTGGAGGAGTTACTTTTATAGGTGGCCTTGTACTCATCCACCTTCTTGATATAATCCTCAGTATGCTTACCGAAGACAGAGTGATCCTCCACAGGAAAATCCATGGCCTTAGCCTGGGTATCCTGTGTCAGACTGGTAGCCCTCAGCCATGCTAGCCTTCTCAGGGCTACAGTTAGAGCCATCCACCTAGCAGCATTGTCACTGGCATCTGCTGCCATTAGGAATTGGTATTTAGTTGCTTCCAGTCCAAACCTTGCTGTTGGTCTTCAGAGAGAGGGGAGGGAGCCTTCTCTGACATTGCCACTACTGACTGCCACAGTGTTTTCTGATACTGTGCAGCACAGGCATGGTAATTAGCCTGTCTTACCCCCAGGGAGGTGGCTAAATACTCTTTCTTAGATATGCTGTCTATCTTCCTTGAATCCTTCTCAGGAGGATGAGAGGATAAAGAAACCCTCACCATCACACAGGCTGCCTGCTGGACTATGCCTGGATAATCAGGGTGAGAATAGAGAAATTCAGCTCCTTTTCTGTCCTGCTATTTTTTATCTGCCTTCTTATCCAGAGGTGGAACAGAATTTAGGTTCTGCAAGATTTTAAATAAATCTTTTTTAAAGAATTTATTTATTGAAAGGAGAATTTTCTTTGTGGGTGTTAACCCCATCATTTCCAGACATTCAGCCTCCTCCTCATCCTCTATGACATCTGTAGTAGCTAGGTCAAGAGCATCAACTATTTTCCTTACAAAGGAAAAATGGGAAGAACAATCTTCTGGCCTGGGAGGAGAGCCAAATTCTTGTTCTGGCGAGATCTCCAGTTCAATTGGTTCACCTTCATCAGCTTCTGGTTCATCATAATCCCCCATACTCCATCTCCTGGGAAGGGAGGGGAGTTCAGAGGGAAGAGCTGGTTCTTGAACCCATGGAGGAGGGAGGGAGGGTAGGGGCAGGTATAAGGCCCTGCAAAGCCTGAATGACAGGGATGGGGCAAAAAGAAATAAAGCCATAAAAAATGGAGGGTAATGAGTACCAATGCCCATAGCCTAGGTGAAAAGCTCTCCAAAATGGTGGCCTTGATGGAAAAGGGATGCCTGTATATCATGACAGTCACAGAAACATGGTACACAGAGAACAATGAATGGGATTCTCAACATACCAGGGTAAACAATCTACAGGAGGGACAGGGAGGGAAGAAGAGGAGGAGGAGGAGTAGCTCTCTATGTAAGGGAAGGGATCAAAGCAACAGAACTAAAGGGTAAACAGGGAGGAGAGGAGACACTGTGGGTCACTCTGGAGACTGGAATTGACGCCAGAATCCGCACAGAGGTTGTATACAGACCCCTGGCTCAGGGGGAGGAAATGGACAAGGAAATGATAGAAAGCATTCTTGGGATGGCAGAGAAAGGGGAGATATTGTTGATGGGGGACCTGAATATGCCAGATGTTAACTAGAGCACCTTTGCTGCAGCCACATCCAAGAGCAGGGCCATTCTCGATGCCCTACAGGGGGCATGCCTCAGACAGCTAGTTTTGGAACCCACTCGGGAGGGAGCAATCTTACACCTGGTACTCTCAAATGGGGATGGAAAGAGGATTTCCCATCTTGAAGTGGGTAGCCATCTGGGAACAAGCGACCACCAAACAGTGTTTTTTCACAATAAACTTAGCTGTAGAGTCAAGCCATACAAAAGTGAAGGCACTGGACTTCAGGAGGGCTGATTTTGTCAAAATAGGAGAGTGCCTAAGAAAAGCAGTAGCAAACAGGCAAGAAGGTAGGGTGGAGCAACAATGGGAAAACCTCAAAACCGCCATCACAGAGGCAACAAGCCTTTGTGTGAAGCAAATAAACAAATCAAACGAAAGAAAAAAACACTATGGTTCTCAAAAAAATTGGTGGTGAAGGTAAGGGAGAAAAAGATAGCATTCAGGAAGTATAAGGAAACACAAAAGGAGCAGGACAGAGAACTGTACCAGTTAAAGCAGAAGGTAGCGGGGGAAGGCAGTCAGAATAGCAAAGGCCCAAACCAAGGAAAAGATAGCCAACTCGGTTAAGAAGGTGGATAAAACCTTTTATAGGTGCATTAGGGAGCAAAGAAAAACTAAGGCAGGGATACTGAGGCTGAATAAAGAGGAAGGTGGTTGGGCAGACAGCGACAGTGAAAAAGCAGGGATACTGAACGAATACTTCTACTCAGCATTCACAACGGAAAAGCAGGGGGAGATATCTGATCCAGTCAATAGAAGCACTCTGGATAGGGGGTTGATATTAGTCCTTTCACAGAAGAAAGGGTTCTGAAAGAACTCTTAAAACTGAAGGTGGATAAAGCAATGGGGCCTGATGGGATTCACGGCAGAATTCTAAAAGAACTAAGGGAAGAACTAGTAACACCACTGACTACCCTTTTTAGTAAATCATGGGAGGATGGTGTGGTACCTGAGGACTGGAGGAGGGTGGATGCAATTCCCATTCACAAAAGTGGAAGCAAATCAGAGGAAGGAAACTACAGATCTATCAGTTTGACTTCAGTGGTAGGGAAAATGATGGAATCACTTCTGAAGGAAAGAACTGTTGAGTACCTAGAGGCCAGTGGGGCACAGGACCCAAGGCAGCATGAATTCACAGCAGGAAGGTCATGTCAGACAAATCTAAATGATTTCTTTGACTGGGTGTCCAAAGTAGTAGACCAGGGAGGGGCTGTGGACATGGCCTACCTAGACTTTAGCAAGACATTTGACACAGTCCTGCACAAAAGATTAATAGACACATTAGCCAGCCTGGGAGTGGGTCCCAGGGTGGTAGCCTGGGTAAAACACTGGCTGGACAACAGGACACAGCGGGTAATAGTAAATGGAGTCCACAGTGAAGAAAGGGGGTTTACTAGTGGGGTACCGCAGGGTTCAGTACTGGGGCTGGTCCTTTTTAATGTTTCTATAAGTGACATTGCAGAGGAACTGGAAGGGAAAGTATGTCTCTTTGCAGATGACACAAAGATCTGCAAAAGGGTTGATACACAAGGTGGGGTAGAAGAAAACATTACTTACCATAGTAATCTTGTTTCTTCTAAGGAAATCTTACTGTATTCTGGCAAGTGCAGCAGGGTCTCATCATAGGACTGCCCTGGAGCTGAAATGGTTAATAGAACCTATGCTAATAGTAGAACGTTAGATGCAAGCTCATTTTTCAAATCACTGTCCCTGGTTGCACTTCCTGCAACCGTCAGATTCTTACAAAGCGTGCAGAAGCTAATACTAACTAACCAAACTAAGTTTACTACCCTTAATTACCTCATTAGGGGAACAGAAATTCCAACAACAGAAGACATCTTCAAAGACTCAAGTCAACAGATGCCCAAAAAGCTAACAGGTACCTACAGGTTTCCAACATCAGTGATACAGGAGTGAGAAGAGCCCTGTAGGTTCTTGCAGGGGAGGAAGGGTGGGAGCTCAAAATACAGTAAGATTCCCTTAGAAGAAACAAGATTACTATGGTAAGTAATGTTTTCTCCAAACCTCAGGAAATCTTACTGTATTCTGACAAGTGCAGACTACCCAAGCAGTACCCTTGAAGGCGGACAGAGGACCTATTTTGGAAACAGGCTCTGCAGAACACCTGTGCAAAACCTGGCATCACTTCTAGCCTGGGTGTCCAGGCAATAACGCTTGGTAAATGTAGGAACTGTTTTTCAGGTAGCTGCCTTACAGATTTCCAACAGTGGAATGTCTCTGGAAGCTGCTATAGATGCAGCAGTCCCACTAGTAGAATAGGCCCTAAGTCCTTGTGGGGGCTGCTTACCCACCTTGTCATAACAGAACTGGATGCAAAAGACAATCCATCTTGCTATGGATATCTTTGTGGGAAGGGAGGTAAGGCATACAAGAACTTTCCTTTCCAATCCAGGATCAGCGTGTCCAGTGGTACTGTGCCCTTCAGTGGAGGTCTGCAGCACTACAGAGGGAGCTGGTAGTTGTCTGGGGAAGCAAAGAGGTCTGCGTCTGGAGTGCCCCACCTTCTGAACACCAGCTGCAGTACTTGTTTGTTTAGGAACCATTTGTGATGGTTTTGATTTATTCTGCTCAGTGCATCTGCCAGCACATTGTCCTTCCCTGGAAGGTGGATTTCTGACAGTAAAATGTTTAGGGAATAGGCCAGTGTCCATATTCTCAGTTTCTGTGCACAGGGGTGTAGACCTTGTACCTCCCTGTTTGTTGATGTAATACATAGTGGTCATGTTGTCTGTCCTGGACCACTTTTCCCTGAAGCATGTTAGCGAATGCCTGAAGTGCCAGGAACACCGCCCTGAGCTCCAACAGGTTGATGTGCAGTAATGACTCCTGTTTGAACCATGTACCTTGGACAGTATGCTCCTCTAGATGTGCTCCCCACCCTAGAAGGGATGCATCTGTAGTGAGCACCAGAGATGGTTGTTCTTGTAGGAATGGGACCCCTTGTCTGAGGTTTCCCAAATCCTGCCACCACTAGAGTGCCTGCACGGATGTTTGAGTGACTGGGACCAACTTTGACGCTAGTAAAGCTTGAGGTGATATTGAATATCCCTCATCTGAAATCTTGCTCCTGACACTGTGGCAGTTGAGGCTGTCATGTGGCCTAACAACTGGAGAAAATGTCTGGCCGACCTAAGGCTGTGAGGTTTGAAAGAACCTACCAGCTGCCTGAGAGTGTCTGCCCTCAGCTGAGGAAGAAAAGCCCTTCCTTTGACTGAATCCAGTTCTGCTCCTATAAAGTCCAGGAGCTGTACCAGTTGCAGCACTGACTTCTGCTTGTTTATCAAGAAACCCAAGGACTATAACAGTTCCTTTGTTAAGGCCAGAGATTGCTTGACCTGTTGGGGAGACGGCCCCACTAAGAGCCAGTCATCCAGGTATGGGAAGACTGCCACTCCCTGCCTCCGTAGGTGTGCCACAACTACTGCCAAGCATTTTGCGAACACCCGTGGGGCAGAGGTAAGGCCGAAAGGCATAGCTCTGAACTGGTAGTGTCCTGATGGAAGCCTGAACCTCAGGAACTTTCTGTGAGACTGTCTTATGAGGATATGGAAGTAAGCATCTTTTAGATCCAGAGATGCCAACCAATCCTCTTGCCTTAAAGTTGGCAGAATCATTTTTAAGGTGACCATTTTGAATTTTGGTTTCAGTAAATGCCTATTTAGATACCCAAGATCCAATATGAGTCACAACTCCCCTGTTTTCTTGGTTGTGAGGAAGTATCTTAAGTAAAGGCCCTTTCCCTTCTGTAAGAGAGGAACTGGCTCCACTGCTTCTAGTGAAAGCAGATCTGACACCTTCTTTTCCAGTAACAATGTTTCTGGGGGGGAGGAAGGCAGGAAGAACTCTTGCCCTCAGTCTTGGTCTGAGCTTGAAACTGAGTGCAAGGCCCTGACCCACTACCTCCAGGACCCACCGATCTGAAGTGATGGATTGCCATTCCCGGAGATAGTGGATCAGTCTGCCCCCTACTGGTCCTGGGGAAGTGACCTGAGCAGATCCCTCAGGGTGTCTGCTTAGTCCGAGGTGCTGACTGGATGCTGAGGCTAGTACGGTTAGTGCCTCTCCTGCCCCTGCCTCTGAAATAACCTCTCTGCTGTTGATAATGTGGATATGCCTGAGGCTGGAAGAATGGCCTGTGGGGTCTGCCCCTATGACCCCTAGCATGCTACTTCTGTGGGTCAGGAGCCTTCTTCTTAGCAGGAGCATTTTGATATGCCATTTTGTATTCATCCATTTTCCTCATGTAAGCCTCAGTCTACTGTCCAAACAAAGACAAAGGCTCACATGGGAAGTCTATGGCCTTGGACTGAGTGTCTTGGGTCAGATTAGTAGTCCTGAGCCAGGCAAATCTTCTCAATGACACTGAAGAAGCCATCTGTCTGGCTGCAGTATCATTGCTATCCACAGCCATTCTGAACTGGACTTTGGAAGCCTCTGTCCCTCTCTTGGCAGCTTCCTCCAGATCTGTTGCCATCTGTGTTGGCACTGACTTTGAAATTTGTAGGACAGTGTCCCAGAGTGTCCTTTGGAATCTGGCAACATAAGCCATGTATGAAGCCTGCCTAATTGCCAGGGAGGAACCCAGATATATCTTATTTGCAATAGAATCCAGCTTTCTGGAATCCTTGTCAGGAGGATGGGATGCCAGGGGAATACCTGCTTTATCACATGCTACTGCCTGTACCACACCCTCATGGCTAGGGTGGCCAAACAGAAACTCGGCCCCACCCTTAGCCACCCAATATTTCTTGTCCAACTGGTGGAATGGAAGTTGGGGTATGCAGGATTTTCATCACCTGCTTTTTCAGAGACTTATGGATGGGGAGCAAAACCCTTTTTGGAGTCTAAACATCCATCATGTCCGTATAGTCCTGTTCCTCCTCCTCATCAGTCGATTCCTGTGTGGGGAGGTCCAGGGACAAAGCCACCTGTTTCACGAATGTAAAATGAGAGGTAAAGTCCTCGGTTCCCTTGTTAGGGGAGTCAAGATGATGAGGATCCGGTGAAATGTCCAGGTCAATGGGTTCACCGTAGTCCTCATCCTCAAAATCATCAGCATCATCATAATAATCCTCATCAAAAGTGTCCACTTCTGGTTCCAATGAACCGGGAACCAGAGTGGAACTTGAGGCATCAAAACGCGGTTGTTTCTGAACCTGAACCGGTGTTACCGGTTGAAGCGACTGAATTATTTTGATAGCATTAGCTATTTCCTCAGTGGTTGGAACTGGGGTACTCAGTTGCGGTTCAACCACTGAATGCTTTCCTTTTCTCCTTCTCTTCCCTGTGGTTGCCAGGTTAGCAGCAGGGTCAGCAGACTTCTTTTTGGTGGAAGAACCGTCACCCTTGTCAGAGGGCTGATAATCCAGTTCTTTTTGAACAGAAATCGGTTTGTCTGAAGCCGGTTCAGCAACCTTTTCAAACATCCTTTCCTGCAGTTATTTCAAGTGCCTGTCAAGCATAGACTGAGGGAAGTTTTTACAGATCTCGCAGTCCCTTTTGAGGTGGTCAAACCCCAAGCAAAACACACAAATAATATGAGGATCTGTCTTTCCAAATGGTTCCCCACACTCTGTACACTGTTGGAAACCTGTGGGGCCCGTTTGCTTCTTGGTCTGTGACATTGATAGTTTTTTTTTAATTGAAGTAACACTGAGAATTACCCCGGTATGTTTTAAACTTAAGAAAGACTGTTTTACTGAATGGTAACAGTAATTTAAAGTTAAGCAAATACACAGGTTCCTTCTCGGTTGGAAACACCAAAGAGGAACTGAAAGACTTACCCAAAACTACACTAATCTAACTAATTCTACCTGTGAACCAAGGGCAGTGTTTCAAAAATTGAAAAAATAAAATGGACTTTTAAAATAAATCGAGAAATTGTTTCTTCAAAGTGAAGGAGAGCTCTCCGGAGATGTCTTACTGTGGCAAGCGGAGTAAAGAATCTGACGGTTGCAGGAAGTGCAACCAGGGACAGTGATCTGAAAACCAAGCTTGAGCCTAACATTCTACTATTAGCATAGGTTCTAGTAACCATTTCGGCTCTGGGGCAGTCCTATGGTGAGATTATACTGCACTTGTCAGACTACAGTAAGATGTCCTGGGGTTTGAAAGGATGAAAAGGGACTTGGCAAGGTTGGAGGAATGGCCAAATGCATGGCAGCTTAGATTCAATGCAAAGAAGTGCAAAGTAATGCACCTGGTAAACAAAAACCCAGGGGAAGCGTACACAATGGGGGGGGTGAGATACTGACAACAACAAAAATGGAAAGGGACCTGGGGGTACTCATATCAGATGACCTTAAGGTGGGCCAGCAATGTGAGAAGGCAGTAAGGAGAGCTGGGGGGATACTGGGATGCATAGGGAGAGGCATCACCAGTAGAAAACAGGAAGTTGTTGGCCCTCTGTACAGACAGTTGGTAAGCCCACATCTGGAGTACTGTGTAGCGTTCTGGAGACCCCATCTCCGCAAAGACAGACAGGGTGGAGGCTGTCCAGAGGAGGGCAACCAAAATGGTGCAGGGTCTGCACCAGAAGACATATGAAGAAAGACTAAAGGAGCTTAAGATGTATAGCCTTGAGGAAAGGAGGGAGAGGGAGGGACATGATAGAAACTTTCAAATACCTCAAGGGAATCAAAGTCCAAGGTAACATCTTTCAGAAAAAGAGATGTGCAAGAACAAGGGGGCACAATTTGAAGATAGAGGGGGGATGGCTCAGAGGTAATGTGAGGAAGTATTCCTTAACAGAAAGGGTTGTAGATGCATGGAATGGCCTTCCTGAGGAGGTTGTAGAGTCAAAAACAGTGGGGGGGGAATTCAAGAATGCATGGGACAGACGAAAAAATTACTCACCTTAGTAATGTTGTTTCTTCTAATGGAGTCTTGCTACATTATGACAATTGCAGTTTGTCCCACCATTAGAACTGCTCCGGAGGTGAAAGAGTTAACTCCCATTCTAAGAATGGAACTTGGAGCACGAGCTCTGTTAGAGAAGCTCTGTCTGGGTTATTTCAAACCCAAACTGTCAGATCTTTACGAGCAAAACTCACTGAGGTCTGTGTGGAAGCTGTAACCTACACTAGCCAACTGGCTACCTGACTATTAACACATATTCCTGGACCCAACACAAAGACTCAAGTCAGGGGACCAGAATTAATAATATAATATAAGCAATAATATAAGATAAAATAAAAACACCACACCCAAAACCCCAAGAAAGGGTGGAAAACATATAATGGGCATAACTAGCCACACTAGGCTGCCCACCCCATACCCAAGTAGAAGTTCTGAGAGGGCAGGCTGGGGTGAGGTCATAATAGCAAGACTCCAATAGAAGAAACAACATTACTAAGGTGAATAATTTTTCTTCAACAACATGAAGTCTTGCTATATTATGACAATTGCGAACTACACAGCAGTACCTCCATGGAGGAGGGACAGAACCTACTTAGGCTCTGAAGCACAGCTGGCCGCAGGCAGAGCATCGCTCTGTTGCACTGGACATCCAGGGAGTGGCTGGTGAAAGTGTGACCGTTTCCAGGTAGCTGCTTGACATATCTCTAAGATAGGGATGTCTCTGGCAGCAGCTAGAGATGCGGCTGTACCTCTGGTAGAATGAGCCCTCAGGCCAGAGGGGGGATCTTTCCCCAGTTTCTGATAACAAAATTGGATACAAGAGACAATCCACCTGGCAATTGATCTCTTAGTGGCAGGTCTCCCTTTTCCGACCTCACCATAAGTGAGAAAAAGTTGGAGGGATTCGAACCTGTGACCCTTAGTGCGTTTCTATATAGTAACTGGCCTCTTAACATCTAACTGTGCAATCTCCTCTCGCCAGAGAGGAATGTTCAGTGAAAACATTGGAAGGGAGCTAGATTGATTAAGATGGAAATCTGAAACCACCTTAGGCAAAAACTTCCTGTTAGTCCTGAGGACTACCTTATCCCTGTGGAAAGAAATAAAGTCAGTTTCTACTGACAAGGCTTGCAACTCACTTATGCGCCTGGCAGAAGTGATAGCCACTAGGAAAACAGTTTTCCAAGTTAAGTACTTAAGCTCTGCAGAAGACAGAGGTTCAAAAGGGGGTTGCATTAACTGGGCAATGCAAACATTAAGGTCCCAGGCAGGGGCCGGATCCCTAAAAGGTGAATTAGTATGAAGTAATCCTTTAAAAAACTTGGAAAATACAGGGTGAGCAGAAAGAGAGGAGGGCTTTCCTGCTGACACAAAAGCAGAGACAGCTGCCAAATGTACTTTCAGGGTAGCTGGTCTCAGGCCCAAAGAATTAAGATGGACCATATAGTCCAAAACAATGGGCAAATCAGCAGATTCCGGGGAAATATGTTTCCCAGAACACCAAATGGAAAACCTTTTCCACTTAGAATTATAACTAGCCCTAGTGGAAGGCTTCCTAGAAGCCTTTAGGATTTCAAGAACACCCTGAGAAAGGTGTAGGTCAGCAAATTCTAACTCCTCAAGAGCCAGGCCTTGAGGTTGAGGGATTTGAGGTTCGGATACCAAACTCTCCCCTGGGCACAGGTTAACAGGTTGTGATTCCTGGGGAGACACAGGGGAAGATGGACTGCTAGGGACAGAAGGAGTGGGTACCAGGGCTGCCTGGCCCAATCTGGGGCAATCAGAATCACCCTGCAAGGTTGGGATCTGATTTTGACTAGCACCTTGAATAGGAGAGGGAAGGGGGGAAAGGCATAAAGAAACTTCCCTTCCCAATCTAGGAGAAAGGCATCCAGGGGGACTGAGCCCAACACTGGGGGCCTGCAACAGAACAGTGGAAGTTGGTGATTGTCTGGGGCTGCAAAAAGATCTATCTGAGGGGTGCCCCATCTGGCAAAAACTATCCCCAGTACTTGAGGACCCAGAGACCATTCGTGATGGCCCTGGGAAATCCTGCTGAGAGCATCTGCTAGGACATTGTCCTTTCCTGGAAGGTGAACTGCTATGAGGGAAGTGTTCAGGGAATAGGCCAGAGACCACAACTTCATTGCCTCGGTGCACAAGGCTGAAGACCGAGTGCCCCCCTGCTTGTTGATGTACCACATTGTTGTGGTGTTGTCGGCTCTGACTTGTACCACTTTGTTCTGAACAGACGCAGAAAACACTTGAAGTGCTAAAAAGACAGCTCTGAGTTCCAGCAAATTGATGTGGAGCAGAGATTCCTGAGGGGACCACACTCCCTGAGTGGAGAGGTCGCCCATGTGGGCTCCCACCCAGGAGGGAAGCATCCGTAGTGAGGGTCAAGGAGTGAGACAGAGGAATGAAGGGACCCCAGTCTTAAATTGCTCTGATCCTGCCACCACTGGAGGGCCTGGATCAGGGTTCGGGTCACTGGGACCGACTTGGAAAGGGGGTCTCTTCTCTGAGACCAAAAGGCTCTCAAGTGAAACTGAATGTCCCTCATCTGAAATCTTGCTCCTTGCACTACAACTGTGGATGCAGCCATGAGCCCCAGGAGCTGCAAAAAGTGTCTTGCTGGTCGAGAGACCTGCAGAGTGAAGGAGGAGGCCAGAGCCATCAAGTTTCTTACCCTCTCTAAGGGTAGGAAGGCTCTGGCCTGCTTTGTGTCCAATTCTGCACCTATGAAGGTGAGCACCTGAACTGGTTCCAGAACTGACTTTGGAAGATTGAGCAAGAAGCCCAGGGAGGTGAGCAGCTGCTGGGTAACTTGCGGTGAGATTTTACCTGTTCTGGGGACTGGCCTACAATGAGCCAGTCATCCAGATAGGGAAAAGACAACAATCCTTTGCCTTCTTAAATGAGCAACTGCTACTGCCAGACATTTTGTGAATACCCTTGGGGCAGAGGTGAGGCCGAAGGGCATTGCTCTGAACTGGTAGTGACCTGAGGGCAGTTCGAATCTGAGGTACTTTCGGTGGGAGCTTCTGATAGGACGTGAAAATAGGCATCCTTGAGGTCCAAGGAGGCTAGCCAGTCCCCTGGCCTTAGACAGGGTAAAATCATTGCCAGAGTTACCATTCTGAACTTTGGTTTCAACAGGTGTTTGTTCAGATATCTCAGGTCTAAAATGGGCGCCATTCTCCTGTCTTTTTGGGGTAAGGAAATATCTGGAGTACAGACCCTTGCCCTGGTGTAGGGAAAACCCTTTCTACAGCTCTGAGAGCCAGGAGGGTTGAGACTTCTGTTTCTAAAGTAAAGGTCTCTAAAGAGTTTGCAGGTGGGAAAGATCTGATTCTCATCTTTGGGAACTTTTGAAGCTGAGAACCAGACCCTGGCTTACTACTTCCAGGACCCACTTGTCTGAAGTTAGAGACACCCAGTTCTGAACGAAGTAAGCCAACCTGCCCCCTACAGGTAAAGGAGAATTGGCCCTGGGCACCCCATCAGGGTGTCTGTTTGGCAGGTGCTTTAGGCTGAGGGGTGGGAGCAGGCCTGCCCACACCCCGTCTGCCTCTCCCTCTGAAGAACCCCCTCTGAGCATAAGCAGAGGAGGCCTGGGTTTGGTAAAAAGGCCTGTGAAAAGGCCTACCTCTACCCCTGGGGGTCTGCCTCTGAGGAGTGACTTGCCACTCCTTAGCCTGAGCACTCTTATAGGTAGTCCTATATTCGTCCATTTTCTTCATATAATTCTCTGTCTGCTCCCCAAACAGAGAATTTCCAACCACAGGAAAATTCATAGCCTTAGTCTGGGTATCCTGTGACAAGCTAGTACAGCTGAGCCAGGCCAACCTACGAAAAGCTACAGACGTAGCCATGACTCTAGAGGATACATCATTAAAATCCACAGCAGCATGAAACTGCACCTTAGATGCCTCAATGCCATCAGCAGACCTGTTCCAGCTCATTAGCAAGCTGGCCAGAGGCCTGTTTGGCCAAAAGCCATGACAGTGTCCCATCTAGATTTTGATACCTTGCTACATAAGCCATGTAATTTGCTTGCCTGAGTCCCAAGGGCGCTGCCATGTATTGTTTTTTAGCCATGGCATCAATCTTCCTGGAATCCTTGTCAGGAGGATGTGAAGCCAAGGAATATTAGCTTTATCACAGGCAGCAGCCTGAACCACACCAACGTGACTGCATTGCTGTGAAAGGAATTCTGTATCAGGACCTGAAGAGTGCACCTCCTGTCCATCTTTTTGTCCACAGGAGGCACAGAATTAGGAGTTTTTAAAATTTTTATTGTTTGTTTCCTAAATGATTTATGCAAGGGAATAGACAACCTCCTAGACTCTGGAATATCCATCATTTCTACAAAATCAGGTTCCTCTTCCTCATCCACAGCTTCTTCCAATGGGAGCTGGAGGGTTTCAGCAACTTTTTTGTAAAACATAAAGTGAGAGGGGGACTCAGAAAGCGAAGGGGGAGATTCAAAAGGTCTGTCTGGGGAGATGTCTGGTTCAATGGGCACACCCAGACCCTCCAAGTCACATTCATACTGTTCATAATCATTCTCCCCCTCCTCTGGTTCATAAAACTCTTCAACATCATATTCCTGAACCGGTGGAACCGACCTTTTACCAGACAGTGGCGGTTCAGACGGAACCAGAGAAAGTGACTGGACAATCTGAATAGCTCTTGCTATCTCTGCAGCAGTTGGAGAAGGAATTTTGGGCTCCACACCTGCTGATTTTCTTGCTTTCTTTACTGGAACTGGCCCCTCCGAGCCAGCTTTACGTTTGCCCGAGGAAGTCTCGCCCTGGTCAGAGGGCACTCCCTCCGGTTCGGTTGGCACCAAACCGGGCTGGCCATCCGGGTCAGCGGACTTTTTGGCCTCTCGTTCCCTGAGCCTGCCAACTCTCTTATCCAGGGTGGCTGCAGGGAAATTTTTACAAATCTGGCAGTCTGAATTGAGGTGGTCAAACCCCAGACAATATACACATGTGGTGTGTGGGTCAGCCTTGGCAAAGACTTCCCCCACAGACATCACAGTGTTGAAACAGTGGGCCCAGTTTTTTCTTTGGGTTTCTCAGACATAATGCCAGCCTAACAAAAACTTGCCCTTTTAGCGGCGGTGCCAGGCAAGACACCCTTATCGGTTCCTAACCGTGTCACGGGTCTTGGAAAAAGCGTAACGAATCCGTTTTTTAGAACCAATAAGAACCGGAACCGCACTCCTAAAACCTTCAATTTCAAGTTTTAAAACAAGCTGATTGGTTCAAAACCGAACCAATAACATTTACAAGTTCCACACAGAAAATAAACTGTAATTACTTACGATACCACAGACAGAGCTTGAACCGATCGGTTTCTGGTTAAAATAATAATATTCTCGGTTGATTTGAACTGAGAAAACACTGTTTAAACTGAGAAATGAACCGAGCAGTAGGAGAAATCTCCGGAGCGACTGTTCAGTGAGGCGGAGTAAAGAATCTGACAGTTTGGGTTTGAAATAACCCAGACAGAGCTTATCTAACCGAGCTCGTGCTCCAAGTTCCATTCTTAGAATGGGAGTTAACTCTTTCACCTCCAGAGCAGTTCTAATGGTGGGACAAACTGCAATTGTCATAATATAGCAAGACTTCATGTTGTTTGAAATAAGGCAATTCTTGTCGGGGTAGGAGGAAGTAGGCTGTTGGTTAACTAGGATCTGCAGCTTATCCGTTAGGTAGGGAAATGGGCAGACTAGGTGGGCCAAGCGGTCCTTATCTGCCATCAAATTCTATGTTTCTATGTTTCAGGACCTGGGCAATCTCCTCCACAGATGGCAGGCTGTGAGGCACAGAAGAAACCCCTATAGGTTTATCAGCCTGGGGTTCGACGTACTTTGTCTTTTTGGTTTTCTTGGAGGGGACCGGAGTGGATGGCATTAAGGTTTTGGCATGGTGTGCTCCTTCAAAATTTAGGAGCACATATTGGCAAAACCAAGACCCAAAATATGTGCTCCTGACGATCGAATCTGTGCTCCTACATACTGTATGTCATTTTTTTAAGGTAAGTGAATTCAAATAATTTTATCATATACAACTATGGGATGGGCGATCACGTGGATCGCACAAATCCATTAGCCCATAATGAGCATTCAAATGGCCCACAGTGCCTAGTATGCCTAATGGGCTCATTAGCATGTTAGGTAAGAATATGGCCCACAGGAGAACTGGTGCGGTGCTATCCCGTTTAGGTCCCACTATCACCTTTCGGGACCTGTGGGCCATCTTCAGTCTGGGGCTGTGTCAGCGCAGTGCATAGTCACTATGTGCTACACCATCAGAACCCCATATTCACAGCAGTGCAGTGAGAAGAACTGCCACTGGGGTCAGGAACTTGGGGACCAGAGCACCAAGAACAATGTGTGTGAAGAACTGAGGGCTCAACTCATGATAGGACTCACAATAGTGCTGTTCCATGCAGCCCCTCCCTACTTCCTCCATGGCACTGTGACAGGATAGGATAGACCCCGTCCCATTTGTTTTGGAGAAAGTGTGTAAATGCAAGGATCTGTATTTTTTCCTTTTCTGTCTCTTCTATCTGGTTACACAACCACATTTTCCTGTGTGACTTCAGACTTGATCAACCCGAACAGTCTCGCAATTCTTTGCCTCTCTCTGTCTCCGTTTTCTCTTGCTGTCTGTTTTTCCTCCCTTTGCATATCTGTATCAGCTACTATAAAATATATAAGAATCAATGTATGGAGTGAAACTGATATTAGGGTCTCTTGTTTAGAAAATGTTTAGTGTTGCTGTTGAAATGTATACATATTTATAATTTGAGAGAACTGTAAAAAGCCAGAGGTTATTTGAGTGCAAATGCCTGAGCCTTTTGCAAAGGCTGGAGAGACCTCAGGAAGCTTTCAATGTTCTAGCAGCTGCTGACATTTAAAAACAGGATGCTTGCAAAGGATGGGGGTTGAAAAGACTTATAAAACAGCTAAACTGAGTTGCAAGGGGAGATTATTTTACAAGAGATTTTATTTTGCTACTGTACATAGTTATTCTGAACAGGTTTATTTTATGTTACTGCAACTACAACTAAACACTTATGTGGAACTTTACAACCGCTCCTGGATTCTCTATATGCTTCCTGACCTGTGCCTTGACAACAGGCACCTCACTTAATTCCAAAAAAGCCTAAGTCTTACCCAACTTAATCTACATTGGTGCCCTGAAAAAGTTTATATTCATTACACTTTTAAAAACTCATCAGGTTGACAAGGATAAATTCAGGTCATAAGCAGGCCTTATAAAGGGGTGGTACCACCTCTTCTCTTCTCTTCTCCTCCTGACAAGGTGTTTATTGAGCAAGTCACAAATTTTAAATATCTAGCTCACCCTGAATAGTGTGCTGTCCTTTGAGCAGCACTTAGATGGAGTGGTTAAAGCAGCAGAACAACAAAAAATGTTTTTCCAAAAAAGTTAGGTTCAGCTATAACTAATAAAAATATTAGCATACCTGTCAGATCTACTTTCTGGGTACCTACTATGCTGTGCACCATAGGTTTTGTTCATTCTCTTACTCCTAAGCCTCATCAGACCTATAGTGCTATTTCTAAGGTGAATGTGATAAGCCATCTTTTTTTCTCGTGTAAAAAAAACTAAATTAATACATTTATAAACTATCTTGGACTTTATGCCTTTGATTCCTGTCTGGTGGTGAGTGCAACTCATCCTGACCCACTGTCTCATGGTCTCTAAAGCAGATAACACTGATACTTCAGACAGAACCTCCCATGCTCCAGCTAGATCCTGCTAAGACTGACATTCCCCAGCCCCTAGCTGTTCTCTCCCTGATGGGTCTCTGGGGGGAGGGCTATTTCATGCAGACCTCTAAGACAGGGATGAGCAGAACATCAGCCACTGGACCCGGGAAGGTAGAGTGTCCTCTCACCCAGTAGCAAAATACAACCCCCTCTCCCCCGACTGCATTACATGCTTGGAATGGATGGCAGGAGGAGCTGGCAGTGAGGCCATTAAAAAAAAAAAAGACCAGGTCCTACTTTACACTGGGCACAAACTATGATGAAGAGTTCTTAAATGTATACAGATAGGAAAAGATCATTATCTGCAATACAGAAGGACAGTGCTCATGACACAGCTTTCCTGTTTGGAAGAGGTAAACTTAAAACTAGTGTCCCATGTAAAACCCTTCTCCTGGCACAAACTAGCAATTTTTCAATTAAATACTGCACTGAGTGTCAGCCATGCATAGACAGTCTCATAACAGCCTGCTCCCCTTTTCTCTGCAGCCACATTAGTTAATGTCCAATGACCTTTTAGGGGAAAAGGCTGTTACATGTTTGTAGTTTATCGGAAAAAAACACTTTAAGGGCACAATTGTGGCTGCAGAGTAAGTTGGGGGCGGAAGCAAATCTTGTCACCAGCAAACTCATGACAGATCGTGCTTTTAGTAGTCAGATTAAAAACAACTAGCTTGCCATAACAGCTTGATACAGATGTGGAATGAGTCAAGAGCTCACAAATTTTTGTAAGCTATGTACAGTTCAGTCAGTTAATATTTAACATTATCTGCTACTTATCCATGAGGGGATTGAATGGAATGGAGCACCATGTCCCCTGCCAGTACTGAGGTCCCACTTGTGTCTGAGCTCCTCTGACCAGTGGCAAGAAATATGGCCTAATCACAAATCCCGACTCCCATTCCCAAATAAAAATATGAAAGACGACCAGTGACAGTAAAGTACAGTTACATACAAACTTACCGTAACAGCAGATCTTCGAGAGAGGTTCCTGTAGTAGGTCATCACATATAGAACTAGCGCCACCTGGCATCTGGACCGCATGGCAAACTTTTTCAGCAATGTCTGGTAGGGGCCAATGACCCAACGTCACGTGACCAATGTCAGCGTGACCCTATATAGTGGGTGGTCCCCACACCCGCCTTCCAGATCTCCAACCAGAGTCCCGAAGGAAATGCAGAAGGAAACAGATTATGGAGTCCCCCCCAAAAAAATGGGGGAGGGTGGGTGGGAAAAATATGACTTACTGCAGGAACCTCTCTCGAAGATCTACTGTTATGGTAAGTTCTTATGTAACTGTACTATCTTACTTTGAGAAGGTTCCTGCAGTAGGTCATCACATATAGGACTGAATCCCAAGCAGTCCCTCTAAAAAGAGACTAAGAGAAACACAGGAGGAGGAGAAACCCAAAAAGTAAAGGTTACTGAAAGGAACCAGCTTAGGACAGAAGGCCCTGAAGAACAGCGAGGCCAAACCCGGCCCTCTGTCTAGAAGCAATGTCCAGACTGTAATGCTTGGTAAAGGTATGGATCGAACTCCAAGTTGCTGCTGCACAGATCTCCACTGCAGAAGCATTTCAAAGAAAGGCAGCTGAAGCAGCCATGCCTCGAGTGAAATGCTCTCTAACATCCCCTGACGGAGGTTTGTCATACTTCTGATAACAGAAGCGAATGCAGTTAGCAAGCCACTTAGAGAGGCACTGTTTGGAAACAGCCTTCCACAATGATTTGGGGGGAAAGGAAACAAAGAGCTGGTCCTCCTTGCAGGAAACTTTGGTCTGGTGAAGATAGCACCTTAGGATCCAGTGAACATCTAATGTATGCAGGAGTGCCTCACCTCTTTTCCCAGAAGCCAGATAATAGACCAGCAGTTCCACTGTCTGATTCAGTGTGAACTCCAAAAGCACTTTAGGTAAAAACTTGGGATTTGTTCTGAGGACCACCCGGTCCCTATGAAAAATCAAATAAGGCTCCTTGGATACCAGGTACTGAAGCATGGAAATTCTTCAAGCAGAAGTAACAGCAACCTAGAATAGTGCTTTCCAAGAAAGATAGCGCAAGTCACAGCTCATCGCTAGTTCAAAAGGAGGGACAGAGAGTTTCTCCAACACATAATTCAGATCCCAAGGTGGTGTAGGGCTGCAGATGGGGGGTTTCAAATGGAGAATCTCTTTCAGAAAGGATATGGAGACCTCCAACTGAGCCATGGGCTTACCATCTACAAGCACATGATAGGCCAAAGTGGCACACAAATGGACTTTCAGAGAGGAATATGACCATCCTAAATCAAAAAGATAAAGCAGGTATTCCATGACATTAGGAGCTGAACAAGTGAAAGGATCCCAACCCCTGGAAGCCCCCCAAATAGGAAAAACGTTTCCACTTCATGGCGTAAGTGGATCTGGTGGAGGGCTTTCGCGCCTCCACAATGACTTGGGCTACTCTGGTGGAAACCCCAAAACGCAATTTCACTATGTCTCCAGGAGCCATGCATGCAGATGCAAGGTCCTGAGCCCTGGGTGCACAAGCTGACCTCAGTTCTGAGTGAGGAGGGTGTGCATCAATGGAAGCGGAACCGGGGGTTCCCTTGCTAACTGTTGAAGAAGCGGCCAGAGAGCAGCAATTAGGATCATTTGTGCACTCTCTGACTGTACCTTCAGGAGCACCCTCTGGAGAATGGGAAATGGGGGGAAGTGTATAAGAATCTCCCTGTCCAAGAGACATACAACACATTGTGCTAGAAAGCACCATGCTCTGGAACAAGCGAGCAAAAACTGGGAAGTTTTGCATTGGATGGGGAGGCTAAAAGGTTGAGTTCTGGATGCCCCCATCTCCGAAACAGAGAATCTGCCACTTCCTGATTGAGCTCCCATTCATGAGCGAGGGTATAAGACCTTGCTGAGGCTGTCTGCCAGGATGTTTTGCACTCCTGGAATGTGCACTGCTGTGAGAGACAGACCATGCTGGACTGCCCAGTTCCACACTCTCATTGCTTCCCTGCAAAGGCGGTACAATAGAGTGCCTTCCTAGTTGTTTATATACCAGACTACCAATATGTTGTCTGTCTGGATGAGCAGTAATCCCCTTGGGAGGGAGGAATGAAATGCTTGAAGTGTATACAGTACTACCCTCATCTCCAACACACTGATGTGCAAGGATATCTACAAGTGGGACCAAAGTCCCTGAGCTTGGTGGTCCCCTATATGAGCCCCCCATCCTAGATTGGAGGCATCCATAGTCAGAGTACCTCGTGGGGCTGGGCCCTGAAATGGAAGACCCACAGACAGGTTCGAGGGATACCTCCACCACTGAAGATTCTTCTGGAGAGCTGGGGCGATAAGGACCAGATGGTCCAACTCATCTTGAAGCTGACCCCACTGAACCCATAAGGACAAACTGAGAAGCTCATGTGGAGCCTCGCTAGAGGGACCATGAAAATGGAGGCTGCCATCAAACACAGCAACTGAAGGACCTCTCGGGCTGGGAGATATCTGGAAGATGCTACCAGAGTGGCTTGCCCTATCAGAGTATCCCTCCTGTCTAAGGGAGGGAAGCTCTGTCCTGGGTTGTGTCCAAAACTACCCCTATGGACTGCAGTTTCTGAGCAGGGACCAATGAGGACTTGGGGATGTTGACCGTGATCCCCAATTTGCAAAACAACTCCAGGGTGACAGAGAGCCTCCGCAAGAGAATCCCTGGACGTGGCTGAAATCAGCCAGTCATTCAGGCAGGGGGAAACCACTATACCCTGTCATCGTAGGGCCGCAGCCACCACTGCAAGGCACTTGGTAAAAACCCTGGGTGCCGAGGAAGGGCCAAAGAGGAGGGCCCGAGATTGGAAATGCTCCCCTTGGAAGATAAACCACAGGAAATAGTGGTGGCTGGGGGAAAATCAGGATATGCAGGTAGGCATCCTAAATGTCCAGAGCACACAAATGAAAATTACATACCTACCGTAATTCCTGATCTTTCTGTGCATCATCACCATTCGGTACATTTGAGTTTTGGCCGGAGGTCATGACCCCGTGGGAGCTCTTTTTTTTTTTGGATGGGCAGAGTCTACGCACCGACAGCGCCACCCTCAAGGCCGACGTACTGTGTGGCGCTCATGGGTTGGCCATTAGGTGTCATTGACCCTGCCCTCCCACCAGTTCTGAGTCGTCGTAGAGTAAGAAAGGGTTGGGAGGGAGGGACAAGGAAGTCCAAGGGACAGACAAAGGAAAAGATATACAAACTAAAAGGAGAAGTAAATGACTGAGAGGACATATAGGAGAGTGAGAAAAACCAAGGAGATTGGGAAGGGGCTCCAATCTCTGGAATCAGAAAAGGAAAGGGAAGGAGGGAGGGAAAACTAGAAGTGGGGGGGGACATACCCTGGATTGACTGACTGTCTCCAGACTGGATTAAGGGCTGCGAAGGAGTAGCCAGAAGGATGGATTGCCAGAATTCAAGGCACAGAATTACTGGCAAGTAACTCCAGCATGAGCAGAAGAGGCTATTCTGAGAAGGAAGGGACAGGAATCCAGAGTTGCCCCCCCCCCCCAGAAATCAAATAACTGGAAGGGGAGAAACAATAAGTTTCTTAATTAAAATTGAGGGATGAGTCCCTAAGGATAAGGATGGAGGGGGATAGAGGAAGAGAGAGATAGAAGAGAGGGCAACCACCAACCCCAAAGGGGTGCAGCCAAGGCATTGAGGAGAGAAGCGCCTTCCCCCCTCCTGCCAGAAGGTAAAAATCCCTGTGTGCGCGAGGTCACCCCACTGCTCGCTGCTGATGAGCAGAAAGGAATGGGGGCACACAGAGGGAGGGGGACCCAGAGACTGAGGCCCCAGGGGGGTGGAGGGTGGTATTTTTGATGAATGGTGAAGGTACTCAGAAAGATCAGGAATTATGGTAGGTATGTAATTTGCATATCTTATCTGTGTCAATCTTCACCATTCATCACATTTGGGTGAGTACCGAGCCCCCCCCGAAGGGGGCCCTAGGCCCTAAAGGACTAAGTCCCTTAGCTCCCGGTGGGGAAAAACACTGAGAGGGAGAACCTTTACAGGCCTGGTGAGGCCAGAGACTGGGGAGAGTGAGACAGGGACCCCACGGAGGGGGCAGTAGGTTGCCCTGACAGACGCCACCTCACCTTATGGGAGAAAAGGTGGGTTCTCTGGTACGCAGAGGAAATCACCCTATGCCGGGTCAAGGGTGACAACCGGGAAAGACGTAGCCATGCCGTCCGCCTAGTGTAGATCGCTGTCTCTACGACCCTGGAAGCTACCTCATTGGCATCGTAAGATGCCCTCACTTGGTGCCTTGGTAGCTCCAGGCCACGTGCAGAGAGTGCAATGGCTCGTCTGGTTACCTCCGAATCAGGCCTAGAGGCTAGGAGTTGACCTAGCCTGGACCACAGAAATCCATCATAGGTAGCATAGTGGGCCTGATGAGCAGAACTTGAAAGTAGCAACTGTGCCGAGTAGAAGGTCCTCCTCCCACAGAAATCAGAATCTGCGGAACCTTGATCTGGGGGCCAGTCACGGTGGAAGGCGCGAAGCCCATCGGGAGTGTCCAGCTGCATCAGTCCTGAGGATGAGGCATATGACCTGGAGACTCTGGGTGGGGGGGGAGCACAATACCTCTGGCTTAGATTCCTAGGGGCTGGGACTCCGGAAAAGGGCCTTTGCCAGAACCGAAATGACACCTCCTGGAAAGGAGCAGGCCAGGCTTGCACCACAAGGGTGGCCGCACTGAAATCACCCAAGAAGGCATGCGTCGAATGCTCTGGATTGTGCTGAGTGGGTGGGGTGACACGCAGGTCTTTCATCATCCTCACAAGGAAATGCTGATACTCTGTGAGATCAGCAGCAGGGGAGATGTGGATGGCTTGCTTCTCTCCTCCAGAGGAGGAGGATAAGGAAGACCTTGGAGATCCAGAGGTTGACTGCTCAGGGGGAGGGTGGAACACCCGCTCATCTATGGCAATGATGTAAGTAGGGAAGTGAGAAGCCGCACCCCTGAATTGCTCCCAGGGGAGAGAGAGGTCCCATAGGGCCATGAATGCCTGGTAGAGCAGGAGATGGTGATGGAGAAATGGGGGCTAAGTCAACAACAGAAGGAGACCATCCTCTGTCCAGGGAAGAGAGAGCACTAGGAGCCTCAAGGGAAGGAGGAGCTCTGGAAAGTCCAACAGCCAATAGCTGATCAACCACGATTGAACTGCCTAGGCCATGCCCTGAAGAATCCCCCCGTGAGGTGACCAGGACCGTGACAATCCAGAAGGATGGTCCCTTCCCTCCAAAGACCAGGGCCCTCTTGAGGAGACCAAGAATGAAGGGCAGTGGGTAAGTGCTACGACTCCTCCCCAAACCCAGGTGGGTCAAGAAAGGGGTCACCACATCAAACTTTGACCCCTCAGAATCTAAAAGAGCCCTCCTCCTCGCAAACATCAGCACAGGCAGCTGACAACTCTGGTCAGTCCCAGAGGGGACCACCCAGGGAGTAGTACCCCCCTCCTGCGGGTGCGTGGGCCAGCCCTAAAGTTGGGTGATCCAGGCACACTACCTGAGGGGGCAGAAAACCCTCCAAGCCCAGGCTGCAAGGCAATTGTGGCCTGCACCACCGCCTGCTGGTCAGCACTCCTGACCCTAGCCTCGGGGGCTACCACCCACTCCTCAGAGGGAGGCTGGCTCCGGTCAGCCAAAGTAACCACCAGGGTGTCCACATGGGCTGTTAAATCCAAAGAGTCGGACAGCTGGTCTGAACCAGACTTGAAGTCCACCTCTGAAGAGACAGAGATAGAGACCGAAGTCCGGTGCCAGACCGTATGCAGATGCCCGCTCCTGTCTGGATCGAAGAAGGCACCAGTCTGGGCTTCCACACCAGATCTGGTGCTGAACTCCCCCACGGCACCACGAATAGTGCCCGAAAAGACAGTGCCAAGAGCGGCAGCAGAAATGAATCCATGTCGTGAATCCAAGGCACGTAAGACAACGATCATGCTGGTCAGTAACGGAGTACTTGTGGCCGCACGGGCACCGATGCATAGGAGGCCACCCCGCTTTCAGTGACTTTTTGCTCTCCGACCTAGAAATGATCTACAGAAAAACAATGCAAAAAACAGACTTGATGTCGCCGAAAATAATAAAGGAACAGTCTTACCAAACAGCAGCTTCGAGTAGGGTGAAACGGAACCGGCAGGTAAAACTCAATGAAGGACACGAAGAGTAGGCCCATAGTTACTTGGAGCTCCTCACGAGGTGTGACCTCTAAGGCGGGAGACAAAGAACTGGTGGGAGGGTGGGGTCGGTGACACCTAACAGCCAACCCACAAGTGCCACGCAGTGCATCGGCCTTGAAGGCGGCGCAGTCGGTGCGTCCACTCCGCTCATCCCCTCCCCCAAAAAAAAAGAGCTCCCGCAGGGTCGTGACCTCTGGCCAAAACCCAAATGTGGTGAATGTTGAAAACTGACACAGATAAGATCTAGTGATTCTCCTGAAGCAGCGGCAGGAGGCTCTGGAGGGTAAACATTCTGAATTTCTTGTACTCGACGAACAGATTGAGTCTGCTGAGGTTGAGTATGGGTCTTAGGTCGCCTGTCTTTTTTTGGGACCAGAAAAAAGTGGGAGTAAAACCCCAACCCTCTGTGACGAAGAGGGACCAGTTCTATTGCTTCTTTAACCAATACAGCCTGCACTTTCTCCCTTACTAGAATGGTCTGGTCTCCAGAGTGGGCTGACCTTCTCGGTGGAGACTCTGGAGGAGGTTCCAAGAAATCCAGGGTGTGTCCTTTGAACACTAATTGCAGGACCCAAGCATCGGAGATGATGCTTCACCACTCCTGCGTGTGGCAGGCAAACCTCCCCTCCACTGGCTCCTTGCACTGAGGCTGAGGAAGGGGTGGGGCGTGGGAGTCAGAAGGTTGCAGCACAGGCAGGGGGAGGACCATCTAAGAGTTTCTGCTTTTTGGAGGCAGGCGGGGAAGAAAAAGCACCCGTGTCCTTGCACTTGTCCTGGCGACAGTTCTGGGCCTGCTTACACTGCCTCCAAGTCCTTTTCCGAAAGGGCTGCTGGCCCTGGGCGCCCAATCGGCACATGAACTTTATGGACCTAAGGGCCTGGCCGCGGTCCTGTAGGTCCATAATAATATCCTTGGTGTCACCCCCAAAAAGTACTGAGCTCCAGAAGGGAGCATTGTGGATTGCTGTCTGGACCTCATTGGTGAGGCCAGAGATGCGAAGCCAAGCATGCCGCTGAAGGGAGACAGCAGTCGCCGAGGCACGGGCTACTGCATCGACAGAGTCATAGGTAGCCCAAAGAGCATGTCTGCAGGAGATTTTTGACAGACATAAATCCTTGGCGATCTCCTCTTTGAGGTCTGAATTATCAAGAGCTTGAATACGTTCCTCAAGCTTGGCCAGGGTAGCTTAGATTTCTGGTGAGACACTGTGTGGGCTACATAATTTAGGGAACACAAGGCACATGTAACCAATGAGTAGATCTTTTTACTGTACTGGTCAATCTGCCGTGACTCCTTATCCGGAGAAGTGCTGAGGAGCAGTCATGAGCAGCTGAAATTACCACAGAGTCAGCCTTGGGGTGAGAATACAAAAAAGCAGCCCCCACAGGCACCCGGTAAGTCCTATCCACCCTTTTGGGGACAGCTGGGATGAAATGCGGCAGTTGCCAGACTGTATTGGTGAGGTCTTCATGATGTCCAATCCAGGGAGGAACAGGGATCAGGGACAGAGACTCTAAGTCGAGGTGCTCAGCGAGCCTTTGCCGCATGGGATCTTGTTCCTCAGACTCCCAACTATAAAAATGCTGAATGGACCTCAAGAGGTCAGAAAATGAAGGATCCTCTGGAGGAGATTTCAGAGAAGTCTTTCCTCTAGGGAACTGGAATTCTTGTTCTGAAGACTAAGACATGTCCTCCCCTTAGTCCCAATCATCTCCTGATGTTTCTAAGACTGGAAGAGGGATATCTCAGGGTGTAGTCCCCATAACGTGAACTGTGGATAGAATCGAGCTCACGGGGAACGGAGACCTGGAAAGAGAATGAGGTGGGAGTTATCTCTCCAGGTCCGTAACAAGTTCTGTCCTCGCCTCCTTCTACCAGGACTGAATAAAAGCCTTAAAGTCCAGCTGGGGAACCGGAGAGGGTGGAGAATGGGGAGTAGGTGGGGGAGGAGGAGGTGGAATAGCATGGGAAGGTGGGTAATGGTACCCATGGTATCCTGAAAAAGAATATCCTGGATAAGGGGAGTATCCAGGATAATAATGACCCACTGACCAATCTGGTGGTGAACCTGCCGGGGGGTGGTCCATGGGGTACCCCAAGGTGTAGTGTGGGATTAAGGGTCTTGAATAATGGCTCAACGTTAGAGGAGCCGACACTGGGGGTGCCCATGTAGGGCCCGCCATGGTATAGATAGGAGGCGGAGCCAGCATAGGTGTAACTAACGTTGCGATCACTGACGTCAGAACCGGCATTGGAAACTGATCCAGCGTTGGGGGGACAGGCGTTGGGATCAGACATCGGGTCTCCGACATGGGAACCTGGTCTGCCGTGACATTCAGTGGTGGGGGCAGATGGAAAGGCTCTGAGGAGACAGACATCAGAGGGTCTGGTGACGGAACATGCCCTCCCGGCTCTGACTGAGGAACCGAGTGCGGCATCAGGATGGTAGCCGGAGCTGGAACAGTTCCACCCCAAAGGATTGGAGGCGCCTCTGATGCTGGACCTAACGGTCATGGAGGGACCTCCTTCCTGGAGATCTGAATGGGTGAGCGGCAGTCGGAACCTGATGTGTGAACATCATCAAGGTGACCTGTGCTCTCTCCTCCCCCTGAAGTAGCCAGAGGTGAAGCCGGGGTTACCAATGGGGGAGAAGGGGTAAGAGAGTTAGCCTTCCCTGGGCTCTGCTGGAGGTCGGGTGAGGCAACAGCAGTCCCAAACGGGAGAGCCTTGTCTGGGTGGTCGCCAGAGGTGGATGACTTAGCAGACGATGGAACCGGGTGGGAGGAGGCCGAACCCCCTTCTGGATTACCGGTTGAGGCCAGGTGTGTCCCAGAAGAGTGGGGAGCCAACTTATTGGTGGCTGAGTGGTTTCTGGAGGAGCCGAGGACCAACTTAGTGGGCTGGGCAGTCGCTGGAGGAGCTGGTGGCCTACTTATCCGTGGAGACCGAGCGAAGAATCTTGGATGGTCCCCCAGCATCTCTGGACGCAGCCTGGACAATTTTAACGGGAAGCGGCGGGGGAGAGGCCTTACTAGTCAAGGGCCTGCTGGCTTCAGACTTGGAACCAGATGGGCGCTCTTTCTCCTGGTGCTTCTCTTTCTTGTGTCTTTTATCCTGAGAAGAAGAGTAGTCCTGGAGCAGCTCCATTTGCTTTTTGAGTGAGACCAGTCGCAACTTGAAAAGACAACCCTTCAGAGCCTACTGCCTCCATTTGCAGATAGCCTGGTTGAATGGCTGGCAGTCTGGGAAAGTTGCAATGGGATGGTCAGGGCCTAGGCATATGACACACTTGAGGTGGGCATCCTTGTGAGGTATCTGGGTGCCACAACCCTCACACTTCTTCTGGGATGGAGAAGATATGAAAATGAAGAAGACTCTATTAAATTAAAAAAAAACATTCAAATAAGATACAATACCGGCAATCACTGAGAGTTTACTGCGAGGTAACATGCACGAGGAGACAGAGGAAAAGAACTGGGGGGTGGGAGTGGTGACCGCCAACTATATAGGCGTTGGTCACATGATGTTGGGTGGGCAGTCCCCTGCCAGGCATTGTTAGAAAAGTTTGCCGTGTGGTCCAGACACCAGGTGGCGCTAGTCCTATATGTGATGACCTACAGCAGGAACCCTCTTGAAGTAAGACTTATACTTACATGGGGGTCATCTCTCCTGTGTTCTTCAGTCTGCTGCACCATCACCGATGAGCTGTTCAGACAGCTGCCAGCCTCTTCTCAGTCTCCTCCACTTGGCAATTTGCTGCCTTACTGTGGGTTGATAGGAATTAGAGTAAATGATGTCCCATGCCAAGTCCACAGACTGTGAACACCAGCTCCATGCTGCAGGTGCACTGCTGCCCGTTCGGGTACTACTGCACCAACCAACCAAACAGTTCATGATCGTGATCAGCTGACGACTGACAAAGTTACTAGTTGCTCACCATGCCTGCTCTCCTTGATGCTGCTCTGCCGAAAATTGCATTTGGCACCAATATCCCTTTCACACTCACAGGCAGTGCAGTGAGCAGGCAGAAGAGAGAAGCCTTAAAAAGAGCTCCCTGTCTGTTACGAGTGAACCTGTACAGCTCTGACAGACATCATCCCCATCAAAAAACCCGAATGACTCATGGCAAGGCAATGAATTTGGAACTCGAAGGCACTTAAAAAAAATGATACACGGAGTCTGCAGCATAGGCCAGGGTGCAATTAGCAACTTGGGCACCTTGGGCCAGTCTGCCATGATGGACCCCTACACAAGATGACTGAGCACAGGCAGGCGAAGGTTAAAAATAAAACAAAATAAAATCCATCAATTGCATTTGTTTTAATTTTTTTAAAGCTGGCCAGAACAGGAGACAAGGAGTAGGGCTGGTGAACAGGCAAACACGAGACCAGTACTCCCCCAGTCCCTTCGCAATTTCAAAACGACCATTATAGCAAGCCGACTTTCATTTAGATCTTACTTCAAATGTCACAGTCCAGGTCAAATAAAGTAATAGAGCAGCAGCAGCATAAACATGAAAGTTTTTGAGTTCGCCCCACAGTCAGTGCTCGCCATCATTCAGATTACACAAACATGGGGACCAGGCTTTCTTAGGTTTTTCAGACAACTCCATTTACAGGAGAAAAACCACAACCGCAAACAAGATAGATTTTTTTTTTTGCGGTCTGTTCCGGAACCGATCAGGTTCCGATAATGAACTGAGGATTTTAGACTCGGAACCGGGTTAGCGGTTATAAGAAACTGGTTCAGCGGTTTCAAAAACAGTTATTTAAATGAATTAAACACTAAAATAGCTGAAAAAGTTACACAAAAGCTAACGAAACCCCCAGTTCCTCAGCGGTTATCCCGAACCGTGAGGAACCGAGAATAATAAAATTAACGCTATAAACTAATAAACGTATGAAATAATTTAACAATAAACAAAGGCAGCAGTAAGAAAAATAAAGTATAAAATACTTATACTCTGCAATGAGCCACAAAACAACCAAAGGGGAAGTCTCCTGGGCATCTTGACTTGTCAGGCGGAGTAAGAAATCTGAGACATTGATGGAACGTTGCAGCAGATAAGGGCAGCAGTTTGAATATGTGTCACGAGCCAATGATAGTTCTATAATTTGTATAAAGTTCCATTTGCTCCGGGCAGCTCTATTTAGGAGGCAGACTGCACAGAGTTAGGAATATAGAAGAATACATGGGGTTAGAATGGGACTATGCCGGAGACGCTAGAACCCCGTGGGAGCCAAAAATCTTCAGGAGGGTTAGCACCAGGATAGGACCGCACATGCGCAGCACCACAAGACTAGCTTGCGCTGTATAGGCTATCTCAGTGTTGACCCTCCAACCGCCTCAGTACCTTTTCGACTGAGGAAGTGTAGCATAAACTAATTTAAGAAAACCTAACCCGAACTTCCAGACATAAGATGGCCTGGATGACCCATATAAGAAGGGCCAATTTAATGATGTCTTCACAACCTGAATAACAAGGAAGTGAAGACCAAAAACAGAATGAGTGAGCTCGGGGGATGGTGGGTGGGCGTGTGGAAGAATGGTGGAGACTTTGTCTAAGAAGATCAAGAATTATGGTCGGTACGTAATTTCCATATCTTCCCGGACTAAAAGTCTCCACCACTCATTCACACTAATGAGAGAGCACCGAGCTAAAAATCAGTCTCCACCCACCCAACCCCCCGAGCAGGGCGGCAGAAGACCAAGCTCACTCAGTACAGAAGTCTATAAGGACTGTCATGGCGAAAAAAGTGAGCTGTCTGGCCTGGACATCTGGTATGTAGTGCTTCACAAGGTATGCACTGAGCTCCAGGTCGCAGTCTTGCAGATGTTTGCAACGGGTACATTACAAATCTCCACCAGGGAAGCCACAACCACTCTGATAGAGTGAGTATGAACCCAGCCTTCCAACTTGACCTGCACCATGGATTGGCAATGTTGAAGACATGTTACTAACCATGCAGAAATGCATCTAATGGCCACAGACTGACCTGGCCGAGGTATGCTGAAAGATGAGTTGTTTGGATTGCGTATCTCTTTTGTTCTGTTGGTGTAGAATCACAAAACCCTCCTAACAACCAGAGAAAAAAGGGAGCACTCTCCTCCATTCTGGAAGTTAGCAAAGTAGGTAGGGAGAAGCAAAGGCTGGTTGAGATGAAAGTTCGAAACCACTCTGGGTAGGAATTTAGGGTAAGAACAGAGTACCAGCCTGTCCTCGTGAAAGGGGTCTGAGCCAAAAGCATGGATTTTGGGGACCCAGCAAGTGAAAGTGTCAGCCACTAAGAAGGCCGTCTTCCAGGTCATAAGTTTCAATTTATAGGTAGCTAGTGACTCAAAGGGTTAGAAATCTAGCACCGGGTTAAAATCTCATGCGGCCATCGGTCTACTAACCGAGGGTTTAGTGTGCAGGATACCTTTTCAGAATCTCTTGACCAATGGTAACAGCCAGTGACATGTTCTGTATTGACTCAAGATAGGTCAAAAACACGCAGAGGTGTACCTTCATTGCCAAGTACTGCAGCTGACCGGGCATGGAGGTAAAGGGAGTGCAGGCTGGGATGGACCAAAGGTCCCTGCATCAGAAGGTCTGTTCATAGAGGGAGCTGCCTTGGTGGAACTTCTGACAGTCTGTTGATCAAAGGAAATCATATCTGTCAAGGCTAGCATGGGGTGATGAGAATCATTCTGCCCCAAACTTGAGCAGCACCCTCTGAATGAGGGGAAGAAGAGGAAAACGTACAGGAAGTATCTTGTCCACTGCAGTCTGAATGCATCCTGACAGAAAACGCCAGATTCTGGATTTCTGAAGCAGAATAGAGGCAGTTTTGTATTGAGAGAGGATGCAAAGGACCAGGTCTGGACTGCCCCAGTCATCGAATAGTGACTGTACGACATCAGACTGATGCATTGTGCTCAAGGCACCACTCTCACATCCTTTCTGCACAGAGGGTAGTATGGCACTCCACCTTGCTTGTTGATGCAATACATCACAGCTTTGCCGTCCATCCGAAGTGGGATCACTTCGTAACAGAGGGCCTCCTTCAGGACTTAGAACGTGAATAGGACAGCTCTCATCTCTAAGATATTTATGAGAAGATGAGGCTCCTCCTCGCTCCACACCCAAGTGTGGAGGTCTTGACAGTGATCTCCCCATCTGGTTAGGAGTGCAACCGTGGTGATGGTGATCCGAGATTTCACAGGGTAAGGGTAGATCTTGCAGAAGCTTGCCCAACTGCATCTACTATTGTAAGTGATTTTGTCCAAGGTTCTGTCATTTATGCAGAGGATTGGCAGATGCGTGGTCAGAGACCATTGCTTGCTGTGGATGATGCCATGAATTCACTGCATCAAAAAGGGCCCGAACAGAGTCGTTTTCCCATGATGTAATGAGACATCTGAAGATGTTTCTCCCATTCTCTGAAAGGAAAAACCCTCAGCCTGGAGGCATCCCAGAGGGTTCTTATTAAGGGGAGCTGCTGGGAAGATGAATCTGGTGCCTTCCCCAAATCAGAAAACCCCTCCTGGAAGTGAGCCACTGAGAAGCTGTGGCAACTGCTTCCTGTGCCTCCAGCCCAGATGGGCTGGCTAGGAGCCAAACGTCCAGGATGTGAAGACTTGAACATTGAGGTTTTATAGGGGACTCCCACTGAACAGGTACTTGTTTAATCTTCCTAGGTCGAGAAGTAAAAATTACTCACCATAGTAATGTTTCTTCTAATGGAGTCTTGCTGTATTCAGACATAATGCAGTTAGCCCCAGCACTTGAACTGTCCCGGAGAGGAAAGAGTTAACTCTATGCAGAAGCAGAGAACGTTGAGCTTGAGCTCAGTTTTCAAACCTCTGTCTGTGGTACTTCTCAGTGTAATCGTCATATTCTTACGGGCACACTAACAAACATACATTAGCATGGAAATTGTTCAACATATAGCCAAAGGGCAAAAAATTATTTTTGGGCCCAAAAGACTCAAGTCAAGAACCCAAGAAGGAAAGGTAGTGACAATATTTAAGTATAAAACACCAGAAAAATAACAACATCCACCCTACCCAAGAGGGAGGGCACAAGGTACAACCCTGAGATGCAACACTGTACCTGCCAGACCACTTCCCAAAACCCAGGTTCTGAGAGGAGAGGTGGGGGGGGGGAGGTCTGAATACAGCAAGACTCCATTAGAAGAAACATTACTATGGTGAGTAAATTTTTCTTCAAACAACATGAAGTCTTGCTCTATTCAGACATAATGCAGACTACCAAGCAGTTCCCTATGGAGGAGGGAATGCAGAACCTACTTTGGGAAGAGGATCTGCAGTACTGCTGTGCCAAACCTAGAATCGCTCCTAGCTTGGATGTCCAGGGAGTAATGCTTGGTAAAAGTATGTACTGTTTTCCAGGTTGCCGCTTTACAGATCTCTAACAAAAGTATATCTCTGGCCACAGCTAAAGAAGCAGCTGTACCCCTAGTCGAATGCGCCCTCAGGCCTGAAGGGGGCATTCTACCCAACTTGTCATACCAGAATTGTATACAAGAAACAATCCACCTGGCAATAGTTCTTTTAGTGGCAGGTTTACCTTTTCCCACTTCACCATAAGTGAGAAACAATTGAAGACAGTCATTTCTATGTGCCTAAGTATGCTCAATGTAGTAGCTAAGGGCCCTCTTAACGTCCAGACAGCGTAACCTTCTTTCACCTGAAGAAGAAGAATGATCAGTGAAAAACACAGGGAGAGATATAGACTGGTTCAGATGAAAATCCGATACCACTTTGGGCAAGAACCTTCTATTGGTTCTTAGGACTACTTTGTCCCTATGGAAGGAGATGAAGTCAGGTTCAACTGACAGAGCCTGTAACTCACTAATCCACCTGGCAGAAGTAATAGCTACTAGGAACACAGTTTTCTGGGTCAAGTACTTTAATTCGGCCAAAGTCAGAGGTTCAAAGGGTGGCTGCATGAGCTGAGCTATGCAGACATTAAGATCCCAAGGCGGAGTGGGCTCCCTAAAGGGAGGGTTAATGTGAACCAGTCCTTTGAAAAACTTTCTGAAAACAGGATGAGATGCCAGGGAAGAGCCCTTCCCTGCTGAGAGGAATGCAGACAGCTGCTAGATGAACCTTCAGAGTGACAGACCTAAGGCCTAGACCAGTCAGATGAACCAGATAGTCTAAGGTTGTGGAAATGTCTGCAGAATCAGGCAGGATGCCTTTCTGAGAGCACCAAATACTGAACCTTTTCCATTTGGAGTTGTAAGTTTTTTCTAGTGGAAGGTTTCCTGGAGACCTTCAGAATATTCAGAACTCCCTGAGAAAGATGTAGTGCTGCATATTCTAACTCTTTAAGAGCCAGGCCTTGAGATTAAGAGACTGGAGATTGGGGTACCAGATCCGCCCATGGGAGGAGGACAGGAGATTGTATGTCCTGGGCAGAGACAGGGGACGTGACAGCAGTAGAGGATACCACAGCTGTCTGGCCCAATCTGGAGCCACCAGTATCACTATGCAGGGTTGAGTCCTGATCTTGATCAGAACTCTGAACAGCAGAGGGAAGGCATAGAGAAACCTGCCCTTCCAATCCAAAATGAGAGCATCCTGGGGAACCGTCCCCAGGACTGGAGGTCTGCAACAAAACAGAGGAAGTTGATGATTGTCCGGTGCTGCAAAGAGATCTATCTCTGGAGTGCCCCACCTGGAGAAGATGACCTTCAGTATGTGAGGATCCAGGGACCATTCGTGGTGTCCCTGTGATATTCTGCTCAGAGCATCTGCTAGTATGTTGTCCTTCCCAGGAAGGTGAACTGCTACCAGACAAGTCTGAAGAGAATCGGCCAGAGACCGTAGCTTCATGGCTTCTGTGCACAAGGACAAGGACTGAGTGCCTCCCTGCTTGTTGATGTAACACATTGTGGTAGTGTTGTCCGTTCTGACTTGGACCACCTTGCCCTTGACTGAATCCAGAAGCTCTGCAGGGCTAGGAAAACTGCCCTGAGTCCCAGAAGATTGATATGAAGGAGAGACTCTTGTGGGGACCAGAATCCTTGAGCTGTCAGGGCTCCCAGGTGGGCTCCCCACCCTAGGAGAGAAGCATCCGTAGTTGGAACTACTGATGGGACTTGAGGGAGACATGGAACCCTTTGTCTGAGGCTATCTTGGTCCAGTCGCCACTGGAGAGCTTGGACCAGAGTCTGAGTCACTGGGATCAGTTTAGTAAGTGAGTCCTTCTTTTGAGACCAAAAAGACCTTAGATGAAACTGAATGTCCCTCATCTGGAACCTTGCTCCCTGCACCACTGCCGTGGAAGCTGTCATATGGCCCAGGAGTTGGAGGAACTGTCTTTCTGGGAGGGAGACCTGAGGTCGAAAGGAGGAAGCAAGATCCACTAGGGCCTTCACCCTTGCTAGGGGAAGGAAAACTTTTGCTTGTACAGTGTCCAACTCTATGCCTATAAAGGTGAGAAGCTGAACTGGTTCAAGGACAGACTTTGGAAGATTGAGAAGATACCCAAAGGAGCTGAGTAGGTCCTGGGTAGTTTGAAGAGCTGACTTGACCTGTAAAGGTGACTGACCCACTAAGAGCCAGTCATCCAGATACAGGAAGATGGTGATACCCTGTCTTCTGAGGTAAGCCACCACTGCTGCAAGGCACTTTGTGAACACCCTTGGAGCTGATGTTAGGCCGAATGGCATAGCTCTGAATTGGTAATGGCCTGAAGGCAACTCAAACCTGAGGTATTTTTTGTGGGAGCACCTGATAGGAATATGGAAGTAGGCATCCTTGAGGTTCAGAGATGCTAGCCAATCCCCTGGCCTTAGAGAGGGAAGGATTATTCCCAGAGTTACCATTTTGAATTTGGGCATTGAAATGTGTTTGTTCAAATACCTTCAGTCTAGGATGGGTCACCACTCCCGTTTTCTTTGGGGTAAGGAAGTACCTGGAGTACAGTCCTTTTCCCTTGTGCTGAGTAGAAACCTTCTCTGTAGCTCTGAGAGCTAGAAGAGAGGGAAACCTCTGCCTCTAGGACAATGGTTTCTGAGAGTGATGCAGGTGGAAAAGACTTGGCCCTGTTTTTTGGAAATTTTTTGAAGCTGAGGACCAGTCCCTGGCTTACTACTTCCAGGACCCACTTGTCTGAGGTCACAGACTTCCAGGCCTGGAAGTAGTAAGCCAGCCTGCCTCCTGCTGGAAATGGGGAGTCAACCCGGGCTGACACATCAGGGTGTCTGCTTGGCAGGAGCCTTAGACAGAGGAGGAGGGAGCAGCTCTGCTCATCCTCCTCCTGCCCCTCCCTCTGAAGAACCCCCTCTGTGGGAAGGGAGAGGAGGCCTGGGCTTGGTAAAAAAGGCCTTTGAAAGGGCCTGCCTCTGCTCCTAGACTGCTGCTTGTGTGGAGTGGCTAGCCTTTCTTTGGCCTGTGCACTCCTGTACGTAGTCCTGCATTCATCCATTTTCTTCGTGTAAGACTCTGTCTGCTACCCAAACAGAGTTACCCACTACAGGAAAATCCATAGCCTTAGTCTGGGTATCCTGTGAAAGCCTAGTACATCTGAGCCAATCATGTCTTCTGAGAGACACAGATGCAGCCATGACTCTAGATGCCACATCATTGGAGTCCACAGCAGCATGAAAGTGCATTTTGGATGCCTCAATTCCATCAGCAGCCACCTCCTCCAGCTCCTTGGCTAGCTGGGGAGAGGCCTGTTTAGCCAGTTCCAGAACCATATCCCATCTGGATTTCTGGTACCTGGCTGTGTAGGCCATATAAGTAGCCTGCCTGAGTCCCAAAGAGGATGCCAAATACTGTTTTTTGGCCATGGCATCCACTTTCCTGGAGTCCTTATCCAGGGGGGGTGAAGCCAAAAGAATGTTAGCCCTGTCACAGGCTGCAGCCTGCACTGCCCCAACATGGCTGCAATGACTATAAAGGAACTCCACAGCTGAGCCTGATAACAAATACCTCCTGTCCATTCTCTTATCCACAGGAGGTATTGAATTAGGGTTTGTAAAATTTTGTGTGTCTGTTTCCCAAGGATTTATGAAGAGGGGTAGACAGTCTTTTGGACTCTGGATGTCCATCATTTCCACAAAATCAGGCTCTTCATCCTCCTCTGCAGCTTCAACCAAGGGAAGCTGCAGGGTTTCTGCCACATTTTTGTAGAACAAAAAATGTGAAGGGAACTCAGAGAGCCTGGGAGGAGAGACACCTGAGGGCTTGTCTGGGGAGATGTCCGGTTCAATGGGCACATCCAGACCCCCCGGTCGTCATCATCATCCTTGGGATAGTCTTTGTCTCCCTCCCACTCCTCATAAAAAGTGTCTGGATCATAATCTGTAGGAGACTGATCCGATCAAAATGACCGCCTAACCGGCGGTACCGGTTTGGATGGAACTGGTCTAAGTGATTGAACAATGCTAATCACTTTGGCTATTTCGTCCGCGGTTGGAGAGTGCGATACCGGATCCAAACCAGCAGACTTATGCTTCTTTTTATGGAACCGACCCCTCGGGATCGGCTCTCCTTTTCCCCAAGGAGGTATCGCCTAGGTCAGTAGGCACCTCCTCAGGTTTGGCTGCAACCGAACCGGGCTGGCCATCCAGATCTACGGACTTCTCAGCCTCCCTTTCCTTCAGCCTACTCAGTCTTTTATCTAGAGAGAAATTTAGGAAAGTTTTTATAGATTTGGCAGTCTGACTTGAGGTGGTCAAACCCCAGACAATAAACACAGATGAGGTGGGGGGTTAGCCTTAGCAAAGGCCTCCCCACACTCAGTACAGTGTTGAAACCCAATGGGACTGGCTTTCTTCTTGGGTTTCTCAGACATGGCCAACCTAACAAATGACCCTATTGCAGCTTTCAAGCCAGGTAATACAATAACCAATCAGTTACAAACTGTGTCACAGGCTTTTTAAAAGAACCGCCAAAAAACCTTGGTTCTTTTAAAATAGATCAGTACCGGAAAACCACTCTAATCCCAGAAATAAATTTAAACAGAATGGGTCAGTTCCAAACCGGACCAACTGGAAAGAAACCGAAGAAAAGAACAATTTACAACGTTTTCACAGAATAAAACACAGTCACTACCTATTTACACATTACCTGTACTGTAGATAGAGACTGGAAATCCGAAAATAACAAAAAATTATTTGGTTTAAACCGAACACTTTACTTTTACCGAACCGAGCAGAGAAATCTCTGGAGCGACTTTGCTGTTAGGCAGAGTAAAGAATCTGACGGTTACACTGAGAAGTACTACAGACAGAGGTTTGAAAACAGAGCTCCAGCTCAACGTTCTATGCTTCTGCATAGAGTTAACTCTTTCCTCTCTGGGGCAGTTCAAGTGCTGGGGCTAACTGCATTAAGTCTGAATACAGCAAGACTTCATGTTGTTTGAATTGGGTACAAGCCACCTGTTATCTTGGAACCAAGCAACGGAAATAGGAAAGTACAGTTACGTAACAACTTACCGTAAAGTACAGTTACGTAAGAACTTACCATAACAGTAGATCTTCAAGAGGAGCTCTTACAGCAGGCTATTACAATAAGGACTATGCCGCAGGCACTAGGACCTACCAGAAAGCATCTCAGCCAGCAATACCCAGCAAGGACTGCACCCTGACGTCGGCTCCACCCAGACGTCAGCCCTGGTATAAAAGAGGGCGGACCCAGCTCCACCTCAATTCCCCCGCCCAGACCCGCGAACAAGTCCTGACAAGAGAATGAGGTGAAGCCTGAAGATGACAATCTGCACATCTCATTTTGGGGGATGGAGGGTGGGAAAGCAACGCCTGCTTTAAGAGCTCCTCTCAAGGATCTACTGTTACGGTAAGTTTGTATGTAACTGCACTATCTTACTTTGAGTGGGAGCTCTTGCAGCAGGCTATTACAATAAGGACTGAATCCCAAGCAGTCCCTCGCCAAGGAGGTATCCGATCCCAGGAGGTGGAAGAGAAGAAACTGGACACAGCAAATTAAGACAAGAGTCCCTGAAGGACTGCCAAGCTGAAGCCGGCACGGTGGCTGGATGCAATGTCCAAGCTATAGTGCTTTATGAAGGTATGCACTGAATTCCAGGTAACAGCCATGCACATGTCCTTAATAGAGACATTCCACAGAGCGTCGAAAGAAGCAGACACTCCTCTGGTGGAGTGACCCCTAACCAAGTCCAGAAGGGGCTTATTGTGCTTCTCATAGCAGAAAGTAACACAGTGGATAATCCACTTGGAAATGGTCTGTTTAGACACCGGTTTGCCCAAGTGTTGTGGCGCAAATGCTACAAACTGTTGCTCCGACTTACGGTGATTAGCCGATTGCTTAAGGTAATACCTCAGCATCCTGTGGATGTCCAAAGTGTAAAGGAGAGCTTCCCCTCTGTTAGGGGGATAAGGGAAATAAACTGGAAGGTCAACCGACTGATTGAGGGTCAACTCCAAAACCACTTTAGGAAGAAACTTAGTATTCATTCTGAGGGAAACCCTTTCCCTATGAAAAATTGAGCACAGCTCTTTACACATCAGAGCCTGAAGCTCGGAAACTCTTCAAGCTGACGTAATGGCAACTAAAAAGCAAACCTTCCAGGAAAGATAATGCAGCTCACAGTCTGCGGCAGGTTCAAATGGGGGGAGAGTAAGCTTCTCCAGCACAAACAGGAGGTCCCAGGGTGGGATAGGATCCTGAACGGGAGGTCTCATGTGAAGAATCCCTCATAAAAAGGTGTGGGCCACATCCAATTGGGCTAAGGTTCTATCTCCCAAGAGGGCATGATACGCAGAGATGTCCACATGTGAATCTTTATGGAGGAGTAGCTCAAGCCTTGTTGGTATAAGGAGAGGGGATACTGCAATGCCGAGTTCACCGGACAGGTAATGGGATCCAGACGGTGAGACGATGCCCATAAGCAGAACCACTTCCACTTCATAGCATAAGTGGAGCGCGTACAGGGCTTTCTCGCTGAAATGAGTACATCTTCTGTCTCTTGAGACACCCCATACCTGGACTTTGCTATATCCAAAGGAGCCAAGCGTGAAGGTGCAAAGACCAGAGATTGGGATGGAACAGCAACTGTGAGCATATTGGCAGCAGGACTGGAGGTTCCGTGGACAACTGCTGAAGTAGTGGTAACCAAACCTGCTGAGGTCACAGTGGGGCGATGAGAATCATCTGAGCCCCCTCGGCCTGCAACTTCAAAAGAACTCTCTGGATGAGAGGAAAGGGAGGTAAGCCGTAAAGTAACTTCCCTACCCAACAAAGGGACAATGCGTCTGGCCAGAAAAAAACAGGCACGGGCTCTCGCAAGCAGAAAACTGGCAGTTTGGCATTACGTGGTGATGCAAAGAGGTCCAGCTCTGGATGACCCCAAGTGTCGAACAGCTGATCCACTACTGACTGCAATAGCTCCCACTTGTGCACCTTGGACTGAGACCTGCTTAGGCTGTCTGCCAAGTCATTTAGGATGCCTGGAATGTGCACTGCGGACAGTGTGATGTGCCACTCCAGAGCCCAGTACCAGACTCTCATTGCCTCCCTGCACAGGCAGTAAGGGTGAGCGCCCCCTTGCCTGTTGATATAGAAGATGACCGCCATGTTGTCCATCTGAACAAGAAAAGAGCCTGGCACTCCTGAAAGGCATGAAGGACATTGAGGACTGCACGCATCTCCAGGATGTTGATGTGGAGTTCGTGCTCTGTGGGGGTCCAAGTGCCTTGCATCTGGCGGGTCCCCAGGTGCACCCCCAACCCAAATCCGAGGCATCCATTGTCAGAGTCTGATTCAGGGGCTCCGGACGGAAAAGGACCCTTTTCCAAATTTAGTGGGTCCAAATGCCAAAGAAGAGTCCTCTTTACCGGCTCTGACCATGTAGTCTAGGTTGTCTGAGCACTGATCCCACTGCACCCTGAGCATCTAGTGTGGGATTCTCATGTGGAGGTGAGCCAGAAGAGTGACTGGAATGGTCACCACTATGTACTCCAGAAGTCTGAGGAAGGTCCTTGCCTGGACCTGAGGGGTTACTAGGACCGATCTGGCAATCTCCCACAGGCGATAGTCCCTCACAGGGGGTAGAAAAGCCATGCCCTGGACTGAATACGGGACTGCACCTATAAAGACAGGTCTTTGGCTGGGCTCTGGGGAAGATTTGGGAAGATTCAGGGTTATCCCCAGGTCTCGTAACAGAGTATAAGTGTCTCCGAGAGCTTGAAGAAGATGCGACCTTGACGGGGCCGCAAACAGCCAATCGCCCAGGTAAAGGAAGACATAATGTCCCTGGCACCTTAGAGCCACAGCCACTACTGCCAAGCATTTTGTGAAGACTCAAGGAGCAGAGAAGAGGCCGAACGGAAGAACCCAAAACTGATAATGCTCCCCCTAGAAGTGGAACCTCAGGTACTTCCTGTGAGGGGGGGAAGACCCCAATGTGCATGTAGGCATCTTGCATGTCGAGGGAACAGAGACAGTCCCCCTGGTGCAGCAGAGGAAGCAGTCCTGGAAGAGTCACCATCCAGAACCTTCTGTACTCTATATAACAGTTTAAAGAGCTGCGGTCCAGAATGGGACGAAGGTCTTGTGTCTTTTTTGGGATTATGAAGAAGTGGGAATAATACCCATTCCCCCGTTGCTGCAGGGGGACTGCTTCTATTGCCCTCTTTTGAAAGAGGGCCCATATCTCTCCTTCTATGAGTGGAATGTGAGAAGGATGATATCTGGAGGACCTTGGTGGGTGGTCTGGAGGGATCTCTGTGAACTCTAGAGTATGTCCTCTCCTTATATTGAGGATCTACTGGTCCCCAGTTATGGAGCTCCATCCCTTTAGATAAAGGCAGAAGCGACCCCCTACCACCTCCCCTGAAACCTCCGCCGGAGGAGGTGGGTCTGGAGGGAGTCATTGGGCAGAGCCGGGAGTGGGCAGAGAGGCCTGGGAGGATTTGGGGCCATGAGAAGGAGTGCCTCCAGGCTGCTGGTTGCCAGCTGTCCTTCGAAAGCCACCTCTCTGGCCCTGTTGGTTGCCACAGGCTTGGGCTCCTGAGGGTTTATGAAATGGCAGTTCCCTTTGTCTCCTCTGGTCTCCTTGGTACATCTGATGGACAGACCAGATGGATTTCCGAGACTCCTGGAGACAAGAGATGAGTGACTGTCTCCTGCCCAAACAAAACGGTACCCTGGAACGGAAGGTCCCGGATCCCGGACTGCAGATCTTAGTGAAAGCCAGAGACAGATCCCTGATGCTGCCGCTCTGGCTGCTATATCTGCAGTGTCGTATGAGGCATGCAGTACATGTGTACCTATGTCCAAGCCCAATTTCAGAAGATCCAGAATCTCCGTCTTCTTCTCGGAGTCTGGCAAGGCATTCACTAGCTCCTAGCCCCACTCCCAGAGTGCATTATGGTACTGGACCATATGTGCCAGGAAATTTAGGGACCTATTGGAACAGGTGGAGGCAGAATATACCTTCTTGCTCGCCTGGTCCAAATAGCGAGACTCAGGATCAGGAGGCTGTGAGCTAAGGTGCTTAGGCTGCTTAGATTTATCATGAGCAGCTGTAATCATGGAGAAGTCCACCTGAGGGTGCTCAGCCAGAAAGAGTTCATCCCTCAGGTCCCTGTACAGCCTATCAGACTTTTTCAGAACCACCAAGACCAAAGCTGGACGCTTACAGGTGATCCGGGTGAGATCCTGGAAGGTGTCCACCAAAGGAGGCACCACATGAGGTTTGGGCTCCTTCTGCCTCAGGTACTTTGCCAGTCAATGGCATTCTGGGTCCAGGTCCTCCATATCCCACTCATTGGAGGCCTGGATGTGCCTCATGATATCCATGAAAGTTGCACTGTCAGGAGGCGAGCGGGGCTGGTCCTTCTCTCCTGGGGAAACCCCAATTCCCAAAATGGAAGAGGAAGAGGTGGACTGGTTACTAGGTGTCGAGTAGCCTGACCTGTCCCTGTGACTAGCCCCACTCAAGCGTCGGTGACTCACTGACCGATGGTGGTCCGAAGACCGACGACAGAGCAGAGACCGACGGGAGCGGTCCAGTCTAACAGAACGGTAAACGGCTCCTGGTGCGAGACCTGACCTGGCGTCGACTACCAGACCTTGGTGAGTGCCGGCGGTCTGTGGACTGAGATTGGAAACGAGCCTTAGAAGATGTTGGAGGTAGCAGCCTTTCAGGGGGTCTTCTGCAGTGAAGAGGCACCTCCCGGCCATGGTTCACCCAATGGGTCCGGTACTGGTGATGGCTTCGGATGAGGTCCGCTTCTGGATCTGGCCCCATCAGAAGGAACACAGTTCCTGGAGCTCGTCCTTCATGAAGACAGAGGCCACTTTCCCCAGGAAGGGGGTGTCTGCATCAGGCCTGGAAGGAGAGCCCCGGGGGGAGGAGGACTTAGGGGATGAAGACGCTGCACCCGCACTGGCCGTGTCAAAATCTGCCACTCCTTCTACCTGCATCGGTACTGGGACTGACAACGGCTAAGCCGTGGGGGGTGCTGAAGTGTCCTTGGACTCCAGGGGCGTGCTCTTACCTGGCGACACCGAGGCCTTGGAAGGCGGGGCCAAAGCTTGGTGGTGACCCTTAGCAGAGTCACCTTAGGCTTTGCTGGCTTCTCCCCCGAAGGCCCAGCCTTAGCCTGCTTCTTAGTCTTGGAATGCTCACCTGAGCCTGGGGAAGTGCGGGCTTTCTTGGGAGAGGGCCACGAACGGCAGCGAGGCCGGGACCTGGACCAGTGCCGGGACCGACTACGGTCTTTGTCGGGGGACCGCTTGGACTTATCTTTGTGTTTTTTCTTCCCAGAGGTGTGAAGATCCATCTTCTTCTCCAAGAGGTATGCTTTCAAGGCCTTGAGGCGGCGGATCCTAGTCCTACTCGTGAAGCTCTGGCAGGAGGAACAGGCCGCTGTGTCGTGGTTAGGCCCCAGGCAGAAGACACACTTTGTGTGGCTGTCTTTAGCTAGAATCTGATGGCAGCAACTGCACTTATTTCTGTGAGATCCCAAAGAGGAGACCGAGGACGGGGACAACATACGTTGGTACTGTAGAAAACCATCAAAAACAGTAGGAAAGCAGAAGAAAAATGGCGGAAAAAAAAATCGAGGTTTTAGCTGGGCTGGCAAGCCAAGAACTCTTCATGTGCACGGGATGCGGTGGGAAAAGAACTAAGGTGGAGCTGGGTCCGCCCCCTTTTATACCAGGGCTGACGGGGTAGAGCTGACATTGGGGGCGGTCCCTGCTGGGTATTGCTGGCTGAGAAGTTTTCCGGTAGGTCCTAATGCCTGCGGCACAGTCCTTATTATAATAGCCTGCTGCAAGAGCTACCACTCGAAGTAAGATCAGTAGATCTTTGAGAGAGGCTCTTGCAGTAGGTATTCACAGATAGGACTAAGCCGCCAGGTGTCAGGACCCCATGGAAAACTTCTAGCTAGCAGTCTCTGGCGGGGAACCGCCCCTATATCAGGTGACCAGTGTCAGATGATGTTGGTATAAAGGAGTGGTCCCCCATGCCCGCCTTCCAGTTCTTTCTTACCAAAGGCCAGAAGAGGCAAGACAAGAAGAAAAGAGGCTATGCCCCCATGGAAAGAAGAAAAGAGACTTAGGGGGACGGAGGGCGGGAAGGTAATACCTACTGCAAGAGCCTCTCTCGCAGATCTACTGTTACGGTAAGTTCTCACATAACTGTACTATCTTACTTCGAGAGGGCTCTTGCAGTAGGTATTCACAGATAGGACTGAGTCCCAAGCAGTCTGGAACAAAGAGAAAACCAGGAGGATTGACATCCACAACATTACCCTTGGAGCAGAGCAGGTCTCATGAGAGGAGACCCTGCAGAACAGCCAATCCGATGCCTGCTCTATGGCGAGAGGCAATGTCCAAACTGCAGTGTTTGTAAAGATATGGACCGAAGTCCAGGTTGTGGCTGTGCAAATGTCTGCCGCAGACATATTCCTGAAACAAGCAGCAGAGGCAGCTACTCCCCTAGTGGACTGACCTCTGACCTGACCCGGAAGGGTTTTGTTGAACTTATCATAACAGAAAGTGATACAATTGGCCAATCATTTGGAAAGGCATTGCTCCGAAACAGCATTGCCTTCTCGTTTGTGAGCAAAAGACACAAAAAGCTGATCAGTCTTTCTGAGATCCTTAGTCCAATTGGTGTAGTATCTCAGGATTCTGTGAACATCCAGAGTATGTAAGAGGTACTCCCCTTGATTGGAGTGCTGCATAAAGAAAGCAAGTAAATCAATGGATTGATTCAGCATAGAATCAGCCACCACCTTAGGAAGAAACTTAGGGTTGGTGCGTACAGCCACACATTCCTTGTGGAAAATTAAATACGAGATTTTACACATCAAGGCTTGAAGCTCAGAAATACACCGAGCAGAAGTGATGGCCACTAGGAAGAGTGTCTGCAGCTCGAAGGGAGGCAGTGTGAGCTTCTCTAGGATAAAATTCAGGTCCCATGGAGGGGCAGGATTGTGGATGGGGAGGTCTCAGGCGGAGAACCCCTTTAAGAAAAGTGTTAGAGACTTTCAACTGAGCAAAAGTCCTGTCTCCAAAGGGAATGTGGTAGGCTGAAACAGCTGCCATATGGACTTTTAAAGAGGAATGGTGGAGACCCAGGTCAAAGATGTGATGCATGCAATTCAGGACTTTGTTGGCTGGGCATGAGAAAGGCTCCAAGTCATTAGAATGTGCCCAGATAGAAAACAGTTTCTACTTCATAGCATAGGTGGACCTGGTGGAAGGCTTCCTGGCTTCCACAAGAATGTCCGCTGTGATGGAGACAGCCAGATCTGAGTGCTGTTATCAAATTTTTTATTAGATATAAAATATGTGATGGGAAGGTCAGTTTAAGGAAACTACTGTCTTATTGGAACTGATACCTCAAGACCCCCAGGGATAAGTTCAAAGGACAGGACATAGCTAAACTGCAGATATCTGGGGTGCAATTACCTTGTTAATTTGCTTTCATCCCAGGAAATAAAATTAGCCATTCATAATTCCCTCAGGGAAAATCCTTTGATTTACAATAGTTGTCAAGAAGAACTTGAGAGGAAGGGGTGTCAGAGAGAAGCCAGAATGAACATTGAAGAGAGGTTGATGCCTGGGCCAGGGAGGACCCAGATGAATTTGGAAGGTCCAATATACTTTCCCGGGGAACCCTTGAATTACATCAGAGAGACCTTTGAGGTGTAGATTCCAAGGCCCAGACGGGATTAAAAAGGCAGATACACTTTTGCTTTGAATACAGTGACTTAGATCAAAGAAACTTTTGAGATGTATGTGTAGCAGACCACAACCTGTTCTGTCTGGTTAACCTGAGGGAGGAAAGGCAGTGAGGTCACCTATTATGTTTTTTTAAATATTTTATTTGGACATCCTGTGAGATAAAATATAGATGTTGTTGCACCAAGGCAGAGTTAGTGACCTCATCAGAAAGAGCCGGCTCAGAACTGTGTTTAATTGCTGAGAGAACCTGGACAGAGACACACAAGACAATTTTGCTGACTGAGAGAAGACAGACCCTCAAAGCACTGAAAGAAAATAAGCATTAGATTAGACCAGTCTGGATGTATGTATTGTAGGAACTGCACTTTTACCTGTTTGTTTTAAGGCTGTATGTGTTGGGATATCTTTGTTCTGTAATTATTGTTCTATTTTAATATTTTAAAGTAAAAAGGAGATTTTACAATGGAAACTGTCTGGAGTGCCTTGACATTTATTTTTATTTTTAAGTGGAGCTTTTAAAGGTTATAAGTAACACTGTGTATGAGCTTATTGTATACCAAACTGGGAAATGGACAGAGTTCTCTAAAGTCTTGCATAGAGTTCTAAGGGTTCATTTGAAAGACCTGGTTGAGTGCCCGTAGGCAAAGATATCTGGCCCTCCGAAGACGGAATTATCTGAGCCTGATAATTGGGTATGCTAACAAGAGGTTATCAGTTTGAATCCCTCCAGAGCTTGAGACTAAGGTGACTTGAACCCACAAAACAGACAAGAGGGTTACCTTGTTCTGTTCACTGTACACAAATCATACGCTCAGAGATTGGCACTTTGGAAGTAGAGGGCTGACCGGCTGAGCGAGTTTGTGACATCCGCTACTAAGGGAGAAACTCCTAAGTGGGCTTTGGCTACGTCTGCAGGAGCCATGCATGAAGATGAAGGGATCTGAGGCCTGGGTGAACGAGGGTCCCCTGATCTTGGGTCAACAAGTGTTGCGACAGAGGTAGAGAAAGAGGAGGTTCCTCTGAAAACTGTTGCAGAAGAGAGAACCAAACTTGCCTGGGCCAGAAGGGGGCAATGAGAATCATCAGAGCCCCTTCTGATCAGAGTTTGTTTAGGATCTTCGAAATCAAAGGAATGGGAGGGAAGGCATAAACTAATCTGTTCCTCCAGCAGAGAGATAGAGTGTCCCTCCAGAAAACGTCTCGCCTTGGAGCGAGAGAGCAAAAGACGGTAAGTTTTGCATTTTGGGGGGAGGCAAAGAGGTCTACCTGAGGTGTCCCCCATTGCTGAAAGACATTGTTTACAACTTGTTGGTCTAACTCCCATTTGTGAGCCCTGGCTGAGGATTGACCGAGTATATCTGCCAGGGTGTGTTCCACTCCCAGAACGTGAACTGTGGTCAGGTGAAGGTTGTGCTGAGCTGCCCAATACCAGACTGTCATCACCTCCCGGCACTGGGGGCAGAAACATGTTCCTCCCCATTTGTTGAGGTACCAGACTACACATATGTTGTCTGATTGGATGAGAAGATGACCGGGAATAATGAAGGGAGAAAGAGCCTGTAGGGCATATAGGACTGCCCACAGTTCAAGCACATTTATGTGCAGCTTCTGCTCGAACAGCAACCAGCTGCCCAGAGTTCTGAGAGACCCTAGGTGGGCACCCCAACCCTCCCCCGATGCATCCGTTGTCAACGTCTGGGAAGGAGGAGCGATACAGAAGGGAACTCCCAGACAAGAGGTTTTCCTGAACCATCCACCAGTGCAAATCCCTGCTCATGGGATCCGACACTAGCACCTCTTGGTCTAGATCATCCGTGGTTTGGTCCCATTGTGACCGAAGCATCCACTGAGAGATCCTCATATGGAGCCAAGCGAACAGAACTGTTGAAATGGCAGCCATCATGAGCCCGAGGAGGTGGAGAACTGACCTGGCTCCAACCAGTCTGTGACCAGACAGAAGACGAGCCTGATTCTGAAGGGTCTCAACCCTGTCCAGAGGCAAAAAGGATTGGCCTGTGGTCATGTCCAGTATTGCCCCTATAAATCGGAGATGTTGGCAGGGGACCAAGTGGAACTTGGCTTGGTTGATGGTAATACCCAGACTGTTAAAAAACTTCAGGGTAAAGGAAAGGGAGTAAAGGTGTTCTTCTGTAGATGGGGCCACCAGGAGCCAATCGTCCAGGTACGGGAAGACCTGCATGCCCTGGGTGAGCAGGTGGGCCGTTACCACAGAAAGGCATTTGGTAAATACTTGAGGAGCCGAGGAGAGACCAAATGGGAGGGCCTTGAACTGGTAGTGGTCCCCCTGAAAACAAAAATGGAGGTATTTGCGATGGGAAGAGCATATGGGGATATGCAGGCACCCATCCTGCATGTCCAGGGCACATAGTCACTGTCCCGGCCAGAATAACGGTAGAAGGCTCTGCAAGGAGAGCATTCTGAAGCGTTTCTACTCCATGAACATGTTCAGTGAGCCGAGGTCTAGGATTGGCCTCAAGTCTCCAGTCTTCTTTGAAACTAGAAAGAAATGGGAATAGTAACCCATCCCCCAAAGATGGGTGGGGACAGGCTCTATCGCTGCCTTTGACAGAATGAATCAGATTTCTTCTTGAACTAGAGGAAGATGTTGCAGGGAGTAAGATGACTGAGGGGGTGGTTTTCGAGGAGGCTTCTGTAGAAACTCTATCGAGTGACTGGCAGACATTAGCTGGAGCACCCAAGTGTCCGATGTTATCCTCTCCCAACCCGGTAGATGGGAGGAGAATCTTCCCCTACCGGTTCTTCTGGAATGACCAGCGGCAGAGAGAAAGGCAGGGAGTCAGGTGGTGTGGGGCACCCGTGGACTTTTTGCTGGGGGGAGTCTTGGTCACTGGAGGGGCCTGACGTTTGTTGGCACGCTTTGCTTGATTGGGCTTTTGTTTTTGTCAGGTTTGGTGACGAAAAGGACATCGCTACCCCTGAGGGGGCCTGTACAAAGTCTGGACCGACTTTAGTGCAGTGCCCTTCTCCTGCAGTTCGGTTATGATGTCCTTGACATCACCCCCGAATAGCACCAAACCCCTGAAGGGAACATCCTGTATAGCGGACTGTACTTCAGGGACCAATTCTGACACATGGAGCCAGGTATGACGCTGTAGGCCTATGGCGAAAGTCGAGCTCCTGCCAGCTGTGTCCACTGCATTGTAGATGGCACGAAGCATGTGCCTACAGGCTGAACGAGCGGAATGGACCAGGTCTCCCAGTTCCTGCTTAGTTTGTTAATCAGGCAGGGAGTCCAGCTTGGATTACACCTGGCTATGGACATCTGAAAATCCCCCATGTGGCCGACGTAGTTGAGGGCCCTGATGCCTAGGGTCGAAGAGGAGTAAATAATCTTCCCGTACTGATCCAGAAGTCGTGATTCCTTGTCAGGTGGGGATGAGCTCAGATGTTTGGGGTTGGTGGAGCGGCTGTGGACGGCACTGATCACAACTGAATCTGCCTTGGTGTGGAGACTAAGGAAGTCTTTACCCTCTGGAGCCTGGTATAGCCTATCTGCCTTCCTTGGAAGGGGGGCTAGCGTGGATGGTTGTTTCCAAATAGTGGAAACAAGATCTGCGTAAGGCTATATCCAGGGTGGAATCAGTGGAGCAGTCTCAGGCAGATCCAGATGAGCAGCGAGCTTCTTAAGCAGTGGGTCTGGCTCCACTGATTGCCACGTTTCTCCTGGATCTTCCTCAAGAGTTCCAGAGAAAAGAAGGGTCCTTTGGAGGGTCCCTCGGCCTTAGGCATGCTGGAGTATGGGGCTCGTCTCCATGATCAGAGTGGTCGGACTGTGGCTTCACCCGCGGTGCCAGCAACATATACAGTGCCAGCACCGCTGCTGGCCCTGGACCTGAAGAAAGGGGGGAAAGGAAAGCGGTACCTGTGCCAGCCTCTGCAGGGAAAAGGTGAGGGGGTAGGCATATCGAGTCGGCATTGATGGTGTTGGCACCGGAGAGGGCACCGCACACACATCCTGGCCCTACTGATCCAGCCATGGCCCAGGGGCTCAGAGGCCCAAAGGCCCTGGAACTAGGTCCACAGCTGGGTAGACGCCATACCCATTACTCTAAAAGAGTGGCTCAGAGGTAAAACTGCTCACTGGAGCCCCGTCAAGGACAGAGATGGGATCCAGTGACTAAGATCGCAGCTGGTAAGAGCGTAGCCACAGAGGAACCCATCGGAGTTGGGTCAGGCCTACTGCTCTCCTCCACCTACGATCCCCAATCAGACGTACCAGAGGGAGATCTCGAGTGGTACAGATTCTTCTTCCACCGAGAGGAGGTCTCCAATCGAGGTCGGAAACAGGCCCACTACATTTGTGCTTTGGGCGGACTGTCCTCCCCCCAACTCCAGCACCGGACTGCCTGTGGTCGGACCCCTCCATAAAGGGCAGTGGACCAGACACAGCCCCACTGCCATCAAAGCTTTCAAACAAAGTTTCACTGCTACCATCTAAGGCAACCCGAGAATTTTTTTCTGTTCTCTTCTATTAAATAAGAAAAGCGCACTAAAAGTAGTAAGTTAAATGAAAACTGAATGGCTATAGCTGCTGTCATATAGACAAAGATTTGACTCCAGGCAGGCAAGTGACATTACCGAAGTGCACTCAATGGCAGGGAAAAAAGGAACTAAGGCAGTTGGAGGGTCAACGCCGAGATAGCCTATATGGCGCAAGCTAGTCTCGTGGTGCCACGCATCTGGTTTCCAGGTGCACAGGACAGGTATAGGGGAATTTCCCCGGTGTCCTGGCCAAATTTCCCTCATTCACTAAAAATACCACCAACAGCTTAATCTGATTCAAGTTCAGTTGTCATTCATCTGTATCCCCCTCCTCCGAGTCATGCTTAAAAATAGGCAGGATTTGTCTAGTGCACTTACCCGGTCAATAAAAACTAAATAAATAAATAATAGCTTGGTATCAGTGTAACAATGAAAACCCAGCTCATAATGTCCCCCAATGGCAGCATGTACTGTGAACAAGGGCGACAGGACCAACTCCTGCAGAACTCCACAGTATAGAGGCAGCGGGCTAGATGAGGTGAGCCCCATCATCACCCTTTGCACTCTATCAGTGAGAAAGGAACTAAACCAGTTGATAACAGTTCCGGTTAGTCCACACCAGTTCTGCAATTGGTCCAGCAGCACCTTGTGGTCCACGGTATCAAATGTCACTGAGAGATTAAGGAGGACCAAGCTTCTCCAAAACAAAATTCAGGTCCCAAGCTGGCACTGCATTACGGATGGGAGGCCTTAGATGTAGAAAGCCTCTCAAGAATGTACAGGCTACCTCCAGCTGGGCAACTGTATGACCCTCAATAGGCACATGGAAAGCTGAAATTGCAGCCAAGTGTACCTTGACTGAGGAATACTGTAGGTCTGCATCTGATAAGGACAGTAGATACTCCAGAACCTAGTCAAGAAGCATGGATAAAAGGGTCAGATGATGTGAAGGGGCCTAGAGAGTAAACCACTTCCACTTCACAGAATAAGTGGATCTGGTGGAAGGCTTTCTGACAGCCACCAGGACACCAGCCACTTTTTGGGAAACCCCAAACCTAGCAATGGCTATGTTTTCAGGAGCCATGCATGGAGATGAAGAGATCTGAGGTCTGGATGGACCAAAGTTCCTTGTTCTTTTGACAGCAGACCCTTGCACAGGGGCAGAAACACAGGTGGTTCCACTGCTAGTTGTTGTAGTAGGAGGAACCAGATCTGGCAAGGCCATAAGGGAGCAATGAGTATCAAGAGTTACCCCCTCTATCGGAAGTTAGAGTAGTACCCTCTGAATTAGAAGGAAGGCATTCAAGAACCTCCCTTTCCAAGAGAAGGGCAACACATCCTGCCAGTAAATTCCAGGACCTAGAGAGAACGTGCAGAAAAGTGTCAGATTTGCATTGTCTGGGGACACAAAATGTCCATCTCTGGATGACTCCATCTGACGAAAAGGTTGTCAATCACTGAGGTCAACAGTTCCCATTTGTGCACCCTGCACTGTGACCTGCTTAGTCTGTCTGCCAAGACATTTTGGGAACCTGGAACATGCACTGCTGATAGGTCTAGACTGTGTTTCAGAGCCCAATACCAGACTCTCATGGCATTCCTGCATAGGGGATAAGAATGAGTCCCCCATTGCTTGTTGATGCAGTACATCACACTGATATTATCCCTCTGCATTAGCAGAGGACCCAGGAACAGATGAGTCTGGAAGAACTGAAGCCTGTACAGAAGAGCTCGCATTTCTAGAACATTTATGTCCAAGGTGCTCTCCACTGGGGTCCAGGTACCCTGTGTCTGATGGGGCTCCAAGTTAGCACCACAACCCATCCCAGAAGCATCTTTTGTGAGAATCTGGGGAGGGAAGGGGATTAAGAAAGGAATTCTTTTTGACAGATTGCTGGGTTCCACCCACCAATGGAGCACTCTGCACACAGGAGAGGTGACTAGAACCTTTTGTTCTAGATCGTCTGTGAGCTGATCCCACAGGACTCTTAGGGTCCACTGGGGAATCCTCATGTATAGTCTGGCCAATGGTACTGTGACAATGGTTACTACCATGAGGCCTAGGAACTGTATGAATGTCCTGGCTGAGACATAACCGACTGTTATACACCAGCTGAGCCATGGTTATCAGGCACCGTGCCCTGTCTAGGGGCAGGAAAGTGGAGCCTTGAGCCATGTTCAAGACTGCTCCTATATATTGCAGTCATTGGCAAGAGGTCAGGCACTGATTTGGGAACACTGACTGTAACCTCCATAGCATCGAGCATCGAACTGGTCTGGGCTAAGGTGTGCAGATGCCGATTTCTGGAGGGGGCTTTCATGAGCCAGTCATCCAGGTAAGGAAAAATATAGAGGCCTTCCCTGTGAAGGACTGCTGTCACTAATGCTAAGCATTTGGTAAAGACCCGAGGCGCAGAAGACAAGCCAAAGGGCAACACTGAATTAGTAATGTTCCCCCTTGGAACAGGAATAGACTTTGATATGAAGGTAAACATCTTTCATGTCCAGGGAACAAATCCAGTCCACTGCCTGCAGCACTGGGAGTAGGCCTTGCAGGATGACCATTCTGAACTTTTTGTACTCTATAAAAAAATTCACTCCCCTGAGATCCAGATCAGGCCACAGATCTCCTGTCCATTTCGGAACCAGGAAGTATCAAGAGCAGAATCTGGTGTTCTTTGCTTTGGGAGGGGGCACAGTCTCTATGACCCTCTTTTCTGACAAAGTCTGAATCTCCTCCAGAAGCAGATAAAGGTGTTCTGGAGGATAAGGGGTTATTTACTGGCAAATGATCTGGAGGTGTATCCAAAAATTCTAGAGCATGGCCATGTTCTATGATCTCCAGCATCCAAGCATCTATCGTCATCCCTTTCCAGTGGTTTAATTAGAGGGAGAGGTGACCTCCTACAACCACTCCTGGACGTAAAAGTGGTTGGTGGTGTACAATAGAATCCAGGCGGAGCAGGTTATGAAACTCCACCTGTGTCACTACCTCTAGGGTCTTTTGAGTGAGCACCTAGAGTGGTGCTGGGGGTGGGCAAGGCTTCTGCCCCTTGCCCGCTGTCTGGTTACTGGGCGGTGCTTGGCACCAGCTGGATGAAAAGGGATCCTAGACCTACCCATTGGCTGTGTGTGGTAAGGTGAGTGCACCAACTTCTGGGTTCTGCCTGAGGCTTAAAGGGTGGAAAGGATGTCATGGACATCAGAACCAAACAGCTTGTAATCCTTTAAAGGGGCACTGAGAATAGACTGCCCAATGTCATTTGCAAACCCTGCCACCCTGAGCCATGGGTACCTCCTGAGGCATATGCCAGATGCAGCAGCCCTGGCAGAGGCATGTGACACATCACAAGCCATACAAAGGAGATGCTTGCTGATATCAGCCCCAGCATTCAGAGTCTTAAGAAGCTCTTGTTTGGGGGGTGCCCTCTGGCAAGGCTTGTGCAGCTGCCTTGGCCTTCCTCCAGAGGGTTTGGTACTTTATCATATGGGCATGATAGTTGGAAATACAAAAGCCCAATCATGAGGAGGCAAAAATCCTTTTTCCCAGGACATCCAACCTCCTGGATTCTTTATCCAGAGGAAGGGAGCTCAGATGCTTAGCTTGCCTTGAAGTATCATGGGCAGCATTAATGACTACCGAATCTGCCTCAAGCTAGGTGGCAAAAAATGGCTTTTCAGAAGGGGCCATGTACATTTTAGTAAACAGGCAGAGATCGCTCCATGGAAGGGTTTGCTGCAGGAAAATACCAGTACAGCAGAACCAAAATTCCAGCACTACCCACCAAAACACGAGACACAGAAATAGTAGTTACGTAAGAACTTGCCATAACAGTAGATCTTCGAGAGAGGTTCCTGCAGTAGGTCTTCACATATAGGACTATGCCCTCTGGCATCAAGACTGCATGGCAAACGTGTAGCTAGCAATCATCGGTGGGGACTGCCCCCCCCGTTAGGTAGCGTGACTATAAAAGGGGCGGTCCCACACCCACCCTACATTTCTTTTCCACTGGAGACCTAAAGAAAGAGCAGAAAAGAGGAGCAATAGACTCCTGTTACCCTGAGCCCTGGAAAAGACAGAGTCCTGGGCATGGAACAAGGTAAAAGCTCAGGAGCTGGGGGAAAGGTGGGTGGGAAACTAGACCTACTACAGGAACCTCTCTCAAAGATCTACTGTTACGGTAAGTTCTTACGCAACTGCTATATCTTACTTCAAGAGGGTTCCTGCAGTAGATCTTCACATATAGGACTGAATAACAAGCAGTCTAACAAAAGAAAAGGAGTTGGAGATGAGGTTCCGGGAGGAGGAAGATGTCTGCCAACTAAGGGTCTGTTCAAAACAGAAGACCTTGCAAAACTGCAAGGCTGAAGCCAGCTTGACGCCTAGAGGCAATGTCCAGACTGTAATGCTTAGAGAAGGTGTGGATGGAAGACCAAGTGGCTGCTACACAGATGTCCGCAGTGGACACGTTCCTGAAAAAGGTGGTAGAAGTAGCCACACTCCTGGAGGAGTGGCCTTCAACTACCCCCAGAAAGGTTTTTCATACATCTGGTAAGTGTAATGAATACATTTAGCCAGCCACCTAGACAGAGTCTGTTTTGTGATCGCCTTTGCCCCGACACTGGGAGGCAAAAGCAACAAAAAAGCTGGTTCGATTTTCGAACCTCTTTAGTCTGAGAGGTACAATACCTCAAGATCCTGTGCACATCAAGGGTGTGCAGGAGATATTCCTCCCTGTTGAAATGCTCTGGGAAAAACACCGGCAATTCAACACTCTGGCTTAATGTAATTTCTGAAACCACTTTCGGAAGGAACGAAGTGTTGGTATGCAGGGCCACTCTGTCTTTATGGAAAATTAAATAAGGCTCTCTGCAAACTAGAGCCTGAAGCTCTGAAACTCTTTGAGCTGAAGTAATGGCAACTAAGAAAAAGTTACTTACCATAGTAACCTTGTTGCTCCCAGGGGATACTCCAATATTCATAACTCTTCTGCAGTGTGCCTTTAAGTCAAATCCGCCCGGAGATAGAATGTTATGCTAATGATGAAATCATTGGCATGGGCCACTTTTCAAATGCTGCCACCTATCAACTGCCTACATTCTAACGCTCAGATTTTGTGGATGCCTAGATCAGGGGATTCATTTTTTTTATTTCTTCATTTACAAGTTCCTCTTTCTCTCCCTTTCTACTATAAAGCCTGTTGCAACAGCATCTTCCCTATCTTATACTATCCCTTTAAATTTCCCTTATACAGATGGCCATCTGAATAGCTTTATTTCTTTTATTCTTGTGTAATTTCTTTCTTTTTATGTCCCCTAGATGTGAGCACTGTACCACCTCCTAAAATGCCGGATAAGCTAAAAATGAGTGAGCTATTAACAAGCGTTCTAAAAGAAACACTGAGGATTTGTAGGCTTGGCATTTTTCTGTAGCGCAAGGTAAGCTGATGAGGTAAACTGGAGAAAATGTAGGGTACCGTGAGGAATATATTTTGTTTCTCCTTTTAACCCAATTCCCGGTATAATTCTTTATCCCGTTTGTTTGGTTGTTTTACTGCTCGAACATCCGCATGTTCGCGAGCAGTCTCATTGTCGTCAAGACAAGTGCGACGAGCGTTTTGTCTGCCCATCAACCGATTAAGCCAGCTTACATTTCTGCATCCGAGAGATGAAAATCTCAGTAAAGAAATGTAACATAACAATGCCCTAATATTAGTCTTTTGTTCCTATTCTGTCCCTGTGCTAGTCGTAGCTGTAGGAAAGGCAGGGCAGTTCAATAAAGATTAAATTAGAACAAAACGCTGAGTGTAGAGCCGACTGCAGTTTAATGCAGCTGTATCTGGGTATCTGACTACTATAAAAGAATTTGAGTTTTGTCTTGTTCATTTATTGAAAAAAAAATTCATTTACTGCCATTTGGTTAGTAAATACCTACATTATAATCAGGGTTTACAAGATGTTGCTTTCTTTTCTTTTTCTTTTTTCAGCATGTAGATCCTGAAGCCATGTTCAAAGTTGCCCAAATGTTTTCTCTATAGAGCCAGCCGGCCCAATGTTTGCTTACTTTATAGGCTAGGTATTAGGGAGGGCGGGAGTTTGCAAGTGATACTACTTTTTATTTTGGATATAAACAGTCTTTTCAGAGTTTATGAAGTCCTGTGAGATAACTATTGATATTAAAAGAATATGGTGACCCTGGAATGCAATAATTATGTATATTTCTTTGTTTTTCTTTGTTAGTTAAAAAAGGGGATGGAGTTTACCATACCTCCTGACTTTCACAGTCTAAATATTCATGCACCATTCACCAATATCAGAACTAAAGCAAGGTCCTGCCCCTGGTTCACCACTGATCTTAAAACAGCCTTGCTAGCCAGAGACAAACTGTGGAAAAAGGCAAGAAAAACTAAGGACTCCATAGATTGGCTAAATTTCAGAAAAGCAAGAAATTCATGTACAACACAAATAAGATCTGCCAAAGCGGCCTATTATAGAGCTGAATTGGATGCCTCCTATAATAACCCAACCAGGCTCTGGGGAACTATAAAGGGTATCTTGGGCCAAAACTCTACTCCTGCCTTAACCTGCAAACTTCTACTAAATAACACAGAAATTACGGATAAACAAGAAATTCTAAATACCTTCAATGACCACTTCACCACAGCTGGACTAGCATTTGACTCTTCACCTGCAAATCTCCTGAGATCTTCCTTGAATCTTCAATCCACCGTGGGCCAAAGGCTACATCAACCTTCTCCTTCAACCCAATATCATTGAAAGAAGTGGAAGATCTCCTCTCCAGTTTGGATACTTCAAAAGTGCAGGTACAGACTCCTGGACCCTACTTCCTCAAGATTGCATCTCAAGTCTTATCTGCCCCCTCACTCATCTCTTCAATCTTCCCTCACCACTGGATCCATTCCTCCATTTCGAAAACAGCTCAAGTAGTTCCTTTACTCAAATCTGGTGATCCCATGGATCTCAATAATTACAGGCCCATTTCCATCCTATCAGTTCTGTCCAAGATGCTTGAAAAGTTAGTAAACTCACAATTAAGGGTCTACCTGGATAACAATAACCTCCTAAACACAGCACAATCAGGATTTAGATCAAGGCACAGCACCATTTCAGCCCTAGCCAAAGTAACCAACGACTGGCAGACTGCTATGGATAAGAAGAATAGTACCTGTGCTGTGTTCCTGGATTAGCAAAGCATTTGACACAGTGGATCATGAATCACTGATCACCTCCCTTGGTTCAATAGGGTTGGATTCCCTTCACTCAATTGGTTCAAGTGCTATCTATCAGACAGATCACAACTGGTAAAAATGGAAACTACCTATCCACTTTAAAACCACTGCTAAGAGGTGTACATGAAGCTCTATTCTTGGCCCCATCCTCTTGCCATCTATATTAATAATATTGATGCTAACCTCACTCAATCAAACATCCATCTGTTTGCTGATGATACTGTGCTATATGTTAGCAATCCTTCATTGTCTAAAGCCTGTGAATTGCTACAATCTGAATTCTCCATCCTACAACACAACTTACTGGATAAAAACTACTTCTAAATGCCAAAAAACAAAAAGCTATGCTCTTTCCTCACAAAGTTGTTCTCCACTACCCCATCATCTACCACCTACAACTAACCACCTTACTTGGAGAGAAGCTGGAATCGTTGATAACTTCAAATATCTTGGTGTCTGGATTGATAACAAACTTGACTTTTCTGTCCATATTGAGGAGCTACTAAAGAAACTGAGACAAAGGCTTGGTTTATTTTTAGAATAAAGCACTACCTCAACAGAGACTCCAAAAAGATTAATCCAGGCTTCATTCCTATCCCTCATTGACTATAGCTGACTTTCTGTATGGACACTGTTCACTCCCCTCTTAAATAAACTGGACACCCTATACCACAGGTCCATCAGATTCATTACTGACCTTCCCTTCAGCACCCACCATTGTTCCTTTATAAGGCAGTTAACTGGTCATCATTACAACACAGAAGAAATAGGAATGCTGCAATTTGATATTCAAAGCCTTATCAGGCAAGCTACCTACCTACATCTCGGACTGTTTTACTCAAATCACTTCTAGGCCATACAACCTAAGGATCAGCAAAATTATCATTCTTAAGGTCCCCAATGCCTGCACCCAGCTTGGGAGGGCTGCTATCAGCTACTACTAGCAATTGTTTGGAACTCACTCCAAAAACCATGAAGCTAAATAACCTCCCACCCTTAATATCCTTCAAAAGATTATTCACCACCCTATTCCCAGAACTCTGCAACTGCTTCCACAAGGCCTAATTCCAGGCCCTACCCCCTTTCTGCTCGTGTTTCTATATGCTGAAAAACTCCAGTTCCCAGTCCCAAGATTCACCCTCAAAATGCCTGCTAGGTCCTATAATCTACATATTAACTCTGATGTGCCAACTGCCTACTGTCTCCCAGATTAAAAGTGTTAATGCCTTGTACATATGTATATTGTTATATACTAGCACTTATGTCATTGTATTACTGTTTTTTGTTACCCCTGTCATTGTATTACTGTTTATGATACCCTTGTCAATGTAATAACACTTGCACTTCTTGACCACTCAGATCCATCTTGTAAATGAGCTATGCTCAATGATGTTCGGCCTGATTAAATAAAGATTTTGATTGATTGATTGATTGAAATGCAACACTGTTTCATTGTTAAGTTGGAGACTGGAGGGACTAGACTGATTTTGTCCTGCCAGTAATAACACTAACTGCCTTCTAGTATTAGTACATTGTATTATGTGATTTTGTTATGCTTTCTTATTTTCCTCTGTTTATTTTGTTTGCCGTTCAGCATGCCTTTTTGTTTTGTTAATGAAATAAATATATTTTGGTTTACATCTGAACCTGGTGTTGCTGGTGTCCTCCTTCAATCCCACATCCTCACACATGGTTGCAGTGGTGGGATTTTGAAGGTCTGGCATCCCAGGCTTTCTGATACTGACAAAGTATCTGTGGAGGCACCAGATGTTGGAAGGAGAGCAGCCTAGTGGTGTCCACACTACGGCAATGGCTGCTAAAACTGGATAAGTTTTTTTGCCAGGACTCAAAGATATAAGGCATAAGATGGCCAAGACACAGGAAGAAGGCGCTACTGGAGGATATATAGAGGAAGAAGAGGAGAAGACGGTCAATCCTCTAGTTGGTGACACACAAGATTTGTTACAATGGCTCTGTTTGCAGCAGGTGGCTCTTGAAAAAGAGAGGGAGTGGGACAATCAGTGTAATGAGGCTAGGTGGGCAGACACCTTGCGGGCTATACAGACACTAGGTACTGGTCGAGCTCCTGTAGCTGTGGATGGTCTAAAATACATAAAATTAACTAAACTATCAGAGACTGATGATACAGAAACATATATTACAACCTTTGAGCGTATTGCATGAGTGTGTAACTGGCCTAGAGAACTGTGGGTTATTCAACTTGCCTCCCCATCTTACCGGTAAGGCCCAGCTGGCGTATGGACATATTGATAGTGGACTAAGTAATAACTATGATGCTGTTAAAGAAGCCATATTGAAACGTTATAACATTTGTTTAGAGACGTATCATCAAAGGTTTAGAGCCTTGAAATTCCAAGTAACTGATACACCACAAGAAGCAGATACTAGATTGAAGGACTTATGTAGAAAGTGGCTGTGTCCCGGGGCTAGTACTAAAGAACAAATGATGGAGTCCATAGTATTAGAACAGTTTGTGAGAATTCTACCACAAGATGTCCAAATATGGGTCAAGGAGCACTGACCAGAGACTGCTGTGAAAGCTGTTAGACTGGCTGAAGACTATTTAGCAGCACGACCACATCGATAGAAGGGGCACACAACTTCCAGTCCAGCATTCCCCATGGTAAGAACTTATAATTCTTCACCTAATGCTACTGGTGGGGGTGTAAAGACTATAAAATCTGACAGGCCATGTAATCCCGATATCATTTGTCACATCTGCCAAAGGAAAGGTCATATTGCCCATTTCTGCCCTAAGAAAAATACAATACTGACACATTTGGCTTTTGCAAATTGGGGACAATATATCACCTCTGTTATAGTTAATGGACAGGAAGTAGCTGGCCTCCTTGACTCTGGAAGTTGACAAACCTTGGTAAAATCCAACCTGATACTTGATACAATGGACAATAAAACAGTCACTGGAGTTACTTGTATTCATGGGGACTCACACTATTAACCAGTACAGACTTTAGATATTCAAGTACAGGGGACTGTTCAACGAATGCCAATAGGCCTAGTTCCACACTTGCCAGTACAAGTCATCATTGGCCATGACCACCCAAGTTTTGAATCTTTATTAGCCGAAGCTACACAGGTGGGAGCTGTTACCACTAGGGCACAGCACAAACAAAAAATGGATTTAAAACTATTGTTTCCTTTTGAGAAAGACATATATGGACTGCCTAGGAAAACACGCAAATCTAGGTGTGAGAAGAGATTGGACAAAGAAAAATGGAAACAAATTCATGTAGACAAATATGAAAAAGGAAACAAAAACATTGATATTAATATTTTTAAAGACATTGCTAAAGAGACATTTGAGTGAGAACAAATGAATGATGTGTGTCTAAAACCTTTTTTCTTTCAGGTGGGGAAAAGCAATAGGGATGGGCCAAAATTGGTGTTACAAAAGGGTCTGTTGTATTGGGAGTGTACCAAACCAACTACTGGGGAAGTGATTTTTCAATTGATGGTACCAGAGGTCTATAGGAACCAGTTCCTTTATTTAGGTCATGCTGTCCCTTTAGCTGGTCACCAAGGGGTGGAATGTACACTAAATAGATTATCATATTGATTCTTTTGGCCTGGAATACACAAGCAAGTGTCAGAATATTGTAAAACTTGTGTACACTGCCAGAATGTATTTCCCATCTCTAAAAAGGATAAAGTACCTCTACAACCCCTAACCCTAATTACCAACCCTTTCCAATGGATTGCTATGGATGTGGTTGGCCCACTTCCTAAAAGTGCTAAAGGAAATTGCTTCATTCTAGTTATATGCGATTATAACACAAAATATCCTGAAGTGATTCCCTTGTGAACCATTACCACAGGGAAAATAGCATTAGAACTCGTTAAGATTTTTTCCAGAATGGGAATTCCAAGAGAGATCCTTACAGATCGGGGTAGCAATTTCTGCTTCTTAATTATTAAAATGTTTGTATCAGTCTCTAGGGGTTCATGCAATACATACAGCACCATATCATCCACAAACTGATGGGTTGGTTGAGCGATTCAACCATACCCTAAAGCGAATGTTATAGAAATTTACTCAAGATGAGGGAAAACTTTGGGACCAATATCTCCCTCGTCTTATGTTTGCATATAGGGAAGTGCTACAAGCATCTACTGGCTTCTCTCCTTTTGAGATGATATATGGTAAAATTCCTAGGAGTGTCCTAGATGTAATCAAAGAGACATGGGAGGATGGAAGGCAGAATACTGTACCCTTGACGACTGTGGAGTATATTACCAACTTACGGAGAAAGCTGATACAATGTCAATACAGCACATCAGCATGGGTAAAACAACAACAATACCAAAAAGAGAATTATGATCAAGGTATTGGAAGTAAAAACTTTCAGCCAGGAGAAAGAGTTTTTTTATTACCTTGTTCTGATAATAAATTATTGATGAAATGGCAGGGTCTATATACTGTTACAAGAAAAATAGGATCTGTTAATTATGAAATCACATTACCTGACAAAAGACACAAGCAGAAAATACATCATGCAAATTTATTAAAAAATGGCATGATGGATACCAGCAGGCTTTGTATGTTTTCCTAAGACAGGCAACAAAGAAATGGAGACTGCTTATGAATTATGATAAATTAGATGGGAAGGGTGCATATGATATTAATATTAACCCTACATTATATAACCTGATCAGGGAAAGGAGCTAAATGCAGTTATAACACCTTTTCATCATTTTTTTACAGCAACCCCTGGTAGAGTTTCTGGTATAGAACATCATATTGAAGTTACCCAAGTAACTCCCATTAGACAGAAGCCATACCGGTTGCCAGAAAGTGAGAAAGAAGGGGTAATGATGGAAATCAATAAAATGAGGCAAATGGGAGTGATACAACCATCTAAAAGTGCATGGAGTGTTCTCATGGTGGTAGTTAATAAAAAAGAAGGAGGAGTACGAGTATGTCTTGATTTTAGGAAGTTAAATGCTATATCTACATCTGATACCCCACGCCTCGTATCAATGATATAATCGACCGGCTAGGAAATGCACAGTACATTAGATTTGGCCAAAGAATATTGGCAAATTCCCAAAGATGTAGAATCCCAAGAAAAAATAGCATTCAGTACCCTTCTCGATCTTTTTCAATTCACTACTATGCCTTTTGGCCTTCATGGGGCCCCGCCACTTTTCAAAGATGTATGGACCAGATTTTACAACCTCATACATCTTACGCTGTGGCATACCTGGATGATGTCATTATTTTTAGTTCTTCCTGGAATGACCATTTGGTACATCTACAAGAGGTACTTACAGCCATAACCACCTCAGGCTTAACCATAAATCCTACAAAATGTTCTTTAGCTATGCAGGAAACAAGATATTTAGGTTTTCTAATAGGAAAAGGCATGGTAAAACCTAAAATAAACAAAATTTCAGCCATACTGCAAAGAGAAAGATCCAAGATGAAAAAACATGTGAGCCTTTTTGGATCTTGTAGGCTATTATAAAAGGTTCATTAAAAATGTCTCTAAGATTGTTAGTCCTTTAACTGAGTTGACCGGAAAGTTGAAATCTGAAAAGGTACAATGGACGTCTCAGTGTGAAGAGGCTTTCTGTACCTTAAAGGCCAAGCTATGTTCTTATCCAGTACTGCATAGCCCTGATTTTACACGTCCTTTTATGGTAGAGACAGATGCATCTAACAATGGGATTGGAGCTGTACTGTCACAAATGGATGGCAAAGATGATCATCCTGTCATCTTCATTAGCCATAAGCTACATGAGCGGGAAACTAGATATTCGACCATTGAAAAATAATGTCTAGCTATACGCTGGGGTGTGGAAGCCTTGAAATTGTATTTATGGGGAAGGGAATTTGAAATAATTACAGACCATAATCAATTATGTTGGATTAATGTTATGAAGGACAAGAACCCCTGTATTATGTGGTGGTACTTTGCCCTCCGACCTTATCATTTTACTATACTACATCGCTCAGGAAGTAAGCATCATAATGCTGACTACATGTCTTGTTTTGGACATGACCCCAATACACAACCTGTGACAGACCCCAGAGTAAAGAATGAATGACAAAGAGAACCCGAAGGTTCTCTGGTGTGGATTAAGTTATTTTAATTTGATAAGGGACCCTGGGGTGGAGCTTTGGGAGTGGGTGGGCTGAAGCTCCATCTCTCCAAAAGAGAGGTCTGTCACATCTTTGTTTCAAATACAGAAAACAAATATGAGTAATTCTCGCATAGTTTTCTTCTTAGGCAGGGAGAAGTGTGCTATAGATGTCCCGCTTTGGAAGGACAGCTATTAGTTTCGTGTTGCTCTCCCTATGGAACAAACTGCAGAAAATACTAAAACTGAGTATACCTATATCCATTATGTCCTTCAAAACCCTTTACTCAAAGTTTATTAAAGAGCAATGCAACTGTTTGACAGCACTAGGGCGAATCATTCCCTTCTATCTTTCATATCCAAGTCCCTTCCTCTAACTCCACATGTTCTGCAATCATACCCTATTATCCTCGTTTACCCATGATAATACTTTGGTTTTGTCCATCTTTCTCCTACATCTCTTCACTCCATCACTGTCTTTCTCACCCTCCCTCCTGCTTCCCTTCCTTCCCCTCTCCCTGCTGAAACCCCACCACCCACCTCCTACCCAGATCATTCTTCGACTACTTCCCTTCTGACAAATCCCTCTACAAAATTATGCATGTTAGTCGCCACCTACATTCCCTCCATGCCCATATTGCAAAATTCCATCTATGACCTTATATATAAAAAATGTAAATATATGAAATTATATTAATGCACCATGACCTTTCACACGTGTCTTACATGTTGGTATCTTTTATTGACTTGTGTAACCTTATCTATTATGAACATTGTACTTTTTCACTACATTGCACTATGTTTTATATAACTGTTCCTGATCTAACCAGGTCCATCTTGCAAATGAGCACTGCTCAACAATGTTTGCCTGGCTAAATAAAGATTTTGATTGACTGAGATTAGGGGATTCATTTTTTTTATTTCTTCATTTACAGTTTCCCCTTTATCTCCCTTTCTACTATAAAGCCTGTTGCAACAGCATCTTCCCTATCTTATATTATCCTTTTAAAATTCCCTTATACAGACTGGCCATCTATATAACTTTATTTCTTTTATTCTTGTGTAATTTCTTTCTTTTTATGTCCCCTAGATGTGAACGCTGTACCACCTCCTAAAATGCCGGCTAAGCTAAAAACGAGTGAGCTATTAACAAGCGTTCTAAAAGAAACACTGACTTAGGATTTGTAGGCTTGGCATTTCTCTATAGCATTAAGTAAGCTGATGAGGTAAACTGGAGAAAATGTAGGGTACCGTGAGGAATATATTTAGTTTCTCCTTTTACCCCAGTTCCTGGTATAAATCTTTATCCCGTTTGGTTGTTTTATTGCTCGAACATTCACATGTTGGCAGAGCAGTCCTGCTCGTTCGTGCACACAAGCGTGACAAGTGTTTTGTCCACCCAGTAATTGGTTAAGCAGACGGTGTTTCTGCATCCGAGAGATGAAACATCTTAGTAAAGAAATGTAACATAACAATGGCCTAATATTAGTCTTTTGTTCCTGTTCTGTCCCTGTGCTAGTCGTAGCTTTAGGAGAGGCAGTGCAATTCAATAAAGATTAAATTAGAACAAAACACTGAGCGTAGAGCCGACTGCAGTCTAATGCAGCCGTATCTGGTATCTGACTATTATAAAAGAATTTGAGTTTTATCCTGTTCATTTATTGAAAAATGAATGTTACTGCCATTTGGTTAGTTAATACCTACATTATGAACAGGGTTTACAAGATGTTGCTTTCTTTTTTCAGCATGTAGATCCTGAAGCCATGTTCAAAGTTGCCCAAATGTTTTCCCTATAGAGCCAGCCGGCCCAATGTTGGCTTACTTTATAGGCTAGGTATTAGGGAGGGAGGAGTTTGCAAATGATGCTACTTTTTATTTTGGATATAAACAGTCTTTTCAGAGTTTATGAGGTCCTGTGAGATAACTATTGATATTACAAGGATATGGTGACTCTGGAATGTAATAATTATGTATATTTCTTTGTTAGTTAAAAAAGGGGGTGGAGTTTACCATACCACCGGACTTTCACAGTATAAAAGGAGAACTGTTTCATTGTTAAGTTGGAGATAGGAGGGACTAGACTGATAACAGTAGCTGCCTTCTAGTGTTAGTACATTGTATTATGTGATTTTTTGTGCTTTCTTATTTTCCTCTGTTTATTTTGTTTGCCGTTCAGTACACCTTTTGTTTTGTTAATGAAATAAATATATTTTGGTTTACATCTGAACCTGGTATTGTTAGTGTCCTCCTTCAATCCCACATCCTCACATGGAGTATCCCCTGGGAGAAACAAGGTTACTATGGTAAGTAACTTTTTCTTCTCACTCCAGGAATACTCCAATATTCCCAACTCTTCTGCAGACTAAGAAGCAGTGCCTTTGGAGGCAGGAAGAACCTATTTTGGAAACAAGCTCTGCAGGACAGCTATAACAAATCTGGCATCAGCTCTAGCCTGCATATCCAAGCTGTAATACTTGACAAATGTATGTACTGTACACTAAGTAGCTGCTTTACAGATATCCACCAAGGGAACATCCCTGGCAGCTGCCAATGTGGCAGCTGAACCTCTTGTGGAATGGGCTCTGATCCCTGCTGGGGCCTCTTTGCCCACCTTTGAATAACAAAACTGGATACACCGAAGAATCCAAAGAGAAATGGACCTTTTAGATGCTGGCTTTCCCTTTCCCACATCCCCATAAGCGAGGAAGAGCTGTGTCCTGTCCTGCCTATGGGGCTTAGTGGCTGTCATGTAGTAGCTCAAAGCTCTCTTGATAGCCAGGCTATGTTTCCTATGCTCACCAGAAGAGGAATGCTCAGTGAAAAACACTGGCAGAATGACAGACTGATTCAAGTGAAAGTCTGAAACCACCTTGGGAAGGAATTTTCAATTAATCTGTAGGACCACTTTATCTCTGTGAAAGGATATGTTGTCTTTCTCAGTGCATAACGCCTGAAGTTCACTGATCCTTCTAGCTGAAGTGATGGCAACTAAAAACACTGTTTTCCATGTGACATACTTCAGAGGTGCTGAAAAGAAAAAATTACTCACCTTAGTAATTATATTTCTTCTAATAGAGTCTTGCTGTATTCTGACAATTGCAGTGATTCCCAACCTTTGAACTGCCCCAGAGAACAAAAAGTTAACTTTCTATGCCAGGCATAGAATGCGGAGCTCGAGCTCAGTTGAAGTCTCTGTCTGGAATGTTTTGAACTTAAACCGTCAGATTCTTACGAGACCAACTAAGCTAAAAATTCTATGTGGAAATTGTAAAAATTCTTACTAGCCAACTGGCTGAAAAAAGTTTTGGATTCCCAAGGAAGACTCAAGTCAGGAAACCCAAAAACAAAACCCAATGCACTAAAAATAACAATAATAAATAAGCACCCAAACAAAAAGGAGGCGGTGCAAGCAAAAAACACCCCTGGGGTACAACACTGCACCTGCCCACCCACTTCCCAAAAACAGGTTCTGAGAGGGGAGGCAGGAAGGGAGGTCAGAATACAGCAACACTCCATTAGAAGAAATATAATTACTAAGGTGAGTAATTTTTTCTTCAAACAACATGAAGTCTTGCTGTATTCTGGCTATTCAGACTACCAAGCAGTACCCCTCCATGGAGGAGGAGAGAACCTACTTTGGGAATAGGCTCTGAAATGCTGTGTCAAAACTGAGCATCACTCCTAGCCTGGATATCCAGAGAGTAATGCTTGGTAAAGGTATGGACCGTTTTCCAGGTGGCTTCTTGACAAATTTCTAAGAGAGGGATATCCCTGGCAGCAGCCAGGGAAGCAGCTGTACCTCTTGTGGAATGAGCCCTCAGGCCTGAGAGTGGAGTTTTTCATAGCAGAACTGTATACAAGACACAATCCAACTGGCACTAGATCTTTTGGTGGCAGGTTTGCCCTTTCCCACTTCTCCATAAGTGAGGAACAACTGGAGGGAGTCAAACCTGTGACCCTTGGTACGCTCTATGTAATAACCAAGGTTTCTTTTGACATCTAAACTGTGTAGCCTCCTCTCTCCTGGGGAAGAATAATCAGTGAAGAAAACAGGGAGAGACATAGACTGGTTTAAATGAAAGTCTGAAACCACTTTGGGCAAGAACCTTCTATTGGTTCTAAGGACCACTTTATCCCTGTGAAATGAAATAAAATCAGGTTCCACTGACAGGGCTTGCAATTCACTGATACACCTAGCAGAGGTAATGGCTACCAGGAACACAGTTTTCCAAGTCAAGTACTTAAGCTCAGCTGAAGACATAGGCTCAAAGGGGGGGTTGCATAAGTTGAGCAATGCAAACATTCAAATCCCAGGCAGGGGCAGGGTCTCTAATAGGAGGATTGGTGTGAAGCAATCCTTTAAAAAAATTACTGAACACAGGATGGGAAGATAGTGAGAAAGGCTTCCCCACCGACAAAAATGAAGAAACAGCTGACAAGTGTACCTTGAGAGTAGCTGGTCTGAGGCCTAGGCCATTAAGATGGACCATATAATCCAGAACTATAGGCAATTCAGCAGTGTCTGGAGAAATATGCTTCTTAGAACACCAAATGCTGAATCTTTTCCATTTGGAGTTGTAAGTCTTTCTGGTGGAGGGCTTTCCAGAAGCCTTGAGGATATCCAGAACCCCTTGGGAAATATGCAGATCTGCAAACTCTAATTCTTCAAGAGCCATGCTTTGAGATTGAGAGACTGAAGATTGGGGTACCAAATCCTTCCCTGAGAGGATGTTAACAGGTTGTAATTCCCGGGAAGAGACAGGGGAAGATGGACTGCTAGGGACAGTAACAGGGGGTACCAGGGCTGTCTGGCCCAATCAGGAGCAAGCAGAATCACCTTGCATGGTTGAGATCTTATTTTTACCAAAACTTTGAACAGGAGTGGGAAGAGGGGAAAGGCATACAGAAACTTCCCCTCCCAATTCAGGATCAGGATGTCCAGAGGGACTGAGCCCAGGACTGGAGGTCTGCAACAAGAGAGAGGGAGTTGGTGATTGTCTGGAGCTGCAAAGAGATCTATCTCTGGAGTGCCCCTCTTTGAAAAAATCACTTTCAACACCTGAGACTCCAGGGACCATTCGTGATGGCTCTGAGAAATCCTGCTCAGTGCATCTGCTAGCACATTGCCTTTGCCTGGAAGGTGAATTGCTACTAGAGAGATTTGCAGGGAATAAGCCAGGGACCACAACTTCATGGCTTCTGTGCACAAGGCCGTGGATCGAGTGCCTCCCTGCTTGTTGATGTACCATATGGTGGTGGTGTTGTCTGTTCTGACTTGAACCACCTTGTTCTCTACTGACTGTGAGAACGCTTTTAGAGCCAGAAAAGCTGCCCTGAGCTCTAGAAGATTGATGTGGAGAAGGGATTCTTGGGGGGACCACAGCCCCTGGGCAGTAAGGGACCCCAGGTGGGCTCCCCAGCCCAGGAGAGAAGTATCCGTGGTAAGGACCACTGAACAAGGCTGAGCAACAAAAGGAACAGCTTGCATTAAATTGCCCTGATCCTGCCACCACTGGAGGGCTTGGATCAAGGTCAGAGTCACTGGGATCAGTTTGGAAAGGGAGTCCTTTCTCTGAGACCAGAAAGCTCTCAGGTGGAACTGAATATCCCTCATCTGGAATCTTGCACCTTGGACCACTGCTGTTGAAGCTGCCATGTGGCCCAAGAGCTGGAGGAAATGCCTTGCTGGTCGAGATACTAGAAGGCTGAAGAAAGAAGCTAGTTCCATAAGAACCCTTGTCCTTTCTAGAGGAAGAAAGGCTCTTGCTCGGAGTGTGTCCAGTTCTGCCCCTATCAAGGTAAGAAGCTGGACTGGTTTGAAAACTGACTTGGGAAGGTTAAGAAGATATCCTAGAGAAGAGAGCACTTGCTGGGTCACTTGCAGGTGAGATTTGACTTGGTCTGGAGACTGACCCACTATTAGCCAATCATCCAGATATGGAAAAATCGAAATCTTTTGCCTTCTTAGAAAGGCAACTACTACTGCCAGGCACTTTGTGAAAACCCTTGGGGCTGAGGTTAGGCCAAAGGGCATTGCTCTGAACTGATAATGGCCTGAGGGCAACTCGAACCTGAGGTACTTTCTGTGGGAGCACCTGATGGGAATGTGAAAGTAGGCATCTTTGAGGTCCAGGGAGGCTAGCCAGTCCCCTGGCCTTAGAAAGGGAAGGATTATTCCCAGAGTTATCATCTTAAACTTTGGTTTTAAAAGATGTTTGTTTAGATATTTTAGGTGTAGGATGGGTCGCCACTCCATTGTTTTTTTGGGGGTCAGGAAGTACCTGGAGTACGGTCCTTTGCCCCAGTGTAGGGTAGGTACTCTCTCTATAGCTCTTAAAGCTAGGAGAGAAGAAACCTCTGCCTCTAGGGCAAGGGTTTCTGAGAGATTTGCAGGTGGAAAAGATCTGGCTCTCATCTTTGGAAATTTTATGAAACTGAGATGCAGCCTCTGGCTTACTACTTCCAGGATTCACTTGTCTGATGTAATGGACGTCCAGTCCTGGACAAAGTAAGCCAGCATGCCCCCTACTGGAATAGGAGAGTCGACCCAGGCAGGCCCATCAGGGTGTCTGCTTGGCAGAGGCTTTAGACTGAGGAGTGGATGCAGCCCTGCTCATCCCCCTTCTGCCTCTCCCTCTGAAGAACCCCCTCTGAGAAAAGGAAGAAGAGGCCTGTGCTTGGTAAAAAGACCTTTGAAAAGACCTGCCCCTGCCCCTAGACTGCTGAGGAGTTGCCTGCCTTTCCTTGGCCTGAGCACTCCCGTAAGTGGTTCTGTACTCATCCATTTTCTTCATGTAATTCTCTGTATGCTCCCCAAACAGAGAATTACCCACTACAGGAAAATCCACGGCCTTAGCCTGGGTGTCCTGCGAGAGGCTAGTATATCTGAGCCAAGCCATCCTCCAAAGAGCCACAGATGTAGCCATGACTCTTGATGACACATCATTAGAGTCTACAGTAGCATGAAACTGAACCTTAGATGCCTCAATCTCATCTGCAGCCACCACCTCCAGCTCCTTGGCTAGCTGGGGGGAGGCCTGTTTAGCCAGTACCAGTACAGTGTCCCACCTGGACTTCTGGTACCTGGCTGTATAGGCCATGTAATTCGCCTGCCTGAGTCCCAAAGAAGATGCCATGTACTGCTTCTTTGCCATGGCATCAATCTTCCTGGAGTCCTTGTCAGGGGGTTTGTGAAGCCAGGGGAATATTTGCCTTGTCACAGGCAGCAGCCTGCACTATCCCAACATGGCTACATTGTTGATGTAAGAACTCCGTGTCTGAGCCTGAAAGTGTATACCTCTTGTCCATCCTTCTATCCTCAGGAGGTATAGTGTTAGGAGACTAAGATTTTTTGTGTCTGTTTCCCAAAAGATTTACGGAGGGGAATATACAGTCTCCTGGACTCTGGAATATCCATCATCTCTACATAATCAGGCTCCTCTTGATCTTCCACAGCCCCCTCCATAGGAAGCTGGAAGGTTTCAGCCACCTTTCTGTAAAACATAAAGTGAGAAGAGGACTCAGAAAACCTAGGAGGGAAACACCTGAAGGTCTGTCTGGGGAGATGTCCGGTTCCACAGGCACATCCAGACCTTCACTTCCATCATCATCCTCAAATTCCCCTTCCTCTTCAAATTCCAGTTCATAAAAATCTTCAAAGGTGTACTCTTGAGCCGGGGGGAACCAACTGAACTGAACCCCTGCCAGAAGGAGCCAGATAGGTCGGAACTGGACGGAGCTATTCCACAATCTGAATCACCCTGGCTATCTCTTCGGCGGTCGGAACATGAACCTCTGGATCCGAACCGGTCGATTTATCTTTGAGTTTTCTTTTTGTTGGAACCGATCCCTCAGAATCGGCTCTCCTTTTGTCCATAGAAGTATCACTCTGGTCAGAGGGCACTCCTTCTGGTTCGGTCAAAACCAAACCGGGCTGGCCATCCGGGTCAGTGGACTTCTCGGCCTCCTTTTCCCTTAGTCTACCTAATCTCTTCTCAAGAGTAGATTTGGGAAAGTTTTTACATATTTGGCTGTCTGAATCGAGGTGGTCAAACCCCAGACAATAAACACAGGTGGTGTGGGGATCGGCCTTAGCAAAGACCTCCCCACACTCACTGCAGTGTTGAAACCCAGTGGGCACAGTTTTTCTCTTGGGTTTCTCAGACATGGCCAACCTAACCAAACTTATCCTTTTTTCGGCAACCGCCAGGCAAGACTCCCTTATCGGTTCCTAACTGCGTCACGGGTATTGGAAAAAAACGTTAAAACATGTTTTTTTTTTTTTAGAACCGATAAGAACCGGTAACCACACACTAAGTAAACAAACACATTTCACAATCAAATGGCCGGTTCAGCCAAACCGACCGCACTTTTACAAGTTCCACACAGAAAACAGAACAATTCCTATCTAGTACTCACAGCACCACAGACAGAGACTGAACCGACTATGCGGATACTTTTTTCAGTTTAAAAACCGATGAAAACTTGAAAACTTTAACAGACTTCCAAACCGAGCTGAAGGAGAAATCTCCGGACTGACCGTTCAGTGAGGCGGAGTAAAGAATCTGACGGTTTAAGTTCAAAACACTCCAGACAGAGACTTCAACTGAGCTCAAGCTAAGCATTCTATGCCCTGCATAGAAAGTTAACTCTCTGTTCTCTGGGGCAGTTCAAAATTTGGGAATCACTGCAATTGTCAGAATACAGCAAGACTTCATGTTGTTTGAAATGGAAATTGCGTACCTACCATAATTCTTGATGATCTTGGACGAAGTCTCCACCACTTTCACACTGATGGGAGTACGCCAGAGGCGCTAGGACCCAGTGGAAGCAAACTTTTTTCCAGAGAGCCGGCATAGAGATGGAGCTGCAAGGAAGCGACACTGCGAGCTCGGCACGTGCGGTAAAGACTATCTCGACGTCGACCCTTCAACCGCCTCAGTACCTTTTTTTCCGAGGAGGTGCAGTGTAACTAACCTAGAAAGGACTAAGCTAAAAACCAGACATAAGATAGTCTGAATGACCTGTGTAAGAAGAGTCTACAACAAAGTCTTCACAATCCAGCCATTGAGGGAGTGAAGATCAGAAACAGAGAAGTGAGCCGGGGGATGGTGGGTGGGCATGTGAATGAGTGGTGGAGACTTCGTCCAAGAAGATCAAGAATCACAGTAGGTAGGTATGTAATTTCCATATCTTCCTGGACATAAAGTCTCCACCACACTGATGGGACAGTACTGAGCTAAATCTCCCGAAATGGGCGGCAGGAGAGAGAGAAGCTCATGTTTTAGGACAGACGTCTGTTAAGGATTGTCGTGCCAAAAGACTGATGTCGTCTGGCATTGACATACAAGGCATAGTGCTTTACAAATGTATGCACGGAGCTCCAGGTAGCTGCATTGCAAATATCTGCAATCGGGACATTACGAACTTCTGCTAGAGATGCCACGACTGCTCTGGTAGAGTGAGCGTACACTCTGCCTTCCAGCTTGACCTGTGCCATGGAATAGCAATGGCGAAGGCATGCCACCAGCCACGCTGAAATGCACCTGATAGCAACAGGTTGACCCAGCTGGGTCGTGCTGAAGGAAACAAACAGTTGTTGAGCTTTGTGAATTTCCTTCGTTCTATCCAGATAGAACTGCAAGGCTCTTTATTTCTAGGGAATGAAGGGTACGCTTTCCTTCATTCTGGAAGTTTGCAAAGTAGGTAGGAAGGACTAAAGGTTGATTTAGAAGGAATTCTGAGACAACCTTAGGCAGGAACTTAGGATGAGTCCTAAGAACTACTTTGTCCTTGTGAAATACAGTATATGGGGGGGTTCTGTGACCAAGGAGTGTATTTCAGATACCCTACGAGCAGAATTAATGGCCACCAGAAATGCCGTCCTCCAAGTGAGGAATTTCAACTCGCAAGTAGCTAGAGGCTCAAAAGGCTTACGAGTGAGCATGTCTAGCACAGGTTTAATGTCCCAAGCTGCAACTGGATGTCTGATAGGTTGTTTGATATGCAGAATCCCTTTAAGAAACCTATTAACTACAGGCAGCTGAGCCAGTGACATGGAGAGTACTGGCTCATGATATGCCAAAATTGCACAAAGATGAACTTTGATTGTGGAGTATTGGAGACCTGTGTTTGAGAGGTCTAAGAGATACTCCAACACTTTATTTGGTGGGCAGGAAAAAGGATTCCAAGAGGATTTTGCACACCAGATAGAGAAAAGCATCCATTTAGCTGTGTAGGTCTTTCTGGTGGCTGACTTGCGTGCAGCCAAAAGAATACCCGAAACCCTATAAGAAACATTAAACCGATTCACCTCTATCTCCTCAGGAGCCAAGCGTGGAGGTGACAGGACCTCAGATTGGGATGGACTACAGGGCCCTGGATCAGAAGGTTCATCTGAAGGGGAAGTGGTTTTGGAGAGGTTTCCGATAGTCTGCTGATTAGGGGAAACCAGATCTGACAAGGCCAGAATGGGGCAATGAGAATCATTCTGCCCCCTGAGCCTCCAGTTTGAGCAGCACCCTCTGAATCAGGGGAAGAGGAGGAAATGCATATAGAAAGCGTTTTTTCCACTGCAGCCTGAATGCATACTGACAAAAAATGCCAGGTCATGGATTTCTGGAGCAGAAGAGAGGCAGTTTTGCGTTGAGTGGGGATGCAAAAAGGTCCAGGTCCGGAGTTTCCCACTCTTTGAAGAGTGACTGAATGATGCTTAAGTCGAGAGACCACTCGTGAGGATCTGACTCCATTCTGCTGAGGCAGTCTGCCAGCTCGTTTTGTACTCCTGGCAGGTAAGCTGCCTGAATCAGAGCCTTGTGCTCCAGGCACCATTCCCATACTCTCATTACTTCCCTGCATAATGGGTAAGAGTGTGCACCACCCTGTTTGTTGATGTAATACATCACTGCCTTGTTGTCCGTTTGAAGGAGAATGTTCTTGTGACAGAGTATGTCCTTCAAAGCTTGGACTGCATAGAGGACGGCTCTCATTTCCAGGACATTTATGTGAAGTTGAGACTCATCCTGAATCCACATAACCTGGGTGTGGAGATCCCGGCAGTGAGCTCCCCAACCCATCAGGGATGCATCCGTGGTAATGGAGATCTGATGATCCAGAGGGATGAAGGGATATCCTTCCAGAAGATTGTCCTCCTGAGACCACCAGGTGAGTGACCTCTTCAGAGGTTCCGTCACCTTGATGAGAAAGGACTGAGGGTGAGTGGCTGGGGACCACCGAGTACTGAGCATCCACTGAGAGATTCTCATGTGGAGATGAGCCAAAGGTACAGTGAACACAGAGGATGCCATGAGACCCAGCATTTGTTGCATCGAGAGAGCTCGCACTGAACTGTGTTCTCTGATGAAGTGGGTAATCTGTAAGATATTGCTCCTTCTGTCCTCGGGAAGAAAAAATTACTCACCTGTAGTAATCTTATTTCTTCCCAGGGATCCCTTTAAGTCAGCACTGCCCTGGAGCCAAATAGAATGCTATGCTGATTATGGAATGTTTAGCTTGTGTATTCATTTTCAAACAGCCCTATTCTAACCACCTGGATTCTACCTCAGATTTCTGTGAAGCCTGCAAAGAGGCCGTGATATATATAGAACCATTAATAATTAGGAAGGTAATGGCCAACAGGTCCATAAAAAGAGAAGTAATAGGCCAAGAAAGGGCCAATAAAAACAGTAAATAAGGAGTCCTCTTTTCTGAGCCAGATGTACCCTTAGAAAAGAACCTACCAGCTAAGTATTAGAAAATGTGACAGTAGATGACATACACATCATACTGAGAGAGAGCGCAGCTGTAGAGTATTTTTCTGAGATTATAAGTGGAGGACCAGGGAAGGGGAGTAATAATATTAGTGGATCCCTGGGAAGAAAAGATTTCTACAGGTGACTAATATTTTCTTCTAACCCCAGGAATCCACTATTATTATTACTCTTTGCAGACTATGCAGCAGTACCACTAGGAGGTGGGCAGAATCTATATAGGAAAAACACTCTGCAAAACAGCCCTTCCAAAATTGGCATCACTCCTGGCCTGGGTATCCAGGCTGTAATGCTTAGTAAAGGTGTGGACTGATCTCCAGGTAGCTGCTTTACAAATTTCCAAAAGAGGAACATCTCTAGCAGTTGCAATGGTGGTAGCTGTACCCCTTGTGGAATGGGCCCAAAAACCTGAAGGAGGGACCTTGCTCACCTTTGTATAGCAAAACTGAATACACTGGACTATCCTTCGAGATACAGTCCTCTTTGAAGCAAGAGATCCCTTACTTACTTCCCCATTGGTAAGGAACAGTTGTTGCTTGCTCTGCCTATGATCCTTAGTATTGACTATATAATAGCGCAATGCTCTCTTCACATCCAAACTATGCAGCCTACGCTCACCAGAACTGGCGTGTGCTGTAAAGAATACCGGTAGGGTAATAGACTGATGGGGCTCATAACTCATTTATCCTCGTAGCAGAGGTAAGTGTCACAAGGAAAACTACCTTCCAGGTAAGGAATTTTAGCTCTGCAGTAGCTAAAGGTTCAAATGGCATGAGCATAAGCTGGGCTATGCAAATGTTGAGGTCCCAAGCTGGCACTGGTTCCCTGGAAGATTAATTGCTTGTAAGGAGGCATTTATGGAGTAAATCAGGCTCCATATTTTCACTGCCTCTGTGCATAGTGGAGTGGATCTTGTCCCTCCTTGCATGTTGTTACAGTACATTGTGGTGGTATTGTCTGTTCTAACCTAAACCACTTTTCCCTTTATAAGATGAGCGAAAGCCTGAATGGCCAGGTACACTGCTCTCAACTCTAAGAGATTTAAGTGCAGAAGTGACTCTGCAGCACTCCAGAACCCATGAACTGTGTGGTCCCCAAGGTAGGCACCCCATCCATGGAGAGAGGCATCTGTTATGAACACCAAGGAGGGGAGTTCTTGCAGGAAAGGAACCCCTTCCCTTAGGTTGTCTGGATCCTTCCACCACTGGAGGGCCTGTAGAAGACTTTTTGTTACAGGGATTAGTTTTGAAAGTGGATCTCATCTCTGTGACCAATGGGCCCTGAGGTGAAACTGAATGTCCCTCATTTGGGAATCTGGCACCCATGACTATGCTTGTTGCTGCAGCCATGTGTCCTAACAGCTGTAAAAACTGAGTTGCTGGTTTTGGCCTGCCCAGGATGAATGAGTTTGCTAGAAGCTGAATAGCCTGTACCAAGGCCCCTAGAATTCTGCGGCTGCGGAATTTTGTGCAGAACTTGCAATCTACCGCAGAACTTCTGTGGTGCCGCAGAATTCACTCTTCTTGGTGACTTTTTATTAATATTTCTGTTTATCCATAGAATCCGTTTCCCTTCCCCTCTTTTTATATCCAAAACCCCCACTATATGCTCAGAATGTGATGTTATTGTTATAACATCATACATTAGCTAATGAAATGGCTGCATTCTGCAACAGAAATGAACAGTCACTTATCTACCACAGCTTCCACTGCCAGACACGGTGGCACAGCACATCATGCATGGTGATATCTGCTCAACCTGAACTACAGCCTAATACAATTTTCAGTCTTACATTATTGCACTGGGGCCAACTTAAACAAAACCTTGTCAATAGCACGGACCTGTTACATCCGTACCTCACTTTGTACAAACCTATTTGTGCCTTTAAGGTACAGAGATGCCATCTGAAATGAGCAACTGGTAAAATGAATTTAACTGCCATTTTTAAGAAAAATAAAGTAATTATGCTCAGAAAAGTGAAATATAATAATATGTAAACCTGTTGAAAGAATAGACCTGTTAAATAAATAATTGCACTGTATGCATTTTTGCCAGGGTTACTGATTACATATTGTCATTGGTTGATAGAATCACCTAAAAGCTATGGAGAAATGTTATGTGCAGTGACAGCTGTTGGGCCAGAGGGTAGCATGCTGTGTTTCTGTGCCGGCAACTCAGGTTCAGAGATTAGCTCTGGGAGCTGGCTGGGCAGCACAGGGATTGGTGGAACACATCACTGCTCAGAGCCTGGGAAGGTATGGTGCAGTGTTCTGTCACATGGTGGACACATTGTGATGGGCTGGAGAGCTCTATCTCACTATCGGTTTACATGCATGTCATGGCCTGATGGTGTTACGAAGTGTGTCAGGGAAAGCAGGTTGTCATGAAAAATGAGTTTTGCAATAACTCCTCTATTCCATTTCCAATAGGACCTGTATGAATGAGGATGCATATATATATATATATACACATATACACACACACATACAATATCTCTGTCTCTCTCATCACACACACACACACACATATTTGTATGTATGTTACAGATTGCACATAAATATATAAGTGATACACAATGGGAACCTCATAAGTGGTGTAGAAAGCACATACAAATATGTAAGTGATAGACAGTGGAAACCTCATTAGTGGGATAGATAGCATGCATATAAAAATACATTATTTATCACATAAGATCCCCTCTGCATATCTCTTTTATGCAACAGGCTAAGACCTTAAGGGAGAGACATTTGTTTTGCTTTTTTACGCATAATATTATTTTTATAAGTCTGTTATTTTTGAACTAGTGTTACTGTGCTTTCCACCATCCCTGATTGCTATAACCACTGTCATGTAAGTGAAGTCAGGATGACAAGCTGACACTGTGATGTGGTTGGTTGTTAGTGCCGCAGAAGTTCCGCAGAAATTACAAACCACCGCCGCAGAAGTTCTGCGGCAAATGGTAGTCTTGCCGCAGAACTTGGTCCCACTGTGCCGCAGAAAAGTAGGGGCCCTGGCCTGTACCCTTTCCAAGGGAAGGAAGGTCTTTCCCAGAATTGTATTGAGTTCTGCCCCTAAGAACTACAATACTTGGACTGGGGTGAGAACTAATTTTTTTTAATTTAGAAGAAACCCCAGGGAGGAGAGAACACCTTGAGCTAGCAGTAAGTGTTTTGACACTTGTTGGGATTTTCCTACAATCAGCCAGTCATCCAGATAAGGAAAAACTGTGACACCCAGTTTTCTGAGATGTGCCACTACTACTGCTATGCACTTTGTGAACACCCTTGGTGCAGCGGTAAGGCCAAAAGGAAGTGCTGAGAACTGGTAGTGCCTGAGGGGAGGAGCGTGAACCTGAGATATCTTCTGTGTGATTCTCTGACAGGGATGTGAAAATATGCATCTTTTAAATCCAGAGAGGCCAACCAGTCCCCTTTTTGTAGTGTTGGCAGAATTATTGCCATTGTGACCATTTTGAATTTGGGTTTGACCAAATACTTGTTTAGACGTCTGAGGTCTAGCATAGGCCGCCACTCTCCAGACTTTTTTGTTGTTAGGAAGTACTTGGAGTAGAACCCTTGCCCTCTTTGATTGTGTGGAACAGGCTCGACTGCTTTTATCAATAATAAGTTTTTTACCTCCTGCTCCAGCAGCTCTATTTGTGATGGAGGAACTGATGCAAAATGTTTTACTTTGAGAGGGAAGGGTCTTTAAACAAAGGGAGAGACCCTGACCCACTATTTCCAGGACCCACCTGTCTGATGTTATTTTTGACCAGTCCTGAAAATAGTGGGAAAGCCTGCCCCATACTGGATGTGGAGAGACAGCCTGAAGGGAAGAGTCAGAGATTCTGCTTTTGCTGTTGTTGAGGTTGGGTAGAATGGGACCCTCTGAGGGAGCCCCTTCTGCCCCTGGCCCTGTAGAAACCCATCTGGTGGGGTTGGTACTGTATCTGCGGAGCAGCCTGCACCTGAAAGAAAGGTTTTCTAAAAAAAGTAGACCTGTCTCTGCATCCCCTAGAATAAGAAGTGGAGGGAGAAGGTTTGTCTCTGGTGGAATTACTTCGGAAAGCAGCCTTGTATTCGTCTACTTTCTTCATGTAGGTTTCGGTTTGTGTACCAAAAAGGGAATGGCCCTCAACTGGGAAATCCATTGCTTTGGTTTGAGTGTCCTGGGTGAGGTTAGTAGCCCTCAGCCAGGCAAACCTTCTCATGACAATAGTACCAGCCAAATATCTGGCAGCAGTGTCATTTGTATCTGCTGCCATCTGGAATTGGTATTTGGAAGCCTCCAAACCCATTTTGACTGCCTCTAGTAATTCAGAAACAGTGAGAGGGATTTGCCTCTGCATTATCCACCACAGACTGCCATAAAGCCTTTTGGTAGAGAGCAGCATAGGCCTGATAAGTGGCTTGCCTGGTAGCAAGGGGTGCTGAAAGGTACCCCCTCTTAGCCATACTGTCCACCTTTCTGGAGTCTTTTTCAGGTGGATGAGAAGACAAGGGGGGTTTGGCCTTCTCACAGGCTGCCTGCTGCACAATGCCCTGATGATCTGAGTGGCTGAATAAAAATTCAGCACCAGATCTCTCCAGTTGGTACTTTTTGTCACATTTTTTATCAATAGGTGTGACAGTCTAGGAGGGGAACCAAAGCGTCGTGGTTCCGGCGACGGCGTCAGGTGAGTCAGATGAGTCTCTTTGCAGATGACTTGAAACTGGGGTGGTGGATGGGGAGGAGGGAAGGGTGGCCCTACAGGGGGACCTGGAGGCTCTGGAAAGATGGTCTAGAAAGTGGAAGCTGCGGTTCAATGCAGGGAAATGCAAGGTACTCCACCTGGGGGCCAGAAACCCAGGCCAAGTTTACACCCTGGGGGAATGCTACAAGTCTCGATGGCTGAGAGGGACCTGGGGGTGGTGGTGGATGTCAAGATGAACAACTCTGAGACTTGTAGGAGGGCAGCAGCCAAGGCCAACAGGATGCTGGGATGCATCGCTAGGGGGATCACCTCCAGAAGGAGGGAAGTGATACTCCCTCTGTATAACTGCTCTTGGTGAGGCCGCACCTTGAGTACTGCGTGCAGTTTTGGAGGCCACACTTAAAGAGGGACATTAACCTCCTGGAGAGGGTCCAGAGGAGGGCAACCAAAATGATTTGGGGCTTGGGGACAGGACCTGAGGAGGAGGCTCGAAGAGCTAAATATGACACATTGGAAGAGAGAAGGGACCGGGGACATGATAGAGGTCTTAGGTACATGAAGAGGGTAAATAGGGAGGAACAGTCAGGGTGCTTGAAGGAAGGAGGAAGGGGCCACTAGAGGCATGGGTGGAAGCTGGAGGAAGATTCAGGGAGAAAGGAGGAGGTGCTACTTCACTGAGAGGGTGGTGGAGCCATGGAATGCACTGCCTGGGGGCTGGTGGAGGCAGAGACAGTGGAGGGGTTCAAGAGGGGTGGGACAGGTACAGGGGAAGGGTTCTGGAAGCAAAATCCAATGCAGCAAGAATATCTGGAACTGGGAAGGGAGAAGCCAGAGAAGGCGAGGGGGACAGCAAGGTCAGCACCCAGGTTGGGGACTGACCAAACGAGCAGACATGAAAGACCGTTAGGCCTATTCTGCTGGCATTTTAGTATGTTAATGTTAGTCTGAGGAGCTTTTAAGATTTTCAGAATGTCTTTTCTGTAAAATTTATAAAGAGGAAGGAGAAGTTGATTTGAGGGTGTTAACCCCATTAGTTCCACATATTGAACCTCTTCTTCATCCTGCACTCCCTCAGTTGTCTGGAGGTCCAGAGTTTCCACCATTTTCTTGATAAAAGAAGAATGGGAGGAAAAATCCTATGAAGGCCTAAGAGGGGAACCAAAGCGTTGCTCCGGTGACACATCAGGCCCTGTTCCTTCCTCCTCCTCCTCCTCATCAACTTCACCACCCATAGTGGAAACAGGCACCAGGGGGATAGCAGCAACAGTATATATATATATATATATATATATATATTTTAAACTCAGCTTTATTGAGGCATTCAGCATTAGACATGCAAAATCATCAGCACCATATGACTATAATACATTCAGCAACTTAAGATACAGTACAAACAGCCAGAATAAGAGATGAAGCTACAAATCATACATTTCCATGGGATAGTTTCTTCTTGTAACTGACACAATGTATGTAACATTATATCTGACTTATCTCAAGCCAATTGTCCGACCTAATAATATTTTATAAGAAAGACTGATAAAATTGAGCATAAGGGTCGATTTAACTTCTCTTTCCATTTGAATGCCAATGGTCTAAAAGACATATGTATTAACAAAAAGGGAAAATTAAAGCATGTCCTCTATATTGTGAGCCTCACCAACATGGCCCCTGGTTGAGCTGTGTACAACCCATATCCCCCCACCCCACCCCACATACTACCGATCTTTCTTCATTATGTGTTGAGTCCGTTTATCTCCACCCTTCGATTCCTGTCCAGGAGAATCCTCCCCAAAAGAAGGATGATCATTCTCCCTTGAGAGACCAAACTATGTCCCTTCTACCAATTAAGTTATCCCCTCCTATCTTTTATTGTCATTTCGTATCCTCAAATGAAAGCACCCAATTTTCCCATCCCCTCAATCTCTCAATGTGCTGCCCCGTGGTGAGTCGTCATCTGGCCGCAAGTTGCTCCATTTGAACTACATCTTTCATCCGATTAACCCATTCTCCTTAAGTTGGGGATACCTCTGATAACCAGTTACCCATAATATACAGTCCTCCTGCTTCTTTGGAGAGGTGCAGCACTGTCCTAGAAATTCTAGGCTTTTTAAAACTCCATATAAACCGAGAGATTGCCTTATTAATCTTGGTCCAGAATTCCTTTCGGATGAGGATAGGGAGATTCTGAAATAGAAACAAGATACGGGGTAAAATATTCATTTTTACAACATAGAAACATAGAATTTGACGGCAGATAAGGACCACTTGGCCCACCCAGTCTGCCCATTTTCCTACCTAACAGATAAGCTGCGGATCCTGGATAACCAACAGCTTACTTTCTCTTACCCCCACTAGGACTGCCTTATGTCTGTCCCATGCATTCTTGAATTCCTCCACTGTTCTTGACTCCACAACCTCCTCAGGGAGGCTGTTCCATGCATCTAGCCCTCTCTGTGAAAAATACTTCTCACATTACCTCTAGGCACGTCCCCTCTATCTTCAAATTGTGCCTCCTTGTTCTTGCATCTCTTTTTCTGAAATATACTACCCTCTTGGACTTTGTTGATTCCCTTGAGGTACTTGAAGTTTCTATCATGTCCCTCTCTCCCTTCTTTCCTCAAGAGGTATATTAAGCTCCTTTAGTCTTTCTTCATGATGTCTTCTGGTGCAGACCATACACCATTTGGTTGTCCTCCTCTGGACAGCCTCCACTCTGTCTATGTCTTTGGGATATGGGGTCTCCAGAACTGCACACAGTACTCAGATGGGGTCTCACCAACTGTCTGTACAGAGGGATAACAACTTCCTGTTTTCTACTATTGATGCCTCTTCCTATGCATCCCAGTATCCCCTAGCCTTCTTACTGCCTTCCTCACATTCTTGCCCACCTTTAGGTCATCTGATATAATTACCCCAGGTCCTTTCCATTTTACTGTTGTCAGTATCTCACCCCCATTGTGTACGCCTCCCTGGGTTTTTGTTTCCCATGTGCATTACCTTGCACTTCTTTGCATTGAATCTGAGCTGCCATACATTTGACCATTCCTCCAACCTTGCCAACCCTTCATCCTTTCCACTCCATCTGTGTATCAACCCTGTTGCAGATCTTTGTGTCGTCTGCAAAGAGACATACTTTTCCTTCCAGTTCCTCTGCAATGTCACTTATAAAGACATTAAAAGGACCGTCCCCAGTACTGAACCCTGAGGTACCCCGCCAGTAACCCTCCTTTCTTCACTGTGTACTTCATTTACTCACCCTCTGCGCCCTGTTGTTCAGCTAATTTTATCCAGGCTACCACCTTGAGACCCACCCAAGGCTGGCTAACTTGTATTAATCTTTGTGTGGGACTGTATCAAATGCCTTGCTAAAATCTAGGTAGGCCATGTCCACAGCCCCTCCCTGGTCTACTACTTTGGTCACCCAGTCAAAGAAATCTATTAGATTCATCTGACACGACCTTCCCATCATGAATCCATGCTGCCTTAGGTCCTGTGCCCCACTGGCCTCTAGGTACTCAACAATTCTTTCCTTCAGAAGTGATTCCATCATTTTCCCTACCACTGAGGTCAAACTAACTGGTCTGTAGTTTCCTGCATCTGTCCTGCTCCCACTTTTGTGAAGAAGAATCACATCTGCCCTCCTCCAGTCCTCGGGTACCACCCCATCCTCCCATGATTTGTTAAACAGAGTAGTCAGCGGTGTCACTAGTTCTACCCTTAGTTCTTTTAGAATTCTTGGGTGAATCCCATCAGGCCCCATTGCTTTGTCCACCTTCAATTTTATTAGTTCTTTCAGAACCCTTTCTTCTGTAAATGGACTGTATGCACCCCATCTTTAGAGTGTTTCTCTTGTTTGGTTTGGTGCCTCCCCTCCTCTTCCTTTGTAGATACTGAGAAGAAATATTCATTCAGTATCCCTGCTTTTTTAAGCATCACCTCTACCCACATTCTCTCCCCTTTATTAAGCCTCAGTATCCCTCCTTTGGTCTTTCTTCACTCCCTAATGTACCTATAAAAGGTCTTATCCCTTCTTAACAGAATTGGCTATCCTTTCCTTGGTTTGGGCCTTTGCTATGCTGACTGCCTCCCAGCCTCTTTCTGCTTTAACTGATAAAGTTCTCTGTCCTGCTCCTTCTGTGTTTCCTTATATTTCCTGAATGCTATCCTTTTCTTCTTAACCTTCCCTGCCACCTCTTTTGAGAACCATACGTTTTTTTCCTTCGTTGTGTTTTATTGATTTGCTTTACAAAGGCTTGTTGCCTCTGTGATGGCTGTTTTGATTACCCCCATTGTTCCTCCACTCCTCCTTCTTGCCTGTTTGCTAGTGCTTTTCTGAGGCACTCTCTCATTTTCCCAAAGTCAGCCCTCCTAAAGTCCAATACTCTTGCTTTTGCATGGCTTGACTGTATGGCTGTGTTTATCGTGAACCACACTGTTTGGTGGTCGCTTGTTCCCAGATGGCTACCCACTTCTAAATCTGAGATTCTTTCTCCATCCCCATTTGAGAGTACCAGGTCTAAGATTGCTCTCTCCCGAGTGGGTTCCAATACTAGCTGTCTGAGGCATGCCCCCTGTAGGGCATCAAGAATGGCCCTGCTCTTGGATGTGCCTGCAGCAAAGGTGCTCCAGTTAACATCTGGCATATTCAAGTCCCCCATCAACAATATCTCCCCTTTTTCTGCCATTCTAAGGAAGCCTTCTATCATTTCCTTGTCCATTCTCTCCCCCTGAGATGGGGGTCTGTATACAACCCCCATGCGGATTGTGGTGCCATTTCCTGTCTCCAGGGTGACCCAGAGTGCCTCATCTGCTCCCTGTTTACTCTTTAGTTCTGTTGCTTTGATCCCTTCCTTTACATGAGAGCTACTCCTCCTCCCTCTTTACCCTCCCTGTCCCTCCTGTAGATTGTGTATCCTGGTATGTTGACATCCCAGTCATGGTTCTCTGTGTACCATGTTTCTGTGACTGCCACAATATCCAGGCAACCCTCTTCCATCAAGGCCACTAGTTCAGGGAGCTTGTTACACAGACTACAGGCATTGGTACTCATCACCCTCCACTTTTTGATAGCCTTACCCCTTTTAGCCCCATTCCTGTCCTTACTGCCTTTGCCTTTTTTTACATTTACCTCTGTTCTGCTCCCTAATAACTTCTCTACCTTGGTGTTTACCTCACTAATTACCATGTTTTGTGGGGGGAGGTTGGGATTTCCCTGCTCCTTTTCAGTGCCTCCCCCCTTGGCTAGTTTAAATGCTTGCCAATGAAGCATTTAAACCTCTCACCTAGGATCCTGGTTCCCCCCGGACAGATGCAGACCATCACACCAGTATAGGTCTGCATCCCTCCAGGTGGCTCCCCAGTCCCCAGTGAAGCCAAAACCCTGAGCTCCACACCAGTTTTTCAACCACTCATTGAATTCCCTGGTGAGAGTGCCTAGCATCACCCTTGCCATGACAGGCAGCACCTCCAAGAAGGTTACTGTATGCGCTTATTGTCTAAGGCCCTCCCAACTCTACAAACTCCTCTTGCACTGCTCTGATCCCATTTAGCCAGGTCATTTGTCCCCAGGTGGACAATGACATCCAGCTCCCTCCTTGTGCAGCTCCTCCCACGATCCTGAGGATTCGCTTCCTGTCCCTCCAAGCCGTGGGTGCCAGGAAGGCACCCACCTCCCTCTCCTCTTCCTCCCCATTTCTACCCCCCTAATGATTGAGTCCCCACCAAGAGTTGTTTCCTTCCCCTGTAGGTCCCATGCCACCCTCCTGTGGGTCTCCTTTGTGAAGGTTCCCAGCATCCTCCTTGGTCTCACTGCAGGTGCCTCCATAGAGGAACCACTATCACCAGAAGAGTGAATGAATTGTGGAGAGGTACAGCTGGAGGGATGCAACTTTGTTCCACCACCCTCTCCCTCCTGAGCCTACCCTGGTCCAGCCTCTCCTCTTTCCTGGCAACCTCTGAGGTAGTGGCATTGGCCCTGGTGGTCCCTGGGTGGGGGAAGAGGTTTCACGAATCCTAGCCAGGTCAGCCTGGAGACGGGCAACCTCCTCTCTCAGACCAGAGAGGTGCCTGCAAATAGGGCAGTATCACAGCCTCCAGAATGTCTCCTGGAACACTGCCGCCCCACAGCCATTGCACTGCACCACTCCTATCATGTCTTATTTTGTGTCCCCTCTACTGTTTCTCTGTATTCTTACTCTCTCCTCTCCTTACAACTTTCACCCTTCCTGTTCTGGGAAGGCAACTTCCTATCTTCTTCAGTAGCCTCCTTCTTCCTTGCTTAATGTCAGACCACCAGCAGCTGGGGGGGAGAGTGAGCTACTTTTTTCCTTTAGGGTTGACAAAACCAATGTTTCTCTATGATCCTTCCCTTCCAACTGCCAAACAGGAAGTTCCTATTGACAGTCAAATCCAGTGGCTATAAAAGTAGAACTGGCTTTGGTGAGATGGAGGACAATTAGTAAGAAAAAGGCTAGCAACAGGAAGTTGTAATTTGAGTCACTTTTTTATAGTGTCTAAGCCACACCCCAGTTAAGCTCTCTTCCTCCTACTGGTTTAGCAAAGTCAGCTGATACAGTACCCTTCCAGCACAGAACACACACTGACTTTCCTTCTTTTCTTTCTTTTTTTTTTAAACACTAAATAATACCCCTTCTACTTCTAATAAAGTATCTGTCTACTTAATCTCAACAGACACTGACTCCTGCTGAGATATACGTTTTAAATTAATAAGAAAATGTAGCTTCTTTTTTTTTAGTTAGCTGCTTTCTGCTCTACAAGCAAGGCTAGCAACAACCTCTATGTAGCCCACTAACGATAGAGGGAGAAGATGCCACCTTGCCAGATCTTGCTCAATTGTCCCCGATAGCACCTCATAGTTAGCTGTCAAAATTTTCCCAAGATTAATGAGGATCTGGATGCCCAGATATTTAATTTCACTGTGGGGGCCCACTTAAATGGGAACTCACTTTTAAAGCATACTGTAGGGGCGCCACTCACCAATGGGACCTCCGACTTTGATAGATTAATTTTATAGCCTGAGATTTTACTAAATGAATGTAACAGCTCCATGAGAGGGGGAAGGGAGGATTCTGGGGAGGATAAATAAAATATGGAATCGCCTGCATATAAAGATAGTTTTTGTTCGAGTCCCCTACCATGATGCCTCTGATTTCCAGAGTTTGATGGACCCTGGCCGCCAACTGCTCCAAGCTAATTGCAAACAGGACAGGTGATAGTGGGCAGCCTTGTTGAGTTCCCCGAAAGATATCAAAGGGATCTGAACTAATGCCATTAAGTCTCACCATTGCCTTAGGATTAGAATAGAGTCTGTTAAATGTCTGTATGAATTTGGGGCCGAAATTCATCCTTTCCATGGACGTTTTTAGAAAATGCCAATTTACCCTATCAAATGCTTTTTCGGCATCCATGGATATTGCTAGCTGGAACTGCTGACTAGATTCATGAGATGAGACAATATTCAGTAATCTCCGAATATTATCAGTGAGGTACCTGCCAGAAATAAAACCAGTCTGGTCCTCATGGATAATGTAAGAAATCTCCATCTGAAGCCATCTCGCCAACAGGCCAGTAAATATTTTAAGATCTACATCGAGTACAGATATGGGTCTATATGACCCACAGGATAGTGGGTCTTTACCTTTTTATACAAGACTGAAATAAGGGCTGTTTTCCAGGATTTAGGCATTATCCCTCCCTCTCCGTCTGCGACTTCTCTACATACTTGTAAAAAGGGTGGAAGCAACAGATCTTCAAATTCTTTAAAAAATTCTGAGGGGAACCCATCTAATCCAGGGGATTTATGACTTTTAAGCAATTTAATCTGTTCTTTGAGCTCTCCTGGTGTAATCTCGGCTTCCAAATTATTCCTTGAAGTTCCCAGGAGAGATTGGAGGATTGTATGATGTAAAGAAATATCTGTGTGTTCAATCATGTTTGAGGTTTGTACTTGGGTATATAGATCTCTATAATATTGTGCAAAAGTCTCTAATTTTTTCTGACTGGCTATGAATGATACCCTCTCTCTTATGGTCTCCTATTTTAAGAATTAGTCTGCTGGTCTGCTGAAGTCTCAGAGTGGCTGCTAGAAGTTTCCCTGCCCAGTTACCTCCCTCATAATATTGCTGACAAACCCGTCTGAATACACCTTACAGCTGCTGGGTCAAAACCCTGTCTAGCTCCTGTTTGGCCCTCTCTAATTGTTTCTTGGTATCAGGATGCAATTAAATTTTATGTTGGAAATCCAACTCTGCTATCTCAATTTGAAGATTCTGTATTCTGAGGGAATGTTTTTTCCTCTTCCCTGAAGCATATCTAATAATTGCCCCTCGTAGCCAAGCCTTAAGGGTATCCCATCGAATGGAGTGGGCAGTTTGACCATCTGCATTCAGGTCCAAGAACTCCTGAACTGATTCTCTAACATATATTTTAAAATTAGGGTTATTTAAAAGACCAATTTTTTTTTTTTTTATTTATTTCAAGAAATTGGATTTACAAACCTTTGAGTCAAAGACTCATTTACAAAGGTACCTCGTCACAGTGAGGGGAGACAACATATTTGTGAAGCAAGACAGTGGAGAACAATACAGGTGAGATACAGAAGAGTATACAAAGCAAGGCATTTCAGAGAGCAAAAAAGATGCAGGATACACACGAGCATAAAAATTAAGCTATTTAATGTCCCAGTGGAGCACTCAGGTTACAGTGCGTGTTGTACAGACTACAACAAGCTATTTTAAGTGGACTAATGCATATGTCATGCTGTAAGAGGCAGATTGGTTCAGGACGGTGCACTTGGAAAGTCTTACAAGGGGCATTTACAGCTCCGAGTGTCAATGAGGTGTTTGCGTAGGGCAACTCTGAAAGGTCCGATTTTGGGGATGTTTGAAATGTGCGAAGGGAGGGAATTATACCAGGAAAGTGCTCTGTAGTGGAAGAACATTTGCGCGAGTGAGGTCCTGGCTCTGGACACCTGGAAGGTGGCTTTGGTAGTATTGCGGGTGACGACTGAGTGGGAGGCCCGTTGAAGGGGTGCAGTGACTCCTGGGGGGCAGAGCTCAAGTAGAGCCTTTTTTGCCAGTATACAGGTGTGGTATTGCAGTCGTTCATCGAGAGTGAGTATGTTTGAGGCGGAGTAGAGCTGGCATGTGAGAGTTCTGCTGGAGGCACCAGTGAGGAGCCTGCAGGCTTTGTTAATAGAGGTCTGGACTTTGGTGAGGGCAGTGGGGTCAGTAGCTGCATAGATAGGGAGTCCATAATCAACCAATGACAGGATGGAGGAAGTGATAGCCAGCCGTAGGGCAAACTCAGGGAGACAGTCTTTGTGGCAGTAGAGGAGTCCAATCTGGGCATTCATGGCAGAGGACAAGGAGTTATGATGGACATGGAAGGAGAGAGTTGAGTCAAAAGTGATGCCCAGGTATTTGTATGTTGATACCTGTTCAAGGGTGTGGAGTGTACTGGGGAAGATGCGAAGGGGAGCATTTCTGGAGTTATTTTGGTGGTGTGCAAAAATCACAGATTTCATCTTCTTGAGGTTCAGAACCAGACGATGGTCGAGGAACCATTTTTCAGCTTGGGTGAAGGTGAGTTGCAATGCACTCTGGAATGTGAGTGGGTTGTGGTGGGAGGCGATGAGGACTGCGTCATTGGCGTATAGAAGCATTTTGGGTTTCCAGGAGCTGGGGAGGGTGCTTAAAAAGAGACTGAACAATGTGGGGCCCAGGATGGAGCCTTGAGGAACCCCGGAGCATACAGAAAGGGCCGTTGATAGGATACCATTTAATTTGACCCATTGGGATCTATCTCTGAGGTAGCTGGAGAACCAGGCCAGTGGGCCAGATGAGAAGCCCAGCTGACGTAGGGATTCAAGCATTAGTGGGTGGCAAAGACTGTCAAAGGCCTTGGATAGGTTAATGAACACTGCCCCGGCGATCTCCCCAGTATCAAGTGCAGAGTGTATTTGGTGGGAGAACTCCACTAGGGCTATAGTGGTGCTGTTACCAGGGTGGAAGCCATGCTGCTCTGAGCACAGTATGTTGTATTTGGATAGATAATCCACAAATTGAGTGGACACTATTATCTTCGGGGCTTTCGGGGGGGGGGATGGAGATAGGTCTGCAATTGTTTGGTGATGTGCAGTCTCCATTTTTATGGATGGGGTAATTTCAGCCAATTTCCATGCACTTGGGAATTGGCCGAGGCACAGGGATCGGTTAAGAAGGTCAGTGATGGGGGCTAACATGACATCAAGTGTTAGGCAGAGTATCCTGGAGTCAAGGGTTGTGGGAGGAGAGGGCTTTTGTGAGGAGTGGCTTGGCGTCACGGGCGGAGATAGTCCTGAAGAGAAATGGGGGATGGGAAATAGCTAGGTGGTTAGCTGCAGGGATGGGTCAAAGAAGTGGGCAGGAAAGACTGCACTTAGGTCAGAAAATGTGTTGAGGCAGTCAGCAACATGTGATAGGTCAGTATTAATTGTGCCATTGATAACCATCTGGGAAGGGAGGGAGTGGGTCTTCCCATTAAGCTCCATTATGTTATCCCAGAAGGCTCGGGCAAAGCCCCAGGATGAGGTCAAGGCGGTTTAATAGCGACTGGCCTTGGCTTGTCTTATGGCCCAGGTGCATTGGTTGCGAGCAGCATTATAGGCTTCCCTGTCAGCTGTCCTGCCAGACTCAACAGCAATGTGCCACAGGTTATCTTGCTGCTTCAGTTGCTGGATCAGAGAGGAGGAAATCCAGGCAGCATTGTCTCTCTTGAAGCGGGCATTGGTGACTGGGGCAAAGATGTAACAAGCCTTGCAGAAGGTACTGGTGAGGAAGGCTAGGGCAGTATCTATATTCGTAGCGAGGGAGATCGGGGACCAGTCGAACTGAGCAAGGTACTGCTTTAGCTTATTAAGGCCCCTGGGGCGGAAACAGTGACGGGGGTGGCTTTGTACGCAGGCTTGAGTGTGGGGGAGGACCAGAAGCAGAGAATTGGTGAGTGGTAGCTAAGGGAGTTGGCTAAGATGTTTACAGACTCTTTTTTGTGTGGGTGATTTGTGAGTACTATATCTAGGAGGGAGCTGGTCCCGCTTGATTGGTTAAATCTGGTGGGACGAGTGACTAGTTGAGATAGATCAAGGGCTGTGAAGTTGTCCTTAATGTGTGTTGTAGTGGAGCCAAGCCAGTTTATGTTGAGGTCTCCTAGGACGAGTTGTTCAGCCTTGTGTGGCAGGGTAGAGAGATAGTGAGAGAGCGGATAGCTAGACTTTGTGCCCACGGGGGTAAGTAGGTGGTGGTGAGGTAAAGAGGGCCATGGCCCGGGTCCAGGGTGATTTTTAGGGTGATGGCTTGGGCCCCGTGGTCAAGTTTGGGGGTAGGTAGCACGTGACCCAAGAGGGAGTCACATAGGTAGATTGCACACCCACAGCCACGCTTACCCACACGATCTTCTCTAAAAAGGGTGAAGCCTGGGAGGGAGACAGCAGAGTCTGGAGTTGAATGGGACAGCCAGGTCTCCACTATGGCAAGAATGTCGGGCGTGTGTTGGGAGACCCAGCACTGGAGTGCAGCCGTCTTCCTTGGGAGACTGCAGATATTCATAGAGGCAATGCGGAGGCCATGTCCAGTAGGGGGCGACGGTGGGGTAGCGGGTCCCGGTCCCGGGTTGGGGTGGGCATTCCCAGAGAGCAAGAGGAGTAAGGTGATGAGGCAGAGAAAAGGACTGCGGAGGTTATGGTATAGGAGCTTGGGCAGGTGCAAGGATCTGGGGAGGACAGTGCAGGGGATGGGTAGGGAGTTAAGGGCAGGAATGGCTAGGACAGAGAGGGACCACCTTTCACTGTGTACTGAGGGTCAGGGGGTGGACATTGGTAGTGGGTGTGGGGGGGCAGTGGGGGTGGCCCACCATGTGAGGTGCGTTAGAGGTGAGCAGAGAACAGATGGGAGGGCTAGGAGCAGTGGGGGGATGGGCCCGAGGAGGCTGTGGTTCTGGCAGGGGTGCACTTACAGTGGTGCTGGAGAGATTCTGTACAAGAACGGGGGGGGACAGGATCGTGAGGAATAAAACAAGTACAGAGAACAGTACGAGAGACATGTTGGTGTATGGGATGAAGATGAGTGTAGGCAAGCAGGATCCCCTCTAGTGTTCAAGGAGTAAAATCTGCAGGTGGTAAAGTGGGCTGATTGCTTCTGCAGCCTCACGTGACACCATGTATAAAACAGAAAGCCAACCAAGGGTGGTGGTGGGGACGGTGGGGAGCCGGCGCACAGTGCCGGCGGGGTAGACAAAGTAACCTGTGTAGCAGGCTGGCGCTGCTCCTGCAAGCACCTGTTGCAATGTCTGTACCTTTGCTTGGTCCTGGGGGGTGGGAGGCATCCTTGCGAGGCGTGTGAGGGGAGAGCAGGCACTTCCTCAGCCCTCGCGACCCTCGGAGCTTCTTTGCTTGGTCCTGGGGGGGGTGGGGGGCGTCCTTGCGAGGTGCAGTGAGGGGAGGGGCAGGCACTTGTAGGGGTAGTGGCCAGAGTAAGTTGCACTGGGGCATGGTCTGACACTGACCTCGGAGAGATTTGGCTGTGTGTTGTAAGATAAGCTCATTCCTCTTATATGAATATCAATTTGGGAATAAGTCCCATGTCTATCTGAGTAGTGCAAATAGTTTCTGTCTTGACCGTTTACCCATTTCCATGTGTCTGCCAGGCCCCACATCTGAGTCACTCTATTCAATGTTCTGCCAGGCAATCCCAACCTTGGTTTTTGTGTGCCCCCCCCCCCACCTATCTAGCACTACAGACATCACAGTATTAAAGTCATCCCCTACTACTAAAATGCTATCTGTATCATAGTGTAACAAATTGACCAAGGTATGCTTAAAAAAAACTTGCAGCCTCTCTTTCATCATTAGGAGCATATATATTAATAAAACTATACATTTGATCTCCCAATGAGGCCCTGATCTTTATAAACTGGCCGTTAGGGTCTGTCTGGACCTCTCGCACCTGCAAGGGTCATATTTTGTGGACCAAAATCGCCACACCTCGTCTATGGGGGTGCTCCACATGAGTGGATGCACAAACTGCTCTCACCCACTTATGTCGTAACTTACCATGATCTACCTCTGTGAGATGGGTCTCCTGCAGGAACATTATGTGGGCATGCAAATTAGCCAATTCTTGTAATATTTTTGGCCTTTTAATAGGGTGGTTTATACCCCAGACATTATAGGATACTATATTAATCCCCTCCATGGTAAAGAGTCCATACAATCCTAGAATCAAGAGTAAGGCCAGCCGATCAAATTCAGGCCTAGTGGAGGGGCTGGTATGCAGTTTCAAAAATGTAATTTAAAGAAGAAACAAGAACACACAATCTTAACAAATGTTTGCCACTTCAACCATCTCCCAACTGAGATTAACTTTACATAACTCTGCAAAAGAAATTGCTTCCAAGGTGACACAATTGCCCCACCATCATCAGGTGTCCTGATATAGGCGGTTGGTATTGAGGTAAACTCGGCACTAGGCTGCTCTGCCCAAACTTTTTCAGGCATGTGCAACCACAGTGGGGCCAACCGCTTCATTGCAGACAGCCCTGTTCGTCCCTCTGATACCTTCCCCCCGGCGTTTCTATATAAAGCATAAATGGGGGCTAGCAATGCCAACAACCCAAAACTTTCTTCTCTTCTCCAAGCCTTCATCCAATTAAAGTACTGGGTTCCTCCCAGTTATAAAATAAAGTATTCTATCCTCGATCAGAACCCATATTTCCCAGGCAAAACAACATTATAAAACAAGGCAGCTGTTAATGAGGCAGTGGGGAATCCCCATAAAGAAGATCTCTACTTTAAGAGGGAGTTAAACATTGAAAAAAAAAAAAAGATAAAGGCCAGTAAGAGACTGTTTGAGCAGGTGGCTCACATTCTCGGTTGATTCCAAAGCGATCTCCCTTCTATCAACTTATTCTAGAGTCAATAAATGTCATAGGAGTGTGCAAATGTTCATGGGTCTGAACTGTGTATCCAGATTTCGTTTTCCACACTGGGATCTCGTGATTTCCTTGTCTCTCGCATTTTATCTCATGGATTAGAGCTCCCCCCGTGTTCATTGGTGGCACTCTCTCATTTCTCCTTCTTGGGCCTGCTGTTGACCATTGCCTTTTCTCTATTTCCTTAAGTACCTCTGGATTAATCAGCTCGTCCAAAGCGACATCGAGGGATGCCAGAAATTTTTTGGCTTCAGGTGGTGAGTCGAAAATTTTAGTACCCGCATCAGAAGTTACCCTTAAAAGAGCTGAAAAGTCAACTCTGGCTGCCAGGCCCTTAGAACGCAGAGTTCTTACAACAGGGGATAAAATCTTCATTCGTGCCATTGTGGTAGGAGCATAATCAGGCTCGAAATATAACCTTGCATCTCCAAAGATGATCTCCTTTTTCATCCAGGCCTTCTTCAGCACCGCTTCTCTGGTTCTGAAATCTAAGAAGGTGACGATCTGAGATAGAGGTCTTGCCTTGGGATTCTTTGGAGGGGCTGAAAGCGCACGATGGGCCCGTATAATATTTAAGGGAGTGTCCTTATCTAGATCCAGTAGCTCCTTGATAAGCCCCTCTATGTATTCAGGAACATTACTCGTCTCAGATTGCTCTGGCAAACCGTGGATTCTTAAGTTTATTCTACGGGATCTATTCTCCAGGTCTTCGATTTTATTCATGAGCAATTGCAGAATTGCTCCACTATGCAGGTCTATAGATTCTGTATTACTGGTAAGACTCTCCTCCATCTGAGCAAGCTTCTTGTTGTGCTGTAGTACGTTAGATTTATTCTCTTATGTCTGCCTTGATCGAGTTCATAGTGTTAGTCAAGCGCCGTAGCTCTCGACACAGCTGGCAGGAGGTGATTGTAAAACCCTCCACCTCTTCTTCAGAATCGCTGTCCCATCTTGCCTCCATCTCTATGTCAGCTGCCGGCTTTGCAGCCTCCACTCTGGTCGCCGATTGCTTAGGGGGAAGATTCAACTTTTGCTGTTTTAAGCCACCTCCGTGAGCTATTCTCAGTTTATTTCTCGTCGTCATCAGTGCACTACACAACACCTGCTGAGAGTAAGTTTGTTTTTTGGAAAAAAAGCCGATTTTATCTGGTTTGTTGGGGAAGTCGGCAGAGCGGTTGCTTTCAGTGTCTACATGAAGCAGTGATGTCACCAGAACTTTTCAGCAGCAATAGTTTTATCAGATGGAGCAGTTACTGGGGGGGAGCAGGCCCTGCAGCACCTGTAACAATGCCAGAGCTTTCGAAATGTCAGCAGGAGAGGGACTATGTATAGGCAACTGAGGGACCCCTTGAGGCGTTTCAGCCGGGGTGTCAGTGTGCTTACTTTTTCTTAGTTTCTTTGCAGGCACCGGAGAGTCAGCTGGCTGATTGCCTCTCTTACTAGAGCCCTCACCCGTATCAGGGGTAGATTAGGAGGCTCTAGAAGGAATTGCCACATTTTTTGAGGGGGTGGACTAGTCAGAGCCCAGGGACCCCTCTTCAAGCCTCCTCTTAAGTCTCTCCTTGCGCTTCTCCACAGTTTTTTCAGGGAAAGACTTGCACATCTCGCAATCTTCACTGAAATGCTTAACACCAAGACAGAGCAGACAAAGGTCATGTTTGTCAGCTCTTGCAAAAATCTCTGCACATTTAATACAATTCTTAAAACCTGTAGGTCCTGTGTTCTTTATAGGTTTATCCATTATAGAAAACAGGACTCAAAACTGCTAAAATATGAAGGATTTTAAGATTTTGCGGTCGGTTTAAATAAAAAAAATGATTGGTTCAGAAACCGACAATTTTTAAACAGAACCGCGGTTCCGATTGGTTCAGGAACTGAGAACCGCTAGTAGAACCGGAACACATTGGTTCAAAATTAGTAAAATTAAATGTTTTAGAAGAAAAAACACACGGAAACTTAAAGATCTAGTGTACTGCCTGAAAACTGCCTGCAGTTAATTGTAGCTTTCAGATGTAGTCAGCTATCACTTATTATATCTCAAGTATTTATTCTTTTCTGTTTGCCACCGTTACATTCGGCATTGGTGAGGTATGGAGGCATTCTGTTTGAGGAAAAACAGTTCTGTTCCTCCCACTTCAACACTGAAACCACACTGACTATGACATCACTAGTAACCAATGAGAACCCTTTCTTACTGCCAGGTTTCACTTTCACATGAAGCAGCAGAGACTGGCTCTCCCTGGTTACTAGTGATGTCACAATTTCCTGCATTTTGATTGGTATCTTGTGAAAGTCACTGCTCAGGCTGCAAGGATTGTGGTGTCTCAAGGTGTTTGGTCTCATTTCTGATGATGTGCTGGGAGGAACAGAACTGTTTTTTTTCCCTCCAGACAGAGTGCTGCTCCACACATCACCTCAGTACTGCCAGGTGAAAAATGTTCTAATTATCAATCAGAAAATAAAAAAATATTTCAGATACTAGAAGTGATAGCTGACTGCATTTGAAAATTACTATTAATTCCAAGCAGTACACTAGCTCTTTCACTAAAAGTTTCCTTCGAAATTTACAAAACAATTGGTTCCCCCTTGGTTCAAAGGAACCGCGAAGTACCAATAAAAAAATTAAAGAACTTATATATGAGGTAAAACTACTAAATAAGAATAAGGCAGTAATAAAAAAATAAGACAAAATACTTACTGTTTTTGTTCTGATGCACAATTTAGATGATCTTGATAGAGAGAGATCTACAGGGCGTCTGAACTTTGCAGTGGAGACAGAAAATCTGAGGTAGAATCCAGGCAGTTAGAATAGGGCAGTTTGAAAATGAATGCACGAGCTAAACATTCCATAATTAGCGTAGCATTCTATTTGGCACGGGGCAGTGCTGACTTAAAGGGGCACTGCAAAGAGTAATAATATTAGTGGATTCCTGGGGTTAGAAGAAAAGCTTTCACACAGGAAGTGTCCAGAAGGGTTCCTATGAAAAGGAACTTCTGGGAGGGCTGCAACTGTGACTTTTTGAGGTTCAGCAGGACTCCCATGGACATGAGGAAGTCTGAAGCCGTGGCCATGGCCTCCAGGGTCTTTTGCCTGGAGGGGCTTGCTAGAAGCCAGTTGTCCAGATATGGGAACACTAGGATTCAGATTTTTCTTAGATGCGCCCCAAGAACTGCACAACACTTTGTAAAATCTCGAGGCGCCAAGGATAGCCCAAAGGGCAGGACTCTGAAGTGATAGTGTTGACCCAACACCTTGAACCTTAGGTATTTGTGGAGATTTGGGTGTATGAGAATGTGCTGGTAGGCATCCTGCATGTCCAGGGAGGCTAGCCAATCATGCTGATAAATCAAAGGCTGCAGGGTACCAAGTGATATAATCTTGAACTTTTCCTTGTGCAGGAATTTGACTTTCTGAGATCCAGAATAGGGCACATGCCACCAGTTTTCTTTGGAACCAGAAAGTAATGGGAGTAGAAACCTGTGTTTCGTTGATCCAGTGGAACACTTCTACTGCCCTGTTGTTCAGAAGGCCTTGTACCTCAGAAGCAAGAAGGTCTGACTGTGCCGCAGACAGCCTGGGCTGTCGCTGGGAGGAGGATGATCTGGAAGGGTTTCTGACAGACAGAGAGTACCCCTCGTGGATTTTTCTGAGGACCCATTTGTCTGATGTTATAGATTTCCACTGGTCGTAGAACTGAGTCGGACATCCTCCCACTGTCAGGGAAGGGTCCCCTCGGGCAGCTGAGGTGGGACTTCGGCCGGAAAATCAGAAGGTGGCACTGGGCGCTTTTGTGCCTTCTGCTGCGTTTTCCTTTGTGGCTGAGGGGTTTGATTTCTGTTAAAGCCTCCTCCGCCTTTGCCAGGAAAGGACTGGCAGTTGTGAAAATTATGCTTATTCCCATCTCCTCGAGAGAGGGAGCGGGCCGAGGTCTAGCTGTCTTAATAGCAGACCTAGTCTTCTATGTGGCCTCTAGTGCTTGTTCCACTTGAGGCCCAAACAGATACATACCATCCAAAGGTAAGGCAATGACTTTCCGTTGTGCGTCATTCGTAAAGCCCAAAGTACGCAGACAGGAGTGGCAACGGGTGCAAATGCCAGCTGCCGCTGCCCGGGAAGCAGTATCAAAAGTGTCCATTGCAGCTTTAATTTGTTGGTTACTGGACTCAATACCTCTAGTTATGGTCTGTAGTAGCTTGGACTCAGGCAGAGATTCTATCATTGCTTTGAGTGAATGCCAAAGAACAACCATATTGAGGAAAATAGCCCTGGTTGCTGGCAATGCATGCCCAGGGTTGAGGCAGCAAAGACTCTCTTACCCAAGGTGTCTACCTTGCGAGATTCTTTATTTATAGGATGGGCTGTAGATTCCTGAGGGAGGACAGCCATATCATTCTCTGCCAGGACCACAATGGTAACAGCAAAGGCTTGTGAGGCCAAGATGGGGCGATCCTTGGGAGGGGCATCTTTCCTATCTATGGACTTGTCCACAGATGGAATAAGCGCTGGATCCTTCCACACCATCTGAGAAAGAGTCTCGAAAGAGGGCTGTACCAGAGGGGTTAAATCCATAGGGATTTCCAGAACATGTAGATATTGGAGACGCAGAAGCTTCCAAGGATCGATTTCTGGGGACTGGAGAGAAAGAGTAGAATTTAAATTCTTGAGCAGAGACTTAAAGGAAAGGCCTTCAACAACAGGCTCTGCAGGAGGACTAATCCCAGCCCCATAGGGCAGAATCGGCATCAACATCATCACCGAGCCGAAGATCTGGATCGGGCTCAAAATCATCTCCTGACAGTCCAGGGGACTGTATAGACTGGAACGGGATGAAAACCAGAAGAATGAGGAGAAGGAGACAGAACCAGAGTCGAAAACCTCTGGAAACTAGACGGTGCCATACACATCCTCAGCACCGCCGAAGAGAATGGTGCCGAGTACAGAGATGGCGCCGACATAGAAAACTGTCGCGCATGGCGGAGACAAGAAGCGCGACACTGCACATGGCGCTGACACCACCCCTGGCACAGAAGGGTAGCACGGAACCTCACATGGCGCCGACGCCAACCCCAGCGGCGACAGGGTATGTGGTGCTGCAGACGGTGCCAACAATACCCACGGCACCGCAAAGGACCTCTGCGCCGAAGTCGGCACCGCAATTGACGGCACCGTAGCAGAAGTCTGAGAACTGCGATTTGAAGGTAAAGGATGAAAAATGGCAGGAGATAAAGGCATTGGTGTGGACCCCTGTGCTGCAGCCATGTGCGGGGGATAGACACCAGAGTGCAGAGTCGACGGCACCAAACAAGGCTGATCCAAGACTGACAGACCTGAAGGCCCTAGTGTCGGACTGGCCAGTTCGGGCAGTCAGGACAACCTCTGAGCCCACTGCTCCATAAGAGCGACCCAATGGTGAAACTGCTCATCAGAAGCCCTTCCAATAGGCAGAGAGGAGCTCCGGTGTTGAAGAGGCTAGCTACCAGACACAGAAACTGGTGACTCTGAATGAAGCGGAGACTGGCTCCTAACCCTAACAACTGACCGTCTATGCGCAGATGTACCAGAGGGTGACCTTAAGTGATGTCATTTCTTCTTTGACCGGTGGGCCGAAGAACTCGAGGTCGAATGATGCTGTGAATGGGACAGTTCATTTTTATGCTTTTGAGGGAACCCCCCATCCCGAGCACTGGACTGTCCTTTGTCAAACCCCCCCTCTGGAGAGGGTGGCGGACAAGAACCGACCCGACTGACTGAACAGCTTTAATACGAAGTCTCCCTACCGTCACCTGCCCCACTCATAGTTGACTCAGTCACTGGAGGGCTAAAGACTTCTTTCTTGTACAAGTAAAAAATTTATAAAATATAACCGGTACTTATCATGATAAAATACAAAATAATAAAACTGAAAACTAAGCTGCTAGTTTGAAGTTTGACTCCCAGCGGGCGAGTGTCATCATCACTGAAGCACACTCAGTGGGGAAAAAAGGAACTGAGGCATTTGGAGGGTCGACACCAAGATAGTCTTTACCACACGTGCTGGGCTCGCTGGATCCTAGCATCTCCGGCGTTCTCCCATCAGTGTGAATGAGCGCTGGAGACTTCATGTCCAGGAAGATCATGGGCTCAAAGGGAGGACCCATAAGTTGAGCAATACAAATGTTATGATCCCAGGCTGAAACCGGTTCTCTGACCGGTGGGCACAGATGGGAAAGTCAAAGAAAAATGGCCAGCAATGCCTTTCAGTTTTTCAACAAACTTTTTCTTTTATTTTCTTTTTCCTTTTATTCTGTACAATAGATCTAATGTGACCCAACGTTTCACCTCAATAGGCTTCTTCAGGGATAGGATCTAATTTTAAATACATAAATCATATTTAGTATTTTGATTTGAATAACATCAGTTTCTCACACTGACAACCTCAATTTTTTACAAATGAGAATATTTAAAATTATTATAAATTAGCCTCACACAGTGGCACTGAGAGTTGAGGCACTGGATGCCACACTGCGCTCCACGCTGGTGACCCGGGTTCGGGAGCGAGCCAGGGTCCTCGGGCATCGGCTGGGGTGGAGAAGGACTGAGCATCCATATGACTGTTCTTCTCCGGGGGGGGTGTGCTGCTGCTGGTGCTCGGGTGACCTCTGGGGATCACTGAAGCACTGGCAGGATCTGTGGGCAACATCCTGTGGTGGATGCCAGGATTAGGGGATGTGCACGCGCTCAAGTCCTTGGGCGTCATTGCATGCCACAGACATTGGGGGAGAAAAGCGGAAATGTAAGCACCAGATGCGGTGGCTTGATGGCCGTCTCTAGCAAGGGAGACCGGTTCAGCTTCGTGGGTATGCGGCATACTGGATCCTGATTCCGGGGGGTTGAGCTAGGGGAAGAGTTCCCCTCCACCCCGCCGTGGGGGTAACCGTGGGTCTCACAACAGAAGCTGGTGGATTCCCGAGAGAGATGGCAGCCGGAGACCTGAGGGGGATGCCTGATGTGTAAGGTAGGCAGTCTGGAGGCTCAAGGTGGGGATAAAGTATAAGCAAAAAAAAAAAATCATTATAAATTCATGCCACAATGATCACGTTGCTGTACTCTATCATTAAATGTCTAAAACAGAAAGACTTGTACTATTATTTATATGATAAAAAGCAATTTCATTCAGTGGTCGAGTCAACCTCATGGCAGCCTTCACTGAGAAGTGCTGTGTCCCTCAGACCCACGGTATCCCACTGTGTGCCACAAACCTCTATCATCAGCCAGGTCATATACTTGTTTAAATCAAGGATACTAATTAATTACTATAATGCATGCTTCCTACAGCAGTTTATTACATAATGCATTGATTCTGGTGGGAAGCCCACATACCTTTAGTATCTGCAGTACTGAAAATATACTTTAGCCAGTCTTGTGCAGGACTTAAGAGTTTTCTCTGCTGTTTTTATACATTAAAAAATGAATCATATTAGGTGTACCCATTCCTGTATTTCAAAAAATAATATGAAAACATTTACTTAAACACAAACACGATAGCTGTAAACACACCACCAGGAAAACCTGGTGGGTGCTTTCCACCCCAAGGAACCACAGTGTATATGGCTTGCTAATGTGTTGTCATAATGCGGAACAGGACATACTGACAGAAGTTTCACAGACCTGCTTTTCTATCAAACATGCTAACTATTTAAGCTATCATAAGTTACTCACTCACTAATGTTTTTTTTCATGCAGTACTCAGTAAAAAAGGATTATGAGTTCTGGATCCAGATCCTATGTATCCACACCAGATTTTACTGTGTTTCAATCATTTTATGTTACATCTTAATGAAAGTGAAATTCAGCTATCCAAGGCTCTGCTAGGCAAAAGTGCCATGACAGATGTAGACATACTTTTAGGGTAAGGTTAGAAGACCTACATTTTAAACTTCTTTTGTATATACTACCTTTTTTGAGAAAGTTAGGTGTAACAAGCCCAAATTAAGATGCACTGTGTTACAGATCAGAACAGAGTGAAGCTAGCAAAGCAAAAGAAAACGTTCCTAATGAATTTAAAGGAGACAGGTCAGCAGTGCTGTTTGTTTAAGTAAATGTTTTCATATTATTTTTTGAAATACAGGAATGGGTACACCTAATACGATTAATTTTTTTAATTTATAAAAACAGCAGAGAGCTGGGCTTCCCACCAGAATAAATGCATTATGTAATAAACTGCTGTAGGAAGCATGCATTATAGTAATTAATTAGCATCCTTGATTTAAACAAGTATATGACCTGGTTGATAAGAGGTTTGTGGCACACAGTGAGATACCGTGAGTCTGATGGACACAGCCCTTCTCCTCAGTGAAGGCTGCCATGAGGTTGACTTGACCACTGAATGAAATTTTTTATCATGTAAATAATAGTATAAATCTTTCTACTTTAGACATTTAATGACAGAGTACAGCAACATGACCATTGTGGCATGAATTTATAATAATTTTAAATATTCTCATTTGTAAAAATTGAGGTTGTCAGTGTGAGAAACTGATGTTATTCAAATCAAAATACTAAACATGAGTTATGTATTTAAAATGAGATCCTATCCCTGAAGAAGCCTATTGAGGTGAAACGCTGGGTCACATTGGATCTATTGTAAAGAATAAAAGAAAAAGTTTGTTGAAAAACTAAAAGGAGTGGCTGGCCATTTTTCTTTGACTTTTGGATTATATCCGCCTACCAGCCCCCGAATAACAAAGACTTTAGTGGGAGGGAACCCACATTTCCTGGATTTATTTACATATAGGAAAGGCCTTTGAAGAACCTTTTAAAAATGGGATTCGATGCCAGAGACACAGCCTTACCTGCTGAGGTATAGGCAGAGACTGAAACCAAATAAATCTTTAATGTAGAAGGCTGCAAACCCAGGGAATGCAGATAAACCAAATAGTCCAACACTAGTGGCACTCCTGCCTGTGCTGGCACTATACGTCTGCTGGAACACCAAATAGAAAACCTTTTCCACTTTGCAGCATAGGTTTTCTTAGTAAAGCATTTCCTATACCCCCTTAAAACACCCATGACCCCTTCAGAGAGGTGTAAATCGGCATATTCTAAGTCCTCAAGGGCCAAGCTTTGAGTCTGAGAGACTTGAGGTTCAGGTATAGGAGCCTCCCTTGATTGGAGGTCAGAATATTGTGCCTTCTGGGAAGGTGTATTGGTTTGTCCACTGACATGGACAGCAATAGGGGATACCATGACTGTGTGGCCCAGTCTGGGGCTATCAAAATCACTGTGGTTGACTGAAGCCTGAGCTTCAACAGTACCCTGTACACCAGAGGAAATGGAGGGAAGGCATACAGGAATTTTCCAGACCAATCCAGAATGAGAGCATCCAGGGGGACTGAGCCCACTGCTGGAGGCAAAGACAAAGAGATCTATCTCTGGGGTGCCCCACCCTCCTGAATAAGGTTTGTACCACCTGTTTGTTAAGTGACCATTCATGATGGGCCTGACTGATTCAGCTTAGGGCATCTGCCAGAACATTGTCCTTGCCTGGCAGATGAATGGCCTGTAACAAGGATCCCAGGGAGTAGGCCAAGGTCCAGATTTGCATTATTTCTGTGCAGAGAAGACTTGACCTTGTTCGCCCTGCTTGTTTACGTAGTACATGGTGGTAGTGCTGTCTGTTCTGACTTGCACTACCATTGCCTGTATCAGTGGTGTGAAAGCTTGCATTGCAGAAACACTGCCCTGAGCTCTAACAGACCGATATGCAGAAGAGTCTCTGCATTTGACCAAGTGCTCTGCCAGATTAGCCCCCCATCCTAATAGGGATGCATCTGTTGTGAAAACCACTGATAGAAGCTCCCTTTGGAAGGGAACTGCTTCTCTGAGGTTGGCTTCCTCCTTCCCCCATTGGAGGGCCTGAATGAGTGTTTTTGTTACAGGTACAAGTTTTGAAAGAGGATTCTTTCTTTGGCACCGATGAGCTCTTAAGTGAAACTGGATGTCCCTCATCCGAAACCTGGAGCCCAGGACTGTGCCTGTAGCAGCTGCCATGTGCCCCAGGAGCTGAAGAAAGTGTCTTGCAGGTCTTGGAACATTTAGTTTGAAGGAACCTGCCAACTGCAAAATGCTTTTTACCCTGTCCATGGGTAAGAAGGCTCTGCCCTCCTTGGTATTTAATTCTGCTCCTGTAAACTGCAGAATTTGTGAAGGGAAAACAACTGGTTTGTCTGGATTTAAAAGAAACCCCAGAGACTCCAGGAGTTGCTGGGTGAGCTGTAAGTGCTCTGTTAACTGCTGTGGAGACTTTACCACTACTAGCCAGTTGTCCAGATAAGGAAATACTGTGATACCTTGCCTTCGCAAATGTGCCACCACTACAGCTAGACACTTGGTGAACACCCTTGGAGCTGAGGTGAAATTGAAAGATAGGGCTGAGAACTGATAACGACGGGAAAGGAGTCTGAATCTGAGATACTTTCTGTGAGACTCCCTTATAGGGATGTGGAAATAAGCATCTCTTAGGTCAAGTGATGCCAACCAATCTCCTTTTTGGAGTACTGGTAGCATCAGATAATGTTACCATTTTGAATTTTGGTTTTGTTAGGAACCTGTTGAGGACCCTTAGGCCCATGACAGGTCGCAACTCTCCAATTTTCTTTGGTGTAAGGAAATATCTTGAAAACAGCCCTTTTCCCCTTTGCTGTGGAGGTACTGGTTCCACTGCTTTCAGCAGCAACAAATGCCTGACCTCCTTTTCTAGCAGTTCTCTCTCTAGAAGAGAAGCTGGTTTGAAAACCCTTGTTTTCAGAGAGGGGAAGGACTTGAAGCTTATGGACAGTCCCTGACCCACTATCTCCAGAACCCACTTGTCTGTGGTGATGGTTTTCCAAATCTGGAAATAATGAATCAGTCTGCCCCCTACTGGAAGAGGAGAGGCAGCCTGGGAGAACAAGTCAGGAATCCCGCCTGGCTTGGGGCTGAGACTGGGAACCACGCCTGGCACCCCTCCTGCCCCTTCCCCTGAAATACCCTTGCTGGGGGTATTGGGGTACCTGGGGTACAGCCAAGGCCTGGTAAAAAGTCCTGGAGTGGAACTGTCTGCCCCTGCCTCTCCTATTATAGGGTCTTGTAGAGGGAGCAGGCTTTTCTTTAGTACAATTACTGCGGAAGGTGGCTTTGTACTCGTTCACCTTCTTCATGTAGGCCTCTGTATGGCTTCCAAAAAGGGAATTTCCCTCCATAGGAAAATCCAGAGCTTTATTCTGGGTATCCTGTGTGAGGTTTGTAGCCCTCAACCATGCAAACCTCCTTTGGTCAATGGTATTGGCCATCCACCTTGCAGCAGTATCACTGGCATCTGCTGCCATCTGAAACTGATATTTGGCAGCCTCCATGCTGAACCTAGCAGTTTTAGCTAGGTCTGCAGAAAGATTAGATGGAGCTTTCTCAGTCATAGCCAGAACTGACTGCCAAAGGGTCTTCTGGTATTGGGCTGCATAGGCTTGCTCGATTGCTTGCCTCATAGCCAAAGAGGCTGATAAATAACCTTTTTTGACCATGCTGTTGATTTTTCATGAGTCCTTCTCTGGGAGATGAGAAGCCAGAGGGACTTTGGCCTTGTCACATGCAGCAGCTTGCACCACCCCCTGGTGGTCAGGGTGGGAATATAAAAATTCTGCCCCTTCCTGGTCAAGCTATTTTTTATCCAACCTTTTATCTAAAGGAGGGACATGCCCAGGATTCTGGAGAGCTTGAGTGCATCAGTTTTAAAAAAACTTATTAACAGGGAGCAACAGCTTCTTATTGGGAGTTAAGCCCATCATCTCTAGGTACTCAACCTCCTCCTCATCTTCTATCACCTCAGTGGTATAGATATCCAAGGCATCCACAGTTTTCCTAACAAAGGAAAAATGTGAAGAATAATCTTCAGAAGTCATGGGAGGAAAGCCAAATTCCTGCTCAGGGGAGATCTCAGGCTCTATAGGCTCCCCTTCTTCCTCATCATAATCCTCCGGAAAGGTAGGTGGGTTGGAAGTAACAGTGGTCTGAACTGGGGGCTATGGATCCACAGGCAGCAGACCTTGCAATGCTTGCAAAATCTTAAGGGCCTATGCTATCTCTAAAGGAGAAGGTACACTGTTGGCACCACAGAAGTCCCCTTAGGCTGATCAGCAGGAGGTTCAGTGTGCTTTGTCTTTTTTGATTTTTTAGCTGGAACCGGAGAGCTAGCCGGTTCAGCTGTTCTCTCCTTATCTGTAGCAGGGGTAGAGGTAATGGGAGCTGTGGTTTCACCCACAGACCCAGAGGGTGTCGGCTGGTTAGAGCCAGAGGGACCCTTTGTAAGACACATTTTCTTTTTCAACCTTTCCAGCTGTTTTTCAAGTGTCTTTTCTGGAAAGGTTCTGCATACTTCACAATCAGTTTTCATGTTATCAAAGCCAAGGCAGAACACACAAATACTATGTTTGTCTGCCTTGGCAAAAACCTCACCACATTCTGTACAATTCTTGAAACCGGGTTCACAGGTTCTTTTCTTAGCTTTTTCTGACATAATGGAAGAAAAATTGCAACCACAATGAAATTAAGTAATTTAAACTATTTCTGAAACAATTCAATCGGTTGCAGTCAGTTCAAGAACCGATCGGAAAAACGAACGGAACTGGGAACTGAAGAATTTCGAACCGGGTTTAGCGGTTCAGTAACCGAAACTATCGGTTACTCAAAAAATGTATTTAATAACTTTTAAACAATAAAATAACTCTAAATCAAGGGGAAAAAACCCCGCTATCTAAAACAGACCTTGGTTTCTCAACGGTTATACCGAACCATGAGAAACTGAGAAAACAACTTAAATTAACTAAACTGTTAATAAAAGAAAACAATAGATAAGAGGCAGCAAATGAAAATAAATAAAGTAGTGTATACTTAAGCATTTATTTTTTCAAGGCTTTTTCTGACGAGATGTCGAGGAGGAGATCTCCGAGCGCCTGGTCTTGACAGGCGGAGAGAGAAATCTGAAGGTTAGAACGTAGGCAGTTGATAGGTGGCAGCATTTGAAAAGTGGCTCATGCCAATGATTCCATAATTAGCATAACGTTCCATCTCCGGGCAGATCCGACTTAAAGACACACTGCAGAAGAGTTAGGAATATTGTATTCCTGGGGTGAGAAAAAGAGCATTTTCCATGCTAAAAAAACCAAAACGCATATCATAGTTTGCTGCTGGTTCAAAAGGAGCAAAGTAAGCTTTTCCAACATAAAATCAAGATCCCAGGGAGGAACAAGATTCTGGACTGTAGGTTTTATATGAAGGATCCCCTTCAGAAACATTTTAGAAACCTCTAGCTGTGCAAGGGTCTTGCCCTTCACTGGAAGGTGATAGGCCGACGCTGCAGAAAGATGGACCTTCAGTGAGGAGTAACTGAGGCCCAACTCTGAAAGATGCAAGAGGTACTCTAACACCTGTGAGGCCGAACAAGAAACAGGGTCTCAGCCTTTCACGGAGGCCCAGATAGAAAATCTCTTCCATTTCATGGCGTAGGTGGATCTATTGGATAGCTTCCACTAAGACTTGAGCTACCCTGTAGAGACTCCATAGCGAGAAATCGCAATGTCCATAGGTGTCACGCATGAAGATGGAGAGACTTGAAGCTTAGATGTACCAGGGTACCCTGCTTCTGGGACAGAAGGTCATGAAAGAGAGGCAGAGGTACTGGGGGTTCCAGAGCCAGTTGTTGTAACAGCAGGAACCATATCTGCCGAGGCCACATAGGGGCAATGAGGATGATGTGAGCCCCCTCTGCTTGGAGCTTCATCAGAACTTTCTGCAATAGTGGAAAGGGAGGAAAAGCATATAGAAATGCCCCTATACAGGATAGAGACAGTGCATCTCACCAAAAAGCACCATGCCCAGGAACAAGTGAGCAAAAGTTGGGTAGTTTTGCTTTGGATGGGGAGGCGAACAGATCTAGGTCTAGTTGACCCCAATGAAGAAACAGATGATCTACTACCTCCTGCATTAGTTCCCACTCATGAACCTTGGCGACTGATCGGCTGAGACTGTCCGCCAGAATGTTGTGAACACCCAGCATGTGGACTGCAGTCAACGATAGGCTGTGCTGAATTGCCCAGCACCACACCTGTATCGCCTCTCTGCAGAGAGGGTACGATCAGGTGCCTCCCTGTTTGTTTAGATACCAGACAGTGGCCATGTTGTCTAAATGAATGAGGAGGAGTGTTCCCGGAGTCAGAAGTGACTGAAATGCCTGGAGTGCATAGAGCACCGCTCTCATCTCCAGAATACTGATGTGCAGGTTCTGCTCCGTGGGAGACCAAGAGCCTTGGGTTCTGTGGTCCTCCAGATGGGCTCTTCATCCAGAGTTCAAGGCATCCAAAGTGAGGATCTGAGAGGGAGACAGAGGGTGAAATGAAGCCCCCAATAAATTGGTGGGGGTCCTTCCACCAGAGGTGATCCCTTTGAAGGCTGCTGGAGACAAGGACTCTCTGGTCCATGTCCTCCAGGCGCTGATTCCATTGGACTCTGAACACTGTTCTACCACGTTTGTCAAACGAACTGAGCGATGGCGGGAAAGAACTGGAGGGTGGGGGATCACCCCTTTTATAGTCACGCTGACATCGCATCACCTGACAATGGGGGGGGCAGTCTCCGGCAACAATTGCTAGCTACAAGTTTTCTGTGCAGTCCTGACACCAGGGGGCGCAGTTCTATATGTGAAGACCTACTGCAGGAACCCTCTTGGAGTAAGATCTGGCAATACATAAAGTCTTTTTATTTACAAAAGTGCATGTTACCGCTTGCAAAAGAGGGGGCACTAGAGGAACCCACAACATCCAAGCCCTCTAGTACATCTTTGTCTGCATTCCTTGGTATGGCTGAGATTACAGTTGACCTATACCAGGCAGCAAAGGTGACATCCTCCAAGGCATGGAGAAGAGGTGCCACCACAACAGGAAGGGAGTCAGGCAACCCCAGAAAATCACATTTTTCTTGGTGGTGTTCTGCTCCTCAAGGTCAAGCCCCACTGCAGCATCATGATGAGGAAGGTAGCATCCTCAGGAGGGAACCTTGGAGGGTAGACCACCAAATCCTCAATGCAGGTGGACACCGTAGAAATAGTACCCATCATATTGGTACTCCTCAGCATCTTCCCCTTCATCCTGCCTTATTAAGTCAGGATTCTATTAGTAGTAGTCATCAAGCAGGTTGAAGGGGCAATAGGGAGCGTGTCGGTGATGCTCTAGGAGGCGGCTGAGGTAGTGCTTGCTTTATCCTGCATTGTCACAGGCAGATTGATAGTAGGCCCCATACAAGGAGCAGGAATCAATGCATGTCTGTGAAGGAAGATAGGACAGGCTGCATGTTGGTGCCTTTGTGGTCGATATGTGCAACAGGAGGAGTAGATGGGGGAAGGTTGCATCTCATATGTCCACAGCTTTGTACCGACCATACTAGGTCTGGTAGTGCCAGCGCGAAGCCCAGAACTTGGTGTGTTGATGGTCTGCGCTTCGCCACCTGAGCAGTTAATGGAGTGGAAGAGGTCATACCAGCTGTTGCTCGAAGAGGTGACCTGGAATGCACTGGGGGAGGTTTTCTGCCAGTCCTTGTCCTGGTGCTTATGTTCGTGACTCCTAGAAGATTTCTCATGGAAATTAAGTGACCCAGACACAGTAGACTGGGCCGGCAATACACCAGTGGTCTTCTGTTACTGCTCTTGCTCCACTGTTGCCACCTTTTTCTTAAGGAGATACATCTTGAGGACTACTTTACGGTGTCGTTGGTTTGCAGAGTTAAGTTTACAGCAGATCAGACAAGCTTTCATGTCATGGTCTGGACCTAGGCAACATACCCCTACGTCATGGGAGCCACCAGTGAATCTTTTCACCGCAGTCACAATAGCAGAACAATTTTGAGGGTTCCTTCGATGACATACAGGTCATTGAAAATCACAGTAAAAATTATCACTTTACTAAGAAAAACCAAATAAAATGGCTGCAATGCAGCAACGTTTTCAGCAGCGGTCTGACAAGTATGATTACCATACCATACTTTATTTATAAAAAAAAGTGTCTTTCCAGAGATCAAGGCACTTGCACATAGTTTATCATACAAACATAATAATTAAAATCAAATCACAGAGGTGGGAAAAGAACTGAGGACTAGGGGCTGCCCTGTTTATGTAGTAGCTGATGTCATCGTGGGTGGCCCTTGGCTAACTGCTTGCTAAGTTTTCCATATGGTCCTAGTGCCTGGTGGCTTATAGTTATACAGGTGTGGCCTGATGAATGTTATCCTCGAAGATCTTCATAGACGCAGTTTTAATTTTGATGGAAGCATAGACTAGCAATAATATGTGCATTTAATAAAAAAATGCATCTTACACTTGGGCTGTACACCTATGTGCTTTTGTTATCTTCTGATGAGCTTATTTTAGTCACTGGTCCCAATTTGTAATCCCATCTCTTACAATTTTTGTCTTTAAATAATATTATAAACTTTATGATAAAATCATTATATAATAAGGGGTTTAATATGCCCTTTTTAGGAGGAAAATATGTGCTGTTGCTAAAATGACACCATGTTGTTTCAGACGAAATGTTGTACCTCCGAGTACTTAAGGCAGAGACTAGAGTGACAAAAGCCACGCAATGGTACATTTCAATATTAGTTGTGTGTGTGTGTGTGTGTGTGTTTGTTTGTAAACAGAGTAAAGTATTGCAAAAAGCTTTGAAAATAACACATTTTATATTCCAATAAATCTTAAGGTACAATTTTTGTGAATGTTTAAAACTGCAGTGTAACCTAGGAAAATTACACAATGAACCCGTTTTGAGCATCGAAAACTTAAAGCAGCAGTATTTGTTAGTAACCATGTAATTTGTTTTTTTCAGCAACGAGGTTTGTCTGTCAAAAATATCAAGATACACATTTTTTTTTTCATTTTCTTTCATTCCTGAACCAAGATGTGGGATACTGAATTTGTAAAAGTTCACACTCCTGTGCTGTGTCCACCACAAGAAATGTAATATCTTAGTACAGTGTTGTGCTGTTTACCATCAGAAAAGTACAGTTACGTAACAACTTGCCATAACAGTAGATCTTCGAGAGGAGCTCTTGCATTGGGGTTACACCATAAGGACTAAAACTGGCAGGGCCAGAACCTCATGGAAAACTTCTAGCTAGCAGTATTCAGCAGGGGGACCAAGCTTCAACGTCGGCCTGCCCCTGACATCGACCAATGGTATATAAGGGCGGTCACCCAGCCCTACCTCAGTTCTCCTGCTGGCAAATAAAGAAATGGAAAACCGAGGAGGTTCCTCCAAAAAGAGGAATGCAAATCAATCAATGGAGAAAAAGATACCAGGGGGAAGGTGGGTTGGAAAGCAGCACCTGTTGCAAGAGCTCCCCTCAAAGATCTACTGTTACGGTAAGTTCTTCCGTAACTGTACTATCTCACTTCAAGGGTGAGCTCTTGCAGCAAGTTACACCATAAGGACTGAGTCTCAATTAAAAGGACCAGACCCCCAAGACCGGAAGGAGGAGAAAGTTATCTGGAAAGCTCATAAGAGCAGGCCCTGTAGGACAGAAAGGCTGAAGCCTGCACTACGGTGAGAGGCAATATCCAAACTGTAATGCTGAATGAAAGTGTGTACAGTACTCCATGTGATGGCTGTGCAGCTATCAGCTGCAGATACATTTTTCATGGATGCAAAGGAAGCAGCCATAGCCCTGGTAGAATGGCCTTTGACCGGTCCCAGCAAAGGCTTGTCATACTTTCTGTAACAGTAAACAATTCGGTTAACTAACCATTTGGGCAAAGTCTGCTTAGAAACTGGAACCCCTTCAGTACACAGGGTGAAAGAAGAAAAAATTACTTTAGTAATTGCGTTTCTTCTAATGGAGTCTTGCTGTATTCTGACCATCTGCAGTTAGCTCCAGCCTTTAAACTGCCCTGGAAGGTATAGGGTTCATTTTCTATGCAGTGTGTAGAACGTTGAGCTCAAGCTCGGTTGAGGTCTCTGTCTGTAGCCCTTTGAAACCCAACTGTCAGATTCTTACGAGCAAAAAAGTCACTAACTATACTATGTCGAAACTGTAAAATTTTAACTAACCAACTGGCAACAGAAAAGTTTTGGATTCCCAAAGGAAGACTCAAGTCCGGAAACCCAAAACCAAAAACCAATCTAAAATAAGGATAATAATACAAAAACACCCAAAATAAAAAGAAAGGTGTGCAAAAAGCACCCCTGGGGTGCAGCACTTCAACTGCTCACCCACTTCCCAAAAAACAGGTTCTGAGAGGGGAGGCAGGGAGGGAGGTCAGAATACAGCAAGACTCCATTAGAAGAAACACAATTACTAAGGTGAGTAATTTTTTTCTTCAAACAACATGAAGTCTTGCTGTATTTTGACAATCTTCAGACTACCAAGCAGTACCTCCACGGAGGAAGGAGAGAACCTACTTTGGGAATAGGCTCTGAAGTACTGCTGTGCCAAACCGAGCATCACTCCTAGTCTGGATATCCAGGGAGTAATGCTTGGTAAAGGTATGGACTGTTTTTCAGGTGGCTGCTTGACAAATTTCTAACAGAGGGATATCCCTGGCAACAGCCAGGGAAGCAGCTGTACCTCTTGTAGAGTGAGCCCTCAGGCCTGAGGATGGAATCTTTCCCAGTTTCTCATAGCAGAATTGTATACAAGACACAATCCAGCTGGCAATAGTTCTCTTGGTGGTAGGTTTGCCCTTTCCCACTGCCCCATAAGTGAGGAACAACTGGAGGGAGTCAAACTTGTGACCCTTGGTACGCTCTGTGTAGTAGCTAAGGGTTCTTTCAACATCTAAACTGTGTAGCCTCCTCTCTCCTGAGGAAGAATGATCAGTGAAGAAGACAGGAAGAGACAGACAGATTCAAGTGGAAGTCTGAAACCACTTTGGGCAAGAACCTCCTATTGGTTCTAAGGACCACTTTATCTCTATGAAAGGAGATAAAATCGGTTCCACTGACAGGGCTTGCAATCACTGATGCGTCTGGCAGAGGTAATGGCTACCAAAAACACAGTTTTCCAAGTCAAGTACTTAAGCTCTGCTGAGGACATAGGCTCAAAAGGAGGTTGCATAAGTTGAGCAATGTAAACATTTAAGTCCCAGGCAGGAGCAGGATCCCTAAAGGGAGGATTGGTATGAAGCAATCCTTTGAAAAATTTACAGACCACAGGGTGATATGATAGTGAGGAAGACTTCCCCACCAACAGAAAAGCAGAAACAGCTGACAAGTGTACCTTGAGAGTAGCTGGTCTGAGGCCTAGGCCATTAAGAGGGACCATATAATCTAGAACTGTAGGCAATTCAGCAGTGTCTGAGGAAATATGCTTCTTGGAACACCAAATGCTGAATCTTTTCCATTTGGAGTTATAAGTGTAACCCCCCTGTTACCCGGGGTTACTAGAATCCCAGTAAGACCTAGTGGTAGGCAGGGAAGGCAGCTTGTGAAACTCCACTTAAATGGATTTCACACTGTCTCACTCTGTCCTCAGTCTCAGCTGAGATTGAGGGATGACATCACCATAGAACTGTTGCAGTTGCATAAGCCACACTGGAGTGCTGCAGTTGGAAGTTAGGATAGAATGTTGGGGATTTTGAACAGAGTCTGTGTGCAATCTTAGAGAGAGGAGCAGCACAGCAGTCTGTGTGCAGGCTCTCAGAGCCTTAAGCTCTGTTTTAGAGCTACTGTAAGGGAGGTGTGTTTCTCCACCGAAAGAGGAACACAGTAAGCTGATTGTTGAAGTGGTGGAGACTGCTGTTACTGGTCCATGTGCCCCATCCCTGAGGGGATGGGGGTGGAAAGGTTTGCCTGTTTTCCAGGGGAAACCCTCCTGGTTCCGGCTAAGGAAGACGCTGCCTATTTCAAGTTGTGCTGCGGCACCAGAAGCTGTGGGAGAGAAATTCCTGTGAGGAATCGCCTGTGGGGCACCTGCAACCAAAGGGTGAGTTCGCTCTGACAGAGGGCCGGTGTTTTTCACCTGAACTGTTGGAACGTGGCGATTGGACTACTTAATCTGTAGGAGGTCTAGTGTAATAGACATTGCTGGTTAACTCAAGTAGGTTCAAGTCCAGCACCAAAGAGTGAAGTAAAGTGGGGATTGGACTGCTTAATCAGTGGGGGGCCTAGAGCAATGGGCTATGCCAAGTAAAAGTATGTTCAAGTCTAGCACAAAGGGAAAGCAAGACAAGCAGAGGAAATGTGACATACATTTAGCCTTAATCTACATTGTCAAGCTTTACAGTAGGAGGTGTTTACTGTCCAGAGAAATGGCCGGGTATGAATTGTGGAAGCGAGAGGTGGGAGACCCCCCCCATCAGTAGTAACCAAATATAAAAATTATGTACCTACCGTAATTATGATCTTTCTGTGTATCTTCACCATTCATCACAGATGGGTACTGGCCGGAGATCAGGACCCCGCGGGAGGCTTTTTTTTTTTTTTTTTTTAAGGGATAGGCGGAGCCGACGCAGCATCGGCGCCGCCCTCAAGGCCGACGTACTACGTGGTGCTCGAGGATTAGCCGTTAGGCTGCGTCGACTCCGCCGGCCTACCAGTTCTGAGTCGCCGGAGAGGTAAGAGGAAGGGATGGAGGGTGGGACAAGAGAGTCCAAGGGACAGAAAAAGGAAGAGAAAAACTGAACTAAAAGGAGAAATAACGACTGAGAGGACAGCATAGAAGAAGTAAGACTAAGGGGATTGGGTAGGGGCCCCAATCTCTGGAAAAGGAAGAAGGGAGGGAGGGGGTGAGAGAATTTAGGAGGGAGTGAGAGGTAACAAGGATCCAGGACCCTTGTCCGTCACCAGACTGTATAAGCACTGCAAGGAGTAGCAAAGCTTATTTGCCAGAATTCAAGGCACAGAATAACTGGCAATACCCCAAAAGCAGTCTCGGCTATTCTGGAGAAGGACAGGGTACAGGGACTCGGTACTCTCTCTGTAAAGATATTTGGTGAAAAAAAAAGGGAATTCCTTTTTTTTTTTAAAGGTTAGATGGATAACAGAAGGAGTGCAACCACCAACTCTTACTCCGTAGGAGTGAAGATATGTAGTAGAGAAGGAGTGCCACTCGAACTGAACCCCTTAGGGAAGAAACTACCCCCCCCCTTGTGTCCCAACTTTATCCCGCTCAAAAAGAGGGATAGGCACAGAGGGAGGAGAATCCAGAGACTGAAGCCCCAGGGGGATGGCGGGTGGGATTGTGATGAATGGTGAAGATACACAGAAAGATCATAATTACGGTAGGTACATAATTTTAATATCTTATCTGTGTCAATCTTCACCATTCATCACAGATGGGTGAGTACCAAGCCCTCCGAAGGGGGTTGATTCATTGCATCCTAAGGGACAGAGTCCCTTAGCCCTCAGTGGGTGACACACAAAGGGGGAACCTTCGAGCCTGAAGAGGCCCGAGAGTGGGAGCGAGACGGGTCTCCCCGAGGGGAAGGAAGGTGCCCCGACAAACGTCGTCTCGCCCGACGGGAAAAGAGATAGGCTCCCTGGTGAGCGAAGCAAATCACCCTACGCCGGGCCAAGGCTGACAACCGGGAAAGGCGAAGCCACGCCGATCTCCTGGTGCAGATTGCTGTCCCTACGACCCTGGTAGCTACCTCACCGGCATCGTAAGATGCCCTTGCTTGGTGCCTTGCTAGCTCCAGGCCACGTGCAGAGAGTGTGATGGCTTGCCTGGTTTGCTCCAAGTCAGGCAAAGCAGCTAGGATCTGACCCAGTGCTGACCACAAGAACCTGTTGAAGGCTGCATAGTGGGCCTGATGAGCAGAGATGGAGAGAAGCAACCGTGCCAAGTAGAAAGTCCTCCTCCCCCAGAAGTCAAAATCCAAGGAGTCTTGATCTGGGGGCCGGTCACGGTGGAGGGCGCGAAGCCCGTCAGGAGTGTCCAGGTGCGTCAATCCGGACTGCGGATGAGGCATAGAACCTGGAGACTCTGGGGGAGCGCAATACCTCTGGCTGAGGTCCCTAGGGGCAGGAACTCCGGAGAAGGGCCTCTGCCAGAAACGCATGGACGCCTCCCGAAAGGGAGCAGGCCAGGGCAGCACCACAAGGGTGGCCGCACCGAAATTGCCTAGAAAGGCGTGTGCTGCATGCTCAGGATTGCTCACAGACAGGGGAGAAAGGTGAAGGTCTTCCATCATCCTCGCGACAAAACGCTGATACTCGGAGAGATCAGCGGCAGGAGAGATATGGACAGATGGTTCCTCTCCCCCAGAAGAGGGGGATGAGGAGCTGGAGGTCACTATGCGTTCCGAGAGTGGCTGCTCGGGGGGAGGTTGAAAAACCTGGCTGTCCATGGCCATAACGTAGGCAGGGAACCGAGCAGCCACCGCTCTGAACTGCTCCCAGGCGAGAGGGCCGCTAGGACCAAGAATGCCTGGGAGCGCTGGAGAATGCAGCAGAAGGATAGGGGCAGAGCCAAGAGAAGAAATCGGCTGACCTCTGCCAGGGCTAGGGAGCGGACCATGGACACCCGAGGAGGGTGTCCTGGAAGACTCCGCAGCCGACAGCTGTACAACCATGTTGGTACTGCCTAGGCTGCACCCAGAAGAATCCCCCCAGTGAGGCGACCAGGGCCATATAGATCCAGAAGGACGGTCCCCTGCCTCCAAAGAATGGGACCCCCTCAAGGAACCGGAAGGGGAAGGGCGGAAGTCCGCACTTCGGCTTCGTCCAGGGCCGGGGGGGACCCCAGAGAAAGGCAGACGCAGCGACCCCACACCCCTCGACCCCTCAGAGTCCGATGAGGGTCCTGGTCTCGAGAGGGCCAGCCTAGGTAGCTGGCAGCTCTGGGCGCTCTCAAGGGGAGACCCAGGAGCAGCACTCCTCCTCCCGTAGACTTCCGATGGGCCCCAAAGTTGGGGCGATCGAGACACACTCACGGGAGGGGGTACCACCGCCGAGGGGTCAAGGAACCCTCCAAGGCCAGGTTGCATGGCAATGGTGGCACGCACCATAGCCTGCTGGTCAGTACCACTGACCCTAACCTCGGAGAGAACCTGACGCTCCTCAGAAGGGGACTGGCTGTGACTCGTCGTGGAGACCACCAGCTCACCTCCTCTGCAGACAACCCCGAAGGGTGTGACTACCCGTCCGACTCCGAGCCCGACTCCGACGAGGTAGAGTCTGAGGCCCTAAGCCAAACGGTAGGAGGGCGAGGGAAGGCAACCTTACCAAAAGGCCCAAGAAGTCAAAGCAGTGGCCGAGGCAGCACCCGTACCCTCCACAGCCCCGCAAGTGAGGCTGATAGAAGGCGGCAGGGCAGCTCGGGCCAAAGGTCCTGAGCCAGGGCCAGCTGCGGCACTGTCAAGTCCACTGACACCGGGGGCGGTACTAGGAACAGAGATGGTGCCGACGGCAGCCCCAGCAACAGCCTTGGCGCCGACGACACCACCAGGCCCTGGATGCCGTGGAGCGGCACCGAGGACCAAAGCGTGCCGACGCCCGGCGGCACTCCGGCCCAGCATGGCATCATAGTTCCTCAGCGCCGCGAGTGCACCGAGCATCAACGGGCGCCGAGGGCGGCACTGACAGATGACCTCAAGGCCCCACGGCACCGTGCTCAACCTCGGCACCGAGGACGGCGCTGAGGCGAGACATGGCGGCGCCGAATCCAGGGTCACGGTGCAGCGAGCAGTGTCGGGCGCCGACAAAGCCGCAGGCGACCGACCGACGGCGTCGAGCCGGGCCTTCGGACCACGGGAAGCGACACCGGGGGCCTTCACCCCGAGGGGCGATTGCATAGCGTCGCTTCTCCCGCCTGCGTCCCGGAAGGAAGCGGACGGGCCTCCTGCGCCATGAAGGAGCCTCTCCAAGGCTAGGCTACAAGAAGACGAGGTTCTCCTCCTCCTCGGTCCGTGAGCAGAACCGGGAGGGACCCGGAGGAAAGGCTGAGAGCCGCCTGCTTGGCACGACGAAAGTGCGAATCCCCACCCCGAAAGTCAGCGGAGCGCCTACTTTAAAAGCACGCTTGTTCTAGGATGCAGCGTCCATGGAGAAGCAGGCATCGCGACGAATCCAGCGTAGTTAAGCGGCCAAGCACACGCGAGACACTGGCCGTTGTCAGTAACGGAGTACGTGCGGCCGCACAGGCACCAACGCATAGGGGGCCGCCCTGCCTTAGAAGGTTTCTTGCCCTCTGACCGTGACATGACCTATGGAAAAAAACACCAAAAATAGACTCGATGTCACTATACTTTAAAATAAATGGAAAAATCCTACCGGCGACGTCGAGTGGAGGTAGAACCCAGAACTAGCAGGAGACCGACGGACTGTCGAACGCACAAACGTGAAAGACTAAGGCCTAAAAACTGTCAGATTTCTTCAGATGGCTTCCCACGAGGCAACCTCGACGGTGGGAGACGAAGAACTGGTAGGCAGGCGGAGTCGACGCAGCCTAACGGCTAATCCTCGAGCGCCACGTAGTACATCGGCCTCGAGGGCGGCACTGATGCTGCATCGGCTCCAGCTATCCTTTTTAAAAAAAAAAAAAAAGGGCTCCCCCGGGGTCCTGATCTCTGGCCAGTACCCATCTGTGATGAATGGTGAAGATTGACACAGATAAGATTCACCTCTACAGATTTGCTCTATGGCACCTTTACTTTCTCTCAGGTACTTGGCCAGTGCCTGAGGAAAGTACCCAGATGTGGGATTAAAAGGAAACTTCCCTGATAGAGCTGAGGTGCTCTTAGGTGGTTAAGGGAGCCACCAGTAAATGTTTCCATGACATATGGAAGGTGTCCGAGAGGCCGGCAAGGAAGCAGAGCCAGGGAAAAACCCAGAACAGTGTACAAGTTCGGGCTGTGTACCTACAGCAGCATGCAAGTCCAGGCTGTGTGCCCGGTGGGTTCAGAGCCTGAGGGCTAAAAGTGTTGAGGAAGTGTTCTTGATTCTCAATCTGCATTACCAGGAGTGTAGCCCCGTGGGGGTCCATCTATGCCTTGTTTATTCTGTTTGGATGTGAATAAAAGCCACACTTTAGAATCCTATTTCTGGTGTTGGACATTACAGTTATTGCTTCCTGTGTTTGGAGTTACTTGGGTGCCCTTGTGCAGAGTTGCCAAACCTAGCCCTTGTGCCGAGTAACCTATTCCTCCCCGAACCCAGTCCCCACCTAGTACTGCTGTCAGATTCAAACAGCATACCACCTGTCGTTTGCAAAATGATGGGGGTGGGGGTTACAAAATGGAGGCACTGCTTTGGATTTGAAATTTAAGGAGGAAAGGTGCTCAGGCAAAGGGCTAGCGTTTTGGTTATCTGGCAGTGGGTAGCCCAAAAGCTGAAGCAAGGTTAACTAATGAGTCGCTATGCGCTGTTGTCCATGTGCTGCTGTTAAATGCCAACTGTTTACCAAGGAGCAGTAAAGCCTGAGAGAGTATGTCCTTGTCCTGCAACAAAAATTTACAGTGTTTTGCCAGCTTTTAAAAAACTGTTGTGACAAAGAAAAGTGTGGAAGACTAGGGGTAGCAACAGGAAAATTGTGCCCTGGATGTTGGAAATGCTTTCTAGTGAACAGAGAGACTTGTGTTAATGGCCATGACAAATGGTTGAAATGGGCTACCGCCATGGAGTCAGTTCGCAAAAAAAAAAAAAAAAAAGTGGTTTTGCAGTTTAAATTTGCCTGCTCGACGATCGCCGTGAGGAGAAGAGCACTCGCGAGGGAATGAGGCTCATTTGCATGGCATTGTGTGATTGGTGAGACTGCAATCAGTCCCACCCCCAAGCCAGCTCTACAGTGACTGCCCAGCATTCGAGAGGGATTGAGAGTGGAGTGCATGTACTGGCTTACCATAGAAGTGTCGCGCTGACAAAGCGCTGTAAAAGTTTAAAAACTAGGACTTTTCTGTCTAAATTCGGGCTCAACCCACATCTCGATCGACTGGATTGTGAATGTGGTGTTCAGAGGGACGATCGGCAGGACTGCCAACCCACTTCTGTCCCGAGGCCTCCAAGACTGGCTGCAGGCCATTTTCCATTGCAGCAAACAGCAACTGATAACAGTGAGTACCAACAGAAATAATTGCTCAAACCAGTGATTTCTGCCAAAAGCCAGCTGAATCTGTGTGCAGCAGTGTAATTGCTTTGCAATCAAAGACTGTGTTAAGTTTACCAGCAAAAGCAAGCTTGTTAAGCCGACTGTGAGCTTAGTTATGGGATTCACCGTCAGTGTAAGTTTCAAAGCCATGAGAGAGACGGAGTTGTATCAAGTTATGCAGCAAGAGTTACAGGAAATCCTGTGCTTGAAATACTGAGGCTTTAAGGGACTGTGAGCTAAAGCAATATTTTCAGCAAGTGAAAAGTCCGTGGCAAATCATATAAATGTGCTAGGAAAAAGAACAGTGCAAGTTTGTGCAGTTTTGAGCAAAGTTATCAGTAGAGTGTGTAAATTGGATGTGCAGCGGCTTGACCCAATTTCAGAATGTTGATGCACAGGAGTGCTGCCGCCGCTATTACAGGATGGGGTAGTAATGTAAACACAGCAGCATTTTGAAAGTGAAAGAAAGTGTTCAGTGATGTGGGACTTTCAATAACGGTGAGTGTTTGTTTTTCTCTGCAGTCATGGCTTCAGGACCAGCCCACTACACAGATCATGCCTAGGCTGTGGTAGCAGTAGAAGTAAACAAGTTAAGGGACACTGAGAGGTGTTACTACGGAGGACAACTGCCTCCTCATGTGGCAATTCCTGGATACCCAGTTCAAGTGTGCTTAATATGCTTAAATGCTGGAAGGGACGTCTTCATGGTAACTCACTGCTTGGGGTGCTTAGAGAAATACGGTTTATTTGAAGCGCCCAAAATTCGTTTGGCTCCCACATGGACAAAAGTTCAAGAATTTGCAGTTGGCAGCACACAGCACCAGGCGGAGCCTGTTGGAGAAAGCCCCTCGGGGAAGTGTGGCACAAAGCTAGAGGGTGCAGATTTACAGACAGAACAATATGCTGATGTTTCGGATGCTGGATTGCAGAGACACAATTCAGGCAGAGCATCAGTAGACCTTTGGAGAGGGGGGCCTAGCTCAAGTCTCATAGGAGAAGACGAGATGAGGGAGGCCTTTGAATGGGAGGTTTCGACCTCTGCACCCAGCGAAGAGTGGATAGTCTCAGTAGTGAGGACGATGGCTCACTTCTGGGCACAGATTCTCAGTGAGGAGGAAGAAGAACCTATGTGGCCTTGTGAAAAAGGAACTGGTACACAGCCTCAAGCTCTTGCCTCAGAGGAATGCATGGAAGAGAGTGGTGATGCCACTGCCCTGGCTGTGCAAGAAGAAGCTAGGGATCTATTTTTTGTGTCTTTGAGAATGCATAGCTGGCAGAACCAGGACTGGCTTCCCCCAAGCCAGGCCAGAGGTCTCAGGTTGACCAAAGCTAGTAAAGAGGAGAGACTGGTTCGTAGGAAGGCGAATGAAATCTATGAGATGTCCTTTCCTCGGAGAGTCTGGGAGGAGATTGAGAACAGCAGGAAATCCTGGATTTGGGCGAAAGCAATGAAATGTGTGCATCCTGGTGCAAACAAGCATGTGAGGAACAGAATGTTTCACGAAAAATACAGCCAGTGGAAGAGAGGCAGGACACTGTTAATGGACACTGTTCGAATAGTGGATGAAGAGGGACGTGAAACCTTTCACAGTGTGAATTATGTGTGCCCAGACGGGGTAATAATTCAAGCACCTGACCCGTTGTGCTATTGGCCACAATGCAAAGACCCCCTGCGAATGTGCCCATGCCTACAAAATGGAAAGCAGAGCAGTGGTAGTCAGTGCTGCCACTCCAGCCTTTGCAGTACCTTTGTTGTTCCGCCAGTATGGACGTCCAGGACTCAGGTGCCCCACATTCATCAGTTCTTCAGTGTACTGACTTTCCAGAATCCATCGACTGGCCCACCAGATGACTTGAGATCCAGAAAGGACACCAGCCCAGCTGTATCCTGATTCATCGCCTGGTATCCAGATGACATCAGATCAGCTGTTTTCCTTTTTGTTCCTGTTCCAAGGTTCCATCTCCAGAGATGACATCATCCCAGCAGTTTCCAGACGTGCCCTCCTGTCGTTCCCGGAAGATGTCCGCCCAGCTGTATTGGAAGAGTGCTGCCAGGAAGAGTCTTCGGCTGAGGACCAGGTCGTTGTTTTGTTCGTTCTACAAGGGACTGGTAAGTCCAAACTTTTCTATTCTTATGACATTGCAGTACACACCCTACACTAGCAGACTCCAGATGTGTGAACTGTCCTCAAAGACTCTCCCCTTCGGGACTTTGGCCTACTAGAATTGTGCTTCACCAGACTCCGGCCCAGGAGAGACCCTTTAATGGACTAGCCTTCGGGCACTGTGGTCACTAGATGGGACTTTTAGGGCACTCCATCCCCAAAATGTGTATTGTAAATAATGTCATTGTGTTTATACTGTTTTCTAATGTTTATACTGTTTTTCTACCTTTCCTAAAAAAAAAAAAAAAGTATTTTTGAGATTCTCCAGTGTTTTCATGGTAGGGGTTTAGATAGACTGTGTATGCAGATTAGGAGTGTGTGTTGTCTTTATTTTTCTTGTAGGTATTCCTGAAGATGATAGAAGAGAAGACAAGAAGAGGAGGAGGGACTCATCGGAGTTCCTCACTAGTACTTTAGTGTGTAGTATTTAAAGTACTGTTGTTGTTGTTACTGTGTGTAACCCTTTTCTTCCACAGGTATAGTTGTGGGGAAATGTGAGAGTAATGTAATGGTTGGTATTAGCTCCTGGTGTGTGGTTGCATGGTGCCCAAGGTCGGGGAGGTCCCCTGTTTGTTTTGGGATTTGAGTTAGAGGCAGACAGGTTTTCCCTAGAGGGCTGGGGGGATAGACAGGCTGTGGTCCTGAACAGCAGTAGGTACTGCAGTGCTGATCTATTAGGGCTATGCTCTGGACAGTTCTACCAGAGCCACTAGGTACCCATAGTTAGCAGGTAGAGTAGAGGCTGATATGTCAGCCAAAGGCCTCTAGGCCCTAAGTGTTGCCTGCCTGTGCTAGCACATGGTAGGAGGGGGCCTGATCACCCCACTCCGCAGGTAGAACATAGGATGAGATGGCCTAAGCCGGGTAAATAATGACTACGGACAGTCATTTTCCTGGCCCAGGGTAAGTGTAACCCCCCTGTTACCCAGGGTTACTAGAATCCCAGTAAGACCTAGTGGTAGGCAGGAAGGCAGCTTGTGAAAAGTACAGTTACGTAAGACCTTACCGTAACAGTAGATCTTCAAGAGAGGCTCTTGCAGTAGGTAATTACATATAGGACTGACGCCGGCAGGCGGCAGGACCTCACGGAAAAATTTCTAGCTAGCAGTCCCTGGCGAGGGACCACCCCCATGTCAGGAGACGTCGGTATAAAGGGGCGGTTCCTCACACCCACCTTCCAGTTCTTTCCCGCCAAAAGCCAAAGGAGGCTGGACGAGAGAGAGAAGCGAGAATTTCCCTCACTGGAAAAGGAGCTGAAAAAGCTTAGGGGGATGGAGGGCAGGAAGGTATTACCTACTGCAAGAGCCTCTCTTGAAGATCTACTGTTATGGTAAGTTCTTACGTAACTGTACTATCTTACTTCGAGAGGGCTCTTGCAGTAGATAATTACATATAGGACTGAGTCCCAAGCAGTCTGGAACAAGAAGAAGCACATGGGAGGAGGAAAGCTACTCAGAGCAGAATCTTGAGCTGTGAGGGCCTTAGAAAAGGAGGCCTTGCAAGACAGCCAACCTGAAGCATGCTCGACAGCGAGAGGCAATATCCAAACTGTAATGTTTTGTAAAGGTATGGACGGAAGTCCAAGTAGCGGCAGCACAGATGTCTGCCGCTGACACATTCTTGAAACAAGCCTCTGAGGCAGCAACTCTTCTGGTAGAGTGGCCTCTTACTTGACCCGGAAGGGTCTTGTTGTACTTGCCATAACAGAAAGTGATGCAATGAGCCAACCATTTGGATAGGCATTGCTTAGAAACAGCATTGCCTTCTCTTTTGGGTGCAAAAGAGACAAACAGTTGATCAGTCTTTCTGAGATCCTTTGTCCTGTTAGTGTAGTATCTCAGAATCCAGTGAACATTCATAGTACGTAGTAAATACTCCCCTTGATTGGAGTACTATGTAAAGAAAGCGGGTAACTCTATGGACTAGTTCAATGTAGACTCCGCTACCACCTTGGGGAGAAACTTAGGATTAGTGCGCAGAGCCACACGTTCCTTGTGGAAAATGAAATATGGAATTTTACACATCAGGGCCTGGAGCTCGGAAATCCTCCGAGCCGAGGTAATGGCCACGAGAAAGTGTCTTCCAAGAAAGGAGCTTCAAGTCTGCGGAGGCTGCCGGTTCAAAAGGAGGCAGAGTTAGTTTCTCAAGAACAAAATTCAAATCCCAAGGAGGGGCGGGAACTCAAATGGGAGGTCTCAGGTGGAGAACCCCTCTGAGGAAAGTCTTATACTTCCAGTTGAGCAAACGTTCTGTCTGCAAAGGGAACGCGATAGGCCGAAATGGCTGCCATGTGGACTTTCAGAGAGGAGTGACTAAGACCTAGGTCAAAAGATGGTGCAGGTACTCCAACAGATGTCCCGCGGGGCAGGAGAAAGGCTCAATGTCTTTCAAAGCAGCCCAGATTGTAAACCTTTTCCACTTCATTGCATAGGTAGACCTAGTGGAGGGTTTCCTAGCCTCCACCAGAATTTCCGCCACCTGGGGAGAAACTCCAAAGTGGGCTTGGGCTATGTCTGCAGGAGTCAGGCATGTAGATGAAGGGACTTGAGACCTGGATGGACCAGGGTCCCCCGATCCTGGGTCAGTAAACATCGTGACAGAGGAAGAGGAAGCGGAGATTCCTCTGAGAATTGTTGCAGAAGAGAGAACCAAACTTGCCTGGGCCAAAAAGGAGCGATCAGAATCATTCGTGCTCCATCTGAAGCTAGTTTCTGCAAGACCCATGGGATCAAAGGAATTGGGGGAAGGCATAGATGAAATCTGTCCTTCCAATCTAGAGACAGAACGTCTCTCTAGAAAATGCCTCGCTTTTGAACGAGCGAGCAGAAACCTGGAAGCTTTGCATTTTGAGGGGAAGCGAACAGGTCAACCTGTGGTGTTCCCCAACATAGGAAGATATCATCTAGGACCCCTTGATCCAGTTCCCACTCGTGGGCCAGGGTGGACGAGTGACTCAACCTGTCTGCCAAGGCGTTCTCGACTCCCGGAACATCAGTTGCCGTAAGGTGAAGATCGTGTTGTGTTGCCCAATCCCACACTCTCATCACTTCCCTGCAAAGAGTGTAGGACCGAGTCCCTCCCCGTTTGTTGATGTACCATACCACACACATATTGTCCATCTGGACAGCTAGGTGGCCTGGAAGGAGATACAGATGGAGGGCTTCAAGTGCATAAAGCACTGCCCAGAGCTCGAGGACATTGATGTGAAGTGTTTGTTCGAGCTTGGACCAAGAGCCCTGGGTCCGATGAGGACCAAGACGGGCTCCCCAACCTTCACCCAAGGCATCTGTGATCAGAGTCTGTGGGGGGGGGGGAAGGGAGAATGGAACCCGCCTGAAACAGGTTCTCTCTGACCATCCACCACTGCAAGTCTCGAACCACGGGAGAGAGGACCAGGACCAGCTGATCCAAGTCGTCCTCCAATTGATCCCATTGGGAGTGAAGCATCCACTGAGAAACCCTCATGTGGAGCCGAGCGCAAGGAACTGTCGAGATAGCAGCCGCCATGAGCCCGAGAAGGCAAAGAACTGACCTTGCAGTGACTTGCCTGTGGCCGGACAACAGGCTTAACTGAGTCTGAATAGTGGCCTCCCTGTCCGGTGGCAGAAAGGCCCTGCCCAGGGTCGTGTCCAGTATCGCCCCGATAAACTGGAGTCTCTGGGATGGGATCAAGTGAGACTTGGAATGGTTGATGGTAATACCCAGGCAGGCGAAGACCTGTCGGGTAAGGGAGCGGCAGCGCTGGAGCTCCTCCCTGGACAAGGCCACCAGAAGCCAGTTGTCCAGGTACGGGAAAACCTGCACTCCCCAGGTACGCAGGTAGGCCGCCACCACCGCAAGGCATTTGGTAAATACTCGGGGAGCCGAGGAGAGCCCAAATGGAAGAGCCTTGAACTGGTAGTGGTCCCCTGGAAGGAAAAGCGGAGGTATTTGCGGTGGGACTGGCGAATGGATATATGCAGGTAGGCATCCTGCATATCCAGAGCGCACATCCACTGGCCCGAGTGGAGGAGGGGCAGAAGGCTCTGCAGTGAGAGCATTCTGAACTTCTTGTATTCCACGAATAGGTTCAGGGAACTGAGATCTAGGATAGGTCTTACATCTCCTGTCTTCTTCGGGACCAGAAAGAAGTGGGAATAGTAACCCGTTCCCTGAAGGGGAAGGGGGACAGGTTCTATCGCCTGTTTCAGCAGTAGTGCTGAAATCTCTTCCTGGACCAGAAGCAGATGTTCCCGAGAGTATGACGACCTTTGGGGAGGGTGACGAGGTGGTTTCTGTAGAAACTCTATTGAGTGTCCTCCTGCGATCAGCTGGAGCACCCATGAATAGTACAGTTACGTAAGAACTTACTGTAACAGTAGATCTTCGAGAGAGGCTCTTGCAGTAGGTAATTACATATAGGACTGACGTCGGCAGGCGGCAGGACCCCACGGAAAAATTTCTAGCTAGCAGTCCCTGGCAGGGACCGTCCCCACATCAGGTGACCGGCGTCAGATGACATCGGTATAAATGGGCGGTCCCGGACACCCGCCTTCCAGTTCTTTCCCGCCACAGGCCCGGACGAGAGAGAAGCAGATATTTCCCTCAATGGAAAAGGAGCTGAAAAAGCCTAGGGGGATGGAGGGCGGGAAGCTATTACCTACTGCAAGAGCCTCTCTCGAAGATCTACTGTTACGGTAAGTTCTTACGTAACTGTACTATCTTACTTCGAGAGGGCTCTTGCAGTAGGTAATTACATATAGGACAAAATCCCAAGCAGTCTGGAACAAATAAAAAGGCACCGGGAGGAGGAACTACTCTGAGAAGTAGTGAACAAGCTTGCAAACCTCAAGATAGGAGGCCCTGCAAGACAGCTAACCCGAAGCCTGCTCTATGGCGAGAGGCAATGTCCAAACTGTAATGTTTCGTAAAGGTATGGATGGAAGTCCAAGTGTCGGCAGCATAGATGTCTGCTGCAGACACATTCTTGAAACAAGTCGCAGAGGCTGCTACTCCCCGAGTAGAGTGGCCTCTGACTTGACCCGGTAGGGTCTTGTTGTACTTGTCATAACAGAAATTGATGCAATGAGCCAGCCACTTTGATAGGCATTGCTTGGAGACAGCACTGCCTTCCCTTTTGTGAACAAAAGAGACGAACAACTGATCAGTCTTTCTGAGATCCTTCGTCCTATCGGTGTAATATCTCAGAATCCTGTGGACATCCATGGTATGGAGCAAGTATTCTCCTTGGTTGGAATACTGCGTGAAAAAGGCAGGTAATTCAATAGACTGATTTAAGGTAGACTCCGCTACCACTTTTGGGAGAAACTTAGGATTTGTGCGAAGAGTTACTCTTTCTTTGTGAAAAATCAGATAAGGGATTTTGCACATAAGGGCCTGGAGCTCAGAAATTCTGCGAGCAGAAGTAATGGCCACCAAGAAGAGCGTCTTCCATGATAAAAACTTCAAGTCTGCGGAAGCCGCAGGCTCAAAGGGAGGAAGGGTAAGTTTCTCGAGAACAAAGTTCAAGTCCCAGGGGGGAGCTGGAGTCCGAATAGGGGGTCTGAGATGAAGGACCCCTCTGAGAAAGGTCTTGGATACCTCTAATTGGGCAAAAGCCTCATCAGCGAAAGGGACATGGTAGGCTGAAATAGCCGCCAAGTGGACTTTCAAAGAGGAGTGACTGAGACCCAGGTCGAAAAGATGACGCCAATAATCAAGCAGAATGGCCACAGGACAGGAGAAAGGCTCCATGTTCCTGGAGGCAGCCCAAATGGAGAATCTTTTCCATTTCATGGCATAGGTGGACCTAGTGGAGGGTTTTCTAGCCTCCACCAGAATCTCGGCCACCTTAGGAGAGACGCCAAAGCGAGATTGGGCTAGGTCTGCAGGAGCCATGCATGAAGTTGAAGAGACTTGAATCCCGGATGGACCAGGGTCCCCTGATCCTGGGTCAGTAATCCTCGAGATAAAGGCAGAGGAAGAGGAGGAACCTCTGAGTATTGCTGTAGAAGAGAGAGAACCAAATTTGCCTGGGCCAGAAAGGAGCGATCAGAATCATTCTCGCTCCTTCCAATGCCAGTTTCTGCAGCACACGAGGGACCAGAGGAATTGGGGGAAAAGCATAGACGAATCTGTCCTTCCAGTTTAGAGACAAAGCGTCGCTCCAGAAAGCGCCTCACTCTGGAGCGAGCGAGCAAAAAATTGGAAGCTTTGCGTTTTGGGAGGAGGCGAACAGGTCTACCTGTGGAGTCCCCCAAATCTGAAAGATGCTTTTTAGAACTTTTTGGTCCAGTTCCCACTCTTGTGGCAGAGCCGAAGAATGACTTAGCTTGTCTGCCAGGACATTGTCAACTCCCGGAACATGGATCGCCATGATGTGAAGGTTGTGGAGAGTTGCCCATTCCCAAACCCTCATCGTTTCCCTGCACAGCGGGTAGGGACCGAGTCCCTCCCTGCTTGTTGATGTACCACACTACGCACATGATGTCTGTTTGGACGGCTAGGTGACCGGGAAGGATGTATTGGTGAAGGGCCTGGAGAGCATACAGCACTGCTCGAAGCTCGAGCACATTGATGTGGAGAGCTAACTCCAATTTTGACCATAAGCCCTGGGTTCGGTGAGGAACCAGATGGGCTGCCCAACCTTCGCCTGATGTGTCCGTGGTCAGAGTCTGAGCAGGGGGAGGATGAAAAAAGGGGACCCCCGGAATAGGTTCTCTCGAACCATCCACCATTGCAAGAGTCTTATCATCGGTGAGGAGATTAATACCAGATGCTCTAGGTCGTCTACAAGTTGATCCCACTGACAGCGGAGCGTCCACTGAGAGATCCTCATGTGGAGGTGCGCGTGCGGAACCATCGGGATAGCAGCCGCCATAAGCCCCAGGAGACTGAGAACCGACCTCACCGGAACCCTCCTGCGTTCCGATAGAAGGTAAATCTGGGACTGGAGGGAGGCCCCCCTGTCCGGAGGCAGGAAGGCCCTGCACATTGTCGTATCGAGGATAGCTCCGATGAACTGGAGTCACTGGGAAGGGTCCAGGTGGGACTTGGAATGATTGATGGTGATACCCAGGCCAGTGAAAACCTGCTGGATGAGGGAGAGAAAATGCAGGAGTTCCTCCCTGGATGGGGCCGCCAGGAGCCAGTCGTCCAGTAGGGAAAAACCTGAACTCCTAAAGTATGCAGGTGGGCTGCTACCACCGCCAGGCATTTGGTAAAGACTTGGGGAGCCGAGGAGAGACCAAAAGGGAGTGCCCGGAATGGGTAGTGTTCCCCCTGGAATGCAAACCTGAGGTACTTTTGGTGCGAAGGGCGAATGGGGATGTGCAGGTATGCATCCTGCATATCCAGTGCACAAAGCCAATGGCCCGGCCGAAGCAGGGGCAAGAGGGATTGAAGGGAGAGCATCCTGAACCTCTTGTATTCCACATATAGGTTCAGGGAGCTGAGATAGAGAATGGGTCTGAGATCTCCGCCTTCTTTGGTACAAGGAAGAAATGGGAAGTAACCCGTCCTGTGAAGGTGAGGGGGGACGGGCTCTATGGCCTGCTTCGCGAGGAGAGCAGAAATTTCTTCCTTGACCAAAGGAAGATGGTCCCTTGAGTAAGAGAAGTTCAGAGAGGGGTGACGTGGAGGTTTCTGCAGAAACTCTATGGAGTGCCCCTCTGCTATGATCTGAAGTACCTACGAATCCGATGCTATCCTCTCCCAACCCGGAAGGTGGAGGGAGAATCTCCCTTCTACCGGTTCCTCCGGGGCGTCCGGAGGCAGTGGGAGAGGGAAGGAGTCAGGTGGTGTGAGGCAGCACTGCAGCTGGGGCACCCGCTGCTTTTTTGGGCGGCGGGGGCCTGGCAGCTGTGGGGGCCCGATGTTTGTGGCCCGCCTCCTGAGGTTTCGCCGAGGCCGGCTGCGTCTGCGAAAGGGACGGCGCTGCAGGGGATGGGGACGTACATTGAATCAACAGATTTAAGGGCCGTCCCCTTCTCCTGCAAGTCAGTGATGATGTCCTTGACATCACCATCGAAAAGCACAGAACCCCTGAAAGGTGCTTCTTGGATTGCTGACTGCACCTCCGGGACCAGACATGACACACGGAGCCATGCGTGACGCCCCAGACGTACGGCGAACGCAGAACTCCGTCCTGCGGTGTCCACTGCATCGTAGGTCGTCCTCAGAATGTGACGACTGGCCGAATGAGCAGAACGGACCAGGTCGGCTAACTCCTGCTTGACTTGGGAGTCAGGCAAGGAGTCAATCTTGGATTCCGCCTGGGTAAGGACAGCCTTCTGGTAATCCCCCATATGCGCTACATAATTTAGGGCCCTGATCCCCAGTGTGGAAGAAGCATAGATCTTCCTTCCATACTGATCCAGAAGGCGAGATTCCTTATCCGGGGGAGACGAGCTCAAATGTTTCGGGTGGGCTGACCGGCCGTGAGCGGCGCTAATCACAACCGAGTCTGCACGGGGGTGAGAGTCTAAAAAGTCTACACCCTCCGGAGCCTGGTATAGCCTGTTGGACTTCCGAAGAAGTGGAGCTAAAGCCGACAGTTGTTTCCAAATGGTGGAAACGAGGTGGGCGTGAGGCTCGATCCAGGGTGGCACTAGAGTAGGGGCCGTAAGGGGCAAGTCCAGATGTTCAGCGAGTTTGACCCGCTGAGGATCTGGTTCTAAGGAACGCCACTGATGGACTTCCTGGATCTTCCTGAGCAACTCTGTGAAGGAAGGATCCTCCGGAGGAGACTTCGGAGGAGTCCTTGGCCAGGGCTTGGACGGAGAGCGAGGCTCGTTGTCTTTCTCAGGGCATCCGGAGGAATCCGAGGAGTCCGAGAGAGAAGAAGAAGAGGAATTTGAAGCAGAGTAAGACTCCCTAGCTCGTCTAGGGGGAGGAACGGGTTCCTTAGGGGGGATCCCTGGACGCGTGTCCTGCCCCTCTCTGGATCCCGAGGGGAGAGCCCGGGAATCTGGAGGTGGAGAGGGAGTGTGCCCTCTGGGGCGTACGGGAGCCGGGGGAGGCACCGTCGCCATAAGATGGCTCTCGACTTCCTTGGTGAGCTGAGCCTTGGCCTCAGCCCACCAGGAGGCCAGAGTCTCCTGGAGATCCACCGGCAGCCTAGGGGCCGGTGAAGGAGGAGGAGGGGGATAGTTGTACGGATGAAGTCCGTAAGGAGAGTATCCATAACCCGGCTGTGGGAAAACCGGAGCTGGGTATTGTGGCCGGGTACTGCGCGGCCGCTGGAGTCGGGCGCCGGTACTGCGTGCCGGATACTGTGGACCCGGTAAACCGACGCCGGATAAGACCGCAGATACCAGGTACCGGAGGAGCTGCTGGAGCAGACGGCCCAGTAGGGAACTCCACGGGCGGATCGACCATGATAGGCCAGTGGGATGGAGGGCCTGCTGGGAGAGGAATATCCCTGCCAGCGCCGGAGGGGCCAGCATCGGCGGGCCGGCATCGGGCGGAGCCGGCGGCCCCAGGAGCCAGCCAGATCCGCTCTGTAGGAGGGGACAGATGGTGGAAAACATCCCAGCCTCGCCCGGGATGGAGGGGAAAAGTCCCCGGGGTCAGGCGGGGGCTTGGGCTCCCCGGACGGCAGCGAAGGCTGCGGGCAACCTGGGACGACAGACGGAGTAGGGTCTGCCGTAGGCTCTGAGGCCCGGCGCACGTTGGAGGAGCTGACGTGTGACTTACGGGCTGAATCCCAGCAGACACCAGAGGAGCCGGTGTCCGACTTCGGGGTTCCCTCGTTGGAGGCGGGCCAAGGATGGGAAGAGGCCCAGTCCGAGGGGACACTGCCGCGGCCGCCCGGCGGTCGGGCGCCTTAGCTGCCTTCTCCCGGCAGACGTCGGAGGAGCCGACGTCCGGCTTATGGGAGGCGCCCGCACCAGTAGGCCGCAAGCCTGCGGCGGTACTGGGGGCAGAAGCCTCCTTTTGCCCGGAGGCACCCAGCGGGCTCAAACGTGAACCCGACGGGCGGGCCCACACCTCCTCCAAAGCCTTGGAGGCTGCCGTCGGGCGATCCCCCGGAGGGGACGTTACCTTGGCCGCAGCTCCAGCTGGAGTCGCGGAGGAGGAGGCCTTCTCCCGGTGCCTTTCTTTGTCCCGCTTCTTGTGTCCTTCAGGGGAGGTCGATGCCTGCCGAAGCTTCTTCAACTCCTTCTCCATTGTGACATCTTCTTTTGAGGAGATGGGCTTCTAGAGACTGCTGGCGCCGCTCTGCGGTGGCGCGTGTGAAAATGTGGGCAGGCAGTGCGGACACTTGTCGATCGCGGGTCGGGGCCTAAACAAAAAGGCAGAGGGAGTGACCGCTTCTGGGCAGTTGGGCGCCACGAGTCGCACTCTATTTTTGAAGGGACAACATAAACCGAGTTCACCTGACGAAGAAAAATACAGAATACTGATACTTCTCGGAAACCAACGGCAACAGGACTGAGCGCTATGAACTTCACTGCGAGAGCCTGCAACGAGCTGACGGCAGGAAAGAACTGAAGGCGGTGTCCGGACCGCTTCCTTTATACCGCCATCTGACGCCGGTCACCTGACGTGGGGGCAGTCCCCGCCAGGGACTGCTAGATAGAAATTTTTCTGTGGGGTCCTGCTGCCTGCCGACGTCAGTCCTATATGTAATTACCTACTGCAAGAGCCCTCTTGAAGTAAGATCTGTTGTTATTCTCTCCCAGCCCGGAAGGTGAAGGGAGAACCTCCCTCCTACCGGTTCCTCCGGGAAGCCCAGAGGCTGTGGGAGAGGGAAGGAGTCAGGTGGTGTGGTGCAGCGTTGCAGCTGAAGCGCCCGCTGCTTTTTTGGGCGGAGGGGGCTTGGCAGCTGAAGGGGCCCAGTGTTTAGTGGCCCGCTTTCCCAGAGGTTTCACCTTTGGCCAGTTCCATCTGCAAAAGGGACGGCGCTGCAGTTGATGGGAATGGTACATAGTCTCGACGAACTTTAGTGCTACCCCCTTCTCCTGCAGATCGGTGATGATGTCCTTGACATCACCCCTGAAGAGCACCGACCCCCGGAAAGGCGCTTCCTGGGTCGTGGACTGCACTTCCGGGACCAACCCTGACACATGGAGCCAAGCATGACGTCGTAAGCCTACAGCGAAAGCTGAGCTCCGTCCAGCAGTGTCCACCGCATCGTAAGTCACACGAAGCATGCGTCGACTGGCTGAACATGCAGAGCAGACGAGGTCAGACAGTTCCTGCTTGACTTGAGAGTCCGGCAGGGAGTCCAATTTGGTTTCCACCGCAGAAAGAATTGCCTTCTGATAATCCCCCATATGACTGACATAGTTCAGGGACCTGATCCCCAGCATGGAAGAAGCGAAAATCTATTTGTCATACTGGTCCAGAAGGCGGGATTCTTTATTAGGTGGCGACGAGCTAAGGTGTTTTGGATTAGCTGACCGGCTGTGAGCAGCGCTAATCATGACCGAGTCAGCTCGAGGGTGTGAATCCAAATAGTTAACACCCTCTGGAGCCTGGTATAGCCTGTTCAACTTCCGTGGAAGAGGGGCTAATGCTGACGGTTGTTTCCAAATCATGGTAACAAGGTGGGCATGAGGCTCGATCCAAGGTGGCACCAAGGTGGGAGCCATCACGGGCAGATCCAGATGCTCAGTGAGTTTTAACCGCTGTGGATCTGGCTCCAAGGATTGCCACTTATGCACTGCCTGGATTTAACGTAGCAGCTCCGTGAAGGAAGGATCCTCCAGAAGAGACTTCGGAGGAGTCCTTGGCCTGGGCTTTGACGGAGAGCGAGGCTCATCGTCCTTCTCGGAGCAGCCGTTGGAGGCATCAAAGGAGGAAGAGAAAGAAACTAACAAAGAAGACTACTCCCTTTCCCGTCTAGGGGGAGGAATGGACCTCTTGGGAAGCCCTCGGGGAAGCATGTTCTGCCCTTCTCTGGACCCAGAGGGTTTAGCCCTGGTGTCTGGAGGAGGGAAGGGAGTTTGCCGTCGTGGATGTACAGGAACCTGTACCGGCATCATCGTTGGAAGACGGCTCTCCACCTCCTGGTGAGCTGAGCCTTGGCCTCCGCCCACCAGAAGGCCAGAGTCTCCTGCAAATCCACCGGCAGCTGGGGGGGTGGTGGAGGAGGAGGGGGGGGATAAGGGTATGGGTTATACCCATAGAGCGAGTATCCATAACCCAACGGCAGGAAGTCCGGCGTCGGGTACTGTGGCATCGGGTAGGCCGGCATCGGGTACTGCGGTGACGGATACTGCGGTCCCAGGTACGATGGCGTCGGATATGATGTGGTCAGGTACCTGGGAGCCAGAGGAGCTCCCGAAGCAGATGGCCCTGCCTGAGGCCCCGCGGGCAGGACTGGGGCAAAAGGCCTGGGGGCAGAGGGCCCGGCATCGGGGTGGCATCTGGAAGCGGGATGACACCGGAGCCGCACTACCGATCGAGCCGGCGGCGGTGCCAGCGCGCGATCAGCAGGAGGTTGGTCCGACAGGTGGAACAGGGACCTCAGCATAGCTCAGGGATGGAGGGGAAAAATTCCCGGGGTCGGACTGAAGAGACTCAGGGTCCCTGGAGGGCAGCAAAGGCTGTGGGGAGCCGGGAACGACAGACATGGGAGGCTCCGGCATTGGTTCATCCGCTGTGAGGACGTTGAGGCTGACCGACGTGCGTCTTGCCAGCGGGATCCAGGCGGGCGCCAGGAGGGGCTGGTGTCAGACTTAACGGACCCTTCGCCGGAGGTAGGCTGCGATGGAGGGGCGGCCTGGTCTGGCGGAAGATGGGTCACGCGCCGCCCCGAAGGGTCAGGCAACTTACCGACCCTCTCTGTGCGATGTTTGAGGAGCTGACGTCCAGCTTATCGGAGCCGCCCACACCGGTAGACTGCAAAGCCGCGGCTTTACGAGGCAAGCCTCCAAGAGCCGGAGGGTGCCTGGCGGGCCCAGCTTGAGTCAGGCAGCGGAGCTGCCCGCCGCCTTAAAGCCTCTAAGGCAGCCGTCAGGCCGCAGTGCCCCAGTGGGATGTTACCTGACACGCGCGACTCCCGAGGGAGTCGGCAGGGAGAGGAGCCCTTGTCCCGTGCTTTTCCTTGTCCTTTCTCTTGCGATGGCCTTCCGGTGAAGTTGATGCCTGCCGAAGTTTTTTAAGTTCTTTTTCCATGGAGCTCATCTTTTTGAGAATGTGGGCTTCCAGGAACTGCTGCCGCCTTCTCCAGGTGGCCGCATTGAAACTCAGGCAGTGCTGGCACTTCTCCACTTGATAGTCGGGGCCTGGGAAAAAAAGGCACAGGGAATGGCCGTCCTTGTGCTGGAGTTCGGCGCCACACGAGTCGCACTTATTTTTGTGCTCAGAGGGTGTAGGGGGTGACATACACTGATGAATGACAGACGATTACTAAGAAAAAAGCGAAAAAACTTGGTAAAATAACCGAACAAGCCTGACGAGCAAGGAACATTTCTGCAAGGCGCTGGCATAGGCTAACGGCAGGAAAGAACTGGAAGGCGGGCGTGAGGGACCGCCCTTTTATACCAACATCTCCTGACGCTGGTCACCTGATGTGGGGACGGTCCCTCGCCAGGGACTGCTAGCTAGAAACTTTTCCGTGGGGTCCTGCCGCCTGCCCGCGTCAGTCCTATATGTAATTACCTACTGCAAGAGCCCTCTCAAAGTAAGATCTCCAGTTAAATGGATTTCACAGTCTCACTCTGTTCTCAGTCGCAGCTGCATGAGCCACACTGGAGTGCTGCAGTTGGAAGTTAGGATAGAATGTTGGGGATTTTGAACAGAGTCTGTGTGCAGTCTTAGAGAGAGGAGCAGCACAGCAGTCTGTGTGCAGGCTCTCAGAGCCTTAAGCTCTGGTTTAGAGCTACTGTAAGGGAGGTGTGTGTTTCCACTGAAAGAGGAACACAAGTAAGCTGATTGTTGAAGTGGTGGAGACCACTGTTACTGGTCCATGTGCCCCATCCCTGAGGGGATGGGGGTGGAAAGGTTTGCCTGTTTTCCAGGGGCAACCCTCCTGGTTCCGGCTAAGGAAGATGCTGCCTATTTCAAGTTGTGCTGTGGGAGAGAAATTCCTGTGAGGAATCGCCTGTGGGGCACCTGCAACCAAAGGGTGAGTTCGCTCTGACAGAGGGCCAGTATTTTTCACCTGAACTGTTGGAACGTGGGGATTGGACTACTTAATCTGTAGGAGGTCTAGTGTAATAGACATTGCCGGTTAACTCAAGTAGGTTCAAGTCCAGCACCAAAGAGTGAAGTAAAGTGGGGATTGGACTGCTTAATCAGTGGGGGGCCTACAGCAATGGGCTATGCCAAGTAAAAGTATGTTCAAGTCCAGCACAAAGGGAAAGCAAGACAAGTAGAGGAAATGTGACATATATTTAGCCTTAATCTACATTGCCAAGCTTTACAGTAGGAGGTGTTTACTGTCCAGAGAAATGGCAGGGTACGAAATGTGGAAGCGAGAGGTGGGAGACCCCCCCATCAGTAGTAACCAAATTCACCTCTACGGATTTGCTCTGTGGCACCTTTACTTTCTCTCAGGTACTTGGCTAGTGCCTGAGGAAGTACCCAGATGTGGGATTAAAAGGAAAATTCCCTGATAGAGCTGAGGTGCTCTTAGGTGGTTTAGGAAGCCACCAGTAAATGTTTCCATGACATATGGAAGGTGTCCGAGTGGCCAGCAAGGGGGCCGAGCCAGGGAAAACCCAGAACAGTGTACAAGTTCGGGCTGTGTACCCACAGCAGCATTCAAGTCCAGGCTGTGTGCCCGGTGGGTTCAGCGCCTGAGGGCTAAAAGTGTTGAGGAAGTGTTCTTGATTCTGTTAATTTGCATTACCAGGAGTGTAGCCCCGTGGGGGTCCATCTATGCCTTGTTTATTCTGTTTGGATGTGAATAAAAGCCACAATTTAGAATCCCATTTCTGATGTTAGACATTACAGTTATTGCTTCCTGTGTTCGGAGTTACTTGGGTGCCCCTGTGCAGAGTAGCCAAACCTAGCCCTTGTGCCGAGTAACCTATTCCTCCCCGAACCCAGTCCCCACCTGGTACTGCTGTCAGATTCAAACAGCATACCACCTGCCGTTTGCAAAATGATGGGGTTGGGGGTTACACAAGTCTTTCTGGTGCAGGGCTTTCGAGAAGCTTTGAGAATATCCAGAACCCCCTGAGACAAACGCAAATCTGCATACTCTAACTCATCAAGAGCCATGCCTTGAGATTGAGAGACCGAAGATTGGGGTACCAAATCCTCCCCCGGGAGGAGGTTGTGATTCCTGGGAAGAGACAGGGGAAGATGGACTGCTAGAAACAGCAACAGGGGGTACCAAGGTTGTCGTGCCCAGTCTGGAGCAATCAGAATCACTTTGAAAGGTTGTGACCTTATCTTGACTAGGACTTTTAACAGAAGAGGAAAGGGAGGGAAGGCATACAGAAATTTCCCTTCCCAGTTCAAAATCAGAGCATCCAGAGGGACTGAACCCAAGACTGGAGGTCTGCAACAAAATAGAGGAAGTTGATGATTGTCTGGGGCTGCAAAGAGATCTATCTCTGGAGTGCCCCACCTTGAAAAAAAATCACTTTCAACACTAGGAGGTCCAGGGACCATTTGTGATGGCCCTGGGAGATCCTGCTCAGTGCATCTGCTAGCACACTGTCCTTCCCGGGAAGGTGGACTGCCATCAAAGTAGTCTGCAGGGAATAAGCCAGGGACCACAATTTCAAGGCCTCTGTGCACAATGCCATAGACAGAGTGCCTCTCTGCTTGTTGATGTACCACATGGTGGTGGTGTTGTCTGTTCTGACCTGAACCACCTTGTTCTACACAGACTGAGAGAAAGCTTGCAGGGCCATAAAAACTGCCCTGAGTTCCAGGAGAATGATATGAAGAAGGGACTCCTGAGGGGACCATAGTCCCTGGTCTGGAGAGCCCCCAGATGAGCTCCCCACCCCAAAAGGGAAGCATCCGTGGTAAGGATCACCGAATGAGACTGAGTGACAAATGGGACCCCTTGCGTTAAATTGTACTGATCCTGCCACCATTGAAGAGCTTGCATCAGTGTCCGAGTCAAAGGAATCAGCTTGGCAAGAGGGTCCTTCTTTTGGGACCAAAAGGCCCTCAGATGGAACTGAATGTTCCTCATCTGGAATCTTGCCCCTTGGACCACTGCTGTAGAAGCTGCCATGTGGCCCAAGAGCTAACGGAAGTGCCTTGCTGGTCAGGACACCTGAAGGCTGAAGGAAGAAGGCAGTTCTATAAGAACTCTTGCCCTTTCTAGGGGAAGAAGAAAAAATTACTCACCTTAGTAATTATATTTCTTCTAATGGAGTCTTGCTGTATTCCGACAATTGCAGTGATTCCCAACCTTTGAACTGCCCCGGAGAACTAAGGGTTAACTTTCCATGCAGGGCATGGAATGCTGAGCTCGAGCTCAGTTGAAGTCTCTGTCTGGAGTGTTTTGAACCTAAAACGTCAGATTCTTATGAGCCCAACTAAACTAAAAATTCTATGTGGAAATTGTAAAAATTCTACTAGCCAACTGGCTGAAAAGTTTTGGGTTCCTAAGGAAGACTCAAGTCAGGAAACCCAAAAACTAAACCCAATGTCCTTAAAAAAATAATAATAAATAAGCACCCAAACAAAAGGGAGGAGGGTGCCAGCAAATACACCCCTGGGGTGCAACACTGCACCTGCCCACCCACCCACTTCCCAAAAACAGGTTCTGAGAGGGGAGGCAGGGAGGGAGGTAAGAATACAAGACTGCATTAGAAGAAATATAATTACTAAGGTGAGTAATTTTTTCTTCAAACAACATGAAGTCTTGCTGTATTCTGACTATTCCAGACTACCAAACAGTACCTCCAAGGAGGAGGGACAGAACCTACTTTGGGAATAGGCTCTGAAGTACTGCTGTGCCAAACCGAGCATCACTCCTAGCCTGGATATCCAGGGAGTAATGCTTGCTAAAGGTATGGACTGTTTTCCATGTGGCTGCTTGACTAATTTCTAGGAAAGGAATATCATTGGCTGCAGCCAGGGAAGCAGCTGTACCTCTTGTGGAATGAGCCCTCAGGCCTGAGGGTGGAGTTTTTCCCAGTTTTTCATTGCAGAATTGTATATAAGACAGAATCCACCTGGCAATAGATCTTTTGGTGGCAGGTTTGCCCTTTCCCACTTCTCCATAAGTGAGGAACAACTGGAGGGAGTCAAACCTGTGACCCTTGGTACGCTCTATGTAGTAACTAAGGGTTCCTTTGACATCTAAACTGTGTAGTCTCCTCTCTACTGAGGAAGAATCATCAGTGAAGAAAACAGGGAGAGACAGACTGGTTAAATGGAAGTCTGAAACCACTTTGGGCAAGAACCTTCTATTGGTTCTAAGGACCACTTTATCCCTATGAAAAGAGATAAAATCAGGTTCCACTGACAGGGCTTGCAATTCACTGATATGCCTGGCAGACGTAATGGCTACCAAGAACACAGTTTTCCAAGTCAAGTACTTAAGCTCTGCTGATGACAAAGGCTCAAAGGGGGGTTGCATAAGCTGAGCAATGCAAACATTCAAATCCCAGGCAGGGACAGGGTCTCTAAAAGGGGGATTGGTGTGAGACAATCCTTTAAAAAATGTACAGAACACAGGATGGGAAGATAGTGAGGTAGGCTTCCCCACCGACAAAAATGCAGAAACAGCTGACAAGTGTACCTTGACAGTAGCTGGTCTGAGGCCTAGGCCATTACGATGGACCATATAATCCAGAACCGTAGGCAATTCAGCAGTGTCTGGAGAAATATTCTTCTTAGAACACCAAATGCTGAATCTTTTCCATTTGGAGTTGTAAGTCTTTCTGCTGGAGGGCTTTCGGGAAGCCTTCAGGATGTCCAGAACCCATTGGGAAAGATGCAGATCTGCAAACTCTAACTCTTCAAGAGCCACGCCTTGAGATTGAGAGACTGAAGACTGGGGTACCAGATCCTCCCCTGAGAGGATGTTAATAGGTTGTAATTCCTGGGAAGAGACAGGGGAAGATGGACTGTTAGGGACAGCAACAGGGGGTACCAGAGCTATCTGGCCCAATCTGGAGCAACCAGAATCACCTTGCAAGATTGAGACCTTATTTTGACTAAAACTTTGAACAGGAGTGGGAAGGAGGAAGGCATACAGAAACTTCCCTTTCCAATTCAGAATCAGGGCATCCAGGGGGACTGAGCCAAAGACTGGAGGTCTGCAACAAAAGAGAGGGAGTTGGTGATTGTCTGGGGCTGCAAAGAGATCCATCTCTGGAGTGCCCCACCTTGAAAAAATCACTTTCAACACCTGAGGGTCCAGGGACCATTCGTGATGGCCCTGAGAAATCCTGCTCAGTGCATCTGCTAGCACACTGTCCTTGCCTGGAAGGTGAACTGCTACAAGAGAGGCATGCAGGAAATAAGCCAGGGACCACAACTTCATGGCTTCTGTGCAAAAGGCCGTGGACCGGGTGCCTCCCTGCTTGTTGATGTACCACATGGTGGTAGTGTTGTCTGTTCTGACTTGAACCACTTTGTTCTGAACTGACTGTGAGAACGCTTTTAGAGCTAGAAAAACTGCCCTGAGCTCTAGAAGATTGATGTGGAGAAGATTCTTGGGGGGCACCTTGGCAAGGGTAGAGGAATGGACAAATGTATGGCAGCTTAGATTCAATGCTAAGAAGTGCAAGGTAATGCACCTGGGAAACAAAAACCCAGGGGAAGAGTACACAATGGGGGGTGAGATGCTAATAACAACAAAAATGGAAAGGGACCTGGGGGTAGTCATATCAGATGACCTAAAGGTGGGCAAGCAATGTGAGAAGGCAGCAAGGAAGGCTGGGGGGATACTGGGATGCATAGGGAGAAGCATCACCAGTAGAAAACAGGAAGTTATTATCCCTCTGTACAGACAGCTAGTCAGACCCCATCTGGAGTACTGCGTGCAGTTCTGGAGACCCAAACTCCGCAAAGATAGACAGGATGGAAGCTGTCCAGAGGAGGGCAACTAAAATGGTGCAGGGTCTTCATAGGAAGACATATGAAGAGAGAATAAAGGAGCTTAATATGTATAGCCTCGAGGAAAGAAGGGACATGATAGAAACTTTCAAGTACCTCAAGGGAATCAACAAAGTCCAAGAGGGTAGCATCTTTCAAAAAAAGAGGTGTGCAAGAACAAGGGGGCACAATTTGAAGATAGAGGGAGGGGCGGCTCAGAGGTAATTTAAGGAAGTATTTTTTCCAGAGAGGGTTGTGGATGCATGGAACGGCCTTCCGGAGGAGGTTGTGGAGTCAAAAACAGTGGTGGAATTCAAGCATGCATGGGACAGTCATAAGGCCATTCTAGGGTGGGGGTAGGAAGAAGCAGGCTGCTGGTTAACTAGGATAGTACAGTTACGTAAGAACTTACCGTAACAGTAGATCTTCGAGAACAGCTCTTGCAGCAGGTAACATCATTAGGACTGAAGCTGGCAGGTGGCAGGACCCCACGGAATTCTTCTAGCTAGCTATCTTCAGCAGGGACCACCCCCGACGTCAGTCCCACCTCCGACGTCAGGCATAGTACATAAGGGGGCGGTCCCGCCAGATTCCCCAGTTCTCCCGCCGGAGACTTCCGGCCGCAGGTACATCAGAATGGGAGACCGAGGATCCACCATCAGAAGACAAAAGGGCGTAAACCCCTGCCAAAGGCTCGGAAAGCCATGCCTCCTCCAAGGGGGAAGGTGGGCGGGAAGAAAAAATTACTCACCTTAGTAATGTTGTTTCTTCTAATGGAGTCTTGCTATATTATGACATATGCAGTGAGTCCCAACCTTCGAACTGCTCTGGAGTTGAAAGAGTTAACTTTCCATGCCAGGCATGGAACCTTGAGTGCGAGCTCGGTTGAAAACTCTGTCGTCTGTTCTTTAAACTCAAACTGTCAGATCTTTACGAGCAAAACTCACTAAGGTTCTGTGTGGAAGCCGTAAACCTACACTAGCCCACTAACTACAAGAACACATTTTTTCTTGATCCCAAAACAAAGACTCAAGTCAGGGGAATCAAGAAAGAAAATTAAAACATAACACCCAAGCACCCTAAAAGAAAGGGTGAAAACTAAAGTGGGCATCTGAAAATGCCAACATTGCACTGCCCACCCACAACCCAAAAGAACAGGTTACTCACCTGTAACAGTAGTTCTAGGAGTGGTATATGTTGTTCATCCACACTGTCTGGCATTGTCCCTTTCCCCTTTAAATCTTGCCGGAAGTCTTCAAGCTGGCTCCTCCCACCCACCTGGGTGGTAAATACCTCAGCTCTGCCCCATGACGCCAGATCTAGCCCGCTGGAAGCCAGGTTATGCGCCTAAAGCCGGGGAGGTCGGGTGGGTGCATGTGGATGAACAACATATACCACTCCTAGAACTACTGTTACAGGTGAGTAACCTGTTCTTCTAGGAGCGTGGATATGTTGTTCATCCACACTGTCTGGCAGACTCCAAGCAGTTCTCCGGGAGGAGGGAGGCAAGGCGCACACCCCCTACTTAGGGAATAGAGATTGGAGAACCCGAGGGCCCCAAACCAAGCATCCCGACGTGACTCTAGGTCAATGTGGTAATGGGTAATAAAGGTGCTTGCTGACTCTCCAGGTAGCGCCCGACAGATTTCCTGGATAGGGATGTCCCTGGAAGCAGCCACCGAAGCAGCAGTATGACGGGTAGAATGAGCCCTTAGCCCTTTGGGAGGCTCCTTATCCGCCAATTCATAGCACAGACCTATGCATGATGTGATCCATCTCGCAATAGTCCGCTTGGCTGCAGGTCTGCCAGAAGCAGCTTCAGCGTAGGTGACAAACAGCTGGCGAACCTCTCCCCGAATTTCCGCCGTCCTCTCCTTATAATAGGAGAGAGCACGTCTGAGGTCCAGAGTATGGAGCCTATACTCTGCGTCCGAGGTGTAATTAGGGTAATATACTGGCAGGGTCAACACCTGGTTAAGGTGAAACTCTGACACCACCTTCGAAGGAATTTCGGGTGGGGGCGCAGGACAACTTTGTCCCTGTGAAAGACCAGATAGGGGAGTCCACTGAAAGCGCCTGGAGCTCCCTGTCCTTCTGGCTGACGTGATAGCCACCAAGAAGGCCGTCTTCCACGACAAGTGCGAAAGTGCAGACTTGTGCATTGGTCTGAATGGTTTGCCCATGAGCTTTGCCAAACCAGCAAAAGATCCCACTTGAGGGTGGAGGTTCACGTACCGGAGGGGATATGTGGTCCAGGCCTTTGAAAAAGCACCTGACCACCTTTTCCTGAGCCAACGTCGGCTGACCGACCCGCGCCCGGTAAGCCGATATGGCTGCTAGGTGCACCCTAAGGGTCGATGACCGAAGACCCCCTTTGGAGAGGGACCAAAGGTAGTCTAGAATGTTAGCCACCGAGCAGGATAAGGGGTCCAGACCTTTACCCTGACACCAAATGGAAAATCTCTTCCATTTGAAGGCATAACATTTCCTGGTCGATTCTTTTCGAGATGCCTCCACCACGGTGTAGACATCCTCAGAAAGACCCAAAGCCTGGAACTCTAGCCGCTCAGGAACCAGGCTGTGAGGTGCAGGGATTGAAGGTCCGGATGAAGGACCTTCCCCTGGTTCAGAAAAATCAGGTCTGGGCGTGTACTGAGCCGCACCGGGGTCCTGCAGCTGAGGCTGAGGAGATCTGGATACCAGAACTGGCGTGGCCAATCTGGGGCTACCAGGATCACCTTCGCTTTGTCCTGCCTCACCTTGAGTAACACCTTGTGGATCAAGGGAATGGAGAAAAGCGTAAAGAGGCCTGGGGTCCACGGCCTCGAGAGGCATCCCCTGCAGCGAGCCCTGCTGGGGCGGGCATGGAACAGCCTCAGCTTGGTGTTCTCCCTGAGGCAAACAGGTCCACCAACGTTTGCCCCAACGAGAACAGGTAGTAGGCTACCTCTGGATGGAGAGACCACTGTGGGACGCCTGGCCTAAGCGGCTGAGAGCATCCGCCAGTTGGTTCGCGACTCCTGCCACATGGATGGCTAGGAGATCCGCTCCAGCCGGCTGACGAAGGTCCAGATCCGAGCGCCTCCTTGCATAGCAGACGGAGCGTGCCGCCTGTTTGTTGAGGTAGTACATGGTCGTGGTATTGTCCGTCTGGACTTGAACCACTTGACCCCGAGCTGAGGAGCGAAAGCTGACAGAGCCAGTCTGACTGCCCTGAGCTCCAACAGGTTGATGTGGCATCGGGACTCCTCTGGGGTCCAGAGCCCATGAGCTCTGTGGTCCCCCATGTGGGCTCCCCAGCCCATGAGAGAGGCATCGGTCGTAAGGACGACCGTTGGCTCGGGGCGGACAAACGGGATCCCTTCCTGCAGATGACTCGGGACAGTCCACCATTGGAGAGCGTCCCACATCCTCTGGGTGACCGTGACCAGCTGGTCGAAAAGACTCTGATGCTGAGACCACTGGGCGGCGAGCTCCCACTGGAGGGGGCGCATGTGCAGTCTGGCCCAGCGGACCACCGACGTGCACGCCGCCATGTAGCCCAGGAGGCGCAGGAAGTCCCGGGCAGGGCGTGAGTGCCCAACCAAAAATGATTGGGCAAAGGAGGAGAGAACCTCCGCCCTGTCCGCCGGGAGCCGAGCTCTGGCTTGACGAGAGTCGAGCTCTGCCCCGATGAAGCCCATCACCTGAGAAGGTACGAGTTCCGATTTGGCCTCGTTGATCAGAAGGCCCAAGTGTGAGCAGGTTCGGAGGGTCAGGTCCCTGGACCTCTCCACCTCCTGAAGGGAGGATCCCGCCAGGAGCCAATCGTCCAGGTAGGGGTAAACACGAACCCCCTGACGCCGAAGATGGGCTGCCACCACTGCAATGCATTTGGTGAAAACCCTTGGGGCCGATGACAGGCCGAACGGCATGGCTCTGAACTCGTACAGGGTCCCTTCGACCCTGAAGCGGAGGAACCGCTAATGAGACGGACGGATAGGGACGTGGAAAAAAGCGTCCTGAAGATCCGGTGTGCAAAACCACATGTTTCGCTCCAGGAATGGTATGATCTGATTTAGAGTTACCATCTGAAAGGTGCGGGACCTGAGATACCGATTCAGGTCGTGCAGATCTAGAATGGGGAGCCAACCCCCCGTCCGTTTGGGCACCAGGAAATACCTGGAGACGAAGCCTGGGTCTGAAGTAGGATCCGTCACACTGGCCACCACCTCTTTGAGGAGGAGTAGCACAATGTCGTCTCGAAGGACAGACTGGGCGACTGAGATCCGCTCCTCTCGTGGGGCACGGGCTCGGCTGGGAGGCTACTGCTTGAATTCTAAGGGCAGACCCTGCCCGACCACTTCTAGGACCCATCTGTCCGTGGTGATACCGGACCAGGCGGAAATGAAGTGGCGGAGCCGGCCCCCCACGGGAGGACCCCGAGCTGAAGTGACGGGTACGGGGGAGGACACCCCCGGCCCGTCACTGGGCAGGCTTAGAGGAGGAGGGGGCACCTGGACCAGCACCACGGCCTCCTTTGCGGGGCTGCTGGGGACCTTTCTTGGGCCTAGGGCGCCAAGCCTGAGCCTGCTGCTGTTGTTGACCCCCCTGGAAGGGTGGTTGTCTGACCGCAGGGGAAGAATGACGAAAAGGCTTCTTCCTGCGCTTCTGCTGGTTCTTACTTGAAGAACCCTTAGCGGATGTAGCATCTAAGGTGGCATTAGATTGCTCGATACGCTGCAGGTGACCTGCCACTCCTGGTCCGAAGAGGTCGGTGCCAAGGAAGGGCACATCAGCTAGCTTGTGCTGAGTATCCACGAGAAAGGAGGATAACCTCAGCCAAGCCCTGTGGCAAGTGGATACCGCTGCAGCTAGTGAACGGGCACAGGAATCACCCACGTCCAGAGCAGTCTGGAGTTGTTGTTTAGCAACAGCTCTGCCCTGGTCCCTGACCTGCTAGACCGTGGTCTGCATGTCAGCTGGGAGGTGGGGGAGAACTTCGTCCAGCGACCCCAAGAGAGCGTGAGAGAAGTGTGCCATAATCACCGCTGAGCTTGCCTGACGAGGGCCCAAAGATGATGCAGCATAGACCTTCCGGGCCGAGTGGTCCATAAGTTTTGACTCTTTGTCTGGAGGGTGGTCAGTATCGGCTTGAGCTGCCCGCCCCTGAATACTGAGGCAGTCACAAGGCTTTCCGCCGAGGGTGCTCAGTAAACCCGCTAAAGACCCTGTGGGCACCGTGATACTTGTGCGCGCGCGGGCAGAAGGAGCTGGGCAGGAGGCGGACGCTGCCAGAGTTCCAAGGCCGGACCAATAATGGCTTCAGTGACTGGAATGCCTCCGTAGGGGTATCCTCTTAAGAATATCCGTAAGGGATATTCCGCCTTTTCTGGATAGGCTGTAGGCTATCCTCGCGATTCGAAATGAGCCAGAGGATGCCCTGGAAGAGGAAGGCCCTTCTTCCAAGCCTGACGCAAAGCTCATCGAGAGAGTGAAGGAGTGTTATCGGAATCGGAGGAGTCCCATATAAAGGCTGCCCACCTAAGTCCCCTCGACACGCCTAGGGCTATCAGGGTGACTGTAATTGACAGTCTGTGGGGAGACCAAGACTGTCGTGCCTCCTGAGGGAACCCTCGAGGGGCAGCTTAGGTGGAGGTTCCACCAAAATTGGTGGGAACCTGAAACCGGTTGCGGCGGAAGACGCACTGGAGCCCCCGAAGAGACCGGCACCGGAGCAATCGGTGTCTGAGGCGGCCGAAGAGGCTGAGGCCAAGAGATAGCAGGGACCACCGAGGGAGCCGGCTTCTGACCTGCTAGCAGGAATTGCTGCCACATGAGATCCTCGCAGCATCGATGAATTTTTCGTCGAAGCCTCTCCTTGTCCGAGGAGGAAGGGGGAACGCATACGCCTCTTGTGGGAGTGTTTGTGTCCTTTTAGGTCGACCATCGAAGAGGGACTTGCTCCCTGATCGAGACCAACGTGTGTCTTTGTCGATCGGGAGACTGGGCTCGTGAAACCGAGGTTCGGTTCTTTCCTCGATCGAGACCTGGGCGGTCTCCTCGTCGGGAAGGAGAGAATCGGCGTTCTCTCCAGAATCATCGACAGGAGTTGGTGATAACGGCTCGATCGGGTCGAGAATAATCTCGGCCGGATCAGCCGACTCCTCAGCTTCTACGCCCGCTACAGACGGAAGGTCTGAAAACCCAGCGGCCGAGGAGGCAATTTCGACCGAAGTCGACTCTTCGGACCGCTCCTGATCCCAGGAGCGTCTTCTTCGACTCGAAGAAGATTTAGGATCCTTTTTCTTCGAACGGGAAGAGTGCAAGCCCCAGGGCACCTCACCCTTGGTAGGGAGAGACTGGCACAAATCCCGAAAGGATCCTGAGAAGGAAGAGCCCAGGTTGAGCGGCACGAAGAAACCCTCGGCCAGCCGAGGTGCTTGGGCGGCTTCTTCCCGAAGCCGCTTACGCTGAGAGCTGCTGGCAGATCTCCGTAGTCACGAAACTGCCCACCTGGCATCCTTGGATTTTACCGTGGGTTGCGGAGTCTGTCTACCTAGCTTCAGGCGCCTTGATGATCTTCCAGGACGCTGGGGTGGAAGGAAGCGCAATGGAGCACCGCGAGTATCGTGAATAGAACCGAGGCAGTAAACGCATCGAAAGGTGGGGGATCGTGCGCCGACATTTTCTGTCCGCAAGGACACCGGCGAAACCCGGGGGACGACTTGTCATCCATGTCCGAATCAGAGTCATAAACTCTAACGAGTTTCAGAGCGAGAAGATGCGGTGAAAACCATCGAAACGAATCCAGGGCCTCAACACTGCAGAAAGCACGAGGGAACCTGAATCTTCCAGCGGAAAGGAAGATCTGGCGTCATGGGGCGGAGCCGAGGTATTTACCACCCGGGTGGGTGGGAGGAGCCAGCTTGAAGACTTCCGGCAAGATTTAAAGGGGAAAGGGACAATGCCAGACAGTGTGGATGAACAACATATCCACGCTCCTAGAAGTAGAGGTTCTGAGAGGGGCAGGCAGGGGAGGTTATAATATAGCAAGACTCCATTAGAAGAAACAACATTACTAGGTAATTTTTCTTCAAACAACATGAAGTCTTGCTATATTATGACATATGCAGATTACACAGCAGTACCTCCATGGAGGAGGACAGAACCTACTTAGGAAATAGGCTCTGAAGCACAGCTGTGCTGAATCGAGCATCACTCCTAGCCTGGATGTCCAGGGAGTAATGCTTAGTAAAAGTGAGAAACTGTTTTCAGGTAGCTGCTTGACATATCTCTAGGATAGGGATGTCCTGGCAGCAGCCAGAGACACAGCTGTACCTCTGGTAGAGGAGAGCCCTCAGGCCTGAGGGAGGAACCTACCCAGTTTTTCATAGCAAAATTGGATACAAGAGACAATCCACCTGGCAATGGATCTTTAGTGGCAGGTTTTCTTACCAACCTCACCATAAGTGAGGAAAATTGAGGAGTCAAACCTGTGACCCTTTGTAATGCTCTATGTAGTAACTAAGGGCTCTTTGACATCTAACTGTGCAATCTCCTCTCGCCAGAGGAGGAATGGTCAGTGAAGTACACAGAAGAGACATGGATTGATTAAGGTGAAGTCTGAAACCACCTTAGGCAAAACTTTCTGTTAGTCCTGAGGACCACCTTATCTCTGTGAAAGGAGATAAAATCAGGCTCCACTGACGATGCTTGGAATCTGACTCTACTACTGGCAGAAGTGATGGCTACCAAAACACAGTTTTCCAAGTCAAGTACTTAGGCTCTGCTGAAGACAATGGCTCAAAAGGGGTTGCATAAGTTGGGCAATGCAAATATTAAGATCTCAAGCAGGGCAGGGTCCCGAATGGAGGGTTGGTGAAGTAACCCTTTGAAAAACTTGGAGAATACAGGGTGAGCTGAAACAGAAGAGGTTTACCACTAGAAAACAGACACGGCTGCCAGGTGCACTTTTAGGTAGCTGGTCTCAGCCCCAAAGAATTCAAATGCACTAAATAATCCAGGATTGGGGAACCCTGCAGTTTCTGGGACTATGTTCAGAGCACCATATGTAAAATCTCTTCCATTTGAATTATAGGTAGCCCTGGTGGAGGGCTTCTAGAGGCCTTCAAGATATCCAATACACCTTGAGAGAGGTGTAGGTCAGGCAACTCTAACTCTTCAAGAGCCAGGCCTTGAGATTGAGAGATGTGGAGGTTCGATACCAAACCTCCCTGGGCACAGGTTAACAGGTTGTGATTCCTGGGAAGACACAGGGAAGATGGACTGCAAGGCATGAGGAGGGTACCAGGGCCGCCTTGGCCCAATCTGGAGCAATCTAGATCATCTTGCAGGGTTGAGATCTGATTTTGACTAGCACCTTGAAAAGAAGAGGAAGGGGGAAAGGCAGAGAAACTTCCTTCCCAACTGAGAAGAAAGGCATCCAGAGGGACTGAGCCCAACACTGGGGCCTGCAGCGAAAAGGGAAGTTGGTATTGTCTGGGGCTGCAAAGAGATCTATCTGCGGGTGCCCCCATCTGGCAAATACTACCTCCAGTACTAGGGGATCCAGTGCCCATTGATGATGGCCCTGGGAATCCTGCTGAGAGCATCTGCTAGGACATTGTCCTTGCTCTGGGAGGTGAACTGTCAAGGGAGACGCTCAGGGAATAAGCCAGAGACCATTAACTTCATTGCTTCGTGCACAAGGCCATAGTCCTAGTGCCTCCTTGCTTGTTGATGTACCACATTGTAGTGGTATTGTCTGTTCTGACCTGTACAACCTTGTTCTGAACAGATGTGAAAACCCTGGAGTGCTAGAAAAACTGCTCTGAATTCCAACAGATTGATGTGGTTCAGAGACTCTGTGGGGACCACAATCCTGGGTAGTGAGGTCACGATGTGAGCTCCCACCTCAAGAGGGATGCATCTGTAGTAAGGATTAAGGAGTGAGACTGGGGTGAAGGGAACCCCTGTCTCAGATTGCTCTGCTCCTGCCACCACTGAAGGGCCTGGATCAGGTTCAGTCACTGGGATCAATTTGGTTAGAGGGTCTCCTTTGAGACCATAAGGCTCTCAACAGAACTGGACATCCTCATCTGAAATTTGCTCCCTGCACTACTGCTGTAGAAGCAGCCATGTGCCCCAGGAGCTGTAGAAATGCCTTGCTGTCGATGAGACCTACAGGGTGAAAGAGGAGGCCAGAGAGACCAAGGTCCTGCTCTTTCCAGAGGAGGAAGGCTCTGGCCTCTTTTGTTCAGTTCTGCACCTATGAAGGTGAGAAGCTGGACAGGCTCCAGAAATGACTTTGGAAGATTGAGAAGGAAACCTAGAGATGTGAGCAGTTGCTGAGTTACCTGAAGGTGTAGTCTGACCTGGTCTGGAGACTGGCCTACTATGAGCCAGTTGTCCAGATGAGGAAAGATGGCAATCTTTGCCTTCTCAAGGGCAACTGCCACTGCCAGGTATTTTGTATCACCGGGCCGAGGTGAGGTCAAGGGCATTGAGGTGAACTGGTAATGGCCTGAGGGCAGTTCAATCTGAGGTACTTTCTGGCGGGAGCTCCTGATAAGAACATGGAAGTAAGCATCCTTGAGGTCCAGGGAGGCTAGCCAGTCCCTGGCCTTAGAGAGGTAAAATAATTCCCAGAGTCACCATTTTGAATTTTGGTTTTAAAAGGTGCTTGTTTAGATATCTGAGATCCAGGATGGGCCGCCATTCTCCTGTCTTTTTGGGTAAGGAAGTACCTGGAGTACAACCTTTGCCCGGGTGTAGGGGTGGGAACCTTTCCACAGCTCTGAGAGCCAGGAGGGTAGAAACTTGTTTCTATGCCTCTGATGGATTTGCAGGTGGAAAGACCTGGCTCTCATCTTTGGAAATTTCAGTTGAACCAATCCCTGGCTTACTACTTCCAGGACCCATTTGTCTGATGTTAAAGACTTCAGTCCTGGACAAAGTAAGCCAGCCTGCCCCTACTGGTAGTGGAGAATCGGCCCTGGCCACCCCATCAGGGAGCCTGCTTGGCAGGGGCTGGGCTGAGGGGTAGAAGCAGGCTTACTTGTACCCCGCCTGCCTCTCCTCTAAAGAACCCCTCTGGGCATAAGCAGAAGAGGAGGCCTGGCTTGTAAAGGGCCTATGAAAAGGCCTGCCCCTGCCCCCGACATGCTGCCTGAGGAGTGGCTTGCTTTTCTTGGCCTGTGCACCCTCTATAGGTGGTCCTATATTCATCCATTTTTCATTTCATCTAATCTGCTCCCCAAACAGAGAATTGCCCACAACAGGAAAATCCATAGCCTTAGACTGGGTATCCCAGATAGGGAGTACATCTGAGCCAAGCTCATTCTGCAAAAGTCACAGATGTAGCTACGACCCTTGATGACACATCATTAGTGTCTACTGAAGCATGGAATTGCACTTTGGATGCCTCAATACCATCCGCAGCCACCTGCTCCAACTCCCTGGCAAGCTGGTCAGGGGCCTGTTTTGCTAGGGCCAGCACAGTATCCCATCTATCTAGATTTCTGGTACCTAGCAGTATGAGTTAATAATCTGCCTGTCTGAGTCCTAAAGATGCTGCCATGTACTGTTTCTTTGCCATGGCATCCATCCTCCTGGAGTCCTTTTCAGGACGGGTGAGAGGCTAGAGGAATATTTGCCTTGTCACAGGCTGCAGTCTGCACTACCCCCACATGGCTGCACTGCTGAGTGAGGAACTCTGTATCAAAGCCTGATAATGTATACCTCTTGTCCATCCTTTTATCAACAGGAAGGATAGAGTGAGGAGTTTTTAGAATTTTTACTGTCTGTTTCCTAAAAGATTTGTGCAAGGGAATAGACAGTCTCCTAGACTCTGGAATATCCATCATTTCCACTTAATCAGGCTCTTCTTGTCATCAACAGCTTCCTCAACAGGGAGTTGGAGAGTTTCAGCAACTTTCTTATAGAACATAAAATGAGAAGAGGACCAGATAGCCTGGGGACCCTGATGGTCTGTCTGAGAGATGTCCGTCAATAAGTACATCCAGACCTTTCAAAATCACATTCATTATCCTCATACCTCCTCCTTCCCTGTTCTATAAAATCCTCAAAATCATAATCTTGAACCGTGGAACCGGCCGAACAGAGCGCTTCTGATGGTGTCGGTTTGGACGAACCGGGAAAGAGACTGGACAATTTGAATTGCTTTAGCTATTTCAGCAGTTGGAGAAAGAACTTTTGGCTCCACACTAGCTGACTTTCTAGTCCTTTTAGTTGGAACCGCCCTCAGAGCTGGCTCTTCATTTGCCTGAGGAAGTATGCCTGGTCAGAGGTACTTCTCCGTTCGCGTTGAACCGAACCGGCTGGGCCATCCGGTCAGCGGACTTTTGGCCTCCCTTCCTGAGCCTACCAACCTCTTTTTCCACGGTGGCAGTAGGAAAATTTACAATCTGGTAGTCTGCATTGAGGCGGTCAAACCCCAGACAATATACTATAGGTGGGTCAGCCTTAGCAAAGGCTTCCCCACAGAGACCACAGTGCTGAAACCCAGTGGGGCAGGTTTTCTTTTGGCTTTCTAGACACAGTGCCAGCCTAACCAACTTGCCCGCTAATGGCAATCCGCCAAGAAGACTCTTTATCGGTTCCCAACCGTGTTACGGGTCATGGAAAAACGAATGAAACTGCTTTTTAGAACCGATAAGAACGGGAACCGACTCTAAAGGACTAGAAAGACTTGTAAACAACCTGATCGGTTCAAACCAAACCGAAAACACAAGTTCCACACAGAAGAAAATAAATGTTTCTTCTATTACTTATAATACACAGATAGAGTTTGAACCGACTCCGGTTGTTTAATTTCGGTCAGGAAATGAAAATAAGACTTTTTAAACGACAAACGAATCGATGGAAGAAGGAGAAATTCCAAAGCGACTGTTCAGTGAGGCAGAGTAAAGAATCTGACAGTTTGAGTTTAAAGAACAACAGATCAGTGTTCAACCGAAGTCACAGCCAAGGATCCATGCCTTGCATGGAAAGTTAACTTTCATCTCCGAGCAGTTCAAGGTTGACCACTCGTATGTCATAATATAGCAAGACTTCATGTTGTTTGAAGCAGAGTTCACGAAGAGCTGTTCTCGAAAATCTACTGTTACAGTAAGTTCTACGTAACTGTACTATTTTACTTAGACAGCTCTTGTAGCAGGTAACACCATTAGGACTGATTTCCAACAACGCCTGTAAGCATTCTGGAGGAGGAAACTAGGAAAATCCATACCAAGTCCTGACTCAAGACAGAGACCCTGCAGCACGGCCAGGCCGAAAAGAAAATTTACTCACCTTAGTAATGTTGTTTCTTCTAATGGAGTCTTGCTATATTATGACAAGTTGCAGTTTGTCCCACCACTAGAACTGCTCCGGAGGTGAAATAGTTAAATCCATTCCATGAATGGAACTTTGAGCATGAGTTCTAAGATAGAAGCTCTGTCTGTGTAGTTTCAAACCTGAACTGTCAGATCTTTACGAGCAAAACACTCACTAAGGTCTGTGTGGAGCTGTAACTCTACACTAGCCAACTGGCTACCTAAATAATAACACCCATTGCTGGTCCCAACACCAAAGACTCAAGTCAGGGGACCAGAACTAATAATATAATTTAACAATATGAGAAATAACACAAGAGAATAATAAACACCACACCCCAAAACCCAAAAAGGGGTGAAGCGCCTAAAAAGGGCATAAAATAGTGCCCACACTAGGTTGCCCACACCATACCCAAGTAGAAGTTCTGAGAGGGGCAGGCTGGGAGGGAGGTTTATAATATAGCAAGACTCATTGAAGAAACAACATTACTAAGGTGAGTAATTTTCTTCAAACAACATGAAGTCTCATATTATGACAAGCTGCAGACTACACAGCAGTACCTCCATGGAGGAGGGACAGAACCTACTTAGGAATAGGCTCTGAAGCACAGCTGTGCCAAACCGAGCATCTCTCCTAGCCTGGACATCCAGGGAGTAATGCTGGTGAACGTGGTACCGCTTTTCCAAGTAGCAGCCTGGCATATCCCAATATAGGGATGTCTCTGGCAGCAGCTAGAGACGCCGCTGTACCTCTGGTAGAATGAGCCTCTAGCCGGGGGTGGATCTCTGCCCAGTTTCTGATAACAAATTGGATACAAGAGACAATCCACCTGGCAATTGATCTCTTAGTGGCAGGTTTCTTTCCCAACCTCACCATAAGTGAGGAAAGTTGAGGATTCGAACCTAGACCCTTGGCACGTTCTAAATAGTAACTAGGGGCCCTTAACATCCAAATTGTGCAATCTCCTCTCACCAGAAGAGAGTGTTCAGTGAATAATACTGAAGGGAGATAGATTGGTTAAGATGGAAATCTGAAACCACCTTAGGCAAAAATCTCCTGTTAGTCCTGAGGACTACCTTATCCCTGTGGAAAGAAATAAAGCTGCTTCTACTGACAAGGCTTGCAACTCACTTATGCTGCCTAGCAGAAGTGATAGTCACCAGGAAAACAGTTTTCCAAGTTAGATACTTCAGCTCTGCAGAAAATAGAGGTTCAAAGGGGGTTGCATTAACTGGGCAATGTAAACATTAAGGTCCCAGGCAGGGCTGATCCCTAAAAGGTGGATTAGTATGGAATAATCCCTTAAAAAACTTGGAAACACAGGGTGAGCGGAAAGAGAGGATGACTTTCTGCTGAAACAAAAGCAGAGACAGCTGCAAATGAACTCTCAGGGTAGCTGGTCTGAGGCCCAAGGAATTAAGATGGACCATGTAATCTAACACAATGGGCAAATCAGCAGATTCTGGGGAAATATGCTTCCAGAACACCAAATGGAAAACCTTTTCCATTTAGAATTATAAGTAGCCCTAGTGGAAGGCTTCCTGAAGCCTTTAGAATTTCAAGAACACCCTGAGAGAGGTGTAAGTCAGCAAATTCTAACCTCAAGAGCCAGGCCTTGAGATTGAGGGATTTGAGGTTCGATACCAAACTCTCCCTGGGCACAGGATAATAGGCTGTGATTCCTGGGGAGACACAGGGAAGATTGACTGTCAGGGACAGAAGGGGGTACCAGGGCTGCCTGGCCCAATCCGGGGCAATCAGAATCACCCTGCAAGGCTGGGATCTGATTTTGACTAACACTTTGAATAGGAGAGAGAAGGGGGGGAAGCATAAAGAAACTTCCCTTTCCAATCCAGAAGGAGGGCGTCCAGGGGGACTGAGCCCAACACTGGAAGTTGGTGATTGTCTGGGGCTGCAAAAAGATCTATCTGAGGGGTGCCCCATCTGGCAAAGACTATCCCCAGTACTTGAGGATCCAGGGACCATTCGTGATGGCCCTGAGAAATCCTGCTGAGAGCATCTGCTAGAACATTGTCCTTTCCTGAAAGGTGAACTGCTATGAGGGAAGTGTTCAGGGAATAGGCCAGAGACCACAACTTCATTGCCTCGGTGCACAAGGCCGAAGACTGAGTGCCCCCCTGCTTGTTGATGTACCACATTGTTGTGGTGTTTTCTGTTCTGACTTGTACCACTTTGTTCTGAACAGATGCAGAAAACACTTGAAGTGCTAAAAAGATAACTCTGAGTTCCAGCAAATTGATGTGGGACAGAGATTCCTGGGGAGACCACACTCCTGAGTGGAGAGGTCGCTCATGTGGGCTCCCACCCCAGGAGGGAAGCATCTGTAGTGAGAGTCAACGTGAGCAGGGGGAATGAAGGGGACCCCAATCTTAAATTGCTCTGCTCCTGCCACCACTGAGGGCCTGGATCAAGGTTCGAGTCACTGGGACCAACTTGAAAGGGTCTCTTCTGGGACCAATAGGTTCTCAAGTGAAACTGAATGTCTCTCATCTGAAATCTTGCCCCTGCACTACAGCTGTGGATGCAGCCATGTGCCCCAGGAGCTGCAAAAGTGTCTTGCTTGGTCGAGACCGCAGAGAGTGAAGGAGGAGGCCAGAGCCACCAAGTTCCTTACTCTTTCTAAGGGAAGAAAAGCTCTGGCCTGGTTTGTGTCCAATTCTGCACCTATAAAGGTGAGTACCTGGACTGGTTCCAGAACCGACTTTGGTAGATTTAGCAGGAAGCCCAGGGAGGTGAGAAGCTGCTGGGTGACTTGCAGGTGAGATTTTACCTGTTCTGGGGACTGGCCTACAATGAGCCAGTCGTCTAGATATGGAAAAACAGCAATCCTTTGCCTCCTTAAGTGAGCCACTGCTACTGCCAGACATTTTGTGAATACCCATGGGGCAGAGGTCAAGCCGAAGGGCATTGCTCTGAACTGGTAATGACCTGAGGGCAGTTCGAATCTGAGGTACTTTCAGTGGGAGCTTCTGATTAGGACGTGAAAATAGGCATCCTTGAGGTCCAGGGAAGCTAGCCAGTCCCCTGGCCTTAGAGAGGGTAAAATCATTGCCAGAGTTACCATTCTGAACTTTGGTTTCAAAAGATGCTTGTTCAGATATCTGAGGTCTAAGATGGGCCGCCATTCTCCTGTCTTTTTTGGGGTAAGGAAGTATCTGGAATACAGACCCTGCCCTGGTGTAGGGGAGGAACCCTTTCTACTGCTCTGAGAGCCAACAGGGTTGAGACCTCTGCTTCTAGAGCAAGGATCTCTAAAGAACTTGCAGGTAGAAAAAGCCTGGCTCTCATCTTGGGGAACTTTTTGAAGCTGAGAACCAGACCCTGGCTTACTACTTCCAGAACCCACTTGTCTGAGGTTAAAGACACCCAGTTCTGACTGAAGTAAGCCAACCTGCCCCCTACTGGTAAAGGAGAATCGGCCCTGGGCACCCCATCAAGGTGCCTGCTTGGCAGGTGCTTTAGGCTGAGGGGTGGGAGCAGGCCTGCCCACACCCCGTCTGCCTCGGCCTCTGAAGAACCCCCTCTGAGCATAAGCAGAGGAGGCCAGAGTTTGGTAGAAAGGCCTACCCCTACCCCTGGGAGTGTGCCTCTGGGGAGTGGCTTGCCGCTCCTTAGCTTGGGCACTTTTGTAAGTAGTTCTATATTCATCCATCTTTGTCATATAATTCTCTGTCTGCTCCCCAAACAGAGAATTTCCCACCACAGGAAAATCCATAGCCTTAGTCTGGGTATCCTGTGAGAGGCTAGTACACCTGAGCCAGGCCAACCTACGAAAAGCTACAGATGTGGCCATGACTCTAGAGGAGACATCAACATCCACAGCAGCATGAAACTGCACCTTAGAAGCCTCAATGCCATCGGCAGCCACCTGTTCCAGCTCGCTAGCAAGCTGGCCATGGGCTTGTTTAGCTAATTCCATAACAGTATCCCATCTAGATTTGATACCTTGCTATATAAGCCATAATTTGCTTGCCTGAGTCCCAAGGACGCTGCCATGTACTGTTTTTTTGCCATGGCATCAATCTTCCTGGAATCCTTGTCAGAGGATGTGAAGCTAGGGAATATTAGCTTTTATCACAAGCTGCAGCCTGAACTACCCCAACATGACTGCATTGCTGAGAAAGGAATTCTGTATCAGGACCTGACAATGTGTACCTTCTGTCCATCTTTTTATCTACAGGAGGCACAGAATTAGGAGTTTTTAAGATTTTTATTGTTTGTTTCCTAAAAGACTTATGCAAAGGAATAGACAATCTCCTAGACTCTGGAATATCCATCATTTCTACAAAATCAGGCTCCTCTTGCTCATCCACAGCTTCTTCCAAAGGAAGCTGGAGGGTTTCAGCAACTTTTTTGTAAAACATAAAATGAGAGGGGGACTCAGAAAGCATAGGGGGAGATTCTAAAGGTCTGTCTGGGGAAATGTCCGGTTCAATGGGCACACCCAGACCCTCCCAGCCACATTCATACTGTTCATAATCATCCTCCCCCTCCTCTGGTTCATAAAACTCCTCAACATCATATTCTTGAACCGATGGAACCGGACGAACCAACCTTTTACCAAATAGTGGCGGTTCAGACGGGACCGAGACAGTGACTGGACAATTTGAATAGCTTTCTTATCTCTGCAGCAGTTGGAGAAGGGATTTTGACCCAAACCTGCTGACTTTCTTGTTCTTTTACTGGAACTGGTTCCTCCGAACCAGCTTTTCTTTTGCCCGAGGAAGTCTCGCTCTGGTCAGAGGGTACCTCCCATTCGTTGGCACCGAACCGGCTGGCCATCCGGTCAGCTGACTTTTGCCTCTCGCCCTGAGCCTGCCCAATCTCTTTCCAGGGTGGCTGCAGGAAATTCTTACAAATCTGGCAGTCTGACTGGAGGTGGTCAAACCCAGACAATAAACACATGTGGTGTGTGGTCCACCTTGGCAAAGACTTCCCACAGACATCACAGTGTTGAAACCCAGTGGGCCCAGTTTTTCTTTGGGTTTCTCAGACATAATGCCAGTCTAACCAGAAAAACTTGCCCTTTGAACGGCAGTGCCAGGTAAGACATCTTATCGGTTCCTAACCGTAATACGGTATTGGAAACCCAATAAACTGCTTTTTAGAACCGATAAGAACCGGAACCGTGACTCTAAATGACAAGCTTTAAAATTTTTAAGCTTTTAACTCAGCTGATCGGTTCAAAACCGAATCGATAAACTTACAAGTTCCATATAGAAAATACAATTTTAAATTACTTACGATACCACAGACAGAGCTTGAACCGAACGGTTTTATGTTAAATAAAACTATTCTCGTTGAATCGAATGGAGAAAACACTGTTTAAACCGAGAAATGTACCGAGCAGTAGGAGAAATTCTGGAGCGACTGTTCAGTGAGGCGGAGTAAAGAATCTGACAGTTCAGGTTTGAAACTACACAGACAGAGATTTCTATCTTAGAGCTCAGGTTTCAAAGTTCCATTCATGGAATGGATTTAACTATTTCACCTCCGGAGCAGTTCTAGTGGTGGGACAAACTGCAACTTGTCATAATATAGCAAGACTTCATGTTGTTTGAACCGGCTCTTCGCCGTGAAGCAATGTCCAGGCTGTAATGCCTGATAAAAGTATGCACAGAGCTCAAAGTGGCTGCAGCACAAATGGCAGAGAAGGAGACGTTACGGCGTTGCAAAGGAGGTAGCCACCCCCCTAGTGGAATGGCCCTGGACTGTACCCGGAAGGGGCTTCTGCTTTGTATCATAGCAGTATGATATACACTGGACAAGCCAGCGAGAAAGGGACTGCTTCGATACTGGTTGGCCCATCATCCTGTCAGCGAAGGAAATGAAGAGTTGCTCTGACTTGCGAAGCTGTTGAGTCCTGTTCAGGTAATACCTTAGACAGCGGTGAACATCTAGGGTGTGGAGCAGCGCCTCTCCTCTGTTAGAATATTTAGGGAAATATACAGGCAGGACAATGTCCTGATTGAGAGTTAGTGCTGAGACCACCTTAGACAAGAATTTAGGATTCGTCCTCAGGGACACACTGTCCTGGTGGAAAATCAAATAAGGTTCCTAACACATGAGAGTGTGAAGCTCGGAAATTCTCCTTGCTGACGTAACAGCAACTAAAAATAACGTTTTCCATGACAGGAAACGCAGCTCACAATCCTGCGGCAGGTTCAAAGGGGGGGAGCGTGAGTTGCTCCAGGACAAAGAGTAAATCCCAAGGAGGGACAGGGTCCTTAATGGGTGGCCTAAGGTGTAACACCCCTCTCAGAAATTCTCGAGAGGCGTCAAGTTGCGCCACTGTGCGCTGTCCCACCGGGAAGTGGTAAGCAGAAATAGCGCAGAGGTGCACCTTAATAGAGGAGTAGGCGAGACTCGAATGGAAAAGGGAGAGCAGGTATTCTAACACCGCTTTCGCCAGGCAACCTAGAGGGGAAAGGCCACGTGCTTGCAACCACAAGCAAAAACGGCGCCATTTCATGGCATACATCGCATGCGTTGCCGGCTTTCTGGCCGCGGAAAGAACTTCCGCCACCTCTTGCGAGACCCCGTGTCGCAAAATGGCTATGTCTGTAGGAGCCATGCATGCAGGTTCAGTGAACGTAAGTCCGGTTGGACCAGTGAACCTTCCTCCTGAGACAAGAGGTGGGAGCTGAAGGGCAACGGGACTGGAGGTTCCCGGGACACCTGCGTGAGCAAGGGGAACCAGATCTGTCTGGGCCAGAAAGGTGCTATCAGGATCATTGTTGCATGCTCCCTGTGCAGTTTGAGAAGAACTCTCTGGATCAACAGGAAGGGAGGGAAGGCGTAGAGGAATCTGTTCGCCCAGGAGAGAGACAACTCGTCTCGCCAGAAAACACCAGGCCCTGGATCTAGCGAGCAGAAATTGGGCAGTTTTATGCTGGACGGGAAAGCTAATAAGTCCAGTTCTGGAGTGCCCCATTGAAGAAACAGAACCTCTCAACCCCTTGAAGAAGTTCCCACTGTGGACCCTGGCCTGGGAATGACTCAGGCCGCTCAGCATTGTGTTGTCCACTCTGGGAACGTGAACTGCAATCAGGTTCGCCATGTCGAATCTTCACCCAATCCCACACCTCATAGCTTCCTGCAAAGGGGTAAGAGTGTGCGCCTTGTTTGTTGAGGTAATACATCACCGCCATGTTGTCTGTCTGAAGTAAAGAGTGCTCGACGGGATTCTGACTGAAAGGCCTGCAGGGCGTAGAGGACTGCCCTCATCTCCAGCACGTTGATGTGGAGGTGGGCTTCCTGAGGGGTCCATGTTCCCTGGGACCTCACCCCGTTCAAGTGCGCCTCCCACCCTAGCCCTGAGGCGCCTGTGGAGAGGATTATATCCAGGGACGGCGCTGTAAACGGGACACCCGCAGAAAGTGTCCCTGGGTCTAGCCACCATTGCCAGTCTCGAATCACGGCATTTGTGATTTTGACCGGATGCTGCATGTGGTCTTGCCTTTGGTCCCACTGCACCTTGAGCATCCACTGAGTTACCCGCATGTGGAGCCTTGCCAAAGGGACTGTCGGAATGGCCACAGCCATGTGTCCGAGCAGACGAAGGACCAGCCTGGCAGGGGCAGTCTTCTTCGCCGAGAGATCACTGATGAGGGATCTGATGGCTCCGCCTGTCATCTGGGGAGAAATGCTTTCCCTGAACGGTGTCCAGAACTGCGCCTATGAACTGCAGCTTTGTGACGGCACGAGGAGAGACTTCTGAGTTGATTAGAATGCCCAGAGACTGGAACAGGCCCTGGGTGCTCTGAATAGTTAGCAACAACGCCTCCTGGAGGCGGCCATGAGAAGCCAATCGCCCAAGTACGGAACACATAGTGGCCCTGTCTCCTTAAGGACGCCACGACTGCTATGCACTTGGTAAAGACCCTGGGGCCAATGACAGTCTGAACGGAAGAGCCCGAACTGAAAATGGTAGCCGAGGAACTCAAGCGCAGGAACCTCCTGTGCGTTGAGCACAGGGATGTGCAGGTAGGCGCCCTGTATGTCTAGGGACGCTAAGAAGGCGCCTGCTTTAGCATGGGAATGAGGACCTGAAGGGTCACCATGCAATAGTTTGTAGGCGCATCGACATATTTAGGTCGCTGAGGTCCAGGATTGGATGGAGGTCCCTGCTTTCTTGGGAACCAGAAAGAAGTGGAATAGTATCCGGATTCTATCTGGTTCTCTGAACATACTCCACCGCCCTTCTGCAGGAGCGTGAGTATTTTTGCCTGATAAGCAATTTGTGCTGACCCGAGTAACGGGAGAGCAGAGGAGGCCTCGAGGGTGGCTTGTCTGCGAATTCTATAAAGTGGCCTTTTTTGACCAACTGAAGAACCCACCTGTCGGTGGTTATGGACTGCCATCCTGGCAGGTAATTCGCACTACGACCCCCAACCTTGATGTCCCGTTGATCCTAAGGGGCGGGGGCCGGGAAGGAGTCAGGCTGTGGCGGCAGAGGGAGCTACGGGCTGAGCCAGCTTAGCTGGACGCTGACTTCTGCCCACGGGCTGTCTTCCCTGGGCTCTGCGGGAACCGGAGCCCCTCTGTTGTGGACCGGTGCGGGACTGTTGTCTCTGTGTCCGTCCACGAAAACGGCTTTGGTTCCTACAAAAGGAACTAAGCCTCGGTCGGTACACTGCCTGGACCGACCTCACCGCCTTCCCGGCCTCTTGGAGCTTGGTGAGAACCTTCTCAGAGAGTGCACCAAAGAGAACTTCTCCTTCGAAAGAGGCATCCATGATATTCTTCTGGACATCCGGGGTAAATCCGGAGACACGAAGCCATGAATGCCTCCGGAGGCATACGCCTGAAGCTGCCGCTCTGGCCGTGGAGTCCGCGGAATCATACGCGGCTCGCAGCACCTGGGTTCCCACGTCCGAACCCGTACGGAGGAGCTGCAACATCTCCTCCTTCTGCTCCCCTTCTGGCAATTTCTCTGCCAGATACAGTCCCTGTTGCCACAAGGCATTTTGGAACTGCACCATGTGGGTCAAGTAGTTCAGGGATCTGATGGCGCAAGTAGCGGAAGCATACGTGCGCCTGCCCATAGCGTCCAGCTGTTTGGACTCTGGGTCCGGTGGCAGGGTGCTCAGATGTTGCGGTCTCTGGGACCGGTCATGAGAGGCTGTTATGACCAGAGAGTCGGCCAGAGGATGTTGAGCCAAGTACAGGTCCTCCTTAGGAGCCTTGTACAGGCGGTCAGCTTTCTTCGGCATCGCCGGGAGCGAGTGTGGACGCTTCCACGCTGCCTTGGTGACGTCCACAAAAGTGTTCACCAATGGTGGTACCACCACAGGCTTGGGATCCTTCTGCCGAAGATATCTAGCAAGGCGTAGTCTCTCGGGGTCTAATTCTTCCGCATTCCCAGCCCATGTTCTCTTGGATATGTCTCATGATCTCGGAGAACGATGGGTCATCCGGAGGAGATCTAGGAAGCCCATGTGGGTCCGGAGAGGGGATTGGAAGGGGAGAGAGGGATCTGGATCCTGCCGAGAACTCCGATCCTGTATCCTCCGTCGTAGGCGAATGACGGCGTCTTCTGGGTCTCTTGGGACTGGGTGACCCTGAAGATGATCTAGACGGAGGTCTCCTATCTGGTCTCCCCCTTGGAGGGTCTGTAGGTTCCTGGGGGAGAGGTACTTGGCCTGCTGCCCCGGACGGAGAAGGGGGCGCAGGGGCCGGAGGGGTTGCAGGTGGCGGAGGAGGAGTAGGAGGAGAAAGAGGAGGTGGTGTGGGAACCACATCCCTTTTAATGGTATCCCACCAGTAGGTAAAGAGCTCCTTAACCTCAGAAAAGGAAAGGCCCGACGATGGACCGGGTGCCGGTGGCCGGCCCGCCGGTTCCGGCTCCTCAGGGGCCTCAGGTTGTGGGAGGGTTCCCTGGGAGGCGCCGACAGGACTGGGTTCGCCTGCCTGGTCCACGGGCTCGCCAACCCTCCTCCGTGATAGTCTCCTGACCGACGTCGGTAGGAGGTGTCGGGGTCCTCTTCTCAACTCGTACAGATGCGGACGTCGGTCCTCCTGCTGACGACTGAGAGGGCAAAGGCCTGACCGGCGACGGGTGTCTGGTGGTCGACGGCTCCTGGGACCTGTGATGAGTGGCCGACGTCGGATGGGCCTATGGCTTCTTAAGTGAGGCAAGCTCCTTGGTCTTCCGCTGGGGAGGAGGAGGAGGAACCTGATGTCGGGTTCAGAATGGCGGGAACCCGACTTGTGGTGATGATGACGGTCCCCAGACCGGACCAGGGCTTTGGAAGAAGAGGACGAAGAGGGCCTGGAGGTCTTGGCCTGCGAGGAGGAAGAGGAGCCCAAAGGTCTCTTCACCGCAGTGGAGAAAGGCTGAGAACGGGCCCGGGAGGGCGAACGGTCGGACCGGGAGCTGGAACTACGGGAGTCAGAGGCCCTAGATGGGGACTTGGATGAAGCCTTCTCCCTGTGCTTTTCAGAATGTTTCCGGGCCTTCTCTGCAGAACTCCCCTTGGAGGTGTCCATGGCCTTAATCTTCTCCTCGAGCAGGAACGCCTGCAGAGCCTTCTGGCGACGGATCCGGGTCCAGCTGTTGAACCCCTGGCAGAAAGTGCAGGACCGGATGTCGTGGTCTGGGCCTAAGCACCGGACGCAGGCTGAATGCGGATCCTTGAATGGGATTTGCTTCCCACAGGTGCACTTCGAGGGATGGCCTTCAACGGAGGTTGGAGAGGACATCAGACAGCAACTGAGCCGAAGAAACAAACTTTTTCCCAAAGGAAGAACTTAACCATGCGTCATGCGCTAGAAACGATCCGAAGGGTCGAGACATGCAAGACGACGGCGGGAAAAGAACTGGGGAATCTGGTGGAACTGCCCCCTTATGTACTACGCCTGACGTCGGAGGCGGGACCGACGTCGGGGGTGGTCCTCGCTGAAGATAGCAAGCTAGAAGAATTCCGTGGGATCCTGACACCTGCCGGCTTCAGTCCTAATGGTGTTACCTGCTGCAAGAGCTGTATCTCGAAGTAAGATCTTCCCTTCCCAATTGAGAACTAGGGCATCCAGGGGGACTGAGCCCAACACTGGAGGCCTGCAGCAAAAGAGAGGAAGTTGGTGATTGTCTGGGGCTGACAAAAAAAACTATCTGTGGGGTGCCCCATCTGGAGAAGATCACCTTTAAAACCAGGGGATCCAGGGACCATTTGTGATGGCCCCGAGATATCCTGCTGAGAGCATCTGCCAGGACATTGTCCTTCCCTGGGAGGTGCACTGCTGTAAAACAGGCGTTTAGGGAATAAGCCAGAGACCACAACTTCATTGCCTCTGTGCACAAGGCCGTAGACCGAGTGCCCCCTTACTTGTTGATATACCACATTGTGGTGGTATTGTCTGTCCTGATCTGAACTACTTTGTTCTGAACAGACTTGGAAAAAGCTCGAAGTGCTAGAAACACTGCTCTGAGTTCTAATAGATTGATGTGAAGCAGAGATTCCTGGGGAGACCACAGCCCTTGGGTGGCCAGGTCCCCCAAGTGGGCTCCCCACCCCAAGAGGGAGGCATCTGTAGTAAGGATTAGAGAATGAGACTGAGTGACAAAAGTAACTCCCTGTCTTAGATTGTCCTGATCCTGCCACCACTGTAACGCCTGGATCAGGGTTCGAGTCACTGGGATTAGTTTGGTCAGAGGATCCTTTTTCTGAGACCAGAAGGCTCTCAAGTGGAACTGAATGTCCCTCATTTGAAATCTTGCTCCCTGAACCACTGCTGTAGAGGCAGCCATGTGTCCCAGGAGCTGCAGAAAATGCCTTGCTGGTCGAGACACCTGGAGGGTGAATGAAGAGGCCAGTGAGATAAGGGTCCTTGTCCTGTCCAGGGGAAGGAAGGCTCTTGCCTTTAATGTATCCAGCTCTGCCCCTATGAAGGTGAGGAGCTGCACAGGCTCTAGAACTGACTTTGAAAGATTCAGAAGGAAACCTAGAGAAGTGAGCAGTTGCTGAGTTATCTGTAGGTGTGACTTGACTTGGTCTGGAGACTGGCCTAATATGAGCCAGTCATCCAGGTATGGAAAGATGGAGATCTTTTTTCTCCTTAGGAAGGCAACCACTACTGCCAGGCATTTTGTGAACACCCTTGGAGCAGAAGTTAGGCCGAAGGGCATTGCTCTGAATTGATAATGGCCTGAGGGCAGCTCGAACCTGAGGTACTGTCGGTGGGAGCTTCTGATGAGAATATGGAAATAGGCATCCTTGAGGTCCAGGGAGACTAGCCAGTCCCCTGGCCTTAGAGAGGGTAGAATTATTCCCAGAGTCACCATTTTGAACTTTGGCTTTAAAAGGTGCTTGTTTAAATATCTGAGATCCAGGATGGGCCGCCATTCTCCTGTCTTTTGGGGGTTAGGAAGTACCTGGAGTACAATCCTTTTCCCTTGTGTAGGGGTGGAACCCTCTCTATGGCTCTCAGAGCCAAGAGGGAAGAGACCTCTGCCTCTAGCGCAAGTGCCTCTGAAGGACTTGCAGGTGGAAAGGATCTGGTTCTCATCTTTGGAAATTTCTTGAAGCTGAGAACCAGTCCCTGGCTTATTGCTTCCAGGACCCATTTGTCTGATGTTAAAGACACCCAGTCCTGGACAAAGTAAGCCAGCCTGCCCCCTACAGGTGGTGGAGAATCGGCCCTGTCAAACCCATCAGGGTGCCTGTTTGGCAGGGGTTTTAGGCTGAGGGGTGGAAGCAGGCCTGCTTGTACCCCATCTGCCTCTACCTCTGAAGAACCCCCTATGAGCATAAGCAGAAGAGGAGGCCTGGGCTAGGTAGAAAGGCCTATGAAAAGGCCCGCCCCTGCCCCTGGAATGCTGCCTCTGGGGAGTGGCTTGCCTTTCCTTGGCCTTAGCACTCCTATAGGTGGTCCTGTATTCATCCATTTTCTTCATGTAGTTCTCTGTTTGCTCCCCAAACAGAGAATTACCCACAACAGGAAAACCCATGGCCTTAGTCTGGGTATCCTGAGACAGGCTAGTACATCTGAGCCAAGCCATCCTACGAAGGGCCACAGATGTAGCCATGACTCTAGATGAAACATCACTGGAGTCCACTGCAGCATGAACAAACCTGATCGGTTCAAACCGAACCGATCCCACGTTTACAAGTTCCACACAGAAGACAAGAAAATAAACCTATCTAGTACTCACGATACCACAGACAGAGACTGAACCTACAGGTTAACGGATTAAATTTGGTCGAAAACCGAGGAAAACGGCACTTTAACCGACAAACTTGAACCGAGCAAAGGAGAAATCTTTGGAGCGACTGTTCAGTGAGGCGGAGTAAAGAATCTGACGGTTTGAGTTCAAACAGCAACAGACACGAGTCTCAACCGAGCTCGAGCTCAGCGTTCCATGCCTGGCATGGAAAGTTAACTCTCATCTCCAGGGCAGTTCAAAGGTTGGACATCACTGCATGTCAGAATACAGCAAGACTTCATGTTGTTTGAAGAGAAGCATCCGTGGTAAGGACCACAGAACAAGGCTGAGCACCAAAAGGAACACCCTGCCTTAAACTGTCCTGATCCTGCCACTACTGGAGGGCCTGGATCAAGGTCGGAGTCACTGGAATCAGTTTGGTAAGGGAGTCCTTTCTCTGAGACCAGTAAGCTCTCAGGTGGAACTAAATATTCCTCATCTGGGGGCCGGCCCGTCAAGCGCAGCGTTGGATTATCACGTACGCCGCACCCGGTTCGGAACGGACTCGGGCTCGCTTGAGGGCCGGGCCGGGTGGAGTAGGATCGAGCGTCCGTAGACAGCCTCTCCTCCGGGAGGGCATCGGTAGCGGCGGTGCATGGGGACCCTGGTGGAGACCGGGGTTCCATGCAGACCGCAGTTGACAAGCTCACCGGAGGCGGGTGGATGACGTCATCATTGCACGACCCCGCCCCAGGAAAACGGAAAAGGATGAGCCTGCCTGCCACCAGAATGAAGCCCGCTGCCAAGGCCTCGACATGTTCCCCAGGCCGGGCCCCGACCTAATCCCAGTGCCCGCGGTATACAGAGGGGGTGGCACGAGGCCCTACTCATGGGGGAAAGCCACGGGGTATCGGGGGACAGCGGCCGATCTGGGGAACAGAGGCTGGCAGCCCGTGACCGGGCTGAGGATACGGTGGCAGGAGGGCTCAGGGGGTAAAAAGCATTAAAAAAAAAATATTCCTCATCTGGAATCTTGCCCCTTGGACCATTGCTGTTGAAGCTGCCATGTGGCCCAAGAGCTGGAGGAAATGCCTTGCTGGTCGAGCCATCTGAAGGCTGAAGGAAGAAGCTAGTTCCATAAGAGCCCTTGCCCTTTCTAGAGGAAGAAAGGCTCTTGCTCTGAGTGTGTCCAGTTCTGCCCCTATAAAGGTAAGGATCTAGACTGGTTTGAGAACTGACTTGGGAAGGTTGAGAAGAAATCCTAGGGAAGTGAGCATTTGCTGGGTCACTTGCAGGTGAGATTCTGATTTGTCTGGAGACTGGACCCACTAATAGCCAATCGCCCAGATAAGGAAATATGGAAACTCTTTGCCTTCTTAAAAGGCAACTACTACTGCCAGGCACTTTGTGAAAACCCTTGGAGCTGAGGTTAGCCAAAGGGCATTGTTTGAACTGATAGTGGCCTGAGGGCAACTCAACCTGAGGTACTTCTGTGGGAGCACCTGATAGGAATGTGAAAGTAGGTCATCTTTGAGGTCCAGGGAAGCTAACCAGTCCCTGACCTTAGAGAGGGAAGGATTATTCCCAGAGTTACCATCTTGAACTTTGGTTTTAAAAGATGTTTGTTCAGATATCTGAGGTCTAGGATGGGTCGCCACTTCCCTGTCTTTTTGGGAGTCAGGAAGTACCTGGAGTACAGTCCTTTGCCCCAGTGTAGGGTAGGTACTCTCTCTATAGCTCTTAAAGCTAGGAAAGAAGAAATCTCTGCCTCTAGGGCAAGGGTTTCCGAAAGTTTTCTAGGTGGAAAAGATATGGCTCTCATCTTTGGAAATTATTTGAAGCTGAGAACCAGTCCCTGGCTTACTACTTCCAGGACCCACTTGTCTGTTGTAATAGACGTCCAGTCCTGGACAAAGTAAGCCAGCCTGCCCACTACTGGAATAGGAGAGTTGACCCGGGCAGACCCATCATTGTGTCTGCTTGGCAGGGGCTTTAGGCTGAGGGGTGGATGCAGGCATGCTCAACCCCCTTCTGCCTCTCCCTCTGAAGAACCCCCCTGTGAAAAGGAAGAGGCGGCCTGTGCTTGGTAAAAAGGCCTTTGAAAAGGCCTGCCCCAGACTGCTGCCTTTGAGGAGTTGCCTGCCTTTCCTTGGCCTGAGCACTCCTGTAAGTGGTCCTGTACTCGTCCATCTTCTTCATGTAATTCTCTGTATGCTCCCCAAACAGAGAATTACCCACTACAGGAAAATCCATAGCCTTAGCCTGGTGTCCTGCGAGAGGCTAGTACATCTGAGCCAAGCCATCCACCGAAGAGCCACAGATGTAGCCATAACTCTTGATGAAACATCATTAGAGTCCACAGCAGCATGAAATTGCACTTTAGATGCCTCAATCCCATTTGCAGCCACCGCCTCCAGCTCCTTGGCTAGCTGGGGGGAGGCCTGTTCAGCCAGTGCCAGTACAGTGTCCCATCTGGACGTCTGGTACCTGGCTGTATAGGCCATGTAATTTGCATGCCTGAGTCCCAAAGAAGATGCCATGTACTGCTTCTCTGCCATGGCATCAATCTTCCTGGAGTCCTTGTCAGGGGGGTGTGAAGCCAAGGGAATATTTGCCTTGTCACAGGCAGCAACCTGCACTACCCCAATATGGCTGCATTGCTGATATAAGAACTCCGTGTCTGAGCCTGAAAGTGTACACCTCTTGTCCATTCTTTTATCCACAGGAGGTATAGTGTTAGGAGACTAAGATTTTTTGTGTCTGTTTCCCAAAAGATTTATGGAGGGGAATAGACAGTCTCCTGGACTCTGGGATATCCATCATCTCTACATAATCAGGCTCTTGATCTTCCACAGGAAGCTGGAGGGTTTCAGCCACTTTCCTGTAAAACATAAAATGGGAAGGGGACTCAGAAAGCCTAGGAGGGGAAACACCTGATGATCTGTCTGGGGAGATGTCCGGTTCCACAGGCACATCCAGACCTTCACTTGCATCATAATCCTCAAATTCCCCTTCCTCTTCAAACTCCGGTTCATAAAATTCTTCAAGGGTATACTCTTGAACTGGGGGAACCAACCAAACCGATCCCATGCCAGAAGGAGCCAGATCAGTTGGAACCGGATGGAGCGATTCCACAATCTGAATCGCCCTGGCTATCTCTTCAGTGGGCGGAACATGAACCTCTGGATTCGAACCAGTCAATCTATCTTTGCGCTCCCTTTTTGTCAGAACCGATTCCTCAGAATCGGCTCCCCTTTTGCCCAAAGAAGTATCTCCCTGGTCAGAGGGCACTCCTCCTGGTTCGGTCGAAACCGAACCAGGCTGGCCATCCGGGTCAGTGGACTTCTCGGCCTTCTTTTCCCTCAGTCTACCTAATCTCTTCTTAAGGGAAAATTTGGGAACATTTTTACATATTTGGCAGTCTGAATCGAGGTGGTCAAACCCCAGACAATAAACACAGGTGGTGTGGGGATCGGCCTTGGCAAAGACCTCCCCACACTCACTGCAGTGTTGAAACCAGTGGGCCCTTTTTTTTTCCCTTGGGTTTCTCAGACATGACCAACCTAACCAAACTTACCCTTTTTGGCAACCGCCAGGCAAGACTCCTTTATCGGTTCCTAACTGTGTTACGGGTATGGGAAAAAACTGTTAAAACACTTTTTTTTTTTAGAACCGATAAGAACCGTAACCACACACACAAATATAGCAAAATTCACAATCAAATGGTTGGTTCAAGCAACCGACCGCACTTTATAAGTCGACCAGAAATAATAGAACAATTCCTATCTAGTACTCACGGCACCACAGACAGAGACTGAACCGACTATGCGGATACTTTTTTTCGGTTTAAACTGACAAAAAACTGAAAACTTTAACCGACTTCGAACCGAGCTGAAGGAGAAACCTCCGGAGCGACCGTTCAGTGAGGCAGAGTAAAGAATCTGACGGTTTGAGTTTAAAACACTCCAGACAGAGACTTCAACCGAGCTCGAGCTCAGCGTTCCATGCCCTGCATGGAAAGTTAACCCTTACTTCTCTGGGGCAGTTCAAAGGTTGGGAATCACTGCAATTGTCAGAATACAGCAAGACTTCATGTTGTTTGAATAGAAAGTTTCAGGTACCTCAAGGGAATCAACAAAGTCCAAGAGGGTAGTATCTTTAAGAAAAAAGAGATGCACAAGAACAAGGGGGCACAGTTTGAAGATAGAGGGGGGACAGCTCAGAGGTAATGTGAGGAAGTATTTTTTCACGGGGAGGGTTGTGGATGCATGAAACAGCCTTCCTGAGGAGGTTGTGGAGTCAAGAACAACGGGGGAATTCAAGAATGCATGGGGCAGACATAAGGCAGTCCTAGTGGGGGTTGGAGGAAGTATGCTGTTGGTTAACTAGGATCTGTAGCTTATCCATCAGGTAGGAAAAATGGGCAGACTATGTGGGCCAAGCGGTCCTTATCTGCCATCAAATTCTATGTTTCTATGTTAAGTGGCAGTGGGCCGGAAGAATGGGGATATGGAGGTAAGCATCCTGCATATCCAGGGAACACAGCCAATTGTTTGGCTGAAGCAGGGTAACAGTCCCTGGAGGGTCAACATCCGGAACTTCCTGTATTCTACGAAGAGATTCAGCATGCTGAGATCTAAGATAGGCCTGAAATCTCCCACCTTTCTGGGAACCAGGAAAATGTGGGAGCAAAATCCCCTTCCTTCCTGTTCTGGTGGAACTTACTCTATGGCTGACTTCTGCAGTAGAGCTTGAATTTCTCGTTGGACCAGATATTGTTGGTCGGACGGGTAATACAACCTTCCCGGGGGGTTGGAGGGAGGTCTCTCCAGGAACTCTATTGAGTGACCTCTTGCTAAGAGTTGAAGAACCCATGCATCTGTGGTTACAACCCTCCAACCTACCAGGTGGAGGCCGAAATCTTCCCCCCACCAGTTCTTCCGCGTGAACAGGAGGGAGCGGGAGGGTTGGGGGTTGGGATTCAGGATGCAGAGCGGAGGGGTGCTTTTCCTCCAGAGGCAGTTTTGGGAAACAGCCTGGGGAGTTTGAGCGCCAGAACCTGCGGGGCGATACTTGTTCTGGCGCGTCTACCCTGGTTCTGTTTATTCCATTTCCGCTGGCGACGAAAGGACTGCTGGGGTTTCTGGCCCAAACAGTAAAGGGAACGGACATCCTTCAAGGATCTGCCACTCTCTTGCAGCTCCATGATAATATCTTTGGCGTTGCCGCCAAACAGAAGTGGACGCCTAAAGGGAGCATCCAAAACAGAACTCTGTACATTTTGTGCCAACCCTGCCAGGCGAAGCCAAGCAAGACATCTAAGGCAGATGCCTGCAGCTGCACTGCATGCCAGAGAGTCTACAGAGGCGTAGGTGGCATGGAGGCCATGGCGGCAGGACAATTTGTTCATCCTGACGTTGTCCAGGAGTTTATTCCTGAGATGTTTGTCTGGTATCTCCTGGAGGTCGTTTTCCAGATCAGACAAAGCTGATTTCTGAAAAGCCACCATATGTGCTACGTAATTTAAGGAGCAAATGGCGCAAGTGCATGAGGCATAGATCTTATGGCCATACTGGTCCATCTGCTTCAACTCCTTGTCTGGAGAGGAGGCACTGAGGTATTTTGGTTCTGCCAACCTATCGTGAGCTGTCATGATCCCAATAGTGTTGACCTTGGGTTGGGCAGTGAGGTGGGAAACCCCTTCCAGGGAATGGTAGGTCCTATTGGCCTTTATTGAGATGACCAGAATGGACAGTTGCTGCCAGACTGTAAAAGTGAGATCTTTATGCGGCCCTATCCAAGGAGGAATGTGGAGGGGGTCTGCATTGACCAAATCCAAATGTTCTGCCAGTCTTCCGCGTTTGGGATCCAATTCTCAGGAAGCCCCATCCACAGGATTTTTGAACTGACTGGAGAATCTCAACGAAGGATGGGTCCTCTGGAGGGTATTTAGGGGATTCTTTCTGCTGAGGCTCAGTGGGTGAGTGAGGCTCAGACTGGTCCCACACATCTGAGTCCTCATCTGACTCTGATGACTCCAGCCTACTAGGCAGAGAGGCCTCTGGTACCGGAACCGGGGGCCTATGCTCTGTGATGTCTGAGGACAGAACACCCAAGCCTCTGTCCGAAGCTCTACTGGAAGGTATTGGGCTACCAGGTAGCATCCTGTGAGGTGGGGTGACCCTGACCACCAGCTGCGGCTGACTGAACTCCTGAAGTAGCTGTGATTTAGCATCCTTCCATCAGGCTGGAATGGATTCCTGTTCCGGCTGTGGGGGTGGAGGATAACCCGAGTACCCTGCTGGGTAAGAATGGTAGTTAGGAGGTGAGTACCAGTAAGAGTACTGGTATCCCTGATAATAGAGAGCCTGACCTGGTGTCAGGTAACCTGGCATTGGGGGGGGGGTAGCCCGGTGTCGGATACTGCGGCATGTAGTTGGTTCAGTACCCAGATGGGCCAGACAGTGGAATGTAGGCGGCGCAGAGGGACCGCTAGGTAACGGGTCCATAGGTGGAGTGGGGGGACCCTCGAAGGTCCAGAGGGAGACGGATCCATACCATCCTCAAAAGTGTCCGGTGAGGGATCTGGCGTCGGGTGGAGATCCAACGGCGGAACAGGTGCTGGCCAGGGGGGTAGATCTGGAAGAACACCAGTCAACAGGTCTGGCAAAGGGATATCAGATGGAAGAGGGTCTCGGTGATCAGGCCACAAAAGGTCGGAAAAGGACAGTGAATCCCTGGAGAGCAAACCCTGGTGGGATAAGGTGGGACCTGCGAGCTCACTCTGCCCGGTGTCAGGATCCACGAGGGAGTCTGACGGGAGAGAAGTCACCACATGGATGCCGGGTGGTCTGGTGTCCGACTTAGAGGTGGTGGCCTGTCAGGTGTCGGAGGAGCAGATGACCGGCTTACAGACCTTGGCTGGGCTAACGGAAGCTGGAAGGACAGAGTCAGGCTGATCGGCTTGGGCTGGGCGCCTGGTGGTGGAGCCGGAGGGCGACTTAACGGCTAAGCTGAAAGCAGTGACCATAACTGGTTCCTCCGAAGAGGAGACCCCCGACTGCCCGCTGACCTTGGTGGCTGGCCGGGGGGGGCATCTGGTCTGCTGGAGTGGATGAAGGCCCTGGAGGTGGGGTACTCACAGAGGTGGAGGCCCCACCCAAGATGGTGTTGGCTGTCTGGCCAGTTTTCCTGTGTGGAGAGTGGCTCTTCTCCTAGCATCTCTCCTCCTTTTTCTTCTTTTCCGGGGCCGGCGACAACGATCTTTCCCTCAGCTCTTGGAGCTCTTTTTCCATCAATGCTAGTCTGAGTCAGTAAATGGGCATCGAGGGTCCTCTTGCACTGGGTGTGCGTAGATTGGTTGAAGCCCTGGCAGATGGAGCACACTGCAGTATCATGCTTAGGACCCCAGCAGAGGACACAATAGGAATTGTCGTCCCTGTGCGGGATTTGCGCATCACACTTGGAGCCCTTTTTCTTGGGCCAATGAGACAACATACACCGCTGCCAGGAAGGAATAACATGATAGATAAAATTTTACAAAAAGACTGAAAACGGAGGGCGACTGAAGCTATTCTACTGCGAGGTCTGACGGTTCAGGTCGACAGCGGGAAAGAACAGGAGGGCAGGCGGGAGACTGCCCCCTTTTATAGTCACGCTGATGTCTGTCACCTGACGACGGGGGCGGTCCCCACCAATGATTGCTAGCTACAAATTTACTGTGCAGTCCTGACGCCAGGGGGCGCAGTCCTAAGCGTGAAGACCTACTGCAGGAACTCTCTCCAAGTAAGATCTTAGGTTTCGTCTCTAAGGACACCCCGTCCTTGTGGAAAACTAAATAAGGCTCTTTGCAAATCAGAGCCTGAAACTCAGAAATTCTTCGAGCAGAGGTAATGGCAACTAAAAATAATGCTTTCCATGACAGAAAGCAAAGTTCGCAACTTGCGGCCGGTTCGCAGGGTGGTTGCATAAGTTCTTCCAAAAGAAATAAAAAATCCCAATGTGGGACATGGTCCTTGATGGGAGGTTTGAAGTGCAGGATAGATCCAGCTGGGAAAGAGTTTTTCCCTCGACAGGTGCATAATACGCCGTCGCCGAGATAGCTGATAAGTGCACCTTAATGGAAGAGTAGCTCAGCTCTGAGTCTGATAGAGAAAGGAGATGCTCCAAAACAGATCACCCGACATGTGAAGGGATCAATACGGCGAGCGGAAGACCAAAGGCCGAGCCGCTTCCATTTCATAGAGTAAGTGGCCCTGGTGGAAGGCTTTCTAGCAGCCACCAAGACTTCTGCCACTCTGAGGGAAACCTCAAACCAAGCGAATGCTAAGTCACAAGGAGCCATGCGTACGTGTGCAACGATCTGAGGTCCAGATGGACCAGGGTACCCTGCTCCTGGGGAAGCAAGCCCAAGCTCAGGGGCAGGGGGATCGGGGGTTCTACTGAAAGTTGCTGAAGCAGTGTAAACCAAATCTGATGTGGCCAATAGGGAGCTGCTGGAATCCTCCCCCTGCTCCTTCCGACTGCAACTCGAGGAGGACTCTCTGCAGTAAAGGGAAGGGGGGGGGGAGTGTAAAGAAAACTCTCTATCCAACAGAGGGACAATGCGTCTCACCAGAAAACACCAGTCCCTGGATCTAGCGAGCAAAAAAACAGGTTACCCACCTGTAACAGTAGTTCTAGGAGTGGTATATGTTGTTCATCCACACTTGTTGGCATGTGCCTTTCCCCTTTAAATCTTGCCAGAAGGTCTTCAAGCTGGATCCTCCCACCTACCCAGGTGGTATAACCCTTAGCGCCGCCCCATGATGCCAAATCTTAGCCCGTTGGAAGCCAGGTTGGGCGCCGTAGTCGGGAGGTCGGGTGGGTCAGTGGATGAACATAGCACTCCTAGAACTACTGTTACAGGTGAGTAAATGCAGGTTACTCACCTGTAACAGGAGTTCTAGGAATGGTATATGTGTTGTTCATCCACACTTACTGGCAGGTTCCTTGCCGCTATAAATCTTGCCAGAAGGTCTTCAAGCTGGCTCCTTCCACCCACCCGGATGGTAAAACTCTCGGCTTCACCCCATGACGCCAGATCTAGCCTGCTGGAAGCCAGGTTAAAGGCCAAAGCCGGGAGGTCAGGGTTATAGGATAAACAACATACCATCTTCTAGAACTCCTGTTACAGGTGAGTAACCTGTATTTCTAGGACATGGATATGTTGTTCTATCCACACTTACTGGCAGACTCCTAGCAGTTCTCTGGGAGGAGGGAGGCAAGGCGTGCACCCCCTACTTAAGGGATAAGAACTGGAGAACCGAGGTCCCAAAACCAGCATCCCAGCATGACTCAAGGTCGATGTGGTAGTGGGTAATGAAGGTGTGTGCTGACTTCCAGGTAGCAGCCCTGCAGATTTCCTGGATAGAGACGTCCCTGGAAGCAGCCACCGAAGCAGCGGTATGGCGGGTAGAATGAGCTCTTATCCCTCTGGGAGGCTCCATGCCCGCCAACCTATAGCAGAGATCTATGGAGGAGGTGACCCACCTGCCTATCGTCCGCTTGGCTGCAGGTCTGCTAGGTGCGGCTTTAGCGTAGATGACAAACAGCTGGTGAACCTAGGGTCCAAAGTATGGAGCCTATGTTCGGCCTCTGAGGTGTGATTGGGGTAGAACACTGGCAGAGTCAACACCTGGTTAAGGTGCAACTCCGACAACACCTTCGGAAGGAATTTCGGGTGGGGGTGCAGGGCAACATTGTCCCTGTGGAAGACCAGATAAGGAGACTCTATGGAAAGCACCTGGAGCTCTCCCATCCTTCTGGCTGACGTGATAGCCACCAAGAAGGCAGTCTTCCACAACAGGTGAGAGATGTCACACCTGTGCATCAGTTCGAATGGCTTGCCCATAAGCTTAGCCAATACCAGCAGTAGATCCCATGGAGGTGGAGGTTCTCGCACCAGAGGGGATATGTGATCATGGTCTTTGAAAAAGCGCCCGACCACCTTCTCCTGTGCCACCGACTGCTTTCTGGCCCATGCCCGGTAAGCAGAGATGGCTGCCGGTGCACCTTAAGGGCCGTCGACCGAAGCCCTTGCTGAGAAAAGGACCATAGGTAGTCCAGAATACTGGCCAAGGAACAGGAGGAAGGGTTCAATCCCTTATCCTGACACCAAATGGAGAATCTCTTCCATTTGAAGACATAGCATTTTCTGGTCGACTCCTTATGGGATGCCTCAACAATGTTGAGGACCTCATCGGAAAGACCCAAGGCCTGGAACTCTAGCCGCTCAGGAACCAGGCCGTCAGGTGCAGGGATTGAAGGTCCAGGTGGAGTACCTTCCCCTGGTTGACTGAGATCAGGTCCAGGTGGGCTGGAAGCTGCCTCGGGAGCCTGGAGCTGAGGCTGAGGAGATCTGGATACCAGAACTGGCGGGGCCAGTCTGGGGCTACCAGAATCACCTGCGCCTTGTCCCTCCTCGCTTTGAGAAGCACCTTGTGGATCAAGGGAAATGGGGGAAAGGCGAAAAGAGGCCCGGGGTCCAAGCCTCAAGAAGGCATCCCCATGCAGCGAGCCCTGCTGAGGGGGGCGGGCATGAAACAGCCTCAGCTTCACATTCTCCCTGGAGGCAAACAGGTCCACCTGAGGTGTGCCCCAGTGGGAGAACAGATCGTGTACTACCTCCGGCAGGAGAGACCACTCGTGAGATGCAGCACCTATCCGGCTTAGGGCATCTGCCAGAGTGTTGAAGGCTCCCGCCACATGGATGGCTAGGAGATCAGCCTCCAGTCTGCTCACGAGGGAACAAGTGCGGAAAGCTTCCTTGCATAGAGGCAAGGAGTGCATCCCGCCCTGGTGGTTTAGGTAGTACATGGTTGTGGTACTGTCCATCTGGACCTGGACCACTTGACCCCGTACAAATGGAGCGAAGGTGGTGAGGGCTAGTCGGACCGCTCGAAGCTCCAGCAGGTTGATGTGGAATCGAGACTCCTGAGGGGACCAGAGGCCATGCACTCTGTGCTCCCCCAAATGGGCACCCCAACCCAACAGAGAGGCATCGGTCGTTAGAATGACCGTCGGCTTGGGGCAGACAAATGGGATGCCCTCCTGCAGATGAGCTGGAATGATCCACCACTGGAGAGCGTTCCACATCTCCTGGGTCACCGCCACTGGCTGGTCCAGAGGACCGGAGCACTGTGACTATTGGCAGGCCAGCCCCCATTGAAGGGGACGCATGTGCCAGCGGGCCCATCGGACCACACTGGTGGAGGCCACCATGAGGCCCAGGAAGTCCTGGGCAGGACACACTTGCCCAACCAGAAATGACTGGGCAAAGGAGGAAAGAACGCCGGCCCTGTCCGCCAGGAGCCGTGCTCTGGCTCGAAGAGAGTCGAGCTCTGCCCTAATGAATTGAATCACCTGCGTTGGCACGAGTTCCGATTTGGCCTCGTTGATGAGGAGGCCAATCTGAGAGCAGACCTGGAGGGCCAGATCCCTGGACCGCTCCACCTTCAGCAAGGAGGGGACTGCAATCAGCCAGTCGTCCAGGTAAGGGTAGACCTGGACCTTTCAGCGCCGCAGAAATACTGTCACCACTGCCATGCAATTGGTGAAGACCCTGGGAGCTGGAGAGAGGCCAGAGGGCATGGCCTGGAACTCGTAAAGAGACCTCTCCGCTCTGAAATGAAGGAATCGCTGGTGGGACAGACAGATTGGGATGTGAAAGAACGCATCCTGGAGGTCCATAGAACAGAACATGCCTCGTTCCAAGGATGGAATGATCTGTGCCAGAGTGACCATCCTGAAGGTTCAAGACCTTAGGAACTTGTTCAGGTCGTGTAGGTCTAGAATGGGGCGCCAGCCCCCCCGTCCGTTTCGGGACCAGGAAATACCTGGACACAAACCCTGGGTCTGGAGGAGGATCCGCTACCTCCCTGATCACCTCCTTTTGGAGAAGCAAAGCAATGTTGGCTGGACGAGCCGACGGAGATGCTGCGGACACCATAGCCCCCCGTGGGGCAACGGCTCAATAGGGTGGTGCCGGCTCCAATTCCAGAGGCAGACCTTTGCCTACCACTTCCAACACCCAGCGTCCGCGTGACAGGACCAGGCGGAAAAGAAGTGGTAGAGCCGTCCCCCCATGGGGGGAACCCAGGGGGGTGACGAGGCTGTGGGTGGCACCCCTCAACCCGTCACTGGGCAGGCTTGGAGGAAGGACCGGCCAAGGGACCTCCTGGGCCTTTTCCTCCTGAAGGAAGGTGCAGGCTTGGCTTTGGGGTGTCAAGTGCGAGCCTGCTGGCCCTGATGCTGGTGTTGCTGGGCCAGACGTGCCGCAGGGGCAGAAGGCCAAAAGGGCTTATGCTGCTGCTGGCGGCCTTTGTCCTTCTGGGCAGACGTGACCAAGTCCAAGGTGGCATTGGACTTCTCGATCCTCTGCAAGTGACCCTCCACCCCGGGACCGAACAAGTCGGTACCCAGGAAGGGAATGTCTGCCAGCTTGTGCTGGGTATCCACCGTGAAGGTGGAGATCCACAGCCAAACTCTGCTGCGCATGGCCACTGCGGCCACTACTGACTGGGCACAAGAGTCTCCAATGTCAAGGGCAGTTTGGAGCTGTTGCTTTGCCACTGCCCTTGCCTGATCCCACACCTGCTTGACCGTAGTCTGTAGGTCAGCCGGGAGATGAGGAATCACCTCATCCAGGGAGCCCAAAAGGGCGTGGGAAAAGTGTGCCATCAGTACCGGCTGAACTGGTCTGACGAAGGCCTAAGGAGGATGCAGCATAAACTTTACGCCCAGAGTAGTCCAGTTTCTTGGACTCTTTATTGGGTGGCTCGTCCATGTCCCGAGCGTTTCCGGATCGCCGGAAAACACTGTCGGTCACCAACCCCTCTGCAGAGGGGTGCTCCGAGAATCCAGAGAGTGAGCCGGTGGGAACGGCATACTTCCTGGCCATCCTGGCCGAGGGAGCTGGACAAGAAGCCAGCCATTGCCGTAGCTCTAGGGCCGGACCAACAATGGCTTTGGCCACAGGGAAGGCCTCCATAAGAGAGAATCCCCTCAGTCCAGTATCTCCGTGAGGGGATACTTAGCCCGCTTTGACACGGGTTCGAGCTTCATCCCAGTAGATTCTGAGAAACCCATGAATGAGGATGGTCTCTCGTCCACAGACTGTCCCACAGAGGACTCCAGGTCAAGAGGCCTGGAGAACAGGGAAGAGTCATCGTCAGACTCAGAGGAGTCTGCAAACAGCTGCCGAGGGCCTGAGTCACCCTCCACCTGCCGAGGACGATCGGGAGTGAGGGTGACCGACAACCGATGGGGCAATCCATGAACCGACCGAAAATCCTTGGTCGGAGCCCCAGTTTTTGGTTGTGGAGGCGGGGGTTCCACCACAATGGGTGGTACAGCCGGTTTTGGCCGAACAACCGGCGCCGGCTCCTCGATGACCACGAGGGGTTGTTTTGGCCACTCAGGTGACAGCCACTTAATGGCTGGGGAAGGCGACGAAGTCGGCTTGTTCCCGGTCAAAAGGAGTTGCTGCCACATCAAATCCTAGTAGCGCCGACACAACTTGCGTCGGAGCCTATCCTCTGAGGAGGATGATGACGAGGATGGGCGGCGCCTTCGCTTCCCTCGGTGTCGAGACTGCCGATGTCGGTGGGATCGGCTGGACTGAGGAGGTGGTCAGAGACTGAGACAGAGACCCTCGGTGTTTCCGAGGGTGGGTCTGGGAGGGAGCAGGGGGAACCCGTTCCTCCCCTGGCTCAGGAACTTTAACCGGGGACTCCGGCACATGAGGCACAGGCAAGTCCTTGGTTTCCACTGGGGGAACTGGTGAAGAAGGGTTGTCGGCTTCTCCAGTCGACAGCCCGTCCGACGGGTCGAGAAAAATCTCGACTGCATCGACGGGTGTCTCGGCCGGCTGACCTGACGGGGACACCGTGAAACCAGTGGCCTTAGCTGCAACCTCGACCGAAGTTGAGTGACGACTATCTGGGGAAGGGGACCTTTCCCGCTCCTACGAACGTCGATGGTGGGACTTACTTTTTGAGTCCTTTTTCTTGGACCGAGAGGAGTGTCCTGATGACCCCTCTCCTTTAGTATAGAGGGATTGACAAAGCTCCTTAAATGAAGCCGAGTAAGAGGAGCCCAAGGAGAGCGGGATAAATGCTGTGACCGAGGAAGAAGAAGATGCGGCCTGGGCCACCTCATTCTCGGCGATCATTTGCTCAGTTGCTCAGCCAAGCCTGCCACCCTGGACACTGCTCCAACGGGCCTCCTTCAACTAACCAAAGGAATACGCCCTCGGGCCTGTTGAAGTTCGGCAGCACGGCCTTCGAGAACGCTGACCGAGAAGGACTTGCACACTTCGCAGGCCTGCGGATCGTGTTCGAGCCCAAGGCAGTAAACGCACGTGGAGTGCGGATCGGTCTAAGACATCTTCTGCCCGCTAGGACACCACCGAAATCTGGGAGTCGATTTATCCATCGCAGCCGTGAAGGAAGAAAAAGACCGAAGTCTAGAAAATTTAAGTATGAGTTTCGGTTTAGCCGACAAGTTAGGATCCAGGCCTAAAACGCAGAGTGCTAAGGAGGGAACCTCAGCTTCCAAGCGGTAAGGAAGATCTGGCGTCATGGGGCGGAGCCGAGAGTTTTACCACCTGGGTGGGTGGGAGGAGCCAGCTTGAAGATCTTCCAGCAGGATTTAAAGCGTCAAGGAACCTGCCAATAAGTGTGGATAGAACAACATATCCATGTCCCTAGAACCTGTTTTTCTAGGGATGTGGATATGTTCTTATCCATACTTGTTGGCAGACTCGTAGCAGTTCTCCAGGAGGAAGAGGCAAGATGCACATTCCCTACTTAGGGAACTGAGACTGGAGAACTGAGGCCCAAAAATCAGCATCCCGGCGTGACTCAAGGTCGACATGGTAATGGGTGATGAAGGTGTTTGCTGTCTTCCAGATGGCAACCCTACAAATTTCCTGGATAGGGATGTCCCTGGAAGCAGCTACCGATGCAGCGGTGTGGTGGGTAGAATGAGCTCTTATCCCTCTGAGAGGCTCCTTGCCTGCCAACCTATAGCAGAGATAAATACATGATGTAATCCATCTGCCAATCGTCCGCTTTGCTGCAGGCCTGCCAGGTGCGGCTTCAGCGTAGGTGACAAACAGCTGGTGAATCTCTCCCTGAATTTCCATCGTCCTCTCTTATAGTAGGAGAGCAAACGTCTCAGGTCCTGAGTATGGAGCCTGTACTCGGCATCCAAGGTGTAGTTTGGGTAGAACACAGGCAGAGTCAACACCTGATTAAGGTGAAACTCTGACACCACCTTCGGGAGGAATTTCGGGTGGGAGTGCAGTACAACCTTGTACCTGTGAAAGACCAGATAAGGAGACTCCACCGAAAGCACCTGGAGCTTCCCAGTCCTTCTGGCAGACGTGATAGCCACCAGGAAGGCAGTCTTCCAGAACAAGAGTGAAATCTCACACTTGTGCATTGGTTCGAATGGCTTGCCCATGAGCTTTGTCAAAACCAGCAGTAGATGCCATGGAGGTGGAGGTTCACGCATCGGAGGGGATATGTGATCGAGGCCTTTGAAAAAGTGCCTGATCACCTTCTCTGTGCAATCTGCTGACCGGCCTGTGCCCGGTAAGCATAGATGGCTGCCAGATGCACCTTAGAGATCACAGACCCCCTTTGGACAGAGACCAAAGGTAGTCTAAAATGTTTGCCACAGGACAGAGGGTCCAGGCCCTTGGCCTGGCACCAAATGGAAAACCTTTTCCATTTGAAGGCGTAGCACTTTCTGGTCGACTCCTTTCTGGATGCTTCCACTACTGTGAGCACATCCTCAGAGAGACCCAAAGCTTGGAACTCTAGCAGCTCAGGTACCAGGCTGTCAGGTGCAGGGATTGAAGGTCCGGATGCAATACCTTCCCCTGATTGACTGATATCAGGTCCGGGCAGGCTGGAAGATGCCTCGGGAGCCTATTGCTGAAGATGAGGAGATCTGGATATCAGAACTGGCGGGGTCAGTTTGGGGCTACCAGGATCACCTGCACTTTGTCCCTCCTCACCTTGAGAAGCACCCTGTGGATCAAGGGAAATTGAGGGAAGGCGTAGAAGAGGCCTGGGGTCCACAGTCTCAAGAAGGCATCCCCCTGCAATGATCCCTACTGAGGGGGGCGGACGTGAAACAGCCTTAGCTTGGTGTTCTCCCTGGAGGCAAACAGGTCCATCATCGGTTTGCCCCAGTGGGAGCACAGGCTGTGAGCTACCTCTGGATGGAGAGATCACTCGTGGGATGTCTCACCTATGCAGCTGAGGGCATCCGCCAGTTGATTTGAGGCTCCTGTTAACATGGATGGCTAGGAGATCTGCCTCCAGTCTGCTCACAAGGGTCCAGATATGGAGTGCTTCCCTGCACAGCAGCTGGGAGTGCGTGCCGCCCTGCTTGCTGAGGTAGTACATGGTTGTGGTATTGTCCATCTGGACTTGAACCACTTGACCCTGAAGCTGCTGAGCAAATGCCGACAATGCCAGTCTCACTGCTCTGAGCTCCAACAGGTTGATATGGTATAGGGATTTCTCGGGGGTAAAGAACCCGTGGGGCCTTGTTCCCCATGTGGGCTCCCCAGCCCGTGAGAGGCACTGGTCGTGAGGACGACCGTCGGCTCGGGGTGGACAAACGTGATCCCTTCCTGCAACCGGTCTAGGACGGTCCACCACTGGAGAGCGTACCACATCTTCTGGGTCACAGTGATCAACTGGTCGAAATGACCTAGGCGCTGAGTCCACTGGGCGGCCAGCTCCCATTGAAGGGACACATACGCCACAGGACCCAACAGACCATGGTGGTGCAGGCCGCCATGTAACCCAGAAGGCGCAGAAAGTCCCAGGCAGGGTGCAAGTGCCCAACCAGAAATTATTTGGCAAAGGAGGAGAGAACCTCCACCCTGTCCACCCAGAGCTGGGCTCTGGCTCGGCAAGAATCGAGCTCTGTCCCGATGAAGCACATCATCTGAGAAGACATGAGCTCCGACTTGGCCTCGCTGATCAGGAGGCCAAATTGTGAGCAGTTCTGGAGGGCCAAGTCCCTGGACCGCTACACCTCTTGCTGGGTGGAACCTGACAAGAGCCAATCGTCGAGGTAGGGGTACACTCTGACCCCCTGACACCTGAGATCGGCTGCCACTACTGCAATGCATTTGGTGAAGAGCCGAGGGGCCGATGACAGACCAAATGGCATGTCTCAGAACTCGTATAGGGCTCCCTCTGCTCTGAAGCAGAGGAACTGCTGGTGGGACGGACAGATTGGGACGTGAAAGAACGTGTCCTGGAGAGCCAGTGGGCAGACTCACACGTTTTGCTCCAGGGATGGTATGATCTGGGACAGAGTTACCATCCTGAAGGTGCGTGGCCTGAGATACTGATTCAGATTGTGCAGATCTAGAATGGGGTGCCAGCCATCCATCCGCTTCAGGACCAGGAAGTACCTGGAAACAAACCCTGGGTTGATTGGAGGATCTACCAATCGAACCACTGCCTCCTTGAGGAGGAGCTGGGCTATGTCGTCTCTCAGAGCAGACCGAGTGTGGGCTGATACTCTCTCCTCCTGTGGGGCATGGGCTCGGCTGGGAGGGTACTGCTTGAATTCCAGAAGCAGACCCTGGCCATCCACTTCTAAGACCCACCTGTCTGTGGTAACAGCAGACCAGACAGAAAGAAACTGGTGCAGCCGACCCCCCCACTGGAAGACCCAGAGCTGTCGTGACGGGGACACGGGTGGCCACCCCTATCCCACCACTGGGCAGGCTTGGAGGAAGAGGGTCCAGGACCTAAACCCCTACCTCCTTGTCTGCAGGCCGGTGGAGGCCCAAACTTGGGTCAAGGGCGCCAAGTCTGTGCCTGCTGTTGCTGCTCGCCATGATAGGAGGGCTGCTGGGCCACAGGAGCAGGGTGCTGAAAAGGCCTTTTCTTTTTCTGCTGCTTCTTGGTGCCAGGAGAACTTTGAGCAGAAGTGGCTGAGTCCAAGGTGGCTCTGGATTGCTCGATTCGTCGAAGGTGACTATCCACACCAGGGCCGAAGAAATCGGTGCCCAGAAAAGGAACATCACTAAGTTTGTACTGGGTAACTGCCATAAAGGTGGAAAGCCTCAGCCAAGCCCTGCGGCGTGAGGCAACCGCTGCTGCCACAGAGCGGGCGAAAGAGTCCTCCAGGTCCAAAGCCGTCAGAAGCTGCTGCTTAGCAATGGTATGGCCCTGGTCCCGGACCTGCTTGACTGTAGTCTGAAGGTCTGTGGGGAGTTGCAGGAGAACTTCCTCTAAGGAGCCCAACAGGGCATGAGAGAGATACTACTGATGGACTCATCATCCCGAGGGTGAGAGTATAGGTCGGTGTCATCTGAATCCGAAGAATCCAGATAGACTGGTTGGCCTGGCACGATCAGGCATAAGGGTGACCGATATCTGCGTGGGAGATCCGGAACCATCTGAGAATCCTTCGTAGGAGCCCCTCCCAAAGGCTGTTTAGGGGCAGCTCCACCACAATTGGCAGAGACACCGATTTGACTGGTTCCAGAGGAGTCTGCTTTGGCCTAGGAGGTTGAAGGCCAGAGTAGAAACCGTGGCCGGCTTTTGTCTGGAAAGAATTAGCTGCTGCCACATTAAATCCTCGTAGCATCGACGGAGTTTCCATCAAAGCCTCTCCTCATCTGAGGATGAGGAGGATGACTGGTGGCGTCGCCTCTTTGTGGCGTGTTTATGCGGCTTTCTCAGCCTATCGGTCAAAGGGGTCAGAGATCTCGATCGGACTGGCTGATTCGGTCGTTCGGGAGACACCAGGGGAACTGGTGATTTACCCGGATCAGGGACTGGTTCCTCGGGATCCCCAGCGAGCTAGGTCTCCTCATCAGGAAGAGGTAGGACTGGAGTCCTGGACAAAGAGTCATTGGCCTTGTTGGGTGACAACAGGTTGATGGGATCGAGAGTGATCTCAACCTTACTGATCGAGATCTCGGTCGACTGGGCAAATGGCAAGGCTGAGAAGCCAGCGGCCGAGGAAGCAATTTCGACCGAAGTCGATACCACCCGCTCCTGGGACCGAGATCGCTCACGATCCCAAAAGCATCTTCGCCGAGACGAACAGTGTTTCAGATTTGTTTCCTTCTTACGAGACAAACAGAAATGTGAGCCTGCAGGTCCCTCACCCTTAGTGAGGATGAATTGACACAACCCTCGGAAAGAACCTGAAAACGTGGAGCCCAGGTTGAGGGGAACAAAAATTGACCAAGAAGAGGATTCTGTGGCCCAAACCGCTGCTTCTTCGAAGGCCTGCATCTGTTCCAACTGCTTGGCGGACCCCACAGCCGCAGAGACTGCCCATTGGGCCTCTTTTGATTTCCCTGGAGGATTCCATTTCTCGGGCCTGCCCAACTTAAGGCGTGCGAGACAATCGTTGAGGACATTCAAGTGAAATGCAAGGCACATGTCGCAAGTCTGGGTGTCATGGCTGACACCCAGGCAGTAGACGCATGCGGTATACGGATCGGTGCGTAACATTTTTTGCTGCATGGACACCGGCTAAATCCATGGGAAGATTTATCTTCCATGACTGAGTAACAATAATCACAGTTGCTAGCTCGAACAAGTTGAATTTTTGGAAAAACCAAAGGGTTAGAAGCCAGGGCCTACAAAAAGCGAAAGCAAAGAGGAGGCATCCTGAATCTTTCAGCAGAAAGGAAGATCTGGTGTCATGGGCCGGAACCAATGGTTATACCAACCAGGTGGGTGGCAGGAGCCAGCTTGAAGACCTTCCGGCAAGATTTAAAGGGGAAAGGCACATGCCAACAAGTGTGGATAAGAACAACATATCCACATCCTTAGAAAAGGCTTTTTTTTTTTCCTGCTGCTTCTTGGCGCCAGGAATGCTTTGAGCAGAAGTGGCTGAGTCCAAGGTGGCGTTGGACTACTTAATTCGCTGAAGGTGACCATCCACACCTGAGCCGAAGAGATCGGTGCCCAGGAAAGGAACTTCAGTTAGTCTGTGCTGGGTATCCACCGTAAAGGTGGAAAGCCTCAGCTAAGCCCTGCGGCGTGAGGCAACTGCGGCTGCCACCGAATGGGCGCAAGAGTCCTCCAGATCCAAAGACGTCTGAAGCTGCTGCTTGGCAATGGCAGGCCCTGGTTCTGGACCTGCTTGACTGTAGTCTGAAGGTCTGTGGGGAGGTGCAGGAGAACTTCATTTAAGGAGCCCAACAAGGCATGACAGAAATGTGCCATGATGATGGCAGAGCTTGCCTGGCGGAGGCCTAAAGAGGAGGCTGCATAGACCTTCCTGGCAGTGTGGTCCAGTTTTTTGGACTCCATGTCCGGGGGTCTATCAGTGTCAGCAGAGCTGCCCGTACATCTGAACACAGAAGCGGTCACCAACCCCTCGGCCGAGGGGTGTTCTGTGAACCCCGAGAGGGACCCAATGGGCACTGCATACTTGTGGGCCATCTGGGTAGATGGCGTTGGGCAGGAAGCAGGATATTGCCAGAGCTCCAAGGCTGGGCCAACAATGGCTTCGGCCACAGGAAAGGCTTCCGTGGCTGTATCCCTTCTTTTAAGGATATCTGTAAGAGGGTACTCCACCCTTTTCTGGACAGGCTCCAAGGGAATCCCTGTGGATTCGGAGATAAGGCACAGAATCCTCTGAAATGACAAAGGGCCCTCCTCCGTCGACAGACTACTGACAGACTAATTATCCAGAGGGTGAGCGTGTAGGACGGTGTCATCCGAATCTGAAGAATCCGGATAGATTGGTCGGCCACCAAGGTCCCCTTCAACACGCCTGGGTAAATCAGGCTTAAAGGCGACTGTAATCCTGCGTGGGAGTCCTGGAACCATCCAAGAATTCTTCATAGGAGCCCCTCCCGAAAGCTGTTTAGGCGGCGGCTCCACCACAGTCAGCGGAGAGTCCGATTTGGGCCAAACCGGGACTGGTTTGGCCAGCTTTGCAAGCGGGGAACCGATATGACCAGTTCCAGAGGAGTTGGCTTTGGTCTGGGAGGTGAAAGCCAAGTAATGGCCAGAGTAGAAACCATGGCCGGATTCTGTCCGGACAGAATCAGCTGCTGCCATACTAAATCCTCGTACCAGAGTTTCCGCCGAAGCCTCTCCTCATCTGAGGACGAGGATGACCGGTGGTGCCGTCTTTTTGGAGCCCTTATGCGCCTTACTCAGCCGGTTGGTTGAAAGGGTCTGAGCTCTCGACCTCCATCAGACTGGCTGACTCAGTTGTTCAGGAGACACTGGGCAAACTGGTGAATTACCCAGATCAGGGACCGGCTCCTCAATGGGATCCCCAGCTGGGTCTCCTCATCAGGAAGAGGAAAGACCGGAGTCCTAGTCAAAGAGTTGTCAGCCTCATTGGGTGACAACGGGTCGACAGGATTGAGAGTGATCTCAACCTTGTCAATTGAGACCTCGGTCGACTGGCCAGATGGCAAGGCTGAGAAGCCAGCGGCCGAGGAAGCAATTTTGACCGAAGGAAATACTGCCGGCTCCTGGGACGGAGATCACTCATGATCCCAAGAGCATCTCCACTGAGACTAAGAATTTTTCTGATCCTTTTCCTTCTTATGGGACCGGGAGGAATGCGAGCCCGCAGGTCCCTTGCCCTTAGTGGGGAGGCAATGGCACAGCTCCCAGAAGGAACCCAAAAACGTAGAGCCCAGGTTGGGGAACAAAAATCGACCGAGAAGAGGATTCTGTGTCCCACGCTGCTGCTTCCTCGAAAGCCTGCACATGTTCCAACTGCTCGGCGGATCCTGCAGCCGCGGAGACTGCCCACTAGCCTCTTTTGGTTTCGCTGGAGGATTCAGTTTCTCGGGCCTGCACAACTTAAGGCATGCGAGACGGTCGTCAAGGACGTTTGTGTGAAACATGAGGCACATGTTGCAAGTCTGGGTGTCATGACAGATACCCAGGTAGAAGTCGCATGCAGTATGCGGATCGGTGCGCAACATTTTTTGGTGCACGGACACCGGTGAAATCTGGGGAAAGATTTATCTTCCTTGACTGAGCAACAATAAGCACAGTCGCTAGCTTGAACGAGCCAAATATTCGGAAGAACCGAAGGTTTTGAAGCCAGGGCCTACAAAAAGCATGAACAAAGAGGAGGCAATCTGAATCTTCCAGCGGAAAGGAAGATCTGGCGTCATGGGGTGGAGCAGAGGGTTATACCACCCGGGTGGGTGGGAGGAGCCAGCTTGAAGACCTTCCGGCAAGATTTAAAGGGGAAAGGGACAGGCCAACAAGTGTGGATAAGAACAACATATCCACATCCCTAGAACTGAGCAGTTTGGCTTTGAGCGGGGATGCGAAGAGGTCCAACTTGGGCCAGCCCCACCTGTCGAATAGCTCTTCGGCTGCAGATTGGAGGAGTTCCATTTGTGTACCCTGGACCAAGACCGGCTAAAGCTGTCTGCCACGGTGTTCTGTACACCTGGGACTTGTACGGCAGTGAGTTCCAGATGATACTTGATGGCCCAAAACCAGACTCTCATTTTCTCCCTGCAAACGAGGTAAGAGCGAGTCCCCCCCCCCTTGCTTGTTGATACAGAAGACCACCGACATGTCTGTCTGGATAAGCAGAGGGCCTGGGAGCAGATTCATCTGGAAGGCATGAAGGGCATGAAGAATCGCCTGCATCTCCAAAATGTTGATATGGAAATGTTGCTCATGGGGAGTCAAAGTGCCTTGTCTCTTATGGTCTGCCAAATAAGCACCCCAGCCCATGCAGGATGCATCCGTCATCAGGAACTGAGAAACTCCTGCCGAAAGTGAACCCTTGTAGAGAGACTGGAGAGATTTAACCACCAAGACAGTGTTTGGCGTACCGGAGTGGAGACTGCCACCAGCTGCTCCAACTCATCCATGTGTTGATCCCATTGGACTCGCTGTGTCCACTGGGGAACCCTCATGTGCAGGCATGCAAGATGGAGTGTTGCTATGGCCGCTGCCATGTATCCTAACAGTCGCAGGAATACTCTGGCTGGGATCTGGCATGCAGAGGAGACTAGGTGGGCCTGTTCCTGTAGGCGTTCCACTCTGTCTGAGGGCAGGAAGGCCTTTGCTGCAGTGGTGTCCAGAACTGCCCTGATGTACTGCAGTCTTTGGCTGGGCCACGAGGAGGACTTTGGGAGGTTGAGGGTTATACCCAAGTTGGTGCTGACCAGCCGATCCCTGGACAGAGCTGCCAGGAGCAAATCGTCCAGTTAGGGAAAGACATAATGATTCTTCCGTCTGAGGGCCACCGCCACTGCTGCTAGGCACTTTGTAAAGACTTGGGGAGCAGAGGTCATGCCGAATGGCAGGGTGCGAAATTGATAATGGCTACCCTGAAAGTAGAAGCAAAGGAACCTCCTATGGGGTTGAAAAAAAATGTGGAGGTACAAAAACTAAAAATAAAAACGTTGATTAAAGAACAGTCACCTATTGATTTATATCAAGAAAATGACACTGCAGACTCTGAATTCCTCATCACAGGCCCTTCCGCTCTCACATGCGCTCTCACACCACGCTGTCTCCTAGAGCAAAACAGAGCCACAAGGTCATTGCCATCATAGCTCAGGTGTGAGCAAGATGTAAGAGCCTGCTGGCAATCTAAAAATTAAAAGGATGGTGACTGAAAAGAACTGAACTACACCAACCTCCTGCAGCAAACATCAAACAGCGTATTAAAGTGAAATAGTGTTGAACTAGAAATAGCAGTAAAACAAATTATCAGATATGGACTTTAACACGTTTACACAGAAGAGTTCACTACCCTTTCCCCTCAGTGTCAGATTCATTAGGTTAGTTGCTTGTGGCCAGGAAGTCCTATCTAATTTTCTCCAATCTCTTGCCAACCTCCTTTCGGTCGCTGAGCAAAAACTGATTGCCAGCACAAGAAATTTTAAGTTGTGCTGTTAACTATAGTGAATGGGCAATCCCCAGTTCTCTTAGCCCTGCATGGACACCATCAAATGCCCTTCTACGGGCCCGAATAGCATAGTTGCGATCCAGGAAACAGAGTAGTTCCTGAATCAGAGGTCCTCAGAGGGCTAAAAACTTTAGCTTTCTGCAAAATTCTGTCTCGCTGATGTGGGCCACAAATGATTACCAGAAGTGTTCGTGAACGTTCAGCATTGGTCAGTTTGTTTCGCGGCATTATGAGATGAGCTTGCTGAATTTCAATTCCAGGCAAGAAATAAAGACTGCACAAAGACAACAGGGTCCTACCCTTCTAAATATTCTGCAATGCCAAGAATATGTACATGTGAAGCTCTGGCAGAGTTCTCCATGTTTTCTAGCCATTGCTGCAAAAAGGTGTTCTCTTTTACCAACCCGATACCACTGTCATGGTTTTATTCGATTGATCCACAGCAGTCTTGGATTCTGACAAGACTTGATCTATTTTTATCTCCAGCACTGTGACTCGAATTGAATGAGTCAACCTTGGCTGAGAGTTCTTCTACAGCATGTAAGACAGCATCTTTCATGGTCTTCAAGCTGGGTTCCACCTCCGACGCTGTGCCCAGAGGCTGCCCACTGCTCATCGATGTGCCAGCCAGGATAGGTTGCTTCCCCTTCTCTGGGTCAGTCGGCTGTTGATTCCTCTGTCGTCCCATGCTGTATCAGTTCACAAAAGGCACTGGTGTGTAGCTCTAGGCAAGCAATGTCCATATCATTAAATAAAAGCATTAAGAGAATTGGCTTTGGCACTTAATTAGGTTATAGTGTGGTAAGAGCACAGCTCAGGAAAGTGAATCTTCTCCAGTCAGCCGCTGGCTCCACCCGTAAAAACTGTTTTTAATCTGTGAGAAAACTAAAAACATACCTAACATAAATCTTAGGATGTCACAAATAGATTTTTGCTAAAGAAAATACTATATGATGGATTTGTTTTCTGACTAACGAATACTGCTGCTTTAAAGAACTATTCACTGAAAATGCTTTAAATAAATTAAGGTTGGTTACTTATAACAGGTTAAACAAACAATAAAAGAACTGTGGTTTAGACATGTTCCTGCTTTCCAGTAAGTCGGTGTCCACATTTTTTTTACATTTATGAAAAACTGCATTCCCGAGGTTCTGATTCATGGAGTCCTTATTCTAAGAAACATTTGCACCATTCGGAAAAAACAATGTGCATACCACTAGCGATTACACCAGTGTTCTACCCAACATATATGTTTTATGCCATAGAAAAGACACAAGTCAGATTAGAGGAACAAATCAAATGGCTAAATTCAATTTTCACAGAAGACTTTATTGAAAAAAAATAGTTTAATTTTCAAAAGTGAGGTATCAGTTAATAGTATTTTAGTAACATTTGGCAACTGTCACTTTTTAAATAATTGTGCTAGTTCATATAGAAGTCCTTTACTGCTGAGCACATTGCGTTTCAGAAGTTGGTTCAGAAGTTACATAAATGATAGGACACTTCTCACGAGATTTCCGCACAGCCCTTGCAGCTTCAGTTTTTATTGTCTCCTCAGGTTTTTCTGCTGAAATCTTGGATTCAGTCGTGGACAACCTAAAGACAAAGCAGTCAGTTTAGGTTCAACTTTATAAAGCAATTAACATGCATACTAAAATATACATAATAAAAAAGAAGAAAAACATACTGGGTAATACCAGAATAAAATATATATATATAAATAATTCACAAGAAATAAAACATACCTCAATTTAATATATTTGTGTTGCAGAAAGCAAGCTAAATATTTTGAACTAAGACCCTAAAATAACACTGCTACATAATTGAGTGGCCTTTCTGATTTATTCCTGCTTCTGTTTGCAAGTCTCAAACGGAAATTGCTTGCATGTAGGTAAAAGATACTTCTACCACACTATCATCAGTCTGTCACGAATTCACACACAAGTGACTGGGATTTCTGGATGGCAGAATTGTCTAGTCCTCCTTTCCCAATAAACAAAAGCTAGCTAATGCTGTCACCACATGGCACACTATAAGGGTACATCGATGTGGTTCTTGCCTCACCACCAGCCATTGTTCACCCAGTGCAAGGCCTTCACTTTAGGCAGAGAACCACCACAGGAACCTCTCACCTGCTCAGACATAGCAGGTTTTACACTTTAGTAGCAGACTCTGGATTGCTCAACAGAAATTTATAGTAACAACCATAAAACACTGCACACTCACAGGGGATACATAATATTTTAAGAACTGTACTAAAATTCCAGAATATACAGCAAAATAAAAAAAAACAGATTACTCACCTGTAACAGTAGTTCTAGGAATGGTATATGATGTTCATCCACACTTTCTGGCAGTGCCTTTACCTTCAAGACTTTGTCGGAATGTCTTCAAGCTGGCTCCTCCCACCCACTCAGGTGGTAACTCTCTTGGCTCTGCCCCATGACGCCAGATCTTGCCCACTGGAAGCAACTGTATGTGCCAAAGCCGGGGTGGTCAAGTGGGTCTGTGTGGATTTATTTATTTAGTTTTTGTTGACCAGGTAAGCGCACTAGACAAATCCCGCCTATTTTCAGGCATGACCCGGGGGAGGGGGATACACATGAATGCCAACTGACCTTGAACCAGATTAAGCTGTTGGTGATATTTTTAGTGAATGAGGTAAATTTGGCCAGGACACCGGGGAAATTCCCCTACTCTGCTGCTGCTTTGTGGCCAGTAGGGGGACAGGCTGTCAGTGAGATGGCCACTTCGTGCAGGTCGTCGGAGGGAGAGGATGTTCCTGCAGCGGGAGAGTCTGCCTCATCTCCTGCTGTGCTTTTGCAAGAGGCGCACTGTTTGGTTTCATCAGACCTAGTATCGGACGACGAATTTCATGAAGCGCCGTTGTTTCCGGATGTTTCTGACTCTATAGCTACCTCTGAAGTTTGTGAAGTTAAGGTACTTGCAAAAAGTAAAAGAAGTTCTTTGAACTCATCAATTGCAGCTTCTGCAGAGCTGCAGATTCCAGGGACGCGCCCTGTCATTAGTGAAAACATTCAGGACAGCGCTTCATCTGAGAAACAACGCGTTACAACACCTGCAAGGCTCGGTGAGTCTGTTTCTTCATGTATCGCTGTTTGCTCTACAGACTGCAAGAATATAAACCCCCTACTAAATCAAATGGTTTAATTGATAAAAATTTTATTGCACAGAATGAGTCCCAAGATCTGATTTCAGAGGGTAAAGGGGAAATGCTGGATGTAGTTTTACCAGCTGTAACACAAGCCCCTATTAAGACTATAGCTCCTGCACTATGATGTACAAATCAACCGCTGGCAGTGATATAAATGCGTTTCTGATGAGTGCCTACAGTCACGTTCGGAAAGGCAGGAGCCTTTAAAACCTGCTGCTTTTATCGCAAGCCCTTCGTTCTTCAATGGATGTTTCTTCATCTACTATGGTAACTTCAAAACTGGTACCTCCTTATAATCCTGCTCAATGGTGGCAGTTTTATAACGCGGTTCTGGCGAATGCCTGAAGCCGATTTTGGAAGGGCAGGAGAAATCAAGCACAACAGTAAATTTACATTCTCCTGAAAATCCTGTGGTTTTTTCCTCTCCTGTTAACACTCCTCTTAGTAAAACTGCTGGGTTTGTTTTTAAGCAACCTGCTATTGGGAAATCAGCTGATCCTCCCAGAACTATTTATCAAACCAAACCAACACCTCAGTTAGGTGTGTCTGAATTTTCATTTAAAGATGCACTTTGTGGTGCTGGGAGAACTGTTCAAACTAAAACTGTTCCTCTAGATGTCAGTCATGCCCTTTCTTCGCGTCAAATTGAAGGGCCCTGGACGACAGGGAAGGCTTTAGTTGGTGCTGGCTGGAAGCAGGCTCCTTCTGGTATCTGGATGCCAGACCCAGAGTGGGATTCTGATTTCCAGCTAACTCAAAATCCTCCTACATGGAAACCAGGCTCTGCTGCTACTTTACAACAAGCTGCCTTGCCACCTCCTCTGATAGCTCCCTCAACACCTCATATTCTGCAAACCAACACTGTTACAAATATTTTGCCTCCTGTCTCTCCCAAGTTTAGAGGCCTCTAAACCATCTCAGAATAAACCTCTAATGTCTGAACTTTTTTCAGCTATTAAACGGGAAGCAGCTCCTCGGAGACATGCTGTTCGGATTCGATATAAAGGGGGGTTTGGACTCCAGACCTGACAGACATTATGTTGGAAAGACTTTAATTAAAGATTCTTTGCATTTTTCTCCTAAAGATGTTTATGCTTTTATTAATATTTCAGGAGAAGATAATTTTGATATCAGTTTCCAGTCATCTCATCTTTTAGACCTATTTTGGGAAAGGTATGGCCAGGTCAAGTTTTCTCCCACATGGACCCCCTTTCTGGTTATACCTTTAACTAAACCCTTGATAAAATTTGTAACTGTGATGTTTCGAAATGAGGGGGTCCATGTGGAAGATATTACTTTCTGGCTTTCACAAAAATGTGAAGTGTTAAGTTCCCCTGAACCCATTCTGGATACAGAGCATTTTTGGACGGAGGGTGGAAATATCAAGTTAAGCTTCATCAGTCTAATTCTGGTATAGAGCATATACCTAATTCCTTTTCGTTAGGAAGAGATCGGGGAGTTTGTTTTTATGGTGGTCAGCCTCGGGCCTGCTATAGGTGTGGTTATCGAACTCACTTGTCTAGCGTGTGTGATCGGCCCAGGTGTGATAATTGTGGGGAAGTGGGTCACTGCACTGTGCAATGTGCCAATCGCACACGTTGCAATTTGTGTGAGGAGTATGGCCATGTCTTTCGGGATTGTTCATGGGCAGCTAAAAACAAAGCATCCTGCATCAGTCCTGAGCTGCTGATTCAAAAAGCACAAGATTCGGTTATTATTCCCCCCCCCTTCATCATCCCTTCCCTCCCCTTCTTCTGAGATACTAGTACAAATTTCCCAAGAAATTCTCCCCCCTGTATTCGCCTCCTCTACATCTGTAGGTCAGCACATTGATAACTCTTCTCAGGTGGCTACCAAATCAGAGCTAGACATGACTTCAGTTGTACCTCAGGAGATGGTACCTGTTAACTATACTGATTCAGCAGTCGTAAGTTTTGTGGCCCCTTCTTCCCCCTTGCCTAGGCGGAGATCTTCTAGGCATTCACAAGCTAAATCTCCCCCTGGTTCAGTCCCTATAGAATCTACTAACTCTTATGCAGCTTTGTTTTCTCCTTGGGGTGACACAGATATGGAGGTTGGGGATTCAGATTCTCAGAAATCCTCATTTTCCACTTCTTCGTTACCTGTGGATAATTACAAGGAGAAGAAAAATAAAATAAATATTTACTCACATGAAGTTTATTTGGGGTTCTCTAAACACGCATAGCCTTTTAAAAAGTAATAAAAGGCAGTCGCTTTTTCAATATTTGCATGATTCTCAGATTAATGTATGTTATCTACAAGAGACATGGATGTTTTCCACAGAACAGCTTTATACTTTTAAAAAAGATTGGCCTTGGGGACCCTCCTATTGGTCTTTTGGCACAGATAGTGCTGCTGGTGTTGGGATTCTTTTTTCTTCTTATAACTTCCTTTTGTTAAAACTAGTCGATCTTATTCCTGGAAGGGTTTTGCTAATTGATGGTAAATGGCATGGTACCTGTTACAGGTTTATTAATATCTATAACCCACAAACTAAAGCTGATAGGGTGCAGTGTATGAAGGCAGTGCAGCCTTATTTGTACACATCATTACCTATCTTATGGGAAGGGGATTTTAATTGCAGCCTTATGGGTTTAGCACAACAGACAAAAAAGACTTATTGTGATTCTCATGCTTTAGCTTCCATAATTAAAACTGCAGGTCTCAATAAGTGTTTAACTTTTCATTCAAAAGGCCTGTTTTTTTTCATTTTCTAAGGGTAAACTGCATTCTCTTATTGATTATATGTTTGTTTCTTCATCACTTCTTGTACAGGATTTTCAAATGAAACCTTTAGAATTTTCAGATCATTTATTGTTAATTAGTTTTTTTGATTCAGGGAATTTAGGCCGTGGTAGACAAGGAAGGTGGAAATTAAATGTCTCCACTCTAGATTCTCCCCAGACTAAGTTTGGGGTAAAAATGCTACTGCAAGCTAGACTATCAGTTGTCTTTTTATATTCAGATATAGGGGCCTGGTGGATGGATACTAAATCTATATTACAGAACTGGTTTAAGCATCAAGGTGTGGTCACTGCAGATTTAAACTTTATGAAGTATTTATCTTTAAGACAGCAATTGCAACGGTTAATTTCAATTTCTTACGTTTCTAAATTTGACTATTCAGCTCAGATAAACGTACTTAAAACTTCTATGAAGGCTTTCCAGTATGATAGGGCTAAAACATTGCAAGCTATATTTTCTAATGGAACTCAGAAGGCTCCTATTGGGGATGCGTTTGAGGCCTATAAATCTTTAAGAGATTCCTCTACTATTGATTTTCTTATAACTCCTGATGGCTCTAAAGCAACCACTGTACCTCATCTTAGAACAGTTATTAAACAGCACTTTCAGACTTTAGAATCTACAATACCAATCAATAAAATGGATATTGATAATTTTTTTAATGCTGTTGTTTTATCCCCTAATACTACTGAAATTCTTTTTTTGTTAGGACCAATTACACTTGAGGAAATAGTTGTAGCCATCCGAACACTTAAACCTAATATTTCACCAGGGTTGGATGGTTTACCCCATCAACTCTATAAAACCTTTATTGAGGAATTTAGTCAGTGCTAAAGCACAGCATTTGCTGTTCCAATTTTTTCTAGACACAGACTGTTTCCTTCTTTCACTGATGGGTTATTATTACATTTATTTAAGTCAGGGGATAGGAATGATATTAAAAATTGGAGGCCAATCACTCTTTTAAATATGGATTATAAGTTGTTTACGAACATTTTAAATAACAGGCTTAAGCAACATGTTAAACTAGTGATATCCCCATAACAATTCTGCGGAATCCCTGATAGGAAGATTCAGTCAGCTTTAATACTTGTAAGGGATTCTATAGAGTATTTTTCATCAAATAATATAGAGGGTTGCATGCTCTCAGTAGATTTAGAAAAGGCCTTCGATAGGGTCCATCTTCCTTTTCTTTTCTTTTTTCAGGTTTAGAAAAGTACGGAGTTCCTGAGTTGATAATACAAGTTTTGGTCTCTCTCTATGAGCATAATACTGTCTATCCCTTTCTACAGGGGACAGTTGCTGAATGAAGGGTTTCGTTTAAATACTGGAGTTAGGCAAGGGTGTCAAATGACTATGAATAGATAGGTCACTGACAGAGCAAAGGCCGATGGCACATTTATAAGGTAGAAAAAGAAATGGGCAGACTGGATGGGCCTTGCGGTCCTTATCTGCCGTCAACTTCTATGTTTCTATGTTTCTATGTGTCCTTTAAGTTCCCTTTTGTACATTTTTTCCCTGGATCCACTTTTGCGGCTTATAGAACAATCTAAGTGTTGGCTGGGTGTTCAGGTTGGGATTTTACCTCCTTTTTTTGTACAGGCATATGCTGATGATTTGATTGTATTTTTTTCTGATTATACTCGGTTTCACTATTTTTAGGAAATTTTCTCACGGTTTTCAGCAGTTTCTAATGAGCAATTGAATTTGACAAAGACTCGGGGGTTATTTATTGGAGTATCGGGTTTATCTGATGTCTATCAAAATGGGATTCGGGTTTCTTGTACACCTTTAAAAATTTTGGGGCTCCTGTTTGGGCCTCAGAATTTGCCTCAGTTAAATTGGGAACTAGCTCTTGGGAAAGTGGAAATTAAGATCAATAGATGGAAACAGTGGAAGTTCTCAAAGGCTAAATGAATTCATGTTCTGAAGTAATTTATTCTTCCTTGTTTACACTACGTAGCCATGATTTATCCCTTCCCTCCTTTGCTTGAAACAAAGTTATATAGTTTATTTTTCCAAATGTTATGGGGGAATAGGTTAAATCCTGTTAAACGGCAATATACTTATTTGGATAAAACCTCTGGAGGTTTGGGCATGTTAGATCCTGTTGTGTTTGTGCATTCTCTCTTTTCTATGACTAAACTTAGATCTGGGTTAAATCATGAAGATACTATTTGTAAAGGTTAGGTGGTTACTGTCTTGGGTAGCTACTTTATGAAATGGTTTACTTTGGCCCCAAAATTGAATCCACATATCATCATTCCTGATTATTTTAAACCAGCAGTACAAAAGTTGTTTAAATGGCAAATTACTAAGGACATGATTTTAAATAATACTACAGTCATTATATCGGTTAATTGTTGGATCACTTTATCCTCAGGAGCCTTGTTTCAAAAACTGTCCTGCTGCTCTTAATTGCAGGGTTATTGCCCAGCTAAATAATTCTAGATTGCCGGTTACACAATGGGAAACACAGTGGCTGATAGTTTATGGGCGTTTAAACGTTCGGGGAAATGCTAAGTATAAAGCAAAGGAGGAAAAGAATTGTCCCTATTCTTACTGTATTAATTTGGAAGAAACTATGGAACATTTTTTCCTTTATTGTTCTTATGTTAGGGGTTTATGGCCTCATTTAGCAAAAACATGGAATCTAAACTGGCTTATGAATCCATCATATGATATGTTGGTCCTTGGGATTTATCCCCAGAGTTTATCCTCTTATTGGGATAGCACTTTATTATTTTTTTGTTGCATACGGTATTATTTATGGCAGGCTCGGTGCCAATGGGTAATTTATCAACGTCAACTGTCCTATGATTGTTATGTCAGTTTGGTTACTAATGAACTTTCAAGGATTTATTTGCAGGAACAAAAAAGGTTTTCTTCCCGGACAGTTACTAAATGGTGGAAAGGGTTTTTCACTTTATCAAATTTAAATGAGTATTGAAGATGACTTACTTGCATGAAGTTTTTCTGTATGTTATGTGAATTTTGTGAGTGAAATTGTGTTTTTTTTGGTATGAATTATTAAGATTTTTTTTTATGTTTCTTTGCAATAAAAACTCCCCTACTCTTTTTGATAAGTGCCATGGGATCTTTAACATCCACCTGAACTACCACCAATCCAGGCAGATGGGACCTCGGTTTAACGTCTCATCCATCATATACCCCTCAGTACTGTTACAGGTGAGTAAAGTACAGTTACGTAAGAACTTACCGTAACAGTAGATCTTCGAGAACAGCTCTTGCAGCAGGTAACACCATTAGGACTGAAGCCGGCAGGCGTCAGGACCCCACGGAATTCTTCTAGCTAGCTATCTTCAGCAGGGACCGCCCCCGACGTCGGTCCCGCCTCCGACGTCAGGTGTAGTACATAAGGGGGGCGGTTCCGCCAGATTCCCCAGTTCTCCGGCCGGAGACTTCCAGCCACAGGACAACATCAGAATGGGAGACCAAGGATCCACCATCAGAGGACAAAAGGGGGTAAGCCCCTGCCAAAGGCTCGGTAAGCCATGCCTCCTCCAAGGGGGAAGGTGGACGGGAAGGTATCTGCTGCAAGAGCTGTTCTCGAAGATCTACTGTTACGGTAAGTTCTTATGTAACTGTACTATCTTACTTCGAGATACAGCTCTTGCAGCAGGTAACACCATTAGGACTGATTTCCAAGCACTAACGCTTGTAAGCATTCTGGGAGGAGGAAACTAGGGAAATCCATACCAAGTCCTGACTCTAGGACAGGACACCCTGTAGCACGGCCAGGCCGAAACCGGCTCTTCGCCATGAAGCAATGTCCATGCTGTAATGCCTGATAAAAGTATGCACAGAGCTCCAAGTGGCTGCAGCACAAATGGCAGAGGAGGAGACGTTACGAAGTGCTGCAAAGGAGGTAGCCACCCCCCTAGTGGAATGGCCCCGGACTGTACCCGGAAGGGGCTTCTGCTTTACATCATAGCAGTATGATATACACTGGACAAGCCAGCGAGAAAGGGACTGCTTCGATACTGGTTGGCCCATCATCCTCTCAGCGAAGGACACTAAGAGTTGCTCCGTCTTGCGAAGCTGTTGAGTCCTGTTCAGGTAATACCTTAGACAGTGGTGAACATCTAGGGTGTGAAGCAGCGCCTTTCCTCTGTTAGAATATTTAGGGAAATATACAGGCAGGTCAATGTCCTGATTGAGAGTGAGTGCTGAGACCACCTTAGGCAAGAAATGAAAATTACGTACCTACCGTAATTCTTGATCTTCTTGGACGAGTCTCCACCACTCACTCACACTATTGGGATCTGCGCTGGAGGCACTAGGACCCATTGGGAGCAAACATTTTGCTGGAGGGTCGGCGCCATGGAACGGCGCCGCGAGCCCTAGCTCGTGCGGTAACGACTATCTCGGCGTCGACCGTCCAACCTCCTCAGTACCTTTTTTACCAAGGAGGTGCAGCGTAGCTAACCTAGAAGGGTAGCCTAACCTAAAAACTGGACATAAGATAGTCCAGGCGACCCGTGTAAGAAGGGTCAATAAAGAAGTCTTCACGGCCTAAAGATTTGAGGGAGTGAAGACCAAGAAAGGTGATCTCGGGATGAGAGGGAGTAGGATGAGTGGTGAGACTCGCCCAAGAAGATCAAGAATTACGGTAGGTACGTAATTTTCATATCTTCCTGGACATAAGTCTCCACCACTCATTCACACTAGTGGGAGAGTACCGAGCTAATAATCCCCCGAGAGGGCGGCAGGAGAGACCAAGAGCTCACGTTTCTAGGACAGAAGTCCATTGAGCATGGCTCTGTCAAAGGAAGAATGTCGTCTGGCATGGACATCTAGTGCATAATGTTTAACGAAAGTATGCACTGAGCTCCAGGTGGCCGCATTGCAGATCTCTGCAATGGGCACATTGCGGATTTCCGCTAGGGATGCCGCGACGGCTCTGGTAGAGTGAGCATAAACTCTACCCTCCAACTTAACCTGCACCATGGAATAGCAGTGATGAAGGCACGCCACTAGCCATGATGAGATACATCTGATAGTGACAGGTTGACCCAGCCGGGTCTCACTGAAGGAAACGAACAGTTGCTGAGCTTTGCGAAAATCCTTGGTTCTATCTAGATAGAAACATAAGGCCCTCTTAACATCCAAAGAATGAAGAGAACATTCCCCTTCATTTTGGAAGTCCGCAAAATAAGAGGGAAGGACCAAAGGTTGGTTTAGATGAAATTCTGACATAACCTTAGGAAGAAATTTAGGATGAGTACTGAAGAACTACTTTGTCCTTATGGAACACAGTATCTGGAGGGTCTGTGACCAGGGCATGTATCTCAGAGACCCTGGGCTGAGGTAATGGCCACTAGGAAGGCAGTCTTCCAAGTGAGAAATTTTAGCTCACAGGTAGCCAGAGGTTCTGAAAGATTTCCGAGTGAGCATGTCTAGCACAAGATTAATGCCCAGGCTGCAACTGGACGCTTGTAGGAGGTCTGGTATGCAGAATCCCTTAAGAAATCTCTTAACCATAGGTAACTGGAGCCAGAGTTAAGGAAATAACGGGCTCATGATACGCTGAAATGGCACTAAGATGAACTTGGACTGTAGAGTACTGCAGACCAATTTGAGAGGTCCAAAAGGTACTCCACAACCTTATCTGGTGGACAGGAAAAGGATTCAAAGAGGACTTTGCTACACCAGAGCGAAAAACGCCCACTTGGCTGTGTGTTTTCTCGAGTGGCTGGCTTCTGTGCAGCCAGAAGAATATCTGAAACTCTTCGAGAGACATTGAACCGGTTTACTTCGACCTCTTCAGGAGCCAAGCATGAAGGTGAAGTGATCTCAGGTTGGGATGGACCACCGGTCCCTGAGTCAAAGGGTTCATCTGCAGGGGACGTGGACTCGGAGGAACTGCCAACATATTGTCGAGCAGTGGAAACCGCAGCTGCCGAGGCCAAAAGGGAGCAATGAGAATCATTTTGTACCCCTGGGATTCGAACTTGAGGAGTACCCTCTGAATTAGAGGAAGAGGCGGAAAGAAAGCGTTTTGTCCACCGCAGCCTGAACGCATCCTGACAGAAATGTCAGGCCCTGGATTTCTGGAGCAGAAGAGGGGCAGTTTTACGTTGAGTGGGGATGCAAAAAGGTCCAGGTCTGGAGTTCCCCACTCTTCGAATAGTGACTGAACTATGGTTGAGCCGAGAGACCACTCGTGAGGGTCTGTCTGCTCTGCTGAGACGGTCTGCCAGTTCGTTCTGAACACCTGGCAGGTAGACCGCTTGAATTAGAGCCTCGTGCTCCAAGCACCATTCCCATACCCTCATTGCTTCTCTGCATAAGGGGTAAGAGTGAGCACCGCACTGCTTGCTGATGTAATACATCACTGCTTTGTTGTCCGTTTGAAGGAGAATGTTCTTGTGACACAGAATGTCCTTCAAAGCTCGGACCGCATAAAGGACGGCTCTCATTTCTAGGACGTTTATGTGGAGCTGGGACTTGACTTGAGTCCACGCACCTTGAGTGTGGAGAGCCTGACAGTGAGCTCCCCACCCCATTAGGGATGCATCCGTGGTAATGGAGATCTGATGGTCCAGAGGAGCAAAGGGATACCCCTCCAGGAGATTGCTCTCTTGAGACCACCAGGTGAGTGACCTCCTTAAAGGTTCTGTCACCTTGATGAGATAGGACTGTGGGTGAGTGGTTGGGGACCACTGAGTACTGAGCATCCACTGGGTGGTTCTCATGTGCAGACGCTAGGGTACAGTGAACACTGAGGATGCCATGAGGCTAGCATCCGCTGCATCGAGAGAGCTGTGACTGAGCTGTTTTCTCCGATGTGACAGGCCATCTGAAGGATATCGTTCCTCCTGTCTTTTGGAAGAAAAGCCTTCACACAGGAGGTGTCCAGAAGATTCCCTATAAAAAGGAGCCTCAGGGAGGGCTGCAGTTGCGATTTCTTGAGGTTAAGCTGAACTCCCATGGACGTAAGGAAGCGCGAGGCCGTCTCCACGGCGTCCAGAGTCCCTTGCCTGGAAGGGCTTGCTAGAAGCCAATCATCCAGATAAGGAAACACCTGAATTCCGACCTTTCTGAGGTGCGCTGTGAGAACTGCACATTTTGTAAAAACTCGTGGCGCCGAGGATAGCCCAAAGGGCAGGACTCTGAACTGATAGTGCTGTCCCAGAGCCACAAACCTCAGGAATTTGTGATGCCTCGGTGAATAGGAATGTGCTGGTAAGCGTCCTGCATATCTAGGGAGGCTAACCAGTCGGTTGGTGGAGCAGAGGTAACAGGGTTCCCAGAGAATAATTTTGAATTTCTCCTTGGGGAGAAATTTGTTTAGCTTGAGATCTAGAATGGGGCGCATTCACCGGACTTCTTTGGAACCAGAAAGTAATGGGAGTAGAACCTCAGGTTTCGCTGGTGCAGTGGCACCACTTCTACTGCCCTGTTGTTCAGAAGGCCCTGAATCTCGGTGGCGCAGAAGGTCTGACTGAAGGGTTGACAGCCTGGGCTGCTTGGGGGACGATTCGGAGGGGCTCCAGAAAATTGAGTGAATACCCTCGCGAATTATCCTAAGGACCCATTTGTCTGAGGTTATGGACTTCCACTGGTTGTAGAAGTGCATCAGACGACCTCCCACCGGAGAGGAAAAGTCCACCTCGGGCAGCTGAGATGGAACTTGGGCCGGCATTATAAGGTAGCGCTGCACTTTGGGCCTTGCGCTTTCTGTTGCGCCTTTCTTTGAGGTTGGGCAGGTTGGTTCTTGCGGAACCTCTGCCTCGAAAGACTGGCGATTATGAAACTGTCGCTTAATGGCATGCCTCCGAGAGGGGCAGAGGGGCCGAGCCAACTTAATGGCTGACCTAGTCTTTTGTGCAGTTCTAGAGCTTGCTCTACCTGAGGACCAAAAGATATGCACTGTCAAAGGGCAATGCCATCACCTTGCTGCTGGGTATCATTCGTAGCCCGGCGCGAGGCCAGGAATGACGCTGGTGCAAACAACAGCAGCGCTGAATGGGAAGCAGTGTCAAAAGCATCCTTGGCTGCTTTAACCTGCTGGTTATTAGATTCAGTACCTCTGGTAATGGTTTGAAGAAGCTCTGGCTTTGAATCCGACCGTAGGGCTCAAACCATCTGCTTAATAGAATGCCACAGGATATATTCATACTGAGAAAAATAGCCTTGTAACTGGTAGTACGATACTTAGGGTAGAAGCAGCAAAGACTTTCTTACCTAAGGTGCTCATCTTACGAGATTCTTGTTAATAGGTCGTTCTGTAGTAGCTTGAGGAAGAACGACCTTATCATCTCTCTGCCAGGACTACAATAGGATCCGCAAAGGCTTGAGATGCCAAATTGATGTATCCTTGGGGCTGAATATTTCCTATCAATGGATTTAGCCAATCAAGGGGTAAGAGCAGGATTATTCCATACCATTTGAGACAGCGGCCTCGAAGGAAGGCTGAATCGAGGAGTCAAACGTAGGATCTCCTCGAGGCACGAAGATATTGAGTCTCAACAATTTCCCAGGATCGATGTCCCAGAGGTCTGGAGGAGAAAGTGGAACTCAGATTATTCAACAGAGACTTAAAGGATAGGTCCTCGACCACAGACTCTGTAGCAGTAATAGATCCTGCTTTGTCCACTTCATCACCCAACCGGAGGTCTGGGTCAGGATCAACGTCATCTCCTGACAGTCCAGGAGGGACTGTATGGACAGGAAAGGAATGAAATTCAGAATAGGAGGAAGAAGGAAACAAGTGAAAAGAGGAGTCCCAGAGAGCCGCCGGCGCCGAGGAGGCGCACAGCACCGAGAACGACGCTGCAAGGCCACGCGGCGCTGAGAAGCCGCACGGCACCAAACGCAGCATCGACGCTGAGGACGGCGCCGAGAGGCCACATCGCACGAGGGTGCCGAAAAACACCCAGACTCCGAAAAACAGGTTTTGAAGGAAGAAGAGCAGGAGATAAAGGCAGCGGTGTGCCCTGTGCCGCAGCCATGTGAGGGGGAAACACCATGCCGGAGTCAACGGCATTGAAGAAGGTGCCGCGCCACCAGGAAGGTCCAACTGTTTACCCGGTCGCCTCTAGAGAGCCCAAGGCCCATGAGCGAATGGAGCCAGGTAGCCAACCAACCTCCGAGCCCATTGCTCCATAAGAGTGGCCCACTGATGAAACTGCTCATCTGAAGACCTACCTGCGGGCGGGTAGGGTCTGCGTCGAAGCCGCTGGCTACCAGAAGCAGAGGTTGGCGACCAAGGAACTAGTCCCGGTAACCGGCAGCATCTACGCGAGATATCAGAGGGCTACCCTCGAGTGATGCCTTCTCTTTTAGACCTGTGGGGTCAAGAAGAGTCGAGGCCGAACGGCAGAGTGGCGACCGCTTTTTTATGCTTCCGGGACTGCTCACCCCCGGCATTGGACTGACCGCTGTCAGACCCTCCCTGAGAAGGCGGCGGACCGGACCCAGCCCGACTGACTGAACAGCTTTCACATGGAAGTCGCCCTACCGGCCACCTGACCTGCTTCGCGGTCTGACTCGATTAAGGTAGGCTGAGACTTCTTATTGTATTTATTTTAAAATAAGAATAAATTTAAGCCGATACTGTATCGAGATAATATTACAAAATAATAAAAACTGAAAACTATGCTGCAGTTTGAAGTTCGACTCGACAGGCGAGTGACGCCGCTACTGAAGTGCACCTGGCGGCGGGAAAAAGGAACTGAGGCGTTGGCGGGTCGACGCCGAGATAGTCATTACCGCATTTTGTTAAAGGGGCTCGCCATCTCTGGCGCCCACCCTCCAGCAAAGTTTGCTCCATGGGTCCTAGTGCTCCGTGCAGATCCCAATAGTGTGAATGAGTGGTGGAGACTTATGTCCAGGAAGATTTTAGGATTCGTCCTCAGGGACACTCTGTCCTGGTGGAAAATCAAATAAGGTTCCTTACACATGAGAGCTTGAAGCTCGAAATTCTCCTGCTGACGAATAGCAACTAAAATAACGCTTCCATGACAGGAAATCTAGTCAGAATCCGCGGGGTAGGTTAAAAGGGGGGAGCGTGAGTTGCTCCAGGACTAAGAGTAAATCCCAAGGAGGGACAGGTTCCTTCATGGGTGGCCTATAGTGTAACACCCTCCTAGAAATTTCTAGAGGCGCTGTTGCGCTGTCCCACCGGAAGTGGTAAGCAGAAAAGCGTAGAGGTGCACCTTAATAGAGGAGTAGGCGAGACCCGAATGGAAAAGGGACAGCAGGTATTCTAACACCACTTTCACCGGGCAACCTAGAGGTGAGCGGCGTATTTTGCTACTCACAAGAAAAACGCCATTTCATGACGGCCGTCAGATGCGCGGCCGGCTTTCTGGTCATTGAAAGAACTTCCGCGACCTCTTGCGAGACCCCGTGTCGCAAAATGGCTATGTCTCTAGGAGCCATGCATGCAGGTTCAGTGAACGCAAGTCTGGGTGGACCAGTGAACCTTCTTCCTGAGACAAGAGGTGGGAGCTGAAGGGCAACGGGACCGGAGCTTCCCAGGACAGCTGCGTGAGCAAGGGGAACCAGATCTGTCTGAGCCAGAAAGGCGCTATCAGGATCATTGTTGCGTTCTCCCTGCGCAGTTTGAGAAGAACTCTCTGGATCAACGGAAGGGAGGGAAGAGAAGAATCTGTTCGCCAGGAGAGGGACAACGTTGCCCGCCAGAAACACCACAGGCCCTGATATAGCGAGCAGAAACCGGGCAAGTTATGCTGGACAGGGAAGCATCAAGTCCAGTTCTGGAGTGCCCCATCGAAGAAACAGATCCTCTGTGACCCTCGAAGAAGTCTCACTGTGGACCCTGGCCTGGGAACGACGCTGGGTTGGTCGTGATTGTGTTGTCCACTCGGGAACGTGAACTGCACCGGTTCGCGCCACGTCGACTATTCCAATCCCACACTCATAGCTTCCTGCAAAGGGATAAGAGTGCGCCTGTTTGTTGAGGTAATACATCACCGCCGTGTTGTCTGTCTGAAGCAGAAGAGTGCTCGATGGGATTTCTGACTGAAGGGCCTGCAGCACGTTGATGTGGAGGTGGGCTTCCTGAGGGGTCCATGTTCCCTGGGACCTCACCCCATTCAAGTGCGCTCCCCACCCTAGCCCTGAGGCGTCTGTGGAGAGGATTATCTCCAGGGACGGCGCTGTAAATGGGACACCCGCAGAAAGTGTCCCTGGGTCTAGCCACCATTGCCAGTCTCGAATCACGGCATTTGTGATTCTGACTGGATGCTGCATGTGGTCTTGCTTTTGGTCCCACTGCACCTTGAGCATCCACTGAGTTACCCGCATGTGGAGCCTTGCCAAAGGGACTGTCGGAATGGCCACAGCCATGTGTCCGAGCAGATGAAGGATCAGCCTGGCAGGGACAGTCTTCTTCGCCGAGAGATCCCTGATGAGGGATCTGATGCGTTCCACTCTGTCGTCTGGGAGAAATGCTTTCCCCTGAATGGTTTTCCAGAACTGTGCCTATGAACTGCAGCTTCTGTGATGGTACGAGGAGAGACTTCTCGTAGTTGATTAGAATGCCCAGAGACTGGAACAGGCCATGGGTGCTCTGAATAGCCAGCAACAACGCCTCTCTGGAGGCGGTCATGAGAAGCCAATCGTCCAAGTACAGGAACACATAGTGGCCCTGTCTCTAAGGACGCTTGCCACGACTGCCATGCACTTGGTAAAGACCCTAAATATGACAGTCCAAACGGAAGAGTCTGAACTGAAAATGGTAGCCGAGGAACTCAAGCGTGAGGAACCTCCTGTGCGCTTGAGCCATGAGGGATGTGCAGGTAGGCCCTGCATGTCTAGGGATGCTAAGAAGGCTCCTGCTTTAGCATGGGAATGAGACCCTGAAGGGTCACCATGCGAATCGCTTAGAGGCGCATCAATGATTTAGGTCGCTGAGGTCCAAGATTGGAAGGAGGTCCTCTGTTTTCTTGGGAACCAGAAAGAAGTGGAATAGTATCCGGATTCTATCTGGTTCTCTGAACATACTCACCACTCCTTCTGCAGGAGCGTGAGTATTTTTGCCTGATAAGCAATTTGTGCTGACCCGAGTAACGGAGGGCAGAGGAGGCCTCGAGGGTGGCTTGCTTCTAATTCTATAAAGTGGCCTTTTTCGCTCAACTGAAGAACCCACCTGTTGGTGGTTATGGACTGCCATCCTGGCAGGTAATCTCATCACTCCCGACCTTGATGTCCCGCTGATCCTGAGGGTGGGGGCCGGGAAGGAGTCAGGCTGTACGGGGAGGGAGCCATGGGCTGAGCCAGCTTAGCTGGATGCTGACTTCTGCCCGCGGGCTGTCTTCCCTGGGCTCTGTGGGAACTGGAGCCCCTCTGTTGTGGACCGGTGCGGGACTGTTGTCTCTGTGTCCGTCCACGGAAACAGCTTTGGTTCCTACGAAAGGAACTAAGCTTCGGTCGGTACATTGCCTGGACCGACCTCACCACCTTCCCGGCCTCTTGGAGCTTGGTGAGAACCTTCTCAGAGGGTGCACCAAAGAGAACTTCTCCTTCAAAAGAGGCATCCATGATGTTCTTCTGGTCGTCCGGGGTAAATCCAGAGACACGAAGCCATGAGTGTCTCCAGAGGCATACGCCTGAAGCTGCCGCTGTGGCCGAGGAGTCCACGGAGTCATACTCGGCTCGCAGCACCTGGGTTCCCACGTCCGAACCCGTACGGAGGAGCTGCAACATCTCCTCCTTCTGCTCACCTTCTGGCAATTTCTCTGCCAGATCCAGTCCCTGTTCCCACAAGGCATTTTGGAACTGCACCATGTGGGTCAAGTAGTTCAGGGATCTGATTGCGCAAGTAGTGGAAGCAATACGGCGCCTGCCCATAGGCCCAGCTGTTTGGACCCGGGTCCGGTGGCAGGGTGCTCAGATGTTGCGTCTCTGGGACCGGTCATGAGAGGCTGTTATGACCAGAGAGTCGGCCAGAGGATGTTGAGCCAAGTACTGGTCCTCCTTAGAGCCTTGTACAGGCGGTCAGCTTTTCTCGCATCGCTGAGCGAGTGGATGCTTCCACGCCTGCCTTGGTGACGCCCACACAAAAGTGTCCACCAAGGGTGGTACCACCACAGGCTTGGGATCCTTCAGCCAAGATATCTAGCAAGTGCTTAGCCCTGGGTCTAATTCTTCTGCATCCCAGCCCATGTTCTCTGGATATGTCTCATGATCTCTGAGAACGATGGGTCATCCGGAGGAGATCTAGGAAGCTCACGTGGGTCCAGAGAGGGGATTGGAAGGGGAGAGAGGGATCTGGATCCTGCCGAGAACTCCGATCCTGTATCCTCTGTCAAGGCCAACGGCATCTTCTGGGTCTCTTGGGACTGGGTGACCCTGAAGATCTAGACGGAGGTCTCCTATCTGGTCTCCCACTTGGAGGGTCCGTAGGTTCCTGGAGGAGAGGTACTCGGCCTGCTGCCCCGGAAGGAGAAGGGGGCGCAGGGGCCGGAGGGGTTGCAGGTGGCGGAGGAGGAGGAAGAGGAGGTGGTGTGGGAACCACATCCTTTTTAATGGTATCTCACCAGTAGGTAAAGAGCTCCTTAACCTCAGAAAAGGAAAGGCCCGATGATGGACCGGGCGCCGGTGGCCAGTCGTCTGGTTCCGGCGTCGGCTCCTCAGCGGCCTCAGGTTGTGGGGAGGGTTCCCTGGGAGGCGCGACAGGACCGGGTTCGCCCGTCTGGTCCTTGGGCTGCATCAACTCCTCCTTCGTGATAGTCTCCTGACCGACGCCAGGGAGGCGCGCCGTCCCTCTTCTCAACCCGACAGAGGCTGTGACGCCGGCCTCCCACCGGCGACCGAGAGGGCGGCGTCTGACCGGCGGCGGGCGCCTGGCGGCCCACGGCCCTGGGACCTGGGGATGAGTGGCCGACGTTGACGGGCCGACGCCGAGTCCAATGGCTTCTAAGCGAGATAAGCTCCTTGGTCTTCCGCTGGGGAGGAGGCGGCAACGAGGCAGACCTGGACGTTGGTTCAGAATAGCGGGAACCCGACTTGTGGTGATGATGACGATCCCAGACCTGACCAGGGCATTGGAAGAAGAGGACCGAAGAGGGCCTGGAGGTTCTTGGGCCTGCGGGAGGAGGGAGGAGTCAGGTTTCTCACGCAGTGGAGGGAGGCTGGAGAACGGGCCCGGAGGGCGAGCGCGTTGACCGGAGCCGAACTACGGAGTCGGAGGCCCTAGACGGGATTTGGATGGAGCCTTCTCCTGTGCTTTTCAGAATGTTTCCGGCCTTCTCGCAGAACTCCCCTTGGAGGTGTCCATGGCCTTAATCTTCTCCTCGAGCAGGAATGCCTGCAGAGCCTTCTGGCGACGGATCCGGGTCCGGCTGTTGAACCCCTGGCAGAAAGTGCAGGACCGGGTGTCGTGGTCTGGACCTAGGCTCTGGACGCAGGCTGAATACGGATCCTTGAACGGTATTTGCTTCCCACATGCGCACTTCGAGGGGTGGCCTTCAACGGAGGTTGAGAGGACATCAGACAGCAACTGAGCCAAAGAAATTAACTTTTTCCGAAGGAAGAACTTAACCGTGTGTCACGCGACTCAGAAACGATCCGAAGCGATTGAGACATGCAAGTCGGCGGAAAAGAACTGGGGAATCTGGTGACCGCCCTTATGTACTACGCCTGACGCCGGAGGCGGGACTAACGCGGAATGGTCCCGCTGAAGATAGCTAGCTAGAAGCATTCCATGGGGTCCTGACGCCTGCCGGCTTCAGTCCTAATGGTGTTACCTGCTGCAAGAGCTGTATCTCGAAGTAAGATGCTGTTTTCTAGGGATGTGGATATGATGTTCTATCCACACTTTCTGGCAGGCTCCAAGCAGTTCTCCTGCAGGAGGGGGCAAGATGCACAACTCCTACTTGGGAAACAGAGATGAGGTGACAAAACCAGCATCCCAGTTTGATTCAAGGTCGATGTGGTAATACGAAATGAAGGTGTTTGCTAACAACCAGGTAGCTGCCCAGATTTCCTGGCTAGGGACGTCCCTGAAAGCAGCCACCGAGGCAGCAGTATGGTGGATGGAATGAGCCTTATGCCCTACGGAAGGCTCCCTACCCACCAACCTATACCAGAAATCAATGTAGGATACAATCCACCTGCTAATCGTTTGCTGGCTGCCGGTCTGCCAGGTGTGGCGTCAGCATAGGTGACAAACAGCTGTAGAAACCTCTCCTGAACTCCATTAGTGTGCTATCTGTAATAAGCGAGTGGTCGCCTCAGGTCCAGAGTATGGAGCCTGTGCTAGACCTCAGATGTGTGACTGGTGAAGTACACTGGAGATTAATCACCTGGTTAAGGTGAAAGTCTCACACAACCTTCAGGAGGAACTTTCCATTGGGCAAAGAACAAGCTTGTCCATGTGGAAGACAAAGTAAGGAGACTCCACCGAAAGCACCTGGAGCTTACTGATCCTTGTGGCCGACGGATAGCTACCAGGAAGGCAGTCTTTCACGACAGGCAAGACATGTCAAACCTGTGCATCGGTTCGAACAGCTTGCCCAAGAGCTTTGCCAGTACCAGCAACAGATCTCAAGGTGGTGGTGGTTCAAGCACAAGAAGGGAAATGTGGTCAAGGGTTTAAAAAAGCACCAAAGAAGTTGACGTCAGATAAGGACTGCGAGGCCCATCCAATCTGCCCATTTTTTCTACCTTATGAATGTGCCATGGGCCTTTACTCTGTCAATGGCCTATTTATTCACACTCATCTGTACTGTTCCTTTATGCCTATCCCATGCCTGTTTGAAGCCCTGCACTGTATTCATATCCACCACTTCCTGAGGTAGGCCATTCCATGCATCCACCACCCTTTCTGTGAAAGAGAACTTCCTCAAATTACCCCTTAAATTGGCCTCCCTCTAATCTCATGCTGTGTCCTCTTGTCCTGCTATTTTACTTATATTGAAACATGTTAGACTCTTTCACCTTGTTAATGCCCTTAATATGTTTGGCTGTTTCAATCATATCACCTCTCTCCCTCCTTTGCTCTAGGGCATACATATTGAGCTCTGTTAATCTGTCCTCATGTTTTCTGATGCAGTTCCTGCACCATTTTGGTTGCCCTTCTCTGGACTGCCTCCAGTTTGTTAATGTCCTTGTGTAGGTGCAGCCTCCAGTACTCCACGAGTACTCCAGATAGTGCCTAACCAGTGTCTTGTAAAGAGGATTATTACCTCTCTCTACAACTTGTGATACCCCTACTAATACACCCCAACATCCCTCTAGCCTTACCTACTCCTTTAGAGGTCTGCTTGGATGATTTCAGGTCATCTGTGATAATGCCCAAGTCTCTCTTCCCATATGATTCCCAGCAACTCCCCTCCCAACCTATAGGTAGCTTCAGGGTTTCTCCTCCTGTGTGCATGATCTTGCACTTCTTTAGTAAACCCTCAGTTGCCACTCTGCAGACCATTCTGCCAGTTTTTCAAGATCTTCTCATTCTGCCCACATCTGGATCATCTACTCTGTTGCAGATCTTGGTGTCATCTGCAAACAGGCAAATCTTACCCTCCAGTCCATCTGTAATGTCGCTGATGAAGATACTGAAGAGGACTGGGCCCAGGACTGATCCCTGAGATACCCCACTTGTGATCTGCATCTCTTCTGACTGTATACCGTTTACCACCACTCTGTTTTCTGCCCGCCAACCAGTTTGCCACCCAGTTGACTAACTTCTGACCCACCCGAGCCTACCCAGCTTATTAATCAATCTTCTATGTGGAACAGTAGCAAAAGCTTTGCTGAAGTCAAGGTAGGCGACATCAACTGCACTCCCTTGGTCCACCACTCTGGTTACCCAGTCAAAGAAATCTATGAGATTAGTTTGACAGGACCTTCCTGTTGTAAACCCATGCTGTCTTGGATTCTGTGCTCCTACGGATTCCAGGTGTTGCACTATCCTTTCCTAAGGAGTGCCTCCATAATCTTGCCCACTACTGAGGTAAGACTGACAGGTCTACAGTTCCCTGCCTCCTCCCTGCTGCCACTCTTGTGGTGGGATCACATGAGCCCTTCTCCAGTCTTCTGGGACCTCTCTTGTGTTCAGAGACTCACCAAACAGTTCTGCTAACGGCTCTGCTAGTTTCACCTTAGCTTCTTTAGTACCTGGGATGTATGCCATCAGGTCCTATTGCCTTGTCCACCCTGAGTTTAGCGAGCTCTTGTAGGACCCTTTCTTTTGTGAAAGAACCTTCTCCTGCGCCAAATGCTGACCAGCTTGTGCCCAGTAAGCAGAGATGGCTACCAGGTGCACCTTAAGAGTCATCGACCAAAGGCCCAACAGAGAGGGACCACAGGTAGTCAAGAATGTTAGCCACTGAACAGGACAAAGGGTCAAACTCCTTGCCCTGACACCAAATAGAGAATCTCTTCCATTTGAAAGCACAGCATTTCCTGGTCGACTCCCTCAGAGATGCCGCCACAACAGAGAGGACATCTTCAGAAAGATCCAAAGCCTAGAACTCTAGCCGCTCAGGAACTAGGCTGTCAAGTGCTGGGATTGAAGGTCCGGATGTACTGGTTTCCCTTGATTGACGGAGGGCAGGTCCGGGCAGAGAGAAAGACACCTCAGAAGCCTGCTGCTGAGGCTGAGGAGATCAGGGTACCAGAACTTGTGGGGCCAGTCCAGAGCCACCAGGATCACCTGTGCCTTCCTTGTCTCTCCTGGTGTTGAGCAACACTTTGTGAATCAAGGGAATTGGAGGGAAGGCATAGAAGAGGCTTGGGGTCCAGGGTCTTAAGAAGGCATCCCCCTGCAGCATTCCCTGCTGAGTGGGGTGGGCACAAAACAGCCTCAGCTTTGCGTTCTCCCTGAAGGCAAACAGGTCCACCTGAGGGGTGCCCCACTGGGAGAACAGACTGTGTACTGCACCTCTGGGTGGAGAGACCACTCATGAGACGTCTCGCCCACATGGCTGCAGGCCCCTGCCACATGGATGGCTCAGAGGGGGCCTCCAGGCTGCACACGAGGGTTCACACACGGAGGTTCCTCGCACAATGGCAGGAGTCGTCCCATCCCATTTGTTGAGGTAGTTACATGGTCGTGGAAGTTGTCCGGCCTGTACTTGGACCATCTGACAATCGAATGCGAGGGAGCAAAAGGCAGTCAGCACCAGCCGAACTGCTCGGAGCTCCAGCAGGTTTATGTGGCACCAGGACTCCTCGGGTCATGAGCCCATGGACTCTGTGTTCCACAGATGGGTACCCCAGCCCATGAGAGGCACATCAGTCGTCAGGATGGCAGTCGGCTCTGGGCGGACAAATGGGATTCCTTCCTGCAGATGTTCTGGGACTAACTACCACTGGACAGCATCCCACATATGCTAGGTCACAGTGACCATCTGGTTAAAGTGACCCTTGCGTTGAGATCACCTGCTGGCCAGCTGCCACTGCAGACAGTGCATTCTCCAGCGGGCCCAATGGACCACGCTGGTACAGACCGTCATGTAACCCAGCAGGCGCAGGAAGTCCCGGGCAGGGTGAAATTGCCCAACACAAAATGATCAGGCAAAGGAGGAGAGAGCCTCTGCCTTGCCCGCTGGGAGCCGGGCTCTGGCTCTGCAAGAGTCTAGCTCTGCCCTGATGAAGTTGATCATGTGCAAGGGCACGAGTTCAGACTTGGCCTCGTTGATAAGGAGGCCAAGGGAGGTGCAGGTCTGGAGGGCCAGGTTCCTGGACTGCTCCACCTCCTGCTTGGAGAAACCTGCAATCAGCCAGTCGTCCAGGTAAGGGTACACCCAGACCCTTCGGCACCTCAGGTAAGCTGCCACCACAGCTATGCATTTGGTGAAGACCCTGGGGATCGAGGAGAAGCCGAATGGCATGGCCCGGAACTCGTAGAGGGTTCCCTCAGCTCGAAAGCAGAGGAACCTTCAGCGGGACGACGCACCGACGGAAAGAATGCTGAAGGGAGCAAAACCACGCCTTGCTCAAGAGATATTATCTGAGACAAAGCTACCATCCTGAAGGTGCGTGATCTGAGAAACTTGTTCAGGTCATGCAGATCTAGAATGGGGCCAGCCCCCTGCCTGCTTTGGCACCAGGAAATACCTGAGTCAAACCCTGGGTGTTCCAGAAGATCTGTTACACTGACCACGACCTTCTTGTGGAGGACCTGGGTTAGGAGCCAAACATGTCTGCGTGGGGCTTGGCTGGGAGGGTACTGCTCAAATTCCAGAGGCAGACCCTAACCGACCTCTCCCAAAACCCATCTGTCAATGGTAACATCAGACTAGGCGGAAAGGAAGTGGTGGAGCTGCCCCCCCCCCCCAACAGGAGGACCACCCAGAGGAGGTGTGATGGGCATGAGGATGGCACCCCTCACCCCGTCACTGAGCAGGCTTGGAGGAGGACGACCCTGCTGAGGAGCCACCAGGTCCCTTCCTTTCAGGCTTATGGACTACCAAGGCCACCAACTTGGGCCTTGGTCACTAAGACTGCTAACCAGACTGATGCTGGGCTGGTTTGCTGCAAGACTGGAGGACAGAAAGGGCTTTCGCTTCTGCTGCCTGGAGTCCTTGGGGTCCTTCTCCATGGATGTAACAGAGCCAAGGTAGCACTGCACTTCTCAATACGCTCGAGGGTGACCCTTCACACTGGACCCAAACAGGTCAGTGCTAAAGAGGAGAACATCCACCAGCTTGTGCTGAGTATCTGCTGTAAAGGTCAAAATCTGCAGCCAAGCCCTGCAGCACATGGCAACTGTAGGAGACGCCACTGAGCGGGCACAGGAATCCCCAGATCTAGAGCCATCTGAAGTTGCTGTTTGGCCACAGCCAGGCCCTGATCTCAGACCTGATTGACTGTGGTCTGGAGGTCCCAGGTAGGTGAGGAATCACTCGTCCAAAGAGCCCAAGAGGGCATAGGAGAAGTGTGCCATCATGATGGCTGAGTTCGTCTGGTGGAGATGGAGTGAAGAGGCAGCATAGACTTTTTTCGCAGAATGGTCAAATTTTTTGGACTCATCTGTCTACGTCCCCCGATACTGCCCGAACGCTGAAACACGGAGTTGGCCACAAGCCCCTCGGTCGAGGGGTGCTCCATGAACCACGAAAGGGTGCCAATGGGTACCGCCTATTTGCAGGCCATCCAGGTCGGAGTGGTCAGGCAAGATGTGGGGCACTGCCAAAGCTCCAAGGCCGGACCGACAATGGCCTCGGCCACTGGAAAAGCCTCCGGAGAGTCCCCTTTGTCCAGAATCTCTGAGGGGATAGCAGGCCTGCTTCTGGATGGGCTCCATCTTCATCCCTGTGAACTCTGAGATGAGGCGGAAGATGCCCAGGAAGGAAGTGGGCCCTTCCTTCGTTGAGAGATCCCCCATGGACTCCTCGTCGATCGGAGTGCAGTGAGGAATCCTCGGACTCTGAAGAGTCCGCATAAAGCAGCTGACCGCCCGAGTTACCTTCAACATGCCGCGGGCAATCAGGTGTAACAGTGAATGACAGCCGATGGGGAAGTCCCTGGGCCGGTCGAGACTCCTTGGTCTGAGAGCCGGTCGGTGGCTGCTTGGGTAGCGGCTCCATCACAATTGGCGGAGAGCCCACTTCGGCCAAACCAATACGATGTGGACCAGCTCCATTTGGGAAGTAACGGTTCTCAACCAACCCCACAGGGGGAGTTTGTGTCTGCCTCTCCGCGACAGCTAAGTGATGTGACCGGTGTGGGAGCCGGGGTCAGCTTCGACCGGGCTGGACACCAACTGTTGCCACATGAGGTCTTCATAGCATTGAGGCAACTTGCACTTAAGCTTCTCACCACCCGGGGAGGACAAAGATGAGGAATAGTCACGGACGTCCGCATGCCATGGCATCAAGAATGGGAGCAGACGATGGCGGGAGCTGCTCGACCTACTGGAAGAAGACAGAGACCTCGATGGCTGGGGGATCTCTGAGGGAACCAGAGAATGCTGCAGCTCCTTCTGGTTTGGGTCGGTGACTGAAAGGATCTGCTCAGCAGGCTGAGCAGTCCCTTCTGATGTCATGGGCAGGACCAGAGTCCTGAAAAGAGAACTGTCGACCTCTCAGGACGACAACCGGTCAATAGGTCTAAGAAAAATCTAGGTCACATCATTGGACGGTGTCTCGACCAACTGGCCTGGCGGGGTCTCCGTGAAGCCAGTGGCCAAGGCCACGGTTTCGACCGTGATCAAAACCTGGGAATCCTGAGACCGAGAGCACTCCCAGTCCCAGCAACTTTGATGGCGAGTCATCTCTTTCTCTTTCTTTGACTCCTCCTTGCCAGAGCGTGAGCTGTGTGCCAGAAGTGCCCTGCCCTTTAGTCGGGAGGGACTGACAGCTCCTTAAAGGGCAGAAAAGTGGAGCCCAATTGGGCGCCAGCGAAGACAGAAACCCGAGGAGGACTGCAGCGGCCCAAGCCGCCTACTGAAGGCTGTAAGCTGTTCCAACTGCTCGGTAGACCCTGCAGCCACAGAGACCACCCAACGGGCATCTTTTGATTTGATCAGCGGATGAAGTTTATCCGGGCGGCTCAACTGAAGCCGGGTGAGGCGGTCCCAGAGGACTGTGGCTTGAATGATGGACAAAATGTCGCAGGCCTGGTTATCATGCTCATGGCCTAGGCAGTAGACACACGTGGCATGCGGGTCGTTGCACATCTTCTGCCGGCATGGGCACCGGCAAAATCCAGGAGCGGACTTGTCTTCCTTCATGGTCGCGATCGAAGATTGAGCTGAAGACGCAAAGTGTTTTAAATGTTTTAGGAAGTAAATCCAAAGATTTAGAGCACAAGGGCCTACTCTGCACGACAGCGGTAAGAAAAAATTACTCACCTTAGTAATTGTGTTTCTTCTAATGGAGTCTTGCTGTATTCCGACATATGCAGTTACTGTAGCCCCAGTACTTGAACTGCCCTGAAGAGGAAAGAGTTAATTTCTATGCAAGGCATAGAACATTGAGCTTGAACTCGGATTTCAAACCTCTGTCTGTGGTGCCTCAGAGTGTAACCGTCAGATTCTTACGAGCAAGCTAACTACACTTCCAGTGTGGAAACTGTAAACATATAAACCAACAGGCAACAACTTGGGTCCAAAAGACTCAAGTTGAGAACCCAAGAGAAAAAACAGGTAGTGAACAAGATATATAAATCTAAGTTGAAACTTAACAACCCCCCTCATCCTGAAGGGGAGGGGTGCAAAGTACACTCCTGAGGTGCAACACTGTATCTGCCAGCCCACATCCCAAAACTAGGTTCTGAGAGGGGAGGCAGGAGAGAGGTCAGAATGCAGCAAGACTCCATTAGAAGAAACACAGTTACTAAGGTGAGTAATTTTTTCTTCAAACAACATGAAGTCTTGCTGTATTCTGACATATACAGACTATTAAGCAGTACCTCCATGGAGGAGGGTACTGAACGTATTTTGGGAATAGGCTCTGCAGTACTGCTGTACCAAACCTAGCATCACTCCTAGCCTGGATATCCAGAGAGTAATGCTTGGTGAAACTATGGACTGTTTTCCAGGTGGCTGCTTTGCAAATCTCTAACAAGGGTATATCTCTGGCAGCAGCCAGAGAAGCAGCTGTACCCCTAGTCGAATGAGCCCTCAGGCCTGAGGGAGGTGTTTTGCCTAGCTTGGCATAGCAGAACTGTATACAAGAGACGATCCACCTGGCAATAGTTCTCTTAGTAGTAGGCCTATCTTTCCCCACTCCACCATAAGTGAGAAACAATTGAAGACAATCATTCCTATGTGCCCTAGTATGCTCAATGTAGTAGCTAAGTGCCCTCTAAGCATCCAAACTATGTAATAATCTTTCTCCTGAAAAAGAATGATCAGTGAAAAACACAGGAAGAGACATGGACTAGTTCAGATGGAAATCTGAGCCCACTTCGGCTACGAACCTCCTATTGGTTCAGAGGACCACCTTATCTCTATGAAATGAGATAAAATTAGGTTGAACTGACACGGCCTGTAATTCACTAATTCACTTGGTAGAAAAAGTGATAGCTACCAGAAACAGTTTTCCAGGTCAGGTACTTTAGCTCAGCCAAAGCCAGAGGTTCAAAGGGTGGCTACATAAGCTGAGCAATGCAGATATTGAGATCCAAAGCTGGAGTAGGCTCTCTCAAAGGAGGGTTGATATGAACCAGACCTTTAAAGAACTTGCCCAAAGCAGGGTGAGACGTCAGGGAAGAGCCCTTCCTGTTGAGAAGAATGCAGACACGGCTGCTAAATGAACTTTTAAAGTGGCTGGCCTAAGGCCCAAGCCATTGAGGTGAACTAGGTAATCCAAAATGTAGCAATGCCAGAAACATCTGGTAGAATTCTCTTATGGGAACATGCTAAATCTTTCCATTTGGAATTATAAGTTTTCCTTGTAGAGGATCCTGAAACTTTAAGGATGTCCAAAACTCCTGAGAAAGAATGCAGGCCTGAATATTCTAACTCTTCAAGAGCCAGGCCTTGAGATTGGGGTACCAGATCCTCCCCTGAGAGAAGTTAGGGGATTGTCTCTTTGGGAAGAGACAGGGGGAGTGAGACTGCTAGGGACAACAACAGAGGATACCAAGGCTGTCTGGCAGTCTGGAGCCAGCAGAATCACTGTGCAGGGTTGTGACCTGATCTTGACTAGAACCCTGAACAACAGGGGAAAGGGAGGAAAGGCATAAAGGAACTTGCCTTCCCAATCCAATATAAGGGCATCAAGGGGAACAGTCCCTAGGACTGGGGGTTTGTAGCAGAAGAGGGGAAGTTGGTGATTGTCTGGGGCTGCGAAGAGATCTATCTCTGGAGTGCCTCACCTGGTGAAGATTACTTTCAGTAAGAGGGGATCCAAGGTCCATTTGTGATGGCCCTAGGAGATTCTGCTCAGAACATCTGCAAACACATTGTCTTTTCCTGGGAGGTGGACTGCTATTAGGGAGGTTTGCATGGAGTAGGCCAGAGACCACATTTTCATGGCGTCCGTGCACAAGGCCATAGACCGAGTGCACCCTTGCTTGCTGATGTACCACATGGTGGTGGTGGTGGTGTCTGTCCTGACCTGAACTACCTTGTCCCTTACTAAGTCCGAGAAAGCCTGAAGGGCTAGGAATACTGCCCTGAGTTCCAGAAGAGTGATATGAAGGAGAGACTCTTGTGGAGACCAAACAACCTGTGCTGTGAAGGGTACTAGGTAGGCTCCCCAGCCCAGGAGGGAAGCATCTGTGGTTAGTACCACTGAATGAGATTGATTGAGGAATGGGACACCTTGTCTGAGATTGTCCTGATCCAGCCACCACTGAAGAGCTTGGACCACAGTCTGAGTCACTGGAACCAATTTGGTGAGAGAATCTTTTTCTGAGACCAAAAAGACCTTAGGTGAAACTGAATGTCCCTCATGTGGAACCTGGCTCCTTGTACACCGCAGTGGAAGCAGCCATGTGGCCTAGGAGCTGAAGAAAATGTCTTGCTAGGTGAGAAACCAGAGGATGAAAAGAAGCAAGATCTGTAAGGGCCTTCACCTTTGCTAGTGGAAGGAAGGCTTTTGCTTGAACAGTGCCTAACTCTATCCCTATGAAAGTGAGGAGTTGTACTGGTTTGAGAACCGACTTTGACGGACTGAGAAGAAAACCCAGATAACTGAGCAAATCTTGAGTGAACAGAAGAGCTGACCTGACCAGAAGACTGTCCTACAATGAGCCAGTCATCCAGGTATGGGAATAGAGATCCCCTGCCTTCTGAGGAAGGCCACTATATGTGCTTGAATTGTTGCCTTCTATCTAGCTGTAAATGAAACATTGATGTCATTCTATAAATAACTACTGTCTCTTGGTATTGCGAGTATAACTGAGCCCTGCTTGCTATGGCTTTCAGGAAGAGGAGTTGTAGTTTTTATCGCAACAGCGAGGAACTACAACTCAGTGTATTAGCTAGTTTTTCAGCATTACTGCTAGGAAGGGGATAGACTATAACAGACACGGCCTTACAGAGGGCTTTTATTTAATTTTGGGACACTTTGAATATGGATCTGTCCGTGACCTCTCTACAACATTTCAGAGTCATTTGTGCTATAAAAGGCTGCCCTGCGCTGAGCAGGGCGAGTGTGCAGACGCCAAGACCAAGACATGCTACTGTTGCTAGAGTTTAGGAGGAAACAGGGCTGAGAGTTAAACACTAAATTGGCTGTATGAGTAGTTAATACTAAGGTATGTTGTATAAAATTTATCACAGTCTGTGCTAATTATATTATTGTAAATTTTGTCTCACATAATCGCTGAGACTTTCGAGTCTTGAAACCTAACATTGGAGTTTTCTACTGGTTGCAAATCATTCCTCCTATTGGAACCTGCTTAAAAATATATAAACCTGTAGGATTCATTGGTAATCCTTTCTTTACATGGTTTGAGGAATATATAACCCTCATTATACATCCCCATAAACACTTGATCAGTAATTGAACTAAAGATCATAGTAATCTTAGTGTTAAGACTTGTTGTTGTTTGAGGCATCTGAGAAAAAAAAAAAAAAACTTCAGTAATAAGTTGCATCTTGCACCATAGTTAAACAATGCCAGAAAATGTGCTTATGGCACCAGGAGAAATGTGCATTAGGTGCACTAGTTGCTGCATGTATCTAATAACAAAGGAATTTCTAATGAGTCCTTTTCAACGTAAGAAATGTATTCAGAATCAGAAGTTGATATTAGAACTTACTACTTTCACTGATCGCCTATTGCATTTGGAGGCAAGCCAAAAAGAAATGGCAATTAGACTTAAGTCTAGAACTCCTCAGGGAACAAATGATTCAGTAATACCATCTAATAATCAAATACACATAAATAAAGGTCCTAATAACTCATTCAATCCTAAAAAAGGCTTACAAAATTTAACTAGGTACCCAGAACAACATAAGGAAAATAAAAAAAGAACCAGAAAAGAGGATGTAGAAATTGATACAGATGACCTATGGTACAATGTACAATATAATAAACCTCCCAAAAAGGGAAGACATGCAACCAACTTTAGTATCTCTTTACAAAACAGATTCACAAGTCTACATGTAGATGATAATGACACCGATCAGGTCTTAGAACAAGAACTAATATCCTTTGATCCAGTTAATTCTATAATGGCTCCAGTGGCCTCCAATACTAGTATCACTCCAATCCCCCTGACTGAGCCCGTCAAATCTATAGTAGAGAACAACTCAAACTCATACAGCACTCCATCTTTCCTTAGAAATCTGTTAGTCATGGGGGATTCCACATTAAAAAATTTGGACAGGGATGTCTGCAACCCGGATAAAGCTCACAGAACGCGGTCATCCTATAAGGGAGCTAAAATAGTGGATTTCACGCTCATGTCTAAATCCATTGTTAAAGATCTAGGAAAAAATCCTTTTGTACTAATTCACGCTGGCACTAATAATATGTTCAGGGATCCAGTAAATGAGATCAAACAAGACCTGCTGGCCCTCACAAATAAACTGATAGAATATGGATGTGAAGTTGCAATATCAGAAGTTTTTCCCATACCCAGAGCCTCACAGTACCTAAATCATAAAATTAGAATGTTTAATGATTGGCTAAGAAAATGGACAATGAGGCAAGCAAAGTTGTTTAACTCACTGGGAAGAATTTTTCCTACAGGAAGACATACTTAAGTAAAAAAGGAAATATTCTATTGGGTAAACATTTTACAAACTTCATTAATAAAAAGTTAAACTAATTGAGGGTGAAAGGTTATGCTTAAGCAAAGATTACTGGAACAATCAGAAAAATACAGTCCCTAAGAAGGATATTACCAAAGGTGGCAACAACATAATAAATATACTTTTATTAAATGCCCAGAGTTTATCAAATAAAATGGATGAATTGAGATATATCATGAAAAAAGAAAGTATTACAATCTGTGGTGTTACAGAAACTTGGTTCCATGATGATAGCTGGAACACTAATATACAGGGCTACAATAAAATTATTAAAAATAGAAAGGGAAAAAATGGGGGAGGAATAGCCCTTTATATATCTGAGAACTATACCTTTCCATTCTATTACCCCAAAACAAACCTCCAGAAAATGAAAATGAGATCATATAGGCAGAAATATTACTACCTAATACAAAATTGTGTGTTGGTTTGGCTTATAGGGCTCCTAACCTCAATAATGACCAGAATACAGACTTTATAAAAACAGCTGAAGATTTCCAACCAACAAATAATTATATAATTCCCTAAAATAAACTGGGTTACATATACAGGTAGTGGTAATATTGATCAGGAGTTCTTAGAAATTACTGTCAATCAAAATTTAGATCAAATCATAAAAACTGGAACAAGAAATAAGATCGTAGATATTGTACTTACTAATATGGGCAATAAAATCTCAGAACCAAGTACATTAGCACCTTTGGGTAATAGCGATCACAATATAATTAAATTCCATATAAAATTAAAACTGTAACCACTAAAGGGAACACTCTTGGCAGGGATTTTGCTAGATCTAATTATGCAAAAATAAATAATTACCTTAAATTATGGGACTAGGAGTCAGATTTTTCTGAATTAAATACTGAACAGATCTGGTCTCTCATTCTGGACAAAATAAACCTATGCCTTGGTACCTGAGCCCCTAAGAGAAATACATACTCCAAGGTGTATATAATGCCAATTTGGTGGAATAATACAATTAAAAGGACAACAAATTAAAAACATAAAAGCTATAGGAAGTATAAACAGAAATCAACATTAAATAACTGGAATAATTACAAATAGCTTTCTAATAGAGTAAAACATCTCATACGGAAAGCAAAGATAGACTCAGAAAATAGATTAGCAATAGATACAGCAGACAATAAAAAGAAATTCTACAGTTACATAGGATCTCTTAGAAGTACCGAATTAACTTTGGGTCCACTCCAAACTAAAACTGGTATTATTACTGATGAAACTCAGATGGCAATAGAATTTAATAATTATTTTTGCTCCATATTCACACCAAAAGAAAATGCTCCCCTAAAGGATTTAACAACTACTCTTAACAATACTGAAATAAACCAAATTACAATCGAGGAAACTATGAAAGCAATAAACAACCTCAATCCGAATTCCTCACCGGGACCAAACGATATTCACCCAAGGTTCCTTAAGGAAACAAACAAATTTCAGGTCCACTAACTAGACTATACAACTTGTCATTAGTAGAAGGTCTGTGTGTTTCAACATGGAAAAAAGCCACAGTGATCGAGATATATAAATCAGGTATTAAAACAGAGGTCTCCAACTATAGACCTATAAGTCTAACCTCCGTTGTAGGAAAAACTTTTGAAAGGCTTATTCTGCAAAGAGTTGAAGAACATATAAAAATCTTATAACCTACAAGATATCACACAGCATGGCTTTACAAGACAAAAATCATGTCTAACTAATCACTTACAATTCTTTGAAAACATTAGTGCATCTCTAGATGCGGGACTATCTGTGGACATAATTTTCCTTGATTTTGCGAAGGCATTCGACAAAGTCTCCCATGATATTCTAATTCTAGATATGAACAATCTTGCTTTCCCTAAAAAATTAACCTGGGTTGAATCTTGGTTAAAAGAACATGAACAGCATACCCCGATTAAAGGATTTATACCACCCTGGGTTGGGGTTTCTAGTGGGTACTGCAGGATCGGACTTGGCTCTGTCTTGTTCAACATCCTAATCTCATCCATGCAGTCTTCAAATAACACCTGGATGACTAAAGCATGCAGATGACTGCAAAACTGGCTGTATGTTAATTCCCCAGAGGCAGCTGAAAATCTCCAGAGGGAGATATTTTCCTTGGAACTATGGGCTGAGAACAAAAAAAATGAAATTCAATGCATTTAAATGCAAAGTTATGCATTTGGGTCATAATAATCAGAAAATACAGGTTACTCACCTGTAACAGGAGTTCTAGGAATGGTATATGTTGTTCATCCACACTCATTGGCAGTATCCTTGCCGCTTTAAATCTTGCCGGAAGGTCTTCAAGCTTGCTCCTCCCACCCACCCGGGTGGTATAACTCTCGGCTCCGCCCCATGACGCCAGATCTGGCCGCTGGAAGCTCAGGTTGTGCTGTCCGAGCCGAGGAGGTCGGGTCGGTGGATGAACAACATATACCATTCCTAGAACTCCTGTTACAGGTGAGTAACCTGTATTTCTAGGGACATGGATATGTTGTTCATCCACACTCATTGGCAGACTCTAGCAGTTCTCCGGAGGAGGGAGGCAAGACATACACCCCATATACTTACTTGGGAAAGAGAGCTGGAGAACCGGGCCCCAAAACCAGCATCCCGGCGTGACTCAAGGTCGATGTGGTAGTGGGTAATGAAGGTGTTTGCTGACTTCCAGGTAGCAGCCCTGCAGATTTCCTGGATAGGGACGTCCCTGGAAGCAGCCACCGTTGCAGCAGTATGGCGGGTAGAATGAGCTCTTATCCCTCTGGGAGGCTCCATGCCCGCTAACTTATAGCAGAGATCTATGCAGGAGGTTACCCACCTGCTTATCTCAGTCAGCTGCAGGTCTGCCAGATCTTTGACTTCAGCGTGGGTGACAAACAGCTGGTGAACCTCTCCCAATTTCAGCCGTGCGCTCCTTATAATAAGCGGCGCCTTCTAGGATCCAGAGTATGGAGCCTATATTCGGCTCCGGGTGTGATTGGGGTAGAACACCGCAGAGTCAACACCTGGTTAAGGTGAAACTCCGACACCACCTTCGGAAGGAATTTCGGTGGGCGCAGGACAACCTGTCCCTGTGGAAGACCAGGTAGGAGACTCGATGGGCGCCTGGAGCTCTCCCATCCTTCTGGCTGGCGTGATAGCCACCAAGGCGGGTCTTCCACGACAGGTGAGAGAGACACACCTGTGCATAGGTTCGAATGGCTTGCCCATGAGCTTTGCCATGTACCAGCAGTAGATCCCACGGAGGTGGGGTTCCCGCACTGGAGGAAATGTGATCAAGGCCTTTGAAAAAGCGCCAGACCACCTTCTCCTGCGGCTCGACTGCTTCCCGGCCCGCCGGTAAGCAGAGATGGCTGCCAGGTGCACCCTTAGGTCGCCGACCAAGCCCTTGACTAGAAAGGACCATAAATAGTCAAGATGCTTGCCAAGGAACAGGAGGAAGGGTCCGAGGCCCTTGCCTGACACCAAATGGAAAACCTTTTCCATTTGAAGGCATAGCATTTTCTGGTCGACTCCTACGGGACGCCTCAACTACATTGAGGACCTCGTCGGAAAGACCCAAAGCCTGGAACTCTAGCCGCCAGGAACCAGGCCGCCAGGGCAGGGATTGAAGGTCCGATGGAACACTTCCCTGATTGACTGGAGAGCAGGTCCGGTGAGCTGTGAAGCTGCCGCGGAGTCCTGGAGCTGAGACTGAGGAGATCTGGGTACCAGAACTGGCGAGGCCAGTCTGGGGCTATCAGAATCACCTGCGCCTTGTCCCTCCTCGCCTTGAGAAGCACCTTGTGGATCAAGGGAAATGGGGGAAAGGCGTAAAAGAGGCCCGGGGTCCATTGCCTCGAGAAGGCATCCCCCTGCAGCGAGCCCTGCTGAGGGGGGCGGGCATGGAACAGACTCAGCTTCCGTTCTCCGTGGAGGCAAACAGGTCCACCTGAGGTGTGCCCCAAAGGGAGAACAGATGCTGTACCTCCGGTAGGAGAGACCACTGTGGGATGCAGCCCCTATCGCTCAGGGCATCGGCCAGGGTGTTGGAGGCTCCTGCCACGTGAATGGCTAGGAGATCCGCCTCCAGGCTGCGCCCGAGTGACCAAATCAGGACTTCCTTGCATAGAAGCATGGGCCGCGTCCGCCCTGGCCAGTTTTAGATAGTATTACATGAGTACGTGGTATTGTCCGTCTGGACTGGACCATGACCCGGAGGAGCAGACAGCGGTGAGAGCTAGGCGGACCGCTCGGAGCTCCAGCAGGTTGATGTGGCATGCGACCTCCGGGACCAGAGGCCATGAGCCCGGTGGTTCCCCAGATGGGCACCCCAACCCATCAGAGAGGCATCGGTCGACAGAGAGACCGTCGGCTCGGGGCGGACGAACGGGATGCCCTCCTGCAAATGATCTGGAACGGTCCACCACTGGAGAGCATTCCACATCCCCTGTGTCACCGACACAAGCTGGTCCAAGGGATCGCAGCGTTGTGACCACTGGCTGGCCAGTCCCCACTGAAGGGGACGCATGTTCCAGCGGGCCCAACGGACCACGCTGGTACAGGCCGCCATGAGACCCAGGAGGCGAGGGAAGTCCCGGCAGGGGCGAATTGCCCAACCAGAAATGATCGGGCAAAGGAGGAAAGAACCTGGCCCTGTCCGCCGAGCGCAGCTCTGGCTCGAAGAGTCGAGCTGCGCCCGATGAATAAAATCACCTGCTTAAGCTCGAGTTCCGACTTGGCCTCGTGGCAGGAGGCCCAGTTGAGAAGCAGACCTGGAGGCCAGATCTCTGGACCACCCGCCTCCTTCCTGGAGGGAGCTGCTATCAGCCAGTCGTCCAGGTAAGGGTACACCCGGACCCCTCGGCGCCAAGAGGAATGCTGTCACCACTGCCATGCATTTGGTGAAGACCCTGGGAGCTGGAGACAAGCCGAAGGGCATGGCTTGGAATCGAAGAGATCCTTCCGCTGAAGCGAAGGAATCTCTGGTGAGACGGACGGATAGGGACGTGAAAAACGCGTCCTGCAAGTCCAGAGAGCAGAACCACACGCGCTCCAAGGATGGTATTATCTGAGCCAGAGTGACCATCCTGAAGGTTCGAGACCTTAGGAACTTGTTTAGGTCTGTAGGTGAGAATGGGGCGCCAGCCCCGTCTGTTCGGAACCAGGAAGTACCTGGACACAAACCCTGGGTCTGAAGGAGGGTCCACCACCTCTCTTACCACCTCCTTCTGGAGGAGGAGAGTGATGTCGGCTCGGCGAGCCGCCAGTGAGCTGGGGATCCCAAGCCCCGAGGCGCGGCTCTGAAGGGTGGTGCCTGCTCGAATTCAGAGGCAGGCCTCTTCCACCACCTCAAGACCCACCTGTCCGTGGTAACAGCGGACCAGGCGGAACGGAAGTGCGGAGCCGTCCCCGAGGGGACCAGGAGTAGGTAGCGGGGATGGGGCGACACCCTCAGCCCGTCACTGGGCAGGCTTGGAGGAGGGACCGCCGAGGGACCTCCTGGGCCCTTCCTCCCTGCCTCCTGTTAGAGGAAGCCATGGCTTGGGTTTGGGATGCGGCCGAGCCTGCTGGCCCTGACGTTGCACTGGGCCGGGCGCGCCGAGGGGCACAGAAGGACGAAAGGCTTAGGCTGTGGTTTCATGCCTTGTCCTTCTGAGCGGAAGAGACCGAGTCCAAGGTGGCATTGGACTTCTCGATCCTCTGCAGGTGACCTTCCACCCCAGGGCCAAGAGGTCAGTCCCAAAAGGAACATCCGCCAACTTGTGCTGGGTATCCGAGTAAAGGTGGATATCCTCAGCCAAGCCCCCGGACGCATAGCCACTGCGGCCGCCACCCGATCTGGCACATGAGTCCCCACATCCAAAGCAGTCTGGAGCTGCTGTTTGGCCACTGCCCTGCCCTGGTCCGCACCTGCTTAACCGTAGTCTGCAGATCGGGCGGAAGATGAGGATGACCTCGTCCAGGGAGCCCAACAGGCATGAGAAATGTGCCATGAGGACGGGCCGAACTGGCCTGATTAGGCCGAGAGATGGCGTAGGACTTTTCGCCCGACATAGTCCAATTTCTTGGACTCCTTGTCAGGAGGTTTGTCCACATCCCTGGCGTTGCCGGCCGCGCGGCGGCTGTCGGTAACAACCCCTCAGCAGGGTGTTCGAAAAACGGACAAAGGAACGGTGGGGACCGCATACTTCCTGGCCATCCTGGCGGGGCGCAGGGCAGGAAGCAGGCGCTGCCAAAGTTCCAGTGCTGGACCCACTATGGCCTCGGCCACCGGAAGGCCTCCGTCGGAGAATCCTCGGTCCAGAATCTCCGTGAGGGATACCTGGCCCGTTTGGAACGGGTTCAGCTCCATCCCGTAGACTCCGAGATGAGCCAGGCAGTCTAGGAAGGACGACGGGCTATCGTCCATTGGCTGACCTCCTGAAGACTCCAAGTCCAGTCGCTTGGAAGAAGGAGGAATCATCTTCGGACTCGGAAGAGTCCTCGAAGAGCTGCCTCTGGCCTGAGCCACCCTTCACCTGCCGAGGTCGGTCGGGAGTGAGGGTAACTGACAGCCGATGGGTAAACCCTTAGCGACCGAGAATCCTTGGTCGGGCCCCAATTGGTGGCTGTGGAGGCGGAGGTTCCACCGCAGTCGATTGGAGCAGCTGGTTTTGGCCGAACAACCGGCCTGGGTATAGCTCCTCGGGCAAGTCGGGGTTGTGTCGGCCGTTCGGTGACAGCCTATTAATGGCGGGGGCGGCCGAGTCGGCTTATTCCCGGCCAGGAGGAGCTGTTGCAACATAAGGTCTCGTGCCGTCCGGCGTAATTACGCGAAGCCTCCCCTCATCCGAGGAGGAGGCGAGGGCGGCGCGCCCGCTTACAGCGATGCGAGACCGAGACCGCCTATGACGGTGGGAGCGGCTGGACGCGAAGAGGTCCGAGACCGAGACCGAGTCCCGGAATTTCGAGGTCGGTGCAGGAGGTGTCGGCGAACCGACACTCCCTCGCTCGGAAGGTCCATCCGAGGGCTCCGGAACCGGAGGCACAGGCGAGCCCACGGGATCCTCAACTCCTCCCGGGGGAACCGGGGAGAGGGGAATCTCGGCTGCTAAAGGCGACAGCCCGTCCAATGGGTCGAGAAAAATCTCGACTTCATCAGTGGGAGTCTCGGTCAACTGACCTGGCCAGGGGACACCGTGAGGCCAGTGGCAGGCAAGCGATCGACGCGGCTTGGACGACGGCCCGGGAGAGGGACCTTTCCGCTCCCAAGAGCGCCGACGAGGGATTCTACCTTGTCCTCTTTTGGACCGAAAAAAGGTCCAGCAGACGCAGGCCCTTCTCCTTTAGTGGAGAGGGACAGACAAAGCTCCTTAAAGGAAGCGTAGGAAGAACCCAGAGAGGCGGGATAAATGCCGCGGCGAGAAGGCTCACAGCCAGCGCCGCCTCCTCTTGAGGCGACCATCCGCTCGAGCTGATCCGCCGAGCCGCGCCCGCGGACACCGCCAGCAGGCTCCCTTGGACTTCACAGGAAAGCAGCTTCTCGGGCGGCCCAGTACCAATGGGCAGCACGGTCTTCGAGGGCGTGGGCCGAGAAAAAGATGAGCACAGGTCGCAAGCCTGCGGGTCGTGCTCAAGGCCTAAGCAGTAGACACACGTGGAGTGTGGATCCGTCCAGACATCTTCTGCCCGCATGGGCATCTCCGAAACCGAGAGTCGATTTATCCATCGCAGCCATGAGGATCGAAGACTAAGTCTTTTGCAAAATATTATTTTTAAATCCAAGAAACGGAGAAATAGGAACTAGTCACAAACGCAGAGCGTTAAGGAGGAACCTGAGCTTCCAAGCGGTAAGGAAGATCTATGCGCATGGGGCGGAGCCGAGTTATACCACCCGGGTGGGTGGGAGGAGCAAGCTTGAAGACCTTCCGGCAAGATTTAAAGCGGCAAGGATACTGCCAATGAGTGTGGATGAACAACATATCCATGTCCCTAGAACAAATATTTTCTCAACAAAACTCTTTTGCAACAAACAGATAATGAAATGGATCTGGGAGTAGTTATAGATAATAAAACAAATTTTGATAATACCATAACTAAAGTCAAAAAGTGTCAAAGAATTCTTGGATGTATTTTCAAACACATAAAGAGTAGGCAACCAACAGTTATTATACCCTTATATAAGAGCTTGGTTAGATCACGCTTGGATTACTGTGCTCCTTTTTCTGTTCCATAATCAGAGGAAAAAAAATTAGTCGAAGGAGTTCAGAGAAAAATGACAAAAAAAAAATTTCTGAATGGAAAATAAGACTTATGGGCAAAGACTGGTGGATTTAAATTTGTATTCTATGAATTATCGACAGACTTGAGGGACTCTGACTAACATATAAGGCCATAAAAAATCCTGTTTTAATAGAGACTATTGGTTGGAAACTAATCTTATTAAAACTCAGACTAGATCCCATAACTGCAAACTAAGGGTGCCCAATGCAGAACTAAAAAGAGATGCAAATTGTACACACGTGTGGTTAACCTATGGAATACTCTCTCTTGTCCAATTATTGAGAGTAATACTCTGGAGTCTTTCAAATTTCAGCTAGACCAGTACATGGATAGTAAAAAGTGTGAATATTTATAAAGTTAATCCACCTTAGGGTGGCGAGCTCATTCAAAGGCATAGAAACATAGAATTTGATGGCAGATAAGGACCGCTTGGCCCACCCAGTCTGCCCATTTTCCTACCTAACAGATAAGCTGCAGATCCTAGTTAACCAACAGCTTACTTCCTCCTACCCCCCACTAGCACTGCCTTATGCGTGTCCCATGCATTATTGAAGTCCCCCACTGTTCTTGACCCCACGACCTCCTCAGGGAGGCTGTTCCATGCATCCACAACCCTCTCAGTGAAAAAATACTTCCTCACGTTACCTCTGAGCCGTCCCCCTTCTATCTTCAAATTGTGCCCCCTTGTTCTTGCACATCTCTTTTTCTGGAAGATGCTACCCTCTTGGACTTTGTTAATTCCTTGAGGTACTGGAAAGTTTCTATCATGTCCCTCTCCCTTCTTTCCTCAAGGGTATACATATTAAGCTCCTTTAGTCTTTCTTCAGTATGTCTTCTGGTGCAGACCCTGCACCATTTTGCCCTCCTCTGGACAGCCTCCACTCTGTCTATGTCTTTGCGGAGATGGGGTCTCCAGAACTGCACACAGTACTCCAGATGGGGTCTCACCAACTGTCTGTACAGAGGGATAACAACTTCCTGTTTTCTACTATTGATGCCTCTTCCTATGCATCCCAGTATCCCCCAGCCTTCCTTACTGCCTTTTCACATTGCTTGCCCACCTTTAGGTCATCTGCATTACCTCCAGGTCCCTTTCTATTTTACTGTTGTCAGTATCTCACCCGCTTTGTGTACGCTTCCCTGGGTTTTTGTTCCCCATGTGCATTACCTTGCACTTCTTTGCATTGAATCTGAGCTGCCATACATTTGACCATTCCTCCAACCTTGCCAAGTCCCTTCATCCTTTCCACTCCATCTTGTGTATCAACCCTGTTGCAGATCTTTGTGTCATCTGCAAAGAGACATACTTTTCCTTCCAGTTCCTCTGCAATGTCACTATAAAGACATTAAAAGGACTGGTCCCAGTACTGAACCCTGCGGTACCCCGCTAGTAACCCTCCTTTCGTCACTGTGTACTCCATTTACTACTACCCTTTGAGTCCTGTTGTCTAGCCAATTTTTTATCCAGGCTACCACCTTGGGGCCCATTCCAAGGCTAGCTATCTTGTGTATTAATCTTTTGTGTGGGACTGTATCAAATGCCTTGCTAAAATATAGGTAGGCCATATCCACAGCCCCTCCCTGGTCTACTACTTTGGTAACCCAGTCAAAGAAATCTATTAGATCTGCCTGACATGACCTTCCCATCGTGAATCCATGCTGCCTTGGGTCCTGTGCCCCACTGGCCTCTAGGTACTCAACAATTCTTTCCTTCAGAAGTGATTCCATCATTTTCCCTACCACTGAGGTCAAACTAACTGGTCTGTAGTTTCCTGCCTCTGTCCTGCTCCCACTTTTGTGAAGAGAAATCACATCTGCCCTCCTCCAGTCCTCGGGTACCACCCCATCCTCCCATGATTTGTTAAACAGAGTAGTCAGCGGTGTCACTAGTTCTACCCTTAGTTCTTTTAGATTTCTTGAGTGAACCCCATCAGGCCCCATTGCTTTGTCCACCTTCAACTTTATTAGTTCTTTCAGAACCCTTTCTTCTGTAAATGGACTGTTATCGACCCCCATCTTCAGAGTGTTTCTCTTGTTTGGTTTAGGTAACTCCCCCTCCTCTTCCTTTGTGAATACTGAGCAGAAAAATTCATTCAGTATCCCTGCTTTTTTCACTGTCACCCTCTACCCACATTCCCTCCCTTTATTAGCTTCAGTATCCTCCTTTGGTCTTTCTTCGCTCCCCTAATGTACCTATAAAAGGTCTTATCCCCTTCTTAATAGAACTGGCTATCCTTTCCTCGGTTTGGGCCTTTGCTATTCTGACTGCCTTCCCAGCCTCTTTCTGCTTTAACTGATAAAGTTCTCTGTCCTGCTCCTTCTGTGTTTCCTTATATTTCCTGAATGCTGTCCTTTTCTCCTTAACCCTCCCTGCCACCTCTTTTGAGAACCATAATGTTTTTTTCCATATTGTGTTTTATTGATTTGTTTTACACAAAGGCTTGTTGCCTCTGTGTTGGCTGTTTTGATCACTCCCCATTGTTCCTCCACCCCTCCTTCTTGCCTGTTTGCTAGTGCTTTTCTGAGGCACTCTCTAATTTTCCCTAAAGTCAGCCCTCCTAAAGTCCAGTACTCTTGCTTTTGTATGGCTGTGTTTATTATGAACCACACTGTTTGGTGGTCGCTGTTCCCAGATGGCTACCCACTTCTAAATCTGAGATTCTTTCTCCATCCCATTTGAGAGTACCAGGTCTAAGATTGCTCCCTCCCGAGTGGGTTCCAATACTAGCTGTCTGAGGCATGCCCCTGTAGGGCATCAAGAATGACCCTGCTCTTGGATGTGCCTGCAGCAAAGGTGCTCCAGTTAAAATCTGGCATATTCAGGTCCCCCATCAACAATATCTCCCTTTTCTGCCATTCTAAGAAAGCCTTCTATCATTTCCTTGTCCATTCCCTCCCCTGAGATGGGGGTCTGTATACAACTCATTGCATAAGCTACTATGTTACTACTGCAAGGCACTTTGTAAACACTCTTGGAGCCGATGTTAGGCCAAAAGGCATGGCTCTGAATTGATAATGGCCTGAAGGCAGCTTGAACCTGAGGTACTTTCTGTGGGAGCACCTGACAGGAATGAGGAAATAGGCATCCTTGAGGTCCAGGGATGCTAACCAATCTCCTGGCCTCAGAGAGGGAAAAGTTACTCCCAGAGTCACCATTTAGAACTTTGGTTTTAAGACGTATTTGTTCAAATATCTTAAGTCTAGGATAGGTTGCCACTCCCCTGTCTTTTTTGGGTAAGGAAATATCTGGAGTACAGACCCTTGCCCCTGTGTAAAGTAGGAACTCTCTCCACGGCTCAGAGCCAGCAGAGAGGAAACCTCTGCTTCTAGAGCAATGGTTTCAGAGATGTCTGCAGGTGGAAAAGACCCGACTCATTTTTGGAAACTTCTTGAAATTGAGGGCCAGTCCCTGGCTTACTACCTCCAGGACCCACCTGTCTGAGGTAACAGACTTCCAGGCCTGGAAGTAGTATGACACCCTGCCTCCTACTGGAGTTGGGGAGTCAACCTGGGCTGACACATCAGGGTGTCTGCTTGGCAGCAGTCTTGGACTGGGAAGAGGATGCAGCCCTGCTCATCCCCCTCCTGCCTCTCCCTCGAAAGAACCCCCTCTGTGGGAAAAGAGAGGAGGCCTGGTCTTGGTAGAAGGGCCTGTGAAAGGGAATGCCCCTAGACTGCTGCTTTTGAGGATTGGCTTGCCGTTCCTTGGCCTGTGCACTCCTGCAGGTGGTCCTGTATTCATCCATCTTCTTCATGTAAGCCTCTGTCTGTTCCCCAAACAGAGAGTTATCCACCACAGGGAAATCCATGGCCTTAGCCTGGGTGTCCTGACAAAGGCTAGTGCATCTGAGCCAAGCAAATCTCCTGAGAGACACAGATGTAGCCATGACTCTTCATGCCACATCATTAGAGTCTACAGCAGCATGGAATTGCACTTTGGATGCCTTAATCCCATCACCAGCCACCTCCTCAAGCTCTTTAGCTAGCTGGGGGCCCTGTTTAGCCAGTTCCAGAACCGTATCTCACCTGGGCTTCCGGTATCTGGCTGTGTAGGCTATATAATTAGTCTGCCTGAGTCCCAAGGACGATGCTAAGTATTGTTTCTTGGCCATGGCATCCACCTTCCTGGAGTCTTTATCTGGGGGTGTGTGAAGCCAAAGGTATATTTGCCCTATCACAGAATGCAGCCTGCACTACCCCAACATGGCTGCAATGACTGAACAAAAACTCCGTACCTGAACCTAACATATACCTTCTGTCCATTCTCTTATCCACGGGAGGTAAAGAATTTAGTGTCTGCAAAATATTTTGTGTCCGTTTCCCCAAGAATTTATGGAGGGGAATAGACAACCTCTTGGACTCTGCGACATCCATCATCTCCACAAAAGCAGGCTCTTCTTCCTCAACAGCTTCAACTATAGGGAGCTGGAGGGTTTCAGCCACCTTTTTGTAAAACAAAAAGTGAGATGCGGACTCAGTCTTGGAGGGGAGACACTGGAGGGTCTGTCTGGGGAGATGTCTGATTCAATGGGCTCATCCAGACCTCCATAATCATCATCATCATCATCTGGTAACTCTTCGTCCCCCTCCCATTCCAATTTATACTAAGCGTCTGGATCATAATCCGATGGAGTTGGATCTGACTGAACCGAGCGCCTGACCGATGGCAGAGTTTTGGACGGAATCGGATGAAGGGATTGCACAATACTGCTCGCTTTGGCTATTTCTTCCTAGAAACATAGAATTTGACGGCAGATAAGGACCGCTTGGCCCACCCAGTCTGCCCATTTCCCTACCTAATGGATAAGTTGCAGATCCTAGTTAACCAGCAGCCTACTTCTTTCTACCCCAACCCCCTAGAATTGCCTTATGTCTGTCCCATGCATGCTTGAATTCAACCACTGTTTTTGACTCCACAACCTCCTCCGGAAGGCTGTTCCATGCATCCACAACCCTCTCTGTGAAAAAATACTTCCTTACATTACCTCTGAGCCGCTCCCCCATCTTCAAATTGTGCCCCTTGTTCTTGCACACCTCTTTTTTCTTTTTAAAGATGCTACCCTCTTGGACTTTGTTGATTCCCTTGAGGTACTTGAAAGTTTCTATCATGTCCCCCCTCTCCCTCCTTTCCTCGAGGCTATACATATTAAGCTCTTTAGTCTCTTCATATGTCTTTGGTGCAGACCCTGCACCATTTTAGTTGCCTCCTATGGACAGCTTCCATCTTGTCTATGTCCTTATGGAGGCTGGGTCTCAGAATGACACAGTACTCCAGATGGGGTCTCACCAGCTGTCTGTACAGAGGATAACTTCCTGTTTTCTACTAGTGATGCCTCCCTATGCATCCCAGTATCCCCCAGCCCTCCTTACTGCCTCTCACATTGCTTGCCCACCTTTAGGTCATCTGATATGACTACCCCCAGGTCCCTTTCCATTTTTGTTGTTGTTAGTATCTCACCCCCCATTGTGTACTCTTCTCCTGGGTTTTTGCTTCCCAGGTGCATTACCTTGCACTTCTTAGCATTGAATCTAAGCTGCCATACATTTGACCATTCCTCTAACCTTGCCAAGTCCCTTCTCATCCTTTCCACCCCACCTTGTACATCAACTGTGTTGCAGATCTTTGTGTCATCTGCAAAGAGACATACTTCTCCTTCCAGTCCCTCTGCAATGTCGCTTATAAAGACACTGAAGAGAGCCGGTCCTAATACTGAACCCTGCGGTACCCCACTAGTAACCCCCCTTTCTTCAGAGTGGACTCCATTTACTATTACCCTCTGTGTCCTATTCTCCAGCCAATTCTTTACCCAGGCTATCATCTTGGGACCCACTCCCAGGCTGGCTAACTTGTATATTAATCTTTTGTGTGGGACTGAGTCAGATGCCTTGCTAAAGTCTACGTAGACCATGTCCACAGCCCTTCCCTGATCTACTACTTTGGTCACCCAGTCAAAGAAATCTATTAGATTCGTCTGGCATGACCTTCCTGCTGTGAATCCATGCTGCCCTGGGTCCTGTGCCCTCTGGCCTCTACGTGCTCGACAATTCTTTCCTTCAGAAGTGATTACATCATTTTCCTATCACTGAGATTAAACTAACAGGTCTGTAGTTTCCTGCTCCCACTTTTGTGAAGGGAATCACATCTGCCCTCCAGTCCTCAGGTACCACTCCATCTTCCCATGATTTGTTAAAGAGGGTAGTCAGTGGTGTGACTAGTTCTACCCTTAGTTCTTTTAGAATTCTGGGATGAATCCCATCAGGCCCCATTGCTTTGTCCACCTTCAGTTTTAAGAGTTCTTTCAGAACCCTTTCTTCTGTAAATGGGCTGGTATCAACTTCTGCATCCAGAGTGTTTCTATTGTTTGTTTTAGGTACCTCCCTCTTCATTTGTAAATACTGAGCAAAATATTTGTTTAGTATGTCTGCCTTTCACCGTCACCCTCTCCCACCCTCCCTTTATTAAGCCTCACTATCCCTCCTTAGTCTTCCTTCGCCCCTGATGTACCTAAACAAGGTTTTATCCCCCTTCTTAACTGAGTTGGCTATATTTTCCTCTGTTCAAGCCTTTGCTGTTCTGACTGCCTTCCCAGCTTCCTTTTGCTTTAACTGATACAATTCTCTGTACTGCTCCTTCTGTGATTCCTTGTACTTTCTGAATGCTTTCTTTTTCTCTTGAACCTTCACTGCCACCTCCTTTGAGAACCATAGTGGTTTCTTACATCGTTTTGTTTTGTTTATTTGCTTCACACAAAAGCTTGTTACCTCTGTGATGTCAGTTTTTATAATTCCCCATTGTTCTTCCACCCCTCCTTCCTGCCCATTTGCTAGTGCATTCCTTAGGCACTCACCCATTTTGGCAAAGTCAGCCCTCCTGAAGTCCAGTACCTTTGCCTTTGCATGGCTTGACTCTATTGCTGTGTTTATTGTGAACCATAATGTTCGATGGTCGCTAGTTCCCAGATGGCTACCCACTTCTACATCTGTGATCCTCTCTCCATCTCCTTTTGAGAGGACCAGGTCTAAGATTGCTCCCTCTTGAGTGGGTTCCAATACTAGTTGTCTAAGTCATGCCTCCTGTAGGGCATCTAGAATAACCCCACTCTTAGAAGTGGCTGCTGCAACTGCACTCCAGTTAACATCTGGCATATTCAGATCACCCATCAGCAGTATCTCCCCTTTATCTGCTATTCTAAGTATACTTTCTATCATTTCCTTGTCCATTTCTTCCCCCTGAGAGGGGGGTCTGTATAAAACCCCTGTGCAGACTGTGGTGCCATTGCCTGTCTCCAAATTGACCCACAGTGCTTCTTCTCCTCCCTGTTTACCCTTTTGTTCTGTTGCTTTGATTCCTTCCCTTATGTAGAGCGCTACTCCTCCTCCTCTTTTACCCTCCCTGTCCCTCCTGTAGATAGTGTATCCTGGTATGTTTATGTCCCAGTCATGGTTCTGTGTGTACCATGTTTCTGTGACTGCCACGATATCCAGATGTTCCTCCTCCATCAAGGCCACTAATTCAGGAAGCTTGTTACCCAGACTATGGGCATTGGTACCATTGCTCTCCATTTTTGATGGCTTTACCTTCTGTAGCAGCATCCCTACTGACCTTTCTACCTTGATCTTTTTCTCATTTAGTACCCTGTTTTGTTGGGGGAGGCTGGGATTTTCCTGCTGCTTATCAGTGCCTCCCCCCTTGACTAGTTTAAAAGCTTGCCAATGAAGCATTTAAACCAATTGCCCAAAAGACTTGTTCCCTTCCTGGACAGATGCAGACCATCCTGCCTGTAAAGGCTAGTGTCCCTCCAGGTGGAACCCCAGTCCCCAATGAAGCCAAACCCCTGTGCTCCACACCATTTTTTCAACCATTCATTAAACTGCATGGTGCAAAGTACCCTCGCCTCACCCATGCCACTAACAGGCAGCACCTCTGAGAAGGATACTGTGTGTGCTACTTGTCTTAGTCCCCTCCCCAACTCTGCAAAGTCCTTCTGCACTGCTCTAATCTCATGATGAGCCAAGTCATTTATCCCTAGGTGGACAATGACATCCAGCTCAGACTCCCGTGCAACTGTTCTCGTGATCTTAAGGATGCGCTTCCTGTCCCTCCAAGCCATGGCATCAGGCAGGCACCTTACTTCAGTTTTCCCTGCTCCCCCCAGTTCTATCCCCCTAATAATTGAGTCCCCCACCAGGAGTTGCTTCCTTTCCCTGTGGTGCCCTCTGCCTCTTTCCTGAGGGCCTTCCTTGTAACAGTTGTCTGCAACCTCCTTAGTCTTCTCTGCGGGTGCATCCATAGGGGAACTATGCTCCCCCAGAATGGTGTATGGATTGTGGAGTGGAACAACTGACTGGGTGTGCCTCTGTTCCACCACTCTTACCCTCCCTGAGCCCAATGTGGTCCAACTGCTGTACTTTCTTCACAACCTCTGAGGTAGTGGTGGTGGCTCTGGTGCTCCCTGGATGGGGAGGTTCCCTTACTACTGTCCAGTGCGGCCTGAAGACGGGCAACTTCCTCCCTCAGGGCAGAGAGTTGTCTGCAAACAGGGCAGCATCTCAGCCTCCAGAAAGACTCCTGCCCCACAGCCATTACATTGCACTACTCCCCACGTCTGTCTACCTTGTTTATTTTTGTGTGTGTGTGTGTGTGTGATTGGTTTGTTATATAGAAATATATTATATAATGTGTATGCTTATGTTGTTAGTGCAGTGTGCTAGAGAGGATATGACAGTGATATGCACCTCTTGCCTATTGAGGAAATGATGTCAGAACCCAGGTATAAAGGAACTATTTCCAGGGGTGGGGAGGAGGGGTGGGAAGGGGTTGGGCCTAAAGTGTGCCCTCACGAAACAATCAGCTAAAAGCTCTGACCTACCACTGCGATGAGTTCCTTCCTGTCAGCAAGATGCCCTACACGACAATTTGACAGAGAAAATACCCTGCTAATCAAACAGAGAAAAATCCAAACATCCAAGTCAGACACAGGTAAACCTCCCCAGCCCCAAAACAGCCTGGTGACTTGTGCTTTGAAAGCAGTCAGCCCCAAAACACGTCAGCTGTGCATAAGGACAGACACAGTAAACAGTATTCAGTCGCTGTGGGTTTAAACTCTCCCTGCACTGAAAATCTTAACAATTGTAACAAAAGTAAAGCAAGGTCCACCTCCCTCTGTTGACTGAAAGACTGCCTTTTCTGATAATTCTAAGTTCCTTATTTCACCCTTCAGTTAGAAGTAGCCTCCACCTGAAGAATATTAACTTTCCTAAGGAATCTGCTTCAAACCAAAGACAATTGTAAATTGTAAGGTTCACCTCCCTCTGTTGTGAGCACAACTCGCTTTCTTGCAAATCCTAAGTCCACTGTTGCAGATTCCAGCCACAGGTAGCTTCACCTGAGATGCAGCGACTGCTCTGGTAGAGTGAGCGTACACTCTGCCTTCCAGCTTAACCTGTGCCATAGAATAGCAGTGGTGAAGGCATGCCACCAGCCATGCTGAAATGCATCTAATAGCGACAGGTTGACCCAGCCTGGTCTCGCTGAAGGAAACAAATAGTTGTTGAGCCTAGCAAATTTCTTTTGTTCTATCTAGATAGAATTGCAGCGCCTTCTTATCCAGAGAATGAAGGGTATGCTCCCCTTCATTCTAGAATTCGCAAAGTAGGTAGGCAGGACTAAAGGTTGGTTTAGATGGAATTCTGAGACAACCTTTGGGAGAAACTTAGGATGAGTCCTAAGAACTACTCTGTCCTTGTGAAATACAGTGTACAGGGGTCTGTGACCAGTGCATGTATTTCAGAAACTCTACAGGTCAGTGATGAACACCAGGAAGGCCGTTTTCCAAGTGAGAATCTGAAGTCACAAGTAGCTAGAGGATCGAAGGTTTATGAGTGAGCATGTCTCAGCACAAAGTTAATGTCCTAGGCTGCGACTGACGCCTGATAGGAGGTCTAGTATGCAGAATACCCTAAGAAAGCTCTTGACTACAGGTAACTGAGCCAGTGACATGGAAAGTACTGGTTCATGATATGCTGAAATGTCACAAAGATGAATCTTGACTGTGGAGTACTGCACCTGTATTTGAGAGGTCTAAAAGGTACTCCAAGACTTTATTCGTGGGCAGGAAAAGGGTTCAAGAGGATTTTGCACACCAGATAGAGAAATGCTTCCATTTGGCTGTGTAGGTTTTTCTAGTGGCTGACTTGTGCTGCAGCCAAAAGAATATCTGAAACCCTACGAGAAACATTGAACCTATTCACCTCTATCTCTTCAGGAGCCAAGCGTGAAGGTGAAGCAACCTCAGATTGGATGGACCATGGACCCTGGGTCAGATGGTTTGTCTGAAGGGGCAGCGTCTTCGGGAGGGTTTCCAATAGAATGCTGAGAAGTGGGAACCATAACTGCCGAGGCCAGAAGGGAGCAATGAGAATCATTCTGCCCCCGAGACTCAAATTTGAGAAGTACCCTCTGAATTAGGGGAAGAGGAGGAAAGGTGTATAGAAAGCGTCTTGTCCATTGCAGCCTGAACGCATCCTGACAGAAAATGCCAGGTCCTGGATTTCTGGAGAAGAAGAGAGGCAGTTTTGCATTGAGTGGGGATGCAAAAAGGTCCAGTTCTGGAGTTCCCCTTTCTTTGAAGAGTGACTGAACAACAGTTAAGTCGTGAGACCACTCGTGAGGATCTGTCTTCGTTCTGCTGTTGGAGTAAGGGATGCTGGATCTGAACTAGCTGACTTTATTCATCTTTTTGACGGAAACTGACCCCTCAGGGTTGGCTCTCCTTTCACCTGAGGACATCTCTCCCAGGTCAGCGGGCACCTCCTCAGGTTCGGTCGGAACCGAATCGGGCTGGTCATCCAGGTCAGCAGACTTCTCTGCCTCCTTTTCCTCTAGCCTTTCCAATCTTTTTTCCAGAGTGGCCACAGGAAAATTTTTGCAGATTTGGCAGTCTGTTTTGAGGTGGTCAAACGCCAGACAATAAATACAGATGAGGTGGGGTCGCCTCCCACACTCTGTACAGTGTTGAAACCCAGTGGGACTTTTTTTCCCTTTGGGTTTCTCAGACATGGCCAGACTAGAAAAATGAAAATTACGTACCTACCATAATTCTGATCTTTCTGTGCATCTTCACCATTCATCACCTTTGGGTATAGTGGCCAGAGGTCATGACCCGTGGGAGTTTTTTTTTTTGAAGGGAGTCGGAGTCGACGACCATTGGCGCCGCCTGAGGCTGGGTCAACGACATTATGTGGCGCTTAAGTGGTTGGTCATAGGTGTCGGACCCTGCCCTCCCGCCAAGTTCTGAGTCACCACAGAGTAAGAAGATTTGGGGGACAAGGGACAGATAAAGGAAAGATACACAAACTAAAAGGAGAAATAAATGACAGAGAACAGAATAAAGCTGGAAGTCTAAGGGGATTGGGAAGGGGCCCCAACCTCTGGAAGTAGAAGAGGGAGGGAGGGGTGAAAGAATTTAGAAGTAAGGATGTGGGGGGGGGAGAGAAACATACCCTGGAACCTTGACCCATCTCCAGATTGTACAGGAACTGTGAAGGAGTAGCCAGAAGGCTAAGCTGCCAGAATTCAAGGCACAGGATTACTAGCAATAACTCCAACATAAGCAGAATCGGCTATTCTTGAGAAAAGACAGGATACAGGACAATATCCCCCCCCCTTTCGAAATCAAGTTTTGGTGTAAGAAAACTAGTTTCTTAAATTAATTTGAGGGTTGAGTCCTTAAGGACAAAAAACAAGGGAAAAGTTGATGGGGAGAGAGGGAGAGAGAACAGAAGAGAAGGCAACCACTAACCCCCACTCCACAGGGTGGAGCAGAGGCACTGAGGAAGAAGTGCCCCTATTCCTGACCACTCTTCCCCTTAGAAGAAAACATCCCCATGTGCCCAAGGTCACCCTGCTCCTGCTCCTGATCAACAGAAAGGGGGAGAAGACGGCACAGAGGGAGGAGGACTCAGAGACTGAGGCCCCAGGGGGAAGGAGGGTGGGATTGTGATAAATGGTGAAGATACATAGAAAGATCAGAATTTCGATAGGTACATAATTTTCCTATCTTATCTGTGTCATTCATCACCTTTGCGTGAGTGCCGAGCCCCCCCAAAGGGGGCCCTGAACCCTAAAGGACTAAGTCCCTTAGCTCTCATTGGGTGGCACACTGACAGAGAGAATACCTCTATGGGTCTGGAGAGGCCCTAGACTGGGAAAAGTGAGACGGGAACCCCCCGGAGGGGGTACGAGGTTGCCCCGACAGACGTCTTCTCACCCTATGGGAGAAGAGATGGGTTCTCTGGTAAGCAGAGGAAATCACCCCACACTGGGCCAAGAGGACAACCGGAGAGACGCAGCCATGCCGGGTCCGGCCTAGTGTGGATCGCTGTCCCTATGACCCTGGAAGCTACCTCGCTGACGCCTGAAGATGCCTTCGCTTGTGCCTTGCTAGCTCCAGGCCACGCGCAGAGAGTGCAATGGCTTGTCTGATTACCTCCGTATCTGGCATCGAGGCTAGAAGTTGACCTAGCCTGGACCACAGGAACCTGTCACAGGTAGCGTAGTGGGCCTGATGTGCAGATATTGAAAGAAGCAAACGTGTCGAGTAGAAAGTCCTCCTACCCCATTAGTCAAAATCCATGGAGTCCGCATATGGGGACCGGTCACGGTGAAGGGTGCAAAGCCCATCGGAAGTGTCCAGTTGCGTCAGTCCTGAGCTAGGATGAGGCAGACTACCTGGAGACTCCGGGGTGGGGCACAATACTTCTGGCGGAGATCCCTAGGGGCTGGGACTCCAGAAAAGGGTCTCTGCCAGAATTGTAACAATGCCTCCCAAAAGGGAGCAGGCCAGAAGAGCACTACAAGAGTGTCTGCACTGAAATCGCCTAAGAAAGCGCACGTCGATTGCTCCAGATTGTGCTGAGTGGGTGGGGTGATATGCAGGTCCTCCAACATCCTCACGAGGAAACGCTGATACTCCGTGAGATCAGCAGCTGGGGAGATGTGAACAGATGGTTCCTCTCTCCTGAAGGAGGATGATGAAGTGGAGGACCTCAAAGATTCAGAGGCTGGCTGCTCAGGGGAGGTTGGAAAACTTGCCTATCCATGGCCCTAACATAAGAGGGAAATGAGCAGCCACAGCTCTGAACTGTTTCCAGGAGAGAGAGGCGCTCAGACCAAGAATGCCTGGGAGAGCAGGAGGAGGTGGCAGAGGAGTGGGGTAGAGCCGACAACAGGAATTGGCTGTCCTCTGCCTGGGCCAGAGAGCACACCTGGAGCCCCAAGGGAAAAGGGAGCTCCGGAAAACTCAACAGCTGACAGCTGGTCAACCATACTGAAACTGCCTAGGCTGTGCCCTGAAGATTCCCCCATGAGGTGACCAGGGCCGTGGAACTCCAAAAGGACAGCCCCCTACCTCCAAAGAACAGGGCTGTCTCGAGGAGACCGAAAAGGAAGGGCAGAGGTCCATACTATAACTCCTTCCGGAACCCGGGTGGGCCCCAGAAAAGGGTCGCTGTGTCCAACCCCTACCCCTCAGAGTCCGAAAGAGCCCTTCTCCTCGAAAAAGCCAACCTAGGCAGCTGGCAACTCTGGTCAGTCCCCGAAGGGACTATGCAGAGGAGCAGCACCTTCCCCTCCTGTGGGTGCTCCGATCGGCCCCAAAGTTGGGTGAACCAGGCACACCACCTGAGGGGGTACCACCACTGAGGGGCCAGAAAACCCTCCAAGGCCAGGCTGTAGAGCAATGGTGGCCTGCACCACTGCCCACTGGTCAGCACCCCTGACCCTGGACCTGGGAGCAACTGTCCGCTCCTCAGAGGGGGGCTGGTTCTGGTTTGTCGAGGACACTACCAAGGTGTCCATGTGAGCAGCCAACTCCAGAGTGTCGGACTGCCTATCTGACTCAGAGTCCGATTCCGCCCGAGGTGGTGGAGACCAGTCCTGTGTCAGACGGTACGTGGGCGGCACTGCCATCCTGACCGAGATGGGCACCAGTCCGAGGGACTGCACCAGAGTCGGTGCTGAAGCCTCCAACCACACCGCAAATGGTGCGCAAAGAAGACAAGCGCCAAGGGCGGCAGCAGTATCAGAGCCGGAGCCTGTCACAGCGCCATCCCAACCCACGGCACCGCAAGCGTGCCAAGACCAGAGAAGGCACCGACAATGGCTATGACAGCCCTTCGCACCGCCAAGGGCGCCAAGATCAGAAACTCCCTTATGGCACTGCGGTGTCTCGCTTCATGCCGCAAGTGGCACCAGAGCTGGACATGGTGCTATGCTCAATCTCGGCACTGCGAATGGCGCTGAGGCGAGAAACAGTCAAGGTCAGCACTGTAGAGCCTTCTACGGTGCCATCAGTACCATCGGCGCCATGAATGGCGCTGACAGCAGAGATGGCACTGAGCAATGGACCAGCGCCGACCATGGTGCCATCAGGGCCCATGAGGCCCAAGATGGCGCCGATCCAGGTTTCCCAGCCCGAGGAGTTGACACTGGGGGGTGACTAACAATGCGGTGCCTCCTGAAGGGGGGCGGACTGGGCCTCCTGCACCACGGAAGGGGCTTCTGCAATGGCGAGGCTACTAGGAGCAGAAACCCCCTTCGCCATGGTCCATATAGAACCAGAAGTGGACCCAGAGGAAATGCCGAGAGACCGTGGCTTGGCCCGATGAGTGCGCCCCATCCCCCGAAAGTCGGCGGAGCTCATCCAACTTTCCACACGCGTTGTTCGATGACACGATGGTCAATGGAGAAGCAGGCATCGCATGAATCCATGTCATGAAGTGGGCCAAGACACGCGAGGCAATGGTCATGCTGGTTGGTGACGGACTACTTACGGCTGCACGGTCACCAACACATAGGGGGCCATCTCGTCTTCAAAGTTTTCTGCCCCTCGACAGAGAGACATGACCTACGGAAAACAATTAAACAAAGACTTGATGTCGCTAACAATAAAGAAAAGGAACATTCTTACCAGCGACATTGAGTGGTGGTGAACAGCAGAACTGGCAGGCTATGAAAACGGCATCAAACTATGTCGACGATTTGGCATCGAGGAAACCGCGTTGAAGCTTTTAGCTAAGGCTTGAGAGAAGACAGCAGGCCTCTTGTGCAGAGCTTCCCATGTGGTGCGTACTTTCAGGCAGGAGACTTAAGAACTGGCAGGAGGACAGGGTCAACGACACCCAAAGGCCAACCCGTGAGCGCCACGCGTCGGGCCTCGGGAGGGTGGGTGCCGATGGTGCGCCGACTCCTCCCATACAAAAAGTTCTATCGGGTCGGACTCGCGTCATTATACCCAAAGGTGATGAATGATGAAGATTGACAAAAATAAGATTTATCCTTTACAGCTTTTTGCCAGGTAATACACCCCTATCAGTTACCAACCATGTCACGGGTTGTGCAAAGAAACCAAAAAAAATTTTTTTTTTTTTAAACCGATAGGAACTGGCACACCACTACTACAATCCCAGAAGATAAATTTAAACACAAAAGGTCGGTTCCCAACCAGACGGACAGAAAAGGAACCTAAGTTTACAATTTCCACAGGAGAAAAACACAAATTACAGTTCACTACCTATCTATACTGTACTGTAGACAGAGGCTCAAACCGAAAATAAATTGGTTGAAAATCGACGTTGCTTTGAAACTTTACTGAAGCAAAGCGAAGGAGCAATCTCCGAAGTGACTTCACAGTTAGGTGGAGTAAAGAATCTGACGGTTACACTCTGAGGCACCACAGACAGAGGTTTGAAATCAGAGCTCGAGCTCAACGTTCTATGCCTTGCATAGAAATTAACTCTTTCTTCTCCGGAGCAGTTCAAGTGCTATGGTTAACTGCATATGTCAGAATATAGCAAGACTTCAATGCTGTTTGAAGGAGGGAACCTGCCTCTTCCAGCGGAAAGGAAGATCTGGCATCAAGGGGCAGAGCTGAGGGATATACCACTAGGGTGGGTGGAGGAGCCAGCTTAAGACTTTCCAGTACATCTTAAAGGGAAAGGGCACTCGCCAGAACACGTGGATAGAACATATCCATCCACGTCCCTAGAAATGAGTTACTCACCTGTAATACATGGATAGAAATTTTCCCACAGAAAAGGCCATCAGTTATTTCCTTGTATGCCTGTGACCAATCTAGTAATTACAGCTATATACCTGCACCAGTTAAAGCTAAATACCTACACTAATAAAAAGTAAACAAATGCACTACATTAAACCTTATGGGATACCACTAATAACACAACTGTAACAGCATTAGGAAGCTAGCCAAACCAATTAACAAGCTGCAAAAGAACTTGGAAAAAAAGACTTGGACAAAACCCTTCCAAACCCGGAAATCTCCCAAACTTCTACATGCATTCACTACACCATTCTCTCCTTGCTGCAAAAGACCTTCAGGTGCCATAATGTGATCACAAATGCAATCTCATAACAATAACCATCCTTTAATGTATTATATTCAACAAACAGTCAGAAGTATACAATCTCGTGGGCTTATCAGGGCAATAAAGCCACTAGCCATTCATGCTTGTGGCCTTATAGCCCTAATTAGCCCCCTCAATAGGTATACATTCTTGCATACCACACTTACCCATTATTTGTCCTATATATAACCGTAATTCTAGGAGTGGTATATGGTGCACATCCACACTTTGGCAGTCGCCCTTTAATTCCATCTGGAACGCCTTCCAGCTAAGCTCCTCCTACCACCCAGGTGGTATCCTCCTCAGTTCCACCCTCGTGCACCAGATCTGGCATGGTGGAAGCAGGGATCCGTGTGCCACTTTCCGGGGGGGGGGGTCAGACAGGTCATTTGGATATGCACCATATACCACTCTAGACCTACGGTTACAGGGGAGTAACCCTAATTTCTAGGGGCATGGACATGGCGCACTACCCACGCTTTGGCAGACTCCTAACAGTTCTCTGGGAGGAGGGGGCAAGGCGCACACCCCTACGTGGAAAAGAGGATTGGAGAACCAAGGTTCTAAAACCAGCATGCAGGCGTGACTCAAAATCAATGTGGTAATGGAAATGAAGGTGTGTGCTGACTTACAGGTAGCAGCTCTGCAGATTTCCTGGATAGGAACATCCTGGAAGCAGCAACCGAGGCATAGGTATGTCTGGTGAAATGAGCCCCAGGCCCTACAGAGGGCTCCTGCCAGCCAGATAATAGCAGAGGTCAATGCAGCAGACAATCCAACTGCCAATCATCTGCTCTGCTGCTAGTCTGTCAGGTGTGGTTTTAGCATATGTAACAAATGAGCTGGGAACCTCACCCCAAACTCCAGCCTGCGCTGCTTGTAATAGCGAGCATTCTCGCCTCAGGTCTAATATGCGGAGCCTATGTTTGGCCTCCGAGGTTGGACTGGTGAAGTACACCATGAGACTGATCTACTGGCTGAGGTGAAACTCCAAAACAACCCTGGGAAGGAACTTCGGGTTGGGGCAGAGGGCAACCTTGTTACTGTGGAACACAAAGTATGGAGTCTCCATCAAGAGCACCTGGAGCTCACGTACCCTTCTGGCAGAGGTGATGGCCACCAAGAAGGCGGTCTTCCATGACAGGTAAGAGATATCACACTTGTATTGGTTCAAAATGGTTTACCCATCAGCACTGCCAAGTTCAGCTACAAGTCCCATGGTGGTAGTTCATGCACTGGCTGGGGTAGGAGATCAAGGCCCTGAAAGAAGCACCCGAATGCCTTTTCCTGCACCACCATCAGCATACCAGTCCATGCCCAGTGCCGAGATATGGCTGCCAGGTGCACCTTGAGGGTCACTGACCTCAGGTCCAGCTGGGAGAGGGACCACAGGTAGTCCAGAATGCCAGCTATGGGCAGGACAGGGGTCTAGCTCCCTGCCCTGGCACCAAATGGAAAAGCATTTCCATTTGAAGGTTTAGCACTGGTGGGTCGACCCCCTCCAGGAGGCTTCCACACCTGAAGAACCTCCTTGGAGAGACACAAAGCCTGGAACTCAGTCTGCTCAGGAACCAGGCTGTCAGGTGCAGGGACTGAAGGTCTGGGTGTAATATCTTCTCCTTGTGACAGGAGAGCAGATTCAGGCATAAAGGCAAGCGCAAGGAAGGCCTGCTGCTGCCGAAGTTTAGGACCAGAACTGGTGTGGTCAGTATTGGGCATCCAGGATCAACTGCAATTTGTCCCTTCACACCTTGACCAGCACTCTGTTGCTCGGGGGAAAGGGAGGGAAGGCATAAAAGAGGCCCAGGTTCCAGAGCCTCATGAAGGCATGCCCCATAAATCACCTGCACTGAGGGGGCGGGCACCAAAGAGCACCAGCTTTGCGTTCTCCCAGGAGGTGAACAGGTCAACCAGGGGAGTGCCCTAGTGGGACAACAGGAAGGTCATCACCTCCTGATGAAGGGGCTACTTTGAGACACCATGCTCACTCTGCTGAGAGCATCCACCAGCTGGCTGGAGGCTCTGGCCACATAAGTTGCCAGAAGATCGTCATCCAAGCTGGGCATGAGGGTCCAGGTGCAGAGGGCTTCTGGACACAGCCAGAGGATTGCTCCACCCTGTCCATTGAGGCAGTACATGGTCGTGGTATTGTCCATCTAGACCTGCACAACTGGACATCGAATCAATGGAGCAAATCATGGTCGTGGAATTATCCATTTGGACCTTCACAACCTGACCCCGAACCAATGGAACAAATTCCATCAAAGCCAGATGCACTACATGGAGCTCCAGCAGGTTGATGTGGTGTCAGAACTCCTTGGGGGTCTAGAGCCCAAGGGCCCTGTGATCCCCCAAGTAGGCTCCCCAACCCACCAGAAATACACTGGCTCTGGGCAGACAAATGGGACTCTTACTATAGGTGTTCCAGGACAAGCTACCACTGGATGGCATCCCACATCAGCTGTGTCACCACAACCGACTGGTCCAGGTGACCGAGGCGCTAAGACCACCACAGAGCCACCTCCAACTGCAGAGGGCACATTCGCCGTGGGTCCACCAGACCACACTGGTGCAGGAGGCCATGACCCCACAGCCACAGGAAATCTCAGTCACGGCGTGAGTGCCAACCCGAAATGATCGAGCAAGAGAGGTAAGGTCCGTTGCCCGGTCCACAGGGAGTCGGGCCTCGGCCCAGAGGGAGTCGAGCTCTGTATCAATAAAGTGGATAATATGCGAGGGGTTGAGTTCCAACTTGACCGGGATGATGAGCAGACCCAAGGCCGAGCAAACCTGGAGGGACAGATCCCTGGATGGTTCCACTGCCTCAGAGGTTGTACTGGCAATGAGCCAGTCATCCAGGTATGGATAGACCTGGACCCTGTGGCACCTCAGGAATGCTGCCACCACTACAATGCACTTGATGAAGACCCTGGGGACCGAGGAGAGGCCGAAAGGCATGACCTGGAACTCATACAGAACCCTCTGCACGGAACTGAAGGTACTGCCAGTGGGATGGATGTACCAGGATGTGAAAAAGGCATCCTGGCAGTCCGGAGAGCAGAACCGCATGCCCTGCTCCGGAGATGGAATTATCTCACTCAGTGACCATCCAGAACTTGCACCACCTCAAGAACTGGTTCAGATTGTGCAGATCCAGTGTTTGGCGCCAAACTCCTGTCCATTTGTGGACCAGGAAGTACCTGGATGCAAAGCCCTGGCCAGCCATGGCGTCCAGGACACAGGCCACAGCACTTATCTCAAAGAGCTGGGCAATATCCTCCCCGAGGGCGGACAGCAAGTCCAGGGAAGCCATGGACTCCCGTGGGGCATGGGCCTGGAAGGGAGAGAGATCCTCGAAGCAGAGGCAATCCTCGACCCACAATATCCAACACCCATTTGTCTGTAGTGATAGCAGACCAGGCCTGCCAGAAATGGCAAAGCAGACACCCCCCATGGGAAACAGGCAGGGATGTGACGGCCAGGAGGCAGATGCACCCGATCAGTCAGTGGGCAGCCTTGGAGGAAAAGGAGGACCCAGCCCCGGCTGCCATGAGTGCGCTGTTGCTTGGACTTTCAGGTTTCTTGGGGCCCTGGTTGGCCAACTTACTTTTAGGCCACCAAACCTGGGATTGCCCCAACTGGGGCTGTTGTGGCTTAGGCTACTGTGGCTGAAGGACGGAAATGAAAAGGGCTTCTTTTTTGGCTTCTGACCCTTTGGGTCCTTTTGTGAGTCCATGGTGACTGGATGTCTCATTCTTGTGAGGTGTCCCTCCATCCTCAGCCCAAAGAGGTCAGTGCCTAAGAAGGGGACATCCGCTTATGCTGGGTACCTTCCGTAGAGTTGAGATCCTAAGCCAGGCTCAGAGGCATAGCCACCACTGCTGCCACAGACTAGGTGCAATAACTGCCTGTGTCCAAGGCTGTTTAGAGCTTGTACTTGGTAAGAGCCTGGAACTGGTCTCGGACCACCTGACTGCTAACTGCAAGTCCAATAAAGGTGCGCAGCAATGTGGCCCAGGAAGAGCATGGCCGGGTTGGCTATCATAACGGTGGAGCTGCACTGCCTGAGACCCAGGGAGGATGCAACGAAACTTTTTGTTAGTGGTCCAGCTTCTTGGATTCCTTATTAAGGGCATGTTGACATCCCTGACACTGCCTGTCAGAGTGAATCCATCACTATCCCTCGGCTAAGGGGTGATCTGAGAAACCAGGGAGAGACCCAGTCAGGACCGCATACTTGCAGACCATACAGGCAGAAGGTGCAGGACAAGAAGCTGATGCTGCCACAACTCCAGGGCAGGACCCAGACAGCTTCCGCCACCAGAAAGGCCACCCTGGGAAATCGTCCTGGTCAAGGATCTCCATCAGAGGGTACTTGGCCTGCTTCTGGACCAGCTCCACAGGAATTTCCATGGACTCTGAGATAAGATGGAGCAAGGCCCCAAAAGAGATGGGACTGTGGTCAGAAGCAAGCTGCTCGAGGACTGCCATTGAAGTCTGGGGTCCTAGAAAAATGCATGGAGGCGCCGTCAGTGTCAGAGCGACTCCTTGAACACCGCTCTCGGTCCAGTTCCCATGGACCACTCTGGATTCATTGGAATGGGTATGCTGAACAGAAAGACAGCCAGGAAGGCTGGTAGCTGTGTGAGCAACCTTGGACAGGGCTCCATGCAAGGGCTGCTTGGGCAAAGGCACCACCAGGATCGGCGGAGAGGCCGGGATAGACTCGATTGCACAGGGCTGAACCGGAATAGGCCTCACTGGAAGAGACCACGAGAATGCCGGGGCGTGAGGAGAGATTGACCTTGACTGAGGTCCCACTGATGCCACATGAGCTCCTCAGAGCACCACTGCAACTTACAGCAGAGCTTCTTATTGTCCGAAGATGAGAAGAAAAGATATGTGTTGATAGCATGTCGAGTCAGGGAACACCAAGGGACCGAGACCGGTCCTCAACCAGGACCTTGACACGGTGAGGAGTGTGCTGCTGTTGAGGAGACGTGGGAGAAGGGGCCATGTATTCCACACAGACCGGGTCCTGCTGCAGGATGCCTGAAGGGTGAATCTCCTGGGAGGAGACCGCCTGGCTAGCCAACTTTTCCTGTCTCTCCTAGGAGATGGCTGAAAGGACCAGAGTCTCAGAGCGAGACGTCCCCCAATATATCAGACAAGAGGTCAACCTGGTGAAGAATCTTGGCTGGCTGGTTGGCCTGCGTCTTGGCCAACAAGCCTGATGGGGTCCCCATCAAGCTAGTGACCTGCCTTCAGCCCTGGGGGATTGTCCGAAGCCGAAAGCTTGACAGCCATCAAGCATTCAAAGCAGACAACAGTGGGAAGAGTGTGCTCGTTTCCATGACCTGCGATGGTTCTTTAATTTAGTCAATCTGTTCCCTTGGGAAGGGACCCCCCCCCCCCAAAAGGGTCTGTAGGGACTGATGCATATCCTGGAATTATCTAGAAAAGGAAGTACCAGCACCCACTGGGAGCAGCGCTGAAGCCGAAGAAGAGACTGCAATGGCCTGGGCGGCCATCTCTTTGAGAGCTCTCAGCTGAGAGGCTGAACCCACCACTGAAATGACCTTGAAGGCGTCTTTGGACCAGACCGGTGGGTCCTGTTCGCCTGCATGGCCAAGGAGGAGGCAGGCGTACTGGTACTCAAGAGAGGAGGGGAGCAGGGTCTTAAAAAGGCTGCAAGCCTGTAGATTGTCCTCTGCCCCTAAGCAATACATGCATGAGGCGTGTGGGTCGGTAACGCAATGCACCACTTAAACCCTGGGCCAGTTCAGGGTTTGTTGCACTCCTTTTGGTGTGGTTCATGATAAACACAGCTGTAGAGTCAAGCCATACAAAAGCAAGGGTACTGGACTTTAGCAAAAAGGGAGCGTACTTAAGGAACGCACTAGCAAATGGTCAGGAAACAAGGGCGGAGAAACAATGGGGATAAATCAAAACTGCCATCAGAAACAAAACAAATAAAAACACTATGGTTCTCAAAAGAGGTGGTGGGGAAGGATAGGGAGAAAGATAGCACTCGGGAAGTATAAGGAATCGCAAAAGAAGCAGGACAGGAACTGTATCAGATGAAGCAAAGGAAGCAGGAAGGCAATCAGAACAGCAAAGGCCCAAACTGAGGAAAACAGTAAACTGTTAAGAAGGGGATAAAACCTTTATAGGTACATTAGGGAGCGAAGAAAGATCAAGGAGGGATAGTGAGGCTAAATAAAGGGAGGGCAGGGTGGGCAGAAGGTGACAGTGAAAAGGTAGAGATACTGAACGAATACTTTTGCTCAGTATTCACAAAAGAAGAGGAGGGGAAGTACCTAAACCAAACAACAGAAGCACTTTGGATAGGGGGTCAATACCAGTCCATTCACAGAAGAAAGGGTCCTGAAAGAACTCCTAAAACTGATGGTGGACAAAGCAATGGGGCCTGATGGGATTCACCCAAAAATTCTAAAATAACTAAGGGGAGAACTAGTGACGCCACTGACTACCCTTTTTAACAAATCATGGGAGTATGGTGTGGTACCTGAGGACTGGAAGAGGCAGATGTGATTCCCTTCACAAAAGTGGGAGCAAGGCGGAGGCAGGAAATGGAAATTACTTACGTACTGTAATTCTTGATCTTCTTGGACGAAGTCTCCACCACTCATTCATACTAAAGGGAGTTCGCTGGAGGCACTAAGACCCAGTGGGAGCAAACATTTTCAAGAGAGCCAGCCCCTGAGATGGAGCCGTGAGAAAGCGGCACCACGAGCCCTGGCTCATACGGTAATGACTATCTCACAGTCGACCCTCCAACCGCCTCAGTACCTTTTTTTCCCCAAGGAGGTGCAGCGTAATTAACTAGAAGGACTAGCGTAAAAATTGGACATAAGATAGTCTGAATGACCCGTGTAAGAAGGGTCAACAAAGTCTTCACAGCCCAGCCATTGAGGGAATGAAGACCATAAACAGAGAAGTGAGCTCGGAGGATGGTGGGTGGACGTGTGAATGGTGGTGGAGACTTAGATCCACGGACGATTAAGAATTACTGTAGGTATGTAATTTCCATATCTTCCTGGACATAAAGTCTCACCGCTAATTCACACTAATGGGAGAGAAACAGCTAAATAATCCCCCCAAGACGTATGCGGCATGAGATAAAACAGCTCACGTGCTTAGGACAGAAGTCCATTAAGAATGGTCCTGTCAAACTACAGATGTCTGGCATGGACATCCAAGGCGCAGTGTTTGTACGCACAGAGCTCCAGGTAGCCACATTGCAAATATCTGCAATGGGCATGTTACAGATTTCCACCAGAGATGCCTTGACTGCTCTGGTAGAATGAGCATATACTCTGCCCTCCAGCTTAACCTGTGCCATAGAATAGCAGTGGCAAAGGCATGCCACCAACCATACTGAAATACATCTGATAGCGACAGGTTGACCCAGCCGGGTCTCACTGAAAGAAAAACAGTTGTTGAGCCTTGTGAATTTCTTTTGTTCTATCTAGATAGAACCGCAGCGCTCTCAACATCCAGTGAATGAAGTGTACACTCCCCTTCATTCTGGTAGTTCGCAAAGTAGGTAGGAAGGACTAAAAGTTGGTTTACATGAAATTCTGAGACAACCTTAGGGAGAAACTTAGGATGAGTCCTAAGAACTAACATAGAAACATAGAAGTTGATGGCAGATAGGGAACGCAAGGCCCATTCAGTCTGCCCATTTCTTTTTCTACCTTATAAATGTGCCATCATCCTTTGCTGTCAGTGGCCTATCTATTCATACTCATCTGTATTGCTCCCTTATGCCTATTCCATGCCTGTTTGAAGCCCTGCACTGTATTCATAGCTACCACTTCCTGAGGTAGGCCGTTCCATGCATCCACCACCCTTTCTGTGAAAAAGAACTTCCTCACATTACCCCTTAATCGGCCTCCTCTAATCTCATGCTGTGTCCTGTTGTCCTGCTATTTTTCTTATATTGAAACGTTAGACTCTTTCACCTTGTTAATGCCCTTAAGGTGTTTGAATGTTTCGATCATATCACCTCTCTCCTTTGCTCTAGGGTATACATACTGAGCTCTGTTAATCTGTTCTCATATGTCTTCTGATGCAGTCCCTGCACCATTTTGGTTGCCCTTATCTGGACTGCCTCAATTTGGTTAATGTCCTTGTGAAGGTGTGGCCTCCAGTACTGCATGCAGTACGCCAGATGGGGCCTAACCAGTGTCTTGTAAAGAGGGATTATTACCTCCCTTTTACGACTTGTGATACCCCTACTAATACACCCTATCATCACCCTAGCCTTACCTACAGCTTTAGAGGTCTGCCTGGATGATTTCAGGTCATCAGTGATGATGATGATGCCCAAGTCTCTTCCTTCCTTTGTGACTACCAGCAACTCCCCCCCAAGCCTATAGGTGGCTTCAGGGTTTCTCTTCCATATGTGCATGATCTTGCACCTCTTTGCATTAAATCCCAGTTGCCACTCTTCCTAATTTACAACTACTTTGTCCTTGTGAAATACAGTGTACGGGGGGGGGTGTCTGTGACCAGTGCAGGTATTTCAGAAACTGTGTGGGCCGAAGTAATGGTCACCAGGAAGGCCATTTTCCAAGTGAGGAACTTCAAGTCAAAAGTACATAGAGGCTGGAAAGGTTTACGAGTGAGCATGTCTAGCACAAGGTTAATGTCCCAGGCTGCAACTGGATGTCTGATAGGAGGTCTAGTATGCAGAATACCCCTAAGAAAACTCTTAACTACAGGCAACTGAGCCAATGACATGGAAAGTACCAGCTCGTGATATGTCGAAATAGCACCAAGATTAACTCTGACTGTGGAGTATTGCAGACCTGCATTTGAGAGGTCTAAAAGATACGATAAGACTTTATTCGGTGGGCAGGAAAGAGAGTTCCAAGAGGATTTTGCACACCAGATAGAGAAACGCTTCCATTTAGCTGTGTAGGTTTTTCTAGTGGCTGGCTTACGTGCAGCCAAAAGAATATCTGAAACTCTACAAGAAACGTTGAACCTATTCACCTCTATCCCTTCAGGAGCAGAGCGTGAAGGTGAAGTGACCTCTGGTTGGGATGGACCACGGGACCCTGGGTCAGAAGGTTCGTCTGAAGGGGAAGCATCTTTTTTTGGGGTTTCCGATAGACTTGAGTAGTGGAAACCATATCTGCCAAGGCCAGAAGGGGGCAATGACAATCATTCTACCCCAATGAGACTCCAATTTGAGAAGTACCCTCTGAATTAGGGGAAGAGGAGGAAAGGCGTATAGAAAGAGTCTTGTCCATTGCAGCCTGAATGCATCCTGACAGAAAACGCCAGGTCCTGGATTTCTGGCACAGAAGAGAGGCAGTTTTGTGTTGAGTGGGGATGCAAAAAGGTCCAGGTCTGGACTTATCCATTCTTGGAAGAGTGACTGAACGAGAGTTAGGTCGAGAGACCACTCGTGAGGATCAGTCTCCGTTTTGCTGAGACGGTCTGCCAGTTCGTTTTGTACTCCTGGCAGGTCAACTGCCTGAATCAGAGCCTTGTGTTTCAGGCACCACTCCCACACTCTCATTGCTTCCCTGCATGATGGGTAAGAGTGTGCACCGCCCTGTTTGTTGATGTAGTACATCACTGCTTTGTTGTCTGTTTGAAGGAGAATGTTCTTGTGATAGAGTATGTCCTTCAAGGTTCGGACTGCATAGAGGATGGCTCATTTCCAGGACATTTATGTGAAGTTGGGACTCGTCCTAAGTCCACATACCCTGGGCATGGAGATCCTGGACGGGCTCCCAGCCCATCAGGGATGCATCCGTGCTAATGGCATCTGATGATCCATAGGGCAAGGATATCCTTCCAGAAGATTGTACTCCTGCGACCACCAGACGAGTGGACCTCTTCAGAGGTTCCGTCCACCTTGATGAGAAAGGACTGAGGTAAGTGGTTGGGGACCACTGAGTACTGAACATCCACTGAGAGGTTCTCATGTGGAGATGAGCTGGGGTACAGTGAATACCGAGGATGCCATGAGGCCCAGCATCCGTTGCATCGAGATAGCTCGAACCGAGCTGTGTTCTCTGATGTATTGGGCCATCTGTAAGATATCGCTCCTTCTGTCCTCTGGAAGAAAAGTCTGCACACAGGAGGTGTCCAGAAGAGTTCCTATGAAGAGGAGCTTCTGGGAGGGCTGCAACTACGACTTCTTGAGATTCAGCAGGACTCCCATGGATGTGAGGAAGTTCAGGCCATGGCCTCCAGAGTCTCTTGCCTGGAGGGATTTGCTAGTAGCCAGTCGTCCAGATATGGAAACACTTGTATTCCAATTTTCTTGAGGTGCGCTCGTGAGAATTGCACAACACTTTGTAAGAACTCGAGAGGTTGAGGACAGTCCAAAGTGCAGGACTCTGAACTGATAGTGTTGAGCCAATGCCACGAACCTTAGGTATTTGTGGTGCTTTGGGTGTATGAGAATGTGTTGGTAGGCATCCTGCATGTCAGGGAGGCTAGCCAATTGTGTCAATGAAGCAAAGGTAGCAGGGTACCTAATAATATCGTCTTGAACTTCTCCTTGTGAAGGAAGTTGTTTAACTTTCTGCATCCATCGCGGAAGAAATTCTCCCAATAGCGATGAAAGTTTCGGTGATATCGAATGCTAGAGATGACCTCTCTTTGTAATTGTTTTACTAACGAGATTCCAGTTGAAATAGAGTTGTAAAAGCCAATGATGTGAGGTTGAGGTTAGGAGCCCTGTAATCCTGCTGCCACTAGGTTGCCTGCATCATGTGACCTCCCATGTTTAACTTTCTGCGATCCAGAATGAGGTGCATGCCGCCGGTTTTCTTTGGAACCAGAAAGTAATGGGAGTAGAAACCAGAGTTTCGTTGATCCAGCGGAACTATTTCTACTGCCCTGTTGTTTAGAAGGCCTTGCACCTCAGAAGCAAGAAGGTCTGACTGTACTGCCATTTGGGAGGATGATCCGAGGGGTGTCCAAGATTAAAAGAATCTCTTGCTGGATTATCTGTAGGACCCATTTGTCTGATGTTATAGATTTCCACTGATTGTAGAACTGAGTCAGACATCCTCCCACCACGGAGGAGGAGTCCCTCGGACAGCTGAGGTGGAACCTGGGCCAGAAACTCAGAAGGTGGCACTGGGCCTCAGGCCCTTGTGCCTTCTGCTGCACTTTCTTTTGTGGCTGAGGTTGTGGTTTTGTTAAAACCTCTTCTGCCCTGAAAGGACTGATGGTTGTGAAACTGATGCTTGTTTGCACTCCGGGAAAGGGCGGGTGCAGGTCTACAGTTTAATGGCAGACCTATTCTTCTGCGTGGCCTCCAGAGCTTGCTCCCACTGAGGCCCGAACAGATATATACCGTCAAAGGTAAAGCCATGACCTGCTGCTGGGCGCCATTCGTGAAGCCTAAAGTACGATAGCCAAGAGTGGTGGCGGGTGCAGATGCCAGCTGCCACCATCCAGGAGGCGGTATTGTAGGTGTCCATTGCAGCTTTAACCTGTTGGTTATTGGATTCGATGCCCCTAGTTATGGTCTGGAGTAGCTCTGTGCTAACTTCTGATTCGGGCAGAGCTTCTACCATTTCTTTGAGGGAATGCCAAAGTTCATACTCATATTGAGAAAAATAGCCCTGGTAACTGGCAATGCGCATACTTAGGGTTGAGGCAGCAAAGACTCTCTTACCTAAGTGTCTATCTTGCGAGATTCTTTGTTCATTGGTTGGGCTGTAGATCCTTTAGCAAGGACAGCCTTATCGTTCTCTGCCAATACCACAATGGCATCAGCAAAGGCTTGTGAGGCCAAAATGAGGCGATCCTCAGGAGGGGCATACTTCCTATCTATGGACATGGCCATGGAAGAAATGAGAGCCAGATTCTTCCACATCATCTGAGAGAGGGTCTCGAAAGAGGGCTGTACCAGAGGGGTTAAATCAAGGGATCTCCAGGACACAGATATTTGAATCGTAAAAGCCTCCCAGGATCGATTTTGTATTCTGGAGAGAAATAGTAGAATTTAAATTTTGAGCAGAGACTTAAAGGAAAGGTCTTCAACCACAGGCTCGTGGGAGGATTGATCCCTGCCCGAGGTCAGTGTCATCAACATCATCAACCAGGCGAAGATCTGGGTCAGGCTCAAAATCATCTCCTGACAGTCCAGAGGGGGACTGCATAGACAGGAAAGGAGTGAAAATGAGGAGGAAGAACACAAGAAGAAAGAATTGGAATCGGGAAGCCCTGAAGACCATCTGGCGCTGCACCAGTCCCCTGTGCTATAGAGGAAAACTGTGCCGAGAACAAGGAGGAAGGCACTAGCTGAAGCGGCACCGCACATGGTGCTGACAGCCCATGGCGCCATCGACAGAGCCCCCGGCACCCCACACGGCGCCGCAGACGGCGCAGTGTGTGTCTCAGGGCTCTGAAAACTGTGACTTGAGGTAAAAGAAGGAAAAATGGCAGGAGATAGAGGCATCGGTGTGGACCCCTGCACTGTAGCCATGTGAGGGGGATAAACACCTGAGCGCGGAGTCGACGGCACCGAAGAAGGTGCTGTATGACTAGGAAGGCCCAACTGCCCTACCCGTCCGTCTGAAACCAAATGGCCCGAAGGCCCTGGCATTGGACTGACTGGCCCGGGCAACTGGACCAACCTCCGAGTCCACTGCTCCATAACAGCAGCCCACTGGTGAAACTGCTCATCAGAAGCTCCTCCAATAGGTGGGAAGGGGCTCCGGTGTCGAGGAGGTCGGCTATCAGAGACAGAAACCGACGACTCCGACAGAGGTGAAGATCAGCGGCTGGCCCTAATAACCGACCGCTCTGGCGCAGACATACCAGATGGTGACCTAGAGTGATGCCGTTTCTTCTTCAACCTGTGGGTCAAGAAGAAATCGAGGCCGAATGGTACAGAGAATGGGACTGCTTCCTTTGTGCTTCCGGGGACCGCCCATCCCTGAGCATTAGACCATATGTTGTCAGAATCCCTCTGGGAGGGCGGTGAACCGGACCCGCCCATCTGACTGAGCAGCTTTCATACAAAGTCTCCTACCGCCACCTGACCCGCTAAGGTCGACTCCGCAGTGGAGGGCTGAAGACTCTGTTGTACAATTAAAAAATATAATTGGTACTGATTCGAAATAATTCTACAAAACAATAAACTGAACTATTGCTGCTAGTGAAGTTTAACTCCTGGCGGGCAAGCAACATCGTCACTGAAGCGCACTCGAAGGCTGGAAAAAAGGAACCAAGGCGGCTGGAGGGTTGACACAGAGATAGTCATTACCGCACAAGCCGGGGCTCGCGGCTCCATCTCAGGCGCCAGCCCTCTTGAAAAAGTTTGCTCCTGCTGGGTCCTAGAGCCTCCGGCGAACTCCCATTAGTGTGAATGAGTGGTGGAGACTTTATGTCCAAGAAGATACTACAGATCTGTTAGTTTGACCTCAGTGGTAGGGACAATGATGGAATCACTTCTTTCTTTCAGAATTGTTAAGTACCTAGGCCAGCAGGGCACAGGACCCAAGGCAGCATGGATTCACAGCAGGAATGTCATGTCAGACGACCCAATAGATTTCTTTGACCGGTGACCAAAGTAGTAGACCTGGGAGGGGCTGTGGATATGGCCTACCTAGACCTTAGCATGGCATTTGACAGTCTCCCACAAAAGATTAATAAACAAGTTAGTCAGCCTGGGAGTGGGTCCCAGGGTGGGCAGCCTGGGTAAAAAATTGTCTGGATCACAGGACACAGAGGGCAATAGTAAATGGAGTCCACTCTGAATAAAGGGGGGTTACTAGTGGGGTACCGCAGGGTTCAGTACTGGGACCGGTCCTCTTTAATGTCTTTATAGGTGACATTGCGGAGGGGCTGGAAGGAAAAGCATGCCTCTTTGCAGACAACACAAAGATCTGCAACAGGGCTGATACACAAGGGGTGTGGAAAGGATGAGAAGGGACCTGGCAAGGTTGGAGGAATGGTCAAAAGTATGGCAGCTTAGATTCAATGCAAAGTAGTGCAACATAATGCACCTGGGAAACAAAAACACAAGGGAAGAGTACACAACGGGGAAGGGGAGGGAGAACTAAAACTACAAAAATGGAAAGAGTCCTGGGTGTAGTCATAACAGATGACCTAAAGGTAGCCAAGCAATGTGAGAAGGCAGTAAGGAGGGCTGGGGGGATACTGATATGCATAGGGAGAGGTATCACCAGTAGAAAAATGAAAATTACGTACCTACCGTAATTATGATCTTTCTGTGTATCTTCACCATTCATCACAGATGGGTATCTGGCCGGAGGTCAGGACCCCTCGGGAGCTTTTTTTTTCTTTTAAAAGGTAGGCCGAGCAGATACACCATCAGTGCCGCCCTCGAGGCCGACGCACTGCGTGGAGCTCGCGGGTTGGCCGTTAGACTGTGTCGACTCCGCCTGCCTGCCAGTTCTGAGTCGCCGGAGAGGTAAGAGGAAGGGAGTGGAAGATGGGACAAGATAGTCCAAGGGACAGAAAAAGGAAAAGATGTATGAACTAAAAGGATAAATAACGACTGAAAGGACAGAAAAGAAAGAGGTTAGAAACTAAAGGGCATTGGGAGGGGCCCCAATCTCTGGAAGCGGAAGAAGAGGGGGTAAAGAATTTAGGAGAGAGGGGAGAAGGATAAGATATCCTGGACCCTTATCCGTCTCCAGATTGTATAGGAACTGCAAGGAGCAGCAAAGTTTTCTGCCAGAATTCAAGACACGGAGTAACTGGCAAACACTCCAGATAAGCAGAGTCGGCTATTCTGGAGGAAGGACAGGATACAAGGATTCAGCACCCTCTCAAGAAAAGATTTTTGGTGAAAAAATAAAAGTTTTTTTTTTTTTTTTTTTTAGGAGAAATAGGTTGGATGGAAACAGGGAGGAGGAGAGAAGGAGGGCAACTACCAACTCCCACCCCACAGGGGTGGAGACAAGGTACTGGAGAAGGAGTGCCGCTCGAGATATCCACTCTTCCTGGAAAAATACTCCCCTGTGTGTCCCTATTCTACCCCACTCCTAAGGAGGAGAGGGGGAGTCACAGAGAGGGAGAGGGACCCAGAGACTGAGGCCCCAGGGAGATGGAGGGTGGTTGTGATGAATGGTGAAGATACACAGAAAGATCATAATCACGGTGAGTGCACGTAATCTTCGTATCTTATGTGTCAATCTTCACCATTCATCACAGATGGTGATGCACCGACTCCCCAAGGGGGTTTTCTTTACACCCTAACGGACAAAGTCCCTTAGCCCTCAGTGGGTGACACACTGCGGGAACCTTCAGGGCCTGGAGAGGCCGAGAGGGGGAGAGAGGCGGAGTCCCCTGGAGGGAAGGAAGTTGCCCGACAAAGCGCCATCTCACTCTGCGGAGAAAAGGTAGGTTCCCTGGTGGGCGGAGTTAATCCCCCTACGCCGGGCCAAGGGTGACAACCGGGAAAGACGTAGCCATGCCGTCCGCCTAGTGCAGATCGCTGTCCCTATGACCCTGGTAGCTACCTCGTTGGCATCATAAGATGCCCTCGCTTGGTGCCTTGCTAGCTCCAGGCCTTGTGCAGAGAGTGCAATGGCTTGTCTGGTTTGCTCCGTGTCAGGCAATGAGGCTAGGAGCTGACCTAGCCTGGACCACAAGAACCTGTCGTAGGCTGCGTAGTGGGCCTGATGTGCAGAGATAGAGAGAAGTAACTGTGCCGAGTAGAAATTCCTCCTACCCCAGAAATCAAAATCCAAGGAGTCTTGATCTGGGGGCCGGTCACGGTGAAGGGCGTGAAGCCCATCAGGAGTATTCAACTGCGTCAATCCAGACTGTGGATGAGGCATGGAACGTGGAGACTCCGGGGGTGCGCAATACCTCTGGCTGAGATCCCTTGGGGCAAGAACTCTGGAGAAGGGCCTCTGCCAGGAACGCAACGATGCCTCCCGAAAGGGAGCCGGCCAGGACGGCACCACAAGGGTGGCCTCGCCAAAATTGCCTAGAAAGGCGTGCGCAGAGTGTTCAGGATTGCTAATAGTGGACAGAAAAAGGTGCAAATCCTCCAACATCCTCACGAGGAATCGCTGATACTCAGAGAGATCAGAAGCCAGAGAGATGTGGACAGAGGGTTCCTCTCCCCCTGAAGAGGGGGATGAGGAGCTGGAGGTCACCGTCTGTTCAATGGGTGGCTGCACGGGAGGAGGTTGAAAAACCTGGCTATCCATTTCCCTAACGTAAGTAGGGAACCGAACAGCCACCACTCTGAACTGCTCCCAGGTGAGAGGGCCGCTAGGACTGAGGATACCTGGGAGTGCAGGAGAGTGTGGCAGAGGGATGGGGACAGAGCCGAGAAGAGATGTCAGCTGACCTCCGCCTGGGCTAAGGAGCAGACCGTGGGCACCTGTGGAAGAAGGTGCCCCGGAAGACCCCACAGCCGACAGCTGAACAACCACATCGGTACTGCCTTGGCTGCGCCCAGAAGAATCCCCCCTATGAGGCGACCGGGGCCGTATAGGTCCAGACGGACGGTCCCCTGCCTCAAAAGAACACGATTCTCTCAAAGAGACCGAGGAAGAAGAGCGGAGATCCGCACTACGGCTTCTCCCAGGACCTGGGTGGACCCCAGAAAAAGGCTGGCGTGCCGACCCCACACCCCTCGGAGTCTGAAAGAGCCCTCCTCCTCGAGAGGGCAAGCCTAGGTAGCTGGCATCTCTGGGCAGCCCCCGAAGGGGTTATCCAGGGTGCAGTACCCTCCCCCCCTGCAGGTGCCCTGATCGGCCCCAAAGTTGGGCGATCAAGGCACACCACAGGAGGGGGTACCACAACTGAGGGGTCAGTGAAACCGCCAAGACCAGGCTGCAGAGCTATGGTGGCCCACACCACTGCCTGCTGGTCAGCACCCCTGACCCTAGTCTCGGTAGCCACCGACCTCACCTCAGAAGGGGGCTGACTCCGACTGGTTGAACAGACCACTGTGCTGCCCATCTCAACAGCCAAACCCGAGGGGTCAGACTGCACGTCCGACCCAGAGCTCGACTCCGTCTCCCAGGAGGTAGAGTCCGAGGCCCTGTGCCAAACTGTGGGAGGCGGAAGAACCATCTTACCACCAGGCCCAGAGACCACAGCTGTGCCCGAGAGTGGTGCCAGCGCCTCCCGCAACCGCGAGCGGAATCAGAGGGGCGCGGCCCCAGCTTCGAGCCAGAGATAGGACCAGTCACGGCACCATCCGGTCCCCACGGCACTGCGGCGGCGCCGAGGACGGAGATGGCACCGGGACAGTCCCGGCAGCACCTCAGCGCCGCCACTGGCACCACCCGCTCCCAGGCACCACGTACAGTGCCGAGGGCTGGGCGGCGCGCAGATGAGCTGGCGGACCACGGCGAGCACGGCCCTGTCCGGCTCCGGCGCCAGCGGCGGCACCGAGGGCTGGGCGGCGCTGCGGTGGCGCCTACTGAGACAAGGCCCCATGGGCGCCGAGCTCGAGCAAGGCGCTGTGCTCAACCTCGCACCGAGGAGAGACGCGGGAAGGACCGTCAGGATCTCACGGCACCGCTTAATAGTGCCGGGCGCCACAACGGCTTAGGACAGAGGTCACGGTGCCGGTGACAAATTGGTGCCGACGACGGCCCCGCCAGGGCCCACAGCACCGCGAATGGTGCCAAGGACTCTGCCGGGCGCCGCCGACAGCATCGGCTAGGCTACAAGTAGCTGAGGCTCTCCTCCATGGTCTATATAGAACCGGGAGACCCAGAGAAAGGCCGAGAGCGTGGCTTGCCTGACGAGCGCGCATTCGACTTCAAAGTCGGGCGGAGCTCGCCCTACTTTCCATTCGCGTTGTTCGAGGACCCAGCGGTCCATGGAGAAGCAGGTGTCGCATAAAGTCATGTCGTGAAGTGGGCCAAGACTCGAGAGACACCAGTCGTGCTGGTCGTCGACGGAAAAATTTCGGCCGCATGGGGGGCCGACCCGTCTTGGAAGATTTCCTGCCCTCTGACCGAGACATGACCTACGGGGAAAAAAACACCAAAAACAGACTCGACGTCGGGAAATATAAAGATAAGGAAAGATCTTACCAGGCAACGTCGAGTAGTGGCAAAACAGAACTGGCAGGAGGACCGACGGACTTTGGCACGAAGGATAGATTTGAAAACTAGCAGGCCTAGGATTTTCTTCAGAGCGTCCCATGAGGCGACCTCACGGTGGAGACGGAAGAACTGGCAGGCAGGTGGAGTCAATATAGCTAACGCCAACCCGCGAGCGCCATGCAATGCGGCGCCTCGAGGGCAGCGCCGATGGTGTGTTGGCCCGCCTACCTTTAAAAAAAAAAAAAAACCTCCTGCTGGGTCCTGTCCTCCGCCAGATACCCATCTGTGATGAATGGTGAAGACTGACACAGATAAGATCAGGAAGTTATCCCTCTGTGCAGACAGTTGGCAGACCTCATCAGGAGTATTATGTGAAGTTCTGGAGATGCCATCTCCGCAAGGACGAACAGGATGAAAGCAGTCCAGAGGAGGGCAACTAAAATGATGCAGGGTCTGCACCAAAAGCCATACAAAGAAAGACTAAAGGAGCTTAATATGCATACCCTCAGGAAAAGGAGGGACATGATAGAAACTTTCAAGTACCTCAAGAGAATCAACAAATTCCAAGAGGGTAGCATATTTCAGAAAAAGATGTGCAAAAACAAGGGGAACAATTTGAAGAAGATGGGGAGAGAAGGCTCAGGAGCAATGTGAGGAAGTACGTTTTCACAGAAAGGGTGGTTGACGCATGGAACGGCCTTCCTGAGTAGGTAGTGGGGTCAAAAACAGTGGGGGAAATCAAGAATGCATGGGACAGACATACGGCAGTTCTAGGTGAGGAGATCCTGATTGCCTTATCGTTTGCTGGAGATTCTGGACCTGATCGGAGCCTAGTGGATTTTGGACTGGGGGTGAGGTCTTTCCAGGCCAGGGTGTGGTGCTGGTAGAGTTTACGGGTCGGTGGCCGGTAGCATGGCTGGGACTGTGAGTCTGTTGCTGGAGGGTGACTGACAACACAGTCAAGTCTGGAATACTGTGCCAGGACTAGGAGGACCCCCTCAAGAAAGAAGAGGAAGAACTTGTTTTAGGAGTGTCTATAGAGCGGAGAGTGGAATGAGGATTGCTTGTCTGGAGACGAATTCTGGAACATCAGCTGTAAATTTGCTTGGGCTGGATGGTCTGCCCAAGCTAGATGCCCTGCTCGGGCTGTCCCATTTGGGGGCAGGAAGCGTTTGGTGGAGGTAGACTGTGTCCAGACTACCTGGGGATTTTCCTGGGTGCGTCTGCCGGAGGACGGACACTAGCTGGGGTCCCTAGACTGGGGTTGTCTGCTCATAGGGCCGAGTGCCGCTGGATGCCTGTCTTTGGAGTCGGAATTTCTATCAGTGTCTAAAGGTACTCCTACCGGCTGGTTGAAACTGTCTGATACTCTCTCCTCACACATGTTGGAATACCGCATCAGTCTGGACTAGCTTTGGCCTTGGTTTATCTTACTGTACTGATCTTGGGAGGCGGTGAGAGCGCTTCATAGACATTCATTGTTGACTTTTATTACAGTAAGAGCTGCATTAGAGGGAGTTCTGCAGCCCCCATGAGCATTCTTTTGGAGGTGGAGTGTGGGAACTCTGTAGAAGTGTCCATGCATTACCTATTCCACATAAGGAATATAGCCTTGCAACAGCAACAGACAGCGTTTTGGACTGCTTATTGACCATTTACTCATCTGTGACTGTTTTGGGGCAGTGAACGTGCCTTACATTCATTCGTTTAAGGCCAGCCAGGATGGTGAGAAGGTCTTGGCTGAACTACACTTGTTGGCCCTTGGTAGTAGGACAGCACCTTAGGTCTACCGCTTCTGACTTTTAAAACTCTTGGACCACTTTGCTTTTTAAAGGAGCTGCTTTTCAATTTTGACTTAAGGAGCCACATCTGAACAGGACTCTAGCCAAAGGAGGTGAGAGCCCTGGCGGCTTCTACTTTTGTTTCATTTGTCTCACTTTGAATCATCTGAATCTGCTCAAGTGGACTGCATTCTTGGCTGGGCATTTTCTACTGGCAGCGGATTCTCCAATTTGTTTGGCTGGGGTGTGGGGGGCCTTTGTTTTAACTTAATCTGCTGTTTGTTGTGTGGGTGTGTTTACTGTCGCTTATTTGCATTTGAATTGAGATGTGTAGAGGCTTCTCCACTTCTAGGCTTATCTACTCGGCTGACCTCCTACCGTCACTCCACCCCTTTCCAGGGCTCCTGCTGGCAGAGGTTCTCAGCCACTGTTGGGAGTTGGGGGTCCCTAAGGGAGCCTGGTGCAACTACCATAGTGAGGGTTGCCAGTATGGTAACGTGGGAGGGCAGGATTGCTGTAGTACGGACCAGGAAACACCCAGGAGGAGGAGGAGGGTCAGGAGAGAGGACCTTCACACTTGGTTCCCCTCCTAGGGCTCTGCCAAGATGTCACCAGGTAGTGCGTCCGGCCTGCTTGTTCCATCCCATTCAGGCCATTCTTTGTAACAAGAGGTCAATGAGGAATAAAACTGCGGACATGGAATCTTTCATTACTAATTCCTCAGCTGACCTTGTTCGCATTATTGAGACCTGGTGGGGCGATGGCACCAGCCCTGTACTGGTGGCATCTGTCCCTCCTGGTTACTCAGTTCTGCATTACCCGAGGAGGGACCGCAGAGGAGGTGGGGAAGCCATCTGTTTTAGATCCGCTCTGGGCTTACTTTCACTCCAGGTCTGGGCAGCTGGGTTCTTTTGACTGTGGTGGACAATGCCTACAGGGAGTCAATGGCAGAACGGTTCTCAGCTACCGCCTCCAGGCAGTGAGGGCCTATTTCTGCAAGAGCTGGCAGATTTCATTGCCTAACAGGTGTTGGAGTCCCCTAAGATTCTTGTCCTGGGGGATTTTAATGCCTGGGTGACAATGAATCCAGCCTCTTTGGTCAAGAGCTCCTCCAGCAGATGTCTCAGCTAGGCAGGTAGTTACCTCCTCTGGGACACATATCCATGGTCATACTCTGGACCTAGTCTTCTCGCTTGAACTTGACATATCAGCAGTCAAGATTGATCCGGTCGTTTGGTCGGATCATCATGTGATTGAGTTCCAGTGCGGGGTCCCCTATAAACTAACTACCTCTGTGGAAATGATTCGGCGGTGTCCGAGAGATAAATTGGAGCCTTGCCAGCTCCAGGACTCACTGGTCATTTCGGACTTGTTGCTATCTTGTGTTCAAGGTCCAGGAGCCTGAGATGACTCCTATAATATGAGCTTAACTGAGCTGTGGACGGATTGGCCTCACTGCATTACCCTTGACCTCCGGTGCCACTCACCTGAGCACTGTGCTAAGTTAAGCTGGATGAAGACTAAGGGGCGAGGTTGAGCGCTCATAAAGACTGTCTTGCTCTGAGAAGGACAGGTTGGCGCCATGACTCCATTATCTGGAGTATCAGCGGGCAACTGAATGCAGGAAATCTGAATTTTGCCACAGTCAGTTTTGTGGCACAAAAATTGCCCTGCTGTGCTGTTCTGCATCGCCAACAGCTGGTTAAACCCCACCTGTCTCCAGTCCGGGACAGCTATTTCCTCAGATAAATGTGAGCAGTTTGGGTGGTTCATTGCTGACAAAGTTTCCTCTGTCAGGGTGCGTATTTCCTCCTCCAGCTCAGTTCTTACTGGGGGCGGTCGGCCTTCTGGGAGACAACACTTGCGTTGGTCTGAGTTTCAGCTGGTTTCGGCAGAAGAGGTTGTACGGATTCTCACTAGTTTGCATCCCACCACCTGTGCCTTGGATCCAGGTCCAACGTGGCTCATCATCGGTAGCGTGGACTGGTTGGGTCCTGTATGTTGAGATCATCCAGGGGTCACTAAGGGAGGGAGTTTTTTCCACGTCTCTATAAGAGGCCATGGTGAGACCCCCTCCTTAAGAAACCTTCTCTTGACCACGACGTTCTTGCAAATTATAAGCCTGTCTCTAATCTTCCCTTTCTGGGAAAGATTACTGAGAAAGTGGTGGTTGACCAACTAGTGGAACCCCTGGAGTCACTCTCGATCTTTGAACCTCTCCAGTCAGGATTTCTGCCCTGGCACAGCGCTGAGACGGCTGTGGTCTGGGTAGCACATGATCTTTTCACGACGAGGGACCGGTGGCACTATGCCATTCCTGTGCTCCTGGACCCTTCTGCATTTGCCATGATTGATCACGAGGTGCTGCTGGATCGCCTGTGGGAATATATGGGTGCCACTGGCACAGTGTTGTGCTGGTTCCATTCTTTCCTCACTGGTAGATCGCGGTGTGAGTTTTCAGAATTTTTCCTCAAGTTCTTTTGCTGTCTTGTGGGGTCCCACAGGATCCATTTTGACAGCTTTGTTGTTCTCTGTGTACATGCTTCCGCTTGGAGAAATCATTAGATGGTACAACTTGGGTTTTCACAGTTATGCAGATGATACCCAGTTGTACCTGTCATGTCACTCCCAATGACCTTCGGCCTCAGATCGCTGAGCCATTGTTTAGCTGAGATTAATGACTGGATGTCTGCCAACTGGCTGTGTCTCAACCCGGGCAAGACTGAGGTCCTGGCGATCAAGCCGGGTCACGGGGGTGTTTTCACTGAGGGGAAGTTGCCTCCCTTATGGTTGATGGCTGCCCTCTCTTGGTGACTGGGATGGTAAAGTATCTGGGTGTACTCCTTGATGACTGGTTGGATCTGCAAAAAAACAGGCTGCCTCAGTCATCAGGGCTGGCTTTTTTCATCTGCAAAACATTGCCAGGATCCGCCCATTCCTAGTCCCCCAAAACCTCACTACGGTTATCCATACCTTTGTCATCAGTTGACTTAACTACTGTAACGCTCCATTACCTAGGGTTATCTGGAGGTTTGCTACGTCGCCTGCAGCTAGTGCAGAATGCTGCAGTCAGCTTGTTGACTAGCGCCCTATGATGGACCATGTCACTCCTGTTATGTGCTCTCTGCACTGGCTGTCTGTGAGTGCGCGTATCATCTTCAAGTTTGGCTTGTTAACTTACAAGGCCCTATGCAGTTTGGGACTTGACTACCTCAAAGAGCTCCTGCTTCTGTACTCTCTGTTCCAACCCCCACGTTCAGCCGATACTTACCTCCTGGTCGTTCCATCTTCACGGCTGAAAAGATCTGGCTATACGGCCTTTGGAGTGTCTGCTCCACTGCTTGGAGCTCACTTCCTCCACATTAAGGCAGCCAGCAAGGTGGAGGTCTTAAGCTGTTTGAAAAGGTTTTTGCTTTAATCTGATTTTATGCTGAGTTTATTTTAGTTATTTATATTTTCTTTCTGTTTTATGTAAAGTGCTCAGAGCCTTGGTTGGGCACTATATAAAATAAAGTTTGGGGGAGTAGGCTGCTGGTTAACTAAGATCTACAGCTAATCCAATAGGTAGGAAATGGGCAGACTGGGTGGCCAAGTGGTCCTTATCTGCCGTCAAAGTCTATGTTTCTGTGTCTGTTTTTGGTTTTTATACTGTAAAAGGGAAAATATGCCTGAAGATGGAATACAAAAGGAATGGACCTACACTGCGCGCAGAGAGCTGCAAAGGAGGAGACCCGACTCTTCCAGCAGAAAGGAAGCTCTGATGACAAGGGGTGGAGCCAGAAAGGAAGATCTGATGACAAGGGGTGGAGCCGAGGAGGATATCACCCAGATGGGTGGGAGGAGCTTAGCTTGAAGACATTCTGGGTGGAATTCAAGGGGAAGGAAGACTGCTGAAGTGTGGATAGTGCATCATATCCATGTCCCTAGAAATATATCTCATAAGCACACATCACATGCCCCGCTTATACACTATACATTAGCGTTTCTAAGTGAGTTTTATTTTATTTAAAAAGGAAAGCTTCCTGTAGCATAAGAGATCTGAAGCACTGGCAGCTGCCAGTTGCAACTTTTTTTTTTTTTTTTTTAATAGGTGGCTCATGTTGGCTGGAGTGTGTAGACTTATCAATGGTTAGGGCACAGGTGGCAGAAAAGGTTCTTTGCGATGTACCCAACTAGCCAGATAATTTTTATATTCACAGTAGGGTATGTCCTAAAATGTATTTAGCCAGTTGGTGGTCTCTGCTACAGACAGCATTTTACTTGGCCTAAAAAATGCTAAAATATATTGTATATAATTTTTTTTTTAAGACACATTCAGGAAAAGGAAGACTACAGGAGGGGTTGTTAGGCTAGCTGAGGAGGGTAAGGGTGGTGGAAGATGAAGTGCAGAAGGCCAATGTCCTTAACAGTTACTGCTGCTCAAAGTTCATGGCAGAGGACAATGGATCTCTTCCAGAAAGTGGAATTGAGGCAGTCACATGGGGATGGGAAGGAAATGGGAAGGGTGGTGATCATGGCTGAAAGAGTAAGGGGATGGATAGCAGCCCTTAGGGTGTATAAGGCCCTGGATGGCCAGAATTGAAGGGTACTTGCTTCTGAGCTGGAAGGGCCCTTGTTCCAGCTACTAAACATCTCACTGGAGTTTGGGATAGTGCCAAAGGATTGGAAAACTACAGATGTAGTTTTACTCCATAGAGCGGGTGGAGGGAGACGAGGAGGATCCAGGCAACTACAGACTGGTAAGCTTTATCTCAACTGTGGGCAAACTGACCATAGCCTAGTGTCCTACTTCGATAACAGGTTGCAGGACAGTAAGCAACATATGTTTGTGTTACGGAAGATTGTACCAGGCCAAGCAGACAGTGCTTTTCAACTGATCACAAGGGTGGTGAACAGAGGTCAGGTAGTGGATTTGTTCTACTTCTACTTGATCAAAGCCTTCAATTCCATGTTGCACAGTAGGGTGCTCAAAAATCTGGAGGACGTAGGAGTATAGAAGGGATCTGTCAAGTGGATGGGAAAATTAAGGGAAAGATGGTAGAAGGTGGTGATTACTGGGGTCATATTTGGGGACAGACCAGTCACAAGTGGGGTGCCGCAGGGACCAGTATTGGAACCTGTCCAATATAATATTTTCATTAGCGATATAAGGGAAAGTAGAGTATCCAGGAAAACATGTTTATCTTTGCCGATGACTCAAAGTGATGTGGCAGGATGGACAGTGAAGAAAGGGTGAGGGAACTTCGGATGGACCTAGAAGGGCTTGAAAGGTGGTCAATGGTCTGGTAGTCTGTGGAGCAGAAAGATGGCAGCAGCAATTTAGTACAGCTCTGTGAACCCACATCCAAAAAGTGCTAAATAACTGCAAATTTGAAAGTAGGGCTCCATAAAAAGTTAACAGGGATCTGTCGGAACCCCGCCAGCACAAGATGGGACCCAAAAAAGACAATAAGAGATCAACCCACAGCCTGGATCCGTTTCTATCCTCAGTCAGCTCCGGCCCAGGATCTGGGCCCACAGTGATTACCAGAACGCCAACATCTGAGCTCCCGACCTCACAAATAAAGGATATTCTCACTAATATACAGGCGAACGGCGAGGAGACTAATAAAAGATTGGTGGCGGTGGAGTCCAAATCATCAAACATTGATCGCCTGATACAGGATAATACTGAGGCTATTAAATCTCTACAAGAGTCACAAACAAGGCAAGAGGACTGTAATGTGGCTTATATTCAGGACATATCCCTTTTGAAGCCCAAGGTGGAAAGCCTAGAAAACGCGTACAGACAGGCAAATGTTCGGATCATGGGTTTCCTGCCTCGGTACGCTAGATCTAAGGAGATTCTTGAGGCGGTTACCGATGGTCTTTAAAGATCTGCAGCTCCTACCAAAGGACTCTGGAGTAAAATGTTAAAGGCCTTTGCCATTCCACAGCATTCTAGACCAAGGAGATCTGCACCAGAACTGCTTATGGCGACAGCCAAATTGCTGTCGACACCGGAAACCTGAATCTCTCTTATGCAAGCGGCCAGATCAAGGGAAGCAATTGATTGGGAAGGTAGTCGTTTGGCATTCTTCCCCGATCCCTCTGCTCAAATGGAGGTTAGAAAAAAGGAGCTGCAACTGATAAAGAACGATCTCTTGCGGCAGGGAATCAACAACAGACTTAACTACCCATCGCGACTGCAAATAAGGCATGAATCGAAGACTCATGTCTTCTTGGACCCAACTGCTGCAGTATAGTTTGCTGGAAAACTTTTGGCAAAAGTAAATCCACAGAATTCTACATCAAATGAAGAGGGGTGAGGTACTGACTTTCCTTGTTGGATTAATCCATGCTAGAGATTGGGGCCTTATGCCTGAATACTACTGGACTGTAAAGGACCTTTATTAGTACTTCCTCTATTTTCCAAGTTGCCTTGATGTTTGAGCTGTTTTTTTGGGTTGTGGGATTAATAGTGTGGTTGGTTTCTTCCACTATTGTATGCTGTGGTTTCTATATTTAGGTACGAAGTGGATAATTATGCCTCTTTGCTGCTCTAGATAATTGGTCTGTTAACCTGTATTAACTAGAACTGTAGGAGTTATTTAATGGTGAGTCAGTTCACCATGGTTTGTGAACATTAACTAGTCATGGAGTCTCTATCCTGTACCCATAGGGCAGGTTGCCTTGCTCTGCCGAGACAACGGGTCTATAAGGTAACTAACTGAGCCCAGACTGTCGGTTTTTACCCTGTCTACAAGTGCTAAGGACATTAAGCCCTTCATAACTGAATTCTATGACAGAACTGATATCCTGGCTACACAGAGGTTGAAGCTATATTTTTGAGGTGAGAGTGTACTTGCTGCTGTACAGGGTAATTAGTTCATATTTTATTCTTTTCGTTATCCAATAGCCTCTCATTGCGTATAGTCTCTTAGTCCTATACATTTCCACTGTATTGTGCCTATAAGTACACTGTGGGGGGTCTGCGTACCTCTCTACTTTATTTACAGTATGCTTATTACAGTTTGTACTATATGATCATACAACTTTGATAAATAAGTTTTAAAACAATGTCTGGCAGTCGATACTCAACACCAAGAATGGCAAGATGCTATACTTGGGGAATAAGAATCCACATACTTACTACTGGATGGTAGGGGTTAAGCTGGCCATTGCAGCAGAGCAGAGGGATCTGGGAGTCCTCTTGAATGACTCACTAAAAACAAACCAGCCAATGGAAAAAGGCCTATAGCAAGGCATCCAGTATGTTGGGGTGTACCAGGTGAGGTTTTGACGGTTGGAGGGGATAATGTCCCAATTTAGACTGCTGATGAGGCCTCACCTAAAGTTCTGTGCCCAGTTTTGGAATATTCACCTAAGAAAGGACACTGATAGGCTGGATTCACAGTGCAGCGAAAGATCACAAAAATGATTCAGGGACAGCGGGCAGATCATGCAAGGAAAAGTAAAGGCCGGGAACATGTACTTGCTGGAGGCCAGACAGGAGAGAGGGGATATGATAGAGATTGTTAAGTTCTTAAGGGTTATAAATAGGGTAAATTGTGAGAACCCGTTTGTTAGAAACAGCAATGCACTCTTAGGGGGCATGATTGGAGATGAGCGGCAGGTAAATTCAGAAAAGATGTGAAGAAGTTTTTCTCCACAGAAGGGGTGGTGGAGCCTTGCAACAAATTGCTGGCAGATGCTATAGGGATAAGGACCATTAATGGGTTCAAACATGGGTGACACAGGGCCAAAGGACTCATAAACCTACGTGGGGGTCCAGGAAGGGGGGAAGGGATGGAGGGCGGGAGTGAATAACCCACCACAGCACTAGGACAGATGCTAAGGTAGTTAACAGCTATGGGCAGACTTGATGGGCCATCAGTCTCCTGCTATTAGATTCTATTTCTATGTTCCCATCACAAAAAAAGTACAGTTGCATAAGAACTTACCATAACAGTAGATCTTTGAGAAAAATCTATAGCAGCAGGTCACACTTATAGGAATATCCAACCGCAGGCATCATTCCATCCAGATGACTTAGCAGTCAACTGGGACCACCCCCTGCTGACACCATGTGTTGTGTCCTGGCAGGTATAAAAGGGTGCGGTCCCAGAAGCTCCTCAGTTCTTCTCCACCCCAGTGACCGTATATGAGACAAATGATTTGGTCGGTCATCTGAGGGGAACCGAGGAGGAGCAGAGAAGCCCTAGAGGCAATTTTGTATTGCTAAAAAGTAGGAGCAAGTCACCCTCCTGAAACAGGAAGCAAAGGGGATGGAGGGAGGGGCAGCATGACCTGCCGTAAATGATTCTCTTGAAGATCTACTGTTACAGTAAGTTCTTACGCAACTGTATTATCTCACTCGAGGAAATCTCTTGCAGCAGGTCACACTTATAGGAATGAGTCCCCAGCATTTGGGAGGCAAATGGGGAGGAGGCAGGAAACAATCACTTAGGACAAGAGTCCCTAAAGGATGGTCCTGACAAAATTAGTTTGCCTTTTGGATGCAATGTCCAGGCAGCAATGCTTAGCGAATATATGTACCGTGGACCAGGTAGCAGCTTCAGAAATGCAATTGCTGAAATGCCTCTAAAAGCATGCCACTGAGGCGCCATACCCTCGTGGAGGAGGCCTTATCACCTCCGAAGTGGCTTATTGTATTTATTATAACAAGTAATGCAGCTGGCCAGCCAAATGGACACGCACTGCTTATCAACAGGAATGCCCTCTTTTCAGGGACAAAAGAAACAAAAGCTGCATTGATTTGCATGAGAAGCTGGTGTGAAGAAAGTAATATTGTACCATTCTATGTATATCTAATATATGGAGCAAGGGTTCTCCTGGATTAGCAGGCTCTGCATGATACACAGGTAAGTGTAAGGCCTGATTTAATGAAAATTCAGATACCACTTTTGGAAAAAATGTAGGATTAGTGCATAAGGACACCCTGTCCTTGTGAAAAGTCAGGTAGGGTTCTTTGCACATCAATGCATGTAATTCTGAAATACGTCAACCTGACGTAATCGCAACTAAAAATATAGTTTCCCAGGAATAAAAATCGCAACTCACATGAGGCTGCAGGCTCAAAAGGACATAAAAGTAAATTTTCAAGAATAAAATTCAAGTCCCATGGAGGGAACTGGGTCCTGAATAGGGGCTCGAGATGAAGAATCGCTTTCAAAAGGTTTGCATAAGTTGCAGCTGAGTCAAAGGCTTTCAAAAGGTTTGCTTAGTTGCAGTTGAGTCAAAGGTTTATCTTCCACAAGAAAACAGAAAGCCGAAATAGCAGACAGATGGACCTTAATGGAGGAATATTTGAGGCCACCATCTGACAGAGATAGTAAATAGTCCAGTACGTGTTGGGGGACATGAATATGGGTCCAAATATGATCTTGAGCCCAGATGGAAAACCTTTGCCACTTCATAGAATAAGATCGCATGGAAGGTTTGTGGACTGCACAAAGAACCTCCACTACCCTTGGGGAGACCTGAAACCTGGAAAGGACTATGTCCTCAGGAGCCAGGCATGCAGATGCAAGGACCTGAAGTTGGGGTGAAGAAGGGAACCCCACTGGCGTGGGACAGAAGGGCAGGGCAAATGGGAAGCAGATGAGAGTCCAGGACAGTCAAGTGTTGTAACAATGGGAACCAAACTTGCTTAGGCCACAGAGGCATGATGAGGATCATGGAAGCCTCGACTCTGACTAGTTTGAGTAGAACCCTCTGTATGAGGGGGAAGGGAGAGAATAAGTAAAAAACATATTCCTGTCGAGAATGAAATAATGCGTCCAGCCATAAAGTTCCTGGACCAGACTCTAGAGAGCAACGTGAGGCAGTTTGGCTTTGTGGAGTGGCAAACAAGTCCAAGTCTGGACGACCCACAGGAGAAAGTCACATCCAGAATGACCTGGAGAACCTCCCACTCATGTTTTCGAAATCTGGATCTGCTTAGTGTGTCTGCTAGAGTGTTTGTTACACACGGACATGCACTGCTGTGACATGTATCCTCTTTGGATTGCTCAATACCACACTCTATTGATTCTCTGCACAGTGGATAGAAATGGTACCGCTTGCTTGTTCAGATAGTGAACAATGGGCTGTGAACTGTCTGACTCCGGGAAGGAGAGTCTTGAAAGCCTGTTAGGGCATACAGAACTGATCTCATCTCTAGAATGTTGATATGTAGGCATGCTTCCAGTGTGTTCCAGTTCCCTTCTGTTTGAGCCGCCCAGATGGGCTCTCCAACTGTGGGGAAGCATCCAAGGTCAAAATGCGCAAGGAATGGGAACCTGGAAGGAACACTCGCAGGTAATCCAGAGACATCTACCATTATAATTGTGAAGGACTGGAGATGAGATCAGGACTTGGGTTTGACATTGTTGTTTGGTCCCACTGGACCCTCAGCATTCATTAGAGGACTCACATGTGTTACCTGGCATGAGGGACAGTGTGCATGGCAGCCGCCATGTGTTCCAAAAGGCAGAGGTAGTCCCAAGCTGAGACATATTGACAGTCTCCCATCTGAGATGCTAATAGGGTTAGTTTGTCCGCCTGATCCCTGGGTAGGAAGGCCAACCTCTTGAAGTGTTTAGAAAAGCCCCTATGTATTGAATCTATCTTGGATTTGGGTATGTTGATCGTGATTTCCCACAGAGGAGAACATCTGTAGAGTATGGGATAGTGTGGCTGCTAACCGAGGGCTGGATGGGGCCATCAGAAGCCAATCGTCCAGGCAGAGAAAGACAAAGTCATCTCCTGTGGAGGCAGCTGCTACAACTGCCAGACACTGCTGAAAACCAAGGGGTGAGGAGAGACCAAATGAAGGGCCTGGAATTGATAATGGCAGCCCTGAAAACAGAAGCAGAGGAAATGTCTGTGAGCAGGGTGGATCATGATATGGAGGTAGGCATCCTTCATAGCCAGGAACACAGCCAATCCTTTGTTCTGAAGAGGTAGAAGTGTTTGTAATTTACCACCCAGAACCTCTTTTACTCTGTATAGAGGTTGAGGTTCTGTAGATCCAGAATGGGTCAAAGATCTGCTGTCCATTTTGGGATGAGAAAAAATGGGAGTAAAACCTTCCACCCCTCTGGGGAAGGGAAAGGCTCCATGCATTTTTGTCACCAGGGTGGACTCCTCTGCTAGTACTGATTCTCTGGTGGTGGTGGAGAGGAATAGATGAGAGGCCCTTGGGGCATATTGTGTGGAACTGCCATTAAATCCAAGGTGTGGCATGATTGTATTAGTTGGACTCATGCATCCAAGGTGATATTTTGCCAACCTAGGAGATGTAGGAGACCCCGACAGCTGTGGGATGATCCTCTGATCCTACAGGCAAGGGAAAATTCAGGCAGTAGGCAGTCCCTGTTGGGGAGCTGAAGGTGCATAAAGGGGGCGCTTTGGGAGCCGCTCTCCGGCCAGGCAAGGAAACTTGAGCTTTCCTTTTATTAGTGGGTTGCTGCCTGTTTGGAGCAGATTGTTGTCTGTTGGCAGGCCTACAAAAATTCCCCCTATAAGAGGGTTTCTAGGTATGGTAAAGAGATCGTATAGATTGTAAAGTACAACCCGAGGCCTGTAGGGTGGTCAAGATATCCTGGGTTTAAGGTCCAAATGGTTTATCCCCTTTAAAAGGAGTATTTAGTATGGATTGCTGGACGTCTGGTGCAAAGCCAGAAACTCTTGAGCTAGAAATGCCCCCAAGACAAATGCCAGCAGAGGAAGCCCAAGCCATAGAGTCCACTGCATCACAGGCGGCCCGTAATAAACAAAGGCCTACAGGCGAGGCAGTAGTCAGCTTATTAGTCAAATCCTCCTTAGCAGCAGTATCCAGGAGGGATTGGATGGAGGACTGGGTGGCCTTCAGAATCTCGATATTTTAGATGACCCATATCATTTAAAATTTTGAGGGTCATAGTAGAAGAAGAGTACACCTTTTTTCCCCCATCACGTCAAGCTTCCTGGATTCTTTATCCGGAGGCTGAACGCTCATCAGATGCTTTGGTTGTATCGACCTGTCATAAGCAGCATTATTAACCAAACCTGCTTGGGGTGGGAAGTAAAATAAGGGCACTCAAAAGGAGTCTAGTAGGTCCTATCAGCTTTTCAAGGACCCAAGGGGATAGTAAAAGGCTGTTTCTAAGCAGCCATGATCGCATCTTCGTAAACGTCAACCAAAGGAGGAATGACAAGGGAAAGGCGGTCTGGGGGACCAAAATAACTTGCCAATTTATGCCAGGAGGTGTTCTCCTCATTTTCCTGGAAACCATAAGGTTTCTGAAGATGCAATATATCAGAAAAACTAGGATCATCAGGAGGGGGGAAAAGGAAGGAGAGAAGTTGTCTTATCCTGTAAAGAGGAGGCCGAATAAACAAATAGTGACACCTGTTCTTGATCTAAATCTTCCCTTGATCCCTAGGTCTCAGTCCTGCAAATCAGGGTCCTCTATCTCAATGTCCGGTTAATAGGTCCCGGAGAAGCCAGGAGGAATTGTATGTCCTAGAGACAGAGGAACATCGGGAAGGCACAGATACCAGAACCCAAGAGACACCCCCTGGAGGAGAAGGAGTGGACTTCGTGAGGCCAAGAATAGTCTGCACCAAAGCTTGGACATACATCATGGCAAGTTGAGGAGAAGATGCAGAGCTCATCATAGTATTCTGAACTGATTGTATGGGACTAAGACGAGACTGGTTGTGGATTAGGTACCAATCTAACTGCAGATGATGGGTGTAAAAAGGTACACGGTGTTGACGATGGAAGAGTCATTGAAGAATGTAATGAACTCAAAACATCCTGATCAATATTAGTAGGCAGGGATGTTGATGACACTAAAGGAGCCGTCGACGGGAGGTAATGAGATCCCCGCGATGAAGGCGGCAGCGGTGGGAGCTGCAGTTGTGCAAACACCCGTAGAAGTCGTCGACAGAGGAGCCATCGAATGGGCAGGAGGGCCAGAGGTCATAGAAGGTGTGGAAGAAGACTTGGCAAAAGCCTCAGAGGCCATCAAAACTACTTGTGTTTTAAGTAGCTCCTACTCTTTAGAATGGTAAGAAGAAATAGGCTTGTTGTTGACGGAGGAGACAGGAGTAGCATGTTTACAATTACTAGAGTGTTTCTTAGGCTTCTCCTAAGTGTCAGCCTGCACCATCGATGAACGGTCCTTACCTGAACAGTGGGACCCAGAGGATGGCAAGGACTCCTTAGACTGAGCGGTGTTCCTGTACCAGGAGGGCAAATTTCTGCTCAATGAGGTGCTCTTGAAGCGTTTGGAGTCGACATTTAGTAGCCTTATTAAACCGCTGACACAGGACACAAGCACGGGTATTGTGCACTGGACCCAAACACCTAACACAGAATTCGTGCAGGTCCTCAGTTGCGAGTTTCTGGCCACAAGAACACTTTCAGGAAAGAGGAACCGAAGACTACACGAGTAAGGGTAATACGAATAAGTATTACCTCTTGCTATGCTCAGGTAATGTTAAACTTAACCCTGGTCCTATACAAGCGATTCCTTCACTGTCCGAAGTCACGAAGCATAAAGGTATCAGCTTTATGCATGTTAATGTGTGTAGCCTCAAACTCACCTCAATACAGGCTTAGGCTAGCCACACGGAGCCGGATGTACTTGCCATATCTGAATCCTGACTTCGTCCATTCACGCCAGACAAAGAGGTAGATATCCCCAACTATCTGTTATTCAGAGCCAATAGACTAACCAGAGGTGGTGGTGTAGCCATCTATGTTAAGAACAAGTTTACGGTCGCTATCCTCGACACTACATCAATTGCCAATGCCTTTGCATGCCTGTCCTTAAAATCGAAATATCTACATCAATGGCCCTCCATCTCATAGGATGTTATAGACCCCGTTCTCGGGTCACAGCTCCTGTCCCACCTATCTACTATGAGTACCGACACAATGGAAACAATTATACTAGGGGACCTTAACTTCGACTGGTTGTCAAGCGCATCTCTTTCACTTAAATCCTTCTGTGACCCTCATGGGCTCACTCCACTAATTAATGAACCTACTCAGATCAATAAGTAAAACACTACTAAAAGTACACTATTAGATGTACTTCTAGTAAGCAAACCCCATTTCTTCTCCCATGCTGGATCTTTTCTGCCGATGTTGGTGACCATTGCTTTACTGCTGGCATAAGAGCAGTCCCTAAACCAACAGCCTCAGCAAAGTTCTCTACCAAAAGATCAAAACGGAATTTTGACCCGTTTGCATATAACAATGACCTGAAAGCCTCCCTGCTTTTGCAGACCTTTTATTTAGCCAAATCAGTAGAAACAGCATATGCCATTTTCCACGAAATTGTATCCAGCGCTCTTAACACCCACGCACCCTTAGTCAAAACCCACATAAAGGCTAGAAAGTGCCGTTGGTTTACAGCAGACATCAAGGCAGCACTATTAAAAAGAGACGAGCTCTGGAAGCTAGCATGCAAATCCCACAAAGCCGAAGACTGGCATCTTTTCAGAACAGCCAGAAACCACAGTTCAAAGCCAATTTGGGGAAACCAAGTCCAACTTCTATCGCTCTGTACTCGACACCGTCTCCAACTGCCTTACCAAGTTCTGGTCCACAATAAAAGAACTTTCTGGTAATACCACAGGAAACACTCTCCCCTCAAAAATTATTTCTGACAATGTAACTATCAACAACAATAAAGATCAATCAATCATTCTTTATTTGTATAAGGCGCCTTTCTTAAACCAAGGCGCCTGTACAGTATTACATAAAACAATAAATAGTTAAAACAACATTAAAATAATCAGAAATCATTAAAAGCTTTACTAAAAAGGTAGGTTTTCAAAAGATACTACAAGCCTTCAACAATCACTTTGCTACTGCAGGGCTAGCTTTTGATAACTCACCTGCATGCAACCTACGCTCCCAGCTTACCACGCAACCTTCAGAATCTAGTTCATTCTCTCCTGCCTCACTAAAAGAGGTAGAATATCTCCTCCTCCAGTTGGACACCAGAAAAAGTGCTGGCACTGACACCTTCGATCCATACTACCTAAAGATTGCCTATCATGTCTTGGCCGTACCTATTACACATCTATTTAACTTGTCCCTTTCTCAAGGGACCCTCACCAAACTATGGAAGACCGCACATGTTATTCCGTTGTTTAAATCCGGAGACCCCTGTGATCTAAACAACTACAGGCCCATCTCCCTTCTCCCAGTACTATCAAAACTTCTGGAAAACATCGTGAATGCCCAGCTGAAATCTTTCATAGATGATACTAACCTGCTAAACCCAATGCAATCTGGTTTCAGAACTGAACATAGTACAATCACAGCCCTGGCCAAGGTGACAAATGACTGTGCTGTGACTAGAGAACAAAAATTTATCTGCTGCCGTTTTCTAGACCTAAGTAAGGCCTTGACACTGTCGACCACAGCCTTCTTCTTTCTTCATTAAAAGCTATTGGTCTAGATTCTACCTCCTTGGGTTGGTTCCACAACTACCTTTCTGATAGGCACCAACAGGTCAAGGCCAAAGGTGAACTCTCCCCTAAATTGTTAAAGAGGCATCCCAGGATCCATCCGGGCTACCCTATTGCCATCTACATCAACAACACAGGTTCGTCTTTTATTTTTATATTATTTTATTATGAGCTGGTATTGAGTGAGTTGCAGGCGTTACAGGTAGATTAGTGCATCAACTGTTCGAGAGATACAGTGATCTACCCAAGCCGTATAACCCTGAAACTGACTATAGCGCACCGTTAGCTGACTTCAACATGCTCAGTACCAGCCCTTAGTTAAAAAAAAAAAATTGCTAATTAACGCCTAAAAAGACAAAGGCAATGCTATTTTCACCTATTAACCATGCTGTTGCACCTACCCCAATCACCACTCTCCTAGGAGAAACCCCTGAATTTGTGCCAAAATTCAAATACCTGGGGTCTGGCTAGACTTCAAACTCTCCTTGCAGACCACCTGGAGGATTTGTTAAAAAAACTGAGGCAGAGACTAGGTATCTTCTTCACGTTAAACTGCCTAACACAGAGGCCATGAGACAGCTACTTCAGTCTACGCTCCTTTCCCTAAGTGATTACACGACTTTATATACAGCCAATGTGCTACTTCATACCTCGGTAAATTGGACATACTTTACCACAGAGCCCTGCACTTCATCACTGGTCTCCCCTTCTCCACCCATCACTGCTCTTTATATAATGCGGCCAAAGGTTGGACCTCCCTACACTACAGACTAAATAAAAATGCAGCTCTCTGGACATACAGAGCTATCACTGGCAAACTTCCGCAGTACACTGTTGATTGCCTGACTCTCAATATGCCTGGAACCTATGCCCTAAGAAGCTGTTCACTGATTTCTCTGAAAGTGCCCAAAGCCCTAACGCGTTTTGGGAGAGCTGCCATAGGATTCGTTCTACCGGCACTCTGGAATGTGCTACAGAAATCACTGAAACTGAGGACTCCTGTTAGTCTCACTGTGTTTAAGACCTTATACTCAAAATACATTACAGAAGCCTGCAACTGCTTCTAATGATCCAAGCTTACTTACACCCCCCTTCCACAACCTCCCTGCTTTTTCCATCCTCCTTCCTTCTTGTATCGGTGCATAACTTGTCCCTGAGCCACCTAGTTATCTACTGCCCTAAATCTCACCCTCCCTCACCCACCTATTCCTTGTATACCCACAGCATCTCATTCCTTCGCTCCTACTATTATCCCAGTTCCAGACACACACCCCCACTGGCTGCCCACTTCTCCCGACACATGTCTCCCCCTTGATACATCTGGGTCTTTTTAAACTGACTATGTATGTCTCTTCACTTGTAGCATCCACTTCAACTAATCTCTTCACTGGACTATAATGCCTTTACCTTACAGGAATACTAAACCATGTATGTTGTTGTATCTGGTATAAATTTTTACTGACTTGCTACCCTAGTGTTATGTATACCATTACAGACCGTCTTTTACCTGAACCCAAATGTATTTTTACATATTCTGTCTATTGCAGGCCTACCTGTACTGTTGTACTCTTGCATCTACTGTCTATTTGTCTGTATATAAATGCATTGTTACTTGACTTGTGTAATGCAGGTCCACCTTGTAAATGAGCTTGCTCAATGGTGTTCGCCTGGATAAATAAAGAATTTGATTGATTGACTGAAGGGAATGCAGCGATACTGGCAATACCACAGGTGAAACAATGGCTGAACTTTTCGTCATCGACTAAAGTTAGACTCTGTTGGAAATGTGCATACAGGTCGTGGTTGAAAAGAATGGAGGAGCTTTGGGACCACCCCTTTTATACCTGATAAGACACAGCATGTGGTGTTGTCAGGTTGCAGACCCAGGTAGACTGCTGATAAATCATCCAGATGGAATGATACCTGTGGCTGGATATTCCTATAAGTGTGACCTGGCAAGAGATTTCCTTGAGGAAGAAATGAAAATGACATACCTACTGTAATTCTTGATCTTCTTTGATGAAGTCTCCACCACTCATTCACACTAGTGGAACTACGCTGGAGGTGCTAGTACCCCGCAGGAGCCAAAAATCTTCAGAAGGGTTGGCTCCGAGATAGGACCACGCATGCGTGGCACCATGAGGCTGGCTCACGCTGTACAGGTGATTTCAGCATCTACCCTCTAACCGCCTCAGTAATTTTTTTTTTACTGAAAAGGTGCAGCATAAACTAATCTTGGAAATTAACCTAACCTGGTAGAGTGGGCGTATACCCAACCTTCTAGCTTGACCTGCGCCATTGAGTAGCAATGGTGAAGACATGCTACTAACCACGCAGAAATGCATCTGATGGCCACAGGCTGACCCAGCCGGGTCATGCTGAACGATACAGAGTTGTTTGGATTTGTGAATCTCTCATTCTGTCAATGTAGAATCACAAAACCCTCCTGACATCCAGGGCATGAAAGGTGCACTCCCTTCATTCTGGAAATTGGCAAAATAGGTTGGAAGGACCAAGGGCTAGTTAAGGTGAAATTCGAGAACCACTTTGTCCTTGTAAAATACTGTGTGTACCAGGGGGTCGTCTGTAACCAGGACATGTATTTCAGAGACCCTAGCCGGAGGTAATGGCAAGACCTGTAATTAATTCACGCTGCTCATGGTTTGCGTGAAAACTCACTTTTCCCTTGTGTCTGCGTTTCACCACCATTCCTCGCTCTGTACCGTGTAACAGACATTTTTCATCGAATTAAGCCACAGTCTGTTCTAATTGCTTTAAGTACTACGGCGTTACCAGTCTCAGCATATTATGTAGAGTCTACTATCAGCTTCAAATGGTGCAATCACTTTGGTACCTTACAGTGATTATGGACATGAATCACTGAAGACTTGTAATTTACAAGCTGTCATTAATTCATGTCCTTAATCGCAGTCATTAATCCCTCACAATGAATACCAGATCGGGACAATAGAGACCGCTTCCCCAACTTAACCTCTATTGCTTTAAGCTGCTTAAGCGTCCCAGTGTACAGCACTTTGGTGGAGTATTCCGTCTCGAAATATGGTGCCTTCTTAAAGGACAACAGACGCAGTTTTAAGCAGCATAATCTGAAAATGCATTCGATGCTGCAACAAAATTCGTTAACATAAGCACTTTTCCAGCACTTTAACATATTTATTAAAACATTAAAGCATTGGTTTTTAACTGTTTTTAACAGTACTGCTCTTTAATACTGCAATTACTATGCAAAGTGTTTTTTTTTTTTATTTCTGATTAAAAATGCTTTTACCTGAATCTGTTGTTCAGTTCATGAAACTTGACTAATTTCACTGTGTATAACCCGTGAAAAAGCTTGATTTTTGCCGTGAAAAAAATTTCAGCCCTAGTAATGACCACTAGGAAGGTTGCCTTCCAGGTCAGAAACTTCAGGTCGCAGGTTGCTAGAGGCTCAAAAGGTTTACGGGTGAGGCTGAGCATGTCTAGCACAAGCTTGATATCCCATGCAGCCACCAGTCTCCTGACTGGTGACTTCTGGTCATAGGATGCCTTTAAGGAATTTCAACTAGGGGTAACTGAGCTATCAACATTCTGTACTGGCTTGTGATAGGCAGAAATCGCACAGAGGTGCACCTTCACTGTCAAGTATTGCAGGCCTGCATTCGTCAGGTCCAGAAGGTACTCCAATACCTGGTGGGCAAACATAGGGGTCCACAGTGGACTTTGCGCTCCATATGGAGAACCTCTTCCACTTTGCTGTGTAAGTCTTCCTAGCGGATGGCTTACACGTGGCTAAGGGAATTTCTGAAATTCTTTGAGAGATAATAAACCTGCCCACTTCCATCTCTTCAGGAGCCAGGCATGGAGATGAAGGATCACAGGTTGGGATGGACCACCGGCCTTGTGTCAGAAGGTCCGTCTGTAGGGGAAAGCTATTTTGGAGGGGCCTCTGACTGGTCTGTTGATCAATGAAAACCATATCTGACGAGGTCAGTATGGGGCAATGAGAATCATGTTGCCCCTCACCCTCAATTTGAGTAATATTCTCTGAATTAAGGGAAGAGGAGGAAATGCATCGAAAGTGTCTTGTCCACTGCAGTCTGAATGCATTCTGACAGAAAGCACCAGGTTCTGGATTCCTGGAGCAGAAAACAGACAGTTTTGTGTGTTGAGTGGGGATGCAAAAGGTCCAGGTCCTGAGTGCCCCATTCTTCAAGTGACTGCACGACGATGGGGTCGAGGACCACTCATTGGGATCCACCTCTGTTCTGCTGAGATGGTCCGCCAGGTCGTTCTGGACTCCCAGTAGGTAGACTGCCTGGATCAGAACCTTGTACCTCGGATACCACTCCACTCTCATGGTTTCTCTACACAGAGGTAAAAGTGCACTCCGTCCTGTTTGCTGATGTAATACATCACCGTCTTGTTATCCGTCTGAAGGAGTATCACTTTGCGGATAGAGGACATCCTTTAGGGCTCAGACAGCGTATAGGACAACTCTCATCTCCAGGACATTTATGTGTTAATGGGACTCCTACTGGCTTCACCGACCCTGGGTGTGGAGATCTTGACAGTGAGCTCCCAACCGGTCAGAGGCGCATCCGTGGTGATGGTGATCTGTGTCTCCACAGGAGCAAAGGAAAACCTTGTAGAAGGTTGTTGTCCTGTGTCCACCAGGTGGGAGACCTCATTGAGCTCTGTCACCTTGATGTGGAAGGATTGTGGATGTGTGGTTGCAGACCAGTGTGTCGAGCATCCACTGAGTGGTTCTCATCTGTAAGCGGGCTGTGGCACCGTGAAACGGATGATGAAACGAAACTTGCATCCGCTGCATCAAGAGAGCTCAAACCGAGTTGCACTGCTTGATGAAATGAGCCATCTGGAGAATGTCATTCCTCCTGTCCTCTGGAAGGAAAGCTCTTGCCCTGGAGATGTCTGGAAGAGCCCCTATGAACAGAAGCTGTTGGGAGGGCTGAAGCTGCCATTTTTCCAGGTTCAGAAGTACTCCATGGATGTGAGGAACTTGGAAGCTGTGGAGACCACTTCCTGTGCCCCCTGTCTGGAGGGGCTCACTAGGAGCCAATCGCTTCAGGTACAGGAACACCTGAATGCCGAGTTTTCTGATATGTGCCGTAGTACTGCAAAGCACTTTGTAAGACTTGTGGCGCTGAGGAAAGCCCAAAGGCAGGAATCCGAACTGATAGTGCTGACTCAGAGCCACAAAACCCAGGTACTTGTGATGGTTTGGGTGCACTGGAACGTGCTGGTAGGCATCCTGTATGTCCACAGATGCCAACCTGTCATTTTGGTGAATAAGAGGCAGAAGTGTTCCCAGGGAGATCATCTTGAACTTTTTCCTGAACAAGTATTTGTTCAACTTCCTTAGGTGTAGAAGAGGGTGCATACCGCCCATTTTCTTTGGAACTAGAAAGTAGTGGGAGTAGAAATACAGGTTACTCACCTGTAACAGGAGTTCTAGGAATGGTATATGTTGTTCATCCACACTGTCTGGCAGGTTCCTTGCCACTTTAAATCTTGCCAGAAGGTCTTCAAGCTGGCTCCTCCCACCCACCCAGGTGGTAAAACTCTCGGCTCCGCCCCATGACACCAGATCTAGCCCGCTGGAAGCCAGGTTGTGCGTCGAAGACGGGGAGGCCGGGTGGGTTGTGTGGATGAACAACATATACCATGCCTAGAAAGTACAGTTACGTAAGAACTTACCGTAACAGTAGATCTTCGAGAACAGCTCTTGCAGCAGGTTACACCATTAGGACTGAAGCCGGCAGGCGTCAGGACCCCACGGAAAAATTCTAGCTAGCTATCTTCAGCGGGGACCGCCCCCGACGTCGGTCCCACCTCCGACATCAGGCGTAGTACATAAGGGGGCGGTCCCAGATTCCCCAGTTCTCCGCCTGAGACTTCCGGCCGCAGGCTGACATCGAAATGGAGACCGAGGATCCACCAGAAGACAAAAGGGTATAAATCCCTGTTAAAAAGGCTTAAGCCATGCCTCCTCCAAGGGGAAGGTGGGCGGGAAGATTACCTGCTGCAAGAGCTGTTCTCAGAAGATCTACTGTTACGGTAAGTTCTTACTGTAACTGTACTATCTTACTTCGAGACACAGCTCTTGCAGCAGGTTACACCATTAGGACCGATTCCCAAGCAGTAGCGCTTGCAAACACTCTGGGAGGAGGAAACTAGAAAGTTCATTCCAGGTCCTGATTCTAGGACAGGAGACCCTGTAGCACAGCCAGGCCAAAGCCGGCTCTTCGCCGTGAAGCGATGTCCAGGCTATAATGACTGATAAAGGTATGTACAGAGCTCCAAGTGGCTGCAGCACAAATGGCAGAAGTGGAGACGTTTCGAAGTGCTGCAAAGGAGGTGGCCACTCCCCTAGTGGAATGGCCCCGGACTGATCCCGGAAGGGGCTTTTGTTTGATATCATAACAGTATGATATGCACTGGACAAGCCAGCGAGATAGGGACTGTTTGGATACTGGTTGGCCCATCATCCTTTCAGTAAAGGAAGCAAGTTGCTCTGATTTATGGCTGCTTAGTTCTGTTCAGGTAGTACCTTAAGCTGCGGTGAACATCCAGGGTGTGGAGCAGCGCCTCTCCTCTATTAGAATAATTAGGGAAGTAGACCGGCAGGTCAATATCCTGATTGAGAGTGAGTGTGGAATCCATCTTAGGCAAGAATTTAGGATTCGTCCTCAGGAATACTCTGTCCCGGTGGAAAATTAAATAAGGCTCCTTACACATGAGAGCATGAAGCTCAGAAACTCTTCTCGCTGACATAACAGCAACCAAAAACAACGTTTTCCATGACAGAAAACGCAGCTCGCAATCCGCGGCAGGTTCAAAGGGGAGAGTGAGTTGCTCCAGGACAAAAAGCAAGTCCCATGGAGGCACTGGGTCCTTAATGGGCGGCCTAAGATGTAACACCCCTCTCAAGAATTCTCGACAGGCATCTAATTGTGCCACTGTGCGCTGTCCCACCAGGAGGTGATAAGCTGAAATGGCACAGAGGTGCACCTTAATAGAGGAGTAGGCGAGAGCCGAACGGAAAAGGGAGAGCAGGAACTCCAACACCGCTTTCACCGGACAACCTAAAGGGGAAAGACCGTGTGTTTGCGACCATAGACAAAAAATACAGGTTACTCACCTGTAACAGGAGTTCTAGGAATGGTATATGTTGTTCATCCACACTCATTGGCAGTATCCTTGCCGCTTTAAATCTTGCCGGAAGGTCTTCAAGCTTGCTCCTCCCACCCACCCGGGTGGTATAACTCTCGGCTCCGCCATGACGCCAGATCTGGCCGCTGGAAGCTCAGGTTGTGCGTCAGGCCGGGAGGTCGAGGAGTGTGTGGGATGAACAACATATACCATTCCTAGAACTCCTGTTACAGGTGAGTAACCTGTATTTCTAGGACATGGATATGTTGTTCATCCACACTCATTGGCAGACTCCTAGCAGTTCTCCGGGAGGAGGGAGGCAAGACGCACACCTCATATACTTACTTGGGAAGAGAGACTGAGAACCGAGGCCCCAAAACCAGCATCCCGGCGTGACTCAAGGTCGATGGTAGTGGGTAATGAAGGTGTTGCTGACTTCCAGGTAGCAGCCCTGCAGATTTCCTGGATAGGGGCGTCCCTGGAAGCAGCCACCGTTGCAGCAGTATGGCGGGTAGAATGAGCTCTTATCCCTCTGGGAGGCTCCATGCCCGCCAACTTATAGCAGAGATCTATGTAGGAGGTTACCCACCTGCTTATCGTCCGCTTGGCTGCAGGTCTGCCAGATGCGGCTTCAGCGTAGGTGACAAACAGCTGGCGAACCTCTCCCCGAATTTCAGCCGTGCGCTCCTTATAATAAGCGAGCGCCCTTCTAGGGTCCAGAGTATGGAGCCTATATTCGGCCTCCGAGGTGTGATTGGGGTAGAACACCGGCAGAGTCAACACCTGGTTAAGGTGAAACTCCGACACCACCTTCGGAAGGAATTTCGGTGCGCAGGACAACCTTGTCCCTGTGGAAGACCAGGTAAGGAGACTCGATGGAAGCGCCTGGAGCTCTCCCATCCTTCTGGCTGACGGATAGCCACCAAGAAGGCGGTCTTCCACGACAGGTGAGAGAAAGCACACCTGTGCATAGGTTCGAATGGCTTGCCCATGAGCTTGCCAGTACCAGCAGTAGATCCCACGGAGGTGGGGTTCCCGCACTGGAGGAAATGTGATCAAGGCCTTTGAAAGCGCCAGACCACCTTCTCCTGCGCACCGACTGCTTCCGGCCCGCGCCGCTAGCAGAGATGGCTGCCAGGTGCACCCTTAGGGTCGCCGACCTAAGCCCTTGACTAGAAAGGGACCATAAATAGTCCAAGATGCTTGCCAAGGAACAGGAGGAAGGGTCCAAGCCCTTGTTTCTGACACCAAATGGAAAACCTTTTCCATTTGAAGGCATAGCATTTTCTGGTCGACTCTACGGACGCCTCAACTACATTGAGGACCTCGGCCGGAAAGACCCAAGGCCTGGAACTCCTCAGCCGCTCAGGAACCAGGGTCAGTCAGGTGCAGGGATTGAAGGTCCGATGGAACACCTTCCCTGATTGACTGAGAGCAGGTCCGGGCGAGCTGGAAGCTGTCATGAGTCCTGGAGCTGAGACTGAGGAGATCTGGTACCAGAACTGGCGAGGCCAGTCTGGGGCTATCAGAGACTCACCTGCGCCTTGTCCCTCCTCGCTTGGAGAAGCACCTTGTGGATCAAGGGAAATGGGGAAAGGCGAAAAGAGGCCGGGGTCCATTGCCTCGAGAAGGCATCCCCTGCAGCGAGCCCTGCTGAGGGGGGCGGCATGGAACAGACTCAGCTCAGCGTCTCTCCATGGAGGCAAACAGGTCCACCTGAGGTGTGCCCCAAAGGGAGAACAGATGCTGTACTACCTCCGCAGGAGAGACCACTGTGGATGCAGCCCTATCCGGCTCAGGGCATCGGCCAGGGTGTTGGAGGCTCCTGCACGTGAATGGCTAGGAATCCGCCTCCAGGCTGCGCACGAGTGACCAAATGCGGAGAGCTTCCTTGCATAGAAGCATGGGCGCGTCCCGCCCTGGCGGTTTAGATAGTACATGGTCGTGGTATTGTCCGTCTGACCGGACCACTTGACCCGGAGGAACGGAGCAAAGGCGGTGAGAGCTAGGCGGACCGCTCGAGCTCCAGCAGGTTGATGTGGCATCGACTCGCGGGACCAGAGGCCATGAGCCCGTGTTCCCCAGATGGGCACCCCAACCCATCAGAGAGGCATCGGTTCGACAGAGAGACCGCCGGCTCGGGCGGACGAACGGGATGCTCCCTGCAAATGATCTGGAACGGTCCACCACTGGAGAGCGCCCACATCCCCTGTGTCACCGACAAGCTGGTCCAAGGGATCGCAGCTGCCAGACCACTGGCTGGCCAGTCCCCACTGAAGGGACGATGTTCCAGCGGGCCCAGGGACCACGCTGGTACAGGCCGCCATGAGACCCAGGAGGCGAGGAAGTCCCGGCAGGATGAACTGCCTCAACCAGAAATGATCGGGCAAAGGAGGAAAGAACCTGCCCTGTCCGGCCGAGCCGCTGCCTGCTCGGAGAGTCGAGCTACCGATGAATAGAATCACCTGCTTCACTCGAGTTCGACTTCTGGCCTCATGATAAGGAGGCCGAAGCGAGAGCAGACCTGGAGGCCAGATCTCTGGACCACTCCGCCTCCTTCCTGAGGGAGCTGCTATCAGCCAGTCGCCCAGGTAAGGGTACACCTGACCCTCGGCGTCAAGAGAATGCTGTCACCACTGCCATGCATTTGGTGAAGACCCTGGAGCTGGAGACAAGCCGAAGGGCATGGCTTGAACTCAAGAGAGATCCTTCCGCTGAAGCGAAGGAATCTCTGGTGAGACGACGGATAGGGACGTGAAAACGCCTCTGCAAGTCTAGAGAGCAGAACCACACGCCTCGTTCCAAGGATGGTATTATCTGAGCCAGAGTGACCATCCTGAAGGTTCGAGACCTTAGGAACTTGTTTAGGTCGTGTAGGTCGAGAATGGGGCGCCAGCCCCTCGTCCGCTTCGGAACCAGGAAGTACCTGGACACACACCCTGGGTCTGAAGGAGGGTCCACCACCTCTCTTACCACCTCCTTCTGGAGGAGGAGAGCGATGTCGGCTCGACGAGCCGCCAGTGAGGCTGGGGATCCCGGCCCCCGAGGGGCGGCTGCCTGAAGGGTGGTGCCTGCTCGAATTCCAGAGGCAGGCCTCTTCCACCACCTCAAGACCCACCTGTCCGTGGTAACAGCGACCAGGTGGAACGGAAGTGCCGGAGCCGCCTCCCTCGGGGACCTAGGGGTAAGGTGACGGGATGGGGCGACACCCCTGTGCCTGGCCACTGGGCAGGCTTGGAGGAGGACCGCCGGGGACCTCCTGGGCCCTTCCTCCCTGCCTCCTGTTAGGAGGAAGCCATGCGTTGGGTTTGGGATGCCAAGGTCGAGCCTGCTGGCCCTGACGTTGCTGGGGTCAAGGCCGCCCGGGGCACAGAAGGGACGAAGGGCTTAGGCTGTGGTTTGCGGCCTTTGTCCTTCTGAGCGGAAGAGACCGAGTCCAAGGTGGCATTGACTCTCGATCTCTGCAGGTGACCTTCCACCCCAGGGCTCAAGAGGTCAGTCCCCAAAAGGGAACATCCGCCAACTCCTGTGCTGGGTATCCGAAGTAAAGGTGGATATCCTCAGCCAAGCCCGCCGACGACAGCCACCGCGGCCGCACCGATCTGGGCACATGAGTCCCCTATATCCAAAGCAGTCTGGAGTTGCTGTTTGGCCACTGTTCTGTCCTGGTCCCGCACCTCGCTTAACCGTAGTCTGCAGATCGCGGAAGATGAGGGATGACCTCATCCAGGAGCCCAACAGGGCATGAGAAAATGTGCCATGAGGACGGCCGAACTGGCCTGACGAAGGCCGAGAGAGGACGACAGGTGAGACTTTTCGCCCGACGTAGTCCAATTTCTTGACTCTTTGTCAGGAGGTTTGTCCACATCCCTGGCGCTAGTCGGGCTGCCGGAAACGCTGTCGGTAACCAAACCCTCAGCAGAGGGTGTTCCGAAAACGGACAAGGAACCGGTAGGGACCGCATACTTCCTGGCCATCCTGGCCGAAGGCGCAGGGCAGGAAGCAGGGCGCTGCCAAAGTTCCAGTGCCGGACCCACTATGGCCTCGGCCACCGAAAGGCCTCCGTCGGAGAATCCTCGTCCAGAATCTCCGGAGGGGGATACCTGGCCTGCTTGAACGGGTTCGAGCTCCATCCCGTAGACTCGAGATGAGCCGAAGCAGTCCTCAGGAAGGAATGACGGGCTATCGCCCATTGACTTGACTTTCCTGAAGACTCCAAGTCCAGTCGCTTGAGAAGAAGGAGGAATCATCTTCGGACTCGAAGAGTCCCTAAGAGCTGCCTCTGGCCTGAGCCACCCTTCACCTGCCGAGGTCGGTCGGGAGTGAGGGTAACTGACTGAGCCGGCTGGGTAGAACCCTAGCCGACCGGAAATCTTTGGTCGGAGCCCCAATTGGTGGCTGTGGGAGGGCGGAGGTTCCACCGAATCGGGTGGAGCAGCTGGTCGGCCGAACAACCGCCTGGGTATAGGCTCCTCGACAAGTCGAGGGGTTGTGTCGGGCCGCCCGTGACAGTTACTTAATGGCCGGGAAGGCCGGAGTCGGCCGTTCCCCGCCAGGAGGAGGTTTGACAAGGTCCTCGCAATCACGACGTATTTACGCCAAGCCTCCTCATCCGAGGAGGAGGACGAGGACGAGCGGGCGACGCGCTATCGCTGTGTCAGTAGACCGAGACCTTATGACGGTGGGAACGGCTGGACCGCTGGAAGAGGTCCGAGACCGAGATCAGAGTCCCGATTTCGGGTCGGCAGGCGGGAGGTAAGTCGTCGGAACCGCACTCCCTTTAGGCTCGGAAGGTCCATCCGAGGCTCCGAACCGAGGCACAGACGAGCCCACGGGATCCTCAACCTCCTCCCGGGGAACCGGGAGGGGACCTCGCTCCAAAGGCGACAGCCCGTCTCAATGGGTCGAGAAAAATCTCTCTTCATCTAGTGAGTCTCGTCACCGGACCTGACGGGACACCGCGGAGAGGCCAGTGGTCAGGCCGAAGCGCGGATCGAAGCCGCTGGACGACGGCCCGGGAGAGGGACTTTTCCGCTTCCCAAGAGCGTCGACGGAGGGATTTACCCCTTGTCCTCTTTTTGGATCGAATGGCGTCCAGCAGACGCAGGCCCTTCTCCTTTAGTGGAGAGGGACAGACAAAGCTCCTTAAAAGAAGCCGTGTAGGAAGAACCCAGAGAGAGCGGGATAAATGCCGCGGCCGAGGAAGATACGGCCCGCGCCGCCTCCTCTTCGAGGGCGACCATCCGCTCGAGCTGATCCGCCGAGCCCGCCGCCGCGGACACCGCCAACCGGGCCTCCTTGGATTTCACCGGAGGGAAACGCTTCTCGGGACGGCCCAGTTGCAATCGGGCAGCACGGTCTTCGAGGACGTAGGCCGAGAAAGATGAGCACAGGTCCAAGCCCGCGGTCGTGCCTCAAGGCCTAAGTAGACACACGGGAGTGTGGATCCGCCTCGAGACATCTTCTGTCTCACGGGCATGTCCTCAAACTGGAGTCGATGGTCCATCGCAGCCGCGAGGGATCAAGACCAGTCTTTTGCAAATTTTTATTTTAAATCCGCAAACGGAGAAATAGGAACCAGTCGCAAACGCAGAGCTGCTATGGAGGAACCTGAGCTCTGCCGCAAGGAAGATCTGGCGCCATGGGGCGGAGCCGAGAGTTATACCACCCGGTGGGTGGAGGAGAGTTTGAAGACCTTCCGCAAGATTTAAAGCGGCAAGGATACTGCCAATGAGTGGATGAACAAATATATCCATGTCCCTAGAACGGCACTATTTCATGGCGAAGTCGACAGCGTTGCCTTTCTGGCTGCAGAAAGAACTTCCGCAACCTCTTGCGGCGAGACCCGTGTCGTAAAATGGCTATGTCTCCAGGGAGCCATGCATGCAGGTTCAGTGAGCCGTGAAGTCCGGGTGGACCAGTGAACCCTCCTCCTGAGATAAGAGATGGTTGCTGAATGGCAACGTGGAGCGGAGGTTCCCGGATAGCTGTCTTAGCAAAGGGAACCAGATCTGTCTGGGGCCAGAAAGGGCCACCAGGATCACTGTTGCATGCTCCTCTGTGCAGTTTGAGAAGAACTCTGAATCAACGGGAGGAGGGAAAGCATAGAGGAATCTGTCCCGTCATGAGAGGACAACGCTGCCTCGGCCAGGAAAACACCAGGTCCTGGATCTAGCTTATGTACCATTGGGTAGTTTTATGTTGATGGGGAAGTTAACAAGTCCAATTCTGGAGTTCCCCATCAAGAAACAGATCCTCTCTGCTACCTCTTCTGAAGAAGTTCCTACTTGTGACTCTGGCCTGGGAGCACTCCAGGCCGCCTGCAATTGTGTTGTCCCACCGTGAACATGTACTGTGATCCGTTCGCGCTTGTCGGATTACTCCAATCCCACACCCCTCATGGCCTCCCTGCAAGCGGGGTAAGAGTGTGCCTCCTTGTTTGTTGAGGTAACGCATCACCGCCGTGTGTTCGTCTTTGTGGCAGGAGAGTATCAAGGGATCTCTGACTGAAATGCCTGCAGGCATAAAGGACCGCCTTATCTCCAGAACGCTGATATGAAGGTGAGCCCTGAGGGGTCCACGCTCTGGGACTTCACCCGCCCAGTGTGCTCCCACCCTAGTCCTGAAGCCGCCTGTGGTGAGGATTACCTCCGGGATGGCGGTTGTCAAACGGACACCCGTAGAGAGGTCCTGGGTCTAGCCACCATTGCCAGTCTCGAATTACGGCGTCAGGATTCTGACCGAATGCTGCATATGGTCTTCGTTTTGGTCCCACTGCACCTGAGCATCCACTGAGTTACCCGCATGTGAGCCTGGCAAAGACGCCGGAATGGCCGCAGCCATGTGTCCGGAGCGTCGGGCGGACCGACCTGGCTGGGACAGTCTTGTTCGACGAAAGCTCCTGATGAGGGATCTGACGCCCGCCTGTCGCCTGGAAGAAATGCTCTTCCCTGAACGATGTCCAGGACTGCGCTCTATGAACTGCAGTTTGGCACAGTACCAGGAGAGACTTCTCGAATTGATCAAGATGCCCAGAGACTGAACACAGATCCTGGGTACTCTGGATAGCCAATAACAACACCTCTGAGGCGCCATGAGAAGCCAATCTGCCTAAGTATGGAATACATAATGGCCCTGTCTCCTCAGAGACGGGGCATGACTGCCATGCATTTGGTAAAGACCCTGGGACATGACAGTCCAAATGGAAGTGCTCGGAACTGAAAGGGTGGTCCGGAAACTCAAGCGCAGGAACCTCCTGTGCCTGAAGCCAGGGATGTGCAGGTGCATCCTGCATGTCTAGGGACGCTAAAAATGCGTCCCTCTTAGCATGGGAATGAGACCCGAAGAGTCACCATGAAATTTTGTAGGCAACCGATATATTGAGGTCGCTGAGGTCCAGAATCGGACGGAGGTCCCCTGTTTTCTTTGAACCAGGAAGAAAGTGGAGTAACCCGTATCCTCTCTGGTTCTCTGGGCATACTCTGTCGCTTCCCTTTGCAGGAGCGTGAGTATTTCTGCCTGATCAGAGGCTTGTGCTGACCCGAGTAACTGGAGAGCAGAGAGGCCTCGAGGGTGGTTTTCAAATTCTATAAAGTGGCCTCTTCGACCAACTGAAGAACCCACCGATCAGTGGTTATGGACTGCCATCCTGGCAGGTATTTCGCATGCAACTCCCGACCTTGATGTCCCATTGATCCTGAGGGGCGGGGCCGGAAAGGAGTCAGGCTGTGGCGGCGAGGGCCTGCGGGATGGGCCAGTTTAGCTGAGCTGCTGACTCGCCCGCTGGCTGTCTACTCTCGGCTCTACGGGAACCGGAGCCCTCTGTTGTGGGCCGCACAGACTGTTGTCTCTGTGTCGCCCACTTCAAACGGCTTTGGTTTCTTCCAGTAGGATTTAAGCCTCGGTCGGTACATTGCCTGGACCGACCTCACCGCCTTCCTGGCCTCTTGAAGCTTGGTGATGACCTCTGTGAGGGCTCACCAAAGAGAACTTCCTCAAATGGGCATCCATGATGTTTTTGTGGACATCCGGTAAAGCAGAGACACGGAGCCAAGTGTTCCGGAGGCATACACCTGAAGCTGCTGCTCGGCCGAGGAGTCCACGGAGTCGCAGGCTCGTAGAGCACTTGGGTCCCTACGTCCGAACTCCATCCGGAGGAGCTGCAACATCTCCTCCTTCTGCTCATCTTCTGGCAACTTCTCAGCCAGATCCAGACTCCTGCCCTGGCAAGGCATTTTGGAACTGCACCATGTGGGTTAAGTCACTAGGGATCTGATGGCGCAGCGGAAGCATACATGCGCCTACCCAAAGCAGCTCAGCTGTCTGGACTCCGGGTCCGTGGCAGAGTGCTCAAATGCTGCGGTCTCTGGGACCGTCATGAGAGGCTGTTATGACCAGACAGTTGGCCTGAGGATGCTGAGCCGGTACTGGTCTTCCTTGGAGCCTTGTACAGGCGTGTCAGCTTCTTCTCGGCATCGCCGGGAGGAATGTGACGCTTCCCACGCTGCCTGCTGATGCCCGAAGTCTATTGCTGGGTGGCACCACCACAGGCTTGGGGTCCTCTGCCAAAGATATTTCGGCAAGACGCAGCCTTTGGGGTTCTAACTCTTCCGTCATCCCATCCCATGTTCTCTTGGATGTGTCTCATGATGTCCGGAGAATGAAGGGTCATCCGGAGAAGACCTGGAAGCTCACGGGTCCGGAAAAGGGATGTGAGGGAGATGGGGATCTAGATCCTGTTGAAAAACTTGATCCCGTGTCCTCCGCTGGAAGGCGAACGGCGCCTCTGTCTCTTAGGCTGGGTGACCCAGAAGAGGATCTGGACGGAGGCTCTCTTTATCTGGTCTTCCTTGAGGGATCCTGGGCTGGGAGGAGGTAACCGCCTGCAGACCCAGATGGAGAAGGGGGTGCAGGAACCGAGAGAGTAACTGCCTAGGAGGAGGAGGAGGAAGAAGAGGTGGGGTGGGGACCACATCCTTTTGATGGTATCCTCACCAATAAGTGAAGAGCTCCTTAACCTCTGAGAAAGAAAGAGCCGATGACGGACTGGGCGCCGTGGTTGTCCTGGTTCCGCGCCGGCTCCATAGGGGCCTCGCTGCGGGAGGTTCCCTGGGAGGCTCGACAGGACCGGAGTCACCCTTCTGGTCCTCGGGCTGTGTTAACCCTCCTCTGTAATGGTCTTTCTGACCGACGCCGGTCGGAGGCGCCGGCCTCTTCTCAATCCGGACAGGCACGATATCGTCCCCTACCGGGTCTGGGGTTGGGGTGAGGCTTGGTCAAGCACGTTTCGTTCTGGCTCCATTGCCTTGGGACCTGTGGTAAGAGGTCCGCTGTCGTCGGGTCCGACGGTCTCTTTAAGAGAGAGGTGAGCTCTTGGTCTTCCGCTGGAGAGGAGGAGGCAAGGAGGCAGACCTGACGCCAGGGTTCAGAATGGCGGGAACCTCGGTCTTGTGGTAGATGGTGGCGGTCCCTGACTCTGACCAGGGCCTTGAAGACCTAAGGAGGCCTGGAAGTCTGGCCTGAGAAGAGGAGCCCAAGATTTTCTCACCGCAGCAGGGGAGGCTGAGAACTGGCCCGGAAGGGCGTAGCGGTCGACCTGGAGCCGGAGCTACGAGAATCAGAGGCCCTAGACGGGACCTGGAAGGGCTCTTCTCTATGCTTCTCCGAATGTCTACGGTTCAAGAATCCCCTTTGGAGGTCATGGTCTTGAATTGTTCTCAAGCAGGAACGCCTGTAGGCCTTCGGCGACTGATCCGGTTCCCAAGTGGCTGTGCCGAGGAGGACCGGTGTCGTGGTTCGCTGGGGCCTCACACCGACGTGGTCCGTGGCGGATCCTTGAAGGGGATCTGCTTCCTGCTTGCTACATCTCTAAGAATGACCGGAGGTTGAGAGGACATCAGACAATAAACTGATCGAGAAAACGGATTTTCCAGAGTGAAAATCTCTTACCATGGCTACAACTGTGGAACTGAAGGGTCTGTGACTTGCAAGTCGCGTCGTGGGAAAGAATCTGGGGAATCCATGACTGCCCTCATGTACTACTACGCTTGGACGTTGAGGCGGACTGACGCTGGGCGGTCCTCTTGAAGATAGCTAGCTAGAATTTTCCTCAGTGGCGCCCTGACGCCTGCCGGGCTTCAGTCCTCATGGTGTAACCTGCTGCAAGAGCTGTGTCAAGTAAGATCTCCTGTTACAGGTGAGTAACCTGTATTTCTAGGACATGGATATGTTGTTCATCCACACTGTCTGGCAGACTCCTAGCAGTTCTCCGGGAGGAGGAGACAAGGCATACCCCTACTTAGGAATAAAGACTGGAGAACTGAGGTCCCAAAACCAGCATCCTGATGTGACTCAAGGTCGATGTGGTAGTGGGTAATGAAGGTGTGTGCTGACTTCCAGGTAGCAGCCCTGCAGATTTCCTGGATAGGGATTATCCTGGAAGCAGCCACCAAGCATGTATGGGCGGATAGAATGAGCTTCATCCCTTGGTAGGCTCCATGCCCACCAACCATAGTAGAGGTCTATGCAGGAGGTGGACCCACCTGCCTATCGGTCCGCTTGGCTGCAGGTCTGCCAGGGTGGCTTCAGCGTAGGTGACAAACAGCTGGCGAACCTCTCCTGAACTTCAGCCGCGCGCTCCTTGTAGTAAGAGAGCTTCTTAGGGTCCAGCATGGAGCCTATATTCGGCCTCCAGGTGTGATTGGGGTAGAACACCAGCAGAGTAAACACCTGGTTAAGGTGAACCCCACCACCTTCCGGAAGGTAATTTCGCTTGGTGGCGGGACAACCATGTCCCTGTTGAAGACCAGATAAGGAGACTCGATGGAAAGCACCTGGAGCTCTCCCATCCTTCTGGCTGACGGATAGCTGCCAAGAAGGCGGTCTTCCATGACAGGTGAGAGATATCACACCTGTGCACTGGTTCGAATGGCTTGCCCATGAGCTTAGCCAGTACCAGCAGTAGATCCCACGGAGGTGGAGGTTCTCGCACCGGAGGGGATGTGTGAACAAGGCCTTTAAAAGTGCCCGACCACCTTCTCCTGCACTTACCGACTGCTTCCCGGCCCGCACTCGGTAAGCAGAGATAGCTGTCAGGTGCATCTTAAGGGTCGTCGACCGAAGCCCTAGCTGAGAAAGGGACCACAGGTAGTCCAGAATGCTTGTCAAGGAACAGGAGGAAGGGTCCAGCCCCTTGCCCTGACACCAAATGGAGAATCTCTTCCATTTAAAGGCATAGCATTTCCTGGTCAACTCCTTATGAGAAGCCTCAAGAACACTAAGGACCTCGTCGGAAAGACCCAATGCCTGGAACTCTAGCCGCTCAGTAACCAGGCCGTCAGGTGCAGGGATTGAAGGTCCGGGTGGAATACCTTCCCCTGGTTGACTGAGATCAGGTCCTGGTGCGCTGGAAGCCGCCTCGGGAGCCTGGCGCTGAGGCTGAGGAGATCTGGATACCAGAACTGGCGGGGCCAGTCTGGGGCTACCAGCATTACCTGCGCCTTGTCCCTGTCCCTCCTCACCTTGAGGAGCACCTTGTGGATCAAGGGAAATGGGGGAAAGCCATAGAAGAGGCCCGGGGTCCATGGCCTCGAGAAGGCATCCCCCTGCTGAGAGGAGCGGGCAAGAAACAGCCTCAGCTTCGCATTCTCCCTGGAGGCAAACAGGTCCACCTGATGCATGCCCCAGTGGGAGTACAGATTTTGTACTACCTCCGGCAGGAGAGACCACTCGTGGGACGCAGCTCTTATCCGGCTTAGGGCATCGGGCAGAATGTTGGAGGCCCTGCCACATGGATGGCAAGGAGATCTGCCTCCAGGCTGCGACGAGGGACCAAGTGGCGAGAGCTTCCTGCACAGAGGCATGAAGCGATCCTGCCCTGGCAGTTTAGGTAGTACATGGTCGTGGTATTGTCCGCTCTGGACCTGGACCACTTGACCTGCAAAATGGCGAAGGCGATGAGGGCTAGACGAACTGCTCGAAGCTCCAGCAGGTTGATATGGCATCGGGACTCCCAAGGGGACCACAGGCCGTGCGCTTTGTGCTCCCCCAGATGGGCACCCCAACCCATCAGAGAGGCATCGGTCAAAAGAGAGACCGTCGGCTCGGGGCGGACAAACAGGATGCCCTCCTGCAGATGAGCTGGAACGATCCACCACTGGAGAGCGTTCCACATCTCCTGGGTCACTGTCACTAGCTGATCCAAAGGACCGGAGCTCTGTGATCACTGGCTAGCCAGTCCCCACTGTAGGGGATGTATGTGCCAACGGACCACGCTGGTGCAGGCCGCCATGAGGCCCAGGAAGTCCGCGGCAGGGCGCAATTGCCCAATCTGAAATGACTGGGCAAAGGAGGAAAGAACCTTAGCCCTGGTCCGGGCCAGGAGCCGGGTTTGGCCTTTAGAGAGTCGTAGCCTCCCGATGAATTGTATCACCTGCTTTGGCACTAGTTAGCCACTTGGCCTCATTGATGAGGCCAACTTGAGAGCAAACCTGGAGGGCCAGATCCCTGGACCACTCCACCTCCGGTCTGGAGGAGGCCGCAATCAGCCAGTCGTCCAGATAGGGGTACACCTGGACCCTTTGGCGCCGCAGGAAGGCTGTCACCACTGCCATGCATTTGGTGAAGACCTTGGGAGCTACAGAAAGGCCGAAGGGCATGGCCCAAAACTCGTAGCAGGACCCCTCTGCTCTGAAGCGGAGGAATCACTGGTGGGACAGAACCACACGCCTCGTTCCAAGGATGGAATGATCTGAGCCAGAGTGACCATCCTGAAGGTTCGAGACCTTAGGAATCTGTTCAGGTCATGCAGGTCTAGAATGGGGCGCCAGCCCCTCATCCGTTTTGGGACCAGGAATTACCTGGACACAAACCCTGGGTCTGGTGGAGGATCCACACTTCCTGATCACCTCTTCTGGAGGAGCAGGGTAGAGAGGCTGCGACCTCAGAATCTCTTCCGCAGCGACGGCTCAGAAGGGCGGGCCTGCTCGAACTCCAGAGGCAGACCTTTCCTACCACCACCAACACCCAATGGTCCATGGTGATAGCGAACCAGGCGGAAAGCAAGTGGCGGAGCCGTCCCCCCATGGGGGGAACCCAGGAGAAAGCGACACAGCTGGGGACGACACCCCTCAACCCGTCACTGGGCAGACTTGGAGGAAGAACCGGCCGAGGGACCTCCTGGGCCTTTTCCTCCCAGCTTCCTGCTGGAGAAAGCTGCAGGCTTGGCTTTGGGTGCTAAGTGCGAGCCTGCTTGCCCTGATGCTGGTGTTGCTGGGCCGGACGTGTTGCAGGGGCAGAAGGGCGAAGGACTTAGTTGCTGTCGGGCGGCCTTTGTCCTTCTGGGGCACATGTGACCGACTCCAAGGGTGGGTTTGTACTTCTCAATTCTCTGGAGGTGGCCTTCCACCCCAGGCCCGAACAAGTCGGTACCCAGGAAGGGGACGTCTGCCAGCTTGTGCTGGGTATCCGCCGTGAAGGTGGAGATCCGCAGCCAAGCTCTGCGGCGCATGGCCACTGCGGCCTACTGACCGGGCACAGGAGTTCCAACACGAGAGCCGCTTGAGCTGTTTGCCACTGCTTCCCTGATCCCGCACCTGCTTGACCGTAGTCTGCAGATCACGCGGGAGATGAGGGATCACCTCATCCAGGGAGCCCATAAGGGCGTGGGAGAAGTGCGCCATCAGTATGGCCGAGCTGGCATGATGGAGGCCGAGGGAGGACGCAGCATACATTTTACACCCGGCATAGTCCAGCTTTTTGGACTCTGTCGGGTGGCTTGTCCACGTCCCTGGCGTTCCTGGAATGGCGGAAGACGCTGTTGGTAACTAACTCCTCAGCAGAGGGGTGCTCCGAGAAACCTGACAGAGACCCGGTAGGGACCGCGTACTTCCTGGCCATCCTGGCCGAAGGAGCAGGACAAGAAACCGGCCACTGCCATAACTCCAAGGCTGGGCCAACAATGGCTTCAGCCACCAGAAAGGCCTCCGTGGGAGAATCCCCTCGGTCCAGCATCTCCGTGAGGGGATACTTGACCCGCTTGGATACGGGCTCGAGCTGCATCCCGGTGGACTCCGAGATGAGCCGAAGCAGACCCATGAACGATGACGGGCTCTCGCCCATCGACTGTCTCTGGAGAACTCCAGATCAAGGGCCTGGAGAACAGCGAAGTCATCGCTGTCAGACTCAGAGGAGTCTGCGAACAGCTGCTTAGGGCCTGAGCCACCCTCCACCTGCCGAGGCGGTCAGGAGTGAGTAGGCCGACAACCGGTGGGGCATCCCTGACCCGCCGAGAATCCTTGGTCGGAGCCCCCATCTCGGTTGTGGAGGCGGGGTTCCACCACACCGTGGGGCAGCTGATTTTAACGAACAATCGCACCGGTTTGGGGCACCTCGACCACCGCGAAGGGGTTGTTTCGCCTTCGGGTGACAGACACTTAATGGCTGGGAAGGCGACGCATTGGCTTGTTCCCGTCAGAAGGAGCTGCTGCCATTAAGTCTCGTGGAGCGCCGACTTAATTTGGCGCCAAAGCCTCTCCTCCTCCTCCTCCGAGGAAGACGAGGACAAGCGGCACCGCCGCTTTCCTCAGTGCCGAGACCGCCGGTGCCGGCGGGATCGGCTGGACCGAGAAGAGGTCCGAGACCGTCGGTGTTTCCAACGGTGGGTCTGGGAGGGAGCGGGGGAAACCCATTCCTCCCTCGGCTCAGGAGCCTTAACCGGGGACTCCGACACAGGAGGCGCAGGCAAGTCCTCGGTTTCCACCGGGGGAACCAGTGAAGAAGGGTTGTCGGCTTCTCCAGTTGACAGCCCGTCCAATGGGTCGAGAAAAATCTCGACCGCGTCGACGGGTGTCTCGGACGGCTGACCTGACGGGGACACCATGAAGCCAGCGGCCTTAGCCGCAACCTTGACCGAAGTCGAGTGTTGACTGTCCAGGGAAGGGGACCTCTCCCGCTCCCACGAACGTCGATGGTGGGACTTACCCTTCGAGTCCTTCTTCTTGGACTCAGAAGAGTGTCCCAATGACCCCTCACCTTTCGTGGAGAGGGATTGGCAAAACTCCTTAAAAGAAGCAGTATAGGAGGATCCCAAGGAGAGCGGGATAAATGCTGCGACCGAGGATGACGAAGATGCGGCCTGGGCTGCTTCCTCCTTGAGGGTGATCATCTGCTCGTGTTGCTCAGCTGAGCCAGCTGCCGCGGAAACCGCCCAACGGGCCTCCTTGGACTTCACCGGCGGATAACGTTTCGCGGGGTGCTTAAGTTGGAGCCGGCAGCACGGTCTTCGAGTGACGCTTACAAAAAGACTTGCACAAGTCGCAGGCCTGCGGATCGTGGTCAAGCCCGGGCAGTAGACGCGTGAGGCGGATCAATCCGACATCTTCTGCCTGCATGGGCACCGAAAACCGGGAGTTGATTTGTCCATCGCAGCCGCAGGGAAGAAGCAGACCAAGTTCAGAAAACTTTATAATTATTTTCGTGAACCAAGAGTTTGGATCCAGTCTAAATGCAGAGAGCTAAGGAGGGAACCTGAGCTTCCAAGCGCAAGGAAGATCTGAGGCCATGGGTGAGCTCGAGAGTTTTACCACACGGGTGGGTGGGAGGAGCCAGCTTATAGACCTTCCGCAAGATTTAAAGCGACAAGGAACCTGCCAGACAGTGTGGATGAACAACATATCCATGTCCCTAGAAAACTGTTCCGTTCTACCTGTGGAACCACTTCTACTGCCCTGTTGCTCAGAAGGCTCTGAATCTTGGAAGCAAGGAGGTCTGACCGAGTGGCAGACAGCTTGGGCTGTCATTTGGGTGGTCGATCTGGGGGAATCTCTGAGAAATTGAGAGTGTATCCCGCTCGAATTATTCTGAGGACCCATTTGTCTGTTGTGACAGTTTTCCACCAGTTGTAAAATTGAGTCAGACGACTTCTATCGTCAAGAGGAGTCCCCTTGGGCAGGTGAGGGGACATGGGCAGAGTTTCAGAGGGTGGCACTGGGCACCTTCAGGGCCTGGAGCCTTCTGCCGAATTTTTTTGCGGCTGAGGGGTTTGGTTCTTGCTAAAGTTCCTCAGTCTTTACCTCAAAAGGACTGCTGATTGTGAAACTGGCAGTGGCTCCGCCCTCTGAGGGCTGCAGAAGCCGGTCTGGCAGTCTTGATAGCAGTCCTAGCCTCTGAGTGGCCTCCAGTGCCTGTTCTACTTGTGGGCCAAACACACCATTCATGACTCTTTGTTGAGCGTCATTTATGAAGCCTGAAGTCCTTTACCAGGAATGTCATCAGCGTACAAATTCTGGCTGCTTCTGCCCTAGAGGCAGTGTCAAGGCATCACCAGCAGCTTTCATTGCTGATTATTAGACTCTATGCCTCTGGTAATGGTCTGCAGAAGCTCTGCAGCTCTGCAGTAATGTACAACTCCGGGAGGCTCTCAACCATTGCCTTGAGCGAATGCCAGAGGGTATACTCATACTGAGAGAAATGGCCCTGGTAACTAGCTCTATGCATGCCCATGGTAGCAGCAGCAAACACATGCTTCCCCAGGGTGTCTATTCTGCAAGACTTTTATTCACCGGATGAGCCGTGCATTCATGAGGCAGCACGGCTTTGTCATTTTCCACCAGAACCACCAGGGCATCTGCGAAGGCTTGAGAAGCAAGGATTGGCCTGTCTTTAGAAGGCATGTACTTCCTATCTATAGACTTGGCCATGGAAAGAACGAAAAGCCGGTTTGGCCAAACTGTTTGTGAAAGAGTCTCAAAAGATGGCTGCACTGGCGTGTCAGGTTTATAGGAATGTCAGGAACATGCAGGTATTGTAGGTGCAAAAGCTTCCTAGGGTCCATCTCAGAAATTTGGAGAGCCAGGGTGGAATTCATATTTTCAGTAGAGATTTAAATGAAAGCTCTTCAACCACAGGCTCAACTGAAGTAGAGGGCTTACTCTATCCCATAAATGAGTCCTAGTCCACGCCATCTGAAAGGCTCAGATCAGGATCAGACTTGTCAAGGTCCCCCTCTACCCCAGAAGGTATAGCAAAGGTAGGAAAAGAAGGAGGGAGAGCTGGAGGTGCCACCCCGGAATCGGAGTTGAGAACCCAGGCACCCAAGTCAGAGCTGAAAACTGCGCCTCGAGTGGCACCGGCAACGTCGCCACAGACAGAGCCACATGCGGCACCGTGGTCAGTGCCAGACGAGCGCCTGGAGTTCCGCTGCATAGCGCTGGGGCTCCCAAAAGCATAACACCCTCGGAGACCTGAAGTGTGAAGAGGTGGTGGGAGAAAGCAGTACCTGTGCTGACCCCTGCGCCGCAGCCATGTGAGGGGGAAAGGCATGAGGGAGCAGCACTAAAGGCACCACACGATAAAGCTGACCCAAGTGCTCTGACCGCGGACTAATGGCCCCTAGGTCTGAAGGTCCCAGGATCGAATCTGCAGCCAAGGGTAGTTGGTACAACCACTGAACCCACTGCTCCATAAGAGCGACTCAATAATGAAACTGCTCCCCATAAGACCCCCTCCCAAGGGGTGGAGAGGGACTCTGGAGCTGAGGACCATGGTCGCCAGGGACTGTAGCTGCAGGTGACCACGGAGGAACTGGGGCCATCCTACCGTCCCTTGCTACTGATGATCCCATGCAGATGTACCAGAGGGCAACCTCCAAGCGTACGCTTCTTGACCTATAGGAGGAAGAAGAGCCGAGAGACCGAAGCGGTGCCGAGCCCCGACTGGCAACGGGCCAGCTTCATTTTGTGCTTTCGGAAAGACCGCCCTTCCTCCCGAGCACCAGAATGCCCATGGTAAGCCCCCCCTCCCCCGAATAGAGTGGCGGACCGGACTCAGTCCTGCTGCCGAAACAGCTTTCAAGCGAAGTCTTCCTACCGTCACTGTTCACAGTCGACTCAGCCGATGGGCTGAAGACTTGTTTGTTAGCTCACAAAATTAGAAAAACTTTTTTTTTTAAATAATACTACGAAAACACAAACTAAATCAAATACTGAATGACGAAACTGCTGTCATATAGATGTGACTAACTCCCGACAGTCGAGTGACATAGTCACTTAAGTGCACTCCACGGCAGGAAAAAAGGAACTGCGGCGGTTGGAGGGTCGACGCCGAGATAGCCTATATGGCGCAAGCCAGCCTTGTGGCACTGCACATGCGCCGTGTCCTAGCCTCGGAGCCGACCCCTCCGAATATTTTTGTCTCACGGGGTCCTAGCGCCCAGCGTAGTTCCACTAGTGTGAGTGGTGGAGACAGTCCAGGAAGATTTGTTACCATGGCAACTCTTTCTTCCTAAGGGCTACACAGTAACATAGAAACACAGAAGTTGATTGCAGATAAGGACTGCTAGGCCCATCCAGTCTGCCCATTTATTTTTCTACCTTATAAATGTGCCATCGGCCTTTGCTCTGTCAATAGCCTATCTATTCATACTCATCTGTATTGCTCCCTTATGCCTATCCCATGCCCGTTTGAAGCCCTGCACTTTATCCATATCCACCAGTTCTTGAGGTAGGTCATTCCATGCTTCCTCCACCCTTTCTGTGAAAAAGAACTTCCTCACATTACCCCTTAATCGGCCTCCCTCTACTCTCATGCTGTGTCCTCTTGTCCTGCTATTTTTCTTATATTGAAACATATTAGACCCTTTCACCTTGTTAAAGCCCTTAAGGTGTCTGAATGTTTTGATCATATCACCTCTCTCCCTCCCTCCCTCCTTTGCTCTAGGGTATACATATTGAGCTCCGTTAATCTGTCCTCATATGTTTTCTGATGCAGTCCCTGCACCATTTTGGTTGCACTTTTCTGGACTGCCTCAATTTGGTTAATTTCCTTGTGAAGGTGTGGCCTCCAGTACTGCACGCAGTACTCCAGATGGGACCAAACCAGTGTCTTGTAAAGAGGGATTACCTCCCTCTTCCGACTTGTGATATCCTAATACACCCTAACATCCCCCTAGCCTTACCTACTGCTTTAGTGGTCTGCTTGGATGATTTCAGGTCATCGGTGATGATGATGCCCAAGTCACTTTCTTCCCTTGTAACTGCCAGCAACTCCCCTCCCAGCCTATAGGTGGCTTCAGGGTTTCTCTTCCCTGTGTGCATGATCTTCCACTTCTTTGCATTAAACCCCAGTTGCCACTCTTCCGACCATTTTGCTAGTTTATCCAGATCTCTTCTCATTCTGCCCACCTCATCTGGATCATCTACCTGTTGCAGATCTTGGTGTCATCTGCAGACAGACAAACCTTACCCTCCCCAGTCCATCTGCAATGTCACTGATGAAGATATTGAAGAGGACTGGCCCCAGGATTGATCCCTGAGGTACCCCACTTGTGACTTGCATCTCTTCTGACTGTATAACGCTTACCACCACTCTGTTTTCTGCCAGTCACCCAGTTGACCAACTCTGACCTACTTCCACCCAGCTTATTAATCAATCTTCTATGTGGAACAGTATCAAAGCTTTGCTGAAGTCAAGGTAGGCTACATCAACTGCCCCCCATGGTCCACCACTCTAGTTACCCAGTCCAAGAAATCTATGAGATTAGTTTGACAGGACCTTCCTTTGTAAACCCATGCTGTGTTGGATCCTGTGCTCCTATGGATTCCAGGTGTTGCACTATCCTTTCCTTAGGAGTGCCTCCATAATCTTGCCACTACTGAGGTAAGACTGACTGGTCTGTAGTTTCCTGCCACCACTCTTGTGGAGCGGGATCACGTGAGCCCTTCTCCAGTCTTCTGGGACCTCTCCTATGCTCAGAGACTCACTAAACAGTTCTGATAATGGCTCTGCTAGTTCCACCCTTAGCTCCTTTAGTACCCTGGGATGTATGTCATCAGGTCCCATTGCCTTGTCCACCCTGAGCTTATTGAGTTCTTGTAGGACCCTTTCTTTTGTGAAGGGACTAATGCTCACCTCCCTCACCCCTCCGTCCATGGTGCTGAGCTGTGGGCCCTGCCCTACCTTCTCTTCAGCAAATACTGAGCAGAAGTTTCTATTTAGGATAGATGCTTTTACATGGTCCTCCTCCTCCTCACATGCCCCCTTATCTCCTTTGATCTTAGCAATACCTCCTCTAGACTTTCTCCTTTCACTAATGTAGCTATAGAAAGTCTTGTCACTTTTACTGTCTGTGATAGTGTTTCTGGTTTGGGCCTTTACCTGCCTTACTGCCTTCCCTGCTTCCCTTAGGGAAGTTTGGTATGCTCCCTATCTTCATCCCATGTGTTCCCTTATAATTCCTGAAGACCAGCCTTTGGACCTCTGACAGTGGACTACTGTCATTAGTTATGGACCTAATAGTAATGCACCATCTTCTTCCACTGCTGTGTTTCCTCGTCCAGTCACCCCATCTTCATCCACAGCTGTGTTTGCTCCTACAGCCACCCATCTTCTTCCATAGCTGTGTTTGTTCCTCCAGCCATGGCATCTTCTACTGCTGAAACAGCACCCCAACCCCCCACACCATAAAGCAAAGTTCTGACCCAAAGTGGCTGTAAACTTAGAAATGGCTACGTTTTGAGGAGGGCGCGGGTTTAGTGTCCTACATGTACTGAGAAAGTACAGTTATTTAAGAACTTACTGTAACAGTAGATCTTCGAGAGAGGCTCTTGCAGTAGGTAATCACCTTGAGGACTGCACCTCCCTGGCGTCAGGATCACATGGAAACTTTAGCTAGCAGTGTCTGATGGGGGACCGCCCACCTGGTGTCACATGACTGACATTAGCATGACACTATATAGTGGGCAGTCCCCACATCCGCCTTCCAGTTCTCCTGCCGGAGACCTCCAAGGAGGCATGACAGGAGAATGATAAAAAGAGGTCCCTGGAGCTGGCTATAGAGCTAACGGAAAAAGGAGCAAACAAACAAACAAACTCGGGGACAGGAGGGAGGGAGGAAAAAAAGTTACCTACTGCAACAGCCTCTCTCGAAGATCTACTGTTGTAGTAAGTTCTTACGTAACTGTACTATCTTACTTCGAGAGGGCTCTTGCAGCAAATAATCACCTTGAGGACCGAGTCCCAAGCAGTGTGAATCAGAAGAAACACGTGAGGCAGGAAAACTGCTGAAAAACAGCATGCCCAGGGACAGGAGACCATGAAGCACAGCTAAGCCAAAGCCTGTACTTCATCTAGAGGCAATGTCCAAACTGTAATGCTTTGAGAAAGAGTGGACAGAACTCCAAGTGGTCGCCAAGCAAGTAACAGTGGCTGACACATACCTATGATAAGTAGTAGAGGCAGCCAGGCCTCTGGTGGAGTGCCCCTTAACTTCCCCCGAGAAGATTTCCCCCCAATTGTGGTAACAGAAAAAACAATGCAGTTTGCCAACCCTATAGACAGTTATAGCTTGGAAACTGCTGTGCCTCTATGTAGGTATGGAGACACCAACAAATGGTCCGATTTTCGGACAGACTTGGTCCTATTAGTGTAATAACACATACTTCTATGGACATCCAGGGAATGCAGATGTGCTTCCTCCCGATTATAATGCTCGTGGCAGCAGACCGATAGGTCAATTTACTGGTTCGGCCTGAACCCAGAATCCACCTGTGGTAAAAACTGAGGGTTTGTACACAGAGCCACCCAGTCACTGTGATAATCAAGTAAGACTCCTTACCCAAGAGGGCCTGAAGCTCGGAAATCAGCCGAGCAGAAGTGACAGCAACTAAAAATAGTGCTGTGCAAGATAAATAGCACATCACACTGGAACCAGCCAGTTCAAAAGGAGACAGGGTTAAATTTCTCCAAAAAATAAAATGAGATCCCTCAGTGGGACAGGACTGCGCATTGGGGGTTTCATGCATAATATTCTTTTCAGAAGACTTGAAAGGTCCCCACTTGAGCTACAGTTTTTGCCTTCCCCCGGGGTGTGATAGGCAGAAAAAGGCTGACAGTTGGACCTTTAAGGAAAAGTAGCTCAGGCCCCAGCCAGGCAGGTGCAGGAGATACTTGGGCATCTGATGTGCTGGGCCAAAAAAGAAAGGCAGGTGCAGGAGATAGACCCTGATGAAGACTCATTGTTGAGTCGTGCGCTTGGGGAGCGTTGCCTTTTCTTCTGTTTTGTGTGGTTACCTGTGGTCCGTGTGACTGAATAAATCTTTATTTGGCTACAAGCATTGTGTCCCGGACCTGGAATTTATCCGAAAAACAGGCTGTAGAGTGCTGATTTAGTTGTTCTGATTCCATTTGGGCTGGCGACCCTGTTTGCACTCAGCACCACCCCACTCAGCTTTGATCGCAGCACGAGTGTTTGAACTCTGCAGGTGCAGGAGATACTTGGGCATCTGACGCTCTGGGCCAAAAAAGAAAAAAAGAGGGGTCCCAACCCTTCGAGGTGTCCCATATGGAGAAGCACTTCCACTTTATTTCATTAGTCCCAGAAGGTGGCTTTCTAGCCTCTACAAGGAACCACATCCCTCGGGAGGAAAACCCCCAAACGAGAGGCGACTATGACCTGAGGTGCCACGCCTTACGATGAAGGGACCTCAAACCTAGATGGACCAGTGTGCCTCTCCTCTGAGTCAGGAGGTCGTGGCAGAGGAGCCGGAGGATCCACTGCCAGCTGCTGAAGAAGCGGAAACCAAACCTGGTGAGGTCAAGATGGAGCTATCAGAACCTTATGTGCCCCTTCCGCCTGAAGCTTGAGCAGCACCCTCTGTAATACAGAAAAAAGAAGGGAAGGCATAAAAGAACCTCCCTGTCCAGCAAAGAGATAGTGTGTCCTGCCAGAAAAACACTAGGGCTGGAAGCGAGCGAGCAAAACTTTGGAAGTTTTACGTTGTGAGGAGTGGCAAACAGATCTATGTCTGGACAAACACTTAGGTCAAAAATACGCAACTCTGGTGCAACTGAGACTGTCTAATAGGACGGTTGCATGACAGGAACATGAACCACCTGTGAGGCGACCCACGTCACAAGATCAATCCCATCCCCACCCGCATTCGCCTTCCCGCGAAAAAAAGGGGGAGAAACGAGTGTATTCTTGCTAGATGAGATACCACCAGACACATGTATTGTCCCACTAGACTAACCGGCTGCTCTGACAAAGCTGGTGCTGAAAGGCTAAAAGTGCCTACAGCATTGCTCTAGTCTCCAACCAATTTATGCGCAGATGAAATTCTGCTGGAGACCAGAGACCCTGTGTCCTGTGGCTCCCCAGAAAAGTGTCCCAACCGATCCTTGACGCATCCATGGTCGGAGTATGGGAAGGAACCCCCCATTGGTGAGGATGGCTAGGAGCTGCCACTGGAGGGGAACCTGCTGCGTCAAACTGGAGACCCTGACCATACAGATCAGATCGTCCAGCCCCTGACCCCACTGCACCCTGAGCATCCACTGTGAGACATGCATGTGGAGTCCAGTCAGAGAAACAGTGGGGATGGCCTCTGCCATAAGGCTAAGGAGTCGAAAGAGCGACTTGTCCAGAACAAGCCTGCCGAAGGCTAGCGTCCGAGCCTGTACCTGTAATTTTTCCCCCCTGTCCACAGGAAGAAAGGCCATACCCTGGCCCATATCCAACACCGTGCCAATGAACTGAAGGCCTTGGAAAGGAACAAGTTGAGACTTCGAGAGATTTATGGTGATCCCCACTTGCACGAAGAGATCCAGAGAGAGAGGGAAGGTTCCGACTGTTCCTTCGGTGGGGCTTCCAGGAGCCAGTCAAAAAGGTAGGGGACACATGCAGTGACCCCGATGTCGCAAAGTCAGCCGCTACTGCCAGGCACTTGGTTACATCCGAGGTGCCAGACAGGCTGGGGGCTGAACTGGTAACTCCCAGGCAGAAAGGAGGTAGCTGCGATGGGCTTGAAAATCAGGATATGCAGGAGGCATTCTGCATACCCAGAATGCTGAGCCACTGTTCCCTGCACAGGAGGGGCAACTGGCCAGGTAGAGTCATCATCTGGAATTGTTTGTACCTTGTGCACAGTATCAGGTCTCAGAGATCCAAAAAGGGATGCAGATCACCCGTGCTCTTGGGGACCAAGGAGTAAAGTGAGTAGTATCCAACCCCCACCTGGTCATACCGGATTGGCTCTTTTGCCAGTTTCTGCAAAACAGCCTGAATTTCCTCGGTTAGTAGAGGAATTTGCAGCTTTGCTTGGAGGGTACCTACTGGAGGGCCTGTCTGGAGGCTTGCCCCGAAGCTCCAGGTATGTCCTTGTATGACTAACCTTGTTGGGAAACCGGTCATCCAGCCGTGAAGACTCCCCGATGTCAAGGGAGGCTCCACTGCCCGCCCAAGCAGACGGCAGCAATGAAGGGCCCAGTGGTGGGAGGAATGTAACCCACATGGAAGGAGACCCGAGAGGTGGATCCGCTGGTCCTCGGGGTACCTCCTGGGGGGAGGCAGCAGGTATCCAACTCAGAAACAAGTTGGACCTTCAACCTGGGCTGCCTGGACTGCGGGATGGCCCGGACATCCACCTGAGGCTAACTAGGCGGAAAGAGCAGATACACCAGTGGGTACTCAGCAAGGGCCCTGAGCGTCGGGTAACCTGGCATCAGATAGTGACTTCAGGTACCTCTGAAGATGGTAGGGGGGCGCCATAATCCAGTGTGGGGAAGCCCAATGGCAGGCAGCCCTGGTAAGAGGGAGGGACAGACGTTGGGTACCTCGATGTGGGGGTAGCCCGACGAAAGTCCAGATGGCAGAGTCTGGAGGGGAACAGAGGCACTCCTGAGAGATCCAGAGCCAGGAGCCTGCCGAACAAAAACCCCGAGGCCTGTTAGGAAAACCCAAACGCAGGAACTGGGGCCGGTGCAGAATCTGAGACGCCCAATGGGATGACTCCCATAACTAGTTCTTCTGAACTCTGTGGCACCCCTAGGCCGGGAAGCCCCCAGGGGCCTAAAGCAATCGTTGTGCCCCCGGCCGATGGGGCCCTGTACACAAGCCCTCAAAATGGAAGTCTAGTGAACCCGGCAAAGAGAGCAGAAGTCTGCTAAAGGGGTCGCCCTAACTCCAGGCGAATAGTACTAACCCACTCTGCCAGGGGGAGGTGTCCGAGGGAACCAGAAACTTAGGTGCTGGGCGTGAGTCGGAAGAACCCTTGGCCCAAATGGCCCACCAGTCTGGTTTCACCAAAACTGGAACAAAGGAGGCCAACCTTCCAGCGAAGGGGAAGGTGGAGGGGCTGTGTCTCTGGTCGGGGAGGCAGACGTCGAAGACCACACAGAATGGTGTCCTGACAGAGACCCTAGGGGATGGGCCCCCGGGACCAAGACAACTGAAAGGGAGGGAACCCCTCGCCATAGGCCAACCGATGAAAGGGACCCCTGCATCGGGGGCTCCGCTGGTATGGACCCAACCGAAGTTGGATTTGATGTGGGACACTCCTGTATCGCAAGATCCGATGAGGGGTCTGACTTGAGAGCCTGGAACCCCGACCCGAGCCCCCTGAAGAGGCTGAGGGCCCCTAGGAGACAGACAAGAAGCTTGAACTCCGGAGGAAGGGGTTATCTGCGTTCAAGAGCCCTGGCATCTGGGGTAAAGCAGAAACCCTGATGGGGAGTCTGACCACACTGGAATAGTCATTCGCCGGTGCCCATTAGGCCGACCCACCCTCCTTGAGCAAAGCACTCGCTAAAGTGGCCAGCGAGCCACCCACCGAAGGGATCTGGCAGACGACTGTGGGGCCAGCTGGTGATTCGCCACCTGAGCGGCGCCACAGCAGGATCTGTGAGTGACTTAACAGAAAAAGCAGGGACGGCACCAGAAGAAATAGCAAGCGATTCTCCCGCTAAAGCTGGGCGTTGCCAGAGAGCCAGCTAACGACTTACCAGCCAGGACTGTGCCGCAAATGACTTATCAGCCAACGCTGGGAGATCATCGGGGAACAAGTGACTTATCAGCGGTCTGCGCTGGCGATCGCTGGAGAAGACAGCGGCGACTTACAGCAGGGCTGAGCGCCCAATGGTAGGCCTGGTGGGCGACTCACCAGCCTTGCCACAGGTGTAGGACCCACAAAACAGCAGGACCCTTGAATGGCGAGAGTCCCGTGTCCTGGAGACATCCACCTGAGCCAAGGCTTACTAATCGAGGGATGGAAGGCCGACCCTGAAAGGATTGACAATGCCTGAAAGGCGAACCCGCCAGAGGGCCCCTCTGCAGAGTCATGGGCACCAAGGAGACCGATCCCAGTCCCAAAAATCCTCTGTGTTCAAGTCCTCCTGCCTGAAGACTCCTGTACTCTTTCACACCCAGGCTAAGTCCGCCTTTGAGTGCTGCTCCCTATCCATGTAACCCGTTCTGGGGGGTAGGAAACCAGTTACCAGGCCTGGGAGGAAGGAGCAGGCTGCAAGATCCACGGAAGGGCTGAGGATCTACTGCAGAAGGAGAGCCAAACGGCACCATGAAAGTGGTTGGAGAAAAAACTTCTGAGTGGGAAACGAAGGAGAAATAACTAATGTTATTGAGAAAAATAATTTGATATTCTAAACAAAATGATACTCATCCGAAAAACAGCAGTCAACTAAGCAACGAGCTCCGCAAGGTCCGACATGCACAGGTCGAGGGCAGGAAAGAACTGGAAGGCGGGCGTGGGAACCGCCCACTATATAGTGTCACGCTAACAGTCATGTGACACTGGGTGGACAGTCCCCCATCAGACAGTACTAGCTAAAGTTTCCATGTGGTCCTGATGCCAGGGGGCACAGTCCTCAAGGTGATTACCTACTGCAAGAGCCCTCTCTAAGTAAGATCAGTTTTATGGTAAGTTCAACCACAGCAAGGCATGCCATTTGTAACTGGTGGATGCAAACATTACTAGGTGGATATTAAATGTTTTAAGGGGCTTAAAACATTTGAAGATTCACAGTGTGTACAGGGCTTAAAGGAGCACATCCTAGTAATGAAGGCGGATGGTTTTGCATGGATGGTGCCACTGTCATGGCTGGCAGCAGGAATGGAGTTGCATCAGTCCTTCTGTTCAGACTACTACATTAAACTCTCCATTGAGTAGCCCACAGGCTTGTGTTAGCTGCTTCTTAAGCTGCAAATAAAGTGCCATACTTAAAGCTCCCTGAGCATGGCTGGAATCTACATGTTCTACATGGGGTCTCAGGCTTCTGTGAGATACAACAAACTTAATGCAATACATCCTTGTAGCTATATAATGTTTTTATTTAAGAGGTAAAGCCAGTCAGATGAATATCTTTTACTGCCAGATTTTGAAGCCCTGTACAAATCCTGGCCAACTCTTATGAAACTAGAACAAGAGACCTGTTTTAACAATACTTCCTAAGCAACAGCAAAATTAATTTTGAAAGTAACATATTTTAAATTAGTTTTACTTGCAAGCTCCTTGAGATCTACTCCCAGTTATAAACCTTTGTGGGTTTTTGCTCTTCAAAGACAGGTATGTGTTTCTATGAGTCCACCAGTCCTGTCTTCCACCAAGACTACCTTACAAGACTGCATTACACATGACAATGTGAGTAAACTGCCTGACTTTTTGTCCTGAGGCAATATCAAAGCCTGATGAGGAAATGGCTTATCAGAAAGTGGTTTTGAGATATGCCAATGACAATTCCATGACAGAATTCAGAACCATAGAAGAGCAACACATTTATCAATTGATTGAAAACGGTGACAAAAGATTTCCAGAGGATAAGGTTAATGTTCTCAGCAGCCTGTACAAGCCGTTTTCCCCAGGTCTCTACCCTGTTGCTGAAAGGGCAGAACATCTCTCTGTGAGGAGCCCGAGAAACACGCAACACTCTTGCAGTGAGTTCCTGAAGTGCCCAGATTCAGAGATGACTTTTGAGGTTTACAAATGTATGTGTTTGTCTTGGGAGAGGGCTCATCTTCACTGACGTGTGTACAAAAAACTTGTGATAGAATCAGGTGAGTTACATGAAACCCACCTACCCTGATTCTGCAACTCTGGCAGCAGCTGCTAGGGCAATCTCCATCAACACTGTTGTATGTGAGAGCTTGCAGTGGCCAAAGCTGTCAAACGTATATCTCATAGTAGTCTCAATGATCAGCTAAGCATGGTTATGAAGCTAATCCTTTAAGGATCACAGCTGGATACATTTGATTATGACAGAGCCAACAAAAAGTCTGCGGCACTGAAGTAGTAAATAGGATTTCAATATTTAAATATACCCTAAATGTTCATAAAATCTCCGAAGACCTGTATATTAACTTTGAAAACTATTATAATAAAAACAAAACACATATCCAGTTAAAATATAACCTTTTCATTTTATATATATAAAAAACAGATGTGCATTCAAATACAAACGACATTTATTTTTTCTGTATTGTATGGTCCAAATTCTAAACATAACCCCCTACTTTTAAAGCAGAGGGTCACTCTGACCACCAGATTTGCCTTCCTAACACGAGCATTGTTAGCCAGTCATCTAGAATGGTACAGGTAGTCAGCTATATTTTGCCTGCTAAGTGTAGGCTGCCACTATACTTTAAGGCATTTGGTGAAGACCTTTAAAGCTCTGGTACGTCCAAAAGGCACTGCTCTAAACAGGTACAGCACAAGACCTACTCTGAACCAGTGATCTTATCTGTGACCAGATCTTATTGGTAAACAAACACCTGACCACTTTGTCCAGTGCCAATGTCAGCACCCCTGCCCTACCTTGATGTCGAAATGGCAGTCAGATGCAACTTTAGGGAGGTGGTGCATAGCCTTGTCCGAGACAGAGATTAAATATAATCAAGGTGCTAAGAGGAGGTTTGTATGTAACCTATAAGTGAGGTTCCAGTTCTTAACTCTGCACAGAGCTTTTTGACCTGGTGCCTCAGTTTGTTTAATATATAGCTGTATTGTCAGTCTATCAGGACTGTTTAGTCATGCAACAGGTAGGAAAATAAACATCATGGAAAGGAGCACTGCTCTGAGTTCCAGCAAGTTTGTGTGTTCCTCTCTTTTTGAGGGGTCAAAATCCCACTGGCTGGTTCCACCTCCAGATGCCTCAACCATCCAAGTAGGGATGCATCTGTGGTCAGAAACCCTCTAGGCGGAGACTAAAGAAAAGGAATACCCTCTCTGAGGTTGCCCATTTCTTTCCCATACTCTAGTGCTGGTATCAGCCTGCTGTTGACACTGGTGTTTGCTGTTGCAGTGGTACACTTACGACTCTTCTACCTTCTGAGATGGTACTGGACATCTCTCATTTGTAATCTGGTCCATGGCAACACTTCTGTGATAGAAGCCATGGTCCAACAGTTTCAAGAATTCCTGCAGTCCCTGTTTGAACTGCCTGGACTGTGTTTCACACTGAATCCGAGCTTCTGCCTTTGCAGAGGAAGGAAGGTTTTGCAGATTCTGTGTTCAACTCTGCACCTATGTAAACTCCAGAATCTGTCTGGTTTCCAAGTGTGACTTTTCTAAAATTTGGGAGGACACCTACCCTCTGCAGGGTACTCTACATTGTTTGGATTGAGTACACGGTTTCTTTTGTTTTTTGGCACACTGTTCAGTCATCTAGGTAAGGAAATACCACTATGCCCTGCCTACACAGGTAGGCTGGCAGAACCAGGAGATGACACTCCTGCATCCACAACGCCAGAAAAGTGGCCCAGTGAGCTTGGTTTCTTACTTTTTGTACCTAGCATAATGATTAGAAAAGAAACAAATGAAAAGGAAACTGCTATATGATGTGCATTTGACTGCATGAAAAACAGAACTAAGGGTGTTGGGGAGTTGGCACTGGTTACTGAATGAGGCGCACAGTGCCACATGCATTGGTTCTAGCATCTCTGGCTGGCATCCTAGCTGAAAGTTTCCTCCTGCAGACTACTAGCACCACCGGCCTGAGACAAAAAGTGAGGCTCTTGGAGAAGACTGATTCTTAGAAGATTCATCAGTTTCAGACCAGCCTTCACTATATGTGTTTACATAAAGATGGTCTTGGAAAGTAAGCTCTAAAACAGCCACAGGACTGTATTCCACAAGCTTACTGGTAATGTGCATAACAACTCAGATAGGCTGGCCTGCTGCAACAACAGGGTGGAGGTAATGTATGCCTTTTTAGCAACTGGGTCAATGTTTTGTAATCTATTAAGAGGTGCTTCTGAGAAGTTAATTTTGCTTTCTTACAAGTAGTTGCCTGAATAAAACCCTCTGGATTAGGGTTAGAATAAATTAAGTTCAAGTTCAAGTTTATTGCAGGAAAACTCCATTGAGCAAGCTCATTCACAAGGAGGTCCTGTGACAAACACTTAAAAGTACAAACACAGATAGGTAATAACAGTATATACATGAAATGCACGTTACATGATACAGGCTGGATATACATACAAGGGTATCACATAGGGTGACCGCAGGTGGTAAACATTGATATGAAACAGGGATGCGACTTACAGGTTGCATACTGATAAATGAAACATGATGACTGGTGTGCAATACATATATTTTGGCAGCTAGAACAAACAACAGACTACAACTGATATGGGGGAGGAGTGATTTGATAGAGTAGCAGTGGAGCATAAGCATAGATAAAGCCAGGAGTAGAAGGGGAAGGGAAAGCAGTTAATAAGATAAATAAATTATACCTTACCAGTGGATAAATATGGCACACATGGGGAAGGAAGAGACTTAATGACAGTTACAGGTGTCTTTTATTTTGACTGAACTTAGCGATTTGTAGAAGTTTATTGAAACTGTGCTAGTTAGTTTCAGTACGGTTTGTAATTGGTTCCAAATGGAGGGAAGGGCATATGCAATATCACGTTTACCAAAGGAAGTCCGCGTCCTTGGTATGTCAAGCATAATAAAGTCAGATTTTCTTAACGAGTATGCACTATGTGAGATACTAATAAGGGAAGAGAGATAGCTTGGCAATTTCTGCAGGAGCAGTTTAAGAATATATAGCTCAGCATGGAGCAGGCGTCTAGTAGTAAGGGATGCCCAACCAACAGCTGCATATAAGTCATAGTGGTGCGAACGGTAAGGGGAGTTGGTAATGAACCGTAACGCACGGTGATAAAGGATGTCCAGTTTACTTAGATTTGCAAGAGTGGTGGAGGAATAGATTACATCGCCATAGTCGAGTAGGGGGAGAAAAGTGGCCTGTACAAGCTTGTTCCAAGGGGGAAAAGGGGCCTATTTCTGTAGAAGAAACCTAACCTTGCTTTTAACCTTCTAGAGACATCTTCGACGTGGTCATTGAACGATAATTTATTGTCGATCCAGATACCCAGATATTTAAATTTGGTTACAACTTCCAGAGGCTCGCTTAGCGTGGTGAAAATGAAGTCTTGGGCAAGGGTATTGGGGGGCCTATGACAGCACTGCAGGAGAATATCATCGCTTTAGTCTTCTTAGCATTGAGCAGAAGCTTTCCTTTTATTAGATTATGCTCAAGTTGTGCAAGTCCACTTGAAGCACTCCTTGAGTTCAGAGAACGATGAGCCAGAAGTATATAACACAGTATCATCTGCAAAAGTGCAGATTGGACGTAGATATGTTAGCATCTAAGTCATTAATGTACAAAGAAAACAAGATAGGGCCTAAGATGGATCCTTGGGGGACTCCTCTTGCAACTGGCAAGGCAGCAGAAAAAAAGCCTTCCGCCTTTACTTTTTGGAATCTTCCAGTTAGGTAGCTAGAGAACCACTGGGTGGTATGGTATGTGGCACCCAACTTTGCAAGGCAATTGACTAATAGTTTGTGATCAACAGTATCAAAAGCTTTGCTGAGGTCCAAAAAGACTGCACCAGTTACTTTCTTAGCATCTATAGCAGAGATCCAATCATTGGTTACTTTTGCTAGTGCAGTGATTGTGCTATGATTAGCCCAGAAGCCAGATTGAGCTGGGTTAATGAGAGAGAAGGTTTCCAAGTGAGATTTTAACTGAATATGGATCATTTTTTTGAGAACTTTAGAAAGGATAGGCAATATGGAGATAGGCCTATAGTTGTTTACATCGCATTGGTCACCAGATTTAAATAGAGGGAGGATATGTGCTGATTTCCAGCAGGACGGCTCAGTAGCAGATGTAATGGAAAGATTGAAGATGTGGAGAATTGGGGCAGTGAGATGGGCGTAGTCTGACCTTAGGAGAAAGAGTTCCAAGCCATCGTTCCCTGCGCTTTTTTTGATGTCTAAGTTAAGAAGAGAATCTTCTACTTCTTTATAAAAGTTATCTCACGCAGTTGAAAGGGGCTGGGTGCAGGACTAGATGTAGGGGGAGGGGTATGCTGGCTCACCGCAGCACCAGCATAAGGTGACGAGTCAAAAGCTAATCCAGCTGTGGCAAAGTGGGAGTTAAGTTCCTCCAGGATTAGGGACTTGTTTTCCACAATCTTGCCACTTGCAACTATCTTTGTTGGGACAGAGGGGCCATGGGCATCCTTCTATAAGCTTTGATAGTCTTCCATATTTTATGAGGGTTACCTTTAGCTTGTTCGAGAGTAGAAATAGAATAGTTAGCTTTAGCAGAGCGAAGTTTTTCATATAGTTATTCCTGGCTGTTCTAAAGGCCTGCCAATCCGAAGATTCTTTGGAATGTCTAGCTTTAGCCCAGAGCTTATCTCGAGCTATAACAGCTGCCTTGAGATCCGAGGTGAACCAGGGGTTGGAATTGTTCCGCACTTACTTTGATGAAAGGGCATGCTTATTTATTATTGTAGTGAGTTTGTCATTAAGGATGTAAGCTGCCTTGTTGACATCTTTGGCTAGGTAGAGATCTTGCCATCTGATCATGCTCAGGTCAGACAGGAAGTTTACTGCACTGAATTTGCGAAAGGATCTTTTTGTTATAAAGATGGGTTCGGCAGACTAATTTGAGATCTTATGCAAGCAACAATTCCATGATAACTCATGTCATTGTGAAACACTGCCGAATGAGATATTTTGTGTGGATGGGTGGTTTGTACCACATCTAGAATGGAACTATTGGCAGTATTTAGAGTGTTGTTCCTAGTACGTTCACTGACTAATTGCCCAAGACCTAGTTCGTCACAAAGGGATTTGAGGCAGTGTGATTTAGGTGACAGCCAGTCCATATTTAGATCTCCTAGAAATATTGTTTCAGTGTTTGCATCTCGAACATGGATTTCAAAAGATTAAGGACTTCATCACCACCAGGACGGGGTCTATAGCCACTTAGGATAGTGATACATTCCGAGGAGGGAGATGAAGGCTCAGTGAAACTAACTCAACTTCCTTGGCTAGAGATTTGCAACTAATATTGGTGACCAAGTACTTAGATTTGGCGTGAATACCACACCCGCCTCTAGATTCTCTATCTGCTCTAAATAAATTGTAGCCCTGCAGTGATATTTGTTGATCAGTGTTCGTCTTTTTTAACCACGACTCAGTAATTATGATAAGGTCAGGGTTAGCGTGTACAGCCCAGGCTTGCAGCTGTACAAGCTTTTTAACGAGCTTAAAATGTTGACCATCATCATTTTGAGACCTGTAGCCTCAGCAAAATTGATAGGCGAGGTAAGTTGGGGGGCAGGGTTGAGCTCACATTTCCTGAGCAGAGAAGAAGCAGAAGAAAAATTACTCACCTTAGTAATTGCTTTTCTTCTCATGGAGTCTTGCTATATTATGACTAATGCAGTTAGCCACTGCACTTGAACTGCCCCGGAGAGGAAAGAGTTAACTCCAGGGAGTCTGGAGTTCTACAGCGCGAGAGCGCTTATGCCAAAGCTCTATCTGGGCAGTTTCAAATGAAACTGTCAGATCTTCACGAAGCTAATACTAAGCAACAAGTCTGTGTGGAAAGCTCTACACTAGCCAAATGGCTACCTACTAGTAGAAATAACAATATAAACAACAATAACAATAATAACAATGAATAATAGTATTATTAGTTACCCCTGACAAGCAAATTAGGACCCCCCTTCCCCAAAGACTCAAGTCCAGGAAGGGGCCAATAATACCTAAATAAAATAACCTAGTTCCCAACCCTAAATAAAAGAAGGTAAGGGAAAAAACTACAATGGCATGACACAGTGCTTGCACTAATTTGCCACCCCTACCCAAGTAGAAGTTCTGAGAGGGGCAGGAGGGAGGGTGGTCATAATATAGCAAGACTCCATTAGAAGAAAAGCAATTACTAAGGTGAGTAATTTTTTCTTCAAACACCATGAAGTCTTGCTATATTATGACTAATACAGATTACACAGCAGTACCTCCATGGAGGACGGTCAGAACCTACTTAGGAAATAGGCTCTGAAGCACAGCTGTGCCAAAACGAGCATCTCTCCTGGACTGAATATCCAGGGAATAATGCTTGGTAAAAGTGTGAACTGTTTTCCAAGTAGCAGCTTGACAGACCTCCAGAATGGGAATATCTCTAGCAGCCGCTAGAGATGCAGCTGTACCCCTGGTGGAGTGAGCCCTCAGTCCTGAGGGGGGTTCTCTACCTAGTTTTTGATAACAAAATTGGATACAAGAGACAATCCACCTTGCAATTGTCCTCTTAGTGGCAGGTTTCCCTTTGCCAACCTCGCCATAGGTAAGGAAGAGTTGGAGGGATTCGAACCTGTGACCCTTGGTGTGTTCCAAATAGTAGCTTAAGGCTCTTTTGACGTCCAAGCTGTGCAGTCTCCTCTCACCTGAGGAAGAATGCTCAGTGAAAAATACTGGAAGAGATATGGATTGGTTCAGGTGGAAATCTGAAACCACTTTAGGCAAAAACTTTCTGTTAGTCCTGAGGACTACCTTATCTCTGTGGAAAGAGATAAAATCTTCCACTGACAGGGCCTGTAGTTCACTTATGCGTCTGGCAGAAGTGATAGCCACTAGGAAAACAGTTTTCCAAGTTAGAAACTTGAGCTCTGCTGAGGACAGAGGCTCAAAGGGAGGTTGCATTAACTGAGCAACATTCAGGTCCCAGACGGGAGCTGGTTCTCGAAAAGGAGGGTTAGTGTGAAGTAACCCCTTAAAAACTTGGAAAACACAGAGTGAGAAGAAAGGGAAGCAGGCTTCCTGCTGACACAAAACAGAGACAGCTGCCAGATGAACCTTTAAGGTAGCTGGCCTAAGGCCTAAGGAATTTAAATGGACCAAATAGTCCAGTAAAATGGGCAGATCAGCAGATTCTGGGATAATCTGCTTCTCAGAGCACCAGATGGAAAACCTTTTCCACTTAGAATTGTAAGTGGCCCTAGTGGAAGGTTTCTTTGAAGCCTTTAAAATATCCAGAACACCTTGAGAAAGGTGTAAGTCAGCAAATTCTAACTCCTCAAGAGCCATGCCTTGAGATGGAGGGATTTGAGGTCCGGATACCACACTCTCACACTCTGTGCACAGGCCAGCAAGTCATGGACTCTGGGCAAGCTCAGGGCAGGGTGGACTGTCAAGGACAGAAGCAGTGGGTACCAGGGCTGTCTAGGGCAATCAGAATCACTTTGCAGGGCTGAGATCTGATTTTTACTAGTACCCTGAAAAGAAGAGGAAAGGGGGGAAAGGCATACAGGAACTTCCATTTCCAATCCAACTGAAAGGCGTCCAGGAGGACTGAGCCCAGCAACAAAACAGAGGAAGTTGGTGGTTGTCTGGGGCTGCGAAAAGATCTATCTGAGGGGTGCCCCATCTGGCAAAGACCGACTCCAGCACCTGAGGATTCAGAGCCCATTCGTGATGGCCCTGAGAAATCCTGCTGAGGGCATCTGCCAGGACATTGTCCTTCCCTGGAAGGTGAACTGCTATCAGGGAGGTGTTCAGGGAGTAAGCCAGAGACCACAACTTCATTGCTTCGGTGCACAAGGCTGAAGACTGAGTGCCCCCTTGCTTGTTGATGTACCATATTGTTGTGGTGTTGTCTGTCCTAACTTGAACTACTTTGTTCTGGACAGAAGCTGAAAACGCCTGAAGAGCTAGAAAGACAGCTCTGAGTTCCAAAAGGTTGATGTGGAGCAGAGATTCCTGAGGAGACCACACTCCTGAGTGGACAGGTCGCCTAGTGAGCTCCCCACCCTAACAGGGAGGCATCCGTGGTGAGGGTGAGGGAGTGGGAGACGGAATGAAAGGAACCCCTTGTTTTAGATTGCTTTGATCCTGCCACCAGTGTAGAGCCAGGATCAGAATTTGGGTCACTGGAACCAATTTGGAAAGGGGGTCCCTCCTTTGAGACCAATAGGCCCTCAAATGGAACTGAATGTTCCTCATCTGGAATCTTGCTCCTTGCACTACCGCTGTGGAAGCAGCCATGTGCCCTAGGAGTTGCAGAAAATGCCTTGCTGGTCGAGAAACCCGCAGGGTAAAGGAGGATGCCAGGGCAATGAGCCTGTCTACCCTTTCCGAGGGAAGAAATGCCCTGGCTAACTTTGTGTTCAATTCTGCACCTATGAAAGTTAGTACCTGAACTGGTTCCAGAACTGACTTTGGTAAATTCAGCAGGAATCCCAGGGAAGTGAGAAGCTGCTGGGTGACTTGCAAGGGATTTTACCTGATCTGGGGACTGACCCACTATGAGCCAGTCGTCCAGGTAGGGAACACAGCAATCCCTTGCCTTCTTAAATGAGCCACTACCACAGCTAGACATTTTGTGAATACCCTTGCGCAGAGGTAAGGCGAAGGGCATTGCCCTGAACTGGTAGTGGCCTGAGGCAGTTCGAACCTGAGGTACTTCGGTGAGAAGGCCTGATCAGAACATGAAAATAGGCATCCTTGAGGTCCAGGGAAGCCAGCCAGTCTCCTGGCCTCAGGAAGGCAAAATCATTGCCAGAGTTAACATTTTGAACTTTGGTTTCAAAAGATGCTTGTTCAGGTACCTTAAATCTAGGATGGGCCGCCATTCTCCTGTCTTTTTTGGGGTAAGAAAGTATCTTGAGTACAGCCCCTTGCCCTGATGGCAAGGAGGGACCCTTTCTACTGCTTTGCAGTCCAGAAGAGAAGAAACCTCTGCTTCCAAAGCAAGGGCTTCTGTAGGATTTGCAGGTGGAAAATGTCTGGCTCTCATCTTTGGAAACTGTTTGAAGCTGAGAACCAGACCCTGGCTTATTACCTCCAGAACCCATCTGTCCGAAGTTAGGGACACCCAGTTCTGGCTGAAATAAACCAACCTGCCCCCCACTGGTACAAGAGAATCGGCCCTGGGCACCCCATCAGGGTGCCTGCTTGGCAGTAGCCTTAGGCTGAGGGGAGGGGGACGGTTTACTTGTGCCCCGTCTACCTCTGCCTCTGAAGAAACCCCTCTGTGCAAACGCAGAGGAGGCCTGAGATTGGTAAAAAGGCCTGTGGAAAGGCCTGCTCCTACCTCTGGGAGTGTGCCTCTGTGGAGTGGCATGCCTGGGCACTTTTGTAGGTAGTTCTGTATTCATCCATCTTTTTCATATAGTTTTCTGTTTGTTCCCCAAACAGAGAATTACCCACTACAGGAAAATCCATAGCCTTTGACTGAGTATCTTGGGACAGATTAGTGCATCTGAGCCATGCCAACCTACGGAAAGCTACAGAAGTGGCCATGACCCTAGAAGAAACATCATTAACATCAACAGCAGTATGAAATTGAACTTTAGAGCTTCAATGCCATCAGCAGCCACCTGTTCAACTCACTAGCCAGCTGGCCATGTGCCTGCTTGGCTAACTGCAATACTGTGTCCCATCTAGATTTCTGATATCTAGCTACATAAGCCATATAATTTGCCTGCCTGAGTCCCAAAGAAGCTGCCATATACTGTTTTTCGCCATGGCATCAATCCTCCTGGAATCCTTATCAGGAGGATGTGGAGCAATAGGGAATATTAGCCTTGTCACAGGCTGCAGCTTGAACCACACCTCACATGACTACACTACTCAGTGAGGAAATCTGTATCAGAGCCTGACAAAGATACCTTCTGTCCATTTTTATCTACAGGAGGGACAGAATGAGGATTTTTAAAATCTTTGTTGTTTGCTTCCTAAATGACTTATGCAAAGGAATAGACAACTCCTAGACTCTGGTATATCCATCATTTCTACGTAATCGGGCTCCTCTTGTCATCCACAGCCTCCTCTAAAGGAAGCTGGAGGGTTTCTGCAACCTTTGTAAAACATAAAATGAGAAGGGGACTCAGACAGAATAGGAGGAGATTCTAAAGGTCTGTCTGAGAAATGTTCGGTACAATGGGCACGCCCAGACCCTCCCAGCCACATATATATTGATCAAATTCCTCCTCCCTCCTGTGGTTCATAAAATTCCTCAACATCATACTCCTGAACCACTGGAACTGAAACGAACCAACCCTTTACCAACTGTTGGTGGTTCGACAGGACCCTGAGACAGTGACTGGACAATCTGTATGGCTTTAGCTATTTCTGCAGCAGTTGGAGAGACAATTTTGGACTCCAAACCTACTGATTTCTTTGTCTTTTTCACTGGGACTGGTTCCTCTGAACCAGCTTCCTTTGCCGAGAAGTCTCGCCCTGGTCAGAGGCACTCCTCTGGTCCAGTGGGTGCTGGACCGGCTGGCCATCCGGTCAGCGGACTTTTGGCCTCTCGCTCCCTCGAGCGGCCCAATCTCTTTCCAGGGTGGCTGCAGGAAATTTTACACACCTGGCAGTCTGACAGGAGGTGGTCAGCCCTCAGACAATAAACACAAGTGGTGTGTGGGTCAGCCTTGGCAAAGGCTTCCCCTGAACATCACAGTGTTGAAACCAGTGGGCCGGTTTTTCTTTGGGTTTCTCAGACATAATGCCAACTTGTAAAAACTTGCCCTTTGATGGCAGTGCCAGGCAAGACACCCTTATCGGTTCCTAACCGTGTCACGGTATTTGAAAAACCTAATTTTAAAGCAAGGTTTTTTTAGAACCGATAAGAACCGGGAACCGCACTCTAAAAGCCCAACCAACACTTTAAAACGTTAATTTCAGCAAACCGATCGGTTCAAAACCGAACCGATAATTGAATTTCTACACAGACTTTAATTTTTGTACTTACGGTTTACCAGATAGAGCTTTTAACCGAAATGCGGTAAAATAAATACTTTTTGCCGGTTCAAATGAACCGAAAATACTCGCTTGAACCGAGAAATGAACCGAGCTGATCTCCGGAGCGACTGTTCAGTGAAGCGGAGTAAAGAATCTGACAGTTTCATTTGAAACTGCCCAGATAGAGCTTTGGCATAAGCGCTCTCGTGCTGTAGAACTCCAGACTCCCTGGAGTTAACTCTTTCCTCTCCGGGGCAGTTCAAGTGCAGTGGCTAACTGCATTAGTCATAATATAGCAATACTTCATGGTGTTTGAAGTATAACTTTCTTTAAGGAGCTTATAAGAATGGAGACTGCTTTTTTATTTCTTTGCGGCAACCCATATCGTGCTGCGCAAGAGGCGGCACCACTGTAATGACAGTTGATCGTGATCAATGTAAGTGCTTGAGTAGACATAGGTGAGGACAGTAGCAAGGGGGTGTAGGCTAACCGGGGGAATAGGCTAAAAGAGGAGAGGAGAATGACAGTGTCTGCATGGTAGACTGTTATAACATTAGGTATTGATAAGGTACATTGGAGAACTGAATTGCATTGAGGTACTTCCAACTGCACTGTATTGCTGAAAACTCTGCATCTTAGGAGCAATAAAAACACAATAAGGAGAGCCATGGTCCCAGATTGAGTGGTCTCGTGATTTGTATTAGTGCAATATTTTCTAGGCAGAATTTGCCCACCTAGGTACTCACTTAAAACCTAGATGAGAAAATACAGCAGAAAGGGGAACAAGGAGAGCAGGAGCAGCTTAGTTAGGTGGGGCTCAAGAGATATTCACACAGGGGCAGTCTTATTGGCCACACTCAGATACCAGTCATAGGTTGGCAGCAGTCGAAACTAGGCCAATGAAGCAGTAATATGATATAGGAGGCGGATCATGAGTGTATTTAAAGGAGGCCTGGGAGAAAATTTCAGGTCAGAGCGAGAGCTGAGAAGTCAGAATTAAGAAGGGAACACTGTAACAGGCTATAGAGAAGGTGCCCCAATCAGAGCAAAGCAGGCAAGCGGGCGTACCAATCACAATCCCCCTATGGCAGTGCAGCACCAATCAAGGGTGCCCAGGCATGCTGGCTCTCTGCAGAGGATTCTGCCGGTATCTATTGGTGTAACATGCGCGCGTGAGTAATAATAGGGTGCTCAAGCGTCTATCTGACTTGAGTCTGAAGGGTGGATGGCAGACACTGAGGTAAAGGGGTTAGATTTGAGCAGTTTAGTAAGACAAAAGGTAGTTAGACTTATCGGCGCCAAGGCAGAGTGCTTGGATGGGGGCGCTGCAGGAAGAGCAGTCAGACAGAAGAGGTGTAAGCACTTTAAAACAGTAGTAGAAATTACAATCCAGCTAATACAGTTGAAAAACTTCTAATAACACAGTTGAAATGTGCTTAGTTCTATCGAAAATCTAACAAAGTGCCAGGTGTCTATAGCAGGGGAAAAGTCCGGGCCAATCAGAGTGGGTTGCTGGAAGCACCCGTGTTCGATTAGCTCTTGTGTCCGTACCTTCCAAGGAGCTGCAGGCGGTGATTCCTGGTCTTGGTGGTCGGTGGTTGGCTGCGCCGCCGACTGCGGGTGAGCTGAAGCAGCCCTGTCTCTGGGGCAGGCAGCTTCCAAGGAGCTGCAGGCGGGTGTCCTGGTCTTGGTCGGTGGCTGGCTGGGTGCCGCCGACTGCGGTGAGCTGAAGCAGCCCTGTTCAGGGGGCAGGCAGCTTCCAAGGAGCTGCAGGCGGTGTCTTGGTCTTGGTCGGTGGCTGGCTGGGTGCCGCCGACCGTGGTGAGCTGAAGCAGCCCTGTTCAGGATTAGGGTTAGAATAAATTAAGTCAGAGCCTTCCCAGTACCACATACATTCTCTCAATCGTCTTGCCTATAGCTGTAGAAACTGAAAGGTTACTGTAGCAAGAATAATTTTAGTGGCACTTTTAGAAAGCCTTATGGATGGGTGTGGACATGTTCTGTTGACGTCAGACCCAGTATACTCATGAATTCTGCCTCCACTATGTTCACTTCTGACTCGGTGCCTAGTAAATTCAGTGTATCAACCATTTGTCTAAAAATGCAGTACAGGATTAATAGTCCGACATTCACCCTTGTAGAGGTACCAAAGTCCTTCTTAAAAGTATTCTCTGGGGAAATCAGTTCCTCCTCCTCCTCCTCTTCCTCAAATACCTCCTCTGCAAGGAAACTAAGGGGAAATTGGAGGCAGGTTTTTCAATGTTCTGCACTATTTTGGAAAAAAAAAAAAAAGCCAAACTTTTTATAATATCTTTCAAAGAGGGCAAGTTTTTCCACTGGGCACTTGGTTCCTCTATTTGCTTTGCAGGCAAAAAAACCTCAAGGTGCTTCTTCTGCTTCCTTTTGCTCACTGTAATATTCAGCTGGTGGTCAGAAAGTCTTTCTTGGTTTTTACATTTCTGAACAGAGTAAACATTCCTGACTGTTTTTTTCTGAAAGATGGATTAGCAGTCTTTCTGGTCTCCTTGGGAGCAACAGAACAATGCGGAGAAGAAGATATCTAAAGTATCCTTTCTACTCAGCTTTTTTTTTTTTTTTTTACACTTACTCTTATGCCCCCTTCTGTCCACGACCACTCCTCTCTTCGGGGTCTTCATGCACCCATACCAGCTCCTACTGATGCCTCACCTCCTGTGGATTAACGAGCCCCCGGTTTACCTCCTCCCCCGGTTGGGGTGGGGGAGCCCCTACTTACTCCCCCATACCTCAGGAGGAAACGTGCACTGAAGCTGCGGCACCGGAGACCCATCTACTGTTGCAGTCTTGGGTTGTTTTTTCCTGTTCTCCTGTCCAAGACGCCACACGCAGGGAGGACCAATGAGCTGGAGGCTGCGGAGATGCACCTCCGCCTCCTCAGCCGACGCCTGCCCTCCCTTTATTTCTTGCCTCCTCTGCTGCACCATCACCACTGTGGTCACCCAGGTGGTGGCAGTATTGTGGTGAGAAGCACTGCCCACCCACCCGGAGAAGGACAGTGGCCCATCGAGCACTCAATCCTTCTCCCCTGGCCGACCCTCCGATGACCCAGACTCGCTACTGAACCCGGGTCGCTGGCGCTGCAAGTGGCCCTCAGTGGTATTTTTCTCCATATTTTGGCACAGATAAAGACTGACTGCTGCCTGTTTTCTTTATTTTAGGGCAGTAGACCTTCGCGTTCACCACTGGTTTGCGGAGCGGAGGCCTGGAGCCATGGCCTACCACTTTCATAAGTGGTCCTATCACTTTGCTATCATGGTAATATATTAAATAGGGGAAAATCTACCCTTACATCTTTGGCTTACCACTTTTCTAACCGCTCCGCACCATTGGCATTCACAATCATCAAAACTGTGATCTGGGCACAAAATCAAAGCAAAGGTTGTGGCCATTTGCTTTTGTCAGCCAATGCTTTCAACCTCAGGATGAAAATCCTGAAGACCCGTTTTTATTTTTGGGCCTTCCTGTCATGCCAATTAGACAGAAAGTAAAAGAAAGTAATTTTAGAGTTGGTAGTAAAGAAAATAGTACAATCATTTTAAAAATTAAGTCCAATTTAAAAATAATTTATTTTTGTTTAATTTGGCACTGGGGAGCCAAACCAGCAACTACTGAAAACCGCAGTTCCGATGGTTCCAGGAACTGCAAAGGAACCAGTCAAAAAGATAAACTTGAAGACTGATATATCAGTCCAAAATTCCTATACGATCTAATTCTGTCAGCAGCCTAAGGGTCAAATACAAATAAGGCCAGCTAACACAGAGGATGGAATATGGTCAAAAACCTTACAAAATAACACAACCATTTGTCAATGCCGAACGTTTGCTTCCATTACGCAAAGCAGGTGTTTGGTACTGCCAGATGCCCTGTAGCAACGGAAGACTATGTCCACGGGCCCTGCACTTCCATGCAGTGATAGATGTGAAGAATTCATTGGGCTGTCTGGTGGTCTGTGGAAGCAGGGCCCTGTGCTTCTTGTGCTTTTATGTGGCGCAGATACAGATGCACAGGGCAAAGAGTGCATCTGTCTGCCATTGCAGGCGGCGGCACTCTGTCACTCACGGTGTACAGGTGCAAGACCTTATGCCAATACAGTTGTCTTCACTATGTGGCACGGGGTTTGTGCGGACAACCCTGTACTCTGGCTGGGGAGGATCGTAACAGTGCCATTCTCACCCTCACTCCATCCAGCTGGGTCACTGAGCTCAACCCTGAACTCAGCTCACTGGCACAGGATCACAAAGCATACCCACTGGGGTGAAGATTGGCGCTACACACAAAGGTTGTTAAACAATTATAATTTATTTTTTATTTTTCCCAACTTTTCAAGATACACGTTCTATGATTCGCCTTATAAAAATGACATGTACCATTTATAGTATATTGGCCGAAATGTCATTTCATACTCCCGAAGTGCAAAAACACATCTCATCCAGGATTTAACAAAATCATACGCATCACATTTATGAGGTGGTGTGGAAAAATGGCTATGTTGAAAATTTAGAGTCAAAATATTGAAAATTAGTGAAGTTATGAGTGAATGTTGAAATGCTGTAACGTTCAGACATGACCTGGCCTTATGCTGTATTTGTACACCAAACTTCCAGCACAGTCTTTTTACACTACCTCATGAACCTGGTAGGTAAAAATGTTCAAATCCCTGCCAAAACATCATTCTGCACCCCAGGTGCAAAAACCACATTTTGGCCAGGGATTTGAAAAATGACAGCTATCACATTCATGAGGTGGTGTGAAAATCTCTATGTTGAAAATTTGGGGCCAAAATACTTAAAATTACAAAACTTACAAGTGAGCACAAAAAAAGAAGAAATTTCATCATGCTTATCATAATTTCCTTTTCTGTTAGCTCCTACATTGTCGATGGGTAGTCATTGTAACTGGATATTGTGCACCTCTGCCAGGGGAAATGGCACAGCCTAAGGCCAACAAAATAGAATGTTGGGCACATGAGGATTCCGGACAGCAGCCACTCTCCAGTCACTATTGCCCATACAGTGCCTTTAAATATGGAAATATCAAATCAGTCGACTTGGCATGAAAAAAAACACATAAATCAGCTATCTACACAGATAGGAAAATTACGTACCTACCGTAATTCTTGATCTTCTTGGACGAGTCTCCACCACTCATTCACACTAGTGGGATTAGCGCCGGAGGCACTAAGACCCATCGGGGAGCAAACTTTTTTTTTTTTTGCTGGAGGGTGTTGTGAGAGAGAGCGGCGCCCGCGGGAACGGCGCCGCGGTGGCAGCGGTAAAGACCATCTCGGCGACGACCCTCCAACCGCCTCAGTACCTTTTTTACCAAGGAGGTGCAGCGCAACTAACGAAAGAGTAAACCAACATTAAAAACGGACATAAGATAGTCCGTGATGACCCGTAAGAAGGGTCAGTAAAGAAGTCCTCACGGCCTAAAGATTTGAGGGAGTGAAGACCAATACAGCGGTGAGCTCGGGGATGGAGGGTGGGCGTGTGAATGAGTGGTGGAGGCTCGTCAAGAAGATCAAGAATTACGGCAAATCGTCATCATTCTATCTTCCTGGTTATAAGTCTCCACCACTCATTCACACTAGTGGAGAGTACCAAACTGATAATCCCCAAAAGGCGGCAGGAGAGCCAGAGCTCACGGCTCTAAGATAGAAGCCATTATGATAGTTCTGCCGAATGCGGAATGTCGCCTAGCATGAACATCCAGTGCATAGTGCTTAACAGGTATGCACTGAGCTCCAGGTGGCGGCGTTGCATATATCTGCAATTGGAACATTGCAATTTCCGCTAGGGATGCCGCGACTTCTAGTAGAGTGAGCGTCATCCTACCTTCTAATTTAACTTGAGCCATGGAATAGCAATGACGAAGGCATGCCACTAACCATGAAGAGATGCATCTAATAGCGACAGGTTGACCCAGCCGGTGTCGCTGAAAGAAACGAACAGTTGCTGAGTCTTGATAACATCCTTGGTTCTATCTAAATAGAACCGCAAGGCTCTCTTAACATCCTAGGAATGAAGGTTCCCCTTCATTTTGGAAATTAGCGAAGTAAGCGGGAAGTACCAGAGGTTGGTTTAGATGGAATTCTGACACAACCTTGGGAAGAAATTTAGGATGAGTACGGAGAACTACCTTGTCTTTATGGAATACAGTATACGGAGGGTCCGTAACCAGGGCATGTATCTCAGAGACCCTGCGGGCTGAGGTAATGTCCACCAGGAAGGCAGTCTTCCAGGTAAGAAATTTTAGCTCACAGGTAGCTAAGGGTTCGAAAAGGCTTCCGAGTGAGCATGTCCAGCACCAGGTTAATGTCCCAGGCTGCAACTGGACGCTTAACAGGGGGTCTGGTATGGAGAATCCCCTTAAGAAATCTCTTCACCATAGGTAACTGAGCCAGAGTTAAGGAAGAAACCGGCTCATGGAACACTGAGATGGCACTAAGGTGAACTTTAACTGTGGAGTACTGAAGACCTAAGTTTGACAGGTCCAAAAGATACTCCAGAACCTTGCCAGGAGGACAGGAAAAGGGATTCCAAGAGGATTTTGCACACCAGAGAGAAAAACGTTTCCATTTGGAAGCGTACGTTTTTCGGGTGGCTGGCTTCCGAGCAGCCAGAAGGATGTCTGAGACTCTACGAGAGAGACGTTGAACCGATTCACTTCTATCTCTTCAGGAGCCAAGCATGAAGGTGAAGTGATTTCAGGTTGGGATGGACCAACGAACCCTGAGTCAAAAGACTGATCTGCAAAGGAAGTGGTCTCGAGAGGCTGCCAACATACTGTTGAGTAGAGGAAACCATAGTTGCCGAGGCCAGGAAGGAGCAATGAGAATCATCTTGGTCCCTGAGACTCGAACTTGAGGAGTACTCTGGATTAGAGGAAGCGGTGGAAAGGCGAAAGAAAGCGCTTTGTCCACCGCAGCCTGAACGCATCCTGACAGAAAATGCCAGGCCCTGGATTTCTGGAGCAGAAGAGAGGCAGTTTTATGCTGAGTGGGGATGCAAAAGGTCCAGGTCTGAGTCCCCACTCTTTGAACAGGGACCGGACTATGGCTGGATCGAGACCACTGTGAGGGTCTGCCTCCGTTCTGCTGAGGTGATCTGCTAGGTCGCTTTGTATACCCGCAGATAAACCGCTTGAATCAGAGACTTGTGCTCCAAGCACCACTCCCACACCCTCATTGCTTCCTGCAAAGGGGATAAGAATGAGCACCGCCTTGCTTGTTGATGTAATACATCACTGCTTTGTTGTCCGCTTGAAGGAGAATGTTCTTGTGACAAAGGACATCCTTCAGAGCTCGGATTGCATAGAGGACCGCTCATCTCCAGGACATTTATGTGGAGATGAGTTTGAACTGAGTCCATACACCTTGAGTGTGGAGGGAGAGACAGTGAGCTCCCATCCCATTAGCGATGCGTCTGTGGTGATGGAGATCTGATGATCCGGGGAGCAAAGGAATCCTTCCAGGAGATTGCTCTTCTTGAGACCACCAGGTGAGAGACCTTGAAGGGCTCCGTCACCTTGATGGGATAAGACTGGGGGTGAGAGGTCGGGACCACTGAGTGGAGAGCATCCATTGGTGGTTCTCATGTGCAGTCGGGCCAGAGGGACAGTGAAGACCGAGGACGCTATGAGACCCAACATGCGTTCATCGAGAGACTGTAACCGGTTGGTTCTCCCTGATGTAACGGGCCATCTGAAGGATGTCAGTCTTCTGTCCTCTGGAAGGAAAGCCTTCGCTGAAGAGGTGTCTAGAAGCGTCCCTGAAAAGGAGCCTCTGGGAGGGTTGCAGTTGAGATTTTTCAAATTCAGCAGAACTCCCATGGACGTGAGAAGACGAGAAGTCGTTTGCACTGCTTCCAAAGTCCCTTGGACGAAGGGCTTGCTATAGCCAATCGTCCAGGTAGGGAACACTCGAAGTCCCGACTTTTCCTGAGATGCGCCCGCGAGAACTGCACAACACTTTGTAAAAACTCGCGGGCGCCGAGGATAGCCCAAAGGGCAGGACTCTGAACTGATAATGCTGACCCAAAGCTACAAACCTGAGGAACTCTATGTGGGTCGGTGGACGGGATATGCTGGTAAGCATCCTGCATATCCGAGAGGCCAGCCAGTCGTGTTGATGCAGCAAGGGTAACAGGGTACCTAGGAAATCATCTTGAATTTCTCCTGGGAGGAATTTGTTTAACTTTCTGAGGTCTAGAATGGGCATCCCAGATTTCTTTGGAACCAGAAAGTAATGGGAGAACCCTGTGTTTCATGAGATGCGGGGCACCAGTTCTATTGCCCTGTTGTTCAGAAGGCCCTGGATCTCCACGGTGAGGAGGTCTGACTGAGAGGCCGACAACCTGGGTTGTCGTCTGGGAGGACAATTCGGGGGGGTTTCCAAGAAATTGAGAGAATAACCCTCGCGAATTATCCGAAGGACCCATTTGTCCGAAATTATGGACTCTACCGTTGTAGAAGTACATCAGACGACCTCCCACGGAGGAGAAAGTTCCACCTCGGGCAGAGTGGATGGAACTTGGGCCAGCGACTCATAAGGTAGCACTGGGAGCTTTAGGTCCCGCGCTTGCTGGCTTCTTTTGAGGTTGGGCAGGTTGGCTTTTATGGAAGCTTCCTGCCTCTGCCTCGAAAGGACTGACGACTATGAAACTGACGCTGTTCACATGCCCCGAGAGGGACAGGCGGAGGTCTGGCCAACTTAATGGCCGACTAGTCTTCTGAGTGGCCTCTAAGGCTTGCTCCACCTGAGGGCCAAAAGAAAGGAGCCATCAAGCAGCGCCATCACCTGCTGCTGAGCATCATTCGTGAAGCCAAGTCGCAGCCAGGAATGGCGCCGAGTACAACCGCGTTGCTGCTGAGCGAGAAGCAGTGTCGAAAGCGCCCATGGCGGCTTTGACCTGTTGGTTATTGGACTCAATACTCTAATAACGGTCAGAAGAAGCTCTGACTTGGAATCCGAATCTGGAAGAGCTTCAACCATTCTTTTCATAGAGTGCCACAGGATATACTCATACTGAGAAAAATAGCCTTGATAACTGGCATACGCATACTTAGAGTGGAGGCAGCAAGACTCTCTTACCTAATGTATCAATCTTACGAGACTCTTTGTTAATAGGTCGAGCTGTAGTAGTTTGAGGAAGAACGACCTTGTCATTCTCTGCCAGGACTACGATAGGATCCGCAAGGCTTGGGATGCCAAAATGGGACGATCCTTGGGAGCTGAATACTTCTTATCAATGGATTTAGCCACTGAGGAATAAGAGCAGGATTATTCCATACCATTTGAGACAGCGCCTCAGGGAAGGCTGGATCGGAGGAGTCAAATCGTAGGGATCTCCAGCATGAAGATACTGGAGTCTTAATATCTTCCCAGGATCGATGTCTGTAGTCTGAGAGAAAGAGGATCCCAGGTTCTTCAACAGAGACTTAAAGGACAGGTCCCACCACAGGCTCTGTAGCAAAGAAAGATCCTGTTTCCTCCACTTCATCACCCAACCGAGGTCTGGGTCAGGCTCAACATCATCTCCTGATGGTCCAGAAAGGACTGTTTGGACAGGAAAGGAGTGAAAATTAGGAGAGGAGGAAATAGCAGAAAAACAAGGAGAGTCCCTGGCTGCCGGGCGCCGAGACGGCAAAACGGGCTGAAGACGGCATCGGGAGGCGACGGCGCCAAGAGGCACGCTGCCCGCAGCGCCGGGCGGCGCCGCTGCTGACGAGAATGCCGCACGGCGGCCGGACGACGCCGCCGCACGGCACCGCGGACGACGCCGCCATATCGGGCGCCTGAACGGCACCGCCATGGACTACCGGCTAACGGCGCCGCTTCATCCAACGGCACCACCGGGCGGCGTCATGAGACCCCGCGGCATCAAGGACGGCGCCGCAAGACCCAGCGGCACCCAAAACGGCGCCGACAAGCCAACAGACCCTGCCGAAGGCGCCGGAAAAGCCCCAGGAACCTGGAAAGCTAGAGAAGGGAAAAAACCAGGAGATAAGGGCATCGGTGAGGCCCCCTGCGCCGCAGCCATGTGAGGGGGGGAAACACCTAAGCACGGAGTCGCTGGCACCGAAGAAGGCGCCACGCGACTAGGAAGGTCCAACCGCCCTACCTGATCGCCGGAGGGGCCCGAGGGCTCCGAGGCAACCGAGCCAGGCAGAAGAACCAACCTCCGAGCCCATTGCTCCATAAGAGCGGCCCACTGATGAAACTGCTCATCTGGAGTCCTACCTATAGGCGGGGAGGGACTCCGGGTCGAGGACAGACGACACGGAAGTTGGCGACTCAAGAAGGAGACCGGCAACTAGCAACGATAACCGACAGGCCGACGCGCAGACGACTACCAGGCGACCTCGGTGATGCCTTCTCTTTTTGACCTGTGGGGTCAAGAAGAGCTTGAGGCCGAACGCCGAATGCGACCGCTTATTTTTATGCCGGTGGGGACCGCCATCCCCCGGCATCGGACTGACCGCTGTCGGAACCCCCGCTGAGGAGAAGGAGGCTGACCGGACCCAGCCCGCTGACTGAACAGCTTTCACAAGTCTCCCTACCGTCACCTGACCTGCTCATGGTCGACTCGGCCCAGTAGGCCGAGACTTCTTCAAGTAAAATTTAAATATTAGAAAAATTTAACGAAAATAGAATAAAATTAAGCGATACTACTTATCGTGATAAAGTTACAAAAAAACAAACTGAAAACTATGCGCTAGTTTGAAGTTTGACTCTCGACAGGCGAGCGACGTCGTCACTGAAGCGCACTCGTCGGCGGGAAAAAAGGAACTGAGGCGGTTGGAGGGTCGTCGCCGAGATGGTCATTACCGCTCGAGCCGCTGCTCGCGGCGCCGTGTCTCGCGCCGACCCTCCAGCAAAAAGTTTGCTCCCGATGGGTCTTAGTGCCTCCGGCGCTAATCCCACTAGTGTGAATGAGTGGTGGAGACTTATGTCCAGGAAGATAGGATTTGGAGCCACAATAAAATACAGTAAACAGTGGCCTACCTCGCCAGATGACGAAAAGTGAGTGATCGAGGTTTGTCTTCCAAATGTCTGTCTTGGAAGGTCCTGCAGAACCGAATCAACTGAAACAGTCTTACTAAATGGAAAAGGACTGCATGCAGTGTAAGCACTCACCTACAACAAAGGAGGCACCCTTGGATAACCTCAAATTCAATCCTGTCAAATCTGTGTGCTAGCAACCAACACTCTAATGTGGAACTACTTTTTCTTGCATATCTATATAAACACAAACGCAGCAAGTAAACTGTAGAGGGATGTCCATACAGGCTTACAGTCAAGAGTTTTATAACAGAACAACGGACATCCCCACACTGGCATACCTGACAATATTCTCATGCAGGAGCAAGGCTCCTTTGCGGGCCCCATTGACAATGTACAACCAACAGTGAAACAGGTTAATCACCTGTACCAGTAGTTCTAGGAGTGGTATATGGTGTTCCTCCACACTTAGGCAGTGTCCTTTCTCCTTAAAATTCAGCCGGAATGTCTTCAAGCTGGCTCCTCCCACCCACCCAGGTGGTAACTCCCTTGGCACCATCCCATGTCAGATATTACCCACTGAAAGCAAGATTAGCACCACTTGCCAGGGGAGGTCAGGTGCTGTGTGGATAAACACCAAGTAACACCCCTAGAAAGTACAAGTTACGTAAGAACTTACCATAACAGTAGATCTTCGAGAGAGGCTCTTGCAGTAGGGAATGCCGAGGGTGCCAATCCTACATGTTGTTAGGACTGCATGGGTACTTTTGCCAGCATAGTCTGACGGGGGACCGCCCACCAGATGTCACATGATGGACGTCAGCAAGACCCTACACAGTGGGCGGTCCCCACGTCCACCCTCCAGTTCTCCCGCCGGAGACCAAGAAAAGGAAGTGACAGGAGAAGAAAAAGAGGCTCCTGGATCCCCAGAAGAGATCGCTTCTTGGAGAAAGAGCATGAAAATAAACCCCAGACAGAAAAAGGGGGAAGGTGGGTGGGAAAAGCATTACCTACTGCAAGAGCCTCTCTCGAAGATCTACTGTTACGGTAAGTTCTTACGTAACTGTACTATCTTACTTCGAGGGCGCTCTTGCAGTAGGCAACAACATGTAGGACTGAGTCCCAAGCACTAAACTGTCCAAGAGACAAGAGAAAAACTAGGGAGGCTAGAAACATAACCCAGTATCGCCAACTGAGGAAATCAGGACAACAGTCCTTGGAGGACTGTAGCCCAAACCAGCCCTGCACCTAGAGGCAATGTCCAGACTGTAAATTCATGGAAGTGTGACAGAACCCCATGTCGCTGTCAAAGTATCTGCAGCAGAGACATTCCTGAAACAGGCTGTGGAAGAAGCCATTCCCCTGGTAGAATGTCCTTTGACTTGACCCGAAGGGCCTTACCATACTTCTGGTAACAAAAAGTAATGTAGTTTGCCAGCCATTTTGAAAGACACTGTTTGGAAACTGCAGCACCCTCCCTCTTTTGTGCGAAAACAAAAGCTGATCCGTGTTATGGACATCTTTTTCCAGTTCGTAGTGAACGGGCGATCCAGTGTACATCTATCATATGCAGGATGGCTTCACCCCACTGGAAATGTTCGGGATAATATACCAGCAATTCTAAGAACTGATTACTAGTCGTTTCCAACACGACCTTAGGAAGAAACTTAGGATTTGTATGCAGAGCCGCCTGGTCTCTGTGAAATATCAAATAAGGTACCTTGCACATCAGGGCCTGAAGCTCAAATTCTACAAGCTGAAGTAACGGCAACCAAAAATAATGCTTTCCAGGACAAAAAGCGTAATTCACAAGAGTTTCCTGGTTCAAAGGGAGGTAAAGTAAATTTTTGTAACAAGAAATTAAGGACCCACGGTGGCACAGGATTTCACACCAGGGGTTTCAGATGCAGAATACCTTTCAAAAAGGTTTTGGAGACCTCTAACTGAGCCACTGTCTTCCCTCCTACTGGATCATGGTAGGCCAAGACTGCTGCTAAATGCACCTTCAATGAGGAATAACTCAGGCCCAGGTCGAAAAGTCGAAGCAAGTACTCCATGACCTGAGCAGCGAGACACGAAAAAGGGTTCAGATCTTTGGCAGTGACCCAAATAGAGAAACGCTTCTACTTCATGGCATAGGTAGTTCTGGTAAATGTTTTTCTCACTTCCACCAGAATCTGAGCTACCCTGGGAGAAACCCCAAGCCATGAAGCAGCTATGTCCTGAGGAGTCATGCATGAAGATGAAAGGACTTCAGTCCTGGATGAACTAATGTGCCCTTTTCCTGAGTGAGAAAGTCGTAAGACAGAGGAAGGGGAATCAGAGGTTCCACCGCTAGACACTGAAGCAGGGGGAACCAGATCTGTCGAGGCCATGACAGAGCTATCAAAAACATTTGAGCCCCGTCCAACTGAAGCTTGGTCAACACTCTCTGTAACAGTGGGAAGGGAGGAAATGTGTGCAGAAACCTCTCTGTCCAAGAGAGCAACAGCGCATCTAGCCAGAAAACACCACGCCTGGGATCAAGTGAGCAAAACTTGGGAAGTTTTGCGTTTGATGGGGCTGCGAACAGATCCACCTCTGGACGACCCCACAGGACGAAGATGTGATCTATCACTGCTTGTTTTAGCTCCCACTTGTGAGCCCTTACCCTGGTGTGGCTTAGACTGTCAAGAGAACATTCTGCACTCCTGGGACATGAACCGCTCTCAGACGGACCTTGTACAGGAACAGCCCATTCCAGACCCGTGATCGCTTCCTAAAGGGATACGAAGGTGCCCCCGCTATACCACGCCACGCACATGCTGTCCATCTGAATCAAAAGGATGGCTTGAAGAAGCATGTGTTGAAAAGCCTGAAGAGCATAAAGCACTGCCCTTATTTCCAGCACATTGATGTGCAAGTGCGTTTCTACAGGGGACCACAGTCCCTGGGTTCTGTGGTGTCCCAGATGGGCACCCCAACCCTGCCCTGATACATCTGTGGTTAGAACTTGGGAGTGGGAAGGAGCCTGGAAAGGAGCCCCCTGCATAAAATTGCTGTGGTTCTGCCACCACAACATGTCTCATTGCACTGGGCGGAGATTAGAATTGGGCAGTCTAGATTGTTTTCCTTCTGATTCCACTGAGAGCTCAGATTCCACTGCATAATCTGCATGTGGAGTCTGGCCAAAGGACTGTGGGAATAGCCACTGCCATGAGGCCAGGAAGACAGAGGACCCGCTAGCGAGATATGACTATTGAAAGAAACCATCTCTGGACCTGACCAGAGTATCTGCCCTGTCCAGGGGGAGAAAAGCCACGCCCTGCACCGTGTCCAAAACTGCCCCAAAGAACTGGAGGTGTTGGGACGGAACCAACTGAGATTTGGGGTAACTGATTAAAATACCCAACCTATCGAAAAGGTGCAGGGTAGCAGAGAGGGAAGTTTCCAACTCCACTCTCGATAGATAGGCATTTGGTGAAAACATGCAGGGCGGATGACAGACCAAAAAGGAGCACTTTGAACTGATAATGCTCCCCTTGGAAACAGAACCTGAGGAACTTCTTGTGAGGGCCGAAAATGGGAATGTGAAGACACGCATCCTTCATGTCCAGAGCCACTGGTCCTGGATCAGACGGGGCAGCAGGTTTTGCAATGACAGCTTCCTGAACCTCTTGTACTCTATGTAGAGGTTCGGAGTACTAAGATCCAGTATTGGACGGAAATCCCATCTTCTTGGGAACCAGAAAGAAATGGGAGTAAAATCCCTTTCCTGTCTGGTTTAATCGGCATGGGCTCTATCGCTTCCTTGAGAAGAACAGCCCTGATTTCCTCCCTTAAGAGTGGGATGTGCACCCTTGGGTAATTAGAAGAATTTGGCAGAGTATCTGGAGGTTTTTCTCGAAATTCCGCAACGTGACCAAGTCCTATCAGTTGGAGCACCCAAACGTCTGATGTGATGGACTCCCAGCCTCCCAGGTACCTTGTGAATCTTCTGCCCAACTACTCTTCCAAAGGAGGGGCAGTCACCGAGTCAGGAGTGGGAGGGCGGGTTAGGGAGGGCTACGCCCGCAGCTCTTTGGGACTTGGCTTGGGGGCCAGCGGTGAATGTGGGAGCCCTACAATTAAACTGGCGTTTGGGTGCTTGCTGATTCTTCGCCTGGTGCTTGTTTTGCCTCGAAAAGGATGCATTTGTTGTTGCTGTTTCGGACAGTATATAGTGTGAACCGACTGAAGAGCTGTGCCCTTATCCTGCAGGCTAGTAATGATGTCCTGGGCATCCCCGTCAAACAGGACAGACCTCCTAATAGGGGCATCCTGGATAGCCGACTGAACGTCAGGGGCTAATCCTGATACTCTCAGCCAAAAGCACCTCGAGCAGAGGAATCCATTGCATTGTAGGTGGCCCATAATGAATGGCGTCCAGCCACCTTGGCCATTTTTAAAGTAGTAGCCAAGGCTGTCTTGGAGTCAGAGTCTCGTAAGGCCTCAATAGCAGGTTCTAGCTGGCGGAACAATGTCTTCTGGAATTTCAGCATGTGCAAGACGTAGTTCAAAGCACAGACAACCAGAGTCAAAGAGTAAAATTTCCTCCTGAACTGGTCCAATTTTTTAGACTCCTTATTGGGAGGGGAGATGCTAAGGTGTTGTGGCTTAGCGGCTCTATCATGGGCCACTGTAATGACCGCAGAGTCTGCCTTAGGATGGGCGCTCAGATGACCTTTTCCCTCAGGTGTCCTGTAGACCCGTCAGCTTTTGGCCATCGCCGATAGAAGAGGGTCTCTGCAAATGGTTGAGGATAAATCCAAGGGGTTCCAGCCAGGGTGGAGTGAGTACTGGACTCATGTCAGGGAAGTCCAGGTGCTCTGCTAACCTAAGTCTTTTAGGGTCCAGAGCCTCCGACTTCCACCCCGGGCCTCCGCCATCTGCTTCAAGAGGTCCACAAAGGAGGGATCTTCAGGGGAAGATTCTCGAGAGACTGGATCCTCGTGGAGAGGGGTTACTAATCCCGAGCTATCGTCTGAGGTATCCGAATCTGGCTCAGAATCCTGGGAATCCTCCGGAACTTCTGAAATTGGAGGATCTGGCTCCCTGGTGACAATATCCGGCTTCAGGCGAGTCATCAGTGCAGATGGACGATCCGATGTGGGAGGCCGAGTAAACAATGGCGAAGGCGCCCAGGCGGAAGAGCTGGGCGGCTAACAGTCGGCGGTGCAGGATGTCTGCTGTTCAGTTCAGAGACCAACTGACTCTTGGTAGTCGACCACCATGAGTTAAGAATTTCCTGGAAGTCCACCTGTGGTTGCTGAGGAGGTGGAGTGGGAGAAGATGGATATTAAGAAAAAACAGTACCCTGCCCTCCAAAATGGTGAAGGGGATAATGAGGGTAACCTGGCAAAGCAAAGGAACCAGGGTAGCCATGGTAGGAATAGTCCGGTGTCTGGGCAGGCGGATGATAGGTTGATGACGGGAAGCCCGATGTGAGGCCATACTGATGAAGGGACGTGTGGCCTGATGGGTAACCCTACGGCAGTCCCGTCGGAGGAAAGGCTGAAATACCCGACGTGGAATAGCCAAAATAATGTCTCGCTGGGAGATAGCCTTTTGGCTGCCCTGGTGGAGAGAAGTTTGACTTCAGCCCTGACAGTGAAAAGGCCGACAACGGCCCCGATGGGGGAAGACTAGACAACAGACGTGACAGAGGAAGACCTGATGGGCCTGCCGTAATCCCTGAAGGGATGGAATTCCCTGACGAAGGGGCTCCCATGAGGTGACTCGTCTGAGGAAGGTGAGCTGCACCTGATGGTGGGAAGCTCGACGGTAGATCCAAATGAGGCAAGGGTACCTGCGGGCATTGAGAAGCAGGGTCAGGTCTCACCAACGGTGGCATAGAATCCACACTAAGGCCGGGTGGCCTACTACCATCAGGAACTCCCAGTGACGGGTGGACTTGCGTCTGAGCTTGCTGACCTGGCAAAAGCTCGGAAAGCTCGGACGGGTCAGGTGATGGGGGCTCAGGAAGTGCACCCCTTGGAGAACACAGATCTCCGGCCTGGACAGAACCATCATCCGGCAGCGTCACGTCAGAGCCTGACAGGCACGAAGCAGTCGGGCGATAGTCGGAGGGGCAGACGATCGGCTTATAAACTTGGGCTGCGCGGGAGTCTGAGGGACCAGCTCCCGACCTATCAACCCCGACCGGGTGTTTGTCAGAGGGGTCGACTAGTGACTTACCGGCCACCTTAGAGCCCAAGGTGGTAATGGGCCTAAGAGTAGTGGCGGCAGCCTCGGAAGAATCTGAGGAGCCCGCCATCACCGTCAAACCAGTGGCGGGGGAAGAGAGACCAAGACCTGCTCAGATAGCGGGAGCGCAGGGCAAGGTTGCGGCACTTACCTTCTGGCCAGGGGCTGGCTCTCCTTTGAAGAGTCCGTAGCGCTTCGATGGAGGGTGTTAGGAAAAAATTACTTACCACGGTAATGTTGTCTCTTCTAAAGGAGTCCTAATGTATTCCGACATATGCAGTGAGACCTTGCTGTTGTACTGCCCCAGACAGGAAAGAGATAAAGCCTATATTCTAAGTAGGCACACACTCAGTTTCAAATCACCGTCCTCTGGTACATTCTATTCAACAGTCAGATTCTTACGAGCAACCCAAAAAGAAAAAGACCTACAATACATTGAAACAATTTGAAAATGCTTACAGCATTTAAATAGGAACTTATCCAAGACCCTACCAACTCCAAAATGGGCTAAAAGACTCAAGACAGAGATGCCCGCTAAGAAAACTAACTTCCAGTAAAATAGTAACAACAACACATAAGCTGGAGTGCAGAAACCCCAGATTCTGGCAGGGGAGGCAGGTCAGAATACATTAGGACTCCTTTAGAAGAAACAACATTACTGTGGTAAGTAATGTTCTTTTCAAATAAGAAGAAGTCCTAATGTAGTCTGACATATGCAGACTACCAAGCAGTTCCCTTTGAGGAGGGCATAGAACGTATTTAGGAAAGAAGCTCTGCAATACTGCTGTTCCAAACCTGGCATCACTTTTGCCTGTACATTTAGGCTGTAATGCTTGGTGAATGTATGTACAGTATTCCAGGTAGCTGCTTTACAGATTTCTGACAAGGGAATGTCTCTTGCAGCTGCTATAGTGGCAGCTGTGCCCTCTAGTAGAATGAGCCCTGAGGCCTACAGGGGATCCTTCCCAGTTTCTGATAGCAAGACACTACCCATCTTGCAATGGTCCTTTAGTGGCAGGCTTACCCCTGCCCACTCTCCATAGGTAAGGAACAACTGTCTAGAGTCACCCCATGGCCTCTGGTGAAATTCAGATAGTAGCTGATAGCCCTTTAACATCCAGGCTATGAAGTCCACATTCCCCTGAACTGGAGTGTTCAGTGAAAAAGACAGGCAAGTTCATGGACTGGTTAAGGTGGAATTCTGAGACAACCTTTGGAAGAAACTTCCCATTTGTTCTAAGAACCACTTTATCATTGTGAAAAAAGGTAATTGGGTTCCACTGATAAGGCCTGTATCTCACTGACACGTCTTGCTGAAGTGATGGCTACTAGAAACACTGTTTTCCATATCACATACTTTAACTCTGCTGAGAACATAGGTTCGAAGGAGGGTTGCATCAACTGAGCTATACAAATATTTAGATCCCATGAAGGGGTATGCTCCCTATGACGAGGATGTAAATGCAATAGCCCTTTAAAAACTGTTGGATATAGGGTCAGAGCCAGGAAAGAGGATTTCCTGCTGACAAGTAAACAGAAACTGCAGCCAAATGTACCCTTAGGCTGGAGGACCTAAGGGTTAGAGAATTCAGATGAGCCAAATAATCTAGTAGCAGTGGAATGCCCACCTCCTGTGATTCCACACCTAGCTGACTGCACCAAATAGTAAACCTCTTCCATTTGAATGAATGTGTTTTCCCAGTAGCTGGTTTCCTGGAAACCTTTAGAATATCCATGACAGAGTCAGAGAGACTCAAACCAGCATACCCTAATTCCACAAGAGCCAAGCCTTCAGTCTGAGTGACCCCAAGCTGGGGTACCTGATCCTCCCTTGGGATGAGAGGTCGGCAGGTTGTACCTCATGGCTTGTCGATACCAAGATTCACTAGAATTGAGTACTAAGGCTGCGTGGCCCAGTCTGGGGCTATCAAGATCATCATCGCAGACTGACCCCCGAGTTTGGTCAGTACCCTGAGTAACAAGGGAAATGGGGAGGCATACAGAAATTTCCCTGACCAGTTTAGCAGAAAAGCATCCACTGGGACTGTGCCCAGAACTGGAGGCCTGCAGCAATACTGAGGTAACTGGTGATTGTCTGGAGCTGTAAAGAGGTCCATCTCTGGAGTGCCCCACAGCTTGAAGATGTTTCTGAGAACTAAGTGATTCAGAGACCACTCGTGGTGGTTCTGGTTGATCCTGCTGAGAGAGTCTGCCAAAACATTGTCCTTTCCAGGAAGGCGAACTGCTGACAGATTCACCTCAGAAAGTAAGCCAGATTCCAAATCTTCATGGCTTTGTGCACAGCAGTGTAGACCTTGTGCCACCCTGCTTGTTGATTTAAAACACTGTTGCAGTGTTGTCTGTCCTGACTTGTAACACCTTCCCTTGAACCATGGGAGAAAAGGACCAGAAAGCCAGCAACACTGCTCTGAGTTCCAAGAGATTTATGTGCAGGAGAGACTTTGAGGAGATCGAGTACTCTGAGCTGTATGCTCCCCTAGGTGCGCGCCCCCCAACCCCAAGAGGGATGCATCTGTGGTGAGTACTATCGTGGGATTTTCCTGAAGAAAGGGAATACCCACCCTGAGGTTGTCTCTGTCCCACCACCACTGCAGAGCTAGGAGAAGTGTGGAAGTTACTGGGATCAGTTTGGACAAGGAATCTCTGCTCTGGGACCAAAAGGACTTCAGATGGAACTGAATGTCATCTGAAACCTTGCCCCTGTTACTACTGCTGTTGTAGCTGCCATATGCCCCAGCAACCGCAGAAAGTACCTGGCTGGCTTTGGAAAGTAGAGCTTGAAAGACTTTGCTAGTTGCACCAAGCTTTTCACCCTGTCTGGTGGGAGTCTTGCCTTTCCAAGAACTGTGTCCAGCTCTGCCTCTATGAATTGCAGGAGCTGGACTGGCTCCAGGACTTTTTTGTATTTATTAAGAAGCACAATGAGTGAAGAGTAGTCTGAGTGTCTGCCAGGGCCTCTACTACTTGCTATTGAGACTGACCCACCAACAGCCAATCATCCAGGTAGAGAAAAACTGAAATTCCAAAATGCCTTCAGTGTGCCACTACCATTGCCAGGCATTTTGTAAACACTCTGAGAGCTGAGGTCAGACCGAAGGGAAGGGACCTGAATTGGTAGTGACCTGATGGCAGTCCGAATCTTAAGTATTTTCTGTGTGATTGTCTGATATGAACATGGAAAGAAGCATCCTTGAGTTCTATGGGTGCTAGCCAGTCTCCAACCTGAGCATGGGCAGTATCATTGCCAAAGTGACAATCTTGAATTTTGGTTTTGTTAAACGTTTGTTCAGGAACCTTAAATCCAGAATGGGTCGCCAATCCCCATTTTTCTTCAAGGTCAGGAAGTACCTTGAATACAATCCTTCTCCTCATTGGGTCAGAGGGACAGGCTCTACTGCCCTGTCCTGAAGGAGGGTTGTAACTTCCATTTCCAGCAGGGAGATTTCTGCTGTGGAGGAAGGTTTGAACAGTCTTGCTCTCAATCTGGGAAATTGTTTGAAATATAGAGCAAGGTCTTTGCCCACCACCTCCAGAACCCATTTGTCTGATGTTATAGACTGCCAGTTCTGGAGGTAGTGGGCATGCATGCCCACTACTGGAAATAAGGAGGCGACCCAAGACTCCTCAGGGAGTCTGTTTAGCTGGAGTTCTGGGCTGGGAAGCTGGGCTGCAACGAGTGGCACCTCTCCTGTCCCTTCCTCTAAAATAGCCACACTGTTGCTGATAAACAGGGAAGGCCTCGGCCTGGTAGAAGGATCTCTGGTAAGGCCTGTCCCTGCCTCCCCTACCCTGCTGTTTCTGAGGGGTGGCAGCTTTTTCCTTGGCTGTAGCACCCCTTTATGAGGTTCTATATTCAACCATTTTCCTCATATAGGCCTCAGTTTGCTGTCCAAAAGGGAGTTCTGGACCAGAGGAAAATCCAAGGCCTTGATTTGTGTGTCCTGAGAGAGGTTGGTGGTTCTAAGCCAGGAAAACCTCAGGGAAATGGAGGTAGTCAAAATTCTGGATGCCGAATCATTGGCATCCACTGCCATGTGGAATTGCTGCTTGGAAGCCTCTATTCTACTCCTTGCCATTTCACCCAGATCAGCAGCCGCCTCAGCTGGGAGTTTGGCTGCCAGAGAGGACACTGCTTCTCACAGTTTCTTTTGATATCTTGCCACATAGACCATGCAAGAGGGCTGCCTGACAATGAGGGAAGACCCAAGGCAAGACTTTTTAGCCATGGAGTCAATCCTCCTAGAGCCTTTTCTGGAGGGTGGAAGCTAGTGGGATGCTTAACTTTTTGCAGGCAGCAGCCTGAACCACCCCTTCATGACTGGAGTGCCCTTACAGAAATTCTATGCCATCTCTGGCCACAGGGTACTTCCTCCATGTCCTCTTATCCACGGGAGGAACAGAAGTAGGGGTACTCAAAATTTTTTAAAAGTCTATCTCTTCAGAGACTTATGAATGGGTATCACCACCCTTTCAGAGGTAGGGACATCCATCATCTACACATAATCCGGTTCTTCCTCTTCTTCTGAAGATTCATGAACTGGTAACTGGAGGGTTTCAGCCACCTTCTTCATGAATGAAAAATGAGTGGTAGCATCCTCCAACTGTTTAGGTGGAGAGATGCCTCCTTCATGTTCAGGAGAAACCTCTGGTTCAATTGGACCATAAAGGTCCTCTTCAACATCCTGTTCACATTCAGGGTCCCAGGAATAATCACATTCCGAGGGGTCTGAAGGAATTGGAACTGGTTGAGGAATCACCGGAGGGCTCACTGGTTCAGTTGTCTGCAAGGATTGCATAATGCGTACAGCATTAGCAATCTCCTCTGCAGTCGGAACCGCAACCGCATGCGACTTAGTAGCCGGTTCGATGCGTTTTCCTTTTTTCTCTTAGTGAAAGCCGGTTCAAGGGCTGAATCCTCGGTCCATTTATGAGGAAGGGTATCACCTTGGTTAGAAGGGGCCACCCCTCCAGTTTGTTCAAACCTGAACCGGTTCGGCCATCTGGGTTAGTGGATCTTTCGACCAGTTTCTCATTCAGTTGGTTAAAGCGCCTGTCAAGCATCAACTGAGGGAAATTTTTACATATGTCACAGTCTGCCTGCAAGTGTTCCAACCCCAGACAGAAAACATAAGTAGTGAGGGGATCGGCCTTGGCAAAAGTTTCCCCACAGGCCCAATTTACTTTTTAGATTTCCATGAGTTCATCTTAAACTTATCCCAAAGGTGGTTAGGCCGGATAAGAACCAAAGTAGTTCTGGTTAATAGACTGGTATTAGCAATCCAGAAAAAAATGACAAACTAATTTTTTTTGTTAACCAGAGCTAACCACTGTTAAATTTGACAGAAACAGAGAGAGTATGTGAGGAAAAAAAACTCTGTACCCCAACGGTTGGATGGCCACCAATAAAGGACGGAGACTTACCCCCAAGTAGACAAAAAACTAGTGACAACTGTACCTGTACTGAGGGGCAGCCAAGAAACTAGAAACACTTAATATTTTTTTTTTTTTTTGTTAATCGGTGAACAAGCCTAAGCGTCTTCACAGTAAGGCGGAGTAAAGAATCTGAATAGAATGTACCAGGGGACAGTGATTTGAAACCGACAGAATGCCTACTTAGAATGTAGGCTTTAACTCTTTCCTCTCCAGGGCAGTACAACAGCAAGATCTTACTGCATATGTCGGAATACATTAGGACTTCTTGTAGTTTGAAGCTCCTGTTCCCTGTGTTTCTCTTTGTCCCTCTTATTTTTATGAGGGTCCGCAGGTGAGGAAGACGTATTCTTCAGCTTTTTTAACTCCTGCTCCATGGAAGCCATCTTTTCTTTCAGGATGTGGGCCTTGACGGCTTGCTGGCGTCGTTTGTGTGGCCTGATTAAAGTGGGCGAGGCCTCGCAATCCTCGACCATGTGAGTAGGCCAGAGACAGAACAGACACAGAGAATGTTGATCTTTGTGTGGCAGTTGAACCCCGCACGAACCGCACTTGTTTTTATGTGGATCTGGAGAGGATAACATACTATCATGGAAAAAACAAAATAAGTGAACACTCATCCGGAGAGGCATTCTATACTGTGACGACAAGCTCTAGTCGGTCCGATGATGCGCAGGTTGACAGCGGTAAAGAACTGGACGGCGGACATGGTGACCGCCCACTATATAGGGTCATGCTAACATCCGTCACGTGATGTACGATGGGCAGTCCCCGCCAGGCTATGCTGGCAAAGCCAGGTGGTCCTGGACGCCAGAGGCCAGTCCCACATGTTATTACTTACTGCAAGAGCCCTCAAATAAGATCTACTGTTACAGGTGAGTAAACTGTTGTTCGAGGGGTGTGGATATGGTGTTCTATCCATACAAGGGCAGACTCCTAGCAGTTCTCTGGGAGGAGGGGGCAAGGCGCACCCCCCCCCACTTGGGAAACAAAGATTAGAGAACTGAGGCCCCAAAACCAGCATCCCGGCATGACTCAAGGTCGATGTGGTAATGGGAAAAAAAGGTGTCTGCTGATCTCCAAGTGGCAGCCTTGCAGATTTCCTGGATAGGGACGTCCCTGGAAGCAGTATGATGGGTGGAACGAACCCTTAGCCCTACGGGAGGCTCCCTACCCACCAACCTATAGCAGAGGTCGATGCAGGAGACTATCCACCTGCCAACTGTCTGCTGGTCTGCCTGGTGCGGCAAAAGTGTTGGTGATAAATAGCTGGCAAACCTCTCCCCAAACTCCAGCCATGCGCTCCTTGTAAAAAGCGAACGTTCACCGCAGATCCAAGGTATGGAGCCTGTGCTTGGCCTCCGAGGTGTGACTGGAGAAGTACACTGGGAGATTAATCACCTGGTTAAAGATGAAAATCAGACAGCCTTCAGGAGGAACTTCAGGTTGGGGTGAAGGACAACCTTGTCCCCGTGAAAGACCAAATAAGGAGACTCCACCAAATGTACCAGGAGCTCACTGATCCTTTTGGCTGATGTAATAGTCGCCAGGAAGGCGATCTTCCACGACAGGTGAGACACGTCACACCTGTGCACTGGTTCGAATGGCTTGCCCATGAGCTTTGCCAACATCAGCAACAAGTTCCAAGATGGTGGTGGTTCACGCACCGGAGGGGAAATGTGGTCAAGGCTTTGAGGCGCCAGACCACCTTCTCCTGCACCATCCACAATTGACCTGCCTGTGCCTGATGAGCAGAGACGGCCACCAGGTGCACCTTAAGGGTCATCAAACAAAGGCCCAACAGAGAGGAACCAAAGGTAGTCAAGGATGCTAACCGCCGGACAGGACAAAGGTCCAGCCACTTGCCCAGACTCCAAATGGAGAACCTCTTCCATTTGAAGGCACAACATTTCCTAATCGACTCCTTTCGAGAAGCCTCGACCATGGTGAGGACATCGGAGAGATCCAAAGCCTGGAACTCTAGCCGCTCAGGAACCAAGCTGTCAGGCACAGGGATTGAAGGTCCATATGGAGTACCTTCTCCTGACTGATAGAGAGCAGGTCTGGGTGTGCTGGAAGATGCCTCAGGAGCTTGGTGCTGAGGCTGTGGAGACTGGGGTACCAAAACTGTGCAGTCAGTCCAGAGCCACCAGGATCACCCGTGTTTGGCCCCTCCTCACCTTGAGCAGCACATTGTGGATCAAGGGAAATGGAGGGAAGGCATAGAGGAGGCCAGGGGTCCAGGGCCTTGAGAAGGCATGCCCCTGCAGCGTTCCCTGCTGTATGGGACAGGCACAGTACTGCCTCAGCTTTGCGCTCTCCTTGGAGGCAAACTGGTACACCAGAGGTGTCCCCACTGGGAGAACAGACTGTACACTACCTCTTGGTGGAGACTACTCGCGAGATGCTTCACCTACACGGCCGACAGCATCTGCCAGCTGGCTGGAGACACCAGACACATGGATGGCCAGGAGATTGGCCTCCAAGCTGTGCACGAGAAAAAAAAAATACTCACCATAGTAATGTTTTTTCTAATGGAGTCTTGCTGTATTGACTATATGCAGTTAGCCCCAGCACTTGAACTGCTCCGGAGAGGAAAGAGTTAATTCTATGCAGAAGCATGGAACGTTGAGCTTGAGCTCAGTTTTCAAATCTCTTTCTCTGGTACTCTGCAGTGTAACCGTCAGATTCTTACGAGCACTAAACTAATTCAACAGGTAGAAATTGTTTCAAACATTTTTGTGCCAAAATGGCAATAACAGATGTTTAGGTCAAAGACTCAAGTCGAGACCCCCAAAAGAAAATAAGTAGATATAGCAACCAAGCAAAAACATTCAAAATAAAACCTTAAGATAAAGGGCATGTTGAGTACACCTCTGGGGTGCAGCACTGTGTCTGCTCACCCACATCCCAGAACTACTAGGTTCCAGGAGGGGAGGCAGGGAGGGAAGGTCAGAATACAGCAAGACTCCATTAGAAGAAACATTACTATGGTGAGTAATTTTTTGTTCAAACAATAAGAAGTCTTGCTGTATTCTGACTCTATGCAGACTACCAAGCAGTACCCCCTTGGAGGAGGGAGTCGCAGAACCTATTTTGGGAACAGGCCTGCAGTACAGTTGCAGTGCTAAACCTATCATCACTTCTAGACTAAATGTCCAGAGAGTAATGCTTGGTAAATGTGTGAACAGTTTTCCAGGTGGCTGCTTTACAGATTTCCACTAAAGGTACATCTCTAGCTGCTGTGACCGAAGCAGCTGTACCTCTGGTAGAATGAGCCTTCAGGCCTGAGGGAGGCCCCTTCCCAAGCTATGAATAGCAGAACTGGCTACAGGAGACAAGCCACCTGGCACTAGTTCTCTTGGTGGCAGGTTTGCCCTTTACCACTTCTCCATAGGTGAGAAACAACTGAGAACATCCATTCCTATGGGACTTAGTATGCTCCACATAATAACTAAGAGCCCTCTTCACATCAAGATCATGTAATCTTTTCTCCCCCAGAGGAAGAGTGGTCAGTGAAAAATACAGGCAATGACAGACTGATTCAGATGAAAGTCTGATACCACCTTGGGAATAAACTTTGTTGGTTCAGGACTTTCTTATCCCTGTTAAATGAAATCAGGTTCCACTGATAAAGCCTGCAATTCACTGACTCTCCTGGCAGAGGTAATGGCTACCAGGAATACAGTTTTCCAAGTCAAGTATTTCAGCTCTGCTGAAGATAAAGGCTCAAAAGGGGGCTGCATAAGCTGTGCTATACAGATATTCAGATCCAAGAAGGGGTAGGCTCCCTAAAGGGAGGATTAGCATGTACTAAACCTTTGAAAAACTTCTTGAAAACTGGATGAGAAGCTAGGAAAGCATCCCTACCAGCAGAAAGAAAGGCAGACACAGCTGCCAAATGTACCTTGAGAGTAGTAGGCTGGAGGCCTAAACTATTAAGGTGCACCAGATAGTCAAGTACAGTGGCAAATATCAGCAAATTCTGGCTGAACATGTTTCTGGGAACACCAAACCCAAATCTTTTCCATTTGGAGTTGTAGGTCTTTCTGGTGGCAGGTTTTCTGCTAACTTTTAAAATGTCCAAGACCGACTGGGAAAGATGTAGGCTTGCATATTCTAGCTCTTCAAGAGCCAGGCCTTCAGCCTGAGAGTCTGAAGACTGGGGTAAAGGATCCTCCCTGAGAGGAGGTAAGAGGATTGAACTGTCTGGGAAGACACAGAGGCATTGTTACGAAGTGACAACAGAAGAAGATACCAAGGCTGCCCGGCCCAGTCTGGAGCCACTGGCTGAGACCTGATCTTGATCAGGACCCTGAATATCAGAGGAAAAGGAGGAAATGCATACAGGAACCTGCTTGTCCAATTCATCAATAGAGCATCCTGATGGACAGAGCCCAGAAGAGAGACCGCAACAAAGAGAGGAGTTGGTGATTGTTGGGCTGTGAAGAGATCTATCTCTGGAGTACCCCACCTCTTGAAAATGACCTGAAGAATCAGAGGATTCAGGGTCCATTTGTGATGACCCTGAGAAATCCTGCTGACAGTATCTGCTAAAATGTTGTCCTTCCCTGGAAGATGCACAGCCAGAGAAGCCTGAAGGGAATAAGCCAGCGACCATATCGTCATGGCCTCTGTGCACAAGGCCGAGGACAGAGTGCCTCCCTGCTTGTTGATGTACCACATGGTTGTGGTATTATCTGTCCTGATCTGCACTACTTTCCCTTGAACAGCGCAGTTGAGAATGCCTTAAGTGCTAGAAAGACAGCTCTCAATTTGAGAAAATTTATGTGTAGAAGGGACTCCTGGTGAGACCAGGTTTCCTGAGCTGTAAGCTGATCTAGGTGAGCCCCCCAACCTAGTAGAGAGGCATCTGTGGTGACAGTCACTGAAGGAGCCTGAATGACAAATGGGACACCTTGTCGAAGACTGTCCTCCTCCAGCCACCACTGAAGGGCTTGAACTAGAGTTTGAGACACTGGAACCAATTTGGAGAGAGGGTCTCTCTTCTGAGACCAATAGGATCTGAGATGAAAATCTCTCTCATCTGAAATCTTGCTCCTTGGACCATGGCTGTAGATGCTGCCATGTGGCCCAGCACTGTAGAAAGTGTCTGGCTGGACGAGAAACTAGAAGCAAAAAGAGGAAGCCAGAGTGATGAGGGACTGAACCCTTGAGAGAGGGAGAAATGCTCTTGCCTGAATAGTGTGCATTTCCACCACTATGAAGGTGAGAAGCTGAGCTGGTTCCAGAACTGACTTTTCTAGGTTCAGAATGAGGCCCAAGGACTCTAGAAGTCTGAGTAACCTCTAAGGCTGACTTCACTTGGTCTGAGGACTGGCCTACTAGGAGCCAGTCATCCAGGTATGGGAACAGAAGGATACTCTGTCTCCTGAGGAATGCCACCACTACTGCAAGGCACTTGGTGAACACTCTTGGAGCAGATGTTAGGCTGAAAGGCATAGCTCTGAATTGGTAATGGCCTGAGGGCAACTCGAACCAGAGGTACTTTCTGTGGGAATGTCTGATAGGTATGTGGAAGTAGGCATCTTTGAGATCCAGAGAGGTTAGCCAGTTTTCTGGTCTCGGAGAGGGAAGAATCACTCCCAAAGTCACAATCTTGAATTTTTGTTTTGTTAAATGCTTGTTCAGGTACCTTAAATCTAGGATGGATCGCCACTCCCCTGTCTTTTTTTGGGTAAGGAAGTATCTGGAATACTGTCATCTTCCCCTGTGACAAAGAGGTACCTTCTCTACTGATCGCAGGAGCAGAAGAGAGGAGACTTCTGCCTCTAAGGCCTTTGTCTCCAAGGGACACAGAGGACTGAAGGACTTTGTTCTCATTTTTGGGAACCTTTTGAAACTGAGAACATGTCCCTGGCTCACTACTTTCAGGACTCATTTGTCTGAAGTAATAGACTCCCAGGCCTGTGAGTAGTGAGCCAGCCTGCCCCCTACTGGAACTTGGGAGATGACCCTGACCGACACCTCAGGGTGTCTGTTTGGGGGGGGCTTAGACTGCGTGGATGACGAAGTCCTGGTCATCCCACGCCTGCCTGTTCCCCTGAAGAACCACCTCTGCGGGAAAGGAGAGGAGAAGGATGCCTGATCTTGGTTGAAAGGCCTTTGAAAAGGCCTGCCTCTGCCAGCCCTAAAATGCTGCCTCTGAGGAGTAGTCTGCTTTTACTTAGCAGCAGCACTCCTATAGGTGGTCCTATACCTGTCCATCTTCTTTATGTAGTTCTCTGTTTGCTCACCAAACAGAGAATTACCAATAAAAGGAAAATCCATGGCCTTAGTCTGGGTATCCTGCGAAAGGTTGGTACATCTAAGCCAAGTAAATCTTCTCATAGAGATAGATGTAGTTATGACTCTAGAATGGACATCATTCGAGTCCACAGCAGCATGAAATTGCACTCTGGATGCCTCGATACCATTCACAGATACCTGCTCCAGCTCCTTGGCTAGCTGGGGTGGGGCATTCTTAGTCAGCTCCAGAACCGTATCCCACATAGACATCTGGTACCTGGCTGTATATGCCATGTAGTTTGATTGTCTGAGCCCCAAAGAGGATGCCAAGTACTGTTTCTTGGCCATGGCATCCACGTTCCTGGAATCCTTATCTGGGGGGTGAGATGCCAGGGGAATATTATTCTTGTCACAGGCTGCAGCTTGCACTACCCCTACATGGCTGTTATGCACCGAAAGGAATTTCATGCCAGGACCTGATAAAGCATACCTCCTGTCCATTCTTTTATTCACAGAAGGTATGGATGTGGGAAATTGCAAAAGTTTCTGTGTCTGTTTCCCCAGGGATTTATGCAGAGGTATAGGCACTCTCTGACTCTGGAACATCCATCATCTCCACATAATCAGGTTTCTCCTGATTCTGATCAGCTTCTTCCATAGGAAGCTGAAGAGTCTCAGCCACCTTCCTGTAAAACAAGAAGTGGGAAGGGGACCCAGAAAGCCTGGGAGGAGAAACACTGGAAGGCCTGTCTGGGGAGATGTCAGGCTCTACTGGCTCATCTAGGCCTTCCTCTTTATCATAATCTTCCTCCTCCTCCAATTGCCCTCATAGTATGCCTCTGGGTCAACATCTGAGGCAACCATTTCTGACCGAACCGTTCGCATTTGAACCGAAGCCGGTTTGGCTGGAACTGGGCAAAGCGATTGCACTATGGAAATCTCTTTCGTTAGCTCATCAGCGGTCTGAACATGGGAAGTCGGATCCGAACCGGCTGACTTCTTCTTTCACTTGGAACTGATTCTGCAGAATCGGCTCTCCATTTACCCGAGGAGGTATCGCCCAGGTCAGTGGGCACCTCCTGAGGTTCAGTCGCAACCAAACCAGGCTGGCCATTGGGGTCAGCGGACTTGTCGGCCGCCTCCTCCCTCAGCCTACTCAAACGTTTTTCCAGAGTGGCCTTGGGAAAGTTCTTACAGATCTGGCAGTCTTCTTTGAGGTGGTCAAAGCCCAGACACTACACACAGACGAGGTGAGGATGAGCCTTAGCAAAGGCCTCCTTAGACTCGGTACAGTGCTGAAACCCAGTGGGCCCGGTTTTCTTTTTGGGCTTCTCAGACATGCCGAAGTTCAAAAAGTTACCCTTGTCAGCGTTTAAGCCAGGCGACTAAAAACTTATCAGTTCCAACCATGCCATAGGTCGGTTAAAAAAAATCCCACAAATACTGGATTTTTTTTAGGAACCGACAAGTACCAGAAAACCACAATATAACTGTAGGCAAAAAAAAAAAAAACACAAACAATAGATTTGGATTCTGAACCAGACCGACAGGAAAAGAACCGAAGGCAAAACAATTTCCAACAAAAATCACAAAATAAAAAAATAACACTACTGACTACTATCACTTACTGTTATCAAGACAGAGGTAAGAATACTGAACAGTAAAGAATTGCAGTTGAAAAAAAAAAAAAAGAAAAACGACCGATTCGAACTATACCGAACCGAAGCGCAAGCGGGATCTCCGGAGCAACTTCACAGCTAGGCAGAGTAAGAAATCCAAAGGTTACACTGAAGAATTCCAGAGACAAAGGTATGAAAACCGAGCACGAGCTCAACGTTCTATGCTTCTACATAGAGTTAACTCTCTTCTCCGGAGCAGTTCAAGTGCTGGGGCTAACTGCATATAGTCAGAATACAGTAAGACTTCATGTTGTTTGAATCCACATGCGGAGAGCTTCCCTGCGCAGAGGAAGAGAGCACACCCTGCCCTGCTTGTTGAGGTAGTACATGGTCGTAGTGTTGTCTGTCTGGACCTGGACCATCTGACCCCAAATGTGAGGAGCAAAGGCATCCAGTGCCAGCTGAACTGCCCTGAGCTCCAGCAGGCTGATGTGGCACCAGGACTCCTCGGGGGTCCACAGCCCATGGACTCTGTGTTCCCCCATGTAGGCACCCCAGCCCATGAGAGGCATCGGTCATCAGGATGCCCGTCAGCTCTGAGCGAACAAGCAAGATACCTTCCTGTAGATGTTCCTGGACCAGCCACCAGTGGAAGGTGTCTCACATAAGCTAGGTCACTGTGACTGGCTGGTCGAAATGGCCCCTGCGCGGAGACCGTTGGTGCGCCACCTCCCACTGCAGAGAGCGCATTCTCCAGTGGGCCAAACGGACCATGTTGGTACAAGCCGCTACATAACCCAGAAGGCGCAGGAACTCCTGGGGAAGGTGCAACTGCAGCCTCTGCCCTGTCCGTTGGAAGCCAAGCCCTGCCCCGAAGAAGCAGATCACCTGTGAGGGCAAAAGTTCCAACTTGCCCTCGATCAGGAGGCCAAGACAGACACAGGTCTGGAGGGCCATGTTCCTGGACCACGCCACCTCCTGCTTGGAGGGACCCACGATCAGCCAGTCTAGGTAGGAGTAAATCCAAACCCCTCAGCACCTCAGGTAAGCTGCCACCACTGCAATGCACTTGGTGAAGACTCATGGGGGCAGAGGACAGGTCGAATGGCATGGCCTGGAACTCGTAGAGGGTTGCCTCTCTTCAGAAGTGGAGGAACCACTGGTGTGACGGACGGATCGGGATGTGAAAATGTGTCCTATAGATCCAGTGAGCAGAACCACATGTTTTGCTCGAGATATGGTATGATCCGAGACAGAGTACCATATTAAAGGTGTGCGAACTGATGAACTTGTTCAGGTCATGCAGATTTAAGATGGGGTGGCAGCCACCTTTCTTTTTTGCACCAGGAAGTACCTGGAGACAAACCCTGGGTGTTCCGAGGGTCCGCGATAGGAACCATGACCTCCTTGCAGAGCTGCTGGGCGAGGTCATCTCGAAGAGCCGACAGAATGTCTGCGGACACGATGCCCTCCTGTGGGTCACGGGCTCTGCTAGGTGGGTACTGCTCCAGAGGCAAACCCTGGCTGACCACTTCTAGAATCCACCTGTCCGTGGTGACAGTGGACCAGGCAGAAAGAAAGTGGCAGTGCTGGCCTCCCACAGGAGGACCCGGGGTGGCGTGACAGGCATAAGGGAGGCACCCCCTCATGTGGTCGTCAGGAGATGTCGGGTGCCCAGTTTACCTGGTGTGACTTTTACCTTCCCACAATCAATGACATTGTGATAGTCGTCCAGTTGCTGTGACCAACCAACTGTAGTTTGGATCCGGGCCCTATTCACCTCCTTGTAGGTTGCATGGATAAGATTGGCCCAGTCCTTGCAGAGAAAGTCTGGAGGTCTTTGGAGAGGAGGATTTTTTTGAATCCCCTGAAGGAGGCCATGGTTCAGTCCCTTTTTAAGAAGCCCTCCTTGGACCCGGACTGTCTGGCAAACTACAGACCGGTCTCAAATCTGCCCTTTGTGGGTAAGGTTATTGAGAAGGTGGTTGCGTCGTAGCTGAATGACCATTTGACTACCTACAATTTCTATGATCGTCTCCAATCCAGATTTAGGAAGAGACATAGTACAGAGACTGCCCTTGTTCGGGTACTAAATGACCTTCTAATAGCGAGAGATTAAAGGACCCATTCTATTTTGGTTCTTTTAGATCTCTCTGAGGCATCTGACACTGTCGACCATGGTGTGCTGTTGGAAAGCCTGCGGCTTATCTGTAGACTGTCTGGTACGGTCCTCGGGTTGGTTTCGATCATTCCTCAAGCGTAGGACTCCGAGAGTGGTGTGGGGATTTTTCCTCAAACCCACTCCCTAATGAGAAGTGCTGCAGGGCTCCATACTGTCACCCATGTTGTTCGCAGTGTACATGCTGCCGTTGGGAGCGATTATTAGGCAGTACGGCTTGAGTTTTCACTGCTATGCAGATGATACTCAGCTGTACGTCCTTTGTGTCTGATCAGGGTGATGCTATCTCAGTTTATAACAACTGTCTTGCAGAGATCCAGGACTGGATGAGCATGAGTTGGTTACGGTTAGACCTGGAAAAAACAGGTGTTGGACCCAGGTCATCGGGAGGCGGGTTTGTGGGCAGGAACACCTTCTGGCCTATGGCTCGCGGTTGTTCAGCTAACTACCTCAGACTGGGTGCGGAACCTGGGCGTTATTTTGGATGTCTGCCTGACCCTTAAATCTCAGGTATCGGTGGTTATCAAAACCTCATTTTACCATCTGAGGAATATCGCCTGGGTAAAACATCTAGTTCCTCCCGATGATATCTTTCTACATTGGTCCATGCCTTCGTTAACTCCTGCCTTGACTATTGCAAGGCCCTTTACCTAGGGCTACCGGGGGTTGATATCCGTCGCTTGCAGCTAGTGCAGAATGCGGCAGCTAGGCTGTTGACTGGTACTTTTAGGACCAGTCGCATAACGCCTGTGCTCCACAGATTACACTGACTGCCAATACAGTGGCGGATCACCTTCAAGGTTGCTTTGGTGACCTATAAAGGCCCTACACGATCAAGGACCTAGTTACCTGAAAGATCTTCTTTGCCTCTACTGCCCCACCCACTCCCTTCGAGCCGCCAACAAGGGATTGCTAGAGATTCCCAGGGTTCGTTTGAAGACATCTGGGGCTCGGGCATACAGTTTTATGGCCCCAACCCTGTGGAATTCTCTACCTCTTCTGGTGAGAGATTGCCCGACTGTCCAAAGTTTTTAAACTGCACTTAAAACCTATTTATTTAGCCTAGCGTATTCTGATTTTTAGGGCGCTGTTGTATTTATAGAATTTTAAATTGTTGGTTTGTTGATATTGTTTTAATCATTTTGTATTGTACAAATGCCTTGATTCTGAGAAAGGCGCATTTTATAAATAAAGTTTTACTTACTTTGCTTTACTTACTGTTACTGGGCAGGCTTGGAGACAGAGGAGGGCCAGACTGAGAAACCATCAGGGCCTCATCCCCAAGGCTTGCAGACTGTGGGAACTGACTCTGGCTGAGGTCGCCAGGCCTGAGCGTACTGCCAGTTTTAGGCTGGGCTTTTGGCCCACAGGCATAGAGGTAAGCCGAAAGTGCTTCTTTCTGCTGTTTGGAGCCCTTAGGGTCCCCCTCTGGTGGACGCTATGGAGTCTAAGGTGGCACTGGACTTCAATGAGGTGAAGTGCCCCATGATGCCGGGCCCGAACAGGTCGGTGCCCAGGAAGGGAACATCCACCAGCTTGTGCTGGGTACCCACCGTAAAGGTAGAGATCCACAGCCAAGCCCTGTGGTGCATGGCCACTATGGCCGCCAAAGACCAAGTGCAGGAGTTGCCAATGTCCATGGCTGTCTGGAGCTGTTTGGCTTCAGCCCTGCCCTGGTCCTGCTTGACCATAGTCTGGAGGTCCTCTGAGAGATGAGACAGAACCCCATCGAGAGTGCCCAACAAGGCATGGGAAAAATGGGCCATCAGGAAAGCCGAGCTCACCTGGTGGAAACCAAATGAAGAGGCAGCATAGACCTTTTTGGCTGAATGGTCCAATTTCTAGGACTTATTGGGTGGCTTGTCAACGTCCCCCACATTGCCGGAGTGCTGAAACATGGAATCAGCCACCAAGCCCTCAGCCAAGAGATGGCCCGTGAACCCTAAGAGGGAGTCGATGGGCACTGCATACCTGCAGGCCATCCAGACCAATAGTGCAGGCAGTAGGCAGGATGCTGCCACAGCTCCAAGGCAGGGCCGAGAATGGCCTCTGCCCCCAAGAAGGCTTCCCCAGAGGAGTCACCCTGGTCCAAAATCACAGTAAGCGGGTACCAAGCACGCTTCTGAATGGGTTCCATCTGCAGACCTGTAGACTTTGAGATAAGACAGAGGCCCATAAAGGGGGTAGGGCCCTCCTCCGAAGAGAGAGACCTCCTGCCGACTGTGTACCTTGAACAAGAGTGTAAGAAGAAACCTCTGACTCCGAAGAGTCAACGAGGGGTTGACTGCCTGAATCCCTGCTGACCCTCCGCAGACAATCTGGGGTGGCGGTAATGGACAGCTGATCTGGAAGACCTGAGACATTCGATGTCTCCTTAGTGAGCGGCCGGTTGTGCCCATTTGAAGCGGCTCCACCAGAATTGGTAGAGAGGATGCAGGGAGCCAGCCAGAACCATTTTATGGGTCTGCTCCTGGAGAAGGCGCCAGCCTCGAAGCTAAAACCAAGTGATGGCCAGGTTAGAAGCTGGCATGGGCTTCATCCCAGCAAACACCAGCTGTTGCTACATTAAGTCTTCATAGCATCAACGCAACTTCACGCCAAAGCCTCTCCTCACCTGAGAAGATAGCGTTGATGCCACTTATCCAGTGTCAGAGAGCGGGGCGCCAATGGCAATCTTGGCTTGACTTGACCCGCAGGGACCGGACCTCAAATGCCAGGGATTGACAGCAGGCCTGATGGGGGTCAGCGAGAGCTGGGGCACCTCGGTTCTTGGTCTTTGACTGAGGTGGCAGGACAGTGGACTCTGTTCCTCCCTGGGTCTGAGTGAAGACTGGAATTCTCAACAAGGAGATATCGGCCTCTACAGGCAACAACAGGTCGACTGGAAGATCAACCTGCATCTTGGATAACTGGCCCGACGGGGATCCCGTGGAGCCGGCAGCCTGGGCCAAGAATTCTACCAAAGTCAGAACCTACGGAGAAGCACAGGAATTAGGAGCCCGAGAGTGTTCCCGATGCCATGATTGACGGCGAGACCATTTTTTGTATTTTTTTTATTATTTCAACTCAGGTAGTCAATGAGGGCCCTGCCCATGAGTAGAAAGGGCTCGGCACAAGTCCTTAAACGCTCCTGTAAAGGAGGCACCCAAAGACAATAGCAAAAGGCTGAAGAGGACTAAACTGTGGCCTGGGCCACCGCTACAGAATGCTGCAAAGTTGCTCAGCGGATCTCTGGTAGCCGAGGCCACCTGACGTGAGTCTTTAGATTTGACTGGCGGTACCGATCGCTAGGACACCTGGAGAAGTAAGCAGGCTTGACAGTTCTCTAAAATGGACGGGTAAAAGTGCAGCAAAGACTGCAGGCCTGGGGATTATGCTCATGGCCCAGGCAATATATGCACAAGGTGTGTAGATCCGCCTCGACATCTTCGCCTGCAGGCACACTTCGGAACCCTGAACCAGACTTTGCATCGTCCATGTCGGCAGCATTTAGAGACAGCCTGAACACAACATTTTTAATCATTTTTTTTTTTTTTTTTTAATTTAGTTTTTGTTTACCGGGTAGGTGCACTAGCCATAGCAATGACTATTTTCAGGCGCGACCTGGGAGGGTAAAGTACAACAATGCAGGCTAAACATTTCAGTATAGGTACAGAAAAAGTTTTACAAATAGTTATACAAAGCAGTTAGTTAATGTAATACCAGTGTAGAGAAAATATGAATAAAACAAATTTATACTACAATATGCTTTAAGGAAGAAAAAGAAACATGAACATATTGACATTAGTGCTAATTAGGAATGAATATAGTACAAGGGAATGATACTAGAATGTGATAGAAGCAAGAGTCAAGAAGAGAGGGTTGGGAGGAGAGTAAGGTGGTAGGAGGGACAGATAGGAAGGATAAGTGCTTAGCGTACAGACAATCAGAATCAATAATCCCATGGAAGAGGAGGCTGGGAAATGACAGGAGCTATGGAGGTTTGAAGCAGGAGCACTTGTGGGCGAGTCAAGATAGTTCGTAGCCCTTTTTAAAAGATGCATGAGATGGTGAAAGGCGCAAAGTTAGTGGAAGGAGTTCCAGTATTTGGGGGCATGACAGGTGAAAGCACTAGCACCTTTAGTGGTTGTGTGTCGAGGATGAAGACAAGGGCCTGGTCAGTAGACCTCAGCCCATAGCAAGGAGTCAGATTTTGGAAAAGTTCTGCAAGGCATGCACGTATTTGTAAGAACAATGTTATCAATGACAGATCCATATGCATGAAGCCTTAATTCATTAGGAGGAAAGCCATCCTAGGTCTGAATAGAGAACAGTGATGTTTCAGATGGTGTGAGGAGGGCCAGCGACTATATTTAGTTATATGTAGTCCCATTTCTAAGGATCGATTTGCATGCAGAGGCATAAGTTGCAGAACCATAGGTAAGGGATGGGAGTAGTATGCCACGGGCTATGGCAAGCCTAGCTGAGGGAGTGAGCACATAGCTGGTTTGATAGGCTATTCCAAGTTGGAATTTACCAGTTTGCAGGTCTGATTGATGTGTAAGTCAAAGTTAAGTGCTGGATCAAGGGTGAGGCCCAGATATTTGAAAGAATTTACCACCCCAACTAGTGAGCCATTTAATGTGGTGACTTTAAAGTTATGATTTGCATGTTTGAGTTTAGCACTTGATCCAAAGAGCATAGCTTGGGTTTTGGACTCATTTAAAACAAGTTTGTGAGTAGATAGCCACCCATGAATTAGATGAAAGTCAAAGAGAGAAGTTTGTTTATGTCTTCTATTCTTTTGCACTAGCGCATTAACAATATCATCTGCATATAGCAAGGAGGTTGTCCTGCATAGGTCGGTGGAGATGTTATTAATGAAAAGAGAGAAAAGTAGGGGCCCAAGGATAGGGCCTAGTGGAACCCCGACGTTTACAGTGGTCTTGTCTGAGAGAGTGGCGTTGTATTTCACAGTTTGAGTCCTATCAGATAGGTAGTTCCCAAACCACCTTACAACGTTATTTGAGAAACCTAGTGATCCAAGGTGGTGAGGAGGAGGATGGCGTGATTGACAAGGTCAAATGCCTCAGTGAATAGACCGGAGTCCATAGCCACTAGCGTGTCTGACGTGAATTTGAGAAGGGCAGTAGAGGTACTATGGCCTTTGCGAAAACCGTGCTGGGCAGAGGAAAGTGGCTTGTGTTTCTGAAGGAAATCAATTCTCTGGGCAGCTACTAGCTTCTCAAGAATTTTATTTAGAACAGACAGTATGGCAATGGACCTATAGTTTGAGGGATCTTTACGATCACCTTTTTTGAAGACAGGGGTAATCCTAGCTGTTTTCCATATCTCAGGGATGTAGCTCTGACACAGGGAGAGTGTGACAATCTTGGCTAGGGGAGCAGCGATAAAAGGAGCTGCGATCTTAAGGAGCATTGGCTCTAGATTGTCAGAGCCAGCTGCCGTGCATTCCTGGATATTATTTAGTAGTTTAAGCACTTCACTTTTATTGTCTGATTTGAAGAAGAAGTGAGGACCATTTACATTTTGCCGGTTTGGTATGACAGGTTGGGGAGGGAAAGAGGAGGTGTAATTAGTTAAGTCTGAGAATTTGTTGTTGAAGAAGTTGGCAATGGTTCTGGGATTGTTATAGTGTACCCCATCAAGTGACATGTCATTAGGGGCGGATGCTAGATTGGAACCAAGGAAAGATTTAATGTGGGTCCAGAATTTTTTGGGGTCACCATAGGAGTTTGTTAGTAGGTCCTTCCAGTAGGAGCTCTTGACTTTTTTGATGTCCTTTTTACAGGCATTTCACAGGCTCCTGTAGGTAATAAAATCAGCAGTTTGCCCAGAGTTCTTATAGTGGAGCCAGCTTCGATCCCTTAGCTTGAGTTTAGCTAGCAGGTCGAATTTCAGCCAGCAGGTTTGCCTGTTTCTCACCCAACAGGTTACAAGTTTGCAGTGCTTATCCTGGAGCACTAGGAAGTGCTCCAGGAACAGATTAAGAGCAGTTTGGTCCCCCATTCTTATGTCCAAAGATGCCCAATCAGTATCAGCAATGTCATTCAGGAAAGACTGAGGGTTAAAATTCGCATAGTTGCAGAAGGTAATGAAGCGAGGTCCCGTCTGGGTAAGCCTATTTTTGCCCCAAATACAGTGCACGCTGGGGAGTGATCTGTGATGGCATCTGGCAGAACTCCAGAGGTAATTACATTTTCAGGGCTTATTGGTCATGATCCAGTCTAGTAGCGTGTTCGTGTTTGAGTGCAGGGCATGTCTGGTAGGTTCAACCATCAGTTGGTGCAGGTTATAACTCTGTAATTTGGCCATTATCATGGATTGGTTACTGCCCAGCCAATTTATGCTGAGGTCCACAGTATAAGGACCTAATTTCTTCCAGCTATGAATGAAATTTGGTCTATTAGCTCTTCCAGTCCTATTAGTCCGTTGGTTGGGGAACTGTAGGCACACACAATATAATTTCTTGGTCCCAAGAGTGAGCAGGACATGACGTGCCTCACAGTGGTGTAAGGTAGCTGTTTTTAGGACAGAGACTCCTAGATGATCTCTAAAGTAGACAGCTGTCCCACCTCCACTCTTGGAAGCAGCTCTGTCAAGTCTAAGTAGAGTATAATGAGGAAGGGGACATAGAGAATCAGGTATGGATGGTTTTAGCCAAGTTTCACTTAAGCATATAATGTCAGGCTTGTATAGGGTGGTCCAGGATTCAAGCTCAGCTAGATTATGTGCAAGCCTTCTAATATTGTGGTGTGTTATGATAAGACCTTTAGCATTACTAAAAGTGTTAGAAGGGAGATTCCTCGGTCCTGGGTTAAGTTGAACATCGCCAGAAAGTAGGATAGCGAGTAGGAGAAAATACCATAGCTTGTGGTGCAGGAAAGAAACGCGGGCATGTAGGTGCCAGTGGCATTTGTTTTGGACGAGGGCAGCCATGTATATGAATATCCGAATTAGAAACATTGCTGTTGGGTTGCAGCAGGGGGGTAGGAAGTAGCAGGAGATTAGAGTAGTAGTAGTCTTGTGGCAAGAAGCCACAGTGGGTCACTACAGTTTGAGATGTCATAGGCATGGTCAAGTGGAGAAGGGGTAGAGTTATCGCAAGAAAGAACAGGATCATCTGTAGGGACATTTTTTTTTTTTGGTATCCAACAGCCAGGCAGAGAGGACAGGTGCCCCAATCAACAGTCCCGAGGAAAGACGTGCACTTGCCTGTGGTGGTTTTACAGTCACAAGAGGTACTTCATAAGGGGTCAGACAAAGTCAGCTAAAGTATTAGACAGTCCACTAAGTGGGGGGCGGGGGTAGGGACAAGCCTAGGAGTTTTGTGAGTGATGGATGTCTCACTAGTAAGCAGAAATGTAATGTGGGACAAAAAAAAAAAAAACTTTTAAGAAACTGTCAGGACGCTTAAACTGGGATTAGAAGCCAACAGCTTAAGTATTGTGCAATTAAAATCAGGTCGGAAAGGGGACAGCAGACTAGGCAGCTTAATTGACAGTTCAGATCAGGGGTGAAGATAAGCCAATGAGATACTAGGGGGCCGTCTGAGGGAGGAGCTATTGAGTATTTAATGGAGGCCTGGGAGGGGGTGGCGGGGCAGGAGAAAAACCAAGCTACTGGGCTCGGTTGAAAATTAGAAAAGGCGCTGAAAGCGCTGTAGTCTGAATGAAAGCTGCCCACCAGAGGACGCAGCCCACGGGCCGGCGGTCCAATCAGCGGTTAGTCAAGTGAGCCGCACTAATCAGAAGAGCCCCACAGGAGAACGAGCAAAGGAATCAGTAGCGGCTAGTACCCGTGTTGTGTCCGTGTTTGGGAACCAGGCGAGAGGTCTGAGGTGGCTGGAATCTGGCGGCGAAAGCTTAGACGTCGTCCTGCTCTGCCTCGATTGAGGCGCTCAGGTGGTGTGAGCCTGAATAAAAGGAGACAGAAAAGCACAGGTTAGAAGCTGTAATCAAGAAAGACCTGGGATTAGGGGGCAGGTGCTGGAGGCAGACCGTCAGCAGGGGTGGAGATGTAGGTGATCAGAGCTAGACAAAGGGGAAAAGATCAGGTTTAAACAATAGAGCAGGAGTTAAGGATAGCTGGGAAGGGGTTAGAGAGTCAGGAGAAAAACAACAGGAGAGAATGTAGCGGGGGAGAAATCAGTGCAGGTTCACAGATAGGAGTTCACTGAGAAAAGCAATTTTAAGGGTAGAGAGCTGCTGGGGCTGGTAGACTCGGGAAAAATGAAGTAGATAGTGTTAGCAGAGAGAAGTCAGAGAGTCAGAAAAGTGTTTGCAAGCAAATTCAAGCAATCACAGTCTTAAAGGGCAGTTTAGAGCTGGTACGTTGAATAGTTCAAACAAAATAGATCTACTTTAGCCATAAATAGAAACAGTAAAGCAATAACATTGAAAAACCAAGCTACTGGGCTCGGTTGAAAAATTAGAAAAAGGCGCTGAAAGCGCTGTAGTCTCTGAATGAAAGGCGCTCCAATGAGGACGGCAGCCCACGGCCGGCGGTCCAGTCAGCGGTTAGGGTCAAGGAGCCGCACCAATCAGAAGAGCCCCACAGGAGAACGAGCGAAGAAATCCAAAGATTTAAGTAAAGGACCTTCTCAGCATTAGAGCAGAAAGGAGGGAACCTTCTTCCAGTGGAATGGAAGAAAAAATTACTCACCTTAGTAATGTTATTTCTTCTAATGGAGTCTTGCAATATTATGACAATTGCAGTGAGTCCCCATCTTCGAACTGCCCCAGAGGTGAAATAGTTAACTTTCCATGCAAGCATGGAACTCTGAGCGCGAGCTCGGTTAGAAGGCTCTGTCTGCTGATCTTCAAACACAAACTGTCAGATCTTTACGAGCAAAACTCACGAAGGCTCTGTGTGGAAGCTGTAAACCTACACTAGCCAACTGGCTACTAACAAACACACACTTCTTGGTCTCCAAAGACTCAAGTCATGAGACCCAAAAGAAATGAAAAACACACCAATTCACCCCAAAAGAAGGGTGAAACAACAAGGTGGCATAAAGAAAGTGCCAACACTGTAATGCCCACCCACATCCCAAAACAGAGGTTCTGAGAGGGGCAGGCAGGGAGGGAGGGAGGTTAATATAGCAAGACTCCATTAGAAGAAACAACATTACTAAGATGAGTAATTTTTCTTCAAACAACATGAAGTCTTGCTATATTATGACAATTGCAGACTACACAGCAGTACCCCTATGGAGGAGGGACAGAACCTACTTAGGGAATAGGCTCTGAAGGACAGCTGTGTCAAACCGAGCATCACTCCGAGCCTGGATGTCCAGGGAGTAATGCTTGGTAAAAGTGTGAACTGTTTTCCAAGTAGCTGCTTGACATATCTCTAGAATAGGGATGTCTCTGGCAGCAGCCAGAGAAGCAGCTGTACCTCTGGTAGAGTGAGCCCTCAGGCCTGAGGGAGGAACTTTAAGCAGTTTTTCGTAACAGAATTGGATACAAGAGACAATCCACCTGGCAATGGATCTTTTAGTGGCAGGCTTCCCTTTACCAACCTCACCATAAGTGAGGAACAGTTGGAGGGAGTCAAACCTGTGACCCTTGGTACGCTCTATGTAGTAACTTAGGCTCTTCACATCTAGGCTGTGCAGCCTCCTCTCACCAGAGGAAGAATGGTCAGTGAAGTACACTGGAAGAGATACAGATTGATTAAGGTGGAAATCTGAAACCACCTTAGGCAGAAACTTTCGATTAGTCCGTAGGACTACCTTATCTCTGTGAAAGGAGATAAAATCCGGCTCCACTGACAAAGCTTGTAATTCACTTATGCGCCTGGCAGAGGTGATGGCTACCAGAAACACAGTTTTCCAAGTCAAGTACTTAAGGCTCAGCTGAAGACAAAGGCTCAAAGGTGCAAGTATGCTGAGCAATACAAACATTAAGATCCCAGGCAGGGCAGGATCCTGAATGGAGGGTTGGTGAAGCAATCCCTAAAAACTTGGAAAATACAGGGTGAGTTGAAAAGAAGAGATTTACCAGCGAAATAAAAGCAGACACAGCTGCCAAATGCACTTTCAGGGTAGCTGGTCTCAGCCCCAAAGTGTTCAGATGGACCAAATAATCCAGGACTGTGGGTAAATCAGCAGAGTCTGGGAAAATATGCTTTTCTGAGCACCATATGGAAAACCTTTTCCATTTGGAGTTGTGGTAGTTCCTGGTGGAAGACTTCCTAGAAGCCTTCAATATATCCATTACGCCTTGTGAGAGGTTTAAGTCAGCAAACTCTAACTCTTCAAGAACCAGGCCTTGAGATTGAGAGATGTGAGATTCGGGTACCAAACCCTTCCCTGGGCACAGGTTAACAGATTGTGATTCCTGGGAAGGCCCAGGGGAGGATGGACTGCTAAGGACAATAGGAGTGGATATCAGGGTTGTCTGGCCCAATCTGGGGCAATCAGAATGACCATGCAGGATTGGGATCTGATTTTGACTAGCACTTTGAACAGGAGAAGAAAGGGAGGGAAGGCATAGAGAAACTTCCCTTCCCAACTGAGGACTAAGGCATCCAGAGGGACTGAGCCCAAGACTGGGGGCCTGCAGCAAAAGAGAGGAAGTTGGTAATTGTCTGGGGCTGCAAAAGATCTATTCATGGAGTGCCCCATCGGGCAAATACCAATCCCAGAACTAGGGATCCAGGGACCACTCGTGATGGCCCTGAGAAATTCTGCTGAGAGCATCTGCCAGGACATTGTCCTGCCTGGGAGGTGAACTGCCGTGAGGGAGGTGTTCAGGGTAAGCCAGAGACCACAACTTCATGGCTTCAGTGCACAAGGCCGTGAACCGAGTGCCCCTTGCTTGTTGATGTACCACATTGTGGTGGTGTTGTCCGCTCTGACCTGCATAATTTTGTTCTGAACAGATTTGGAGAAAGCTTGAAGTGCTAGAAAAACTGCTCTGAGCTCCAACAGGTTGATGTGGAGCAGAGTTTTGGGGACCACAGTCCCTGGGCAGAGAGGTCGCCCATGTGAGCCCTCCCACCCCAAGAGGGATGCATCCGTAGTAAGGATTAAGGAGTGAGACTGAGTGACAAAAGGAACTCGTTGTCTCAGGTTGCTCTGATCCTGCCACCACTGTAGGGCTTGGATCAGGGTTCGAGTTACTGGGATCAACTTGGTAAGAGGATCCTTTCTTTGAGACCAAAAAGCTCTCAAATGGAACTGAATGTCCCTCATCTGAAATCTTGCTCCTTGCACTACTGCTGTGGAAGCAGCCATGTGTACTAGGAGCTGCAGAAAATGCCTTGCTGGTCGAGAGACCTGCAGGGTGAATGAGGAGGCCAGGGAGACTAGGGTCTTTGCCCTGTCCAGAGGGAGGAAGGCCCTGGCTTCCTGTGTGTTCAGTTCTGCGCCTATGAAGGTTAGGAGCTGGACAGGCTCTAGAACTGACTTTGAGAGATTCAGAAGGAAACCTAGGGAGGTAAGCAGTTGCTGAGTTACCTGAAGGTGTAAGCTGACCTGTTCCGGGGACTGGCCTACTATAAGCCAATTGTCCAGGTAAGGAAAGATGGCAATTTTTTGCCTTCTTAGGCATGCAACTGCTACTGCCAGGCATTTGGTGAATACCCTTGGAGCAGAGGTGAGGCCAAAGGGCATCGCTCTGAGCTGGTAATGGCCTGAGGGCAGCTCGAACCTGAGGTACTTTCAATGGGAGCTTCTGATGAGAATATGGAAGTAGGCATCCTTGAGGTCCAGGGACGCCAGCCAGTCCCCTGGCATTAAAGAGGGTAAAATAATTCCCAGGGTCACCATTTTGATCTTTGGTTTTAAAAGGTGCTTGTTTAAGTATCTGAGATCCAGGATGGGCCACCATTCTCCTGTCTTTTTTGGGGTAAGGAAGTACCTGGAGTACAAACCTTTGCCCTGGTGTAAGGGTGGAACCCTTTCCACGGCTCTGAGAGCGAGGAGGGTAGAGACCTCTGCCTCTAGGGCAAGTGCCTCTGATGGAGATGCAGGTGGAAAAGATCTGGTTCTCATCTTTGAAATTTTTGAAGCTGAGAACCAGTCCCTGGCTTACTACTTCCAGGACCCACTTGTCTGACATTAGAGACTTCCAGTCCTGGACAAAGTAAGCCAGCCTGCCCCTACAGGTAGAGAAGAATGCCCTGGCTACCCCATCAGGGTGCCTGCTTGGCAGGGCTTTAGGTTGAGGGGTGGAAGCAGGCCTGCTTGAACCCCGCCTGCCTCTCCTCTAAAGAACCCCTGGGCATAAGCAAAAGAGAAGGCTTGGCTTGGTAAAAGGCCTATGAAAAGGCCTGCCCCTGCCCTTGGGAAGTTGCTTCGAGGAGTGGCCTGCCTTTCTTGGCCTGTGCACCCTATAGGTGGTCCTGTATTCATCCATTTTTCATGTAATTCTGTTTGCTCCCCAAACAGAGAGTTGCCCACAACAGGAAAATCCATGGCCTTAGACTGGGTATCCTGTGAGAGGGTAGTACATCTGAGCCAAGCCATTCTGCGAAGTGCCACAGATGTAGCCATGACTCTTGATGACACATCATTAGAGTCTACTGCAGCATGAATCTGCACCTTAGATGCCTCAATACCATCTCTAGCCACCTGTTCCAGCTCTCTGGCCAGCTGGTCAGGGACTTGTTTTGCTAGAGCCAGCACAGTATCCCATCTGGATTTCTGGTATCTAGCAGCATAAGCCATATAATTTGCCTGTCCGAGTCCCAAGGATGCTGCCATGTACTATTTCTTTGCCATAGCATCAATCTTCCTGGAGTCCTTCTCAGGAGGGTGTGAAGCTAGGGGAATATTTGTCTTGTCACAGGCTGCAGCCTGCACTACTCCCACATGGCTGCATTGCTGTGTGAGGAGCTCCGTATCAGAGCCTGATAAAGTATACCTCTTGTCCATCCTTTTATCTACAGGAGGTATAGTGAGAGGAGTTTTTAAAACTTTTACTGTCTGCTTCCGAAAAGATTTATGCAGAGGAATAGACAGTCTCTTAGATTCTGGAATATCCATCATTTCTACATAATCAGGCTCCTCCTGGTCATCAACAGATTCCTCAACAGGGAGCTGGAGAGTTTCAGCAACCTTCTTATAAAACATAAAATGAGAAGGGGACTCAGAGAGCCTTGGAGGAGAAACCCCTAAGGGTATGTCTGGAGAGGTGTCCGGTTCAATGGGCACATCCAGGTCTTCAAAACCATATTCACTCTCCTCATACTCCTCTTCCCCCTCCCACGGTTCATAAAATTCCTCAAAATCATAATCTTGAACCGGTGGAACCGGCCGAACTGAGCGCCTCCCTGATGGTGCCGGTTCAGTTGGAACCGGGAAAAGAGACTGGACAATTTGGATTGCTTTAGCTATTTCTTCAGCGGTTGGAGAGAGAACTTTTGGCTCCACACCAGCTGACTTTCTAGTCCTTTTTGCAGGAACTGGCTCCTCAGAACCAGCTCTTCATTTGCCCGAGGAAGTATCGCCCTGGTCAGAGGGCATTCCCTCTGGTTCGGTTGGAACCGAACCGGGACCGCCATCCGGGTCAGCGGACTTTTTGGTCTCCCTTTCCCTGAGCCTACCAACTCTCTTTTCTATCGTGGCAGCAGGGAAATTCTTACAATTCTGGCAGTCTGCATTGAGGTGGTCAAACCCCAGACAATAGACACAGGTGGTGTGAGGGTCAGCCTTAGCAAAGGCTTCCCCACAGACACTACAGTGTTGAAACCCAGTGGGCCCGGTTTTTCTTTTGGGTTTCTCAGACATAATGCCAGACTAACCAAACTTGCCCGTTTATGGCAATCCGCCAAGCAAGACTCTCTTATTGGTTCCCAACCGTGTCACGGGTCGTGGAAAAAAACGTAATGAAATCCGTTTTTTTTAGAACCGATAAGAACCGGGAACCGCACTCTAAAAAAGGACGAGCAATTTTAAAACACAATCTGATCGGTTCAACCGAACCGATAAATGTTTACAAGTTCCACAGAAGAAAACGAATTAAAACCTATCTCATTACTTACATTACCACAGACAGAGCTTGAACTGACCGGTTGCGGTATAATTTCGGTTGAAAACCGATAAAATAATACTTTTAAACCAACAAAATGAACCGAGCAGCAGGAGAAATCTCCAGAGCGACTGTTCAGTGAGGCGGAGTAAAGAATCTGACAGTTTATGTTTGAAGATCAGCAGACAGAGCCTTCTGACCAAACTCGCGCTCAGAGTTCCATGCTTGCAAGGAAAGTTAACTATTTCACCTCCGGGGCAGTTCGAAGATGGGGACTCACTGCAATTGTCATAATATAGCAAGACTTCATGTTGTTTGAAGATCTAGCCCACGGCTGTGCCAAGGAGTTACCGCTGGTGGAGTGGGAAAAGCCAGCTTGAAGACATTCTGGCTAAATTTAAATGGGAAAGGACACTGCCTAAGTGTGGGTAGAAAGAACAGTTATTTAAGAACTTACCATAACAGTAGATCTTGGGGATTTCAGTCATCAGGTTACACTTTAGGAACCTTCGCTGTTAGAGACAGGGAATCTACATGGAAGATTTTCAGCAGTACAACTGGGGCTCCCTCCTCAGTTCTTTTCCCTCGGGAGATATAGGGCACATGGCTGACGCCCTGGGGAACCGAGGAGAGACAGAGGGACCTGACTCTAAAAAGAAAAGATGGAATACAACAGATAGGTCCTGAACTGGAGCCTCAAGAAGGGGGAAGGTGGGAGGAAAATCAGGCCTGATGACTGAGATCCTCTCGAAGATCTACTGTTAAGTTCTTATGTAACTGTTCTATCTTCTTCGAGGGTATCTCAGTCATCAGGTTACACACTAGAAACGAGTACCAAGCAGTGACAAGTGCAAAACAGACAGCCTGGGAGGCTGGAACTCCATAAACTTCAGACAGGAGTCCTGCAGTACAGCCCTGCCAAATGCTGATCATGCTCTTGAAGCAATGTCCATGCTTGGTAAAGTTTGGACTGTACTCCAAGAGGCAGCAGAGCAAATATCAGCAGCTGAGACCCCTTGAAACAAGCCACAGAAGTAGGCATACCTCTGGTGGAATGAGCTTTGACAGCACCAGGCAATTATTTGCTATAATTGTAGCAGAACACAATACAATTGCCAACCATCTGGATACACATTGCCTAGAAACAGAAGCCCCTATCTACCTGGGGTGAAAGAAACAACTGCTTAGAGTTTCTGGACTCCTTAGTCTGAAGTACATACTATTTTAAAGTTCTGCACACATCTAGTGTATGGAGCAGTGCCTTCCTGGATTGGCAAGCTCAGGAAAAAACAAAAAAACAGGAAGGTAGATAGACTGGTTGAGTGTAAACTTGTAACCCCTTTAGCAAAAACATGGGATTTTGCAGATATACCTTGTCTTTGTGAAAATCAAATAAGACTCTTCAGATCAGAGGGCCTGCAGCTCTGAAATTCTTCACAGAGAAATGACTGCAACTAAAAACAATGCTTTCAAGAGAGAAAGCGCAAATCGCAAGTCACGATTGGCTCAAAAGGAGACATGGTCAACTTAATCAAAATAAAATAAAGTGCCAGGACAGGAGAATGGATTGGGGGTTTCAGATGCAGAATGCCCCTAAGGAAAGTATGGGAAACGTCCAGCTGAGCAATTGTGCAGTCACCCACGGGCTCATGAAAGGCAGAAATAGCCGAAAGGTGGACCTTGAGGAAGGAATACCGGAGGCCTGAGTCAGACAAAGTAATCAGGTAGTCCAGGATATGCTTCACAGGACAGATGAAAGGGTCTAGGGAATACTTGGCAGCCCAGATGGCAAACCGCTTCCACTTCATGGCATAAGTAAAACGGGTGGAAGGCTTGTGGGCAACCACCAGGATGTCAGCCACTCTGTTAGAGACCTCGAACCTGGGAGTTGCGACATCCCTAGAAGCCACACATGCAGATGGAGGGACCTGAGGTTGAGATGGACCAGGATCCCCCAGTCCTAAGTCGGCAGATTCCTGCACAGGGGCAGAGGGACTGGAGGTTCCTCCGCCAGCTGCTGAAGAAGAGGGAACCATATCTGGTGAGGCCAGAATTGAGCTGGCCCTCCATTTCTCCATTTGCAGCTTGATCAGCATCCTCTGTATTAGTGGAAATGGGAGGGGGAGGCATATAGAAATCTCCCGCCCAAGAGAGGGCCAAGCATCTTGCCAGAAAACTCCATGCCCAGGATCTAGAAAGCATAACTTGGCAGTTTTGCATTGAGTGGGGACGCAAGAAGGTCTAACTCTGGATGACCCCATCTGCTGAACAGATCTGCTACGGATGAGAAAAGCTCCCATCCGTGCATGCTGGACTGAGTCCTGCTGAGACTGTCCGCCAGGGTGTTTAAGACGCCTGGCATATGGACCACTGAGGCTGTCAGATTGTGCTCCAGTGCCCAATACCATACTCTCATGACCTCCCTGCAAAGGGGGTATGAGTGAATCCTGCCCTGCTTGTTCATGTAGTAGATGACACTCAGATTGTCCAACTGCACCAGCAGCTGGCCTGGAGCCAGATGCTCCCGAAAAGCCTGCAAGGCATACAGCACCACTCTCACCTACAGGACGACTTCCCATGGAGACCAGGAGTCCTGGTTTTGAAAGAGACCCAGTTGTGCTCCCCAACCTAGTCCCGAAGCATCCATGGTTAGAATCTGATGTGGGGAGGAGATCTGAAAGGGAACCCCTTGGAGAGGGTTTGAGGGGTCCATCAAGCACTGCAGTACCTTACGAACTGGGGAGACCAGGACTTGATAGTCTAACTTGTCCACACTCTGGTCCCACTGCACTCTGAGGGTCCACTGAAGGTGCATATGTGAAGCCTCGCCAGTTGAACAGTGAGAATGCACGCAGCCATTAGCCTCAATAGCCTGCGTGCCAGTCTGGCAGGAATATACTGACTCAACTTCTTTGAGCCTGGGTTATAAGGCATTCTGCCCTGTTTTGGGGAGGAAGGCCATCCCCTGCTTGAAGTCGAGAACCTCCCCAATGTACTGCAGCCATTGGGATGGAACTAGTACCGACTTGGGCAGGTTTGTCCATTATGCCCAGAGAGTGGAAGAGCTGTAGAGTGCACACCAGAGTCAGCAAGAGCTGCTCCCTGGACAGGGCCTTGAGAAGCCAATCATCCAGGGAAGATGTACAGTCCCTCTCTTCTGAGAGCTGCTGCAACCGCTGCTAGGCATTTGCTAAAGACATGTGGCACAGAGGATAAGCCAAAGGGCAGCACTTTGAACTGAAAATGCTCACCCTGAAAGGCAAAGTGGAGAAACCTCCTACGAGGTGGAAAGACTGAAATGTGCAAGTAGGCATCCTGCATGTCCAGTGAACAGAGCCAGTCCCTGGTCTTTTTTTTGTGTAGACTTTGTTTCTCTCTTACCATTGGACTCTCTCAGGTGCTGGCACTCTATGGGAGCTCTGCTGTCCGCCTGAAGCCCCCCATCACTGGTTTCTGCCCAACCCGGATCTCCTCTCTACCTTCCCCAGCCACTCGATCACCTGGCTCTGGACCGCCATCTCCTCCAGTGCTCTATCCATTAATCTAATGGAGTGACTGGAGAGGAGGAGGGAGACCGGGAACACCAGGATGGATGGCCCGACAATGGGTATGGGGGCCCCACCACTGGCCAGCACCGTCACCTTCCGATGGCAAGAGTTTTTCTGCTGCGGCCGTTTCCCCCAGGAGCGCGAGTGTGCAATGACATCTGCACAGTGAGCCACAGACATCTGTTGCACTCCTCCCCCTTAACTGCACCTTGCAGGCGGTACTTTCGTTCTCCATCGGGGGTCCCTGCTGCGCCAGAGACAACCTGGATCCCTCCTCAGGGAGGGGACAGCAGTCCATCGGACGCTCGATCCTCTCCCTCCCCTGCCGACCACTGGTGCCAGAGCTCGCTCCCGAACTCAGGTTGCTGGTGTGGCACGAGGTGTGGCATCCAGCACCCTAACACTCAGCACTACCAGGTCGGCCCGCCAGTCCCCGGTCTTGAGAAGGGGACTGAGGCCTGGCAAAGTCACCATCCAGAAAGAACAGTTACGTAAGAACTTACCGTAACAGTAGATCTTCCAGAGGCACTCTTGCAGCAGGTTACACAGTTAGGACTAAGCCGCCAGGCCCCTATGGGAAACTTCTAGCTAGCAGTACTCAGCGGGGGACCACACTATCGGTTTACCACCGATGCTGGCCCAGCCCCACCTCAGTTCTCCCTTTGGAGACCCAGCCTATACTGGATGGAGAACAGAGGAGGTTCTAATAAACCCAGGAATAAGGAGAAGCAAAAACCAGGGGAAGGAGGGTGGGAAAGCAGCAGCTGCTGCAAGAGCTCCTCTCGAAGATCTACTGTTATGGTAAGTTCTTATGTAAATACTAACTTACTTCGAGGGTGAGCACTTGCTGCAGGTTACACCATTAGGACAGAGTCCTAAGCAGTCAAAGGATAATCTCGGGTCATATGGGAGGTGGAGAGAGCACCAACAGAAGCTCTCATGAGAGTAGTCTCTGGAGGCTCTGATAGCTGAAGCCAGACTCACATAGAAATAATGTCGAAACTGTAATGCTTTGATGAAAGTATGGACAGAACTCCAAGTAGCAGCTGCACAGATACCTGCTGCTGAGATGTTCCTCAAAGAAGCAAAAGAGGCAGCACCCCCTTGTAGAATGATTTTAAACCAAGCCCGTAAAGGTTTGTTGTACTTATGATAGCAATAAGTAATGCAGTTAACTCAACCACTTAGACAAAGTCTGTTTAGAAACCGAGCCCTACAGTTCTCGGCGCGAAGGAAACAAACAATTGGTCAGATCTCCGGCCTGACGGTGCGATCTATATTACATATATATAAAACCCTATTAACATCCATGTGACAGGTTTGAATAAGGCCTTGCTCCATTTGTTATGCAGAAAGAGGTTAAACGCAAGGGTCTGTTCTCTCCTCTCCTTTCTGTCTCCCTGGCTGGTTGCACAACCGAATTTTCTTGTGAGACCTAGGAACTGATCACTTGTTTCAGAGTTCTCCGTCTCTTGCTATCTCTCTGCCTTTCCTTGCTATTTCTGTCTTTTCTTCCGCCTTGCATATCTGCGGGTATAAAAATATATATGCATTTTTATGTGGAAATGTAACTGATACTGGGATCCCTTTGTTTAAAACTATATATAGTTATACCGTTTAAATGATTGCAAAAAGCTATTTGGAACTAAAGTGGGTAACCTGAGAATGCTGGATGTAAAATCTCTGCAGAACTGGCTACAAGAGATCAGTTCTAGGTCATTATGTTCTTTTTGCTGCACCTGCAAGAATATTGGAAACTTACAAGGACATTGTGTGAGAAGCGTGCTGTTCTCTTAAGGAGCTCCTGCAAAGACTTGGTATAAAAACAGCAGCAATGTTTTGCAGGGAAGGGACAGAGACAAACTTGGAAATACAGTAGTTACTCTCAGAAGAAGGATTTTGTTTTCCATGTTTGTACTGCCATTGTAAATAAGGTACTTATATCGAAAGTACAGTTACTTAGGAACTTACCCTAACAGTAGATCTTCGAGAGGGATTCCTTCAGTAGGTCATCACTTATAGGACCGACGTCACCTGGCGCCGGGCCGCATAGCAGACTTTTCTAGCAATCCCTGATGGGGGACCGCACACCTGTCACGTGACAGAAGTCAGCGTGACTATAGTGGGCGGTCCCCATGCCCGCCCTCCAGTTCTCCTACCGGAGCCAGGAAGAGGCCTGACAGCAGAAGCAAACAGGATTTGGAGACCCTGTAAAACACAAAAGCGAGGGGAAGGCGGGAGGGAAGAATATGACCTACTGAAGGAACCTCTCTCGAAGATCTACTGTTACGGTAAGTTCCTACGTAACTGTACTATCTTACTTTGAGAGGGTTCCTTCAGTAGGTCATCATGTTTTGGAGGGACTGCTTGGGACTCTGTTCTATGAAAGACCGAAAGAAACTAGGGAGGAAGAAAACTAAATCTAACAAAAAAACTGGAATCCAGAATGGACCCAGTCTAGGACAGAAGGCCCTGTAACACAGCTAGGCTAAACCAGCCCTCCGCTAGAAGCAATGTCCAGACTGCAATGTTTGGTAAGGTAGGACAGAACCAAGTGGCTGCGGTGCAGCTATCAGCCGAGAGACATTTCGCAAAAAGGCAGCAGAGGCAGCCATGACCCTAGTAGAATGACTCTGATGGAACCCGCAGAGGTTTTTCATACTTGGTAATAATACCTAATGCAGTTGCTCAACCATTTGGAAAGGCCCTGTTAGAAACCGGTTTGCCTTTGACCTGGGGCAAACAAACAAAAAGTTGATCACAGCTGTGGAATTCTCTAGTTCGGGTGAGTATAACACCAGAGAACCTGGGTACATCCATGGTAATGGAGGAGGCCTCACCTCTGTTAGAGGGGACGTGATAATATACAGGAAGCTCACTGATTGGTTCAGTGTGACTCTGACACCACCTTGGGAAGAAACTTGATCCGCTCTGAGGACCGCCCAGTCCCTGTGGAAAATCAGATAGGGCTCCTTACAGACCACAGTGTGAAGCTCCAAAATCCTCCAGGCTGACATGATGGCAACTAGGAACACCACCTTCCAGGAAAGGAAGCAAATCACAGCTCAAGTTGTCTCAAAAGGAGGAAGGGTGAGCTTTTCCAAATGAAGTTCAAATCCCAAGAGGAGTTGGTCATGGATGGGGGTTTCAGATGGAGAATCCTTCTAGAAAAGTTTGAGACTTCCAACTGAGCCATGGGTTTACCATCCACAAGCTTGTGGTACACCAAATAGCTGAAAGGTGGACCTTCAACGAGGAATATGAAAGACTGGAGTTTGAGAGGTGGTGGAGGTATTCCATGACTTGAGGGGCAGAACATAGGAAGGTTCCAACCCTTGGCAGTCGCCTCAGATGAAAAACCCTTTCCACTTCATAGCATAAGTGGAATGTGAGTAGAGGGTTTTCTGGCCTCAATGAGGACCTGAGGAAACCCCAAAGCGAGAGATCGCTATGTCTGTAGGAGCCATGCATGAAGATGCAGAGTCCTGAGCCCCGGATGTAGCAGCGTCACCTTGATCTTGAGCCAGGAGGCCGTGAGTCACTGGAAGGGAACTGGTGGTTCCCGGAAAGCTGTTACAGCAGCGGAACCAGATTTGTCTCGCCAGAGAGTAGCGATGAGAATCATCTTTGCCTTCTCTGCATGAAATTTGAGGAGGACCTCTGAGAATGGGAAATGGAGGAAGGCGCACAAAAATTTCCCTGTCCAAGAGAGAGAGAGAGCACATTGTGCCAGAAAGCACCATGCCCTCGAACGAGTGAGCAAAAACTGGGACGTTTTGCGTTGAATTGGGAGGCGAAAAGGTCAATTTCTGGATGCCCCCAAAGTAGGAAAATGGATTCCGACACTTCCTGGTGTAACTCCCACTCATGAGCTACTGTAGGGCCAGAGATCTGCTGAGACTGTCCACCATGACATTTAGAACGCCTGGCACGTGCATGGCAACGAGGGCCAGATTGTGCTGGACTGCCCAGTTCCACACCTGCATCGCCTCCCTGCACAAGGGGTACGAGTGGGTTCCTCCTTGTTTGTTGAGGTACCAAACTACTGACATGTTGTCCATTTGGACCAGCAGTGATCCCTTGGGAAGGAGGGCCTGGAAGGCCTGCAATGCGTACAGGACAGCCCTCATCTCCAGAACGTTGATATGCAGAGTAGTCTACAAGCTGTATCACAGTCCTTGGGTTTGGTGTTCCCAGATATGCTCCCCATCCCATGTCTGAGGCATCCGTGGTCAGGGATGCTGAGGGAGCTGGGTTCCTGAAGGGAAGACCCAAAGAAAGGTTGCGGATCCTCCACCAAAGCAAGTCTTTCTGAACCGCTGAAGAGACCAGCACCGGATGGTCCAGGTCATCCAGGATTTGATCCCACTGCAAGCGCAAGGACCACTGAGTAACTCATATGAAGCCTCGCGAGGGGAACCGTGGTGATGGTGGCCATCATCAGGCCGAGAAGGCGCAGGATCTCCGGGGCCAGGATGTTCCTGGAGGAAGCCACTTTGGAAGCCTGACAGACCAGTTTCTCCACCCTGTCTGGAGGGAGGAAGGCTCTGCAGTGGACTGTATCCAAAACTGCCCCAATAAACTGAAGTTTCTGGGTAGGGGTCATAGAAGACTTAGGAATACTGACAGTAATCCCTAGTCTGCTGAATAGGTCCAAAGTGAAGGAAAGAGCCTCTAGTAAAGAATCCCTGGATGGGGTCGAAATCAGTCAATCGTCCAGGTAAAGGAAAACTGCAATACCCCTGCACGTAAGAAGGCCATAACCACTGCCAAGCACTTGGTAAACACCCAGGGTGCAGAGGACAGGCCAAAGGGGAGCGCTCAGAACTGGAAGAGTTCCCCCTGGAACTGAAACCGCAGGAACCGGCTGTGGCTGGGGAAGATGGGGTTATGCAGGTAAGAAAAAATTACTCACCTTAGTAATTATGTTTCTTCTAATGGAGTCTTGCTGTATTCTGACTATTGCAGTTAGCCCCAGCACTCAAACTGCCCCTGAGAGTAGAGGGTTAATGTCTATGCAGAGCATAGAACGTTGAGCTCGAGCTCAGTTCAAATCTCTGTCTGCTGCACTCGAAGGCACCGGTCAGATTCTTATGAGCTAATACCAACTACTATGGAAATTGTAACATTTTTACTAGCCAATGAAACCAAATATTTTGGATCCCCAAAAGACTCAAGTCAAGAAATCCAAAATCAAAAACCAGGTAGTGAACAACTTAAGACTGTTTAATAATATAACCCACTCCCTCTCTAAAGGAGGGGAGGCTCAAATGCACCCTGGGGTGCAACACAGCACCTGCCAGCCCACTTCCCAAACCAGGTTCTGAGAGGGGAGGAAGGGAGGGAGGTCAGAATACAGCAAGACTCCATTAGAAGAAACATAATTACTAAGGTGATTAATTTTTTCTTCAAACATGAAGTCTTGCTGTATTCTGACTATTGTAGACTACCAAGCAGTACCTCCATGGAGGAGGGAATCGAACCCACCTTGAGAATAAGTTCTGCAGTACTGCTGTACCAAACTGAGCATCACTCCAGCCTGGATGTCTGGGGAGTAATGCTTGGTAAATGTATGGATTGTTTTCCAGGTGGCTCGCTAATATCTCTAGCAAAAGAATATCCTCAGCCGCAGCCAGAGAAGCAGCTGTACCTCTAGTCGAATGAGACCTCAGGCCCAAGGGAGATATTTTGCTCTAGCTTCATAGCAGAATTGAATGCAAGAGACAATCCACCTGGCATTAGTTCTTTAGTGCCAGGTTTGCCTCTTCCCCATAAGTGAGAAACTGGAGGGAGTCAAACTGTGAGCCTTAGTACGCCTCAATGCAGTAACTAAGGGCTCTTCTAACATCCAAACTGTGTAAATCTTTTCTCCTGAAGAATGATCAGTGAAGAATACAGGGAGAGAGATTGGTTCAGATGAAAATCTGAAACCACTTTAGGTAAAAACCTCCTATTAGTTCTAAGGACCACCTTATCTCTTTGGAATGAGAGAAAATCAGGCTCCACTGACATGCCTGGCAGAGGTAATAGCTACCAGGAACACAGATTCCAAGTCAAGTACTTAAGCTCATGGAAGACAAAGGCTCAAAGGGGTTGTATAAGCTGAGCAATGCAAACATTAAGATCCCCAAGCAGGGTAGGATCCCATAAGGGGTGGGGGTGGTGAAGCAATCCCTTGAAAATGTACAGAATACAGGGTGAGATGACAGTGAGGAAGGCTTTCCCACTGACAGAAAAGCAGAAAGCTGACAAATGTACTTTGAGAGTAGCTGTTCTGAGGTCCTAGGCTATTAAGATGAACCATATAATCCAGAACTGTAGACAATCCAGCAGTGTCTGGGGATATACGCCTTGGAAAACCAAATGCTGAATTTTTTCACTTGAGTTGTAAGGTTTTCGGTGGCAGGCTTTTGAGAGGCTTTGAGAATATCCAGAACCCCTTGGGACAGATGCAAATCTGCATACTCTAACTCTTTAAGAGCTATGCCTTGAGATTGAGAGACCGAAGATTGGGATACCAAATCCTCTCCTGAGAGGAGGTTAACAGGTTGTAATTCCTGGGAAGAGACCAAGTTCCCTTCCCAGTTCAAAATCAGAGCATCCAGAGGGACTGAGCCCAAGACTGGGGGTCTGCAACAAAACAGAGGACGATGGTGATTGTCTGGGGCTGCAAAGAGATCTATCTCTGGAGTGCCCCACCTTGAAAAAAATCACTTTCAACACCAGAGGGTCCAGGGACCATTCGTGATGGCCCTGGGAGATCCTGCTCAATGCATCTGCTAACACATTTGTGGCGTTTGAAGCTAATTCTAGCCATAACAGAACCATTTAGTGGATGGAAGGCAGAGGGTAAGCAGAGAAAAACCATGGTGATGGGACAGGACAAGGGGGATGGTTAATGACGGGGAAGGGTGGAAGGGAGGGGCAGCTGCAGAATAAGGGGTGCTAGCTGCACATTCGAGCAGACTTGATAGACCTCCAGGCCTTTATCTGCTGGCAAATTTTGTATGTTTGTATGGTGAGAAAACATCTGAGCCATCTGAAAGATGGCTGGGATACAATTGGGGCCCCATGCCATGATCACCATGATCTTCAACACCATTCAGCTGGTGGCAGTCTAGTAGGCAACTGGACTGGGTGGTTGTCCTGGCCAGAGGAGCATAGACAAACTCAGAGTGGAGATAAAAACATATAGGCAAAAAAGAAACACCAAATGAATTTACTGAAAGGCCAATGATAACTGAACTAAAACCGTTTTTAAAAAAGCGGCTTTTATATGAAAAAAATTGACTTGCATGTTTAGCAAACTTCACCTTTAAACTTCAAACATGTCCTCTAAAAGATTGAAAAGAATGACAATTTTTAGGATATGAATGTTCCTGCTCAGCTGTGATTAGACTTTATTTGTTGCTGCAATAATAACTCTCAGGCCAGGTTTTGACAGGCCTTAGCCCTATCTATAAATCTATAAACTGCAATTACTCTTTGAGATGGACTGGCCTGTTCCTGTTTGTTTTTGGTGGGTGCCCATCCATCTGAAACATTCAATCAGCAGATGCAGAATGTAATCTATGAAAACATGGGCAGAAGTTTCAGTTCAGAAAAAAAATGCTTGCATGCCTGTTTGGAAAAAAATGCATAACATTTCAAAGTTAGCTGTGTGCTTGGCTCAAGAAAAAGGCTGCAGTTACTGCAGAATGGTGACCAAAGTCAAAATTTGATGGAAATGGGGCCATTGGATGTGCACTGCCATGCTGGTGACTTGGGTTTGAGGTTGGGCTCGGGAAGCCGGAATCAGAGTGGCAAGGGCTGGGGAGTGTTGCTGAGTGCACTGTGAGACAGCCTTGGGAGGGGAGACAACCCCCTTGATGGTGGTTGGCAGGAGACCTGTAAGGAGGCTAGGTGGTGGCTCGGAGGCCAAACAGCTTTATGGAAAATACACACTGTATTATGGAAATAAATGCTAATGAAGACTAGTGACGCTCCATGATTAGAAGAAGATAGTTCTCAAAGAGAAAGTATATTAATCTGTCAGCTATGCCATTTATGGATGCATATCACATGCTGCGGCGAAATTGTTTTTATTTGTAGATGTTTTAGAAAGTGGGCTTTGTGACGCTCTTCCACCTGCTTATTGTTATATGTATAATATTTGTATTATAAATAAATGTGTATGTGTCTGTGACTGTCTGCCTGGCACACCAGTCAGCCAGTGTAAGAGGGCTTGACCTTTGACCTCAGAGGTGACAGTGTGCTGAAGCGGCAGGCTGTCATAAAAGCTCGCTGGGGGAAAACTAATTAAAGGTTTCCTGTCCTGCCTTAACAGAGGGCTTCCTGCCAAATGCCAGGTGATAAGACATTGTAAAATATTCCTTTCAAAGCTGAAACCCAGTATTATGAATATTATTATCCTGCAGGAAGAGACAACTTGGTAACAAAATCTTGTTAAAAGGCATTCTTGCTAAATAGGAAACCAGCAGAGAGACATCCAAGGAAAGGCTTTGATGAAAGAGACTTGTATTTTAAAAATTGCTAACTGCTGATTTTTTCAGTAGTAACATACATCCTTTTGGATATTTATGCTAAGAATTTAAGTTATTGGAGGATCTAACTGTGACCTCACCAAGAAGGTGGGGAGATGGATTTTGGAGTGGTCAGGCATCTGAAGGAAAGGTTGTTTTTTATCTCTGGATTCTACAGGAGTGAGACTTTTGTCTCTGAACTTAAAACAGGCACTTCTGGTAACATCTAGATAAGCAAGAACTTTTAAGTATTTTGCAGGCGTCTTTTTGTTCTGTAATTTCCCAATTATTTTGTTGACTGTAAGTTATTGATGTTGTATGTTCTATATTTGGTATTTTATCTATTTTACATTTTTAGTAAACACTGTTTTCCTTAAAATTCTGCAAGTACCATCTCAGTTTCTTTTGCATGTGAATGCTGGAAAGTGTTAATATTTCTGACAGCTGTTAAGAGCTCAAAAGAGTGTGTTACAGTCTTGTTAAGGGTAAGAATATGCCTAGGTCTCATATTGAGTAGTAAGGCACATTTGCTGGAACCTGGCTGGGTGCCACTTGGTGAAGGATTGTATTGCATTTCCCAAAGAGAATATATATCTGAGCTTGTTAACTGGGTGCTCTAGCATAAGGTTCCATCTGACCTTCAGGACTCGAGGCTGGTAGGTGATTCAGACCCAAAACTGACAGGATGGTTGCCCTGTTTGTCTCCTGTTCACACTATTGCGCTTCGAGGTTGGCACTGTGGGATCAGAGGGCCTGACCTGCAGAGTGCATTTGTGACATGCTTAACTATAAAAGTGCCAGTTTTCATATCTGAATGGCTTGGTTCATCACAGGGCATTTGGATTTGTGAAGTATAAAAGTCAAACGATTGAAAAGTAAAAGCCTACACTGCGTCCCCAAGACCACGCTAGCTAGACTGGACCCCCTTTCCCACTCTGTCTGTTGCTTTTCCCTAAGCCACCCTCCCTGTATCCACCTCCACTCTTTCTATTCTTCCGTCTCCCTCTCCTCCCTTGAGAGAAGTGCCTGTCTCACTTTTCTGCCCCACTAATATCCAAACTCTGCCTTGGCTTCCTTCCCCCACCTCAACACCCTCCTCTGTTCTTTTCTTACCTCATCACACTCACTGTGAAGGTCTGACTTCCACTCTTTCTTTCCTTCTCTTAGTTGTCCATGAATGTTTGCTGAGCATGCAGCTTTCTTTTTGGGGTGTCTGAGCACTGGTCTGACCTTTCTGTCCCTACTCTCCCTTCCCCCTCCTCCTCTCTGCCCCTCCCCTACTGCTTTAAGTGTCTCCTCCATGATCACACTGTACAGTACTTCCAATGTCTGAGCATGACATTTAACCACCTGCAAAACAGTTCATTTTGTGGTACCACCCCCCCAAACTGCTTTTGCCACTTGATTCCATTTCTGTACTGTGATGTTGCATTTCTCCTCCTTAACTAAGCTAAACAAAATCTCCATCATAAGGCATTTGAACATTTTTGCATGGTATAGTGCTGTTCTGTAACATTTCTTTTTTTTTAATTTAATAGATTTTATTGTTTTAGACACGACCTGAAGGGCCTTGGACAAACTTTGTACATAATAAGACAGACACACTATACAGTACAGTACAATACAATACTAAACCCCCTCCCTCACCCCCCTACCCATGGTATCAGCTTTATCTCAGTAATTGAAGCAGCAGGTTAACAAAATAATAGACCATTATAATGAATATACTCTCTGTAATTTACTCCAGATTATGTCAAACCTTGATAATTTGTTATGAGTACAAGCAATAATCTTTTTTATAGCCAGATTATGTCGAAGTTCCTGCAACCATTCAGAATAAGAAATGGGTTCACTGTCAAGCCAGTGTCGTAGTACTATTTTCTTAACTGACGTGGCCATCATAGCCAGGTGGTATTTCCGTTCAGATCCAAACACCTGTGAGTAATCCCCAATTAAGCAGGCTGTAGGTTCAATATGTTCAGCCACCCCAGTAGGGGATTAGCTTTCTGATTTATAAGGGACCATAACGGGGCAATTTTAGAGCAATCCCAAAAGATATGGTAAAGGGAGCTTCTACTTGATTACATTGTTGTTCTGTAACATTTCTATTCACACTTTTTGTACAGACTGTATTACTATTACTATTGTATCATTTATTGATATTGTATTGTTTTTGCCTTCACCTTTATCTCTGTACACTTTCCTCAGGACACCTTTGGAAACAAGCTGATTTCAGCTCAGTAAGATGCTTCCTGGCTAAACCTTTCTAAATAAATAAAGCAGAAAGTCTTGCCATATTTTTGAAGGTAAAATTCAAGTGTTTCTCACCACTGGCTTGATTATGCAATGGCAATGGAGACCTAAAAGCCACACCCCACTCTGGGCCCCACAGTCCTTCTGCCGGTTGGTCTCACCCCTTGCTACCACTGTGGCCCTCCAGTTACCTCCAATGCCTTTGTTGTTTCATGGAGCTGGCTTATTGCTGCTGGGGGGCTCACATGTGGTCATCACTGGGAGGAGAGTGCCTTTGGATGCCAGCAGGGGAACCCTGTGGTGTACTGGGTGAATCAATCGATGTAAGGGAACTTGAGGGCCATCATCTGGTATGTTGGAGTGGCATTTGTGGCTGATCTCTCCCTGTCCAGCCACATGCATGCACATAACTACGGTTGGTTAGGGGATAGTCTGATGATGCATGGTCACCCACACCATCCATTGCACCTCCACGCTATCACCAACAGGAACTGCTGTGATGGTGGTACACACTGCACTCCTTTACCCTCTGAGCAGAGCAGCTAGCCACTGCTCTGTATCCTTTCTGCCAGTCTCCACTCCTGATGTCCTAGTCCCCTAACATGAACCCAGGCTGCAAGCACACTAGTGTGCCCCCCTCCACTTATGCTACAGAGTCAGCCTAAGATACATTTGGAAAGAACCAGTGTTGGATCCTTAGAGAGGTTATTCACCTGGCTTCTTGCCCAGATGATCCAGTCATAGGTGAACAATCCCAGAAGGGCCTAGGTGGTGAGATGCAGGAGGAAGGATTCCTTGCAGTCACAGGTGAGTATATTGTCTGAGATTGCTTGGGCCTTATGGAGCTTATTTGGAGTTGGACCTGTTGTGGTTGGCTTCCTGATATGCAGCCAGCACTAATTAGTATCAGAATAAAAGTGTGGGTCTCCATAGCAAAGGAACTAAGAAAATGAATGATTGGGGTGGGGTGTGGGCAGAGAATGTAAAGAGTTTTAACAAATGGCAGAGTGTAGAAATAGTATCCACAATTTATTGCTAAATATTATTTGAACATCTGCTCTATCAAAGTTTTTTTCTTTTTCTTTTACACTTTGGCCCCTTCCTACCACAAACCCCTTGCTACTGCTGTGACCCTCCAGTTACCCCCAGTGCCTCTGTTGTTTCATAGATCTGGCTTATTGCAGACTGAATGGGCCTAGTGGTCCTTATCTTCCATCAGTTACTATGTTACTACATTACACACATCTGTCACTAGTGGTGGAGGGCTTGAATTTCAGAACAAATGACACAGGCACGGTGTCTGATTATGCTGCATCTTAAATGTGGTAAAACATCTGAATGCTATTTTCTTGGAAAAAAGGCACTCTAAAGTAGAATAAAAGTATGGGCAGAAGATGTTCCCCATAACATGCACAGCTCTTTAAATTCCAGCAATACTACTTTGGTAGAGCAGCCAGATTTGATTTGGATCATAACTGAAACAGTTATACTTATTCAGGCAGAAGTAAATTAGGTAAGCGCTACATAGATTTTTATTTTATTAAACCTTTGAAACAACTTAAGTTTACTTAATCATTAATAAAAGACCACTGATAATCTGGTACTGTTCATGGCAGTGAAATATAATTGCTTTACTGCTGATAGTTTTGTGAAAATAAAAGGGGTTGCCCCTTTAAGGGCAATCATGATTGTGAGAGTGTCCTGAGGTGAAATGCAGGGGGGAGGTGTCTTCAGGTGGGGGGATGGTAAAGGGGAGGAGGGACAGATGTCTTATGAGTAAGGTGAGGAGAAAGAACACAGGATTGGTTAGCTGACAAGAGGGACTGGTGGGGCAAGAGAGGAGGGCTGTGGACTTTGTTGAGCCCTTCTAAATCCCATTGACAATTGATTGATTAGATAGATTTATTTTGACAAAAATTACAACAACCAAAAAGGGTAACTGAGATTATTACATGGCTGGAATAAACAGCAAAACAACAGGACATACAAAAATAATTTAAAATCATCCTAATAAATAGGAAATCAGTGGTTAATACATGCACATTGTGGGCTTCAGAACAGATCTTAAATAACATTAAAGAGCCTTGTTAATAATTTTCATACATTTTGATAGAGTACCATATGCAGTACTATGGCCTAACAAGTTTCATACTGCTTTTCAATACAGGGAACAAGTTGATATAGTTTGTATCCTATATACAGCATTTCATTAAATAACTTGAAACACATAATTTCCTTTTAACCTGATAGGGAAGTGCAAACCTGATTTAAAAATAAAATTTCTTCATGTTTGGTGGTATAGTCATAAATTATTTCACAAGCATAATTTTGTGGTTCCATATCAAAACGTCGATTTTACAAGGCGACCCATGAAGAGGGCTCAACTCCCTCAGCATGACGGATTACAACAAAGACTGTTTCTTGAGGAGGCTTCACCCCCCACCCTCCCAGTGGGAGGCTGCTCCACGCCCCACCTTTATTGATTAACTAACTCTGGGGAGGCATACTCGGGATGGGAGAACCACTGGTCACCCCAAAGTGTTGGTGCTGTCGTCCCTCACCTCTTCATGGGTTGCCCTTGTAACATCACTGTTTTGATGTGATACCTAATTTTGTATATCCTCCAAACATTTAGCCTCTGCCTCAGTGAATTCCCTGTGCCGTGCCTGTCATCCATACTCAACATCCCAAGACCTCTTGTAGGCAATTTCCTCAGAAACAGAGACAGATTGAATGAGAGTGTGCCATCAACAGATTTGATACACTGAGCTTTTGTTTTTGAATTGTTCATCATTATAAAAATAATAAAGGCTCAAACTTTGTACCCTGTGGATTTGAACTGTTGGCAGATTGATCAAAAACAAGACTTTCAATTGTCTGAATTCTGTCAAACTGTTGATTTTATGTGTCTTTTTATATATTCTGATAGGTCAGTCAGCACTGTAACAATGGATTCATGTTTAGTCTTTGGTGAGAGAACAGCATAGTATAGCTGAAGTACCTTATTTAATACATTGTAGGGAATCTGTGGTGCTGGCATGAGTTTGCCACAATTATGTTACTTGTCACATGTCTGTAAGACTGCATAAAACTTGGTCTAAATTCATGTCGCAAGAGCTGCAAGTGCCACAAGTTGTACATCAAAAACGATGCATGCATTAAACAAATGATGCATGTATCAAACAAATTCCACATGCATTAAGCAAATGATGCATGCATCCAACAACTCATACATGCATCAAACAAATGACACATGCATCAAACACATGCATGCGTCAAACAAATGATGCAGGCATCAGACAAACTACGTGTCTTTAACAAGTGATGCATGCATTAAACAAAATAACACATGCATCAAAACAGACTACAAAGTATCAAATAAATTATGCATACATCAAACAAACTATGCATGCATCAAACAAATTATGCATGCATCAGCCAAATGAGGCATGCATCAAACAAATCACACATGCATTAAGCAAATGAAACATGTACAGTATTAAACAAACAATGCATACATCTAACACATAATGCATGCAATAGACAATCTACGAATGCATCAAACAAATTACACATACATCAAATTATGTGTGCATCAAGCAGATGGTGCATGCAGCAAACAAATTAGACTTGCATCAAATTATGCATATATCAAATAAATGAGGTATGCATCAAACAAATTTCACATGCGTCAAACAAATTAAGCATGCATCCAACAAATGGTGTATGCATCAAACAAATTACGTATGCATCAAATGTTGCATACATCAAACAAGTTGTGCATGCATCAATCAAATGATGCATGCCTTAAACAAATTGCATATGCATCAAACAGAACACCATGCACCAAACACGTTGTGCATGCATCAAACAAATGACTCATGCATCAAACAAATTACACATACATCAAATGATGTATGCACCAAATAGATTATGTATGCATCAAACTATATGTCCAGCCAACAAATGACAAATGCATCATACAGATGATGCATGCATTAAGCAAATTATGCATGCATCCCACAAATGATGCATGCATCAAACGAATGAATGCATCAAAACTATGCATGCATCAAACAGACGATGCATGCATCTAACAAATTACACATGTATCACTTATCTGCTGTAAAGAGAGGAAAGTGTCATAAATGTATCAACTTGTTTGAAAATCACACACAAGTCTTTGCTGCAAATTCTGCATTCACACCTTTGAAAATCTAGGCCCTGTTATTTGTATTTTGGTATAGGCAACACTTTCTCCCCAGGGCAGGGGGTCACTATGTCCAGTGCTACTAGCGAACCCTGGGACAAGACCAGTAGATGACTGAGACAGTGTATGTTGACACCCCTAGGTGTAGGGGCTCTGTAGATATAGCCATGATGGGTATGGGTGGGAATGCATGAGACACATATATCAGGGACTGGCCACAAGAAGTTTGGTGTTAGGGGAGGCAGGTGGAAGCAAACAGGTACCGTAAATGACTCTATCTTTGAGGTGATCCCAGCCACAATGCTTCCTTTCCTGTGGCTCCGGAACCCACCTTGTGAAGTAACTCATTGTCAATACCATCTTGCTAAGATAGTGAGCCTCTCAGTAGGGGGCAAGCTACAGAGTGTTAAAAGGCAGGCCAGTTTGGGGCAACAAGGGAGCAAGTGGGTATGGTAGAAATGGAGGCCACCCCTGGAAAGAGAAGCTCAGTGGGGGATGGGTAGAAATACAAGAACATACTTCATCTCATTTGAAAGTGTCACTAAAACTAACAGAATGAAATAGATACATGAAAAGAACTAATGAAATTAAATGCTTCATTTGCTATTTTAAAGTTTAGTAAACTTGAAGAGTAAGAAGCAAGCTACTAAAATAAAACTCTAAAAAACTATGATATTTGCAGTTATGTTTAACATTTGCATTTTCTAGTTTTTTCTGTCTCTTTGTAGATATTTCAGATAATGCAGCACATATTTCACTGTCATTCAAAATACATTGGGCTGTCCTCCAACTGACCTCACAACTGATGGTTGTGATGTCGAGTCTGATTGACGTGATAAGCAGAATGGTGTCATAAACAAAGGCACTATGAAGTCAGTTGGAGACAGTCAAGAGCTTTTTATGCACACTTCATAGATTGGCTAACAAAATGAGTTATAAACCAAGAACAGGAAAACTAAAAATTGAACAGAATATTGCTAAGTGAATTCTAAATCTTACATGCTGTTTAAAGGAACACTGTCAGCCCCCTTAGGCATCAAATTGTCCCCAATTGAAAAAACATGTTTTATGATTGCTTGCATTTTGTAGACATTGCTAATGTAGCTAGTGGTTTGAGTCAAGTGCCTTTTCTTTTTAAAAGTGAAAAACAGATTATCAACCATACAGGTGGTACCAAACAAAAATGCGTTTGTTTACGTTGCTTGAACAACCCCTAATGCATCTTTCCTGGACTTGGAAACATCCCCAACAGAGTGTGAACACTCCACATGCAGTGTGAGGAGTGGAGGATATTGTATCATGACTGGCTGCACTATTTGGGGGTGTTCCTAATGTTTAGGAAGTATGCAATAAGAGTAGACCAAGGATTTGAAACAAAACAAGGCTGGGTACAAACACACTATTAGCATGCATTTCAGTTCTACTTTAAAAGGAAGTGGATAAAACAACAACCAACACCAATGAATTTTAGAGAAGATAATCATAAAATGTGGATTTTCAACTAGAAATAATTTAATAAAAAAGGATTGCCAGTGTCTCTGTAAGAACAAGCATACTGACGTATAGCACTGCTCTTTAAATTATACAGTGTTTGTAGACTTTTAATAATCAAAAATAATTAGATGTGTTCAGAATATGCTAACTCAGTATTTATACTTAAATAAGCATTGATTGTGTAGCAGTGCTTATTTGGTGTCAATATCTCCTGCAGGAACCACCTCCTGCAGGACTGGACAAGAGTCAAAGCCCACTCTAATTCAAATTGAAAAGTGCTAATGACATCCAGCGGTCTTGCAAGAAGACCTCTTCGTGGAGGATGACCAGAATAGATAAGCACTACTGTATAAAAATGTCACATACAGTACATCTAAGGAATCTGGCATATCATGCACCTGTCTGTTATAATAATGACAGTGCATAAAGCTTCATTGTGAGCTTATTGAGCAGGTATGGACATAAAACCAGAGCAGTGGGCATTTAGAAATAGTCTTGATAAGCTAAAAACATTCAAGCAGCAAGTCGACAGTGGCTGAGCACATTCTTTCAACTAAAGAAAGACAAAATATTCTGTTTCAATTAATGCAATTTGGGTAGAGAAAACAATGTTATATACATGAAATATGGGCAGAGTTCCACACAGTGTGACTCCTAGACAATTCTGATTCTGATTAATTAGGGTGTGGTATTTTTTCTGAAATAATGTGGCTCTCCAGTAAGAGAAGCCATGCAGGTGCAGTTTAAATAAAAAGCTAAACATATGCAGACTGTTATTTTATAAAAGCAGGTGCAGTCATTCAAGACTGACACATTCCTGCAGTATGCAGCAGCCTATAGTTGAAGAAAGCGACATATTTAATTTCTTAGTGGGGATATTTTAGTATTATTGCTGTTCTTCAAAATGAGTTTTCAGTCCAAGAGGTGTGTTATTGGTTTGTAGTTATCCTCTCATTCTGCTTTAAAGGATAACTGTGTTTACTTGACAGACAATATTTTCTGTAGAAGCTGTCTTTCAGATATGGGTTCTCATTCATCCCTTGTCTTTACTGGCAGTTCACTAAATTCAGTGAGAGTTTTTAATTTACACGCAGGGGCAAGGACCCTTTTAGATATGTATGATGTAGTTAATGTTCTTGTTCAGCTCCTACATTGTTGTCACAGTGTATCCATGTTCTACATTACAACCCTATGGCTGAAAGGATATTATACAATAGGGTAAACATAACCAGTAACCTGACTGTTGGTGGGAGACTTTACCCATGGGTAAATCCCACCATAACCCACTGGTAAAGTTCCAGCCATCCCAGCCAACTGCTGCACAAAAGCAACAAAACCACTACCCTTTTTTCATTTTGAAAACTCTGTTTCAGCTACCATTTTGCTTTTTTAAAGCTCTGCCAAACTTCTTTAAAAGAAATTACTGCATCCTCCTACAGCCTTAAGCACAAAAGAATACTTTAAAATACTACTTAAAACACCATATCTAGCCTCTGTAACTTTACTTTCATACAACAATGTAATCACCAAATCTGTTCATGCTTGTTTCCTGTAACCAGATTCTGCCCGTTGACAACACAGCGTCACGAATCCCCTCAGAACCATACTTTTCATTTGAACATTTTTGTTTCTTTAGAGCTGCCAATCGTGCTACTTTTAAATTATTACTCCTGAAACTTTCTCTCACTCGCCCTGCCTGCACTTGTTTAAACAGTGGCACTGACCCGATCCGTTCACTATTCATGCCATGCTCGGTGTGCTTGTTGGCAGCTGCTCCCAACACACTCGCTCTCCCTCACACTTCACAACAGACTCAGTCCTTTAATATAAGGCACAGGAGAAGCATGCATCTCATCTGTTGCCCTCTTAAAAAAAGTTCTGCAAGCATATGTCTGTATATGAGGGGTGAGGAAAATCTCCTACAATAATATTCTACCTAGCAACAGGGAACTATTTAAGACACAGAGGAAGGATATTTTGCACAAAATCAATAAAAAAATAACCTTTAGAAAAGCTTTTTAATACTTCTTTCAAAATTACCTATTGTATAATCACAATAGACCACTACAGAGTGTGGGCTATGGTGGTATTAACCCACTTCTGGTGGTATTCTTTCACTTGGCCTGCAGCCTCGTGACCAACCCACACCTGTTGTGGGTAAATCCCACCATAAAGCTTACCCTGTCATGGATTATTGCTTACATAAACTACCCCTTATAGCTCTAAAATGGGACTCATTGAACCAGTACTACGAGACTCCTAAACACTCAATGAGCTTACTAAATGACTAATAAAGACCAAAGGCTAGCAGAATTGGATCCATTGTTTAAAACACAAATTCTACAGGAGAAAGTGACTTACATATTCAGAGAGTTTTCCTTTATAAATTTATAAGGACACTAGGAGGGCCTCTTATGGATATAAGAGTGTCACTTTGCAAGTTCTTAGGGAAGAACTGCAAACTGAAGGTGAGCAGTTCTGATGCCCTAAGGACACACAGAAGTGACACTCTTATATTCCATAAGAGGCCTTCTACCCTAAACTTATTATAGGCGTTGGCACCATTAAAAAACACCTTTTCTGGGGTCCATTTCTGCAGAGCAGCGGTTATCAGGGGCCTGTTACACTGTAAGTGTGTGAGGTACTCTTACAGCAATAAGAGTACCTCACGCACAGCTGAAAGAAGTGCTGTAAATGGTCAGGCAGTGCCACATGATGCTCCAATGATCTATAGTAAGAAAATAAGGACACAGCAAGTAGAGTTAAATCCAGAAATAAGCTACTGTAGCATGCATAAATCAGGAAGGAAGGCAATATATCCAAGCTGTTTGACACATTGAGCTTCTGCAGTTAAAGTGTGCTTGCTAAGAAAGTAAAATAATGGTATCTAGAGAAAACATCGCCACTTTGCTATTACTGCTTCAGGCAGCTGTGTATGACAATGATGGAACTTTTAATCTATACTTTTTAATTCAGTTTTAGATTGCCACTAATATCATGTCTTGTGATACCCCTTTTTCCCCACCTTGAGTCTATTTTAGCTCTTATTTTTCACATCTGAAATAATAAAAAGAGTGCTGCTTTTAACAGGGCTTTCCTTAGGTTTTAATCAGTGTTGTCGGTTATTTCTGATGGCCCATCATTTATTATTACTTTTCATGGGACTAAAATAAACTTACATACAATGACTGCTGTTCCATACTTTATTTGTATATTAATATGTCCCCCAGAGCCACTGGTTGCTGGATAAGAGTGGTTTCATGCGCATTCTGCGAGAAAGAGAGAGAGAGAGAGAGAGAGAGCAACGAAATGAAGCTGAGCTGCTCTGGCCAAGCAGAATGCAAGTGAAACCACTCTTATCCAGCAGCGAGTGGTGACAGTGGACATTGTGAAGGCTAGTGGGTGAGACAGCAGCACAAACTCATGTAAAAGGTATAGAACACACTTTGCAGTATTTATTTTCCAAAATAAAATAAAAAAACATACAGAAAGGAAATAGGTGATTAGTTCTTCAGTTCTGCAAAAACAGTGCACAATTCCCTCATTGCACAACTTCCAGGCTTCATTCCAGCCAAATAGATTCCTAGCACATGTAAACATGCATGTACTATGAGCTGCTTCCTCTACAACAGTCAGGACTTTACTGGCTGACTCATCTGATTCGCATCTCAGGAGGTAGGCTTTTATACCTGCCTACTGATGATGTACTATGAGAAACAGTGCACATTTTCCTCAGTGCACAACTTCCAGGCTTCATTCAAGCCAGATAGATTCCTAGCACATGAAAACCTGCATGTACTGTGAGCTGCTTCCTCCACAACAGGCAGGACTTCACTGACTGACTCATCTGACTTATCTGTTTTGCATCTCAGGAGGTAGGCTTTTATACTTGCCTACTGATGATGTCAGCACCATGTGAGCTGTCTGACTCACAATTCTCTAAGTAAACACAGACAGGCTAACTCATCCTGAATAACCACATTTCTCTAAGTAAACACATGTGCAGGCTGACTCATCCTAAATAAACACAGACAGGCTGACTCAACTGACCTTTATACACCTCTGCTTCACCTAGGAAAGAATGTTTTGTTTTTGGCTTCTTCAAACCCAAAGCAGTTTACACAAAATAAAACACAGAGTGCAAGGCTCTGTGTTTCAATTCTTTCCATTACTTACAGTCCCTCTGTGTCTGCCTGCAGTATAGCACAGGAGAAGGCAAGTGTCTTACTGTCTCTTGTCGATTTATATGTTCCTTATACAGTACTTGGGAGAAGGGGGGGACACTACAAGACTGAAAAGTGGCCAGATTTCAGCCTGTAGCAAGAACAGTAAACTTACAAGAATATGACAGTGTAAAACAAAATGCAGCACAAATTCAGACAGGGCTCTGACCCTGTCACAGACCTATAATTATATTATTGATTGAGTGTGATCAAAAATACATATATTTTTAAATTGTCCCGAATTTGCCCATTTCCAGGGCATCTGCGTGAGGCGCTCTTCACAGAATAAGAGTGTCTCATGTGCAGAGAAAAAACACTCAATTGGTCGGGAGCACTCCCTTGATCTATAATATGGGCAATGAGTGTTCAAAACAACTCAGGTTAATTATGAAAAGGTGGGGCTTGCTGTAGTAAAATGAGTTCTCTCTTTATTTCCTCTGAGAAAGCCCTGTGATGTAGGCCATGTGAAAGTGTGGGATAAAACAGACATAACAAACTTGAAGTCAGGTGCATAAAAACACAAAAATGCATTGTTATTTTATTCAAATCAGAAAATAAAAATAATACACATACAGAAAGCAAAAGGTTATTCAATGTCCAGTATCCAGCAAACTTTCTAATTTCGAAATTTCTTGAGGCTTAGCTTCAGCCTTTGCAAATAGAACAGATTGTGGAAACAAACACACACTTCTGAGGTCCTCCTCACTTGGTAGTCAGTATTCAACTGATTCCCCTATCTATCTTTGTTACTCCAAGTGGTGGGCTTTTATACATTTCATGAATGACATTACCATCAGGTGATCCACCCCTTTTTGTTAAAAGCAGTATAAACCTCTTATTCTCAGGAGTTCCCTCTCAAACAGTAAAGACATACATGTTCATACATGTCAATTTTTCTAGCCTAGTCTCAACTCCTCTTTTCTTGGTTATGGGGTTTTTATGTTTCCATTTTGTTTCATCTCTAAAGATAGTTTTAATAAGATAATAAGACTATGAGGGTTTCACTGGGTTTGCAAGGGGAATGGTAGAACAAGGCACACTCGTCTTCTCCCTTCTCCTGCCAACCCTTGGAACTCATCATATCTTTTCTTTTCATTTCCATTAAATCATTAAATGTGACACCCTAAAATAGACAAGCATACAGAAAACGTATTTCATTTTCATTCCCAGCGCGAGCAGCTGTCCCACAGAAACAAAGAGCAAAAGAATTGGGGGGTCTCGAACACCCCACACATGGGCATCCACCCCAGGCAGGGCTCACCCTGTCACACACTCACACACACTCCTGCACAAGAGGGCAACAGTCCTTACTGTTGGCAATCACCCCACCAGAACCCTAAAAGAGTTGGAGTTTCCACCCCTTGCTTACCAGCACAAATGTTGTGCATTAGCCCTTCCCTGGAGGCAGGGAACATCTCTGACTGGCAAACCAAACAGGATTTTAAGTACGCTGACACCTGTCTGTACATTCCTGGCCAGTAGAAATGTGTTACCAGATTATTCAGCATGCTTTCATGACTAAGGTGCCCACGAGTACTGGAATGGGCAGCCTCTGGTACCCTCTGCTGATATCTCTTTGGCACCACCACTTGTATTCTGTCTTGTTAGATCTGGGTTGGGGTCTCATATGGTACAAAATCTCATTAATACTTTCATACCATAAATACATTTGAGTACCCACCCCACTGTTTACAGGTACACCATCTTTCATTTTTTATACACTGATTTAGTTTCTCTGTAGTATGGTCCCCAGACTGCAATTTACCCTAATCCACTGTTTTCCCATTTTTGCCTAGTGTATCTACAAATGAAGTCTCTTCTGCCAACTTACGGGCCTCTTCTTGCTTAACTGTAGTTTCATTGCCCAGCACAATATCTAAAGGACCAGTCTCACCTGGGATTTCAATAGTAGTCAGGTAGCTGTCCAAGCTTTCCTGACACAGAGTCCCCTCACTTTCAGAGTCCATATCACACAGATAACCCCCCCCGCCAGGAATATGGGGAGCTCTGGACTGTCATTGCACAAATAAAACCTTTTCGCTGGCTCCTGCAGTTGGGTACAGGACTCTGTCTCCTCTGGTTCCTCCAACTCCTCAAAGTACGCAGTACCTGTACTCGAACTCTTCTCAACCTCCAATACTTTGTTCTCTGCCTCTAGCCCTCTTTTCGAATCAGCCACGTCATCAAGGCCTCCATCACCTGGAACACCAGAGTCAGGTCATCTGTCTGTTTCACCAGATGCTTATCACTGGTACTGATAGATTGCAGCAGGCTTGTCAACATAACCTGCAACTACTCCACAGAGGCCCCTAGGTCCAATCCTGGAAGAGGCTTTTCACCCATCGTCTGTGCTGTGGCACGAGTCAGTGGATATGTTTTTACCTCAGCACCCTGATCTTTTTGCTTCTCTCTGGGTTTTGGTTCAGTACCCACTGATAATGTCTCCCAGGCAGTCTAGACATACCAGAAATCTCACTTCTAACACAACTGTGAAGGTATGGGATAAAACAGACTCAAGAAACCAGAAGTCAGGTGCAAAAAAATGCAAATGTGCATTATTATTTTATTCAAATCAGAAAATAAATAAAAAAAAAAAAATAATAAACTTACAGAATACAAAAGGTTATTCAGTGTCCAGTATCCAGCAAACCTTCTAATTTCAAAAATTCCTGAGGCTTAGCTTCAACCTTTGCAAATGGAACAGTGTAGAAACAAGCACACACTTCTGAGGTCCTCCTCACTTGATAGTCAGTATTCAACTGATTCCCCTATTTTTGTTACTCTAAGTGGTGGGTTTTTATACCTTTCATGGATGACATCACCATCAGGTGATCCACCCCTTTTTCCTAAAACCAGTATAAACCTCTTATTCTCAGGAGTTCCCCATCAAACAGTAAAGACATGCATGTTCATACATGTAAATTTTTCTAGCCAAGACTTAACTCCTCTTTTCTTGGTTAAGGGGTTTTAATTTTCCATTTGTTTCATCTCAAAAGATAGTTTTGATAAGATAGTAAGTCCATGAGGGTTCCACTGGGTTTGCAAGGGAACAGGAGAATGAGTGCGCTCCTCTTCTCCCTTCTCCTTCTCCTGCCAACCCTTGGAACTCATCATATCTTTTCTTTTTAATTCCATTAAATCGTTAAATGTGGCACCCTAAAATAGGCAAGCATACAGCAAACATATTTCATTTTCATTCCCAGCATGAGCAACTGTCCCACAGAAACAAGAGTGGAAGGAATTGGGGGGCCCTGGACACCCCACACATGGGCATCCACCCCAGACAGGGCTCACCCAGTCACAGGGTGAAACGTCAATTCCTGTTCTTTGTCATCACGGTGGATTCAGACTTCCTCTGAGGAAGTCCTGATACACAGGGCAAAATGTCAGTTCCTGCTCTGTTATAATGGTTCGTCCAGTTGATGTCTCCAAGAAGCCAGCCCTTTAAATGAATTAAAGAAAAAAACAAGGTTTTGTATTCCACTGCTATTTTTGTAGCAGTGCCTGAGGATATATGTATCTTTTTTAATATCACTTTTCTGTACTAATTAATTGAATTTGTACTGAACATAAGTGACTAGGTACGTATTCTTCCAGTGCACATAGTGCACATTAGCTTTTTGAGGGAGGTGGGTGCACTGGACCTTGTATACTTAACGGCTAAAATCAGAAGACACAGACAGGTACAGAGGTGGTTAGCTCCGGTGACTGGAGGATAAAAAAGGAAATCATGCCACCTCAGTTATGTAGCCTGATGAAATGCTTGCAGTATGTTTAGCAACAAATTCAGTATATAATCAGAGCTCTCTGTCTGTAGTCTGCTACCTGTAGCCCAAATGTAATATATTGTTATCGCTTCTATGAATATTGTTATTGTTACTTAAACTATTCAAACTATCAGGCAGGCCATCTCACCTGGATTTCCAATTAGTGAAGCAAGATTAACAGGCAATAAGGGTAGATAATCAAAGCTCTGTGCCTTCTCTGTGCCTGGGCGTATCTTCAAAGAGATGCATGGGCACTATTTTCATTAGATGGGCACAGGTAGCCCCCAGAACAAGTTCTCATGTCCAACTTTGGATGTACTGTAGGGAGCAAGTGAATATGTTTGCTAGAGCATGTTTAAGGATATAGCTTGGCGGTCTCCAAGTGGTAGACTGTAGTAATTATTGATGTAAGTTTTATACACGTTGCCATAAATTATGCCTGGTTGTCTCAGTCAGATGCACCTTTAAAAACAGTACCTGGTTGCTACATCCAAAAGGGGAACAGAATTGATGGGTATCACCAGACAGAGGCACATCCTTGTAGATGCACCTGTGCCCAGGCCTTGTAGAACTGGCTTCATCATAACAGTCTTCAAATTGGTGTAAGGAGCAATTCTGTCTGATCAGAAGAAGCTCTAAATCTATCAAACAGCAAAACACTATAAAGCATAAAAGACACTCAAGGGGGTGAAGATATAGAAAGAATATTCAGAACTATTATTTCACTTACAGAGTGGCTGATTTGTAGAGTAAACTTCAGCCTGAAGTAGTATCAACTGAAACCTCCATGTCTTTAATTATAGATAAGTGCCAAGATGTAAAAGAACTGCGAATATATAGAAACTTGTGATGACATTCTGTAGTTTGGAGAACACACTTTTCTTGTTATCTTCTGATTCAACTCTTCTCTGAGGTTTGAAGTGATTCCACCTTTGTTAGACTCTGTCGCACTAAAGTTTATTTCTGTTTTAAAAAAGAGTCAGAGCTTTGCAGTTTGAGGGGTTCAGTTCTTTATCAAACCATCTTTTTCTGTTTTACTTTTGATGTTTGGGTCATGTCTCAACACCGGCAGTGGCCTGCTGTTGCCTTGTTGCATATGATAATTAATGCAGGATTTCTTACACTGTGAGCAGTAGCTGTTGAATGCTTAGGCTCTCTCATTAGCTCAGCTACAGTGCATTCATTTTTAAAGAGCTTGTATACTGTTCATATGTGCTAGATGCAGAACTGTAGGAAGCCCACGGAGTTTGACTTTAGAAACTGCAAACTTTGAACCAGGTAAAGTTACCCATGATTTGAATAGGTTTGGTGTTCTTAAGGACACTGTTTTTTTAAAACAAAAACTCATGCAACCCTCCATCTGTAAACTAAATACCGCTCTCCCCCTTGAAGCACCCATACCACTGTCATTTCCCAGCCCTGATAGCTATAAATATAGTCCCACCTTGCCCCTAGTCCATGTACGAACATAGGAACATACAAAATTTGCCAGCAGATAAAGGCCTAGAGGTCTATCAAGTCTGCTCGAATGTGCAGCTAGCACCCCTTATTCTGCAGCTGCCCCTCCCTTCCACCCTTCCCCTTCATTAACCCTCCCCCTTGTCCTGTCCCATCCCCTTTTGAAGCAGTCCGCTGTTCTACTGGATACCACTTCTGCAGGTAATGCATTCCACCCAGCCACCACCCTCTCTGTAAAAAAGTGTCTCCTCATCTCCCTGCTGAACCTTCCTCCCTCCAATCTCATATCATGGCCCCTGGTGGCCCTCCCCTCCCTCACTTTGAACAGCCCCTCTGTACCTGTCTTGTTTATTCCTTTCATGTATTTATAGGTTTCAATCATGTCACCCCTGTCCCTCCTCTCCTCCAGTGAGTACATGTTCAACTCCCTCAACCTCCTCTCGTATGATAAGTCCCCCAGCCCCTTGATCATCTTTGTCACCCTGCGCTGCACCCCCTCCAGTAACTTAATGTCCCTCTTCAGATACAGGCACCAGTACTGCACGCAGTACTCCAGGTGCAATCTACCTAATGACCTATACAGTGGCAGAATCACCTCCTCCCTCCTCGAGGATATACCCCTTGCAATACAACCCAGCATTTTGTTGGCCTTTGCAGCTGCTTTCCTACATTGTGCCGAGTTGTTCATTAACCCTATAATGAGCACCCCAGATCCTTCTTCTCCTCTGTCTGGGCTAGCTGCACTCCCCCCAGCTGGTAACTCCTCCTTGGGTTCTTCATCCCAAAATGCAGCACCTTGCACTTTTTGGCATTAAAGCCCAGTTGCCAGGTGTCTGACCAGGTTTCAAGCTTTGCCAGATCATCCTGCAACCCCTGCCATCCCCCTAGGTCATCTACCACCGCGCCTACCTTGGTATCATCAGCAAACAGACTGATCTTGCTCTTGATGTCCCATGATATGTCTGCAATGAATATCCCAAACAACACTGGTCCCAACACCGAGCCCTGTGGAACACTGCTCATCACTGCCTTTGGGTGTGAGGCTCCCCACCCACCACCACCACCCTCTGTTGCCCCTATCTGTAATGCCCTATCCTCCTTCATCCTCAATCCAAAACAATATAAAAATACCCCTTTCCCCAGTCCGGCAGCACCCATCTCACCCTCCTCCCTTCTTGGGTGCACTTACAATGAACTCTAGAAAGGACAGTGGCAACTAGCACAGCTCCCTTCTCACAACATCACCTGGCTGCCAACTAACTCAGTATTCATCCTGTTTCAATATACTGTGCCAGAAGGTATATAGATACAGCAGTTACAAGACATAAAATCATGCAAACAGATTAGCTATGTGGGCTTAGGGAAGGGGATTATTTTTATATCTTGCAGAGCTATGGGGTGGCGGGTGTGTTTGAGGTTAGTCAGTTAGACTGGTTTGAGTGGTTTGCACTCATGAAGCCAAAAGTTTATATATGGCACCAATTGTTCACCCAAGTCCAACAGAATGGAACCCTGCAGTTTAAGGTGCTCCAATATTTGCAACTGTAGCTGTATGTGATATATTGGTATTTTTTTTTTATCTCTGTTTGCCTTATTCTTTGGTACTAAGAACATTTGGATGAACATTTATAAATCCTCAGTGTTTATTTTACTACGGTTTAACACAGATTATGAAACAGATAATTAAAATACTTAATCCTGATTGACTGAGAGAAGGAAGCAGTGCACTCCTGGAGATCCATTCGCTTCTCTCCTTCCACAAATGTCCACATTCTTCATGACTACCTGGCATCTTTAGAGGGAAATGTCCTGTGGAGCCCAACATGTACTTTTACCCTACAGTACTAATGAAAGTAAAAAGCTCTCCCCAAGACAAGCCACAAAAACATTCTCCTTAACAATTTTATTGAGACTACCACCCATTTTGCCTTTATCTCCTGCCTCATACCTCATACCAGATGCCACTCCTAAGTCTTTTTTTTTCCTCATAAGTATTTCAAGGACTGAATAATACCACACCTCACACCACACAGTATCTCCATAACTGCTGCTGGTCCTTGTGGCACATACAAATTATGTGTTGGGACTGCAGCCTGACCTTACAACAGCAGCACATACCAGCTTACCATTCTTCCAGCTCGTTCTCACACATCCACTGATGGTGCCACGTACTTGCTTTAGATCCCATGGCAAACATCATAGAAGTCGCAGTTTGAAAACACCATTTGACTATATCCCAAGTGATGGCAAAACTGTTCCTTTTCCTGGGTTTGAATTACACAGTCCCCACTTGCATACTTGTGTGACCCTAGAGCAAGTCAGGTAACTTCCTTGTGCTCCCAGGTCACACCTGAAACAAGCTTTGACTTATTGTGCCTTTCCTCGTTAAACAATTCCCCTCCTTTCCTCTCCCTTCTCACAGCCAACACATTGCTTATGAAAACAGCAACTATAGACATCAAGCCACCACTGACAACAGTACTGGTAGTTTACTCACCTGGTAAAGGTGATTGTGTTACTTATATCCATGGCACCTCCGATCCATTACCTTAGGGGTATGTCAGCCTGATAGGCTGCTTGATGCACATGTGACCTAAGCTTCAGATTTCGGTCCTTCCACCAAGCCCTTCCTCCTAGAAGTCTTCTGGTTCGATGATTCCATAGCTGTAAAATAATTGGTTATGTATATTCACAGACAATAATCATATTCTTGGAATCGTGTTTTGGTTCTAACAACTATTTTATTCCGTTATCATAATACATTTTGTAATTCTTGTACGTCTTGTGTCACTTTAATCTTAAATGTTACTAGTTGCTTTATCATGCTCCCTCGGGTGGGATGAGGTGCCATGGATATACAGTAACACAATCACCTTTACCAGGTAAGTAAACTACCATTGTGTTGTCTGTATATCCATGGCACCTCTGATCCATTCCTTAGAGTGATTCAAAAGCAGTGCCCTACTAATATGGGAGAGAGCATGATGTGCTATTGTGTTTATATTGTGTACCAATGTTCATGAGTCTCTTAAATGTCCTTCATTGTGGCTGTCATTAGACCTTATGTCCAAATGAATTTTTGGTTGTCATATCTGTATCCAATCTATAGTGTCTTGTGAAGGTTTGTATAATGGACCAGGTAGCTGCAGCGCAAATCTCCTGTGCCGTGGCTGAATTTCACTCTGCCCAGGAGGTAGCTATTGCTCTCATAGAGTGGGCCTCGATTCCCATTGGTGGGACTTTGTTACTTGACTTGTATGATTCTGTAATAGTCCTCTTTAACCACGTCGCTACTGTGGCTTTGACTGCCGCAGATCTTTCTTGTGTCCTGACATTATTAGGAATAGTCTCTGTCTTTCGGATGTTTGCCGCTCTGTCAATGTATTCTGTGAGTGTTCTTTTGACATCTAATGTGTGGAGGTGTTTTTCCTGGCTGTCTTTATGTTCCTTATAGAAGGTGGGTAGTTCAATTGGTTGACTGCTGTGGAAGGTAGAGTCGATCTTGGGAATAAATGGGGTACCGTATGAAGCATCACACCCTGTTGTGTAAAGGTTGTGAATGGCTCCTTGCATGAGTGCAGTCAACTCTCTGATGTGGCATGCTGAGCAGATTGCTACTAAGAATGCTGCCTTTAGCCCTACCCAGTAATCGGTGATGTGTGTAAGGGGTTCGAATGGTGGGTTGGTATTGCATTCAGTACCAGAGTCAAGTCCCATGGTGGAACACCATGTCATATCTGTGGTCTTATGTTGCTTGTCGCTTTTAAGAATCATATGACCATCTGGGTGTGAGCCTGGATACATTCCTTCAATTGTACCACTGCCGCCCGATGGCGATAGTTGTACCCTTAATGAAGATGGTGCTAGACCCTTGTCCAGTCCCTGTTGCAGTTATAGCAGAATGTCTGCCATGGATATCTGTAATGGGCATATATGCCTGCCTTCACACCATGCTTTGAATATGTTCCACTGTCTTGAATAAGTTGAAGTTGTAGTGGCCCTGCGGGATTGTAGCATAGTGTCTATTACTGTGGCGTGGTATCCTGCTTTCAGCAATCTCTGCCTTTCAGGAGCCAGGCCGTGAGTTGCAGGTTGCCTAGAGACAGGTGTGTTATTGGTGCCTGTATGAGAATGTCCGGCCTGTATGGTAATCTTAGGCTGTCCATTGCCATTGCTATGATAGTGGCAAACCATGCCCTCCTTGGCCAATATGGTGCTACTAGGATTATTATCCTGCATGACTGATGGACCTTCCCAGTATCTGTGCTATTAGAGAGAATGGTGGAACACATAGAGTAGTCATGTGTCCATGGGAGTGATAGTCGTCTATTCCCTGGGATTGGGGTTCTCGGAACCTGGAGAAGAACATGTCCGCTTGTTTGTTCCTGTTGGTGGCCATGAGGTCCATGGCTACTTTCCCCTTTGTGTTGTATCATTTGGAATACTGTTGGGTGTGACTGCCACTTTCCCTGGTGTATTTGCTCCCTGCTGAGCCAATCTTATGTGTTTAGTTTGCCGCCAGATGTATGGCTGTCAGGTGTTGTAGGTGAGTTTGTGCCCATGTCATAATAATCTTTGTTTCCTGGAGTAGCCTTCTGCTCTTGGTACTGCCCTGTTTTGATAGGTATGCCACTGTGGCTCTGTTGTCTGATCTGATTAGTATCGTCTTCCCCTGAATCTTTGTCTTGAATGAGAGTAGTGCGTGGCGCACCACTCTCATTTTCAATATGTTGATTGATAGTTTCTTTTCCGTATGGGACCATGTGCCCTGTACTGCTTTGTGTCCCACTGATGCTCCCCATCTCCATAGGCTCGCATCTGTGTCTATTGTGACCTCGTGAACTATCTCCAGGGGAGTTCCCTTATTCAGGTTCTCCATGTGTGTCCACCACAGTAGTGATGTTCTTGTCTTGCTGTCCAGTGTTATTGTGTGGTGCAAGTTGTCCTCTGATGGTGAACCATACTGTAATAGGAGGGTTTGTAGGGACCGCATATGCCATCGTGCCCATGGTATCAGGTCTATGCATGATGACATGCACTCTAGAATTGTTGACACTAGGGCTATTGTTGGTGTTGCTGAATGGAGTAGTTTGAGTATGACTGCTATGAAATTCCATATTCTGGCTTGTGTTGGCCATACTAGTCCCTCCTTTGTATCTATGTCTGCTCCCAGATGTTCTATGCATTGTGATGGTGTTAGGCAGCTCTTCTTGTCATTTATCATTCATCCGTGCTCTTGTAGGGTGTGTATTGTTTTGTTGGTGGCCCTTGTTGCCTCCTGTGGTGACCTGGCTTAGATTAGCCAGTCATCAAGGTAAGGGATAATGTGTAGTCCTTGCTCTCTGAGCTTTGCCGCCAGTACGATTGACACCTTGGTGAATACTCTTGGTGCGGATGCTAAGCCGAATGGTAGGGATCTGTACTGGAAGTGTTGTCCCAGTATTTGAAATCGTAGATATTTTCTGTGAACGTGTTTCATGGGGAGGTGCAGATAGGCATCCTTGAGGTGTATGGATGCTAGGTAGTTGCCGAGTCTTATTGCCCTTAGCGTGAGGTATGTGTCTCCATCTTGAAAGTCTTGTGTGTGATATACTTGTTGACTACCTTGAGGTCTAGGACTGGTCTGAAGTCTCCAGTCTTTTTTGGTACTAGGAAGAATATAGAGTAAATTCCCCTTCCTGTTTCTTCCTGCGGCACTGGCTGTATCACTCGTGATGTTATCAGGGAGTTTAGTATGTCCTGTACCTGTGTTATGGACCACTTTCAGTTTGCTATTGGGGAACTTATTCGTCTTTCTCTGAAAGGTAGTTCAAGGACTTCTATGGAGTATCCCTTCGAGATGACCTTGTTGATCCACTTGTCCGAGGTTTTGTTTTTCCATGTACTGTTGAAAATTTAAGTCTGTCCCTAGGGTATGTCTGAGCCTGTTGTAACAATGGTATCTGGTGAGACCTTTGTCTGGGGTAGATCATGTTGGTCTTCTGGTATTCCTGCTTCTGTTAGTAGTGAATTTTCTCTATTGTGTCCCCTCTGTCGGTATGATGTAGCTCCCTTGTTTGGGTAGGTACTGTGTTGAGCATACCCTCCTCTGTATGTGGTACTTTTGCCCTGAAAGGACTGATTGTATCATCTGTCTTCCCTGGGTCTTTGTCCGTATGGTCTAGCCCTGTGTGAAGGTAGGTAACCAGAATCTCTGTCAGTGTCTTGGTCCTTTCCCTTTCCCCTTCATCTGAGGAACTCGTGTAGTCCATCTCCGAACACTCTGTCTCCCTGGAAAGGAAGTTAGTGTAGTCTTGCTTTGGATTCATTATCCATGTCCCACAGATTCAGCCACAGAGCTCTCCTGGCCCTGTTGGTGATTGTTGCTGACCTGGTGTTGATTTTTAAGGAGTCCACCGACATGTCTCCCAGGTATTTAGCTGCCTGTAAGGAGTACTGCAGTAGCTCTGCCTCATGAGAGTCTGGTGCTAGTTTCTTCTCTATTTCCTCTAGCCATCAGATCAGTGCTCTGGATGTGTAGAATACTGTGGTAGAGGTTCTCAGTGTTTGGTCTGAAAATTCATAAATTTTCTTTAGCAACTCTTCCATTCTCTTGTCCACGGGGTCCCGTAGTGCCACTGTCCCTTCGGCAGGAAGTACCATTCTCTTGTTTAATTCTGCTATTTTTGGGTCTATTTTGGGGCGGAGCACCACGCCTTTACCTGTTCATCCTGTAAAGGATACATTCTGTTGAGTGCTCTCTTTTCTGGAAGTCTGGTCTGGTCGGGGGATGCCCAATCCTTTAGTATTATGTCGTTGAGGGCTGGGCATACAGCAAAGTAATTCTCTTGTTTGGGCAGCATCTCGAGCATTGGGTCCAGGTCGCTCTCTGGGGCTGGTTGGGATATTTTGAAACCCAGTGTGGTGCGTATCCACTTTATGAGATCTGATATATTGTCTATGGTGAATAGCTTAGAAGTTATGAAGGGAGTATCCGTCTTTGTGGGCGTGTCATCAGGTTGTAGGTCTTCGTCGGGCTCGTGGTCACTATCAATTGGAGTGCCTATAACCTCCTCTTCCCCCTGATCTAGTTCATCTCCCTGGGATTCCTCTGATTTGTCAGAGTTAAGGTGTTGTGGTGTAAGTCCATGGTGTGGCAACTGTGACTTATCCTGCCTGGGTGCCTTGTGAGTGGGGGCTCCAGAAATGGATGGTTTGGGATTATTTAGGGACGTCATGCATTCCAGCACTTTTAGCATAAAGGACTGTTGACTTTCCATAATTTCTGCCGTGGCTTTCTGGAGAGCCACTGTAGCTGGGTTGACCTGCCAGTCCTGCCTTGTAGTGGTTAGAGTTTCCGTGCCCTCGTGGGATTCTCCCCTTCACATGGCAGACAGTATAGTCCCTTTTGGTGGGGTAGCATGGGGGTGTTGCATGACATGCACTCCCTGATTATGGACATCTGTAAGACAGATAGTGAGTATTTTATGTGTGTGCAGCAATTCTGCGGAGTATATAAAAAACAATATTGTTACAGAGCCTTCTTAATATGTATTATTTTGTCATATGCCTACAGAGGCGTGTGTTAATAATTTCCTCTCAATAGGTAGACTTGGCCATAGCCTAATGTATTGTGTGGTACTGTAATTGTCCTGTACTGAACCACCCCTTTAACACAGGAGTTGTGCTGTAAATTGGGGGAATATGGGACTATCCTTTTAAAAGTGTGGCGTGAGCATAGAGTTTTATCCACTAGCGGGTGTCTGCTTTAAGAGGTGAGCTCGATGCACCTTCATGTGGCCTATTTTAATTTATTTCCCCTTTAAATAGTGCTTTAGCACTGTGTCTCACGATGCCTGGCCATGAAATGGTGGATCTGTTTGCTATGCGCATGCACGAGTAAGTCGCGTATGCGGGGAGCTCAAGTATCTGAGTTCCTAAGAGATGGCGTGGGTGTAGTAAGGGTCCCTTCAATTCCCTGTATCCAGGTAGGAGAAGATGAGGAAGAACTGCATCCGAGAGAACAGTGGGGGGGCTAGCATAATCATTTTGGAAGCACTCACGGATTACTGCCTGTAGATCTCCCTGGACTGGGAAGGAGTCACAAGATCTGGTAAGACTGAATGAGTGAGAATTATAGAGGAGAGGAATCACAGTAGCAACGAGGATTTCTGTGCTGTGTATGAAAGATTTCTCCTTGTGTAGGAAGAGGGTCGGCGTATATTTGGAGTATGAGGGTGGTTGAATTCACTCTGCTACATGAGGGGAGAGGATTACAGCAGTACTGGTGCCCGTTTGGCTGTGTGTACACTCCGCTACGTAAGGGGAGTGTACTACATCTAGCCGAGAGTGGAGATGCAAGAATCTTGCCTTAGAATCCCTGGGGGAGTCGCTACATAAGGGACTCCACCAGTAGGAGCTATGCTGGATAGGCTCTTGGTTTAAAAAAAAAGCTCTGTGAGTCTACACTGTGCTGTCATGTGCTAGTGATCTATTCTCCCTGAGCTCAAATGCTCCTTTCTGATAGAAAACGTGATGCAATTAGATGCAGGCTTGCTATGCTGTATCAATTTACATTTAATTTGATAGCCTTATGCATATTCTTCTATTATATACTGCTTATTCTGTTATGACTATCCCATTCTTGGTAGATTAGTGCAATCTACTGTCTGTGCCAAAAATTCTGAATGAAAGTATAAATTATCTTGATAGTATGAGGTTGCCTGTACTGGAGCTTGGCGAGGGTGCTGCTAGCCTGTTCGATGCACATAAAAAACTGAAGACTCCTAGGAGGGGAAGGGGCTTGGTGGAAGACTGAAATCTGAAACTTAGGTCACATGTGCATCAAGCAGCCTATCAGGTGTACTTAACCCTAAGGTAATGGATCGGAGGTGCCATGGATATACAGACAACACAATACCCTGATGTCACACTCACTTAATCTGCCATGAACAGCACTACCCGCCTGTATGTACACTGAAATCACCATAAACAGTGCTACCATTACATTGCCCTTCCACTGATTTAAACAAAAACAGCAGTTTACATGCTGTATTGGCACCACCTACTGGGCAAATTCCAACTCTGTATTTACAGAACAGAACTATTTTTTGTTTTACCACTTGTGTTTTTTTTTTTTACTAACTTAAATAAAAACATTCTTACATAAAATATTTTTATACCAGCAGTAATGAATCCATTTCTTAATCACAATAAGGCACTCCAGACTGTGTTGTAGGAGAATAACAGCACTGGTGAGACCTCACCTTGAATACTGTGTACAGTTCTGGAGACCACACAATCTAAAGGACATTGACAAAATAGAGATGGTGCAGAGGAGCGCAACCAAAATGATGAATGGATTACATCACAAGCCTTACGAGGAGAGAGTGAGGGACCTAAATTTGTACATGCTGGAACAGAGGAGGGAGAGGTGACATGATAGAAACATTCAAGCACCCTAAGGGCATAAACAAGGTGGAAGCGGATAACATATTTCAGCTCAATAGTAGTGCCAGAACAAGAGGACATGACATGAGATTGAAGGGTGGCCGCATAAGGGGAAATATTAGGAAGTTCTTCTTCATGGAAATATTAGGAAGTTCTTCATGGAAGGGTGGTGGATGCATGGAATAGCCTGCCCCAGGAGGTGGTGGTAGCCCATACTGTGGTGGGTTTTAAATATGCATGGGACAGAAACAAAGGAATTATAGATATAGGAAGAAAAAACTAAGCCAATGACCAATAAGGGTCACTGGTCACTTTGTGAGCTAGTGTAAATGAGCAGACTGGATGGGCCTGGTGGTCCTTTTCTGCCAACAGACTCTATGAAACTTCTTTGGCTGGCAGAAGCACTTGATCTGTAGCCTTGTGTTTGGCCCACCTAAAGTGTGCTACTGTATTATCCTACCACAACACACACAGTGCCAAACCTTACTGCTTATTTGTGCTATACATGAAGTCCTTGTGTAACTGTGAGAGCATCATGCACCAAGGTTTAGAAAAAGTGGAACATTTCACTTTCAGAATTGGGAGATGTTTTATGTCATTTGGAACAGATGATTTCCTTTTTACATTTTATGTTGTTTGATGACTAACAATGTATATACTTGATAAGGACACTAAGGTGTCTCTTCCAAGTAAAAGAGTGTCACTTCTTGCATCCTTTGAATGCTACAACTTTTCACTTATGGTTTTGGGTTTTGTCACCCAAAGAACTCAAGGGAAGACATTTTCTCTACTTGAGACATACCTCTCAACCTTTTGGCACTGAAATGAGGGACACAGACACTCCATAGGAGTGACAGTGAGGGTCACTGGCCATCATAATGAGGAACACATACTCAAACATGGAAATACTGGCTCAGAACGTATCCCATCAAAACAGCTAGTCAAATACATCGACTCCAAAACAGCGAGGCAAATACGGCTGTCATCATTTGAGCAATGTGGTATTTACAGAGCATGGTAAGTTTAGCACTGTTGGCAGTACTGCTCTTTTGGTCAATTTTTTGTATGGCTTGGAGATGGTTATTTTTAGTTATGAGGATTCAGGGGCGAATACCCCTGATGGGGGATGCAGGGGGCTGTGGCCCCCACAAGAGACTTTAGAATGGGGGTTTCACTGTCTTTGTCACTATGTTGCAATGCACTGTTATAGTTGTCGCAGTTTTGGAGTCACTATTTGCCCCACGTGGTTTTGGCATGGAACCGGCTCAGAATACTGTAAAAATCATTCTGTTTGCTTGTACAAAGTTTATTTTTGATTTAGCATCTTAGAATATTATGAATTGCTGCTTTAAAATCCAAATTTACTGTACATTCACTGTGTACACTCCACCTTTTCCATGAAGGATGTTTGGGTCTTGTCTCAACTCCAGCAGTGGAGCAATTTTAAGGGGCAAAATGAAGGACATCCCTCATAATCAGAGCCAGCTGAGAGGTATGACCTGAGACGTTATGTGGTGATGCAGCTTATCTACTCCTGAACTCAATCCTCTAGTTGTGACATCAGCATCTATTGCTGAGGAGTGGACAATGATGTCAAAGGTCAATATAAATTTGGGTTTAAACAAGCAATAATGAGTTCAAATGAACCTTTTCATTCAAATTCCCTTGAACTGAATTTATTAGGTATTGTACTCAATGGAAACACAAAGGTTACATTTCATGCAGTCATAAAAGAGACTCGCAAAACCTAAAATGTAGACATATAGTTAGAAACATATACACAGTGCATACAGTATGCAGAACACTAACAGGTTTAAAAATATCTATCAGCAGCTAAGCCAACTTCCTCATGTTAATGCACAAGAAGAAGAGGAAGACATAAATAAACAAACAAATAGAATTTGGGCTGCATAGTGTCCTACATGTTATTTTCAAACTTTTCCTGGAGACATCACCAGCTGTTTAAATTGCCAGTTTTTGTTGATTAATTTGCAAGTAGAGTTAATAAAGTGAGTGGAGAAGCAAGACTAAAGTTCAAAGCCACTGATTTATAAGATGTTCAAGCACAGACAGTGGTATAAAATAATGCTAGTGCATTCAGTCTGATACCTCATTGTGGTGCTGAATACCAAATGGATCACAAAACAGCAATTCCTGGATTTATTTTCTTTATTTTTCAGACCAGTACCAGCTGTAGAGTGCATGATTGTGGTTTATTTTTTTCTACTTTTTTCTGGGATCTTATTGTGAGCTTGTAGTGTTTTATAGACACTTCTTTTTCTTGCTGGTTTCATAGCTGTTCCACTTCGGGAATTCAGTTAAATTGCCCTGCATTGTAAATTGCTCCATATTTCTCCTGAGCAGTTAACCCTTCTGGTGCTGGCAAGGAATTTAATTTGTACTTTGTGTTGTTTCCTGATGTGCTGTATACAATACTATGTAAGTAATAAGCCATGACTGGGTGTGCATTACAGTATTGTAATGCACACACCAGGAGTGTAGTGAGGCACACAGTCAAAGACTGAGTGTCCTTACGCCTCTGAGCAGTGCATTAAAATGCTATGATGCACTTTCTGGAGGGGCTTATTACACTTATAAAATGGTTCTAGGTACAGGTGGGTTTTGCGGGAGGAAATTGAGATTCAGGACCTAACTGTGCTTGTATTGAGATTTAATCCACAGTCAGGTGACATCTCTTGCCCAATTAAATTTCTAGATTGTTTTCTTACCATTTTATAAACATGCTCATTCCAGTAAAGGTTAAGCTCTGGCATTCTCTTTGCCTGCTCTTAAGGATTCCCTTTGGCACATGACTGTAGCCATATTTGGTCAGATTTAAAATTGGTGCAAGGTTTTCTGCTACTTCTGCAACAAGTGATGGCTCAATTAAAGTTGTATCCTACAACAGAACTAGCACTAGTTTTTCAAGCTTGCTGAAATTTGTGACAGTTTTCATGTATTACAGCTACTTATAAGAAAACCTTCCCCATAATAGTAACCTTTTTAGTTATGAATGACTACAAAATAAGAAAGAGGGAGACAGAGTGGGAGTGGAACCTAAAAGAGGAATTAGGGTGAACTGAATTTCCTGATGTCAAGATACGAAAGCTGTTTCCTCCTTACAGTCTGTGTGCTAATACCAAAAGATCCCACGTGACCCTGAGAATGACACTAAAAAACATGATCAGGAAATATGCTTTATTAATTCTGATTTTGTTTGTTGTCACAGAAGCAAAATTGTGGTTTTGTATTTAGAAAAGGGGTCCAGGTATTACAATCACATCATAGTCACTGTTAGTGGTTCAGCAGGTAGCATGCTCACCTCTGGTTCCAGAATTTTGGAAGGTCATGGGTTCTAGCCCCACACCTGGTACTTGGGATAATACTCATAACTGACACTGCAGTGCAGTATAGGGGGTGCTGCATTTTTGAGGTGTCATCCTTTGCATGAGATGTTAAACCAAGGTCCCTTTTGCCCATCTCTGGTCACTGTACAGGTGGAAATAAAATATCTCATGGCACTTATCAGAGTAAAAGAGTTTCTGTGGTGTCATGGCCAAACGCTCCCCCATCAGTAAATCATGCCCATGTAACCCACCCTCCCAGAATGCACCTGGAAACCAGCTGTCACAACTTAGTGTGCCTTTGCTGGTCAAAAATTACAAATAAATAAAATAAAAGAAATAGTAGAACCATCATAAGCAGGAGTCAGAAAAGGATGTGATTAACATTTCCCAGAAGCAGAATGCATTCACGGTGTATGTACAATTTTTAGTTTTATTTGAGCAGGCCTGCACTTTGCCAAATACATGCCTTATTTACATATACAGCTCTAATTATATGCTAAACACGAATATTTTATTTCTACACCCCAAACTGACAGATGCAGATCTAAAATGGGTTCATTTAGCATTCAGGGTGGCAAGTTGTTTTCACTTTTCTGTACTACCTATTTGAAACAAAGCATGGCATATGACTCAGCAGTAGGGAAGGGTGAAAGATGCTTTCTGTCTGGTCTTAAAGCAGTATAGGTGGCTCAGAGGGTTTCACTCTCACCTCTGGGGTGAGAAGAGTGGAAGGTCATGGATTCTGGTCCCACATGAGGAACTTGGCCAATACCCAATACTGACACTAGTGCAAGCCTAGGTGGGGCTGCACTATGCAAGTGCCATCCTTTGAGAGAGATGTTAAAATGAGCCCCTTCTGCATATTTCTGGTGGTTGTCCAGGTGGAAGTTCAAGATTCCAAACTACATATTGTAAAAGTATGGGAGTTTCCCCCCCATGTCTTGGCCATCATCGCCATCAACAAAACAGGTCCGTATAACTTTTGGACACACCTGGAATGAGCTGTCACAGCTCAGTGTCCCTTTCTTGGTGAGAATGCCAAATAAATAAATGAAATTAAAAAATAAATTAAATAAAAACTGATCTACAGTGCACAATTGCCAGTGAGTCACTGACAGCATTAACAGAGGGCAGGGACCAGGAGATGATAAATTATATCTTGTCCCCTGCTAAACTGCAATCATGCAAAAGGTAACTCCTAGTTTCTGCAATGGTAGATGATGGATGCACAACAGCAGCTGCCAGAAAATGACACTTTGCTAGTGTGCATCTATGGGGGTTGGGGGCAGTTCCATTGGCTTCCCTCTCATTGAGACTCTTTCACTTAGTCTCAGACTTTGCAGTTCTCCACCCGCAGTGTGCTGGTGCCCAGAACAGCAAGAGTCCCTAGTGGCTACTCCTGTATGACTGACATGGAAGGGCTTACTATTTGCACACAATTGCAGCAGAGGTGGATGTACTCATCCCGCTGTCATTTTTCTCTATACTAGTATGTGAGACAGTGTTATAGCATTCTGATGGCCAGCAAGCAGTGAGGACTGAAAGGGAAAGATAAAGTGTGCTGCACTGGGATACAGCAGCTAGGTTACAGGGCAGATTGAGCTAGATCTCGCCATCACTGTTGGCAGGCAAAATCTTGGACCACATTAGTCCCAAGCTGAAAACCACCTAAAACAGTGGTCATTCTTATTGGGAACACTTTTTTCTTATAGCTGCCCTTCTTGGTGCTGGAGCTTTTTGGAGCAAGTGAGTGGTCTGATGGGCAGCTGCTAAGAGGGGTGAGTAGCATGTGTGCTGGGGGCATGTTTCTGAAGATGGAGATGGCATGACTCACAGCTGGGTCACCTAAAACCCATTATCCCATCACCCATAGACTCAAAAATAACTATCCACTCCATACAGAGTTGTTGGGATGGGGGCTGTCCTGATGCTCAACCACTGAACTCCTGAGTCCTTACTGTGTTGTGTTGCTGGCATGTCTTCTTATTCTTCCCCCATGTGGTCAGTGCTTTGTCAGTTGGGCAGACTGCACGAGAAGGAGGTGAAGGATGTCTTTTACCCACTGCAGGCTTTCCACACAGTGGCCCCTGTGCACTATTGGGGTGGAGGTATGTGGAATCAGCCGTGCCCATGCCATGGCTTGAGCATCTCTGCGGACAGGTGCGCACCAGCTGGTATTGACTACCAGCCACCACCTCTCATGGTCCCCAGGTGCACAGGACTCCACAGGGTGGCTGATACTGGGGCTGCGGACCCAGATGGGCATCCAATCGGATGCCCAGACCAGGACACAGAATGGATCCCCTACACTGTGGGGCACACTACGGCCAGTGGATATGGCAGTAAGAGGTGGGCAAAGCCACTAGCCCTCCCGCAGTGCAGCCCCAGAGCGAGTCACAGTGATGGGATGGGGGGTCTGTTGGTGATGCTGGGGGGGGCATCATCCATGGGCCAGTGTCCCAGTGCAGTGTGTGGGTTTGGTGGGGGGGCACCTGGCAGGGGCAGTGCACCGATGTATGTTGAGTGGCACCAGGTGGCCATGGGACGGTCTGGCCACAGTGTCTCCAGTGGCAGTGTAGGCTATCTTCCCTATCCAGGCAGTGTGCAGTTATGTGCATGGGGTGTATAGAGGACTTACAACAAGGTTTTTCCTGTCATACCCTACACCCTACTCTGCACCTCCGTGGCTAGCACTACGTGCTGTTGTGCATAGTGCATAGTGCTGGCACACCCCTAGTCCACCCCTCGCGTGGTGCCGTCTGCAGCTGTGGGGGATCAGGTGCATTGGGTCTGCATTCCCCCCCCCCCTTTGTGCATCCCATGAGGGAGTGCAGTGGGTGCAGAGTGGCTACATGCTGCAGATACGAGGCATGTAGCCACTCTGCCCATTAATGCATAGGGTCCAGTATGCATAACCACATAAATCACTGGCAGACACATACCCAGGCAAGCAGACAGCAAAACAAAATACTGCAGCAGTCTAGCACTGGCCCACTGCTTCTGGATCTGGACAAAAGTAGCATTTAGCACCACCCCCTGCCACCCACCAGTACCATCTCTTTCAGTCCATGGTCAGTTCCAATACTCCCAGCAGCAAATTATAGTAGCATGCTGAACACCCTGAAAATAATCCAGTTTATGAGAGGACAGGAGAGGGCCTAGTGCTAGGTAGTCATTTATATCTGAGCAGTTAGGTCATGGCTCATAGCATGCAGTTCATATGTGGCCCCGTACCAGACACAGCTTTTTTCTGTACTCCCATAAGCTTACTTATATGTCATTCATGCTGGATATCTACCAATCAGTGGTCCAGAATGTACCAGCCATGATATTTCTGTATTGGAGCAACATCCCTCTGACAGTTGTTTCCGTAGTGAATATGCTAGTGGAAAGTTTAGCTGAGGTGTCCTTAAATATGATGGGCCCATTATAGCTAAGGAGTACATGGCCAACTTTATTAGGTCTACTTTGTGTGGCCAGCATCTTCACATTGTCATATCTGAACTGAGAGTCAGGTGATGCAGATTTAAAGCCTTTACAAATGTGGTTGGGGACAGTAAGTTGCCAACAGATGGATTTCATGGGTATCAGGTTCTGTATCAAGGCCACCTGCCTTTCAGGAGTGTGAAATCTTTTAGCCATAGGCTTAAGTCATACAGGGAGGCATTCACATGAGTGGTCACTGACACAGTGAATAGGTTGCCTTTTTCCTCTATGCCTTTGCACAAACTCTCTCTCTCTCTCTCTTTTGAGAGTAGTTTAAAATTCTGGGAGTCAACAGGGATACATAACAGTGATGGCACATTGCTGATCGACACCAATATGATAGCATCTGCTGCAGTAAAGAGCAGTGCAGGCTCCACTGGATCCAAATTCCAGTGGAGTCTGCTGAGGCTGGTGCCTGCACTTGACATCTGACACCATAATGGTTAATGCAGTTCCCCAGGTCCTGTAGGCAGTCAGATAGCCACCCCCATAAAACTTGGGGTTTTTAGTAGATGGGTTATATCTTCTCCCTGGGTTGGGACCAAAAGCTTTGTATCCCTTCACTTAATCTTTGATGAATGAACTGGGAAATAGCTCCTGAGCTTCTCTGAGTCAGGAATGCATTTATCATGGGTAAATATGCATGCTATACGAACTGATTATGGGATGGTCAGGTAAGGCCCCATTCACATTGGGGCATTTGAAACAGTTCTTGACTCTTGAACCACCTCAAATGCGTGCTGGCCCAGATCACATTCACACCTAGCCCACTTCCAAACCCGATTCATGGAACCTTGCTCAAACTCTGATAAACCCCATGCTTGAACATGGTTTCAAAAACGTTTCAGAAGCTAACTCAGATTTACCTGCAGTGCGGCTGGTCAGGCATGGTTCCCCATCATGAAGCTGGATGTCCCTCGCATGTGAATCAATTGACAGTTAATTCAGTGCAGAGAAAGCAGTGCGGATGCTGTAAACCATTTTAAATAACAGTTTACAACATGCTAGCAGCAGTGCAGATGCTACAACATGGATGCTACAGCATGATAATAAATCCTTATTTAAAAACATTTTAAATTACCATCCTGTGGTGTGAATGGAGCCTAAGATTCCATTAGGTACTTGTTTATAACTGGAAGATTCCTTAGAGAGAATCTACATTAGAGATCTCTGAAGAAGACCAAGAGTAACCTGAGAGCTCAACCCAGTGTTGACTGAGTTGCCTTGCTTGCCTTCAGGCTTTCAACAATGTACAAGCTAAGCTAACTTGTGTCAGGGCACACTTCTGGTAACTCCTATCTCATCAAAGTTTTTGAGCAGCAAGTTCTAGTGACTAATTTTAAACATACTGTCCATTAGCGCAAAGGGCTGCTTCATGTACTAGACCCATGTCTGCTGAAACTGCTGTCTGTGTTCCAAAACATCTGCCTTAGAATCACAGATGTTCTCCACTAACAGCAAAAACCATGGAGATCTTAATATGGTCTCACGATGTAAGAGGATGGCTTAGCCTCCATAACAAGTAGACTAACTCAGTCAGGCAATTTTCACAGTAGTTTGTGACATTTTGTCCTATTTGCACTTTTAAACATACCTTTAGTTTGTGTCCAGATGAACTGCTAGCTGTCTTATGCACGACTACTCACTTACAGGAAAGTGACTATAGAACCTTATGAAAACTCATTTTTTGGGCAGTAAACATTATCAAGGTTTTTTCCTTGGGTAGGGGTCACCCTTATTATATATCCTGTAGGGCTGCAATTTAAAGTAGTGTTCCTATATTCACTTAACACCATGCCTTAGATGTTGCTCCTGAAACATGCAAGTTTAGTAACTCTTGATCTTCATGGGTATCTCCTCCATAGGAAACAAATTAAAAAAACAGCCACACAACAAGCCAACTGGTTTATCTCTTCTTTTACTTTGTAAATAATTTCTAGACAAGGACTCACTTCAGCATGAGCAACGTTTCGTCTAGAAAGTCTTCATCGGGACTGGGTGGTCCTTTTAAATAAATATACACAGAAAAATAAAGTCTTTCAATAATCATATATACAAAAATTCATACTATCCTTTAAGATATAGTCTCAAGATATGGGCTTGCCTACTTGTTTCCAATATTACATTCCATTAAAATTTCTACTACTTGTACTTTACAAAACTCTCATTATTTCTATAAAGTCAGAACAACAAACATTCTTAATGTTGCAGTCATTTCATACTAATTTGTAACAGTGTTCTATTGTGTATTGTTATAGTTCTTTTGTTACACAGTCCTTCTGTACCAGCACACCCCATTCTGAATCTCACATTCACTGTGCATATCATGCAGTGTTCCTTCACACCAGTAAAACTGCAGTCAAATGCATGCCTGTGTTTTGCCCCATATGCGCTCTCCAACCTTATACTTCAGTACATTCCATGCATTTTCAATTTTCAGAACCTTTCAGCATATATTGTTAAGCATCATCCTCACCATATGACAGCATTTAAGCTTAAAATGTATTACTTTATTTTCTCACTAACTTCAAATGCAATGCCATATGTAGCATCCTCCGCTCCTTAAGGTTTATAGCATGGTTTACACATAACAGTGTGTTTAAATGTTCTAGAGTAGAAAATGCCAAAATATTTTTTTTTTTATTTTCTGGACTACTTTTAAATTTTGTTTGAGAATCAAATTGTAAATGACTGAGTTCCTGCTGCTGTGTATGTGAACGCACAATGTCTCACCTTGTTTTCAAACAGGTATCAGTACATCCTTTAAGATTTCAGTATTTTCCTTGGAAATCTGTGAAAGAGAGATAACACTTTTGCCATCTGGTTTTAGTTCATGGTCTGTCAGTTTAAGGCTGAAAATGAGAATGCTGCTAGTGCATAGGACATACCTAGCTCACGGTTGTTCAAGATGTGTCCTTCCCCATGGTGTTTGCTAGAGCACTGAGTGCATTTAAGGCTTAGCTTTTGTATTGCCAGTCAATGATGAGAACAGGTGACACTGACATGTGGTTGTGTTTCTCCTTCATAAAGCTGCACCTGAGCTGCCTGCCATCTTCCAGGATCACGAGAATCTAATCTGAATGTTCTCCTCCATCAGGGCATGGAGCATAAATTGCTGAATAGTTCCAGTTGTCTAGAATTTTGCTTGCATTGGCCAAACCCCGGTGTGTTGCATAGTAGGCCAGTCTGAGGGCAAGATAAACTGCAAAAACTAGGAAAAAGCTTGTGATTCTCCTCGATGTGATGCCACTGGTATCTTCTAATACAGCGGCCAATAATATACCAAACACTGTGAACCTCCATTTAACAGTCTGACACCTGACTTGATGCGCATTAATGCATGAAAAATGCATCAGCAAAACACATCTATGCTAACATCACAGCAAACTTTCATTTACAAATCCAAATAAGTTCCTAGTCCAAAGAATTCCAAAGTTAGCCCTTTTCAATGAAGCATTCTTTAGAATAGGCTAACTCTGGAATTGTTAAGTCTACAAAGGTAATGTTTTTAACTGAATATTTGGTGTCAGGTTGACATGGTTGTGGCATGTTTTTGCAGTGTTTATGCATCAGTACATCTTTGTACTGTACAAATATTGACAATTCAGGTTTAGAAGCAAATTCCTTTGGAACGTTACATGCTAGAATGTTTGCTATACATTGTTCAAAAGATCTGATCCTCATATTTCCAGTAGTGTCTGGCATTAGCTTCTAGCATGTACATTCATGGAGATACTGGTCTCTAACATTGATGTAAAAAAAATATACTTTGTTTGATACATTATAACAACTGATTAATGAAGGGTCCATCATCCCTTACTGCCATTTCTTTACCATGTCTTCTAGAAGGGGCACTTAGTTTTACTTTGAAGTAAAGTAGACTTATTTAATAAAAAGAATTAGTAAAAAATGAGAACATTTATGCATTACTTTACTTGAATACAACTGCTGGTGTTCGACATTTGTTTAACTAAAGCAAGTGATGAAAACATAGTTTTCAAACATTTGAAACAGAACACTGTGGTTTTGCTAGCTTACAGTTGCACTGCCATCCCTCCAGAGTATGGAGTGAAGATACACCCCTGCAGTAATGACCTTGACTGGGTTAAAGGCTCTCTGCTGAAGTTTGGGCTTTTAATTTAGCTGTGATCATTATCTGATTGGCATATGCCTGCTCCATCCAGTTTTACTGCTGAACTAGCAGCTTTAAAGCCAGTTTATAGTGGCAAACCTCTTGAATTTAAATGAATTTCACAAATGTTAAAATTCATGGCAAATACTTCCCAGATGGATTTTTTTTTTAGGATTGACATTGCTGTTGTTTATTATAGAGGGAATTAAATATGTTAAAGCCTTGGCCTTTTTCGTCATGGTGGTAGGAACTACCTAATGTTGATAGAATAAATATTTAAGAATATGAACTATCTTATAACAGTACCTGTTATATGACATTATTGTAAGACATCTGTTCAAAATGCAGCTCCATGTATATAGTTTCTAGCAGCTAATATGTTATTGCTGAGGAAGTTAAAATCATAGAGATTTCATGTTTAAATATAAACATTTTTTAAATAAGTGGCAACTGTTTATTAGCATTATTGCATTATGAGCACCATTATTCTCTAAAATGTGTAAAAAATGGTATCTCCAGTATTTATGATATTTATATTGCTCCTATAAAAGACCACATAATATTCAATGAATATGCCTTAAAATCAGTAACTATTTGCCTTTTGTAAGTTATGCAATTTTTTGTTTCGTGGTATGGCCTAAATATGAACAGTTAACTACAGTATGTACAGTATGTGAGCTACTGCTTTTTTTATAATTGCATAATGCATATTTAATACTGTAAGTGTCACATTATGCTGTATCTATAATGCTCAGGGTATAAAATATTACAGTAGATAATAGAGAGGAAATGCCTGCTAGAACATTATTCTTATTAGCTAGTTGTAACCAATAGCTTTGTGTTATAGACTGAGTTGAATGACTGGTGGACAGCGATTAGATATATGAGGTTGTAGTTCCACCAAGGGATTTGGGTGATCATGACCATGAAAGCATAGCTCAAGTGGTAAAATGATGTCACCAGAGTCCTGAGATGGAATCTGTGCCTTGTCTGGGATGGTTTGAAATTTATTTTTTGTTTTTTGTAATATAGGGAGAGTCACTTTTCTTCCTCAAAAAGAACAAATATTAACCCACTTGTTGTTCCCTTCATCCATCCTAATGCCATTTTGGAATCCATTTTTAGTTTCAAAATCAATACCCACACCAAAAGTTATTGGCTACTTGCTAACATTTTTAAAGGTTCCAACCATGTTCTATTCCCCCCCCCTCATTTCCAGAATGTCTGCTTCATATTTTTACATTTCAAAAACTAAATATTTTTCATATTTTTCCTTTGTTTCTTGCCAGTATGATTTCGGGAAGGGCACTGCTAATCACCCGTAAGGTAAGAGAGCAGGCACAGGGGCCTAAATAGTTACAGTCTGATATATAATTTTAAGTTTGGTGTGAGGGGATGTGCTCAACTCAATGATTGGGGTAGGGGGTTTGGTTTTTGAAATGCCGAAAAAGGAAATGGGCTTTTTAGATGTGTGAGAAGCAGAGGAAGGGGATGGATGGATGAGTGGATGGATGGAGATGAGAAACTGAATGCAAATAATGGCCAGCCACTACAATTTATTTCTTGTAATACCATCAATCTGATGTCAGAATGATGGTATTAAAAGCAACGGATGTCACTCTTTCCCTATGGAAAAAACTGACCATCCATACTGTATATTACATGGAGGATTATGCATGGGTACCTGTGAAGAAGAAGGTAGTACCTTCCTTGAGTGAAGGGCTGGGGCAGTATTTTTTCTACCCAAGCTTTGCAAGAGGCAGTATAGCACAGTGGTTTAAGGCTCTGAGCTCCAAATCTGGTGACATCCAGCACACCAGACCTGGGTTTGAATCCCACAGTTTCCACTTGCATACTGTGTGACCCTGAGCAAGTCACTTAACTTCCCTGTGCTCCCAGGTCGCACCTGTAAAAAAGCTTTCAGCTTAGTGTGCTACTCCTGGTTAACAACTAAAAAAAAATAATTACTACAGAGTTCTTCATAAGCACCCATGTCTAATAAGTTATAGTACATGATTAGTTAGAATTACAGTTAGAAAATTATTGAGTACAGGAAAATACTGAAAGGTAGCATACACAGTATTTGAAGAATTCAATCAAGATTTTACCTACAGCATTATGTATAGTGTGTTCTATTCTGACTGATAGTTCTGATCCTACAGTAATTATCTCTATGCTGCTCCCTGCTGCTAGATCCAGGTCTTTGTAAAGCAGTCTACTTTTCTCTACAAGCATGTCCTCTTTTCTTTTTTGGGGTAAATATAGCTGTTCATTTGAAAACTGCCAGTGTGTGCCTTCTTAGAGCAATTGATTAAGATCTTTCTGTATATGCTACCATTACGCACTTCTTGACTCACAGGGTTGTTGTTTAATTTAAGTTGACTTACTGATCAATTAAACACTGAGGGCAGGATATTCAGAAATGCACCAAAGGAATGTGCAACCCCGGTGCAGCACAAGTCAACTGCGCAATGGCACAGTGACTGCAATATTCAATGGTTGCACAACGCAACATGCGCCAGCGCAATATGGCTGAATATCGCAGCCACTGAGCCATGGCGCAGTGAGAGCTGCGCAAGGGAGCAACCAGAAATGTGCTATAGTGCACACAGGGATGTGCAAGGGGCAGAGGAAGATGCGCCAATGCACAGCAGGAACAGACACAGGCACAGCAGGGTGCCAGGCAAGGGGAAGGGAGGGACAGTGCGGGAAGGTGGGGGCACCAGGCTAGGAACACTGGCAGGGACACACAGCCAGCACACAGGTGACCACTGCACAAGAAGTGCAGGCATGCAGCTACCCCCCCAGTGGAGGACTCAGGGCACAGGCGGCACTGACGTCCAGGGCCGGGCACCCTAGTCCACCACCCACTGAAGGGCACGTGGCCACCCAAACAACAGAAAACCACACCCTGACACACACAGCACCCACCACACACATACGCCACACAGCCCAAACTGCCAGCCATGGCTGCTCCAAGGCATAGCCACTGACTGAGGGGCATGTCACTACCATGCGCGCACCACTCAACAACACAGGCACACCACACGGCCACCCACCACACCATTGCAGCATAGACCTACTCACCAGCTGCAAAGCAGAGATGGACACAGAAGGGTAAACAAGTAACAAATGTAATATAACAAGAGATAAACAGCTGTACAAGGATCCATAAACAAAGGGTAAGGTAGGTGTAGGTGGGAAGGGGTCAGGGGACAGGGCTTGTACAGGTGGATGGGGGAAGGTAGGGGAAGGGAGGACAAAGGTGGGAAGGGGGCTGGGGAACATCATGGCTGGCCATGTCCTGCCGGCGCCTGGTGCCACCCCCTGCACTGGTCGCATAGCAGGATCCGCCTAGTCTGGTCCGCTATCTCCATCATGGTGAGGTGATGAGAATAATCTGCTGCAGCAGACGGCAGTACAATAGGAGTCTGGAACCCCTCTGGACACCTATGGCAGAGGAAGGGACAGGTGTTCAGTCCATGTCCATAGCACCCTTGCCTCCATGCGCAGTGGACAGTGGGAACACATGCCTCTGGAGTCGCACCCCAGTCACCCACAGTGGGTGGGCCTACACCTGCCTCCAACCTGGCATGCCATGGCAGTGCACAGTTCTGGAAACCACTGCCCAAGTGCCACCCAACAGCACAGAGGCAGGCAGGTGGCATGGTGCTGCAGTGGAACTGCAGCGGCACTAGTGGTAGCCGGATGTACACCCAGCCCACCAACAGCTGCCACACAGGTGCAATGGCCACCCCATGGTGCCACGCACACTGCACTGTGTGCTGAACACAGCTGCCACAGCACAAGGCACAGGAGACCAAGGCCACCTACCCCACCCCGCCACCCACCCTGCACAACAATGTGGGAATGCACAGTGCCTACCTGCTTGCTGTGGCGCTCCGCGCACTGGTCCCAGCACTGCATGCCAGCCCAGTCCTCCACCAGCAGCCGATGGGCCTGCAGCAGCCTGCTGCAGCCCACCAGGTGACCCTGCTGCCCTGGCTCTCCATGTCCTAGGATGGGAACACAGACAGGCACACATCAGAACACAGCCACAGCATGAGCCCACTGCCCCCACCCCCCAAGCACAGAGTGCACCCCGACCTGCCAAGGCTGCAGGGCAGTTCCACAGCACACTCAGTGACTGGCAATGCCAAACAATAGGGCACACAATGACAGGGCACCCCCTGGCATGGCATGCAGCCCTGCCAGCCCCATGGAACAGTGGAAATGCACAGATGCAGTCGGAGCCCACTTACCTGGCTGTGGCATGGTCCCCCACTGGACACGTGCCTGCAGTGCCCTCAGCCTCTCGGGGTCCCTCCTTACCAGGTCCCCAAACTGGTGGTGACACTGCTCCCTGGTGTGCTGCACACCGGTGGCCTGGACAAGCTGGTCAGCAATGTCCTGCCACACCTCGGTCCTGGGTCTTTGCAGGGGCTGCTGGCCAAACAGGCTGGCAGCATGGGGCTCCACCTGGGCCACCAGGTTAACCAGCTCAACCTGGCTCCAGTTACGCGATTGGGGCACTTTGTGATGTGGCATGGTGCCACAGCAAAGATGCAGGACAAAACGGCACCCAGTAGCATACATGAACAACGTGCTCGGGATGCACACCTCACATGGAGATGCGCTGCCTGTGGAAATCGTGCATTTCTGGGGATGTGTGGCATGGGAGTGGCCACACCAGCACATGGGGCAGAGGTCCCAGGAGGGCATAGGGCAGGGCGAGGGTCAGGGGTCAGCACACACAATGTGCACATGAGCATTGGGCCCATGATGCATGTTGCGCAATAGGGCCATAAAGGCACCATGCCCCATGGGCCCAATAGCACCCAGGCACTATAGGCCCTATAGTGCCTGAGTGCCCTAGGCCCTGTAGTGCCTGAGTGCCATAGGCCCAATAGTGCTCAAGCACCATAGGTCCTATAATGCCTGAGCTCCATAGGCCCAATAGCACCCTCTAGTGCCACTAAGCTCCCATAGGGTATAAGAATTTTGATGGCTATAGCACCACTTAATCACGCTGTACAATAGGCAGTAGCATATGCCATGCGCATGTGTGTTGGTGAGGACACACTCGCATGTCACGGCATTGCACAACAACATACGCTGGAGCAAGTCCATTGCACAATGCGCAAGAGCGTGATATTCAGCCATCATATGCAGATTAGCTCATCAGCCTATCAGCAGCGCAATGTGGATATTTGCATGTCAGTACAGTTGCGCTTCAGCCCATTTGCATGCAATGTGCTATAAAGGCACCGTACAACAGCACAAGCCTTGGACCGGTATTGCAACCATCAGAGGTAAGTTGCGCCTGCCAAGGGAATGGCCAGCACAGCGAGCTAGATGGCTGTTGTGGGCAGTTGCAGCCACTAGCCACATGTCCATGTCCACAGGTAACATCATGTCTGAGCACGAGGAGGGTGAGAAGCGTGGGCCTGCCCGGACACGCAGGCCCAACTTTACGAGAGCAGAGGCAGATGCCCTGTTCGAGGCATACCTGGACAGGAAGCCTTTGCTGAGTGGCCCCACTGGTACACCCCAAGCCAGGGCCATGGCCTGGGAGGAGGTAGCGGAGTCTGTGAACCAGCAGGGCAGCCACTAGCGGTCTGCACAGGAGTGCAGGAAAAATGTGGGCACCAACAAACTTTGGATAAAGGAAAAGATGGTGGCCATTCTGGCTGCCAGGTCAGCCACAGGTGGGAGCCAGGCCGCCGTGACACATCTCATGGCACAGGAGGAGTGGGTGGCAGCCACCATGCGGTGTAGTGCAGTTGAGGGTGTGCCGGGCGGTGGCTTCCAGACTGGAGAGAGCCCATCACTACATGGAAGGTATGGCGGGCAGGCAGGGGGGCCGGGGCCTGTCGAGTCAGCAGCTCTAACACATCTGTGTTCCCTTACAGTACCGGCATGCCAGCATGTGGTGGCAGGGACACCTGCAGCTGTCGTGAGAGCCCGTCCAGCCCCAGAGGACCAGCCATCCACTTCCACGAGCATCTGGGGGCTCGAAAGGCTGCAGCACGCCACCGCCGTCCAGCCGGATGTCTTGGTAGGGTGGTGGATGAGGCCCTGGCTGTGTTCCAGTGAGTCACCAGCCATGGCATGCTCTGTGCAGAGACACAGATTGGGGCAGGGTCTGACACTGATGATGATCTGACCATAGTCCTGGACGGCAGGGGTCATGTCAGAGGGGAGTCACCCATACCAACCACCAGCACTGGCACTGTGGCTGGTGGTCTGTTGGTGGTGGAACAGCTGCCTACCACTGCCCCTGGTACCTTTGTGTGCACAGGCACCATGGCGGAGGGTGGTGGAGCACCGACACAGGAGCTGTGGCATGCAGCAGGGCCAGAGGGGCGGCAGCAGCAGACGGCTCGAGATGTTGAAGCCAAATGCCACGTCCACTGCTGGAGTGCCTGTCATTGCCCAACCCCATGAGGATCCCACTGTGCAGCACCCACCTGAGTGGAGGGCCATGCAGCGCGGTCATACACCACCGGTGGGCTGGCACCATGCCCATGCACCCCAGGGCGCCGAACCCTTGGCCGAGCACACCTGATTGTTGCAGGCCTCCATGGAGCAACAGGTGCTGCTCATGGCTGGGGTGTGGGCACTCCATGCAGAGGTGCACAAGGCAGCCGAGCAGTATGAGAGGGGCACCGCGCAGGTCCTGGAGGCCAGTCAATGCCTGCGGGAGGACATGACCACAGCCCTGGACCGCATTGCCAATGCGATCTCTGTCAGCGTTGCCCCACTGGCTGCCACAGGGCATGGCCAACTGCCACAGACACCATGGAGTGCAATGTCCACCCCATGGCACTGGCATTGGGTGACCCCAACTGTGTCGATGCTGGACTCTACTGTGGGCATCCCAGGCACACCTGGTGTGGGCTTGTTTGGGAGCCTGCAGACCCCTGCAAGGACCCAATTGCAGTCCCACAGTCCCACCCCTGGGGGGAAGTCACAGACCCCCGTGGCCGTTGCACAGCCTGAGTCTGCTGGGCAGCCACGGCGTGGCTGTCCCCATGTCTGTGGCAGCCATGTGTCTGCACAGTAGACCAGATGTGCATGCCACTCTGTCTGCTGTGTGCACATGGGCATTGTGTGTGTGTGTGTGTGTGTGTGTGTGTGCATGGCATGGACATGGCAGCCATGTGTTGTGCTACATGTTGCCCGGCCACTGGCCCATGTTGTGTGTGCATGATGATGCCTTCACAACACTGGTTGCGCATGTGCACTGGTGCCCTGCGTCTGATCCATGCCATGTGCTGGTGCCCAGTCACATGCCTACGGGTGCCACTGTGTGGAAGTGTTGGTGTGTGTGTGTGTGTGTGATGCTGTGCAGTGCTGTGTGGTGTTGCGGGTGGCCATGTGGCACTGCCCCGCCACTGCCCCATGCCTGTGTGTGCATGGCCATTGCCATGCCCACACATGGCTGTGTGCTCTGCCACTGTGTCAGTTCTGTGCATAGGTGTTTGTCCACCTACCTGCATGCACCATAGTGCTCCTGTGCTATTGTGTCCCGATGGTGATGTGCCAGCCGCATGAGCTGGGGATCCCTCCACCCAGGGGGGGCTGCCCACCACCACCTGGCCCATTGTCCGCTTCGTCTCCACTGCTGTTCCCCTTATCGGCCTCGACAGCTATCCCATGGTCAATGGCCATGTTGTGCAGCATGCAGCAGGCCAGGTATAGGCTGCAGACCTTTGAGGGGCCGTATTGTAGGCACCACCAGACCTGCCCAGGCAATGGAACCGAGCCTTCAGCATCCCAAACACATACTCAATGATGTTCCACATGCTGGCATGTGCCTCATTGTGCTGCTCTTCTGCTGGGGATGATGGGTGCAGGTAGGGGGTGAGCAGCCAGGACCTGAGTGGGTAGCCACTGTCACCTGTGTGGGGAGAGAGAGAGATGGTTATCCTGGTGACCCCTGTCACTGTGCCCCATGCCCTTCCCAGGTACATACGGCTGTCCCCCTGCCCTGGCTGCCTCCTTCCATGCCCTGCTGTACTCAGCTGCCTGTGGTCTCACCATACTCACCCACTAGGTGACCTGTGAGGATGTTCCCACTCTCAAACCTGTGGCACAGTGCTGAGCTGTGCCAGATGAAGGCGTCATGAGCTCCCCCAGTGTGTGTGCCACAGACATTGGTTATGCGCCCCCCTGGCATTGCACACCACCTGGCAGTTGATGCTGGGGTAGCCCTTTCTGTTGATATAGGCTACCCCCTCCGCACCAGGTGGCATGCAGATGCCCACATGGGTGCAGTCAATGGCTCCTAGCATGCCAGGCGTACGTGCTACCCTGTGGAACTCCTGCATGGTTGCTGAATGCTTGGCCTATGTGCTGGGGAATTGGATGTGTTCAGCAGCATGTGGCAGCAGGGCATTAAGGAACTGTGTGAGGAGCCATGATGTGGCTGACTGGGTTATGCCTGTGGTGTCCCTTGTTGGTCTCTGGAAGGTGCCAGTGGCGAGCAGGCACATGACAGCTGTTACCTTTGTCTCCACTGTCAGGGCGTGGCTCCGTCTGGTGGGTGCCTGCATCTCCTCACTGCACAGCTCACAGAGCTGCTTCAGAATCACCTGGTTCAGGCAATACCAGCCCACGATCTCTGTGTCAGAGTGGCTCTGAATCGATTCGAGGCCGGTACCACCTGTTCCAGGCGTACCACCGACGGGCCCTTCCATGGCCATGTTGCTCTGCCTCCTGCCTCCTCACACCCCTCATTATGGCCTCCATCTGGAATGCCACACTGGCCTTGGCCCCTGTTGTCCTGTCACCCCCTGGGTATCTGGCTCCACTGGCCCCGCCGGCTCTGTGGGCAGTGCCTGTCACTTAGCAGGGCCCCCTCCTGTGTACCCTTCCCCTAGCTGGGTGTTGCCTGCTGGCTCTGTCACCCATCCCTGTGGTTGTCTGTGTCACTCCTTTTAGGTCTGGTTGCTCTGTTAGGCACCAACTCTCTCCCCCTCCCTCAGTGGGCATCAATGTGTCACACTCTCTCTCTCTCTCTCTCTCTCTCTCTCTCTCTCTCTCTCTTTTTTCTTTCTCTCCCTGTCTCCCTATTCCTCTCTCAGACAGCCTGTCTGTCTCCCACTGTCCTGCTCTCCTCTGGTGTAAGTGCTCTCCTCCGACTTGCTCCCTGTTTTTATAGGCTCAAGTCTGTTCCGTGCAACTGGCAGTTGCTCCTTGCTTGCGCCATTGGTCAGGGGTTGAATATCACACTGTGCCACATATTCATGGGTCCGCCCTCTGCCCTTGCACATGCATGCATTTCTTTTGCACATTGGCGCACTGCCACTTGCACTGTGCAGTTGCTCCCACTGAATATCACTCTATGGCACATCTCTGCAGTTGCACATGCGCAACCCTATTGCACCATGCACAACCGCTTTGAATATCCAGGCCTGAGTGTTTTAAGTCAGAGACATTTTCTAGTTTGTTTTATTTCCTGTAGGAGTTTTCTTATAAGCTCACAACAGTTTTCGTTTTTGAAGCTGCATTTTAGGACTATTGTTTCTTAGAACTGTCTTTTTTAATTTAATTTGGCTATATTAAGTTGAAATGCCATGTTGATTTTCTTTTAGGCAGGTCTTGTTTACTTTGGTTTTGTAGGCAGGTCACAGAGTTTGTCACTCAGGTGGCAGGGTCAGTGTTTCTGTGGTTGTGTTTACTTCTTCATTGATTTAGGTTTTTGTTGACCATGAAAACAGAGCAAGACAGTATTGCCTATTTTCAGCCTAGTCCCAGAGGGGAGAGGGATACAGTTTGCAAACAAACTTAAATTGAACCAGATTAAGCTGCTCATAGCATTTTTAGTGAAGGTTGCAGACAGGTCTCTTTTATGGTGATTTTTCAGGCACATAACAGTGTGTGCGATATCACATTAATGAATAGTTTAACACATTTCATGGGGGGACATACACCAGAAAACTGCATTGGAGCAACAAGGTTTGGGCTATAAAGAACTGTGTACTTACCTACTATCTTCTTTTTTCTTTTTACGGCTGCAGTAGGCAGAGCCTGCAGACGTTTTTCATGTACGAAAGGACTGATGTCATGTTTTCTGTCTGTAAAACTGGCTGAAGGTGTAAATAGTCTCCTCCACCTTACCCTCCACCAAGAAATTCTTTCTGCCCTCAAATAAATATGCTTTCATGTTAGTCAATGGTTGCAGGGCATTATTTTCTTTCTTAAATGGGAGGTACAATAACTGGAACCTGAGTATTGTGAGGCAGCATTTGTTTTTTTTGGGGGGTAAGATCCACCCCACCTCCACCTGAGAAGTTCCTAAAGATCCACCCCCACCTTTTTTTTTGGTTCTTGTGGGAGGGGCATGAGGTGGATCTATCATGTTGGAACAACTGACTATCAGAGCTACCTGGGGCATCAGAGCTTAAGGTTCTGAAGGAAAGAAAAAGTAATTAAGGAGTGCCTGAAACTGTATCCTTATAAAGCACTTGTGAAACTGCATCCTGAAATTACAGCACTTGAAGAAAGCAAGCATTTGCAACACAAGAATGACAATTAAGGTATAAGCCCACAAAGGAGTAAAATATGTCACCCAAAGAAGACTATCCCATATTGGATACTAGAATGTCTGTTTCTTAAATGCTTTTTATACCCCCTCCCCACACACACACACAGCTGAAGCACCCACCCAAATAGCTAGGGGAAGCTCAATATTTGTATCTCTCTGGGACCTGAATTTTAGCAGCAATGTGTGAAGAGAATAAGGTCTTGTGTTTTGTGTATCTGAATAGGTTTAGTGCTTTGAAGTTAAAATATGTAAATATATATACATAGTGTCATGGGCACCTGAAAAGGAAGGAGATACTACTGAAATAAATGTTATTCTGATGATTTATATATTTATGTGTAAGATTTTAAGTGTAGTTCTGCCTAGGTCACAGACACATAAGCTATAAAAAGTACATTTAAGAAGGGATGTATTAGTCAAATCTTGTAGTAGCAAAATAAAGCAAGAAAAATAATCTATTGTGTTGTTTCTCTTTCAATTGTTTAGCCAGGAGTGGCACACTAAGCTGAAAGCTTGTTTAGAGGGGCAACCTGGGAGCACATGGAAGTTAAGTTACTTGCTCAGGATCATCTAGTATGAAAGTGGGGGCTTATTTATTTTATTTATTTATTCATTCTCAGAGTACAAGTACCTTTGAGCACAAACAGCTCATTTACAAAGGTTCCACGTCAAAAATGGGGGTAAAACAAATGTTGACGAGGTACCTTTGGAAATGAGCCCCTGGCTCAAAGGTTGTAAACTGATTGCATTATAAATAAATAAATAAACAAGACTGACAGAGGAAACAGTAACATTACCGAAAATCAGTAAAATGACATTGTGTTTAATTGCTAGAATATGCACAGTTACTTTGTAGCACAGTATTATAGGTTTAAATAGGGAAAAGGAGAGGTAGAAATTTAGGAGGGTTGGAGTAAGTAGCAACCAGATGGCCTTGTCAAGAGGAGTAGTGAGGTAGGTGGCAGGAGGTGGTGGTAGAGTGGGTGGGTGGGGAGGCGAGAAAAAAGGAAAGGAGGGTGGGAGGGAAAGGAAAAAGGCAGGGGTCATAAGAAAGCCCGAGGTCCTAGGCAAGGCTCATAGATGTGCAGAGCTGGTAAGTGGGGAGCGACGCATGGGTGTGGGCAGAGGAGGAGAAACAAGGTGAGGCCATTGTCAAGCTGCTACAGGAAAGGCTAGATTTACTGGAGGTGGGAAAAGCAGAACTTAATTTGGGCAATCACAGGTACTTTCATTCATGATGTACTGGTGCAGGAGATGTTTGAATTGGGTCATATAAGTTAGGCTAGTTAGTTCATGGCCAAGACTATTTAGCCAGATTAGGGGTTTGTAGAGGAAGGACTGCTGGCACTGTGTGGTCCTGAACCTTGGTACAAGTAGGAGCTCAGTATCGGAGGCCCAAGTGTGGTGAGCCTTGTGGAATCTAGGCAGACGGCAGGAGATTCCAGTTGGTAGATTTCCAAGGAGCGCCTTTTTTGCTAGAATGCATGATTGGTACTTGATCCATCCAGGGAGATTTAGCCAGCCAGTCTGAGCATAAAAATCACATGTATGAGTGAGGCGGTCAGAGTCTGTGATGAGCCTACAGGCTTTGTTTAGCGTTATGCTTAGCCTTTTTAAGGACGTAGTGGAGGCTGCTGCATAGATTACCAAGCCGTAATCAATGGTGGAAAGTACCGAACTGTAGACAGCTATTTTAAGTACTTCAGAGGTCAGGTTCCTTCTATGTCTAAATAGCAAGCCTAATTTTGCATTCACAGGCTTGACAATGGTCTCGATGTGAGGTACATAGGTAAGATGGCTATCCAAGGTTACCCCAAGATATTTGAATTGTTGAACCAATGACCTAAAATGGGATTGGGGCTGGGATTGTGCAGGGTGACTTCAGGGAGCTGGGATGTGTAAGGCAGGTAGCATGCATGGTGGCTTTTGCTGAAGGGCTGCCTGCCTGCAGCCAGGGTGAGAATAGGGTACTCTGCACCTGGTGCTTCAACCTTTGGTTGAAGGAATGGTGTAGAGAAGAGGGGTTTGGCTACATTGGGGAATGGAGACTATACTGAAGGGATATGGGCCTATACAGAGGTGATGGCCTACATCTGCCTGGGAGGGGAATGCTGTCCTCTGTGGACAGTTTAAATGTTACTTTGATGAACATTTAAAGTAGATGATGGAGGTGGTGGAATGAAAAAGGGAGGCAAAAAAGTCCCTCCCCCAAGAATAAAGCAATAGGAAAGGAGGACCTGAGGGAAGGAGTATCCCATGGGAAGCATGATAATGGGAACAGCAGTGAAGTAGAGAAAACAGGGAGAAGGGAACAACGGTTGCAATGAGAGGGGGAAAGGAGGCAAGGCACAGGGAATGGAAGGGGGGGTTGCAGGCAGAGTGGGAGCAAGGTGTGGAGGGCCATGTGTACAAATGGAAGGAGTCTTGGAAATAAAATTCCAGACTGGGAAGCCATCATGGCAGAGGCAGACATGGATATTGTGGTCTATACTGAGTCATGATGCACAGACAACCATGTCTGGGACATGGCCATACCATGCTACACTCACTTCAGGAAGGATAGGGTGGGGAGGAAGGGAATAGGGATTGTACTGCATATAAAGGGGGGGGGGGTATCAAAGTAATGGAAATGCAGGGAAGCCAGGAGGGAAAGGAAGGGTCGGAGGTACTGTGGGTTACCCTGGAGACAGGAGCCAGAGCCACTATTCATACTTGGGTGATCTATAGACCTGCAACACAGGGGAGGAATGCTTGGGAAGCCATCAGAACAATGGCAGAAAAAAGGGGTGGTGCTGCTGGTGGGTGATATTGGATGTAGATTGGAGTCTGGTAGCCATGGCCTCAGCCAGAAGCAGGGACATCCTAGACTCCCCTGCAGAGGGTGTTTCTAAGGCAGCTAGTTGGGAAACTCACTTGGGATGGAGCAGTACTGGACCAGGTGCTCACCAACAAGGACAGTGTTGCAGAAATCAAAGTGGGAGGCCACCTGAGGACCAGAGATCACCGTACAGTGTGGTTCAACATAAGGACAGCAGTGGAAGCAAACTACACAAGGACTAGGGTCCTGGACTTTGGGAGGGTAGATTTTAAGAAAATGGGTGATTGCCTCAGAGATGACCTAGTGCGGGGGATGACCTAGGTAGGGTAGAGGAACAGTGGGACAAGATAAGGGATGGCACAGTGAAGATAACAAACCTCTGTGCAAAAGAAGTGAGCAAAAGCAGGATAAAAACTAGATGGCTATGATTCTCAAGCACAGTGGCTGAAAAGGTTAAGGCTAAAGGGATAGAATTCAGGAGGTACAAAGAGAGACAGCAAAAGAGGTTAGGGAGGTGTACCAGGAAAAGCAGAGAGAAGCAGGGAAAGTGGTAAGGCATGCAAAGGTAAACAATGAAGAAAGGATAGCCAAAGGGGTAACTGAAGGGGACAAGCCCTTTTTAGGTACATAAGTGAAAAGAGCAAAACAATGGGAGGGATATTGAGGTTAAGAAGGGCAGGGGAATTGTAGCAGAGGAGGATCAGGAAAAAGCAGATATTTTTAACAGATACTTCTGTTCAGTCTTCACAGTGGAATGGCAGGGTGATGGATCACATGAAAGCAGCAGGAACATCGGGGGAGGGAGGTAGACTCAAGTCCATTCACAGAGAACAGAATCCTGAAAGGGCTTTTGAATCTGAAAGTGAACAAAGCTATGGGGCTGGATGAATACACTGAAGGATGTTGTGGTAGCTCAGGGAGATACTGGCTGCACCTCTGACAGCCTTATTCAACAACTCACTGGAAACAGGAGTGGTTGCAGTGGAATGGAGGATGGCAGATGTAGTCCCACTTCATTTTTCCATCTTAGAAACATCTCCAGGATTAGGCACCTGGTTCCTCCTGGTGATTTGCCGGTTTTGGTCCACGCCTTTGTGACATCTCGCTTGGATTACTGTAACTCCGTGTACCTAGGGCTTGCTAGGGTTGATATCCGCCACTTGCAGCTAGTGCAGAATGCAGCAGCACGTCTGTTGACCGGGTTTCAAGAAGATCCCATATTACCCCAGTGTGCGCTCTCTGCACTGGCTGCCTAACAGTGGCGGATCACCTTTAAAGTGGGTCTTTGACCTACAAAGCCCTACATGGGTATGGTACTGACTACTTGAAAGAGCTTTTGTTGCCTTACACCCCTGTGGGACAGCTTAGCCTCGGCTGACGAGGGGTTCCTGGAGATTCTAAGGGTTAATTTGAAGTCTTCTGGAGCTCGTGCTTTTGGTTTCGTGGCTCCATCCCTCTGGAATTCTCTACCCCATCCGCTCCGAGAGAGTACAACAGTGGATATTTTTAAAAGGGCTTTAAAGTCCTTTTTATGGAATAAGGCTTTTCCATCTATATCGTAACTGATTTTATTCGTTGAAATTGTTGTTTTGTTTTATTGTATTTTGATGCTTGGTTTTATGAATTTTTGTACAATGCCTTGAAAAATTGAAAGGCACTTAATTAAATAAATTTTATTATTATTATTATAAAAGTGGCAGCATGGTGGAGTCTGGCAGCTGTTGGCCAATCAGTCTGACATCAGTGGTGGGGAAGTTAATTGACTTGCTTCTAAAGGTAAAGATTGTGGAGTATCTGGAATCCAGAAGGTTACAAGACCAGAGGCAGCACAGATTCAATGGGGAGGTCATGTCAGATTAACGTAATAGATTTCTTCGACTAGGTGACCAGGGAAATAGATCATGGTGGGGTGGTGAACATGACCTACTTAGACTTCAGCAAGGCTTTTGACACTGTACCGCATAGGAGGCTCATAAGAAAACTGGGCAGTTTGGGTATGGGTCCTATGGTGGTAAATTGGGTATAAAATTGGTTGATGGATAGGTGACAGAGAGTGGTGATTAGTGGAACTCATTCAGAGGTGGGGAGAGTGACCATCAGGGTACCTCAGGGCTCAGTACTGGGACCAGTCCTCTTTAATGTCTTTATAAGCAATATTACAGAAGAGCTGGAGGGGAAGGTATGCCTCTTTGCAGAAGACACCAACATTTTCAATAGGGTGGACACTCCAGAGGGGGGTGAATAGAATGCGCAGAGACCTGAGAAAACTCAAGGAGTGGTCTAGGGTATGGCAGCTGGGTTTCTATGTGAAAAAGTGCAAAATCGTGCACCAAGGGCATGGAAACTCAGAGCAGAGTATGGTATGGGAGAAGAGGCTTTGACTGTCACCGAACAGGAAGGGATCTTGGAGTAATCATATCTGATTACCTGAAGGTGGTGAGGTAGTGTGACAAGGCACTAGGTAGGGCCAGTGGGATGCTGGGGTACATAGGGAGGGGTATCACCAGCAGGAGGGAGGTGATGTTACCACTGTATAGATTGTTGGTGAGAACCCACCTGAAGTACCGTGACTTGCTCTGGAGACCCCATCTTAGGAAGGACATAAACAGGGTGGAGGCTGTTCAGAGGAGGGTAACAAAAATGATACAGGGGCTACATCAGAAACCCTATGAGGAGAGACTGAGGAATCTCAGTATGTACACTCTGGAAGAGAGGCGGGAGAGAAGGGACATGACAGAGACCTATAAATATCTTACAAGGTTAAATAAGGCACAGGAGGGAAATATTTTTCTGAGGAGCGGGTACACAAGAACAAGGGAGCATACAACAAAGCTGAAAGGGGGGAAATTTAGGAGGGATGTGAGGAAGTACTTCTTCACTGAAAGGGTGGTGGATGCCTGAAACTTCTAGTGGAGGTAGTGGGGATAAAAAAAATGGTGGGATTCATGCATGCATGGGAGAGGCACAAGAGAATCTTGGTTGTGAAGCTGGGGGGAGGTAGCTGGAGATCAAGTAAACTCTGCAGTATAGGTAGGGACAAATGGACAGACTGGGTTGGTCAAGCAGTCCTTGTCTGATGACAAATTCTATGTTTCTAATTGGGCTGACAATCATTTATTATTTGCACAAGTGGCATCCCATTAGTGAACAACAGAGTGTTAATGAGGCCATCAATCATCTGGTATTCACAGGCGCAACATTATCTGAGAGGGTAAGAAGGTGTTTCATTTAATTGAAATCAGTTGTAATAAGGATCAACCATGTAATATAATGATTTACACCTGAGTGATACCATTTTCTCGCTACTTTGAAATAATCAGGCATTAGATTTTCAGTACCTTTAGAGGTGACATTGGTTTTTAATTTTTTTTTTCTTTTATCTGATCTTGATCATGTGTTAGGGGATTCTGTGTAAAACATGCAGAACGAGTCAGTGCTTTACTGTGCTAATTTCGAGGCTGTCATAATCATTGTAATGAATGCAGAATGCATGTATGCACAGTTGCTACTTTGGGTCATTAAATATATGCCCACTAAATTAATTATTGTACTGAGAAGAAACAGAACACATTTCCTGCCAGTTAAGAAGGCATTCTTGCAATCCTGAACAGGCATAGTCTATCTCCATCATAAATAAGGGCATTGATGCTCTAGAAATAAATGTAATAAAAATGTGTGTACCTGCATCACCCAAAAGTTTTCCGTTCTGAGAAAAGGTTACTTTTAAAATGTAATTTTTACTAATAAAAACATCCATTATTTATGAAAAGCAGTATACTTTAATATTCATGTATGTATTTCTAGTGTAATTGCTGCTACATTATTAATTGATCAATCATAGATACATAGATGTTGTCAGCAGATAAGGGCCTTGTGGCCCATCCAGCCTGCCCTATCCCTCTTTCTAATGCTTAAGGTACCCTAGATGCTATGACAAGTTCCCCCCTTTTGCCCTAGCTTGATAATTCCCATGTGCCTATCCTATGCATTCTTGAATCCCTGAACTGTGGCGGCCCCATCACTTCCTGGGGGAGATTGTTCCATCTCTCCACCACCCTTTCAGTGAAGTAGAAATTCCTCAAGTTCCCCCTAAGTTTTCCCCCTTTTAGTCTCATGCTGTGCCCCCTTGTTCTGCTATTTCTCTTCATGTGAAAGATGCTCCCCTCTGGTACCCTGTGGATCCTCTTCAGATAACCTGAAGGTCTCTATCATGTCCCCCCTATCTCTCCTTTCCTCCAGGAAGTACATATTGAGAGCACTGAGTCTCTCCTCATATGACTTATTCTGCATCCCAGACATCATTTTTGTCACCCTCCTCTGTACCTTCTCCATCCTGTCTATGTCTTTTTGGAGATGGGGCCTCCAGAACTGAACACAGTACTCCAGATGAGGCCTTACAAGGGAGTTGTACAATGGTTCCTCCACTTCCGTCCTTCTACTTGTTATACCCCTCCCTATGCACCCTAGTATTCTGTTAGCCTTTCTGACTGCTTTGTCACACTGTTTAGCCACTTTGAGGTTGTCTTCTAAGACAACCCCTAGATCCCTTTCCTCTTTGATGGCCTCCAGTGTTACACCCATCTAGTTCATAGATGACCCTAGGAGACCCTCCCTCAAGGTGCATAATCCTGTACTTTTTTTTGCATTGAAACCCAACTGCCATTCTTACCTCTTCAGATCTCTCCTCATCTTTTCTATACCTTCCTGTATTTTTACCCTGTTATATAGCTTTGTATCATCTGTGAACATGCTAACCTTCCCTTCTAGACCATCTGCAATATTGCTTATGAAGAAATTGAAGGGCACTGGTCCCAGCATTGATCTCTGGGGTATGCCACTTGTTACCTGTCCCTCCTGTGAACTAATCCCATTTACCACTACTCTTTGTGTTCTGTTACTCAACCAGTTTCTAACACATGTGACTATATCTGTCCCCACCCCCAGATTTGCCAGCTTGTGGATTAGGTTCCTGTGTGGGACTATGTCGAAGGTCTTCCTGAAGTCCAGATAGACCAAGTCTACCGCTCTGCCCTGATCTAATTCCTTTGTTACCCACTTGAAGAAATCAATCAATTTGGTCTGGCATGATTTCCCTGCCATGAATCCATGTTGCCTTGGATCCAGCAGCCCCCCTGTCTCTAGGTACTTCACCAGCCTTTCCTTAGGCAGGGTTGCCATCATTTTACCTACTATCGAGGTCAAACTGACAAGGCGGTAATTTTCTGCCTCCTCCTTGCTATCACTTTAGTGCAAGAGTACCACTTGTGCCGTCCTTCACTGCTCCAGAACCATGCCTGTTTCCAGTGGTCCACTGAACAGCTTAGCCAGAGGTTTAGCAAGTTCATCCCAGAGCTCCTTTAGGATCCTCAGGTGTATCCCATCCGGGCCCCAGAGCTTTATCTACCCTAAGTCGTTCTAGTGCTCTTTTTACTCTGTCCTCTGAAAAAGGTCTAATGTCCACCCCTTCTCCCTGTTTGTCCTTCTCCATTAATGGGAGACCATCCCCACTGCCTTCTTCTGTGAATATGAAGCAGAAGTATTTGTTGAGAACGGTCGCCTTGCCAATGTCCTTCTCCACTATCCTGCCTCACTCTTCCCTAAGTCTCACAATCCACTACCCCCATCTTCCTCCTCTCGCTAACATACCTAAATAATGCCTTCCCTCCTTCCTTCACCAATTTAGCTAGCTTTTCCTCAGTTTCAGCCTTTGCATCCCTCCCTGCCTTGTTTGCTTCCCTTTGTTTTTCCAAGTATTCTTGCCTGTCCTCCTTGCTTTGTGTTGCCTTGTATCTCAGAAATGCCATCTTTTTTCCTCTTTATAGCTCTGCTACTCCCCTCGAGAACCATAGTAGTTTCCGCTTTCTTTTGCTCTTGCTGCAGGGTTTGGTGCAATGGTTTACTACTAGGTGCAGGGCTTCCCTTATTTTATCCCACTGTTCTACTACTCCCCTTATGTCATCGCATTACTGCATAGCATTCTTGAATTCATCCTTCATCTTACCAAAGTCTGTCTTCCTGAAATTCAAGATTCTAGTCCTTGTGTGGCTAGCCTCCTGTGATGTCTTTATGGTGAACCCCACAGCTCGATGGTCACTAGTCCCTAGGTTCTCCCCCACTGTGACTTCCTTTATCCTGTCCCCATTGCTTAGGACAAGATCCAGAATTGCATTCTCCCTTGTAAGCTCCCTCACTAGCCTGTGTGAGACCCGCCCTTGCAGGGATTGCAGGAATTCTTTTCTCCTGGCTGAGGTTGCCTCGGGGATGCTCCAGTCCACATCCAGCAAGTTGAAGTCACCTATCAGCAGCAATTCAACCTTTGTTGCCATGTTCTCTATAGTCTTCAGCACTTCTCTGTCTATATCCTCTGCCTGCCCTGGGGGCCTGTATATCACTCTCATTCTAAGTACTGTTCCCCTACCCACCTCCAGGGTTACCCACAGTGCTTCTGCTTTTTCCCCCCTTGTCTTGTGGGACTGTCACTTTTATCCTTTCCCTGACATACAGTGCCACCCCTCCCCCTTCTTGCCTTCTCTGTCCTGCCTGAGCAGCATGTACCTTGGAATGGCTAGCGCCCCGGCATGGTTGCTATTGCACATGTCTCAGTACCTGCCATGATATCCAGGTTCTTGGAGGCCATTAATGCCACATGTTCTGGGATTTTGTTACCCAGGCTGCGGGCACTGGTGCACATAGCTCTCCAATTACCTACCCCCACTATATCCCCAGTACCATCCCACCTTTTCTGTGTTTGCCCCTCCTGTACTTTACCTGACATCCCTCCTTTTTCACCTATGGCCACTCCTTGCTCGTGGCCATGCCTGTTTCCTTTAGTCTGATGTTGGGGGGGGGGTTCCTTTCCATTTGCCGCTCCCCTTACCTTGGTATGTTTCTGCTGCGTCACCTCATTCCGGTCTTCTTTGTGCTGGAGACCTCCCAGTTGAAACCCTCCAAGAAGGCCTCCAGCTTCTGCCTTAGCACTCTCGCTCCTTCTCTGGTGTGATGCAGCCCATCATGCTTGCAGAGCTTCCTGTCCCAGAAGGTCCCCCAGTCTCCAATGTAGTGCATCCCGTTGTCTGCACACCAACCCTGGAGCCACTGGTTGAATTCCCTGATCTCTTCATTCCTGATCTTGTCCTCACGTCTGCCCTTCCTCCAAACTGGCAACATCTCCGAGAAAGCCAGATGTGTTGTGTACTCCTTTAGGCTCTCCCCCCGGGTCTTCATGTCTGCTTTAGCTTCTTCCACTGTCCTATATGTCCCACTAATGTTTGCACTTGCAACTGAACCCCATATAAAATTTTAAGTGAAGGAACTATAGACATAGACAAGTTTGTTGTAATTGACCTTCTGTATAAACAGTGTGGTGCTCACATAATTCATCCAAGCCAGAATTTGCTTATCCTGTACAGAGACCCCCTGCAAGCATGCACAACTTGCAGTCCAGCACATCCATTGGCACATTTGGTAAGAGTGTGTGTGTGTGTGTGTGTGTGTGTGTGTGTGTGTGTGAATGGCTCTCATGGAGGAGGTAAGAGAAGAAGCCAGGGGTCCTGGGATGGAGAGAATGAGCAAGTCACACTAGAATCTTCTCCAAGGGACACAGAATACAAAAAAATAATACTCATTGTTTTGGCAACAAATACCTACACAAATTATAGTAGCTTGGGCCCAGTGATGCCTGTAAATGCTTTGTTTTATTAGGAATCCATTGTGCTAATTTTGGATAATATATTCCCTGTAATATATCAAGCTGAACAATCTAACTGCTATGGAATGTTACAGCAGGCAGAGTTCCATGGTAATGGCATAACTTTTAAGACTGTCAGCCTCCATAGTAGGAAGACATAATTACACAGCAGTTATGGCTAACCCAGTGACAATATTGGAACTAAAAAAAAAATAATTACATGTCAGAATCTCTCCCTGTAATTTCTTTGCAGTAAAATGCACAGCTAATATTCAACAAACTCATGCACCTGACATGCTGCAATAATCATGCAAATGGCATAGTGTGAAAATCGCACAACTGATGAGGCACAACAATGGAACAACTGATGCCACTATAAATTTTCTTATGCAATGCAGTGTGAAAATTGTGAAACTGATGCTGTGTGAGAAATGCACAATCAATGCATTTTTCAAATTGTGTAATTGCACAGCACAAACACTGCATATTGTAACTGAGGTAGCACAAAACAAATGCCATGCAAAAATCAAACAGGCATATTTTGCAACTGAAGCTTTGCTAAAGTTGTGAAATGGACACACATGCACACTGAACAGCCAAGTGACAAAACGTGTGCCTAGCCAATGCCTTGTGATAATCAAGCAGTTGATACTGCATGAAAAGTGCACAAGTGCCTCATGAAAATCTAGCAAATGATACACAAAAATGTTGTGTTGCTGACATAGTGTGAAATATGTGTAACCTATGCTGTGTGAAAATTGTGCCAACACAACATGAAAACTGCAAAACCAAAAGTATAAAGGTTTTGCAACCAACATGGTACCAAATAATGCTGCTTGATAATTACACTACTGGCATCGAATGAATGAATGTTGTGCAGCTGATGATGCATGAAAATTGCACAACTGATGCCACATGTAATTTGTGCAAAAAATGACACCCAACATAACACAAATATTGCATAACTGTCACCATGTTAAAATTGCTCAACTGACATGACATGAATATTGTACAACTGATGCCACATGAAAATTGTAAAAGTAATGGGGCATGAATAATTCATAGTCAACGACGTGCAAAAACTGTGTAAACAGTGTCATGTGAGAATTGTACTGGTAACACAGTGTGAAAGTAATGCACATTTCTACTTCAGCCCCTTCTTAACATCTTGTTACCACAAAATTAAAGTATACAGTTATTTGTGTATTCAGTGTGCCTGCAGGAGTCCTCCAACTCTTAAGACTTTCATTTATAGCTCATGGTTCAACTTACAGTACTAGCAACCAGCACCAACTTACTATTAACAAATTTTAAAATAAGAATAACATAAAGGAAAAGGTCAGTTTCCAGTGAAGAAACTCCCCTAATTTTCCTGGAATCACCTGCACTGTCAAAGTGATTATTCTAACCCGCCTATGTTATGAAGTGTGTGTTAATATGAATTACAGTTGCAGGCTGGGTAAAATAGAAACATTTGAAGCAAATGGTTTTAAAACAATATATTAAAACTCTATAAAATGAAAGACAGAGAGGAGTGGGGGTGCTTTAGGTTTTGCTTTTGGACAGGTTTCTAAGCAAGCAATAATGCCTGACATGGTGGGCAGTATTAGGTTATACCAGACTGCTCAGGGGTATAATGAGGCCCAAAGCAACAGGCGGAGGGCCTTATAGCCCCTGGAAGGTCTGGACTAGCCAAATACCGCCCACCTGAAGAGTATTATTGTGCTTAGAAAATGGGATTTAGGCTAAATATTACAAAATTACAAAAACATTTAAAAAAATTTAAAACATTACTGTAAATCCTTAATTTGAATGAATAAACAATATTTGATGTAAAGTAGTCCCTTTAATTATGTCACTGGCACTAGGGGGTGATGTTTTGTTTTGTGTTGTGACAGTCTGTTGAAGGTCCTGTCTCCCCTCAACAGCAGAGCCCACCTATCATTTTTGACTTCAGTCCCCCTTGCCATTGGCCCAAACATTTAGAGGTTTCTGAATGTTTTGCAGGTTGTAACAAGACATCTCTATTTAGGTTTTGTGTGTGTTTGTGTGTGAGTGGTTAGCAGATTCGGTGTTTACCTAATGTACATGACTATGTGATGGGAAATCCAGAAGCAAACCTAACAGTCTGTTTTTCTTTTTTTGCACCACACCCCACCTCAACTGCAGTAGAAGTATTGTTATTTATTTTTTTAATTGCCATAACGTGATTGGGAGATGGTGCAGCATTGAGACAAAGGAATGTGGTTGGTCCTTTTATAGAATGCTTCAGCAATGGCTGAAGAGGGGAAGTGTGTCTGCGACACTGTAGTGTCAATGCTACGAGAGTAGCAATATTTATATGGATTTGTCTCCTGCAGATGGAGATTCACTGCCAGTTTGCCACAGATAAGTCAGAAGGGTGGCCAGACAGATGAAGGAAGGGGCCGCAATGAATGGGTGACCTGACAGCATTATGTGACAGCAAAATATATTTTTTTATCTAAAACTGCAAGGAGGGCACTGTGAATAGAAAAGTGTGTGTGTGTGGGGGGGGAGTAATTCAGTATCTCAGTCTTGCGAAGCAAGAGTGAAAAAATCGTGGCTACTGAAATACTTAGAATTCCATGGCATAGAAATACAGGTAAACTGGCTTACAGAGACTGGGACTTATTATTTCCCAGTTTCTGATGCCTGATACCAGACCGGGTGGTTGAGTATCTGAGCCAATCAGCATTTAGGATATGGCAGACTCATATTCTAATATTTAAGTTTTCTCTTTCATTGTGGTTTGCATGATTGCCAGTTTCTGTCATTATTGCCTTATGCAGATGATATATAATTCTCCAGTCACATAGCTCATGGGCATGATCCATAGAGTTCCAAAATAATATGTGGGGATGCATTCACATTCATAGTTAGAGGCAGCATGGGTGTTGCAGTGAAGGGCATGAGGTTGCAGGCACTCGGTCTGTCTGGCTCGACTTTGACAAGGTAGCTATAGTAGATGTCGTGGGGGTGATTTGGGAGTTATGGCCAACCTACTGTAGTTTGGATCTGGGACTAATGTGTTTCCTTGTGGGGTGCGTTGATGTAATCAGCCCGGTTCTAGCCAAGACAGTCTGATGTTCTCTAGTGTCGAGGGTCTTTCCGGGGCCCCTGAACAAGGCAGTTATAAGGTCCCTCCTTAAAAAACCTTCACTAGATGTGAACTGTCTGGCAAACTACAGATCTGTCTCTAACCTTCCTTTTGTGGGGAAGGTTATTGAGAAGGTGGTGGCTGTTCAACTGGAGACCTGTTTAACAGCCCGTAACATCTATGAGCCTCTCCAGTCAGGTTTCAGGAAAAGGCATAGTACCAAGACTGCCTGGTTTGGGTGCTAAATGATCTCCTAGTGGTGAAGGATTGGGGGAGACATTATTTTCTTGTTCTCCTTGATATCTCAGCAGTGTTTGACACTGTGGACCATGGGGTGCTGATGCAGTGCCTGTGTATGTTGTGGATTGGTAGGAACAGTCCTCAATTTGTTTAGATCTTACCTCACTGGCAGATCACAATGTGTGGTGTCTTGGGTTTATTCCTCAGCCCCCATGTCCCTGCCATGAGGGGGCCCCCCAGGGCTCTGTTTTGTCCCATGTTGTTTGCGGTGTATGTGCTACTGCTAGGGGACATTATAAAGTGGTATGAGCTGTTTTCAGTGCTATGCAGATGATACTCCGCTCTACATGTCCTTTGCACCTGGGCAGCAGGAGACGGTCTCAGTCCTGAACACCTACTTGGATAAGATCCAAGACTGGATGAGGGCTAACTGGTTGAGGCTGAACCCAGCAAAGACTGAGGTACTATTGCTGAAACCTGCTCGCCAGGGGATGAGGGTGCAATCTGGTCAAGTCTCAGGGCTTAGGCGCAGGAACTCCCAGTTGCTCACCTCTAATCAGGTGAGGAATCTTGACATTGTTTTGGATTGCAGCCTGATGCTTACACCACAGGTGTCAGCTGTGGTCAAGACCTCTTTTTACCATCTGAGAAACATCACCAGGGTGAAACACCTGATACCCTTGGCTGATCTGCTGGCACTGGATCGTGTTTTGTGACCTTGTGCCTGGATTACTGCAGTGCTCTGTACCTGGGGCTAGCAAGGGTAGATCTGCACTGCCTACATCATCAAATCAAATCATTCTTTATTTCTAAAAAGTGCTTTTCCGAAACCAAAGTGCTTGCACATAAAACCATATAAATACAATATTTTTAAAACAAGCAGTTCTCAGCCAGAAAAGTTATATATTATCAGTAGATTAAAATCATATATCAAACATAAAATCATACACAAGAGTCCGGGAACGCCTGGCTAAATAAATATGTTTTTAATGCCATTTTGAGGGTCTGGAAGGCCAGGCACTCTCGAACCCAATGAGGCAGAGAATTCCACAGGATAGGGTTGCAAAAGTGAAAGACCAACCCCCAGATGTCTTTAAACGCACCCTAGAAATCTCCAGCAATGCCTCATTGGCAGAGCGGAGTGGGCAGAGTTGGCAATAAGAACAAAGGAGATCTTACAGGTAAATATCTAAACATCATTTATTAAAATGCTTCTCAGTAATTATAAAAAAAGCAAGATATGGATGCGTAGGTGTAGCTTAGAATGTTATCTGTGGGTGTAACTTAAAATTGTATGCACACCTTGATGTGTGATGCTTTTACAATCCTCTTGAGCTTCATTCTTGAGGTTTATTTAGCATCCATGTAGCATCCCATGGCTCTGGAGTACATGAAATTCTAGTTACACATGCCCACCCATGTATTATTCTATATGTTATTAATTACTAGTGACCCCCTTATAATACAGAGAAAACATCATGTATAATTTTCTGTTATACATGATTATCTGTGTATAACTGGAATTATGTGTCATTTGCTCCAGCTGCTCTAAATTAAAATACCATAAGCCTGACCTTTAAACGTTTAAACGCATGCTGCTGCCCACTTGTCTGCTGAACTCACTCACTCACTCCTATCTTCCTCAAACTTGCTTTTAAACAGTGTTTTAAAATCCCATGCACCAACAAATATAAACAATAAATCAAAGCAGACTGTGAAAATCTCAATTTTTGTTACACACCCCCAGTGTGGGATGACTGAATAAACCACTTGAGCATCACTCTAATGGTTTATGTCTCATCCCACATACTGTATAAAGGTGTAAAAAAATCTTGTTATACACCACCAACAATGTATTATCCTATATGTAAACAGAGGATTATGATTCCACTTGTAGATGAGCAATGACTATGAGACAGGATAAAGTCCAAGGGCAAAGACCCTGTTTCAAGCAGATATTCTAGTATTAAAAAGAACTGAAAGCATATACTGTATAAGGATGATTTGCAAAAGTGCTCACTATCTTCAAATCAGAAATGCATCCAAACCTGTTAGACCATCTATTAGATAGCCTGCCAACCTCCATAATTTGCATACAGAAAGAGACACAAATGCATTCAAATTGGACGCAACTTGCAACTGCATCCATTTGCTGCCACAAATTGTAACTTTTTTTTTTACTTAAATGGACACAGCGTCTTTAAATAGCTGCAGGGCTGCCTGGACATAACCAGATGAATGCAGTCACAGGCTTAGCATGCAGTTGAAGCCATGTCAAACCCTTCTGAAACTCCCCTCATAGAGCCAAATGCACAGTATGTGGAAGAGTGTGTAATCAGGGTAAATCAGTAATTAAAAGCTTAATTATGCCAAGATACAAACATGTTCCCCTATAGTAAGTGTTAGTAACTTTGTAAGTAATTCGATAATAAGGCTTTATAAGAAAGGAGTCACTGAAGGGTTGTAGCAAGCTATATTAAGCAAAACAGTAAATCACGGATATGGGAATCATGGATCATGGTGGGAACCTTTTCCTGTATTTTTTATGTTGGCTTGCAGCACAGACACAAGCCAACATCTTGCAGTAGTAGCAGATTTCGTAGGTGTGTCAGTGTGAGTGAATGCAGGGCACACTTTAGTAGGTGCATCCCTCATTCCCCAATAAACCAGCATGCAGGCAGTGACACAAGAAATATGTAAAGTGGACAAAACTTGTAAAGATAGTGCTGCTGCAATTAGAGACAAGCTCGTCATGCAGCGGCACAGTGACATGCCTCCTGATATGCCTGCTTTCTGGGTGAAGCATTGCAATAAACATGGCAGCAGCGTTTGCTGCCGCCTCTTACATGATTCCTGTAAATCCGACTTTGGGGTGCCCAACCCCCTGTTGGCATGTGAAATACCCCCCCAAAGATTGTGTGGCACACTGGGAGCCCAACCCAGTGTGCCTCCATTGTACAAAAGCCGACCGCCATTGGCATGTTCCTGCCCCTGCCCCCCCCGCCCGCATTGTGTGTCACACTGGGAGCCCACCCCAGTGTGGCCAACATCACCTCCCACCCCAAGTCACCCAGAGTGCCCAACATTTTTCTCTATACCTGAGAAAAGAAACGGTCTGTGATGTTTTTATTATTTTTTCTCATCTGAAAGAAAGAAAGAAAACAGTTCCTGATTGTGTTCGTGCCCACCCTCCCAACCCGCACCCACCCTCTGTGCTCCCTGCCTCCCCACAACCCCTCACCCCATACTTACCTCCGGAGGTTGGCACCACGATCTTCATTGAGCTGAACACATCTGCACTCTTCAAAGTCGACTACTTAACTGAAGAAATGCCGATAAGCTGTATAATGGCATAAATGGGGGGGGGGGTTTCAACGTAGGTGGCTATCTCAGCCATTTTTTGGAATTTTTTCTCCAAATTTTCAACATGGAGTGCTTGGGACTCCACCTCATGAACACATGTGCTGTCATCTCGTTACTTAGCCCCAAAAGGTCATGTCGTAGTCACTGCGTGAAATCACCTTTCAGGACTGATTAACAAAATGACAATGCCACTATTCATGAGGTGGGGTCTCAAAAACCCTATCTTGCAAATTTGGTGGAGCAATCCAAAAAACTGACTGTGTTACTAGTGTGCATTGAGCAGTTTCAATGCACACTAGTAACTTTGCCAATTTTTAATATTTTCACTCCAGATTTTCAACATTGCCATTTTTTCACACCTCCTTATGGACAGTACAGCTGTAATTTTTCACATCCTGCCCAAAATGTGTTTTCGCGCATGTGGTGCACAATGGCACGATCGCTGTGTGAAATCAATGTCCAGCACAAATTAACAAAATCACAGTGACACTGTTCATGAGTGAAGGTTCCAAAATGCCTATGTTGAAAATCTGGTAAAAAAAATAACTCCAAAATAATTGCGTTATGGGCATGCATTGCGCAGTTTCTATGCGCCCTCATGATGTCACCAATTTTTCATATTTTCACTCCATATTTTCACCATTGTCATATTTCTACACCTCCTTATGAACAGTACAGCTGTCATTTTTCACATATTCCTGAAATGTGTTTTCGCACATGTGACACACAATGGCGCGGTCACTGTGGGAAATCAATGTTTGGGACAGATTAACAAAATCACAGTGACACTGTTCATGACTGGAGTTCCCAAAATGCCTATGTTGAAAATTTGGTTAAAAATAATCCCCAAAATAATTGCATTACGGGCATGTGTTGGCAATTTCTATGCACGCTCGTGACGTCACCCATGTTTCACATTTTCACTCCAGATTTTCAGCAATGCCATTTTTTTACACCTCCTCATGAACAATGCAGCTGTCATTTTTCACATCCTGCCCAAAATGTGTTTTCACACCTGTGGCACCAAAATGCACAGTCACTGTACAAAATCACCTTTCGGCAAATAAACTCATAGTGCCACTGTTCCTGAGGTGGCATCACAAACATCCCATGTTGAAAATCTGGAGTGAAAATACCAACAAATGCCAGGGGCATTAGGGTTTCCAACTGTAATGCTCCACCCTGTAGAGACTGACAGGCATCAGGGATGTGACTTGGTATTGTCGCCTGTAATGCTCATGCCATTCCACCCCCACCCTGGAGCCAATGACAGGCATCGAGGTGTGCCTTGGACTCTTTTGCCCCAAAGTTCACCCCATTCTCCTATACTGTACCCATATCAGCATATTTCCTTATGGAATGGGGTGAATATAAGGTCCAAAGACCTCAAGGCACACCGCAGCATTTGTCGCTGTCTACGGGGTAGGGTGAGGTGAAATGGTGTGAGCGTTACGACTGACAACCCAAAGACACACCCCAGTGCCTGTTACTCTCTGCAGGGTGAGGCTGGGGTCAGCAACAGTTCACTACTTCACTGCCGATCCTATTGTGCATCTCTCTAACTCCTGCACTATCAATGCCAGTGCCTGCAAACCAACATTCGGCATTGACAAATGCTTGTTCTTATACGTCTCTTAGTATAAGAATGTCATGTTAGTGATAATCTGGCTGTCACATCATGGAAAGACCTGATGGATCTGTTGTGCATAGTCAGTCCATTTACAAAACACAAAGGTGCACCATTAATATGCTGGAGCTAAATGGAGGCCTTTTAAGAGCATACATCTAATAAATTATTTATGCCTTACGGCATGGTGGTAAGTGAAGAACACTCCTATGACATCTCCTTACAAGACACGGATTTTGCAGACATGCTCCTGACCCACCATTGCAAACAGGATTACATGAATGCTTTCTATATGCTATACAGCACCTTCAGTTTAATAAAACAGTCCACATTATTCATATCCATGAACACACCAGTCATGTCAACAATGGCTTGTTGTTTGAATAACACAAAATTTTACACAGCTGGCAATTAAAACACTCCAGCAGTGCGATTTTGGTATACATGGGGTGCCTTTCATTTCGATATGTATTTGCTTAGTTATAAAGTAGGATGGTCACTTTACTAAGTTAGAAAGTAAGATGGTCACTTTACTAAATGTTACATTTCAGCAAGAATTTTAGCTATAATTTTCAACTTCATTAGTAGCAGCTAGCAAATCTGAGCCTGGGTGCCAGCACATGGCATCCTCTGTTGACTTTCAGTCATTTCTCTGAGAATGGTCTTGAAGGAAGGGGGAGATCAACACATAGAAGATATAAATTGCATCTCTATGACACATAACATAAGTTCATAACATTAAAATAGAAAGTTGTAGAGAGTTCTCACCTACTATACATTATACTTGCTATGAGTATTAAAATATATATGGTACATCATATCATGAATTTCTAATACAGTGTAAGTACAGTATGCACATCTCTTTGAAGTCCAAATGACCACAAAGGTCTATTTATACTGTATAATGTATTAACATTTTTAACACAATGTGCGTTCACACTTCTCAGGTTCTGCATCATGCAAGGCCCTTGGTGAAGTTCTTAACCCTGTTTTTTACCGGCTGGAACATCTTTTTGTTGTGCCTACTAAGTTTAGTTTTGCAGAAAGAAAAACATTACTTATGAAAGAAATTCCCTTTCAGTTTCTTGTCTTTCTGCCTATCTATTATACTGCATATCTTTGAGTAGTAGCTGCCCTCTAATAAAAACCATCCTTGAACATAAGCCCTTCCAGCATTACCATATTTTAAATAAAAGCTGCCCTTGATCTATAACCTCGGCTTACATTAGGTGACATGTGATACTTACGGAACACTAGTAGGCTATACAATTCAGTTCAATTCAATTCAGTGAATGAGAACACCATAAGAAGAGACGGTATTAAGAGAGAGAAACAGATTACATGTTACAACTGGTCTAGCTTCTTTTTGCATCATTTGTAATAATACATTAATATAACAAAAGCATAAATCTTTTGTTATAATTCCCCTTGGTGTAATTCATCATCTGGTAAGGTGAGGGACTTGTAGCTCGACTGCATTTCTAGAAACACCCCCATTTATGCACTGCTTGCTTGCAGCTAGGGAGCAGTAAGAATGATGATCATATACATTTACAGTTAAAAAATTCAAGCTGGCCCTTGGCACTGAGGGTTGAGGGCGCTGGTCACCACACCTCCCGCTATGCCGGGCGATTGTCTGGGAACAGACTTGCTGCCGGGAGTCAGCAGGGGAGGGAGGGAGGGAGGATCAAGCATCCCAACTGATGCACTCCTCCCTCAGGGGTGGGATGCTGGGGATGCGGTAGCATTCGACACTCACGCAGAGAGTGCTGGTGGAAGCACCAGCCCTTGAAGGGATAGGTGGCTTCAGTATGCCGGAGATGGGGAGGGGGGACGTCATACGGTGCAAGAGAGGATGACGTGCACTTGCACGTCGCCTCTCTGAACGTAAGTCCTAAAGGCGCTGGTGTCCTAAGGGGGTTGGGGAACTAAGGGAGAAGAAATTGGGAAAACATGTATAAACCCTGGACCTACTGACAAGATGAAGCTAAGGGGATGGGATACCTTGGGGATTGCCCTAATGCGCTATTAATGCCTGCTCCTGCTTTGCAATCAAATGTACCTGTGAGTGAAATGTTGATATACTTCACAATGGATATTTGAAATGCTGAGTTTCATTGGAATGGAAACCACTTATAAACTGTAATGTTGTTCTCTTTATTATGTTCACTGCACTGTTTAATCTATAGTCAGATTCGATATGCGGTTCCTGAAGAAACGGAAGCATTTTTTTTTGTCGGACACATTGTAGATGATGTGGGTATAAAAGTAGTACATATGTTAGCACGTAGGCTTTGCATTACCTTAACAGTCACTGAAATATATATTTCCCACTCCAGTGTGAAAATGATTGATATATAAGTTGCTTAAATATGAAGAAAATAATGTTAAAACTTTAAAACATTTTATATCATTATGTAATGTTAAGATCTCCAATAAACTATACAGACTGGTTTACTTGAAAAACTACATTAAAATAAAGGTGCAGAATTGCTTGTTCAGCTGAATCAGTTGTAGGTGATCTGTGCATATTCTACAGGGGCTCCATGTACAGTTGCAAAGTAGTGGCACTATGTGGTCACAAAGACTCTATTGTACCACTGTTGCACCTTCTACCTGCCATACACGAAGGGATGGAAAACCTTGCCCTGCATTGGCACCATGGTCATTGTGCTAGCAAAGGGAAAGCAGAGGCAGCCATGGAACTGAGAATGCAAGCATACACCTGAGCTTCTCTGTGAACAAAGCGGCTCACTGGCACCCTCTCTCTCAGTCACATGGCAAAGGGACCACAGACCCAGGTAGAACTGTTTGAAACAGTCCTACGAGGGGTCGCTGGCTTGACAAAGGAAATTATCATTTCATTGTGTGACAGGATAAGCGGTGCATCACCAAATTCATTACAGAGCAGGACAGGTCTAGAAAGGGATCCACCAGACATCAGGAAGATTATTATTTAACATCATTCATTTACTCAAAGGGCCGCTGAACCCCAAGGGAGGACTGTCATGGGACCAAAATATTACTGCAGGACATGGTCTATAAGCAGACCTTATGGTATGGGCATGGTGGTGTGGGAAAGCTCTGGTGGTAATGCCAGTAAGCTGGGGATCTGTGCATGGGATAGCACCATGCCATTAGTGCTGTGCCATGACTAGACACATGAGCCAGCCAAATTCCACAATGTTAGGTGGCACAAACCCCATTTGCACCATCTAACATCTGGAATATACATTTGCATAATTAAGCTGGGTGACACTGGCACAACGGGTGCCAATCGCTGCTTCCCGGCTTTGTCCTTTTGCATAAGGTATTGTGGTGACAGCTGGGGATGCCTTATTTGCCCTGATATTGCACCACCGTACCTTATGATTATATATCAGGCCCCAGACTTTTATAGTCCATTTCAAACTTGTACAGTAGATGAGTTCACATGTAAGTACACTTTGCAAAAGTGTTATTTATAAAAACTCAAATTTCCCCAGAAAAATACAACTGGTTTGTTTGGAGCTTCTCCTTAAATGAAGTTCTGTCTTAAGTATTGCTTGCAGGCTGAAGAGTGCTAGTCTACTTAAGTTTTAGGGGAAGAATACAACAAAATGCTGAACATGATCCAAAAACCCAGAAGATGAAATGCATGGAAAGTGCATGACCTTCAAAAGATATTAGAATTCGAGGCTAGTGCCTGTTATCTGATGAAAGGACAGACTTTGGATTCTAGAATTTTAGTCAGGGAATATCCTTGTACTGACTGTTGCCTGCCTCAGACTGTAGATGGCAGACTTTAGTGCAAACTGCTGAAATTAAATATATTAAATGTTAAGAAAAAGGGCATCTTACTTGCAGTTAGATTATAACAGGAAACACTATTTCACATAATTATGTAGAAATGTAAGATCACAGCTCAGATGATTTTTGTGAGCAATGTTGCTGCATACTGTCAGCTTTAACAGATGCTGCACCTTCATGTCCTGTGATATAGTATATGAGATTTCTGCAGAACAGTAGGTCAGCAAGAGAAGATGATGACTCATTAGGACTGTGGGCATGAATTAGCTGCACAGCCTATCAGGCAAAATGAATCACATGCACTATGGAGACAACTCTTATGTTTAGGGCTGATGTCTGAGCATTTTTGTATATTTTATTTTTTATTTATGCACTTTTGCCATCAAAAGATGTCTGATTAAATTCTTTCACAAGCACTAAGCATTGTTTTGTTTTACTGGTTCTAAGAGAAAGAGAATTTCGCTTAATGTCATGAATGACTATGTAGTCTATTCTAGTTCAGTAAAAAAAAAGCAGAATTTGTTTTTACGGGCCATTTGAGAAGACAATATATTTCAAGAAAAGTAATGTACCTGTAAATGATGCATGCCGTGCTTTGGCAAGTGCTGCAGTTATTGAGGTCCTGGCCAGTTCGATAGAAATTGCGCCTGTAATACAGAAAAGCAATATGAATGACTGCCGATACAGGAAAATTAAGCTTCAGGACTTTAAGGTATTTTGCAAGTCCCATCAGAACAGTCTAAATTTCTAAACAATAGCTGTCATTATGTATTGAATTGCACTGACTATACAGCCCTCAGTTTATATGGAAATATATTAAAAGACTCTTCTGTGCAAAGGTTTGAATTACACTAAATGACCATGATTTAATTGGTTGCACAGAGAGTGAAAAGCCTAAACATTTCTAAACTGCAGCAGTACTTTGGGACTCATGGACTTCTGTGTGGTTTGCAGGCAATTTGGAACAGTACATTAGCCTTAACAGTGATGGCTGACCTCAAGATACTATACGTAATTTGAAAAAAATGTACTCATTTGTCAGTGCATAGTTCTCAGGAACATGAAGAGTTAAACCAGCTACTGTACAACAATATGTGATACAACCAAAACAATGAAAATAAATAAAAATTGTCATATTAGATCTGTGTCCCTCTTGCTTAGTTTTGTAGTAAGTTAACTAGTAACTCATGCTAGAGGTCACTTTCAAGGTAGAACATTCCATTCTTTTGAATTCTTTGTTATATAGCTTTGAAACCATTCATTTATGTGTCCAACTTTATTTTTGATCAATTTGACTTAACTAAGTAGTTTGAATATCAAAATGCACCATACCCATCACTGAGGGCCTTGGCTTTCTCCAGGTCCTGAATTACATTCAAAAGGACTTTAATCTTCTCCTGGTTTGATTGCAAAGATGTCTCTATGGATTGTAGTCTTCCTTGTAGGTCACAGAGTTCACCATGTGCCAAGTGAATTTGATTAATTTCTCTAATCTTATTGCTGGTTTGAGATTTTCTTTCTTTCTCTGGAAAATACGTGTGCATGTGAAAGGTTTCTAAACAGTTTTTAGTCTGTGAAGATCTTGCCTGGGCAGAACCTTGCTGGATCTCTGCTTGACATGTAGGCATTGATTTTGATGCATCATTGTTTGTCTGTGACATCACTGCTTGATTATCATTTTTCTGTGTCAGAGAGTCAGAAAGGATTTCAGAGCTTTTTGTATGCTCTGGGTCTGTATGGCAGCAGCCCAGTGAACTGTGATTTAACAGAGGTGCTAAAGTAGAGGATTCTTTTGTATTGCAGTGGTCATTGGACATTAAGAGCTTTGAATCACTTGTACCTAATTCATGAGAGTCATGAGGTCCATTAGTTTCATTGCTGTTACCAGGACTGCATGACCATAGAGCCTTGCATGAACCTAGCGGCAGTGAACAATCTTGGTCTGATTGGCTTATTAACCCAGAAGAATGTTCTAAGGTATATGAGGCTATAGAAGTGTCTGGTGCATGCTTGAAGCCTTCAGACTCCTGTGGAGAACTTTGATGGTTGCAATCTGCCACCTGGCTTGAAAGAAATGCATTTTCCTGTGTTACTTGAACAATTGAGCCTGAGCAATGTCTCACAGGTCCATTGCTTTGTGCTTTGCATGTTTTTTTTAACAACTGATTGACTATACTGGTTCCTTCAGTTCCATCTTTCATGCGATCAGTTAAAGCTAAATGGGACAAGTCAGTGGAGATGTTGTCTTTTTCATAAATAATGCCATTGACCTTTATAGAGGAGGTAGGATCTATAGAAACCACAACAGGAGATTTGCTTGCATTTTGTTTTTTCCTTTTGAAAATGGGGAAGTGTTTCCTGAGACTTGGTGAAGTTTGAATAGCAATATTTTTCAGTACCTTATGTGACCTGGGGAGAGCAAGTGAGCTGTTTGGTAGATTGTGGTGCCGAGACATTTGTACCTTTCCATTCACTATTGATGTGTTTTTGATAGGCTTAGCTTCCAAGCCAGCTAAGCCTGTTTGCTTCTTGTTTGTGCTGTCCTCTTTAAATCTTACTTGCTGGGATTTGTTTTTTCGCTGATGCGTCTGCTTTGCAAAATCAAGGGAATCCAGGCTGTTTCTCTTCAGTAGGACAGACCGCACTTTCATACTCTGATCTGCCATTGAGTTGTAATTTAGGGTGTGCAGGTAATTGGTTTCTTTTCGACCCATTTCATTGGCTGATTCTGAGACATGAGAGAGCAATGTCCCGAAAAGCAATAGGACCTGCTGATGTTGAACAAGGATTTTATCTCACAAAAATCTGCAGTTACTTTCCAGATGAATCTTGTTATTGTCATCATATTCTATAAAATAAAGTTGCTTTAAATATAAAATTTCTTTTTGGAATGTTATTCTGACAAAGTTATGTTTTTGCTGATGATAGAGACAATAAAGTTGGTGACTAGCTACTTTAAAACAAATAAAAAGACAATGTTTTGTAAGTGATCAGATGAGTGGTACTAAAGTCTCAGTTAGAAGCCTATCTATTTGCATATGTTATGCTTTGTATATGACTCTAGTACTAATAAATCCTCAAATGACCCTTGTCTAGACACCAACTGCTTATAGTAAAACTGAAACTAGAAAGTGTTGTTCTCATCTTTAATACATTATAATGGCCAGATTAAGTTGATCTTGTTCTCAACTGGATTTAAAACTCTTGCTACCTTTACTGGCAGTCCACTTGAAGAGTGATAATCAGTTTTTCAAGGACTGAATACTTCAAAAGATTTCTGCTTTGCACCAAGCAGGAACAACAGGCATAAAAGATAACTTGATCATGCACATTCCTGATGTGCATTTCTGCTCCGAAAGCATGCTCACTGATCTCTAACAGAAATGGTTCCTCCAGGGACATTTTTTCTTCCTGTCCCTTCCCTTTACTTTAGTAACTGAAACTAATCATCTTGAATTACCCAAAACAGAAATCAGTGTAGTGTGACCACCAGGAAAGTAAAATGTCAAATAGCATTCACTGAGAGCTGTTATTGATAGCTGCTTCGTGCTGCTGTTCATGCAGATACTGGACTACCATTTCTTAAGGGCCATGTAACTAGGACAAGTGCTGTAAATACTCTGGCCTCGGGAGACAGATCCACAGATATGCTGTTTGCTGTTCATAGAACTGGAATGCTTTCTGCAAGGGAAAAGACAATAGTTGTTGCTGATGAATCTGGACAAGTCTGCTTGCTAAGCATGGCACTTTTAAAAATATTAGGGGAGCAATGCTGTTGAGTATACACATCATTATTTGTGAAGTACTGTATATACAATATGAGTATTGAAATGTTTATTTTTTTATTTAAAAGAGATTTACCAGGAAAGACATATTGAGCCATGAAGTTTGTTTCAGATGTGTTGGGGGATAAGTACAAACAAATAGAAGTACAGTAATAACAATTCAAAATATGTACAATAATATACATTACCAGAGCAAATAGTAAGGCAGGTTAAACATCAGAAGTGCAAAATACCTGGCACACACAAGAAGGTAACATCACAAAATAGGAAAGGGTAGGAGAGAGTAAGTAGAGGAGGATGAGAAAGAGAGGCCAGAGGGGGTGGGTGAAAAAGTAAATTAGTGGTGGAAGTAAAAAAGACAGGAAAAGAGAACAGTAGAAATATAAATACCTAGCATAGAATACTGTAGTTATTAGTGTAAAAAAAGTCCATATAATGATTCACAAAATGAGCAATTGGAAACTAATCCAAAACAATCAGTTTCATTAGTGCTTCCCCTTCAGATGCTTTATCTCCTGAAACTATCCTGGTGAGTAAAAATGTTAAATAAATAATAACAGGGCAATAATGAGATATACACAAAGAAGCACTTACCTTAGTGCAAGCAGGTACACACTTGTGGTTCCACCCACAGAGGGCAGCTCACATTAGAAGACTCTCTAGTACATTGACTCTTCCATGTGAGGACTCTGCAAATCTTCCGATGTGTATCTGCCTCTACAAAGTGTTATACAAAGTCTAGTTTAAACTGTGAATTACAGACTGTTTGAGATCCTGATTATCTTGATAAAGAGCAGCTAAGAGAGGAATATGAAAATTGTGTTTGCCAGAACACTGGGATAGGCTGTACCTTTGCAACTTTGCACTTGGGAAACCATTAAAAAGGAGCTTTGCTCAGTTGTCTGTTTCTTCTTCTTCCCTACATTTTATTTCACCTAACTTTTTCCTCCCAGAGTCAGGCAGGTGAGCTGCCAGCCCTTCCCCCACTCCCTATCACTGGAGGCCACCTACCCTTGTTCCCAGGCTTATGTCTCCCATGGATTTCCCCACATGGAAGGACCAGAGGAGGGAGGGCCATGCCACCAGGAGCACATTCCAACAGTGCCCAGGGAACGAGTGGCAGTGCAGGCTGAGGGAGAGAGGGTGGGCTTCATTTAGCCCACCTGGCTTTATTTTCCATTTTTCCCCTTTCCCTGGCTACAGCAATATGTGTTTGCATGTACATGAAGGCACACGTGTACTACAGCACCATGGCACCTCCCTTTAAGTTGCTTGGATCCCACAATACCCTTGGTCCTCCAACAGGTGGCAGTCAAAGCCTGAAATGGTTTGCCACCCCTTCCTTTGAGAACAGAGCAGTTCCTGATATGCTTGATCCTCTCTCCTCCCTGGCTGACCCCCAGTGACCAGTGCTCATTCACAAACCTGGGTTGCCATAATGGTGGCTGGAGAGGTGCAAGTGCCTTAGTCCTCCAAGCCACTGGTCTAGCATTCTCCTTCCCTATTTTAATAAATTGATTGATTGATTGATTAAAATTTATTTTTTCACAGGAAATAGTATTTGTTGGGACAAAGTCCCATTTACAATAAAGTCCTGCATTTAAATTGTGAATACAAATGACAATTAACAAATACAAAATTACGAAAATGCAAAAAGAATATTACATCCATGCAAATTAATTTTTTTTAAAAGCACATACAAGACAACATTAAACAATCAAACAAAATATTTTTAAATTTAAAAAGATTAGTATTTGTCTTCTGAAATTCTGACAATTTATTCCAACTTCGTGCTACACAATTCTGAAGTGTACTATCTCCCAATCTATTAAAACTTCTATGCATTGGAATATTGTTTAATGCATTCCTAGTCTTAATATATATTTCATTATTTAACTTTCTTTTTACTTTTCATGCAGTAGGTGATTATATTTTTTATGTACTATCTTATGACATCTACTAAGCCAATGATAATTTCTATTGGCCTCTGTTTGAAGCCAATTTAAGTTTTTATAAATTATACAATGGTGGATGTTTTTACCATTACCAGAAGCAAATTTTCCAATCGTATAATAAGCTTGATTGATCAATTTTAGTGCTGATTGATTCAAATTCATATAAATTATAGAACCATATTCCAGTATAGGTTTAGCCAACCGTTCTGTAGCTACCAATGGTAAACTGCCCGCTATTCTCCTAAAAGCCCCTAATCTCCTATTTACTTTTTTAGTCTGAACTGATATATGCTCTGTATATGTCATCCTAGCATCTATTTGGAAACCTAAATATCTATATGAGGGTACATTTTCAATTTTTCTTCCATCTTGAAGATGCAATTGCACCTTCGGCCTATTTCCCCTATATGAACCCACTGAAAATAACATACTTTTGTGTTTTTTTCAAATTTAAAAGAAGGCCAGAATTGCTCATCCATTTCTCCATTTGAAGCAGATCATATTGAAGTCTGTCTATCATATCTGTGTAATTGTCAGCAGACGTCACAAACACAGTATCATCTGCGTACAATCTCACTTCACTGTATCTAATAACTTGAACAAGATCATTAACATATATGTTGAACAATAATGGCCCCAGTACTGAGCCCTGGGGAACACCCCTCTCCAGTTTCCCAGGGCCCGACACCAAGGTTCCACATACTACACACTGTTGGCGATTAGTCAAATATGATTTAAACCATTGTAGCATTTGTCCCTGCATTCCTATGGCCCCATCCTTTTCAAAAATAAATTATGTTGAACCAAATCAAAAGCCTTACTGAGATCCACAAACACCAACCCAGTATCATTCCCTTGGTTCATAGACATTGTAACCAAATCATTAAATTCCAACAGGGCGATGCTTGTGGATTTCCCTTTCCTAAAACCATGTTGATTATCTGTTAATATAGTGTTTGATTCCAAAAAATGATTTAACTGCTCATGTACTTTACATTCTAAAATTTTTGATAAAATTGGCAAAAGAGCTATTGGCTTATAATTTGAAGGAATTGTTTTATCACCTGCTTTATAAATGGGAATAATCTTTCCCTTTTTCCAAATTTCAGGGACAGTAGAACTACTCAAGCTCCAATTATACAAGTAAGTCACAGCAGGAGCTATTACCTGTGCACCCAACTTCAAAAACTGAGCCTCTATACCGTCAATACCCCCTGATTTATTTAAATTTATATTTTGTAATTATTTCACTATATCCTTCTCCCTTCAGGGTGCCTTCCTCAAGCAACTGGTCATGGAACCAACTCGGCAGAAGGCAATACTGGACCTTGTGCTCACAAACACGGACAGTGTGATGGGGGTAAGAGTGGGGGAGCACCTGGGGAACAGTGACCACCAGTCACTGTGGTTTGAAATCACAGAAAGAGCAGAACCAAACCACACAAAAACACGTATCCTGGATTTTAGGGGGGCAAACTTTGAGAAAATGGGGAGATACTTGAAAGAGGCATTAAGGGGAATGGGGCAGGAATCAGGGGTTGAGGAACAGTGGGAAGTATTTAAAATGGGGATTACAAGAGCAACAGAATTATGTATTAAGCAGGTTAGCAAGAGGAAAAGGAAGAGGAGACCATTATGGTTTTCCAAAGAGGTAGCAAAGAAAGTGAAAGCCAAAAGATTGCATTCAGGCAATACAAAAGACACAGGCAGAAGGGGATAGGAGAAGTACCAGGAGAAGCAAAGGGAGGCAGGGAGGTCAGTAAGGGAAGCCAAAGCTCAGACAGAAGAACACATTGCAAAATCAGTGGGTAGGGGGACAAAACCTTTACAGGTACATAAGTGAAAAAGAAAGGCAAAGGGAGGGATAGTGAGACTGAAGGGGAGGATGGGGCTTGTGGAGGATGACAACAGTAAAGCTGACATATTTAACAGGTATTTCTGCTCAGTCTTTACTGAGGAAGAGGAGGGTAATGGGTCTGAATGGAGTACAAGGGTGAGAATGGTGCAGAATGGAACACAAGTCCCTTTACACGAGAAAGGGTCCTGAAGGAACTGGAAGTAATAAGAGTTGATAAAGCAATGGGGCCAGATGGGCACCCAGGTCCTTAAAGAACTAAGAGAGGTGGTGGCTGAACCTCTTGCTATCCTGTTTAGCCGATCACTAGAAACAGGGAGGTACCCAAAGACTGAGGATAGCAGATGTAGTCCCTTATACAAAAGTGGGAACAAAGAGGAAGGGGAACTACAGACCAGTCAGCCTCACCTCGGTAGTGGGGAAGATCATGGAAGCACTACTGAAGGAGAGATTGGTGGAACATCTGGTTGTCAATGGACTACAGGACCCAAGGCAGCATGGTTTCACCAGGGAAGGCCAGTCAGACCAACCATTGAATTTTTGACTGGGTGACTAGGAGGTGGATCAGGGGAGGGCAGTGGACATGGCCTATCTGGACTTCAGCAAGGCCTTTGACACTGTGCCACATAGAAAACTATTGCACAAACTGGGGAATATGGGTGTGGGCAGAACAGTAGTGCGGTGGGTAGGTAACTGGCTGGGCAGCAGGACACAGAGGGTGGTGGTAAATGGCTGTCACTCCACAGAGGGAAGAGTGACCAGTGGGGTACCACAGGGATCAGTACTATTCAATATCTTCATCAGTGACATTGCCAGGGACCTAGAAGGCAGAATTTCACTGTTTGCTGATGACACAAAGCTCTGTAACAGAGTAGACACACCAGAGGGTGTAGACAGAATGAGAAGGGACCTGCAGAAACTTGAAGAATGGTCAGGGGTTTGGCAGTTGAAATTCAATGCAAGGAAGTGCAAGATAATGCATTTGGGGCACAAAACCTGGCACAATATATCAGTTGGGGGTGAGGATATAGCATGCACCAAGCAGGAAAGGGATCTTGGAGTTATCATCTCTGATGAACTCAAGGCAGGAAACAGTGTGACAAGGCAGCAGGTAAAGCAAATAGGATGCTGGGATGCAGGCAGGGCATCACCAGCAGGAAAAGGGAGGTCATAATTCCACTATACAAGACACTAGTGAGGCCGCACCTGGAGTACACTGTGCAGTTCTGGAGACCTTACCTACATAAGGACATAGACAGGGTAGAGAAGGTTCAGAGGAGGGCAACAAAGATGGTGCATGGATTGCATCACAAGTCCTATGAGGACAGGTTGAAGGCACTGAACATGTACTCCCTGGAGGAGAGGAGGAGAGAGGGATATGATAGAGACACAAGTATCTTACAGGGAGGAACAGGGTGCAGGAATGCACTATTTTAAGCGAAAAGATGTTCCAGGACTAGAGGGCATGGGATGAAGTTGGAGGAGGACGATTCAGAGGAAACGTGAGGAAGAATTTCTTCACAGAACGGGTGGTGGACAAGGGAACACCCTGCCAGAGGAAGTGGTGGGGCTGGAAACAATCACGGATTTAAGAATGCATGGGATAGACATAAAGGAATTCTGGAGGTCAGGGGTAAGGGGCAACAGACTTCCTGGAAAACATAAACTGAACTTACAAACTTAAATGGGCAGACTGGGTGGGCCATAGGCCCTTATCTGCCGACACTGTCTATGTATCTATGTATCTATGAGTTATTTCAAATTAAAAAATTTTATTTAATACAACTGCCCTGTCCTTTTCTGGGGAAAAATCTAATACGTTAGAAGTTAACATAGATAAATTTAATTATTTTAATAAATGCATTACTAGTTCTCCTGGTGCTACTTACTGTATGAGTACTATGAAATCTTTAACTTCCACCTGGACAGTCACCAGAGGTGGACTGAAGGAACTTCACTTTAATGTCTTATCTGAAAGACAGCACTTCAAACAGTACAGCGTCCCCTCTCCAGTGCAGCCCATTTTTGAAGCACCTTCCCCTCCATGTAATACTGCAGTGTCAGTGTTAGGAACTAGCCCATATATTTGGTGCAAGACATGAACCCAACACCATCTGATTTTCCTGGTCCAGAGACAAGAGTTTAATACATGGTATTGACAGGACTGAAGGCTAGCTCCTGACACCTCCTGCTTGATCTGTTACACACTGCCCAAAAGCTTTACAAGGGGGACACTGTACATGGTGGAAACACCACTATTTTACTCATATAGCCTTCTTAAAGGCTATTTTTAATCATTTTCTGTGCAAGTGTGAGCTAGCGTGAAACCAGAAGTCATGCAACGACGCAGTTCCCGTTTCAGAGACTTTAAAACCTCGCACTAGCGAGTGGGGCGAGTGTACATGGGGCCGCGCGCAGAGACATGCGCATCTGCGCGTGTCTACCGTGTCCACCGGGGCAAACAGGCACAGGGCTTCAACACTAAGACCACCAACAAGGTAATCAGAGATTATACGGTTTTCTTTTCATTACCTTTTTAAACATATACTAAACTACTACTAATCATGAGGAAAGCAAATAAATTGTGTATATCATGCTCAATGTATATAATGGGCAAACAAATAGCTAACTTTGTTTGTGATAGATGTATCTTATTACAAAGTCTACAGGAAGAAATCAAACGTTTACAGCCCAAGGATGCTCTTAAATCTGACATCAAAGCTTTAGAAGACTATATAGATCAGATGTCACTGTTAGTTGAAGCTAATATGTCTATCACAAAAAACTCAGGTGATTCACTCCCCCTAGAAAAATCTCCCAAAAAATCATCCTATAACTAACTTAACAGAGTAGCCAGTTACATCTTCAACCCCTTAAACACATACTACTGAGAACTAGATAAAAATCCCCTACAGGAAACACACCAAAAAAAAAAACAACAATCTTCTTGAAAACGACGACGAACTTCCATTACAAAATTCATTTGAAACTTTAGCACAACAAACAGATAGAGAGGTAGATACTGTCTTGGGAGACTGCAGTAATATTATATATAGAGATGAAGATTCCAAACTCCCTATGACATATCAAGAAAAAAATACCAAACCAGAAACAAACTCCGCCCTACCTAAGAAACTTTTAACAAACCCTTTAAACACACACTCACTTGTTGAACCACATGCCAAACAACAACAGGTCATTGTATTAGGTGACTCAATCATAAAATACTTAGACAGAACAATATGTAACCCAGATAAAGAACACAGAATGTGCTCTTGCTTTAGAGGAGCAAAGATTGCAGATATTACATCTATGGTAAAACCTATACTGTCTACTGCTGGTGAAAACCCGCTAGTAATTATTCACGTGGGAACAAACGAAATCAAGGGATCACAACTATTGAAAATCAAACAAGATTTTGTTGCATTAAATAATATACTAACAGAACGTGGTTGCACTGTCTGTATCTCTGAGATATTACCCATTCCAAGAGCCACTAGTTATACTACTTCCAAAATAAAGATCTTGAACGAATGGCTCTGTAAATGGTGTTACCAACAAGGAATCAAGTGCTTAACATGCTGGGAGGAATTTGAGGATAAACCCACACTTTATTGTTGGGATGGATGGCATTTAAGCAGAAGAGGTAGTACTATTCTGGGTCAAAAGATGACATCATATATCAATACTTATTTAAACTAACAAATAAGGGGGAGACTGGGATAACATCCCAGTCTCTTATTAAAAATCACTACCATAACAAAAATTTTACAGCAAATATTCTTACTTTTAATGCAAGATCAATGAACATCTCCAAGTATGCAGAATTGGAAATTTTAACCCAGACTTTAGAACTGACGATAGTAGCAATTACAGAAACATGGGGTAACTCAGAAAAAGAATGGACAGCAGAACTTCCTGGTTATAAACACTACTTTAAACATAGAGAACATTTTAAAAAAGGTGGAGGGGTAAGTCTTTACATAAGAAACAACATACATTCTTATGGGATAGAAACCAATATACAAATTGAAAGTGTATGAGCCTATATTCAACCAACAAATACCCAAAAACTACTCATAGGTGCATGTTACAGACTACCATCATCTGACCTACAAGTTACCAAGTTGTTAGCTGAAGAAATAAATCAATTAGCATATAAAGACACAGTACTCATACTGGGGGATTTTAACTTACCAGCCATAAACTGGGATACTCTTTCAGGAACTAACCATCATGAAGAACAATTTCTTTCAGTTATTATAAATCTAGGCCTTAAACAAATTATAAGGGAACCAACTAGGGGAAATAACATTCTTGACCTAGTAATAACAAATCTTGAAACTCCCATATTTGACACTAAAATCTTAGCACCCCTAGGAAACAGTGACCATATGTCCATAACTATATTAGCTATAATTTAGATTGTAACATAACAATGGACGGTATTTTGTTAGATTATAGTAAGGCATTTGACAAAGTTTCACATTCCATAATAAGAGACAAACTTATCAAAATGGGAATCTCAGCCTCACTAGTTTCCTGGATAAATCAGTGGCTAAATAATAGAACCCAGAAAGTCAGGGTGAATGATGCCCTGTCAAGTAATAGGGATGTGTCCAGTGGGGTCCCACAGGGCTCTGTACTTGGGCCTACTCTGTTTAACTTATTCATAAGTGACATGACTATCTCATCCAGTAATATAATGGTAAAATTTGCTGATGATACCAAACTTGGGGGAATGGCTATCAATCCAAGTAATGAACACGGACTTCAAGTAGATTAAACGTTAGTAGAAAAATGGGCATGTACAAATAAAATGTACTTCAACTTGTCTAAGTGTGCAGTATTACACCTTGGAAAAAATAATTCGGTTCAAACATACTATCTAAACAAAACCATCATTAGAACCTCATAAGTTGAAAAAGACCTAGGGATAGTAATTAACGATAAACTAACTTCTTCAACTCACTGTACCAAGATAGCGAATCAAACAAATGCATTACTTCGTAGAATCTCCAAAACATTTGTGACTAGATCTGAACATTGTCTTTTGTCCCTCTACAGATCTCACATAAGGCCCCTTTTGGATTATGGTTCACCCTTTTGGAACCCACATCTGAAATCAGATATAAATAGAATTGAACACATACAATGTAGAGCCACAAAGCAAATCCCGCACTTAACTAACTTTGACTATAACACCTGATTAAATAAAACAGGTTTACACACGTTGACACAAAGACGTACCAGAGGTGACTTATTACAACTGTTTAAAATTCTTGGGAACCAAGAACAAATTAAATCATGTGGTATCAAATATTCTACTAGAAAAACTGTCGCTAGACTTCATAATAAACAGCTAGAGGTTATGAGGGCCAAAGGCAATAAAAGAATGAACTATTTTACAATCAGAACATCGAGACTGTGGAATACTTTACCACAGAATATAGTTGATTCAACAAATATCTTAACTTTCAAAAATAAACTAGATGCATGGATGTTTGGGCAGGGACTGGGTTAATGTTCCATGTATATGGAGGACAATCATGATGGGCAACCCACCTTCTTTTGTCCAGAACTACCAAAGTACCAAAGTACCAATGTACCAAAGTACCAAAGTACCAATGTACCAAAGTACCAAAGTACCAATGTACCAATGTACCAAAATACCAATGTACCAATGTATCAATGTACCAAAGTACCAATGTACCAATTCAGTTGAGAGCTGACCTGGTCATGCAAGGAGGCAGCACATTACTGGACTGGGCCATTATGTTTCAGCTGCAGTAAGCAGCACCCATTAGATCATCAGGAAGATAATGGAAGTAAGGGGAAGACAGGATGCAACAGTAAAAAGTGGAGGACACAACTTCTCAATTCCACAACCTCACAAGAAAAACAAAAAAGAGAAAAAGCTGATAGTATGCCACATTTTTAAATATTTGTTTATATTTAAACCTGTAACCTAATATATAAATATAATGGTGGATTTATATAATTTGCAATGATCCATTTGTTTCATTAAAATAAAACAACTGGATTAGCCAGGGGGATTACCAGCAGGAAGACAGAGGTCATACTATAGTACTGCTGTATAGGTCACTGGTAAGACCACATGTAGAGTACAGTGTACAGTATTGGTGGTCTTATCTTAAGAGAAGGATGTCAGCTTGCTGGAGACAGTCCAGAGAAGGGTGACCAAAAATGATCCAGAGCCAGCAGCGCAACACCTATGTGGAGAGGCTCAAGGGACTCAACATGTACTCCCTTGAGGACAGAAAGGGGGGGGATATGATTGAGACCTTCAAATACCTTAAAGGTATTGGTAGGGCGAATATGGCGGGTTTCTTCTGTTGTAGTGTAAACAAATCCACTAGGGAGCATAGCCTAAAGCTGGTATGGGGAAGATTCAAGAGGGACATGAGGAGGCACTTTTTCACTGAGAGAGTGGTGGCCAAATAGAACAAGTTGCCAGAGGAGGTAGTCTCCCTGAAAATTGATTGATAGCTTTAAGAGAGAATGGGACAGAATGAAGGGGAAGGGAAAGGGGGAACTGAAGGGGGTCTGGGGGAATTTGGGGAGGGGACAGGTCCCACTGTAGACAAAGGGGATAACTGCACAATCAAGCACACAAGATAGACCTTTATCTGCTGGCATGTTTGTATGTTCACATGGATTATAGTAATTGGTTGATCCTTATTACCAACTGAGTTTAATGAAATGAGAAGCACTGTTTTACATACTTTCATACAGCATTATTCACAGAACTGATGGCACTTTGGCAAATAAGAGTCTACTTTATAGTCTGTTATTCACTGACGTGATGTAAGTAGTTCTGCTAATAACTAAATGTAAGTGGTAATTGACACCTCCAATGACAACCTTATGACCCACTGATCCCTGGGCCATACACAGGCGGCAGCTACTCTTTCAAACGTAGTCATGTATGCTTTTGTATTATCCTTCTCCCCTAATTTAGTCAATTTAATATCTTTTTGTCCGGTACCCAATGGGACTGGGGGTGGTCTATTGGTACCGATGGCTTGTATGGCCCGCAGTGTATCTGCCCACTGGGCCTCACTTTCTTTCTGATCTATCTCCTTTTGCTTCTCCATCTCCACTTGTCTGATGTATAACCACCTTAACAACTCATCTGTCTCTTGTGGGGGCATTTCTTCTTCTGACCAGCCCCCAGTGGCCTGCACCTTCATCTCCCCCTTATCTTCCTCCATATGGATCTGACTTGTTGGCTCACCTATCCGTAGCCTTCTTTCCTTCTGCCTCGCCCCAGGTTCCAATCTGGGGAGTAAAGGGAGCTGGAACATCTTCATCACCAATCTGCACACTCCACTAGGTCAAGGTATATCTGAATCTTCCTGCTGCATCAGCTGGTCCACCTCTAGGTCTTAGTCCACACCTTCCAGTGGATCAGGACATCGACTGGTATCCCACCACTGCCACCATCTGTCAGAGGGTTGTGGGATGTACAGATGGGCGCTGGCACCATACGTTTCCAATCAAAAGATTTATTGCAGCATCAACAGGAAAATAATATCAGACTGTACATGAATATTTACAAAAAAAAGAAAAAAGAAAAAAAATAATAATCCATGTAGGTTTCATGCTCCTTAATCCCACCAGCACTAGCAAGCTCTAGGCTGAAGTGTTGAGCCTTCAACACCCAATTCGAATCTGCCTTGGAACAATTGCTGACCAAATATATAGCGGTTCACATTCTTACTATTGGCCCATTCACATGTCAATCAATTAATCAAACATTAAATGTTTTTTAGATTTAGGGTTGTATTTCTTTCTTTGTTTTCATTCCATATTCTTTTAAATAATATAACAAACCTTATGATATAAACATTACTCATTTCAAACAAAAATAAAAGAAGTTTCTGAAAGACAAGCCACACAGGAGCCCCTCCTCTCTGTTAGATGAAAATAAGTATGGTGAAACTGAGACCACCGGCTCTTAGGAAACATCAGAGAGAGAGGGAGGGCTCACAGGAGGCTGGTATGCCTGGAAAGAACTTCGTTTATACCAGAACATAAATAAGGTACAAAACGGATTTAAACACTTTTTGGCTTTATTCTTGTATGCTGAAAGCATTCTTTCTCTAATTTCTTTCTTGTAAGCTCAAAGCATTCTGTTTCTAGCTTCTTTCTGAATTCTGAATTCAGTAGGCGTCTGGTTGAGTGTTCGTCTGGTTTACTCTGTGTACAGGAAGATGCTTAACCAGGGTATTGGAGACAAAACGAGCTAATTCTATACCAGAAATATCTACTGGTCCCTTAGTTTGCTTTACATGTAGCTTGTTTTAGAAAAGGAACTACAATATTAATTTGGGAAGCGCTTTCCCCGTTTCGGCTGTTTTTACCTCTTCGACTGTGTGCACATTCGTGAGGTAAACAGTTGACACCGGGAAGAAACAGAGGAGTGTGTTTCTAAGCAAAAGGAAGCCTTGCCAAGGCTAAACTTCATACTACCAAGGCTAAGCCTTAGAAAAGCATTTGTGTAGGGTACTTTTGCAGAGACAATGAGCTGGCTTGGATTTCTTTTCTTACTTTATGGACGAATACAACGGGATGGCTGTGAGGCAGAAAGGGGGGGGGGACATTCCAAAGTGATACAGAAACACTTAGCAGCACCGATTACCCTAAACTCTTGTTATTAGGGAATGTATATAGAGGAATGAGAGAGCGAGCAATCATTTTGCCCTGACTTTCGTGCATCCTGCACATTCAAAATGTAAAATATAAGTGCTATAAACTATCGTTTTGATATAGCAACTTTAGCGAAGTCACCTTATAGCTATTAAAGCTCCGTTTGTATTATTAGGGACCAAATTACATGAATGCTACAGAGAGGGGGGGCAGGAAAAGGGGAAGAAAACAAAACAAAACACCAATCGACAACATTAAAACATGGGTGGCCAGTCCATGTACACACATTCACAAGACATTACAGAGGGGTACAGAGAACACAACGGGATGTCCTCCCAGCTTTCCAAATCTTTTCTACATTCGGGCTATCACATTCCTCCCCACCTAAAATAAAACCAATTGGTTTTATTCTTTCTTAATATTTGCTATATCTGTATAATCTCCCATTTCCTGAGAGATGGAGCCATAGCCCACTCATCTCCATGGGCTTCACCTCGGGGTCCCTATTCGAACTATTATGCAATATACAATACCACATGCAATACTTCTGAAAGGGTTACAAGAAGTAATTGCTATGTTCCATTACCCCAAGGTCTGGTGTCAGGTTTTATTTTCTGTCTTTTCCGGTTCATATCTGGAAAGATAATGTACATTTCCATGGGCACTGCCCCTTCGGTGTTTGATCATAAAACAATAAGGCTGGAGGGCTAAATACCAGTGCATAATCCTGGATTCTGATCTTTCATTACATGTAACCAACATAATGGGTCATGATCGGTCCATAATTCAAAATGAGTGCCCCACAAATAGAAGCAGAGTGCCTCAATAGCCCACCATATGGCCAAACACTCTTTCTCTATAGTGGAGTACTTTATTTCCATTTCATGTAATTTACGACTTATGTATATTATAGGGTGCTCTTCTCTTTGAATCATTTGGATTAGTATTGCTCCTATACCTGCATTGGATGCATCAGTCTGTACAACAAAAGGTTGTGTAAAATCAGGGGTTCTTAGAACTGGGGAAGAACATAATTTCGCCTTTATGCTACAAAATGCTTCCTCGCATTCAGGGGTCCAAATTATTTTCTCAGGATTCCTTTTTTTAGTTAAATTGGTTAGGGGACAGGCAAGTGTGGCAAATGCAGGTATAAACCGATGATAATATCCTGCTAGTCCCAAGAAGGATCGTACCTCTTTCTTTGTAGCAGGGCGGGGACTATTAGCCACTGCTGCGACTTTACTTATGTCAGGTTTTATCTTCCCATCCCCTATCTGGAATCCGAGATACTTCATCTCTTTCATGGCTAACTTACATTTAGTTGGATTAATTGTTTAACTGGCCTTAGTAATAGCTGTTATTACGGCATCTAAATGCTGTAAATGTTCCATCCAGGAAGGGCTACAAATGATGACATCATCCAAATAGGTGGCACTATAGGTAGAGTGGGGTGCTAATATTTTGTCCATCATCCACTGGAAAGTGGCTGGGGCACCGTGCAGTCCAAAGGGCATAACATTAAAATGAAATAACCCTAATGGAGTGCTGAATGCTGTCTTTTCCTTGGCAGAAGGATCCAAAGGTATTTGCCAATAACCTTTGATCAGATCAAGTGTACTGATGTATTTAACATTTCCCAGATGGTCTAATATGACATCTATTTGTGGCATAGGGTAACTATTAAATTTGGAGACAGCATTCAGCTTCCAGAAATCTAAACAAAGCCTTACTCCACCTTCCTTTTTATTCACTGCTACCATAGGGAAGCACCAATCACTATGAGAAGATTCAATAATACCTAGATCTCTCATCCTATGAAGTTATTTTATTATTTCTTCTTTATTATGTTCAGGTATTCTATAGGGCTTTTGTCGTATGGGTATTTCTTGGTTTACTATGATATGGTATGTGGTTGTAGTAGCCCTCCTGGTTTGCTTGTGAAGCTTGCTTGATGTTTTTGCAGTATTTTTGGGGGTTCTATAGCTTGTGCGTTTGTAAGATCAGGATTAATATAGATATCTGTCAAATCCCCCTTACTGTCCAATCGATTATACGCTATGCTCAGCTCACTGTCCTCTGTCTCAGGGTGGATGTATCCACAAATGGGGGAGGTTTTATCCTTCCAAGCTTTTAATAAATTTACGTGAAAAATATTCTTTTGTTTCTTTTTATCAGGCATGAATATTTCATATGTTACGGGTCTCATTCATTTGGTTATTTTGTAGGGCCCTTGCCATTTCATCAAAAGCTTGTTCTCAGAAGAAGGTAACAACAATAACACCTTATCTCCCTCAATGAATTCTGTTTGCCCTATCCCTTGATCATAATGCATCTTTTGTCTCAGCTGTTTTATCTGGTTAACATCATGTGCTTTTTACACATATTCTTCCAGTCTCTTTCGCATTTGAAACATATATTCGGCAGGATTTATTCCCTTGGGATATTTCTCTTCTTCCTGTTCTTCTTTGACAATATCTAGAGGTCCCTGGGGATTGTGCCCATACAATAATTCAAATGGAGAGAACCCTGTAGATGCTTGTGGTACCTCTCAATATGCAAACAAGAAGTAAGGTAGATACACATCCCAAGTCTTTCCTTCTTCTTGTACATACTTTTGAATCATTTTTTTCAAAGTCTTGTTGAAGCGCTCTACCAGACCATCCGTTTGTAGGTGATAGGGTGTTGTGTAAACAGCTTGAATCCCTAAGGTCTGGTAGAGGTGCTTCAACATAGACGAACAAAAATTACTTCCTCGATCGGTTAAAATAACCTTGGGTATGCCCATTCGACTAAAGATTTTACCCAATTTGTCTGCAATCTTGGTAGCAATAATACTGCATAGTGGGATTGCCTCCAAATATTTAGTCATGTAATCACTAACCACCAAGATATACTTATTGCCTTTTGAACTTGTGGGGAGAGAACCTGCAATGTCCATGGCAACCCTTTCGAATGGTGCAGTAACCAAAGGCATCGGTATCATGGGTACTTTATCTTTCTTTCCCAACTTAGTCACCTTTTGGCATTCAGGACAAGTTTTACAATATTCTGACACTTGGTCATGAATGCCTGGCCAGAAAAATCGGCGTAAAAGGTGGCTAAGTGTGCGATCCCTACCCATGTGTCCAGCCAAAGGGATATCATGGGCTAATTGTAGCAATTGTTCCCTATAGCACTGGGGTACTAACAATTGTTCTATCTTCTCCCCAATGTTAGGGTTTTCACACACTCGATATAATAAACCATTTAGAAGTTTATAATCTTTAGTTTTAGTGTTGATAGTGTCAATACCATTTCCATTTTGTTTCCATAACATTTGCAAAGTAGTGTCCATTTGCTGTGCGTTTTTAAACTTTTCAGTTTTTACCAGAGTTTCAACTATGTTATGTACATTTTTACGAGTCCACAGTTCTTTCTCCTTCCTTTTCTGTTTCTTTGGTTTTCTATTTTTACCTTTCCGTACCATAAATATCTTCTTCAAAAGGATATAATTGTCCCAGGGTCTTGTTAGCAGCTGCCTGAGCCCTAGTGACCACTGCACATATGTTGGAGGTGAGTAAAGTTTGGAAATTAGGGTGGTCATGGCCCAGAAGTATGGGAACTGGCAATGTCAGGACAACCCCTACATCCAATAGTTGTTTATCCCCTTGTACAGTTATCTCTGTGGTTAATAATGGATACTTATGGGTGTCCCCATGTAAACAGGTCACAGTAATGGTGGGTCACCCAACTGGTGGTGGTTGCTTTAATACTGTTGACTGTATTAATGTCTGTTTACTTCCTGAATCCAGTAGTCCATGTACAGTTCTATCTGCCACTGTAACTGGTACGCTAAACTGTCCCCAGTTGGCCAGTACGAGGTGTGCTGTCTCAGATTTTCGTTTAGGACAGAATCTGGCAATATGTCCTTTACTTTTACATTCATGGCATATTATGTCTGGATTGTGTCCTTTCCCCACCATGTGAGTGTTTCTGTTCCCTGTATGACTACTGTTCCCACTAGTATTGCCAGGGGGAGGAGAAGAAGTAGGTCTTGCCAAGGTCTGCTGTAGGTTTACACATGGGCTTTTCTGTCTATAAGGTCGAGCAGCTACAAAGTCCTCGGCTAATCTTATGGCAACTTCTGCTGTGTCAGGTCTGTGCCCTTTTACCCATAACTGGACATCAGGAGGCAGGATACGGATAAACTGCTCCATAACTACGGCTTCTAATATCTGATCAATAGTCCTTGTGGCCAGCTGCAGCCACTTACCACAAAGGTCTTTAAGTTGTATATAGGCATCTTGGGGAGTATCAGCAGCATGATATTTATAAGCTCGGAATCGTTGTCTATATGTTTTGGTATTTATATCATATCTCTTCAATATGGCTGCCTTCACATGATCATAGTCATTCATATGTGTGACATCAACATGACTATAGGCCAACTGAGCTTTTCCGGTTAAGTAAGGGGACAACCTTATGACCCACTGATCCCTGGGCCATACACAGGCGGCAGCTACTCTTTCAAACGTAGTCATGTATGCTTCTGTATTATCCTTCTCCCCTAATTTAGTCAATTTAATATCTTTTTGTCCAGTACCCAATGGGACTGGGGGTGGTCTATTGGTACCGATGGCTTGTATGGCCCGCAGTGTATCTGCCCACTGGGCCTCACTTTCTTTCTGATCTATCTCCTTTTGCTTCTCCATCTCCACTTGTCTGATGTATAACCACCTTAACAACTCATCTGTCTCTTGTGGGGGCATTTCTTCTTCTGACCAGCCCCCAGTGGCCTGCACCTTCATCTCCCCTTATCTTCCTCCATATGGATCTGACTTGTTGTCTCACCTATCCGTAGCCTTCTTTCCTTCTGCCTCACCCCAGGTTCCAGTTTGGGGAGTAAAGGGAGCTGGAACATCTTCATCACCAATCTTGTGCACACTCCACTAGGTCAAGGTATATCTGAATCTTCCTGCTGCATCAGCTGGTCCACCTCTAGGTCTTAGTCCACACCTTCCAGTTGATCAGGACATCGACTGGTATCCCACTACTGCCACCATCTGTCAGAGGGTTGTGGGATGTACAGATGGACGCTGGCACCATATGTTTCCAATCAAAAGATTTATTGCAGCATCAACAGGAAAATAATATCAGACTGTACACGAATATTTACAAAAAAAAGAGAAAAAAACTAAAAAGGAAAAATAATAATAATCCATGTAGGTTCCATGCTCCTTAATCCCATCAGCACTAGCAAGCTTTAGGCTGAGGTATTGAGCCTTCAACACCCAATTCGAATCTGCCTTAGAACAACTGCTGACCAAATATACAGTGGTTTGTATTCTTACTATTGGCCCATTCACATGTCAATCAATTAATCAAACATAAAATGTATTTTAGATTAATTTAAGCTTGTATATCTTTCTTTGTTTTCATTCCATATTCTTTAAATAATATAACAAACCTTATGATGTAAACATTATTCATTTTAAACAAAAATAAAAGAAGTTTCTGAAAGACAAGTCACACAGGACCCCCTCCTCTCTGTTAGACAAAAATAAGTATGGTGAAACTGAGGCCAGCCAGCTCTTAGGAAACATCAGAGAGAGGGAGGGAGGCTCACAGGAGGCTGGTAATGCCTGGAAAGAACTTCATTTATACCAGAACATAAATAAGGTACAAAATGGATTTAAACACTTTTTGGCTTTATTCTTGTATGCTGAAAGCACTCGTTCTCTAATTTCTTTCTTGTAAGCTCAAAGCATTCTGTTTCCAGCTGCTTTCTGAATTCTGAATTCAGTAGGCGTCTTTTTGAATGTTTGTCCGGTTTACTCTGTGTACAGGAAGACGCTTAACTAGGGTATTGCTCACAAAACAAGCTAATTCTATGCCAGAAATAGCTACTGGTCCCTTAGTTTGCTTTAAATGTAGCTTGTTTTAGAAAAGGAACTACAATATTAATTTGGGAAGTGCTTTCCCCATTTCGGCTGTTTTTACCTCTGCGACCATGCACACATTCGTGAGGTAAATAGCTGACACCAGGAAGAAACGGAGGAGTGCATTTCTAAGCAAAAGGAAGCCTTGCCAAGGCTAAACTTCATACTACCACATTTTTAAATAATTTACTGGTACGTAGGAGTTTGTGATAGTTAAACTCTTTTTAACAGAGTTACTGGGGTTAAGGAGTGGTCACAGAAAAACCTGCAGTGTGAATTGAAACACAGACAGCCTTAGGGGGCAGGACATTGTTTTCAGACCAAACAGGTTGTATTGGAACAGGAAGGGTTACACATAACCATTGGCAACAAATTGCCCTGGGTGGAGATATCCAGACTAGATCAGATTACTATAAGTACTGCAGGCTGCAATTTTCAAAAACACAAAACACATTTTCTGGAGCTGGAAGGACACTACTTTCTTTAGCTGCGAGCTGTGTGAGAAATTCTGTATTGCACTTGATATCTGCAACAAACGTGCACTTTTGCTTAATTCTGTGGGAGGTGGAACTAACCACCCTTGGTGATTGCTTTTTATTCACATTTATTTAGTGTTTAACCAAGAAGGGGCTTGTAAACTCTGTTTATCTTGTTAGTAACTTCAGAAGGATTTAAATACTGCATTTGGGTAGGTCCTTGGAGGTAGCTAGATTGTCTACTAGGATTTGCTGACAGTTAAACTATTTTTAAATGAATTACAGTTGGCTGAGGAGTTGAAAAAGAAACTTGCAAACTCTGCTTATCTTGGAAGTAACCTCATAAGTGTTTGAATACTGAATTCTGGTTGTCCCTTGGGGGTAGCTGGATTGACTACTAGGATTTTGGGACAGAAACTATTTTTAAATAATTTACTGGTGCATAGGAGTTTGTGATAGTTAAACTCTTTTTAACAGAGTTACTGGGGTTAAGGAGTGGTCACAGAAAAACCTGCAGTGTGAAACAGGAAAAGACAGTATTTCAAGCAACAGAGGGTGGTGGATCTAGGTTTACGTTTGTTTGTTACAATTCTTAAGATTTTCAGTGCAGGAAGAGTTTAAAGCACAGCTGACTTATTCTGGGGCTGACAGCTCTCAGAGCACAAACCACCAGGCCTGTTTTGGGGCTGGGAAGGTTTACCTGTGTCTGACTTCGATGTGTGGATTTTTCTCTGTTTGATTAGCAGGGTATTTCTATCAAATTGTTGTGTAGGGCATCTTGCTGACAGGAAGGCACTCATTGCAGCAGTGGGTCAGAGCTTTTAGCTGATTGTTTTGCAAGGGCACAGATTAGGCCCAACCCTTCCACCCCTCACCCCACCCACCCCTGGAAATAGTTCCTTTATACCTGGGGTTCTGACATCATTTCCTCAAGAGTGCAAGGTGCATGTCACTGTCATTTCCTCTCTAGCACACTGCACTGACAATATAAGCATACACATTGTATATTATAAATATATATTTCTATATTACAAACCAATCACACACACACAAAAAAAAAAAAAAAATGTGGGGAGTAGTGCAATGTAATGGCTGTGGGGCAGCAGTCTTCCGGGAGTCTTTCTGGAGGCTGAGATGCTGCCCTATTTGTAGACAACTCTCTGCCCTGAGGGAGGAAGTTACCCGTCTTCAGGCCACACTGGACAGTAGTATGGGGACCTTCCCCCAGGCCACACTGGACAGTAGGAAGGGAACCTCCCCCATCCAGGGAGCACCACAGCCACCACCACTACCTCAGAGGTTGCGAAGAAAACACAGCAGTTGGACCACAGTGAGCTCAGGAAGAGTGAGGATGGTGGAACGGAGGCAGACCCTGTCAGTTGTTCCACTCCACAATCCATACACCATTCTGGGGAGCATAGCCCCCATGGATGCACCCACAGAGGAGACTAAGGAGGCTGAGGACAGCTGTCACAAGGAGGCCCACAGGAAGGAGGCAGAGGACACCACAAGGAAAGGAAGCAGCCCTGGTGGGGACTCAATTATTAGAGGGATAGAACTGGGAGGAGCTGGGAAAACTGAGTAAGGTGCCTGCCTGGTGCCATGGCTTGGAGGGACAGGAAGCACATCCTCAGGATCACGACAACAGCTGCAAGGGATTCTGAGCTGGACGTGCTGTCCACCTAGGGACATTGGCTCATCATGAGGTTAGAGCAGTGCAGGAGGACATTGCAGAGTTGGGGAGGGCCTAAGACAAGTAGCACACACAGTATCCTTCTCAGAGGTGCTGCCTGTCAAAGGCATGGGTGAGGCAAGGGTAATTGGCACCATGCAGTTTAATGAATGGTTGAAAAAATGGTGCAGAGCACAGGGGTTTGGCTTCATTGGGGACTGGGGTTCCACCTGGAGGGACAACAGCCTATAGTGGCAGGATGGTCTGCATCTGTCAAGGAAGGGAACAAGTCTTTTGAGCATTCGGTTTAAATGCTTCATTGGCAAGCTTTTAAACTAGTCAAGGGGAGGCACTGACAAGCAGCAGAAAATCCCAGCCTCCCTACAAAACAGGGTACTAAATGAGAAAGACCAAGGTAGAACGGTCAGTGGGGATGCTGCAACAGAAGGTAAAGCCATCAAAAATGGAGAGCGATGAAGTACCAGTGCCGTAGTCTAGGTAACAAGCTTCCTGAATTAGTGGCCTTGATGGAGGAGGAACATCTGGATATCGTGGCAGTCACAGAAACATGGTACACACACAACCATGACTGGGACGTAAACATACCAGGATACACTATCTACAGGAGGGACAGGGAGGGTAAAAGAGGAGGAGGAGGGTTCTTTACATAAAGGAAGGAATAAAAGCAACAGAACAAAAGGGTAAACAGGGAGGAGAAGAAGCACTGTGGGTAAATTTGGAGACAGGCAATGGCACCACAATCCGCACAGGGGTTGTATACAGACCCACTTCTCAGGGGGAGGAAATGGACAAGGAAATGATAGAAAGTATACTTAGAATGGCAGAAAAAGGGGAGATACTGCTGATGGGTGATCTGAATATGCCAGATGTTAACTGGAGTGCAGTTGCAGCTGCCACTTCGAAGAGTGCAGTTATTCTAGATGCCCCACAGGGGGCATGCCTTAGACAACTAGTACTGGAGCCCACTCGAGAGGGAGCAATATTAGACTTGATACTCTCAAATGGAGATGGAGAGAGGATCACAGATGTAGAGTGGTAGCCATCTGGGAACTAGCGACCATCGAACAGTATGGTTCACATAAACACAATAATAGAGTCAAGCACACAAAGACAAAGTACTGGACTTTAGGGAGGCTGACTTTGCTATAATGGTGAGTGCCTAAGGAATGCACTAGCAAATGGGCAGGAAGGAGGTGGAAGAACAATGGGAATAATAAAACTGCCATCACAGAGGTACCAAGCCTTTGTGTGAAGCAAATAAACAAAACAAGACGATGTAAGAAACCACTATGGTTCTCAAAGGAAGTGGCAGTGAAGGTTCAAGAGAAAAAGAAAGCATTCAGGAAGTACAAGGAATCGCAGAAGGAGCAGGACAGAGAACTGTATCAGTTAAAGCAAAAGGAGGCTGGGAAGGCAGTCAGAACAGCAAAGGCCCAAACCGAGGAAAAGATAGCCAACTCAGTTAAGAAGGGGGATAAAACCTTTTATAGGTACATCAGGGAGCGAAGGAAGACCAAGGGAGGGATAGTGAGGCTTAATAAAGGGGAGGGAGGGTGGGCAGAGGAGACTGTGAAAAGGCAGAGATACTAAACAAATATTTTGCTCAGTATTTACGAAGGAAGAGGGGAGATACATAAAACAAACAGTAGTAACACTCTGGATACAGAAGTTGATACCGCCCATTTACAGAAGAAAGGGTTCTGAAAGAACTCTTAAAACTGAAGGTGGACAAAGCAATGGGGCCTGATGGGATTCATCCAGAATTCTAAAAGAACTAAGGGTAGAACTAGTGACACCACTGACTACCCTTTTAACAAATCATGGGAGGATGGGGTGGTACGAGGACTGGAAGAGGGCAGATGTGATTCCCTTCACAAAAGTGGGAGCAAGGCAGAAGCAGGAAACTATAGACCTGTTAGTTTAACCTCAGTGATAGGGAAAATGATGGAATCGCTTCTAAAGGAAAGAATTGTCGAGTATCTAGAGGCCAGAGGGGCACAGGACCCTAGGCAGCATGGATTCACAGCGGGAAGGTCATGCCAGACGAATCTGATAGATTTCTTTGACTGGGTGACCAAAGTAGTAGATCAGGGAGGGGCTGTGGACATGGCCTACCTAGACTTTAGCAAGGCATTTGACACAGTCCCACACAAAAGATTAATATACAAGTTAGCCAGCCTGGGAGTGGGTCCCAAGATGACAGCCTGGGTAAAGAATTGGCTGGAGAATAGGACACAGAGAGTAATAGTAAATGGAGTCCTCTCAGAAGAAAGGAGGGTTACTAGTGGGGTACCGCAGGGTTCAGTATTAGGACCGGTCCTCTTCAATGTCTTTATAAGCGACATTGCAGAAGGACTGAAGGAAAAGTATGTCTCTTTGCAGATGACACTAAGATCTGCAACAGAGTTGATGCACAGAGTGGGGTGGAAAGGATGAGAAGGGACTTGCAAGGTTAGAGGAATGGTCAAATGTATGGCAGCTTAGATTCAATGCTAAGAAGTGCAAGGTAATGCACCTGGGAAACAAAAACCCAGGGGAAGAGTACACAATGGGGGGTGAGATACTAACAACAAGAATGGAAAGGGACCTGGGGGTAGTCATATCAGATGACCTAAAGATGGGCAAGCAATGTGAGAGGGCAGCAAGGAGGGTTGGGGGATACTGGGATGCATAGGGGTGGCATCACCAGTAAAAATAGGAAGTTATTATCCCTCTGTATAGACAGCTGGTGAGACCCCATCTGGAGTACTGTGTGCAGTTCTGAGACCCAATAAAGACATAGACAGGATGGAAGCTGTCCAGAGGAGGGCACTAAATGGTGCAGGGTCTGCACTGGAAGTCGATGAAGAGAGACTTAAGGAGCTTAATATGTATAGCCTCGAGGAAAGGAGGGAGAGGGGGACATGATAGAAACTTTCAAGTACCTCAAGGAATCAGCAAAGTCCAAGAGGGTAGCATCTTTCAAAAAGAGGTGTGCAAGAACAAGAGGGCACAATTTGAAGATGGGGGGGCGGCTCTGAGGTAATTTAAGGAAGTATTTTTTCACAGAGAGGGTTGTGGATGCATGGAACGGCCTTCCGGAGGAGGTTGTGGAGTCAAAATCAGTGGGGGAATTCAAGCATGCATGGGATAGTCATAAGGCAATTTTGGGGGGTGGGGGTAGGAAGAAGTAGGCTGCTGGTTAACTAGGATCTGCAGCTTATCCAGTAGGTAGGGAAATGGGCAGACTGGGTGGGCCAAGCGGTCCTTATCTGCCATCAAATTCTATGTTTCTATGTTTCTACCAAGGCTAAGCCTTAGAAAAGCATTTGTGCAGGGTACTTTTGCAGAGACAACGAGCTGGCTTGGATTTCTTTTCTTATTTTACGGACGAGTACAACGGGATGGCTATAAGGCAGAAAAAAGGGGGGGGACATTCCAAAGTGATACAGAAACGCTTAGCAGCACCAATTACCCTAAACTCTTGTTATTAGGGAATGTATATAGAGGAATGAGAGAGCGAGCAATCATTTTGCCCTGACATTCGTGCATCCTGCTTGTTCAAAACGTAAAATATAAGTGCTATAAACTATCGCTTTGATATAGCAACTTTAGCAAAGTCACCTTATAGCTATTAAAGCACCATTTGTACTATTAGGGACCAAATTACACGGAATGCTACAGAGAGGGGGAAGGGGGGCAGGAAAAGGGGAAGAAAACAAAACAAAACACCAATCGACAACATTAAAACATGGGTGACCAGTCCATGTACACACATTCACAAGACACTACAGAGGGGTACAGAGAACACAACGGGATGTTCTCCCAGCATTCCAAATCTTTTCTACATTTGGGCTATCACAACCACCCATGTTTGAATCCAGCCACGGACATTGCGAAGACCGCCTGTTTAGGTAATTTGTTCCTCTCATCTGCCACCCATTCCATGAAAAATAACTTTCTTGTGTCCTTCCTAAATCTTCCTCCCACAGCCTCTGCCCTGCCCTCTAGTCATAGTAGTCTCATTCTTAGTGAGCAGTTAATTGCAGTCCACCCTGATTCCTTGCAGGAACTTGTAGGCCTTTATCACGCTTTCTCCTCTTACTCCCAGTCACCAGTGTGTACATGTTGAGGATGTCCATTCTCTCCTCATATGATTTCTGTTGCCTCTAGATCACTTTTATGGCCCCTCTTGGATGGTGTACAAACAGCCCCTGGTCTTCTTCAAGTGTAGATCCCAGAACTGCATGCAGCACTGGTTTAGCCTCACCAGGTTCCTGTACGGGCAGTATCACAACTCTCCTTCTAAAGAAATACATCCTGTACAGCCCAGTAACCAATTTGCTTTCCAAAATGGCTTGTTGGATTGGGCAGTAGACTTGAGGCTGTCACTGATGATGGCTCAAAGGTCACTTTCCAGATATGTGAATTCCTTATGTGTTTCATCCAACACACATTGTGGTAATACTGAGCCACAAAATCCAGAACTCTTACTAATCACAGTAACTCAACTGGCTCGGGATGTATTCAGTACCAGTCTTGTAATTCCAATTTTTTCCACTGTCTCTAGCTCCAAACTAGTATCCTGCTACTGCTGCTATAGCTGGTGCTCTTCCTCTTGTGTATATGTTGATATTGCTCTGATGCTGGCCTAACCAAGGCATTCAATTTGGTTGATTATTCACTTTTGTTCAAATGTATGGAATACCTGGGTGTGTGAAACTCAACTTTGGTTGGCTTGGCGCTGTTATATGACAGAAACCAAAGGTTAAATTGTAGCTTCTATTTCTCCATGTAGGCTGGTCCAGTATGGTGTTCCTCAGGGCTCCATATGGGCCCATTACTGTTCCTTTGTTTATTGATCCAGTAGTGTCACCCACATCTGCACACTTCTTCTCACAGATGATGCTGTGCTTAATTTTCATAGTCCTTCTGGTGGTGTAATCAACACTATTTTAATAAACACATTTGCAGCAGTGCAAAACTGGTTAATGCAAAGCAAGTTGGTATTAACTAAGACAAAAACTAAGTTCATGTTATTTGCAACTGCCTCAAATGTTAAAACAATATCATGGGGAACTAAAGATTTCTGCTGTGGATGGTTCCTGATTGGATTGTGTAGATTAAGTATCTTGGGGTTACTTTAGACCCTGTCATAAATTAGAGTCTTCATTTGAATGAAAGTATGTCTAAAATCACTCATAAATTTGCCATTTTTTTAGAATATGAAATTTCTTATCAAAACAAACTTAATTAGCTATAGCCGACATAATGTGTTACCAAAGTTGAATTACATGTTAGTTATGACAGATTCTGCTTTCTTTAGCGGAATACCTAGAAAAGAAGAGCTGTTGAAAAAATTGGCAGGTTTGCATTACTTGCCCCTTATAAAATGGGTCTAGGAATCCAGAAGTCTGATTGGCTGTTAGCTGTGCATTAGACGCTTCTAATGCATGGCTAATAACAAGTCCAGCAGCAAGTGCCTTACAACATCTGAAGGAATTATGGATCAATGCTTTCTGACTTAGAATCCTCAAGTAGAACTTTCAGTTTTTGAAAGCAGTCAGTTTTTCTCCTCTCACTAAGGCAAAATATTTGAGTCTCCTGCTGCTCCTGTTATCAGCGTATTCTCAGTGTTGGCATAGCTCACAGTTTAAGGCCCAGAACATTTAAATTGATTTAAAACAAAGGCTCTCTCACTAGCTGATGTTCTGCCTCCCCCATTACTCCATTTACTCACTAATCCCACTACCAGCTAGCCAACCCACTGATTCGCTTAAATCTACAGGTACCAATCACGGACAGTACTTGCACTTTTTTAAACAAATATTGGATGTCACTGAGATTCTTTAGTTTATGCATTTCCCATCCTGCAATCCTGCTCCATAATCTGACCGTGGGTAGAACTTGAGGAAAATAACAAAGAAAGAAAAACAGCCTCCAAAAGCACATGCTCACTAGTAATTTACTGGTTACTCTCCCAATGCCGACTGCTGCTCTCTTGCACCCTTAAACTCCTCCATCTTTTTTCTAGTTAAAGCATGGGCACAGGAGTTCCTGACTGAATGAGTGCTCACTTGCTCACTTTCAGCACACTCTGCAGTACTGGTCACTGTACAGGTCACTCTCCCCTTTTCCCAGTGCCAAATGCAGCTCTTTTCTGCCCTGAAAGTCCTCCATTTTTTGTAACTACAGCCATGGTAAAAAGGCTCCCACCCGAATGAGTGCTCACCTCCAATGCCCTCTGCACAAACCAACTGTACAGGTCACTCGCCCCTATTCCAGTGACAACTGTCACTCTTTCCGGCTCTGAAACTCCTCCATTTTGTTTTTTTTAATTTCAGCAGTAGTAAAGGAGCTCCAGCCCAAATGAGTGCTCACCTTCAATGCTCTTTGAATAAACCAACTGCAGCTGAAACATCAGAAGCCATGGTAGAAATAGTTTGGCCTCCCCATTTTGAATGACATCCTGCTTGCTCACTCACTTCCTCTGTTAGACTAATGCTCTGGAATTCCACAGACATGACACTGGCTGGCAATATAGCCTAGAGGTTAGAGTAACGCTGTGAATGAGCTTGGTACATCCAGCAGACTGGGGTTTGATCTCCACAACCTCTGCTTGCATAGTGTGCGATTCTGAGCAAGTCACTTAACCTCCCCAGTGCTCCCAGATCACCTCTGAAAACAGGCACATGGGCCTTACCCAGTTTCCAAAGACCAAAATAAATAAATGTTGTTGTAAAGCAGGGAGATGTACAAACAAGTTAGGTTCTGTGTTCTTTTGGTGCATTTCTTATGTGTTGGGGAGGAGGCAGAACTAATGCAATGGACTCAAAAAGTAAGGCTATGGAGGCCTCTAGTAGGACAAATGTCCTACATTTTAAAAATTGCAGCAAGGTCATGTAGGTGTAGGAAATATTTTATGTAAAATTAAGAAAGATTTTACTTTTTTAAAGTTAAACCTCCATATTTTAATTTGTACATACATGTAAACTACAGTGCCTCATTTTATAAGCACAATAAGAAATGCCGGGGATGTGCATTAGGTAGTTTTAATGCATGGCCAGTGGCCAGATGCACTTGACCTGTGGCCTCGTGCCTTACTATGTCACTGGCCATGCATTAGCACTGTGTCATGCACGCCTGTCGTGTCTTATTGGTTACTAAACAGACACATCACTGTGATATATTCGGTAGCTTTAAACCACACTCTCTGTACAGAATAATTTCAAAAAAATGTTTCATGTTGTATTTACAGAATCAAGAATTCAGTGATTCTTGGCTGTTTGAGTAATTTGCTGGTCAACTACAATTCTGAATATGAATCACGTTCTTAATCTGCTTGTTTGTTGTTGCAACTGTTAGTATGTACTGTAGCTGGACCGAGAACATTTGCTTATTGTGCCTCTTCTATTTGGAACTCCTTACCAATACAAATACAATGTATGTCGACTAGTAACTCCTTTTCACAGCTGCTTTGCACCATTTTAGGAAACTTGATGTTTGGACCTGTTTTAATTAATGTTATTGGAACTGCTTGGTGCCTTTCATGATAATGAGAATGTTTCTTGTATTAACAGTAATAATTTTTTGTATGTAATTCTTAGACCTCAGGTCATACCTGAAAAAGTGCTGTTTATGCCAGTATGCCAGTGTGCTCACCTGATACCAAAATAAATGAAATTAAATGAGATGCTCTTAGTATCTCCCCTGATGGCACTGTTTTGGGGGCATGCATACCAAATGTTTGCTTTCTACCTTAGGCTAGAATAGTAAGATTTTTCTGGCCTGTTCCTTTTTTGATGTTATTTACCCAGGATAATACAGCATCTCATTTTCAGTGGGGTCCTATTTCTATCAGTATCCATAGAAGGATGAGCATGGAAACTGGGAGGTGCTCCACCTTCTGCCTACTTTTAGTGCCAGGGGTGCCAGCTTTATCTTTAGACTCTACCGAGCTTTTTTTTTTTATTTTTATTTTTTATACTTTTTTAGGTGATTTATGGCTTAGGGGCATTATTTGACTTTCTTACAAACCTTCTCTTTCGTAATTTCACTGATCACAAAAATATATTTAAAAACAATTGGGAGAGGGGGATTTTTAAAGGGCTCCACCAAGAATCTGCCAGCTACTATTTTCAAACTGAAACCAAACTACTAGACCATGAATTTGATGGTTTAACTGCATCAGAGTCTGACATCTAAAAAAATATGCAGCTGTGGCACAAACTGATGCAAATCACAATTGAATGAATGATCTGCCACAAATGGTGGCTTTTTGTCCTAACACAGATGCATCATTTGAAAATAGCAGTTGTGCTGCTTGGACACAATTGATGAGATGTTGATGGCAGGTGTAGCTTGCATTTATGCCCACATCTGACACTACTGAAAATCCTTCCCCAGTAGCTTTAATGTTTGATACACAGCTGGAAAGGCATATGAGGGACTGACCTGGGGTGGTGGTGGGGAACACACCACTGTATTCTAGGGCATTATAAACAATATGACACTTATATGTGTGACAACCTATGGCGGGAACACATCATTATGTTTAGTGTTTGATGAAAAATGGGACAGATATGTGACTGAACCCAGGCAGGGAACACATTATTATATTTAGTGCTTGAAGAATAGTGGTACACATATGCGTCACTGAACCAAGCAGGAAATACATTACATATTTAGTGTGTGGATGAACAGTGTGACACTTACTGTATATCTGAAGGCGTCTGACACAACCCATGCAGGTAACACATTACTACATTTATTGCTAGATGAACAATGTGAAACTTGTAAGAGTGACTGAACCCATGCAATGAACACATCACTGTATTGTTTGATGAACAAAGGGAATCTTATATGTGTGACTCAACCTAGACAGGGAACACATTACTATATTTAATGTTTGATGAACAACTGGGTACTTTTTTGAGTGGCTGCTCCTCACTAGACCCTGGTCCATGCTTTCTTGAGCCCTGCACTAAATTACACTTATATTTATAAGAACAATAGAAAAAAAGCCAGCAAAAAAGTGAGACCTGATAGCATTAGCTAATGAGGCTGAACTTCTGTTGCTATGCTACGGTCAAATACAGTATGTGGGCAGACAAAGTACAAAATCAGGTAAAGAACAAACAAGCATGGTACACAAATTATATTCCTGGCTTGCACTTACACTGCATCATCCCACTACTCTCTGGGAGCTGCATTAAATCGCAAAAATGTGTACAGAAGAAATAAAAAAAAAATTAGGCAAAGAGAGTGCAGACATGATGCAGTATATGGATCCCCAGCTTGATCCGCACTCACCCATTCCTTCAAGGTCGAAAGACAGGCAGAGAGAGGAACGGGAAGAGAGACAGAATTATTTATTGCATCTGTAGAGAATTAAAAAAAGAGAATGAAGAGAAAACAAAATGAGGACTAGCCTAAGTATACATAGATGATTCACTCTGCCACTTCCCTGTCTACTGTGTTTTGTATTGCTGCTGCCCTGCCTTTTTCCCAAAGTATTGTGCAGCAAGCAAACTTCAAGAAATGTTACATGAATAACAGGAGGCACCAGGGCTGCACCCAGGCAATAGTGTGCTGTTTCCCCGGACAACCACCCTATGCTAAGAGAAAACATTTTATATGTTTTATTGTTTTTGTAGCAAGAAAATACTTACATATGCAGAGAGAATTCCTCAACAACACTGTCCCTGTCTCATTGCACTGATCACTACACATTTAAGCTCCTACCAGATTGTTCTTAGGAACACTGCCTCAATGGGCAGTTTTCCTCTTTAAAAGCCATTCGTTCCTGCATTAGTACATCACCACACTGCAATGGATCACCACACAAGTGAAATTTGAGGGACTGAAAAAAGTTATGTTTAGAGATTTAGGCCCTGATATACTGGTTAACAGTGCTGAATGGTTTTAGAAACATAGAATTTGCCATCAGACAAGGAATGATTGGCCCACTCAGACTGTCCAGATGTTCCTGCCTAGTTCTTCTCCACAGAACCTAACTGATCTCTGTAGACCCTCCCACCCCTGCCTGTTTACTAATATTCCCTTTGTCTAGGCCATGAATGCTTGAGGCCCCACTTTTTCATCTCCACCCTTCTGCTGGCAGTTTCTTCCAGGAATCTACCACCGTTTCAGTGAAGTAGTACTTCCTCACATCTCCCCCAGTTTCATCACATGCTGCGTGGTCCTGGTGCTGTTTCTCATTTGAAAGAGACTCCCATCCTGTACCCTGTTCATCCTTGTGAGGTCCCTATCATATCCCCTCTCGCTGTCCTCTCTTCTAAGGTGTATGTGTTGAAATTCTTTAGTCTCTCCTCATAGCACTTTTTTTGCAACTCCTGCACCATTTTAGTTGCCCATTTCTGGACTGCCTCCACCCTGTCTATGTCCGTTCTGGATGGAACTGGACACCATACTGTAGGTGGGGTTTCACCAGTGGGTGATACAGTGGCAACACTACTTCCATGCTCCTGCTGGAGATACTCCTCCCTATGCAACCCAGCATCCCACTACCCCTACCTACTGCCTAATCACACTGCCCATTGAGGTAATCAGTTATGATAACGCTAAGGTGTCTTTCCTGCTTAGTGACTATCAGTATCTACATGCCATCGTATACTAAGCTCTGGGGCTCCTATGCCCTAGGTGTATGGTTTTGCACTTTTTGGCATTGAACTTTAACTGCCATGACCTTAGCCATGCCTCACATTTCCCAAGATCCTTGTGTATCCTGTCACCCACTCCTGGATGTCCATCCTATTACACATTTTAGTATCATCTGCAAAAAGGCATACCTTTCCTTCCAGTTCTTCTGCAATGTCACTTATAAAGACATTAAAGAGGACTGGTCCCACTGTTGAGCCCTGTGGCACCCTGCTGGCCACTGTCCCATTGTTAGAGTGTATGCCATTAACCACCACCCTCTTATGCCTATCTGTTTACCAGTTACTCACAGAGTTCACCACTTTGGATCCCATCCCTAGGCTGCTCAATTTCTTAGTCTCCTGCAAAGTTTAGTTAGGCCACATCCACTGCCACTCCCTGATCTATTTCCCTGGACATCCAGCTGAAGAAGTCAATTATATTCATCTCTGGCATGACACCCATCCCCCATCCCCATGAATCCATGCTGCTGGTGGTCTTGCAGCACACTGGATTTATGATTTCTACCAGTCTTCCTTTAGCAGGGTTTCCATTCATTTCCCACCACTGATGTGAGACTGACCAACCCATAGTGCTAGCCACCTCCCTTATGCCACTCTTATGTGGAGGGACCATGTTCGCCTCCTCTGAAACCACACCTGTTTTCAGGAACTGTTGAATATGGCCAACAGTGGGCAGCTAACGCCCATGAGTTCATTTGTAACCTTCGTGTAGCCTGTTCAGTCCCATAGCCTTGTCCCTTCAGGACTCTTTCCTCTGAAAATGCATGTATATCCAACCCCCGCTGCTCCCTGGTGGTCTGTGCTCCTCCTCTATTGTAAAGATTGAGCAGAAGTATCTGTTCGGATGGCAACCTTTTCTTGGTTCTCCTTCTGTGTAGTCTCCCCTGCCTCCTCCTTATCCTCACTGTCCCTCCCTTCTTTTCCTCTGACTTATGCACCTGAAGAATGTCTTATCCCTTTAGCTACCCCTTTGGATATCCTTTTCTTTGTAATTGGTACACCTCCATGTTCTCCTCATCTGCATTTCCTTATACCTCCTGAATGTCAAATTTTTCATTCACCACCATGGCCACTTCCTAGAGATCTTAACAGTTTCTTTTACACTGGCTGCTCTTGCGCACCCAATGTTTTGTAAAGGATGGTGGATTTTTGGGGGTGTCACTGCAGGCCCATGGCAGTTCACAAAAGCAAGGATTCGGTAGTCTAGTGACCATGTGCTGTGATTCTGACATCACTTTTGGCTTGGTGGGCTGAAACTTCATGTACTTCAAAGGATCAGCTTACCCAATCAGAGAGTGCTTCTGTCCTTTGATTTGATGAAACTGGTCAGCAAAAGCTGAGCAGCTTTCAATCTCAGCAGCCTGTCAGTCTGTAAAATAGAAAACTGTCAATTGATGTCTGTTGCTGGCCCCCATGTAACTGTGCCCCTCACCCGACCATCCCTTTCAGCACCCACCACCCCACACACACACAAACGTAACACTGACACTGGGGGTTCCCAATCCCCCAGTGTCACCACCTTATAGTTTTTAATTTTTTTTATTTTATTTGTATCTTTGCCTGTAATGCAGAAAACCATCCATCAATGTCGGTAGCTGGTGCCCCTGTAACAGTTTCCCCACAAACCCTTCCTGAGCACCCCACCCCAATAAACATAATGCTGACACTAGGGTGCCCAATCCCCACAGCAGTCTCTCATAGTTTTTTATTTATGTAGATTGGCTGAAAGAAAGAAAACTGTACCTCAATGTACGCTGAAGATGCCCCAACGGACCCCCACGCAACCTCCCTCTCCCAGCACTTCATAAATGTAACACCAACATTAGGGGTCCCCAAATCCCCCAGTGTCATCTCCTGAAATATCTCAAACCATCCTTTGTCATTTTTTTTAACCCTGTAAAACAGAAAACATCCATTGTTGTCTGTTGTGCCATTGTTTCCCCCACCTGACCCTCCCACTCAGTGCCCCCCAAGCCCTTACTTACTCACCTGGTGTCCGATGCCATAATTTTCTCTGGACTGCAGAGACATCTTCACTCTTCAAAGCCGGACCATGAACTTAGGAAATCAGGTATACGGTTCGATGTATTGCAATGGGGTTTTGAACTGAGTGGCATATCTTGGCCATCTTCGAGTATTTTTGGCCCAAATTTTCATCTTACCTTTTTTGGGACCCCACCTCATGAACAATTATAGTGACATTAGGGCAATTCTGTCCCAAAAGGTGATTCCTGGTTGCTGCATGAAATCACCTTTCAGGCAGGAGTTGGAAACTTCTCTGCCCTTGTTCATGAGGTGGGGTCATTAGAAGGCTATGTTGAAAATTTGGTGTAAAAATATTAAAAAAAAAAAAAAAGTTATGATCCTATATTGAAATTTTCAAACGCAGGCTCGTAATGCAGATACATTTCAATATTTTGACCCCAAATTTTCAACATAGCCATTTCTTTACTCCACCTCATGAATGTGACAGTTGACATTTTTAAAATCCTAGCCAAAATGTATTTTTGCATCCGAAAAGGCGATTTCACAGTCGCTGTGTGAAATCACCTTTCGGGCAGGAGCTAAAAAATGTTCTCTGCAATTGTTCATGGGGTGGCGTCATAAGAAGGTCATGTTGAAAATGTGGGGCAAAAATATTGAAAAACAACAAACTTATGAGCCTACATTGAAATTTAGCAATGCAGCCTTGTAACTTTGGTAAATTTCAATATTTTGACCCCACATTTTCTATATAGCCAATTCTTCACAGCACCTCATGAATGTGACAGCTGTCTTTTTTCAAATCCTGGCCAAAATGTGATTTCATACCTGTGCCACGGAATAATGTTTTGCCAGGGATTTGAACATTTTCACCTACTGCATTCATTAGGGGGTAATAAGAAGGCAATGCTGAAAATTTGTGTACAAATATGATAAAATGCCTAAGTTATGACGGAACATTACACTATTTCGATGTTCACTCATAACTTCACTAATTTTAATATGTGACTGCAACCTTTCAACATAACTATTTTTCACAACACCTCAGAAATGTGATGTGTAATTTTAAAATCCTGGACGAGAGGTATTTTCGCACTCTCTGGTGCAAAATGACATTTTGGCCAATATACTACATAAACGCACATGTCATATCTATAAGATAAATCCTAAAACAAGTATCTTCAAAATCTGAGTCAGAATAGCAAAAACAATTGTTTAACAAGCAGCCAGCATTCAGCATTGACAAATGATTGTTCCTTCTGCTTTTACTCACTTCCTTCACACAGAGGCTGGTTGCCTTAAACCTCCATTATTGTTTCCCACTGTGCCTGTAGCCATCCCTGGCAATCCCCAATGAGGCAGTTTGTGAGGCAGTATTCCATTTCTTTAAAATCCAACCCCTAAAGTGTAGGACCCTCATCCTTGTGTGGTTAGCCTCTGTTCCTATCTTAATGTAAAATCACACTGTACAGTAATCAGTGGTACCTAGGGGCTGCCCAATTATATATAAACAGTGCTTTCCCTGTGTGTAAGTAAAGATGTGGCAAAGTAAAATTTCTCCAGTGAAGTTTACAGGAAGTGCCGAAAATTCGCACTTTGCGGACCTTCACAAAGCTTCCCCAGACCTGGGAAACTTTGACTTTGCCCGAATTGTGAATTTTTTGCCAGGATGCACAGAGTTTTGCAGCAAAGTGTGGAATTTCACCGCAAAGTGAGAAATTTGCGGATGAAATTCCACACTTCATGGGTGAATTTCAGCACTTTGTGGTCGCAAATTTTGCAAATTTCATTTCAAAAATTCTGGGAAATTCACAGATTAATTCACAGAGCAAATTTTGCCAACTTTGCCCATCTCTATTTGTAAGGACCAAGTCCAGTACTGCCCCATCCCTAGTGGGTTTTCTGACTATGTGCCCAAGAAAAGTACTGGCAGCATGGTGTAGAGACTATAACACAGGCTTGAGACCTGGGAGACCCAAGTTCAGTTCCCACCTGAATCACTTACTCACTGTGTGACCCAGAGCAAGTTGTTTAACCTCTCAGTGCTTTATCCCACCCAGTTGTAAAATGGCTGGAAACAGGACCTTACACTGAAAACACACATATTACATCTCAGCTTGGTCTCCAGGGTAAATAAACTGAAAAATAAAAGTAGGCATTTTTTTTCTGGATGGACCTTTGATCTTTTTCTGCCATCATTGTCTATGTTTCTATGAAGTGTGGCTGGGACAAAGTGAAAAGTATAGTGGTTGCTCAAGGTGTCAAAATTGGAGAGGAGAATAGAGGGTGGTGGGGAGGGCTAGGACCTGGAGGAACAGTAGGCCTCAGGGCTAAGTAATGAACTTGGGTTGACTGGGTGGACCATCTTTATCTAAATTTCCATGTTTCTTCATGCCCCTTGTAGGGGGTCAAGGATGGCCATGCTGTTTACTGAAGCTGCAGTTGGAAGGCTCCACTCCATGTCTGGCAGATTGAAGTCACCAACTAGTAACATCTCCTCTCATTTGCCATCCTGAAGATGGCTTCCCTAGTTCCTTTTCCAACTTCTTTTCCTATACTGGGGTCTGTATACCTCTGTACATATTGGACTCAAAGTCTGTCTACAGGATGACCCATATCACCTCCAGCCCTTACTTGTTCTTGAGGTGCCCCTGTGCCTCTGGGGTCTTGATTACCACCCTCACGTATAGTACATCCTCTCCTCCGCTCCTCGCTGTCCTGTCTGTCCTAAACAGAGAGTAGCCCGGTATGGCCATATCCCAGTCATGGCTGTCAGTGCACCACAACTCTGTTATGGCCACAAAATCTAGGATGGTCTCTACAATAATGGCTTCCAGGTCTGGAATTTTATTTCCTAGACACCTTGCATTGGCACACATGACCAGGACCCCGAATTTTCTGAGATTCTATGGATGCGGCAAACCTCGGAAATATCCACGGAATTTGCCGTCATCTGCGGAATTCATGGCCACCCGCGGAACAAACGTCCTCTGCTGACGGGAGTGCCCAATCCCCCATCGGGCTTCACTGCCCTCTCTATCGTTAGTATGCTACACTGAGCCCACCCCAGCGTGGCAAAATGTCCTTGCTGATGGGGTGCCCAATCCTGTCGGCTTCACTGTCCCCCACAAATGCTTGTATGCCACGCTGGGAGCCCACCCCAGAGTGATAAAATGTCCTTTGCCGACGGGGTGCCCAATCCCTGTCAGCTTCACTGTCCCCCCAAATGCTTGTATGCTATGCTGGGAGCCCACCCCAGCGTGGCAAAAACATCCTTTGCCTACGGGGGTGCCCAGTCCCCGTCGGCTTCACCGTCCCCCTGTTGCCTGTGCCACGCTGGGAGCCCACCCCAGCGTGGCAAAAGTCCCTCCTTGTGTGTTAATAAAAACCTGAAACAAAAAACCTTCCATCATTGCTTCTTTTGCCCCCCTCCCAACCCACACCCACCCTTCATGCACTCCATCTCCCCACACCCCCACGTCACCCCCACCTCAACCCATACTTACCTCCGGAGCCCAGCACAATGATCTTTGGTGGATTGGGAACACGTCTGCACTCTTCAAAGCCGACCACGAACTGAAGAAATGCCGGTAAGCTGTTTAATGGCATAAATGGATTTTTTTCAACTTTAGTGCATATCTCAGCCATTTCTGGGAATTTTTTCACCAGATTTTCAACATGGGTTTTTTTGGGGCCCCACCTCATGAACTGTGACACTGATATTTCATTAATCAGTCCCGAAATAAGTTCCGCAGTCACTGCGTGGAACCACCTTTCTAGAATGATTAACAAAATGACAGTGTCACAGTTCATGAGGTAGGCTCTTAAAAACCCTATGTTGAAAATTTAGTGAAATCATCCCAAAACAACTATTTCTGGCGTGCATTGCACAATTCCTCGCATGCTCATAACTTCGAGCATTTTAATATTTTCACTCCAGATTTTCAGTATTGCCATTTTACCACACCTCCTTATGGACAGTACAACTGTCATTTTCACATCTCACTCAAAATGTGTTTTCGCACATATGGCGCATAATGGCACGGTCGGTGTGCGTAAATCAATGTTCTGGAAAGATTAATAAAATCACAGTGATACTGTTCATGAGCAGAGGTCTTAAACTGGCTATATTGAAAATTTGGTGACAACGCCTATAAAATGACAGTGTTCACGAGTGTGCATTGTGTCAGAATGGCAAAAAAAAAAAAGGAAAAAAAATTAAGGGTAAAATGTGCTGCAGAATTGCCGCGAAATTGGTGTTGAGTTCGTAGAAGTTCTGTGGCAAATGAGAACCCTGCCAGAACTTTGCTCTGATGAGCCGTAGAAAATCGGGCCCTGCACATGACTCTTCATACCTTACTCCTTCCCTGCCTGCTCCCCGCACCCCAGCCTGTGCTGTTTCCAGAGTTTACACCAACTTACCTCTTCCTTTTTACTTATTTATTATGTCTCCTGTAGTTCTTTATTCTTATTTTTCTGATTTATACCCCCTTGTCCTCTTCCCTGTACCCACCCTTGTCTTCTTGCATTCCAGCCCTAGGTGCATTTACTCCCCTTGAGCCATCTCTCCCTGCTGCTCTGTCTTCTGGTGGGGTGGCAATTGTTGCCTCCCTTAGTTTTACAGCCTCCCCTCACTGCTTTAAATGCTCATCCAAGTAGCATTTAAATCTACTACTAAAGACTGTGGTCCTCTTCCTGGAAGGATACAGGCCACCTCGTCTGTAGAGGCCCATATCCTCCCAGGTTGGACCCCTGTCTTAAATGTAGCTGAAGCCACCCGGTCAAATTTAAGCAACACAATTTTGATAACGTTCTTGCTCCCATACAGGTGGACTTAGACCACTGGGCCCTGCTGCCAACGTCTTTGTGGGGATGTTTGAACATTCTTAAAATGAACGTTCTCCCTCGCCTTTTATTTCCTCTTATTATGCTTAATCCAGCCCTGCCTAAAAAACAGTTCCTTAATCTCAACCAAATCTTTTCAAGATTCCTCTGGTGGGGGAAGCCCCCTCGGAGGGCTCTGGCTAAACGTATAAGGACTAGAGAAGATGGTGATCTGAAGGCCCCCGATGTTTATCTTTATTACATGGCTATTCATAGCTCCTGGTATTTTCTTTGGCCACATCCTGTCTTGGAGGAGCAGAACTCTGCTTATGTTCTTCATTGGCTGGATATTGAGCAATTTCTCTGTTCCAAGCTGGGTATGGATTCCCGTGCCTTAATATATATTCATCCTGCTAAACTGCTGGGCACCTTATAAGATACCTATATTGGTAGCTCCTTACATGCCCACAAGCAATTGTGTAGGTTATTAAATCTGGATCCCTATTGGGATATTACCTAACTGATTATTGGTAATCTCAATTTAAAAAGTGCTGGGAAGGTGTTGTCCCAGACAGCCTGGTCTTTTTCGGATTCTTATAATGTCAAACATCTTGTACATGCTGGTAAACTTCTTACATTCTCGGAGGCTCAACAACAGTTTGGTTGGTCCCCTTCCCTATGTTTTAAGTATTTACAAGTTAGGCACATGTTACTCCATCATTTTAGCGCTGATCTCTGGCACAGGACTTAAGCGGATAAGCTTCTCACTCTGGTATCGGTAGCTCCTAGCTTTCACACAATTGCTTTTATCATGCGTGGATGCAGGAGCTCCTCACAGAGAAGGAATCCATTTTTTTACTCCTGGGATCAGGCTCTTCCCTCTCAATCAGGCCCTCATGATTGGACGTGTATATGGAAAGCCACCTATAAATACCTTAAATGGGACCGGTATTGCTTCATGTAGCTCCATATTCTGAATAACATGTTTTACACCCTGCTTAAACCGTATCGATTGGGGAAACTGGATTCGGATTTATGTACTAGATGTCAGAAGGGCAGTGGCTCCTTATTTCATATTTTCTGGACCTGTGAGAAAGTTGTGCCTTTTTGGGAGGATATCAGACAGCGCTTGGATCCTCTGCTAGGGTTAGACCAAGAATTCACACCTGAGATCTGGCTTAGGAGACTATGCTGGGAACCTCATTGGCAATCAGAAACCAAATATTGCCCTCATATCAGCTTGTGCTAAGAAAATTATTCTTAGACATTGGTGTGACTAAACTACCGCGAGCTATGTGGAATGGTATAGGGATAGATAGTCTTTGCATTACAAGCATAACGTATTATTGCAAACTTGTGAGATGCTAAGATGAGATATATTCAGGTTTAGTAACCCCTTTACACTTTGTTGACTATTAGTGCTGGGTAGTGATTGGCCCTCTATGGCTTCACTGTGTCATTATGTTTGAGAATGCTGGTGCAGGCCCTTGAGTCAGTACCAGGGAAGTGCTTCCATACTTTACATTTCTCTTCTCCCTGCTCTGCCTGTTTCATTCCTCTGGACCGGATTTTTATTTTTGTTTTTTTCCTCTGGTTGAGGTCCTGGTTGTAGATGGGGTCAGTTCAACCTCAGGAGATAGGGTGGGAGGTAGGATAGGGGATAGTTGGGTACAGGGAGGGTGGGGATAATGCAGGTTTGTTAGAATATGCCACACTTTCACTGTCTCATGGTCCTGGATCATGTTGCCTAATCTATTGTGTGCTAATTCCTGTTACACTATGTGTATGTACTGTTTTCTCATTTTTATTTGATACTACTTAGAAACATAGAGACATAGAAGTTGACGGCAGATAAGGACCGCTTGGCCCACCCAGTCTGCCCATTTTTCTACCTAATGGATAAGCTGCAGATCCTAGTTAACCAACAGCCTACTTCCTCCTACCCCCAACTCCTAGAATTGCCTTATGTCTGTCCCATGCATTCTTGAATTCCCCCACTGTTTTTGACTCCACAACCTCCACAGGAAGGCCATTTCATGCATTCACAGCCCTCTCCATAAAAAAATACTTCCTCACATTACCACTGAGCCATCTCCCTTCTATCTTCAAATTGTGCCCCCTTGTTCTTGCACATCTCTTTTTCTGAAATATGCTACCCTCTTGGACTTTGTTGATTCCCTTGAGGCACTTGAAAGTTTCTATCATGTCCCCCCGTCCCTCCTTTCCTGAAGGGTATACATATTAAGCTCCTTAAGTCTCTCTTCATATGTCTTCTGGTGCAGACCCTGCACCATTTTAGTTGCCCTCCTTTAGACTGCCTCCATCCTGTCTATGTCCATGCAGAGATTAGGTCTCCAGAACTGCACACAGTACTCCAAATGGGGTCTCACCAGCTGTCTGTACAGAGGGATAACAACTTCCTATTTTCTACTGGCGATGCCTCTTCCCATACATCCCAGTATCCCCCAGCCCACCTTACTGCCCTCTCACATTGCTTGCCCATCTTTAGGTCATCTGCTATGACTACCCCCAGGTCCCTTTCCATTTTTAAACATAAAATTTGACGGCAGATAAGGACCGCTTGGCCCACCTAGTCTGCCCATTTCCCTACCTGATGGATAAGTTGCAGATTCTAGTTAATCAAGTTTACTTCCTCCTACCCCCTGTTGTAACCTGTTGTTAGTATCCCACCTCCTATAGTGTACTCTTCCCCTGGGTTTTTGTTGCCCAGGTGCATTACTTTGCACTTCTTAGCATTGAATCTAAGCTGCCATATATTTGACCATTCCTCCAACCTTACCAAGTCTCTTCTCATCCTTTCCACCCCACTTTGTGTATCAACCCTTCTTGCAGATATTTGTGTCATCTGCAAAGAGACATACTTTTCCTTCCAGTCCCTCTGCAATATCACTTATAAAGACATTGAAGAGGACTGGTCCTAGAACTGAACCCAGCGGTACTCCACTAGTAACCCCCCTTTCTTCAGAGTGGACTCTGTTTACTATTACCCTCTGTGTCCTGTTCTCCAGTCAAATTTTTACCCAGGCTATCATCTTGGGACCCACTCCCAGGCTGGCTAACTTGTATATTAATCTTTTGTGTGGGACTGTGTCAAATGCCTTGCTAAAATCTAGGTAGGTCATGTCCACAGCCCCTCCTTGATCTACTACTTTGGTCACCCAGTCAAAGTAATCTATTAGATTCATCTGACATGACCTTTCTGCTGTGAATCCATGCTGTCTGGCCTCTAGGTACTCAACAATTCTTTCCTTTAGAAGTGATTCCATCATTTTCCCTATCACTGAGGTCAAACTAACAGGTCTGTAGTTTCCTACCTCTGCCCTGCTTCCACATTTGTGAAGTGCAATCACATATGTAGTCCTCCAGTCCTCAGGTACCACCCCATCCTCCCATAATTTGCTAAAGAGGGTAGTCAGTGGTGTCACTAGTTCTACCCTTAGTTCTTTTAGAATTCTGGGATGAAGCTCATCAGGCCTCATTGCTTTGTCCACCTTCAGTTTTTAGAGTTCTTTGAGAACTTTTCTTCTGTGAATGGGCTGGTATTCAGCACCCAATCCAGAGTGTTTCTGTTGTTTGGTTAGGTACCTCCCTTCTTCACTTGTGAATACTGAGCAAAAATATTTGTTTAGTATCTCTGCCTTTTCACAGTCACGCTTTGCCCACCCCTTCCCTTTATTAAGCCTCACTATCCCTCCCTTGGTCTTCCTTTGCTCCCTGATGTACCTATAAAAGGTTTTATCCCCCTTCTTAACTGAGTTGACAATCTTTTTGTTGGTTTGGGCCTTTGCTGTTCTGACTGCCTTCCCTGCTTCCTTCTGCTTTAACTGATGCAGTTCTCTGTCCTGCTCCTTCTGTGATTCCTTGTACTTCCTGAATGCTATCTGTTTCTGTTTGTTTAGGTGTCAGCATGGCTCAGTTGGTAGCACATCCGCCTCTTGACCAGAAGGTCCTGGGTTCTTGTCCCACACTGGGATTGGACTTGCACCTAAAATGCTGGCATCCGAGTGCAGTATTGGGGGTGCTGTACTGCTGGGTGTGCTGTCCTTCGGATGAGATGTTAAACCGAGGTCCCTACTGCCCATCCTGGTGTTGTCCTGGTGGGTGTCCAGGTGGAAGTAAAAGAACCCAGGGCACTCTTTGCAAAGAGTAGGGAACATTCCCGGTGTCCTGGCCAACATTCCCCTTCACATAAACCAGTTCATGCAATTATCCAGGCTGTGTGTGGGTGATGATGTGCGATATGGCCACCACGACACATTCAGTCACTTCACTACCAGTCTAGCATTGCTTGTAAAGTGCTTTGGGATACTGTGTATGAAAAGCGCTATATAAATGCTGATTCTTCTTCTCCTTAACCTTCCCTGCCACCTCCTTTGAGAACCATAGTGGTTTTTTTACATCATTTTGATTTATTTGCTTCACACAAAGGCTTGTTGCCTTAGTGATGATAGTTTTGATTATTCCCCATTGTCCTTCCACCCTCCTTCCTGCCCATTTGCTATTGCATTCCTTAGGCACTCAGCCATTTTGCAAAGTCAGCCCTCCTAAAGTCCAGGACCTTGCCTTTGTATGACTTGACTCTACTGCTGTGTTTATCGTGAACCATACTGTTCGATGGTCTAGTTCCCAGATGGCTACCCACTTCTACATCTGTGATCCTCTCTCCATCTCCATTTGAGAGTACCAGGTCTAGATTGCTCCCTCCTGAGTGGGTTCCAATACTAGTTGTCTAAGGCATGCCCTGCAGGGCATCTAGAATGACCCAACTCTTGGATGTGGCTGCAGCAAATGCACTCCAGTTGACATCTGGCATATTCAGATCCCCCATCAACAAAATCTCCCCTTTTTCTGCCATTCCAAGGATACCTTCTATCATTTCCTTGTCCATTTCCTCCCCATGAGATGGGGGTCTGTATACAACCCCTGTGCAGATTGTGGTGCCATTGCCTGTCTCCAAGTTGACCCACAGTGCTTCCTCTCCTCCATATTTACCCTTTGTTCTGTTGCTTTGATTCCTTCCCTTATGTAGAGAGCTACTCCACCTGCCTTTACCTTCCTGCCCCTCCTGTAGATAGTGTACCTGGTATGTTTACATCCCAGTTATGGTTCTGTGTGTACCATGTTTCTGTGACTGCCACAATATCCAGATGTTCCTCTTCCATCAAGGCCACTAGTTCAAGAAGCTTGATACCCAGACTATGGGCATTGGTACCCATTACTCTACATTTTTTTATGGCTTTTCCTCTTGTAACCCCATCCCTGCCCTTACTGACTTTGCTTTCTTCATTTACCCCAGTCCTGCTCCCTACTGACCTTTCTACCTTTGTCTTTACCTCATTTAGTATCCTGTTTTGGAGGGAGGCTGGGAATTCTACTGCTTATCAATGCCTCTCCCATTGGCTAAGTTAAAAGCTAGCCAATGAAGCATTTAAACCGATCACTGAGGAGACTGGTTCCTTTCCCAGAAAGATGCAGACCATCGTGCCAGTATAGGTGGGTATCCCTCCAAGTGGAACCCCAGTCCCCAATGAAGCCAAAACCCTGTACTCTACACCAGTTTTTTAACCATTCATTGAACTGCATGCTGTGGAGTACCCTCACCTCACCCATGCTGTAGACAGACAGCACTTTTGAGAAGGATACTGTATGAGCTATTTATCTAAGGTCCCTCCCCAACTCCCCAACTTTGTTGTTTCTCTGTATTTGAAAAGGTTATAATGATGGTTTACTTCACTGCTGAAACAAACAAAGTTCATTAAATTTGAAAAGAAAAATGTATCCAAAACCCTCATCCATGCACCATGCCATCAGACAATTGTTAAATGCCCTGGTGCGGAGTGCCCTTTCCTCTCTCCAGCTGTACACAGGTAACACCTCAGCAAAAGTCACTGTTGTGCCACCTGCCTGAGGCTCCTCCCCAGCACTCTTAAATTTCCCCTCTACTACCCCTACCCTGTCCCTTGCCAGGTCATTTGTCCCCAGGTTGACAATGACATCTAGCTATCTCTAATCTCCTGATGCTCTAGTAATCCTCTGGATACTGTTTGTTTGCAGGGGAGAGTCTTCAAACAAAATCACTGCCCTGGGGCAGTGGTGGGCTCACATTGTCCAAGGCGCATGCTCATAGGACTACTTTTTCAAGACCCACATTTCATAGCTCCAAGCCATTGGCAGGAAATTCAATCACAGCAAATGCTTCATTTCATCTCACTCTGCTGTTTATGTGTTGTGACAATGCACGACTTTTGCCAGGGACTCAGGTTCAGCTTTTGCGGTGGTTAAGGAGTCTCGGAAGACCAGTCTGTTAACATCAAACTAACCAGGTATATTTTTATTTCTTCAATATGGCTGGTAACACAGAAGTTTTGGCTTCTGCCCTTTTCTTTTAAGCCCCACCAGGAAAATGAAACAAAACAGAAATAAAGAGGCCTAGTTCGGTGGGAGCACTGTGTCTAAACAATCCCGGCCCTAACTAGAAATCCCTTTTCCAGAAGGCTAGACCTTTTGAAGAACACAAACAGTAAAACACAAACACAAACAGTAAAACGGAAAACTCAGAATGAAAATACATTTTCTTTTGTCCTAATTCAGGAGACCAATCTTCTGAAGGTTGCTTAAGGGACTTCTGATCTGGAACACATCCAGGCAGCTTGTCAGCCCTCTACCCCTGCAGCAACTGCCTGCTGGCTTTTCCTTCCTGTTTTTAAAGCTGTCCTGTCTGTGCAGCTGCAGCCAATCAGCCAAATCAGCTGCAGCTGTACCATAACTATCTTACTCAGGGAAACCCCCTCTCCTCCAGTACCTGAGTTTACCACACATCCCCCTCCTCAGCTCAACACTATAGGGTTGGGCGGCCTGCGCCGAGAGGTAGGGTCTTCGGGGAAAGTCCATCCGCATTTCTGTTCAGTGTCCCCACTCTGTGGTGGACCACAAAGTGGTACAGTTGTAGTGCAAGGAACCATCTCATCACTCTGGCATTTTTTTCCTTGTTTGTTTGCATCCACTTGAGTGGAGCATGGTCCGACACCAGAGTGAACTTGTGACCTACTAAATAATATCTGAGGGTTTCCGTCGCCCACTTCACTGCAAGCCACCCTTTTCCACTATGACATACCGCTGTTCCTGGGTAACAACTTCTCTACTTAGGTACAGGATGGGGTGCTCTTCACCTGCTACCATACATGGGAGAGTACTGCCCTAATCCAACATCCGAGGTATCCGCTTTGCAGAATGAATTCATTATCGAAATCTGGGAGACCAGTACTGGATCAGAACAGAGGCCATCTTGAGGTCCAGTGAATGCCCCATCCGCTGCCTCCGACCACCTCACGATGTCCGGTGCTCTTGCCCTGGTTAACTCCGTTAGTGGAGAGGCCCGAATGGCAAAGTGAAGGATGAACCTCCGGTAGTAACCGACCAACCCAAGGAACGCCCTCACTTGCTTCTTCTTGTTTGGTTGGGGCCAGTTTTGGATTGCCTCTACCTTCTTCACCTGGGGTTTCACCAATCCCTGTCCAACCACATAGCCCAAGTATTTTGCTTCTGACAAGCTGATCTTACATTTGGTGGGGTTCGCTGTCAACCCAGCTTCTCGTAACGTATCTAGTATGGCCTCAACCTTCCGAAGGTGAGTTTCCAGTCTGTACTATGGATAACCACATCATCGGCGTAGCGGCAGCATAGTGAAAGTGTGGGCACAACAGTCAGTCCATCATGCATTGAAAGTCGCGGATGCTCCTTGCAGACCAATGGAGGACTCTGTGGTGGTATAAACCCCTGGGGAGCAGCGGCTTCTCCTGGGCTGCCTTGTGAGTGGGATCCTCATATCCTTTCGTGAAGGTCCAAGGTGGAGTGGTATCTGGCCCTCCCAACTGGTTGATCAGTTAGTCGACCTAGATAGGAGGTATGCATCAAATGCGATACCTCGTTTAGTTTTCTGAAATTATTACAAAACCTCCAAGTGTTATCCGGTTTTGGCACAAGGATGATGGTGCTTGACCATTCACTGTGGGACTCTTCTATGATGTTGAGCTTCAACATTCTCCCAACTTTGGCTCAGATTTCTTTCCTCTTGACTCACGACTTTCCGTAACATCCCCTTCAAAGTCTGATTAAATCGTTCTACCAGACCATCTGTCTGGGGGTGATACACTGAAGTCCTCAGGGCTTGGATCTGGAGGAGTCTGCAAAGCTCCTTCATTAAACGTGAGACAAAGGGAGTACCCTGGTCCATCAGCATCTCCTTTGGGAATCCGACCCTCATGAAGACTTGAATGAGTTCTCGGGCAATCGTCTTTGAGGCCGTGTTATGGAGCGGGATCGCTTCCGGATATTTTGAAGCATAGTCTATGATGACTAGGATGTGTTGGTGGCCCTGGGCTGACCTGTCTAGGGGGCCTACCAGGTCCATCACAATCCTCGTGAAGGGTTCATCGATGATTGGCAAGGGCACCAACGGGGCTCTTAACTTCTGCCACGGGGACACCAACTGGCATTCTGGGCACGAAGCACAGTACCTCCTTACCTTGGCATAAATTCCAGGCCAGTAGAATCTTCAGAGTATGAGGCACAGCATTTTTTCGACCCCAAGGTGTCCTCTGAGAAGGTGAGCATGTGCCAAATCCAGTACCTCCTTCCAGTGCTGGCGGGGGACCAGCAACTGTTCCACATCATGTTCGTCATCAGGTGTCACTCTGTATAGGAGGTCATTATTTAACGTGAAATATGGTCCGGGTCCCTTGGCTTTGCTGTCTACCGGCAACCTGTTAATCTCCACAACCTCTGACCAGATATTCTGAAAGAAAGGCTAGTCTATTTGGTCCCGACCAAAGTTCCTGGAGGCTGTCCTGAGGGTACTCAATTCAGGGTGATTCGACTCTGTCGCCACTTCTGGGTCCTCCTCTTCCTCCCTACAGTTCTCCCTTTAGACACCAGAACACTCACCCTATCGCCCTTCTGGGAGCGGGGTTCTACCTCCCACCAGCACGGACCTGCCATTGACAGCCAGTATCTTGGTCCCTAACTTCTTACAACTGCTTTCATTTCATGATTTCCAGGACTTTTCTGCCTCCCCATACAACTTGGGATCCCAATGCCCATAAGGAAGTAATCGGTGTCCTCTGATCCCTCAGGATTCCTAGCAACATAGCCTCGGTTACTGGGCCCTGGCCTCCTGGTGCCCTCTCATTGAGTAATGTCTCAAACCCCAGGAAATCTCGGCCCACCAAGACAGGATGTGCCAATCGAGGAAGGACCCCTATGTGACCTGCCCTCCTCCCCTGTGCTTCCATGGTAACTAGTGCCGTAGGGTAATAAAACACTGTGCCATGGACACAGATGATCCCGGTACGTTTCTTGAAATTAATTTGGGAGGTTTGCACCAAACTGCGAATTATAAGGGTGACCTCACTCCCCGAGTCGACAAGGGCCATAATGGCCTGTCCGTTTACTTTAACAACCCTGGTAAATTGGTGTGAAGTGGCGACCACCCCTACCACATTAATCAAATGGCAATCGCTCTGTGGGGACCCACCCCAGTTGCACTGCATTGGTTTAACCCCATTCAGGCAGTTGGCAATTACATGTCCCCGCTCCCCACACCCATAACAGCGGTAGCATTCTTAGGGTGATCCTGGACCCTTTGGGCTTCTAGGGTGGCCATATCCCCTCTGTTTTGAACCCAAAAGTCCCTTTTGACCTCAGACCACTCTTCGTGATCCTTCCCTGGTCCTGTCCAGTCTGACCTCTCAGGGGTTGATATCTCCAGTTTGGAGTCCACCCCAAGTCCCAGGGGTAGCTGGACCCCAACATCCGGGGAAAGTTCCTTCATGGCATAATGCCACTCCACCAAGGTGACCAGTTCATCACAGGAAGCGGGGTCGGCCTGTCCAACCCACTGTCGTAGGCTGGGCGGTAGTCCTCTTAGGAACCGGTCCATTACCAGGAGCTCTACGATTTTGGCAGCACTATGGAGCTCGGGTCGCAACCACTTCTTCGCCAAGTGAAAGATGTCGTACATCTGTGACCAAGGCTTCTCCGACTCCCAGAATCTCCAGTTGTGGTACCTCTGGGCTCGAAGGGCTGGACTCACGCCGGCATGGGCCAAGATCTCTTCCTTCAGTCTTGGATAGTCGTTGGTGACTCCCTCATCCTGATCATAATACACCATCTGGGCCTTGTCGCACAAAAATAAAGCTAAAATGCCGGCCCACTAATCCTGAGGCCATAACTCACAAGTAGCTGTCCTTTCAAAGGCGAGCAAATGTGCTTCAATGTCGTCAGCCATTGTCATTTTCTGCAGACAGTGGGAAGCCCGTATAGTCTGGTAACCCTCTGGGGTAGGCCCTGCCGGGCGACCTTCTCCCGAAATGGTCTCAATGAGACACTTCACCATTTCCCAGAGGACAGCGTGGTCCTGGGCTGTCTGTGTGAGCAGCAACTGGTTCGTCTCTTGTTGAGCCTGGATAGCTTCCTGCTGGGCTGCCGTAGCCTGGATAACAGCTTTCACCACGTCCTCCATGCCTGGTCTCCTTTACTCTGGGCTGGTTCAGATTCCAGCCAAATTATACACTGACCTGATCCCACTGCTGACACCACATGTGACAAGGCACGACCTTGCCACAGGATTCAGCTTCAGCTTGTGGTGGTTAAGGTGTCTCAGGAAGACCTGTTTGTTAACATAAAACCAACCAGGTATATTTTTATTTCTTTAATATGGCTGGTAACATAGAAGTTTGAGCTGTTACCCTTTCTTTTATGCCCCACCAGGGAAATGAAACAAAACAGAAATAGAGAGGCCTAGTTCCGGTGGGAGTGCTGTCTAAAGAATCCCCAGCCCTAACTAGAAATCCCATTTTCCAGAAGGCTAGACCTTCCGGAAGAACACAAACGGTAAAATGGAAAACTCACAATGAAAATAAATGTTTCTTTTTGGCTTAATTCAGGAGACCAATCTCTTGAGGGTTGCTTAAGGGACTCCTGTTCTGGAACACATCCAAGCAGCTTGTCAGCCCTCTACCCCTGCAGCAACTGCCTGCTGGCTTTTCCTTCCTGTTTTTAAAGCTCTTCTGTCTGTGCAGCTGCAGCTGTACCCTGACTATCTTACTCAGGGAAACCCCCTCTCCTCTAGTACCTGAGTTTACCACAGTGTAAACAAAAAATTAGAAACATTGAAACATACAGTAGAAAACTGTCAGCAAAAAGGACAGCTAGGCCAACCCAATCTGCCAAGGGCTCCCTGCCTATTCTACTCTGCAGGAGCTACCAGTTGGGAGGGGTTCAGTTAGGTACCACCAAGGAAGAAAAGGATCTAGGAGTGGTTATAATGGAATATGAATGACTCAGCTCAGTGCAGAATGCTGGGATATATTGTGAGAGGAATCTCCTGCAGAAGGAGGGAGGTGATCTTGTCTCTGTACAGTTCACTGGTCAGACCACACCTGGAGTACTGCACGAGTTCTGGTGACCATTTCTGAAGAAGGTGTCAGATTACTGGAGGGATACAGCGCAGGGCAACAAAGATGATCCAGGGTTTGGAGGACAGACCCTACGAGGACAGGCTGAGGGAGTTGAATATGTACTCACTAGAGGAGAGAAGGGATCGGGGATATGGTTGAGACCTTTAAATACAGGATGGGGATAAACAAGGCAGGTACAGAAGGGGTATTTAAGTTGAGGAGGGGAGGGACACAAGAGGTCATAGTCTCAGATTGGAGGGGGGAGATATAGGAGAGAGAGATGAGGGACATTTTTCACAGAGAGGTTGGTGGTTATGGAACACTCTGCCCAAGGAGGTGGTATCCTTGTGATGGTGGGCAGTTTTAAAAGAAGATGGGACAGGGTGAGAGGAAGGGTAAACACGAGGGAGGGAGTGGAGGGTGGGGCAGCTGCAATGTAGGGGGCTAGCTCCAGATTCGAGCAGACTTGATAGACCATGAGGCCGGTTTCTGCTGGCAGATTCTTAAACCCTAACTGGTCTCCAGGGATCCTCTCCCTCCTTTTTTCTGTATTATGCCCCTGTGTTTATTCCATGTATACTTCTAGCCTCTACAGCTTTGACTGGCAGTCGTTTCCATGCTTCTACCACCCTTTCTTTGAAGAAGTATTTCCTCACATCCTTCTTGAAATCCTCCCCCAATTTCATTGCATGTCCCCTAGTCCTGTAGCTCATCTTCTTTTGGAAGAGGCTTCCTCCCTGCACTTTATTCACCCCTGCGAAATACTTGAAGGTCTCAATCATGCCACCTCTTTCAAACAACATGAAGTCTTGCTGTATTCTGACAATAGCAGTGAGTCCCAACATTCGAACTGCCCCGGAGATGAAAGAGTTAACTTTCCATGCCAGGCATGGAACGCTGAGCTCGAGCTCGGTTGAGACTCTGTCTGTTGTTCTTCAAACTCAAACCGTCAGATTCTTTACTCCGCCTCACTGAACAGTCGCTCCGGAGATTTCTCCTTCTGCTCAGTTCAATTTGTCGGTTAAAGTACTGCTTTTCTCGGTTTTCACCGACTTAAACCAGAATCTGTCGGTTCAGTCTCTGTCTGTGGTATTTGTGAGTACTAGATAGGTTTTATTTTATTCTATTCTGTGTGGAACTTGTAAACGGTTTATCGGTTCGGTTTGAACCGATCAAGTTGTTTAAAAAATCTTAAATTGTGCTTTTAGAGTGTGGTTACCGGTTCTTATCGGTTCTAAAAAACACGGATTTTATTACGTTTTTCCACGACCTGTGACACGGTTGGGAACCGATAAGAGGGTCTTGCCTGGTGGATTGCCATAAAAGGGTAAGTTTGGTTAGGACTGGCACTATGTCTGAGAAACCCAAAAGAAAAACCGGACCCACTGGGTTTCAACACTGCAGTGTGTGTGGGGAAGTCTTTGCCAAGGCTGACCCCCACACCACCTGTGTTTATTGTCTGGGGTTTGACCACCTCAATGCAGACTGCCAGATTTGCAAAATTTCCTGCAGCTACCCTAGAAAAGAGAGCTGGTAGGCTCATGGATAGGGAGGCCAAAAAGTCCGCTGAACCGGATGGCCAGCCCGTTCGGTTCAAACCGAACCAGAAGGAGTGCCCTCTGACCAGGGCGAGACTTCTTCGGGCAAAAGGAGAGCCAATTCTGAGGAGTCGTTCCAGCTAAGAGAACTAGAAAAGAAAAATCAGCTGGTGTGGAGCCAAAACTTTCCTCTCCAACCGCTGAAGAAATAGCCAAAGCGATCAAAATTGTGCAGTCGCTTTCCCCGGTTCCGACCGAACCAGCACCATCAGGCAGGCTCTCGGTTCGGCCGGTTCCACCGGTTCAAGAGTATGATTTAGAGGAATTTTATGAACTGGAGGAGGAGGAAGAGGAGTATGAGGAAAGTGAATGTGATTTGAAAGTCTGATGTGCCCATTGACCCGGACATCTCCCCAGACAGACCTTCAGAAGTGTCTCCTCCTAGGCTTTCTGAGTCCCTCCCATTTCATGTTCTATAAAAAGTGGCTGAAACCCTCCAGCTTCCTATGGAAGAAGCTGTGGATGACCAGGAGGAGCCTGACTATGGAAATGATAGATATCCCAGAGTCTAGGAGGCTGTCTATTCCCTTGCACAAATCTTTTGGGAAACAGACATTTAAGATTTTAAAGACTCCTAACATTATACTTCCTGTGGATAAGAGAATGGACAAGAGGTATACATTGTCAGGCTCTGACACGAGTTCCTTACACACAACAATGCAGCCATGTTGGGGTAGTGCAGGCTGCAGCCTGTGTTAAGGCAAACATTCCCTTGGCTTCACACCCCCTGGACAAGGACTCCAGGAGGATTGATGCCATGGCAAAGAAACAGTACATGGCAGCATCCTTGGGACTCAGACAGGCCAATTATATAGCCTATACTGCTAGGTATCAAAAATCCAGATGGGACACTGTTATGGCCTTAGCAAAACAGGTCCTTGGCCAGCTTGCCAAGGAGCTGGAGCAGGTGGCTGCTGATGGTATTGAGGCATCCAAGCTGCAATTCCATGCTGCAGTAGACTCCAATGATGTGTCATCCAGAGTCATGGCTACATCTGTGGCACTTCGAAGAATGGCTTGGCTCAGATGTACTAGCCTGTCACAGGATACCCAGACTAAGGCCATGGATTTTCCTGTTGTGGGTAATTCTCTGTTTGGGGAGCAAACTGAGAATTATATGAAGAAAATGGATGAGTATAGGACCACCTATAGGAGTGCACAGGCAAAGGAAAGGCAGGCCACTCCTCAAAGGCAGCTTCCCAGGGTCAGGGGCAGGGGCAGGCCTTTTCATAGGCCTTTTTACCAAGCCCAGGCTTCCTCTTCTGCTTATGCCCAGAGGGGGTTCTTTAGAGGGAGAGGCAGACTGGGTACAAGCAGGGCTGCTTCCACCCCTCAGCCCAAAGCCCCTGCCAAACAGGCACCCTGATGGGGTTGCCAGGGCCGATTCTCAGCTACCTGTAGGGGGCAGGCTGGCTTACTTTGTCCAGGACTGGGAGTCTCTGACATCAGACAAATTGGTCCTGGAGGTAGTAAGCCAGGGACTGGCTCTCAGCTTCAAAAGGTTTCCAAAGATGAGAACCAGATCCTTTCCACCTGCAAGTCCATCAGAGGCACTTGCCTTAGAGGCAGAGGTCTCTTCCCTCCTAGCTCTCAGAGCTGTGGAAAGGGTTCCACCCCTACACCAGGGCAAAGGGTTGTACTCCAGGTACTTTCTTACCCCAAAAAAGACAGGAGAATGGCGGCCCATCCTGGATCTCAGGTACTTAAACAAGCACCTTTAAAACCAAAATTCAGAATGGTGACTCTGGGAATTATTCTACCTCTCTAAGGCCAGGGGACTGGCTAGTGTCCCTGGACCTCAAGGATGCCTACTCCATATTCTCATCAGAAGCTCCCATCAAGAGTAACTCAGGTTCGAGCTGCCCTCAGGCCATTACCAGTTCAGAGCAATGCCCTTTGGCCTCACCTCTGCTCCAAGGGTATTCACAAAATGCCTGGCAGTGGTAGTTGCTTCTCTAAGAAGGCAGAAGATTGTCATCTTCCCTTACCTGGACGACTGGCTTATAGTAGGCCAGTTCCCAGACCAAGTCAAGTTACACTTACAGATAACTCAGCAACTTCTCACTTCCTTGGGTTTCCTTCTAAATCTTCCAAAGTCAGTTCTAGAGCCTGTCCAGCTCCTCACCTTCATAGGTGCAGAGCTAGACACAGAGAAGGCCAGAGCCTTCCTTCCCTGGACAGGGCAAGGACCCTAATCTCTGGCCTCCTCATTCACCCTGCAGGTGTCTCGACCAGCAAGGCATTTTCTTCAGCTCCTGGGGCGATGGCTGCTTCTACAGCAGTAGTGCAGGAGCAAGATTTCAGATGAGGGACATTCAGTTCCATTTAAGAGCCTTTTGGTCTCAAAGGAAGGACCCTCTGACCAAATTGATCCCAGTAATCTCCGAACCCTGATCCAGGCCTCACAGTGGTGGCAGGATCAGAACAATCTGAGACAAGGGGTTCCTTTGTCACTCAGTCTCACTCTTTAATCCTTATTACAGATGCCTCCCTCTTGGGGTGGGGCTCACATGGGCGACCTCACCACCCAGGGGTTGTGGTCCCTCAGAAATCTCTGCTCCACATCAATCTGTTGGAGCTCAGAGCAGTATTTCTAGCACTTCAAGCTTTTTCCAAATCTGTTCAGAACAAAGTTGTACAGGTCAGAACAGACAACACCACCACAATGTGGTACATCAACAAGCAAGGAGCACTGGCCCACGGCCTTGTGCACCAAGCATAGCTTGTGGTCTGTGGCTTACTCCCTGAACACCTCCCTCATGGCAGCTCACCTCCCAGGCAAGGACAATGTCCTGGCAGATGCTCTCAGCAGGATTTCCCAGGGCCATCACGAATGGTCACTGGACCACCTGGTCTTGGAGGTGATATTTTCCAAATGGGGCACTCCACAGATAGATCTTTTTGCAGCCCCAGACAATCACCAACTTCCCCTTTTTTGCTGCAGGCCCCCAGTGTTGGGCTCAGTCCCCCTGGATGCCTTAGTTCTCAATTGGGAGGAGAAGTTTCTCTATGCTTTTCCCCCCTTCCCTCTCTTGTTCAAAGTGCTAGTCAAAATCAGATCTCAACCCTGCAAGATGATCTTGATTGCTCCAGACTGGGCCAGACAGCCCTGGTATCCACTCCTACTGTCCTTAGCAGTCCATCTTCCCCTGTGTCTTCCCAGGAATTACAACCTGTTAACCTGTGCTCAGGGCAGGGTTTGGTACCCGAACCTCAAATCTCTCAATCTCAAGGCCTGGCTCTTGAAGAGTTAGAGTTTGCTGATTTACACCTCTCCCAAGTGTAATGGATATCCTGAAGGCTTCTAGAAAACCTTCCACCAGGGCTACTTATAATTCCAAATGGAAAGGTTTTCCATATGGTGCTCTGGGAAAGCATATTTCCCAGAATCTGCTGATTTGCCCACAGTCCTTGATTATATGGTCCACTTAAATAGCTTTGGGCTGAGACCAGCTACACTGAAAGTGCATCTGGCAGCTGTGTCTGCCTTTATTTCAGCAGGTAAGCCCTCTTCTTTCAGCTCACCCTGTATTCTCCAAGTTTTCAAGGGATTACTTCACACCAACCTCCATTCAGGGACCCTGCCCTTGCCTGGGACCTTAATGTTTGCATTGCTCAGCTTATGCAACCCCCTTTTGAGCCTTTGTCCTCAGCAGATCTTAAGTACTTGACTTGGAAAACTGTGTTTCTGGTAGCTATCACTTCTGCCAGACGACAAGTGAATTACTGGCTTTTGTCAGTGGAGCCTGATTTTATCTCCTTTCATAGAGATAAGGTGGTCCTCAGGACTAACAGGAAGTTCTTGCCCAAGGTGGTTTCAGATTTCCACCTTAATCAGTCTATGTCTCTTCCAGTGTACTTCACTGACCATTCCTCCTCTGGCAGAGGAGGCTGCACAGTTTAGATGTGAAAAGAGCCCTTAGCTACTACATAGAGCGTGCCAAGGGTCACAGGTTTGACTCTCCAACTGTTCCTCACTTACAGGCGAGGTTGAGTAAAGGAAACCTGCCACTAAAAGATCCATTGCCAGGTGGATTTTCTCTTGTATCCAATTTTGTTATGAAAAACTGGGTAAGATTCCACCCTCAGGCCTGAGGGCTCACTCTACCAGAGGTACAGCTACTTCCCTGGCTGCTACCAGGGACATCCCTATTCTAGAGATATGTCAAGCAGCTACCTGGAAAACAGTTCACACTTTTACCAAGCATTATTCCCTGGATATCCAGGCTAGGAGTGATGCTCGGTTTGGCACAGCTGTGCTTCAGAGCCTATTCCCTAAGTAGGTTCTGTCCCTCCTCCATGGAGGTACTGCTTTGTAGTCTGCTATTGTCAGAATACAGCAAGACTTCATGTTGTTTGAAGAAAAAATTACTCACCTTAGTAATGTTGTTTCTTCTAATGGAGTCTTGCTGTATTCTGACCTCCCCACCTGCCCCTCTCAGAACCTCTGTTTTTGGGATGTGGGTGGGCAGTGCAGTGTTGGCACTCAGTAGGTGCCCACCTTGTTGTTTTCACCCCCTTTTTCTTGGGGTGAGTGGGTGTTGTGTTTTTCATTTTTGGGTCTCCTGACTTGAGTCTTTGTTTTGGGACCAAAAAATGTGTTTTTATGTTTAGTAGCCAGTTGGCTAGTGTAGGTTTACAGCTTCCACACAGGGCCATAGTGAGTTTAGCTCGTAAAGATCTGACGGTTTGAGTTTGAAGAACAACAGACAGAGTCTCAACCGAGCTCGAGCTCAGCATTCCATGCCTGGCATGGAAAGTTAACTCTTTCATCTCCGGGGCAGTTCGAAGGTTGGGACTCACTGCTATTGTCAGAATATTGCAAGACTCCATTAGAAGAAACAACATTACTAAGGTGAGTATTTTTCTTTTTCTTGTCCTCCAGAGTGTGCATATTGAGATTCCTCAGTCTCTTCTCATACGGTTTCCTTGGAACCCTATACCTTCTTGTTTGTCCTTCTCTGGTCCACTTCCACCCTGTCTATGTCTTTCCTGAACATCTGTCTTCAGAACTGGACAGTGTATTCTAGGTAGGCGTGTAACAGAAGTGTTTCAGTTTCAGCACCACATCGTTCTCCTGCAGGTAATGCCCCTCCCTACCCCACCCTTCCACTTGCCCTGCCCATGGTCTTGTCACATTGCTGTGCTACATTGAGGCCTTATGAAAAAAATAACACAGTGGTCCCTTTCCTGCCTAGTAGTTGCCAACCCTTACCCCCATCTTATAATCAGCACTTGGGTTGCTATGTCCTAAGTGCATTGTTTTGCACTCTTTTGCATTGAACCCTAACTGCCATACCTTCAACCACTCCTCCAGGTCCCATAGATCCCTGTGCATTGTCTCCACTCCCTCCTGCATGTTCATCCTATTGCAGATCCCGGTGTCATCTGCAGAAAGACAGGCCTTACTCTCAAGTTCCTGTGCAGCTACCCCAGTGAAGATATTGAAGAGGACTGGTCCCAGCAATGAACCTTTGGCACCATGCTGGTCCCCCAGAATATGTAATTGTCACTACCCTCTGTCTCCTATCCATTAGCTAGTTGCAAACCCAGTTTACCATTTTGGCCCCACCCTCAAATTGGTCAGCTTCCTAATTGGCCTTCTGTGCAGCATAGTGTTAAAGGCCCTGCTGTACTCAAAATAGACTACATCCACTGCCCTCCTCTGGTCTACTTCCCTGCTCACTCATTCAAGGAAGTCTATCAGATTTGTTTGGCATGACCCTTCTGCTATGAAGCCATGCTGCCTTTGGTCCTGCAGCCCATTGACTTGTGCATAATCAGCCTGCCTCTGTTTTAGTTTTTTTTTTATCAGTTTCCTCACCATTGACTTAAGCTGACTGGCCTGCTGACTGAAGACTGGAGAAGGGCTCATGTGATTCCGCTCCACAAGAGTGGTAGCAGGGAGGAGGCAGGGAACTACAGACCAGTCAGTCTTACCTCAGTAGTGGGCAAGATTATGGAGGCACTCCTTAAGGAAAGGATAGTGCAACACCTGGAATCCATGGGGGCACAGGATTCAAGACAGCATGGGTTTACAAAAGGAAGGTCCTATCAAACTAATCTCATAGATTTCTTTGACTGGGTAACCAGAGTGGTGGACCAAGGGGGAGCAGTTGATGTCACCTACCTTGATTTCAGCAAAGCTTTCGACACTGTTCCACATAGAAGATTGATAAATAAGCTGGGTAGGCTTGGGGTGGGTCAGAAGTTGGTCAACTGGGTGGCAAACTGGTTGACGGGCGGAAAACAGAGAATGGTGGTAAATGGTATACAGTCAGAAGAGATGCAAGTCACAAGTGGGGTACCTCAGGGATCAGTCCTGGGGCCAGTCTTCTTCAATATCTTCATTAGTGACATTGCAGATGGACTAGAGGGTAAGGCTTATCTGTTTTCAGATGACACCAAGCTCTGCAACAGAGTAGATGATCCAGATGGGGTGGGCAGAATGAGAAGCGAACTGGATAAACTAGCAAAATGGTCAGAAGAGTGGCAACTGGGATTTAATGCAAAGAAGTGCAAGATCATGCACATAGGGAAGAGAAACCCTGAAGCCACCTATAGGCTGGGAGGGGAGTTGCTGGCAGTCACAAAAGAAGAAAGAGACTTGGGCATTATCATCACGATGACCTGAAATCATCAAGCAGACCTCTAAAGCAGTAGGTAAGGCTAGTGGGATGTTAGGGTGTATTAGTAGGGTATCACAAGTCGTAAGAGGAAGATAATAATCCTCTTTACAAGACACTGGTTAGGCCCCATCTGGAGTACTGCGTGCAGTACTGGAGGCCACACCTTCACAAGAACATTAACCAAATTGAGGCAGTCCAGAGAAGGGCAACCAAAATGGTGCAGGGACTGCATCAGAAGACATATGAGGACAGATTAATGGAGCTCAATATGTATACCCTTGAGCAAAGGAGGGAGAGAGGTGATATGATTGAAACATTCAAACACCTTAAGGGCATTAACAAGGTGAAAGAGTCTAACATGTTTAAATATAAGAAAAATAACAGGACAAGAGGACACAGCATGAGATTATAGGGAGGATGATTAAGGGGAAATGTGAGAAAATTCTTTTTCACAGAAAAAGTGGTGGATGCATGGAACGGCCTACTTCAGGAAGTGGTGGCTATGAATACAGTGCATGGCTTCAAACAGGCATGGGATAGGCATAAGGGAGCAATACAGGTGAGTATGAATAGATAGGCCACTGACAGAGCAAAGGCTGATGGCACATTTATAAGGTAGAAAAAGAAATGGGCAAACTGGATGGGCCTTGCGGTCCTTATCTGCCATCAACCTCTATGTTTCTATGTAGTTGCTAGATTCCTAGCTGCTGTCATTCTTATGCAGAGGGACTATATCAACCCTTCTCCAGTCTTCCAGAACAACTCCTGTTTCCAGTGAGCTGTTGAATAAGGCTGTCAGTGGATGAGACAGCTTCCCTGAGCTCTCTCAGTACCCCCAGTACCTTGATGTGTATCTTATCTGGTCCCATAGCCTTCCTACTTTGAGGGCTGCAAGTCATTTCAGTACTTGTTCTCAAAAATGGTCTTGTGTTCATCCCTCCCTACCTCTGTACTTATTTTCTCTGATAGCCCATTCCCCCTTAACATAGAAACATAGAATTTGATGGCCTATAAGACCACTTGGCACCTCCAGTCTGCCTATTTCTCCCTACCTACCTACACTATTACTGCAGACTGTCCTGATCTACAGCTCTTTCTCTCTCCCCCTTTCCTTTTCACTATGATTCCTTTTTGCTTCTCTCCTGCATTCTTGAATCCCACCACTGTTTTTGCCCCACCACCTCTGCTGGAAGGCTATTCCAGAATCCACCACTCTTTTTGTGAAGAAGTACTTCCTCGCATCTCTTCTGAATCTACCTCCCTCAAACTTCATAGCATGCTCCCTTGCTTTTGAGCCCTTTCTTTCTGAAAAATCCTTCCCTCCTATACCTTATTTACCCCTCTCAGTTATTTAAAGATCTCTATAATATCCCCCCTCACCCTCTCCTGTTCCAGGATGTACCTATTGAGGTATTTTACTTTCTCCTCATAGGGCTTTTGATGCAAACCCTGCACCATTTTAGTTGGTCTCCTCTGGACCACCTCCACTCTCTGTCCTTCCAGAGATGTGGTCTCCAGAACTGGACACATTACTCCATGAGGAGTCTTACTAGTGATCTATACAGAGGCAACACCTCATTCTGCTGGTGGTATCACCCCATGCATCCTAGCATCCCACTAGCCCTCCCTTCTGTCTTGTCACACTGCCTAGCCACCTTTAGGTCATCCAATATGATTATCCCCAGGTCTTGTTCCTGCTTGGTGGTTGTCAATACTACTCCACCCATTTTATACTCTGCCACTGGGTTTCTGTGGCCTAAGTGCATTATTTTTACTTTTCTGCATAGAAACCCAGCTGCCTGCACTTTGACCACTCCTCTAGTTTTCCAGTCTCTGCTATTCCTTCCCTCTACTGTGAAAACTAAGCAGAAGTGCTTGTTTGTCTTGTTCTCCTTCTGCACAGTCTCCACCTTTCTCCCTTCTTATCCTCATTGTCCCACCCCTAGCTTTTCTCTTCTCATTGACCTATCAGAGAAAAAGTCTTAGTATTTTCCTTGGCTATATCCAGTTCAATGACTTGCCAAGGCTGTATAAAATTAATGTACTTACTGTATTCACAAATACTGTAGACAAAGTAAAGTAGGTTATTTGATGCCTTTTATTTGACAAACAATTTTAGTACACAGAATGCAAGCCTACAAAGTGCCCTTGAAGAAGGACCCTGTGTAGACCAAATAGCTTGTGTACTGTAAGGAAAATGACTTGTTGGTCAAATAAACATAATCAAATCACTGACTTTACCAATCTATTTGTAGAAGGACTGATACAGAACAAACAGCTCTGTGCTGTTTTCAATCAGGTGGATATGCTGTGAATTGCACAGCACATTGCCTTATCATCTGGAAGACAAGGCTTCATGTGTAGCCCCAGAATCCCCACTGAGGCTGGTCAAGGGCTGAGTACATTATGAAGCTGAGGCACTTGGTTGTCAGAGAGGTAGGGTGCAGACCATCTGGAATTGATATGCAAGTCTTTGGGCAATAAATGAGGGGTAATGATATTTACTGTAAAGGAGCCAGTTGCCCATCTTCCTGGTTGGAGGAGATGTGCAGCTATGTTGATCCCAGTCTTCAAGGTGGTGAGAAGGCGAACAAAAAGGGGTGACAAAAATGGAGTATAGACATCATTTAAAAAGTCATTTGTCTATAAGCCCCAATATAAGTTTCCAGTGCCTAACATGGATTGTCCAAGCACATCTAGTTCTCAGATTGATATCTGAACCATAAAGGCTTATACATACTGGAGCTGGAAACCTGGTCAGACACCTGGTAACTGGGGTTTAATGCCAAAAGTGCAAGGTGCTGCATTTTGGGGTGAAAACCTAAGGAGGAGTTACCAGCTGGGGGAGTGCAGCTAGCAGAGACAGAGGAGGAGAAGGATCTGGGATTGCTCATTATAGGGTCAATGAACAACTCAGCACAATGTAGGAAGGCAGCTGCAAAGGCCAACAAAATTCTGAGGTTGCATTGCAATGGGTATATCCTCGAGGAGGGAGGAGGGTTTCTGCCACTATATAGATCATTAGTTAGATTTCACCTGGAGTACTGCATGCAGTACTGGTGCCCCGTATCTGAAGAGGGACATTAAGTTACTGGAGGGGGTGCAGTGCAGAGCAACAAAGATGATCAAGGGGCTGGGGGACTTACCATAAACGAGAGGAGGCTGAGGGAGCTGAACATGTACTCGCTGGAGGAGAGGAGGGACAGGGGGGATATGATTGAAACCTTCAAGTACATGAAGGGAATAAACAAGACCAGTACGGAGGGGCTGTTCAAAGTAAGGGAAGGGAGGGACACCAGAGGCCATGATATGAGACTGGAGGACGGAAGGTTCAGGAGGGGGATGAGGAGACACTTTTTTATGGATAGGGTGGTAGCTGGGTGGAATGCATTACTGGCAGAAGTGGTATCCAGTAGAACAGTGGATTGCTTCAAAAGGGTCTGGGACAGGGCAAGGGGGAGGGTCAGGGGTGGGGAAGGGTGGGAGGAGGCAGCTGCAAAATGAGGTGCTAGCTGCACATTTGAGCAGACTTGACAGACCTCTAGGCCTTTATCTGCTGGCAAATTTCATGTGTTTGTACACACAGTGCAGTAGATGTGATCTGAGATGCAGTGTAGACATGGGCTAGGCTTTAAGTGACTTTTACCGACATCCATAATACTGCAAGCATTTGACTTAAGACAATATTACAGCTGTTAATTGTCAGTTGCAGATTATCTATCTGTGTGTCTCTCTATGAATATTATACTTGTCCAGTAGCACAAGTACTGTATATTTAGGGTACAGTGGAGGTCTCCTGCTAAACTGCAATCTTCACACCTTAATAACTTTGGTGGAGTTTGACAAAATTGTACAAAATTTGGCATGTGTTGTCTGTGTGGCAAGTTCTGAAGATTTGGAAAGTTTTGTGCTGGTTGCTTATTTGTATTCTGAGATCCAGATGTGTTGAAAATACAGAAGAACCACCACATTTGGCCCTTTTTTGCTGCACTGTTGCTCTCACATACAGCCTAGATGGTATGGTATCATGTTCAAAACCTTTCAGGGCTGAAGGTGATTGTGCTAAAGCTGTGCCTTTTGTCGCTTTAGTGAAAAAATTAATTGGTTCCAGAGCTATAAGGTTTTGAAATTTGGCTTCTGAGCATGCTTAGTAGGAATTTAGGATAATCCTCTGATATGACACCAAAATTTAGCTTTTGCAAACCATTTTACTTTTGCAGAATTAGGGCCAGATATTCAAAACTTTGCGCCGGGCAAAAACCGTTTGCGCAGGTTTAGCGCGGGATTAGCCGGGTCTGCTATATTCAAAAGGCCAAATAGCACGGGCAAACTGCATTAGCGCCGGGCAAGATTATAATGTATGCAAGGGGCAAACTGACATGAATACAGGCGCAATGCTATATTCAGCGACTAGCACCGGGCTAAGTGGTTTTGCGCGACTTAGCGCGACACTTAGCGGTGCAAATTACCACCCAGGAAAAGCTTGTCTTAACCCTGGGCAATCAGCTTTGCACGACACTTTGGCTTTGCGCGGTGTTTGCGTGGGTTTAGCGCGGGTTTTGCGCGACCCTAACAAATAAATATGACAAATAGATAAAGTTAAACATAGAGGAAGCATGCTGCTAACTGATGGCATCACAATGATTCCATCATCTGCCACCAGTCCCAGCCATGCCAGGCAGTAAGTGGTGACCCTGCCGCCAGCGGACAGCATGGCAATGTGGCCATACAGTACACACCTGTGGACCACACATCTGTGGACACAAACAGATGCCAGCACACACATGCAGCACTGTGGGCATGGAGGATGTTGAGGGCGCGTATGGGTGGCAGGCTGAGCACAGATCAGGTGTGGCCACAGGCTGGGACACATCATGCAGTGCACATGGGCCAGTATTGGAATATCCCAACACTAGTGTGCCTTTCGGATAATATATGCCCCCGGACACATATCGCACAGTTGTACAACTGCCACAGCACACAAAGCCAGAAATGTACATGTCACTGTGAGCATCCCATGCCACAGGTACGGCATCTGTGGGTCACACAACAGTGTAACAGTAATGTCCACTGTCAGTAAACACCTGCAGGTTGGGCCTGTCACTGTGTACAGTGCAGTCATCATCACTGCCCTACACATCATAGGCAGTGCTGTGTCTCTCTCCACTACTGGCCCCCTTGCTACTGTAGTGTATCTGTGCACTGTAGCATGCCCTACAGTGACAGCTGTATGCAGCACCACCACCACCTATGCCTATGCTGTCTTGTCTCTTGGGGTACAATATGCTATGCTATGCTGTACTGTTTACATGTAGCCTGCAGCTATCATCGTGCACTGCCAGACTGGACTTACAGGTGGAGCTGCGGTTGGACCTGGTCAGCCCCTGTACTTCCAGACTGACCTACAGGTGGCTCTGTGGGACCCTGCAGTAATGCTGGGAAAACTGCATGCAAATCAGGGTATAATGAGATACTAATCTGGTTGTTTGCCCAGTGACCATCTAAGTAGGCTCATTTGCATGGCACTTTTGAATATGGCAGATTTTAGCCCGGCAACGCGTTTGCCCGGCTAACTGTTTAGCTCCGCGCTTAATGCCGCGCTAATGTGTTAGCGCCGGGCGCTTAATGGTACGGGAATAATATTACAGTTTTGATCACTGTTCTTTCACATCTGCTGCTTCCTGCAGCTGTACTGGCCCATGCATTTGCTGGCACACACATTGGCCATGTAGTTCGTCTGTACCTGCCCTTACATTGCTGTGCACTGTGTTGTTGTTGTGAGGTTGCACTTCCTGCTTGCTTTATTCAGTGCTGTCTTATTACCAGGCTATTTTTGCCCTGCACTCCCAGACCAGTTTGCCCAGCTTCCATAGCCTGCAATATTCAGCAGGATTAGCACCGGCTATTTCCATTTCAATATAGCTTGTTCTGTGCTCTGGCTAAGTTTGCCTGCCAGGCAGTGCTAATTTAGCCCTGGGCAAAGTTTTGAATATCTGGCCCCTAGTGTTTTTCATGCTGTGAGTAAAATTTTTGAGTTGTGACAGGCACCATTTTGTTTTTATTGATTAAAAAAAAAAATTAAAATACACAAAAGAAGTATTTGACTAAAACAAACACATGGATCTTGGTAAATGGGACCTCTCCAAGCACGATTCTGTTGTTTGCTTTTCCCAAATGAGCCAGAAATACCTGATTGAGACTTTGGCTGTCATTTTACCAAAATGGCTGATTTTTATGTTGTGAGACACAAATTTTATTGTTGCAATTTAAGTGTGACACTAAAGGGCAACACTAAAATTTGTAACACTACAGTTTAGTGTCACACTTTACTGTCACACTTACAGTAAATGTGCAATACAAGAATTCCGCTTTTGTATTTCACATGCTTTTACTCATGACTGTGCTGTTTTACAGTATTTTTCTCCTAAGTTTTGAATATACTGCTTACATGACCCTACCAAATGAGGAAGGATGGTCAGAATTTTTCAAGTACAGGTCAAAGGTGATTTCACAGTCACTCTGCAAAACCATCTTTCAGGCAAGATTTAATACATACTAGAGACCAGGTTCATGACATAGGGTCTGAATATTTTTAGTGTCACATAACATTTTCCATGTGCACTGAAATGTAATTCTTGTGTCACACTTAAATGTGTGATCCAGGAATTCCATTGTTGCTGCATACAAAAAAAATTATTGTGTTGCACTTACATGTGCAACACAAGAATTCCATTTTTGTGTCTCACATACTTTTACCCATGCTGTAGCTGTTTTGCAATATTTCACTCCCAAATGTTGAAATTACTGTTTACATGACCCTACCTCATGAACAAGGGTGGTGGGAATTTTCAAGTATAGAATGAAAGGTGATTTTGTAGTCACCCAGCAAAACTGTATTTTGGGTGGGATTTAACTCATTCTAGCAGCCAAGTTCATTATGTGGGGTTAAAAAGGCAAGCAAGTTATGAGGAAATGTGCTATGTGCTATGCAGGGCCATCCTTTGGCCTAGCAGGTAGTGTGCTGTGATCCTGTGCCAGTAGGCTGAGTTCGGGGGGATGCGCTCAGTGAACCAGCTGGATGGGCTGAGGCTGGAGAGATGGTGTTGCCATGTGGCACCACTCCCAACCTGGGGAAGGATGGTGCAGTGTTGGTTGCACTGGCAACAAGTAACCATATAGTGAAGATAAGTCTTCTCATGCCATAAGGCCCAGAGATTCCTGCACCTCTGCACCCATAGCCAGAAGAAATACTGGACTTAGAGGGTTCTGAACTTTCACATCCATATGGACTCTTACTCTGCATGTCTGCATCTGTGATCATATGGATGTACAGAGCCCAGAGGTCCCTGCACTTCCACAGCCCACTAGACAGCCCCATGAATTATTTGCATCCATAGCTGCCAGAAGTGCAAGGTCAGGAGTGCCCTGCACTTCTGCAGGTAGATGGCTGGACTCTTCCCTTGGGTGCGCGGCCCAGAGGGCCCTGAACATCTGCATCTGTTTACACAGGTCCTGAAGGGGCCTTTGTGAATGAAGATACCATTCCATTGTCTCAAAAAGAAAGGAAATTCATTGCAAAAAACTGCATTAATGCACTGGTTGGAGTTCATCTTAATGCCACAAAAGTAAGGAAATCTGGCATTAGGGTTTCCAACCACTGACAGACATCATCAGGTAAGACAAACAACATACAGTTGTTTCCAAATGACACAAATGTAATTGCTTTTATGCACTACCTTTGTGGATTTGTATCTCTTGCTGCATAAATACAGGCCACAGAGGAGCCTCTGCTTCTGCAGCCAGAAATGTATGTATATCTTACAGTGTACATGAGTACCTGTGACTGCAGAAGTGCTGACCTCACAGGGGCCTGTGCTTCTGCAGACACAAGAGTGTTACATTTTGGGTATCACAGATTTCTATATGCAGCAGCAGACATACAGGCCCCGCAGCGCCACACGGCAGCCACCTGGCGAGGCAGGCCCCTCAGGGCCTGCACTTCTACAGAAGAAGTAATGTGGGCTGGGGCCAACAGTATAGCCTAGAGGTTAGAGTAACAATCTGTGAATGAGCTTGATACATCCAGCAGGCAGACCTGAATTTGATTCCCACAATCTCCACTTGCATACTGTGTGACTCTGATCAAGTCACTTAACCTCCCCAGTGCTCCTGGTCACCCCTGAAAACAAGCACTTGTGCCTAGTGGGCCTACCCAGTTAACAAAGAATAAAAAATATATTGCAATGGGGTGTCCTGGATTTTTATCTGTGACTGTGGAAATGCAAGTCCCACAGAGGCCTGCACTTCTGCAGCCATAAGTTGGTCTGTATGTTTTACAGTGTGTATAGCTTACATTGTGCTTGAGTACCTGTGGCTGCAGAAGCACTGGTCCCATAAGGGCCTGAACATCTAGAGATAGAAGTAGTATGGCAATTTGTGTATCAATGATTTCCCTGGACCAGAAGTGTGTGTATGTTTTACAGTGTGCATAAGTACCTGTGGAAACAGAAGTCCTAGCCCCAAAACTGATAGGAAACATTCAAAACTAATAGGAAACATTTCCAGTCTAATCAGTGATAATAACCTTAATTCTCTCTTTGAACTCCAAACGTCTTGGTGAATGGACATGGGTCCCCAAATCAATCAACAAACCTGGAACACATTAATATCTAACTGTACGGAAGTTTCAAAAAATACCAAACTTCAGCAAATCAAGCTTAATGTTTGTCATAGAATTTATCACACCCAGGCACAGCTTCATAAGTTCAATGCAACTATCTCAAATAGATGTACAGGGTGTAAAATTGAAAAGAGAACTATTTCTCATATGTTTGACACATGTCCTCACCTGCTCACATTTTGGGCTAGAATCACTAATATAATTAAACAAATAATTGGTATAGACTTTCCATTTGACTCAGGGACTCTTTAGTTAGGTACGAAATACAGTACCCTCACAAAGATTGCTCTAAACTTTAAATAACTTTTTACTTTATGGAAAAAGAATATCAGATATTTGACCAGGTATGGAACCCCTTCCTCACATTCCTTAATATGGGAAAAAATAAAAAAAAAAAAAACACTTAAGGAAAAATGCTCACTCCACACTGTCTGGGGTTAATTATCTGCTTTTTCTTGAAAGAGGGTCTTCCCCCTCATATGTTCAAGGTCCCTCATGGCAATCTAAAACTAATGAAAAAATGAAAGAAAGAAAAAGAGAAGTCATGAGCAGTACCGATGGACTTCTTGGTCTTCTTCTGCATATAGACCACAGCATTAACTGCAGTATTAGTTTCCTTTTGGAAAATAACCCCATATGGCAGAATCACCCATGGATTTTTAATTTTACCCAGCCCAATCTGCAGCATGTACTGTAGACAGGGATATATGGTACAGTAGCCATATGATCAAAGAAATGCACAGTAGTAGGAGGATCACTACTCCATTTAGTATTTTTTTAAATTGCATCTGATTTTAATAGCAAATTTAACAATAAAGAAATTAGGTTATTTCATGTCTTTTGAAGCTCAAGGTCCTTCCTGTTGCTATCTTTTTCAAAGGGATTTTGATTTCACTGGAGTTGTTTAACTCCACTCCCCTCATCCCATACACAGTTGGAGTGTTTCTATTGGCAAATCCAATATTCCATAGCAATGGTTTATCTCTGTAGATACAGTTGAAATAACCTAACTCTGTTATATTAATCATGTATGAATAGTACCTACCATAGTCAGAAGGTCCATGAAAAGAGTATGAGTTATTTAAGTTGTCCCTGAGATATCCCTGTCTTAGTCAGCCCAATATTGGTACTACATTGTCATCATTTTTAGAACCTTTTGTATCATGCAGTGTGAAGCTTGGCCTAACTACCTTCTAGTTTGGCACAAATTTACCCTGCAGGACATCATGAGGTTCTAAATACAGTGGCAATATAGAAGCTCAATAGGAAAGACATAGTTAGGGATATCTCTGGACTACTGCTAGTTATTGATGAGCCCAATACATCATTCAACATAGATTCTCTTGGGCTTTCAAATTACAATGGACACTGTTATAAATGTTATCCTTTATGATTTCTTGGGGAAGGGTTGATATTTCATGTTCATCCACAGAATAAACAAGGTGGACAGTAATAAGCTGGTCACAATGAGCAGTAACATGAGCTTAGCAGTAACTCCTTAAAACTGGTGGGGGGTTGTCAAAAGGATGTCAGCAAGTACTTTTACAGAAAGAGTGTTGACAGACTGGAAAAAAGCTTCTGGAGAAAGTCATCAGGGCTGAAACAGTGTGAGTGTTCAAAATGGATAGGACAGGCACATGGTAATAGTGTGTAAGGGATCAGACTGGGAGTGGAGGTAGGGACGACTGACAAGGCACAATCCAAAATTAGACAGACTCAGGCTGAATAGATAGGCTAATAGGTCTTTATTACCATCATTTTCTATGTTTCATATTTGTTCAAAAATTAAAGGATATTTGAGGGCATCAGATTGCTAGACTGATGTATCTATATTAACATGACAGAAAGGTCTGTTAATTAGTGGCTCAGATAGATGGCATAGAGATTTTGCTATGAAATCAGATTAACAAAAGAGTTAACTGAATCATCAATATGCCAGGAGGCAAGATCAGTGATTATACAGTATGTTGAACATAACAAGTCTAATTGCCATGGGGAACAAAGTCTTATTTTCAGTAGTGTCGTAGGGCAAAAAGTGACAAAGAAGAGTTACATGACGGATCCAAATAGCTTGCATAACTAAACTATACAAATGCTTAAACTGTAAATATATGTGATCTATAGTGCAATAAATTATTCCAAACAATTATGGAAATGCAAGTATATAGTAATGTAGTACATGCAATAGTAAGCACATGTATGTTCCTAAAAAGTAATAATGAGGATAAGACATATCCATTAAAAGGACACTGACACCACACCCAGACATCAAACTCCTTATATCAGAAAAATCACGTTTGATAATTGCTTCTCTTTTGTAGAATTTACTGATGTACTGTAGCTGTTCTCTTTGTAACGGATTCCTGACTTTCTAACAGATCAGAGTTCTCAAAGTATCTCTTTAAAAACCTTGTTGTCTCAAACATATGTAACATCTCCTTTATCACCTAGTCACACGGCATGGAACAGTAAGCTGGAATTTAGCAAACAGCAGTTCTTGTGAGAACTCTGTGTTCTTACATGAGTCTACTGGTCCATAACAAATGTTTTCTTAGAATAGCAAAATTCAGTTCTAATACAGTTTATAACATACAGTAAATGTTTCTTCTGTTTGCAGCATATAACACTTTCTGGTACTGTATATAAATATGAGCCCTAGTTTTAAAGGAGAATATAAATAACTAACTAAAGAAAACAATATTTCAAATCATAGATTATTTTGAAGCTTCCTCTAGACTGATGCTCCTAATTTCTTGGCTATTCTGTATCGGATTATATGTATGACATAAAGGTCAATACTTGATCTTGCATCTTTGTAAAAGTCTAAGCTTCGAGCAGAGGCTATATTAGCCTGCTTAGCACGTCTGCAGAAATTTTTGTCATTTGCACAAAATTCCATCTCTGTTTGATAGATGGATAGCCAGATACAGCAGCCAGTTTACATAGGTCTACAGATTCTACAACATGAAATTTATACTCAGAAGAATAACGAATGGTGAAGTGCTACATGACCAGCCACTGCAAAGAAAAAAAATGCAGACTTTTTTTGTTACACTGTTTGTCTTTGTTAGAACAAGGTGAAGTGCCAGGATGTTTGGTCAGTTCCTTGCTACATTGTTTGGAGACAGCCTTTCGTTTGTTAATCAATCTAATCATTTTAGATGGAGAGCAACAAATTTTGTCTTTTGACTTTTGGGCCTAAGCAGTCTATTGGTTTTCTTCAATGAGTATAGTGAACCTTGTACTTTTTTTGTATTCCAGTAGAGGGATCACCCCTACCCAGCACCAGGCTTTGATTCAAAGGTATCTCTTTTTTGTTGCAGTGTATCAAATACATCTTAATATATAGTGACAGCTCCCTCCCTTGCCCAGTCCCATGCAAAAAACTCCTTGGTGTCTAGTGGCATCCCCTCCCTCACACAGTCCAGTGACAAATATACCCCTGTGTCTACTAGCACCTCCTCCCTTATCCAGTCCCTTGCCAAATACATGCTGATGCCCTTTGGCACTCCCTCCCTTTACCCAGTCCCATGCCAAATATTTCCTTGGGTCTAGTGGCATCCTCTTCCTCACCCAGCCCCATGTAAAATATTACCTGTTTCTAGTGTCACCACTCCTCACTCTCTGTTCAAGTCACTTGCCAGATATCCCTGGTGTCTACCTAATATTTTACAACTATTTTTACTGGTTTTATAATTGTAAACAGTAACAAATGTATTTTTCTAACTATAACAACTGAATTCTGTATTTTGTTATCTCTCTCTCTCTCTCTCTGTATATATATATATATATATATATATATGTATTTTTTAAATTATTTATATAAAATTTTGGCAACCGGAAAGGCACACTGAGCCAAGACTCATTTCCAGGTGCGACCCAGGGGAAAGGATAGGAGGATTTACAATAGTCAAGTAGCAAACAATGAAATAATCACAGTTTACATGCAATATGTATAGATATACATATCAAAGAGAGATGAAAGAAAAAAAATAAAAGGAATGTCACAAAACCATATCTGTATTATCTGTATGTGTTTGTATATTTGCTACCGAAGCACTCTGTATTTGAATGTTTATGTATCAATCTGTACTTGTTAACTGATGTGGAGCCAACTAACGAGCATCCGCTCACTGGTGCTATCCAAGATTTCAAAATAAAATAAATAATTACTATTCCTTTGTAACTAGCATAGGTGTCTGTGTGTTATGTTTAATAACATACTATAATTATCTGACTATTGAGACACACTCTTAATTAAAATTCCACTAAAAAAGACAAAGATATTTTTGAATGTCTTGATATATTACCTTGTTAAATGTAATATTGTACTTCAGGATACATGCTGTACAACCACTGAACAAATCAATCCACATCTGTCAAGGTGGGCTCACAGGAGATTTTGATTTCCTCACAATACTTCTTTTGGCATTTAGCAATCCCTTTTTTGGAAGTTCATGCCTTTGTGGATAAATGGAGTCAGAACAAATCTAACTTTGAGGGAGCTTGCTACAGGTTACACCATAAGGACTGAAGCCAGCAGGTGCCAGGACCACACGGAAAATGTCTAGCTAGCAGTATACAGTGGGGGACTGCCACCGATGTAGGCCCACCCGGACGTCCACCTATGGTATAAAAGGGGCAGTCCCCCAGCCCAACCTCAGTTCTTTTCCCACCATTGGTCTGCGTAAGTCAGACCTACATGGATGCCTTCTGCCTGAGTCAACCACCATTTTAGCAGTATTTACCCACGCTTTATTATTTTACCCAAAAAATCTTTTTTTTCAGCCTTTTTCTTGCATGTCTTCTTCTCCATCCTCCTCCTTATAGTGGCAGCAGACCAAGTGTGCATGTGGCAAGCAGCTTCCTCACAAGGACGGCCACACTTCCTGTCTGCTGTGCCTAGGCCTAGACCACGATACTGAAGCCTGCCAGCACTGCCAAGATTTTAACCATCACACCAGACTTTGCAGCCAGAAGACCCTAGAAGCCTTCCTGCCACAGCAGAGACTTTCAGTGATAGAGGAGAAGCTTCAGAAAAGCACCTCTTCTTCCCTGGCCTCCGGGGCTTCAATTTCTTCTTCTTCTCACAGGGAGAAGAAATCCAGCAGAAGGCACAAACATCGGGAGAAGCATAGAGACAAACCCCAGTCAGCTTCCCGCTCCAGGTCCCTGCAAAAATCGGGAACTGACCCTGGGTCTTTCTCCCACAGGAGGTTGGCCCCTTCCACTCTGGCAGCCCTCTCTCCCTCTGGACTCCCAGTGGTTAAACTACCTGCTCTCCTCACCATCTTGGGCAGTGGTTCTTCTGGGCTCGAGACTTTGTCCCTAGCATCTCAGCCCTTGAAGCTCAAGCCCTTATAGCAGGTGGGTTCTCAGCCAGGTGGCTTGACCGGGTCCTCCTCAGTCAGCGAGTCTTTGCCTGTCACCCTCCCAGTCAAGGCATCTGTTAAGTTGGTTTTGATGTCAGGGACCAATGCCTCTAAGCAATACCAGAGGCTTGCTTTCACCTCCCCCACTGGAGTGATGCCTCTGCCTAGCTCAGGAGCTAGCGCCCCAGGACAGGCTTCCCCTTCTAGGCTGCTGCTGGCTGGGTGTCAGCCCATGACTGTCCGGTCGACACCATCTATTCCGATGTTGACCCCGGTGACACCTCAGCCATCATCCCTTAACCCGCCACAGTCACCGTCTGATCCTGTAGTTACACAGCTGATGGCCGAGGGTCCGATGCCTGATCTTTCTTCTCCTGTTAGAATGATGCTGGATGGCTCCTTGCCCCAAGGACCGATTCCCATTTCCCGATACCAGTGGACTGGCACCAGGGTTACTGCAAGCCTAAGGAACCAGCTGGGGCCCTCTCGTCCCTACCCCACAGATGCCGGTTCCCCAAATTCTCTCAGAACTCACCCACAGACCTTAATGCCCTTTTTGTGGCATGGTGGGCATACTTCAAGGATAAGGAGGACTCGAAGGATCACCCAACCCTGACTCCTAGGGATCCTCCTCCCAATCCAACAAAGGACAGGTTTCCCCTGGGAAGACCCCAACACCACCACCTAAGGAGCCTACTCTACAACCAGGCAGAGCTAGTGCCAGTCATCTGAGGACCCACCAACGAAAGCAGCATTGCTCACCTCTCCCTCTCCAGACTCCGGTGAGTCAGGAGATATTCCTCCTCCTCTTATGATGATTCTGAGGACTCTGGCCTACCTTCAGAACTAGAGGAGCCCAAGGACACTACGCAGTCTCTTCCAGATGACCCTACTTTATGGATGTGATGAAGCACATCCAGTCCCTTATAGGTTAGGACATGGAGGAAGTGGACCCTGAGAAATGTCAGCTAGCCGCTTTTCATAAAAGGGAGTCATTGCCCTTGGTCGTTCTTCCCTTATTGAATTCTTCAAGGATGTCAATAGGGCTGCTTGGAAACAGCTATCTTCTGCCTCAGCAACATCCAAGAAGGCAGATTGCCTCTGGGCTGGCAGTATAGTCTTGAGGTTAGAGTAACGAGCTGTGAGCAGGCTTGGTACATCCAGAAGACCAGACCTGGGTTTGATGCTAACAACCTCCACTTGCATACTGTGTGACTCTGGGTAAGTCACTTAACTGCCAAATGCTCCCAGGTCACCCTAAAACAGGCACAAGACTAAAATAAATAAAAATAAATAATACCCGAGGACAAACCTTTATGGGGAGCACCTAGAGGTTGATTTGATCATCATTAATGCTGCCTGAGGAAACCTTTTTATGGGGAACACCCAGAAGTTGATTCAATCATCATTAATGCTGCCCATGACTACTCTAAGCAGCCCTGGCACCTTAGTACTCAACCTCCCTACAAGGACTTCAGGCAGATAGACCATTTTGGTAAGAAGGTCTATGTCTCTGCCACCTTCGCTATCCGTTCCATGAACTTTCTAGCCCACATGGTCCAATACCAGAATGTCCTGTGGGAGAAAGCTATGGAGGTGGCACAGGTTCAGCCTGGTCTTCCTGGAAAGGCTGAGCTGTTGTACCTTCTCAAATCAAGCTAGGATGCTGGGTTTCATATTCTTCAAGCCTCTTATGACTCAGTGGACTCCACAGGCAGAGCTGTGGCTATGGGAGTTGTCTTCATTGCTACTCCTGGCTTAGAGTCTCCAGTTTTGCTCGGATATGCAGTCCAAGATTCTAGACACCTTTCAGAGGCCCCATTCTGTTTAGTGAGGATTCCCAAAACATAATCTCTTGCTTACAAGTCAGGCAAGGCTTTACGTTAGGTTCAAACATACCAATCGTAGCCTAAACCATCCCAGTGACAGTTTTTGTCACTCCTCCAAGCAAGCAATCCAGGGGCCAACAGCCCAGAAGTGCCTTTAGAGAAAGGCTACTTCCCAAGCCACTGAAGGTTCTGCCCCAGAGCTCCTAGAATCTCTCAGGCCCACTTTGTCTGTCCGGCTCCTTTGCCTGACTCCTTACTGACCCCCTTCCCAGCCGAATCCTGTGGGAGGGGTGGGGGTCACTTTACTCCTCTGTGGAGAGGGTTGGTAAGGAATAACCTTGGATCAGTGGGTTCTGCAGTTGTGGAACAGGGCCACACTCTATAGAGTTTTTGGAGATTCTTCTGGACAATCCTCCAGTCACCTCCCATTATCCTCAGACCCATATTGCCCTCATCTAAGATGAGACCCAAGTGCTCCTAAAAACAGGCCATAGAACCCATCCCTTCAGCACAGTGAGGAATATATTCTACTCTCATTTTTTCCTGGTCCCAAAGAGAACTGGAGACTTGCGTCCCATCCTGGACCTCAGCCACCTGAACCAGTTCATAGAATACAAATGGTTCAGGATGGTCACTCTTCCCGGCCTTCTCCTCTTGCTTCATCAGGGGGATTGGCTCTGTTCTCTGGACATGCAGGACACTTATCTTCACATCTTGGTGTTCCCACCCCTCAGAAGGTCCCTTTGCTTCAACTTCCAAAGAAACCACTACTAGTTTGGGCTCTGCCATTCAGCCTGTCCTTGGCCCCACAAGTCTTTACAAAATGCCTCACAGTAGTGGCAGCAGCCTAAAGGTGGGAAGGCCATTATGTCTTCCCTTACCTAGACAACTGGCTTCTGACAGCTCCCACCAAAGAGCAGTTTCTCAGAACCATGGTGGTCACTTTCACTCTGTTTTGGGATCTGGGGATCACCCTCAACCACTCCAAGTCCTCTCCTTGGCCAAGTCAGAGACTTCAGTACATTGAGGCAATTTTGTACACTGCCCAAGGCAAAGCTTTTCTTCCCCCAGACAGGGTGGAAAGCATTCAGGCACAGGCTTAACTGGTCTCTTTGTCTTGCCAGGTTCCAGCCAGATAATTTCTAAGACTACTGGGACATATGGTGGAGGCCATCGTGATGGTTCCCCTGGCTCACCTGCACATGAAGGTAGCCAATGGAACCTTCAGATCCAACGGGATCAGCACAGATGATTTGGAACAACGGTCACAGTCTACAACTCAATGCAACAGACTTTGACATGGTGGATGAACCTTTACAACCTCTCCAAGGGGGTCCACTTTCGGTCGGAGTCACCTCGACAGATCCTGACCACAGATGCATATGGCCAGGGCTGGGGCACCCATCTGGCAGACCGACAGACTCAGAGGTCCTGGTCCCACTGGAGCACCATCTCAACATCAATGTCTTGGGGATGCAAGCGATCCTCTATGCTTTGCAGGCCTTCTTAGACTAACCTAATCCTGGGCCCTCTGTTGATCCAGATGGACAACATGTCCATGGTCTTTTACATAAGCAAACAAGGTGGGTATCCATTATTACCCCCTCTGCAGGGAATCCATGCGAGTTTGGTATTGGGCCATAGAGCATCACCTGGACCTGACTGCTGTGCATGTTCTAGGCATCCAAAACACCTTGGCCAACAGCCTAAGCCATTCCTGGTCCAAGGACCATGAATGGGAAGTTCTTCACTCTGTGGTCGAAGATCTCTTCAACAGGTGGGGCTGCCCAGAGATGGACCTCTTCGCGTCCCCATCCAATGCAAAACTGCCCAGTTTTTGCTCACTAGATCCAGGGCCTGGTGTTTTTTGGTAAGACCCATTATCCTTCTCTTCGACAGGGAGGTTTCTATATGCCTTCCCTCCCTTCCCATTACTGCAGAGCGTACTTCTCAAGTTGCAGTCAGAGAGGGCAGAGTTGATCCTAATAGCCCTACTGGCTGCACCAGATATGATTTCCACTCCTCCAGCAACTAGAAGTGGAACCTCCGACCACCCTGCCTCTGTGCTCTGATCTCCTCTTCCAGGAGCAGGTCACTGTGGTCCACCTGGACCTCAAGCCACTGGACATTCATGCATGGCTCCTGCAGACATAGCAGTTGCCTGATTTGGGGTTTCTCCATGGGTGGCAGGTTTGTTTCAGGGAAGTCTTGTCAAATCAACCTGATACAATATGATGACTGGGTGACAGGTGAGCTGGATAAGGGTCATGCAGTGGATGTTCTTTACTTGGACTTCAGCAAGGCCTTTGATTTGGTGCCTCATGGGCAGCTTGGGAGGAAGCTAACTGGTGTAGGGGTAGGGGCACAAATGATGAACTGGATTACAAGCTGGCTGAGTGGGAGGCTGAAATGGGTGGTGGTGAGAGGGGAGCTGTCATCTCCAAGGCCAGTGATAAGTGGGCTGCCACAAAGCTCTCGGCCAGTATTATTTGGGTTCTTCATATCAGATATTGCACACAGGATGGTGAGTAAGGTAAGTCTGTTTGCTGATGACACCAAAATCGGAGCAGTGGTGGATGGAAGGGAGGGATGGAAGCAGCTACAGGAGACCTAAGCAAGCTAGAAGAGTGGTTAGAGAGGTGGCAGCTGGGTTCAGTGCAAAGAAGTGTAAGGTTATGCACTTCGGGGCGAAGAACCCAAGGAGAGAATACTGGCTGTGGTGAGTGGGGGGACTAAGCTGGGGATCACTGAGGAGGAGAAGGACCTAGGGGTAATGATAACAGGGATCATGAACAACACTGTCCAGTGCAGGAGAGTGGCTGAAAAAGTGAACAAAATGCTGGGGTGCATAGTGAGGTTTTTTTTGTCCAGGTGAAGAGAGGTGATTTTACCCCTCTACAGGTCACTGGTAAGGCCACACTTAGAGTACTGTGTGCAGTTTCGAGGCCATACTTAAAGCGTGATATCAGGCTACTAGAGGGGTGCAGAGGAGGGCAACAAAGATGATATGTGGAATGGAGGAGAGACTATGAGAGCAGGCTGGGAGACCTGAATATGTACCCTGGAGGATAGAAGGGACAGAGGAACATGATAGAGACATTCAAGTATCTGAGGAATCAATAAGGATGGGGCAGTCGGGGTCTTTAAACTGAGGGGAGGGACACCAGGGAGCACAGGCTAAGAATAAGGGGAGAATTTAGGAGAGAAATGAGAGACACTGTTTCACAGGCGGGTGGTAGCAAAATGGAATGCACTATCAGAATGGGTGGTATCACGTGCTGTAACTCTGTGAACAGCTTTAAAAGGGCATGGGACAGGAACAGAGGGAGAGTGAGGGTGGGGGAGGTGGGGGTGGCAGTGGGATGACAAGGGGGTGGGGTGGGGCGGCTGCAGCACAGGGGTGCTAGCTCCACACTCAAGCAGACTTAGACAGACCAGGTGGTCTGTTTCTGCTAGCACATTCATATGTTAAATGCGTTCATATTCTAAGTAGCAGCCAAGAAGTCTTCCACTAGAGCCACTCATGCTATGAAGTGGAAGCAGTTCTGCATATGGGCCACCGCTCATCACCTGGATCCTTTTACTTGTCTGGAAAATCTTATTCTCGAGTACCTCCTTTCCCTATTGGACTCAGGCCTGGAGTCTCATCGATTAAAGTGCACTTATCTGCCACCTCTGTGTACCATGCACCACAGCGGGCAAGACTCTTGCCCAGCTGGACCTTTCCTGCACTTTCTTGTGGGGCATACTGCATCTGAAACCTCCCATCAGGGACCCTGTTCCCCCCTGGGATCTTTTGTTCATTTTAGAAAATCTTACGTTGCCTCCCTTTGAGCCTGCTGCAAACTGTGAACTACACTTTCTGTCATGGAAAGCATTATTTTTAGTTGCTATTACTTCTGCTGGAAGGATTTCTGAGCTTCAGGCTCTGATGTGTAAAGAGTCTTATTTAGTTTTCTATAAGGACAGGGTGCCCTTGAGGACCAATTCTAAGTTTCTTCCTAAGGTGGTGTCTGAGTTGACTCTGAATCAAGACATCCACCTGCCTGTGTATTACCCAGAGTATTTGAATCAAGAAGAGGCCTTACTGCATACTTTGGATGTCCACTGGGTGCTTCTCCTATTATTTGGATCGAATCCAAACCCTTAGAAAATCTGATCAGTTATTTGTTTCATTTGCCCCTAGAAACAAGGGGTTCCTGTTTCAAAACAATATTTGTCCAAATGGTTAGTTAATTCAATTGTTTATTGTTACGTAAATATGACAAGCCTTTACAGTGTCTTGGTTTAAGAGCCATTCTACCGAGACATAGCTGCTTCATTTGCTTCCTTCAGGAATGTGTCCATTGCTGACATTTGTGCATGACCTCTTGGAGTTCTATCCACACTTTCATCTGGCATTGCAGTCTGGGCAGTGCCTCTAGATATAGGGCAGGCTTTGGACTCGCAGTCCTTCAGGGCCTACTCTCTTGAGAGCCTTATGCTGATCTATGCCTCCTCCCAGCTGACTGGGGTCAGCTCTTTCACTGCTTGGGATTTAGTCCTTATGGTGTAACCTGCTGCAAGAGCCCCCTCAAAGTGAGATAGTACAGTTATGTAACAGCTTACCATAACAGTAGATCTTTGAGGCGAGCTCTTGCAGCAGGTGCTGCTTTCCCTCCCTCCATCCCCCTGATGACTGCCTATCCATCTCTGTTGCCTCTCTTTCCTCAGTGTAGAGGAACCACCTTAGTTCTCCAGTTTCTATATATGCGGGTCTCCAGCAGGAGAAATGAGGTTGGGCTGGGGACCGCCTACCTATACCATAGGCAGACATCAGGGGCGGGCTGACATTGGGGAGGGGAGGTCCCCTGCTGTATACTGCTAGCTAGAAGTTTTCTGTGGGGTTCTGCACCTGCTGGATTCAGTCCTTATGGTGTTACCTGCTGCAAGAGCTCCTCTCAAAGATCTACTGTCATGGTAAGTTCTTACGTAACTGTACTTCCCCTGTTCCCAACATTTCTAGGCCAGTGTTATCTAGTATTATGTACTGTACATTGGAGTAGAATCTAAAATGAATACTACTTTCCTGGAAAATGCTACCAGCTCATGATGTTACAAACATGTCTGATGATATCTCATCCATAGGTATACATCCCATGCCTAAACATACACTTGTGTTTGACATAAGCAATTGCAATTATCTTCTGCAGTAGACTCTAAGCTTACAAGTTCACTCCAAATCAAAAGATTTGGGGGGTACACCAGTCTTGGTACCAACATTTTTGAAGTTGCCAGTTCCATATTTTGATTACTTAATTACAGATTATAACACATACTATATTTATAAGTTAATTTCTAGAAAGGTCTTTTAACTATTATCCCAGAGTAATGTAGAGACCCAGCATGGATATAGTTTTAAAGTGCCTTATTTGTAAGTTACTAAAGAAGTGAGATTTAGGGAAGTCAATTCATTTCCACCTGCAAATCAGAGGAATCTAAAGATTCCCCCCATACAAAAGCCTCCAAAATAACCCAGTTCTTTAGATTGCTATTTCTTAAAATTTATATCAAAGGTTAATGGTTTAAAATTGTAATACAGTTTTGCATGGTGTTCATCAGGTAAGCCACCTAGTTTCCCAGGTCACACTGGGAGAAGGGGTAGTGGTTGTTTGCTGTTACTCCTGGAGTCAGCCTGTCAGTCACTTAAGAGTTTATAACTTTTAACACTGGGGGAGCTGGGCACAGCCAGAACAATATGAGTAATTGGGTTGGGGATGAATCTACTCAGTCAGGAGAGACCATACTTGTTCAGTGGGGGTAACGGACTGTGGAAAGTAACTACTATTTGGTCAGTGTGCAGTGGACACTGGCAGGTTCCATAGTAAGGGGGACAAGTTTATTTAGGACTGCTGGGTGCAGGATATCTTGGATTGACCTCACTGGCTGCAAAACTTCTTTCAGAATAAGCTGAAATCTATGGACCACATACTCTACTGCTCCTCTGTGACCATTTGTGCAGTGTAGCAGCATCATGAATGTAAGGGACAGGAGAAACAAGGGTTGGGGAAGGGGAAATGTCTTTGGTTTCAGCTAGAAACAGAATTCTGATTTCAGCCTGTTTTCCAGAAGTATGATGTTTGACCTTCAGTACCAAAAATATGAATTTAAAAAAAAAACTTGAAACTAATGAACCCAATTCCATGAATCATATTCCAAGAAACTAATTAAGAGGCAGCCTGTTACTCATGCACAATCTTGCCCACTGTTTTGTTGACATTGGCAGAATAGGCAATCATCATGATGGGTTATAAGCAACTAGGGTCACAGTGAAAAACAAAGAGCAGTCAATTTAGGAATAATAAAGAAAATATTTCACACAAGTGGTAGGTGTGGAATGCATTACTGTAAGAACCTACTGAGATCAGAAACTGGTACAGTTTCAAGTGTGCCCCTGACAAACTGATCACTGAGGTTAAAATACATAGACTGTATCAATGAGCAAAGAGGGGGCAGTCTTTCTTGGTAAGCATCTACAGTACTTGGTCCTATACTCGATAGTATGTACAATAGTATATATAAAATCACACATGCCCCCACAATGCAAAGCATCATGGGCTGCATATGCAATCACCACAGAATGTTATGCTGGTCCAACTTTAAGCAGAATTGCATGGTGCCGAAGCTCTCTCACACAGTTTGCAAAGGGTGCTAACAGAAGACATAGACAACGTGTTTACGTCCTACCAGGACTCATCAGTATGCCTCATCTGTTTGACACCCCAGTGGAATGGACCAGCTACCCCTAAGGCAGTGTGCCTTGGATATATTGTGGTGAACCCATTAAAATAAAAAAAACTATTTAAAAGACAAAGAACCTCTGTGCGCAAACACTGAGGCAAGGGTTACCCCAAAGGGCATTTGGCTGGGAAGCCAAGTTTCAAGAACATACAAAATCACACATGCCCCCACAATGCAAAGCATCATGGGCTGCATATGCAAATCACCACAGAATGTTATGCTGGTCCAACTTTAAGCAGAGAATGCATGGTGCCGAAGGCCTCTCTCACACAGTTTACAAGAGGTGCTAACAGAAGACATGAACACGTGTTTCGTCCTACCAGGACTCATCAGTATACCTCGTCTGTTTGACACCCCAGTGGAATGGACCAGCTACCCTTAAGGCAGTGTGCTTGGAGTGCTATTGTGGTGAACCATTAAAATAAAAAACTATTTAAAAGACAAAGAACCTCTGTGTAAACACTGAGGCAAGGGTTACCCAAAAGGCATTTGGCTGAGAAGCCAAGTTTCAAGAAAATACAAAATCAGTATATATGTAATGTTGCCATGATTTCAACATCATATACTGTACATTTTCTAATTTAAAACTTACAGTTTGCATTAAATTCACTGTGAAATTACCCCAAGCTTTTCAGAAATGGAATTGCACTGCACAAACTGTTTGACTTATTTATTTATTGAACTGTTTCACCAGGAAGGCACACTGAGCGACAAGTACTCATCTCCCAATTAAACTGGGGAAGGTACAATAGGAATGATACATTAAACATTCAAGTTAAAAATCAACATTAACATACAAGTGTAAGGCAAGTGTTACAGTGTTACGACAGTGTTGTGCATAATAGGTAGAAAAAGTAGACAATAATAAGTACCAGAGTTAATAAGTAATCAAAGTGCTTACATGAAAGAAAAGCTGGAAAGTAGAGGGAAGAGGAGAGTCATGTCCCTAGATATCCCTTAAGATAGAGAACCTACCAACTGAGAGACAGAAGAAGAAAGAATAATACAATATCCCAGAAACCACTTCAAAATACGAGAAACCCCTGCAAAGAAACTGTAAAACTAAACAAAAAGAATAAAACTGCAAAGGCTAAAAACAAAGAAATATGACAATACTAGAAACAAATACCTAATAGAAAAACCCTTCAGAATGCAATACCCTACAAAAAGGTAGAAAAATCAACTAAATAAGAATTAAAAATAATAAAAACGAAAATAAAAGTAAAACACTACATGAAAAGTACACACCCCAGAAAACAAGCCATGACTATGGTCGCTGGCTTATTCCTTCAGGCTTCTCTGGCTGTGCATCTTCCAGGGAAGGACAACATTTTAGCAGATACTGTCAGCAGGATTTCTCAGGGTCATCACAAATGGACCCTGAATCCTCTGATTCTTCAGGTCATTTTCAAGAGGTGGGGTACTCCAGAGATAGATCTCTTCACAGCCCCGAACAATCACCAACTCCCTCTCTTTTGTTGCAGGTCTCCTCTTCTGGGCTCTGTCCATCAGGATGCTCTATTGATGAATTGGACAAGCAGGTTCCTGTATGCATTTCCTCCTTTTCCTCTGATATTCAGGGTCCTGATCAAGATCAGGTCTCAGCCAGTGGCTCCAGACTGGGCCGGGCAGCCTTGGTATCTTCTTCTGTTGTCACTTTCAGTAACAATGCCTCTGTGTCTTCCCAGACAGTTCAATCCTCTTACCTCCTCTCAGGGGAGGATCCTTTACCCCAGTCTTCAGACTCTCAGGCTGAAGGCCTGGCTCTTGAAGAGCTAGAATATGCAAGCCTACATCTTTCCCAGTCGGTCTTGGACATTTTAAAAGTTAGCAGAAAACCTGCCACCAGAAAGACCTACAACTCCAAATGGAAAAGATTTGGGTTTGGTGTTCCCAGAAACATGTTCAGCCAGAATTTGCTGATATTTGCCACTGTACTTGACTATCTGGTGCACCTTAATAGTTTAGGCCTCCAGCCTACTACTCTCAAGGTACATTTGGCAGCTGTGTCTGCCTTTCTTTCTGCTGGTAGGGATGCTTTCCTAGCTTCTCATCCAGTTTTCAAGAAGTTTTTCAAAGGTTTAGTACATGCTAATCCTCCCTTTAGGGAGCCTACCCCTTCTTGGATCTGAATATCTGTATAGCACAGCTTATGCAGCCCCCTTTTGAGCCTTTATCTTCAGCAGAGCTGAAATACTTGACTTGGAAAACTGTATTCCTGGTAGCCATTACCTCTGCCAGGAGAGTCAGTGAATTGCAGGCTTTATCAGTGGAACCTGATTTCATTTAACAGGGATAAGAAAGTCCTTCGAACCAACAAAGTTTATTCCCAAGGTGGTATCAGACTTTCATCTGAATCAGTCTGTCATTGCCTGTATTTTTCACTGACCACTCTTCCTCTGGGGGAGAAAAGATTACACGATCTTGATGTGAAGAGGGCTCTTAGTTATTATGTGGAGCATACTAAGTCCCATAGGAATGGATGTTCTCAGTTGTTTCTCACCTATGGAGAAGTGGTAAAGGGCAAACCTGCCACCAAGAGAACTAGTGCCAGGTGGCTTGTCTCCTGTAGCCAGTTCTGCTATTCATAGCTTGGGAAGGGGCCTCCCTCAGGCCTGAAGGCTCATTCTACCAGAGGTACAGCTGCTTCGGTCACAGCAGCTAGAGATGTACCTTTAGTGGAAATCTGTAAAGCAGCCACCTGGAAAACTGTTCACACATTTACCAAGCATTACTCTCTGGACATTTAGTCTAGAAGTGATGATAGGTTTGGCACAGCTGTACTGCAGGCCTGTTCCCAAAATAGGTTCTGCGACTCCCTCCTCCAAGGGGGTACTGCTTGGTAGTCTGCATAGAGTCAGAATACAGCAAGACTTCTTATTGTTTGAACAAAAAATTACTCACCATAGTAATGTTTCTTCTAATGGAGTCTTGCTGTATTCTGACCTTCCCTCCCTGCCTCCCCTCCTGGAACCTAGTAGTTCTGGGATGTGGGTGAGCAGACACAGTGCTGCACCCCAGAGGTGTACTCAACATGCCCTTTATCTTAAGGGTTTTATTTTGAATGTTTTTGCTTGGTTCGCTATCTACTTATTTTCTTTTGGGGGGTCTCGACTTGAGTCTTTTGACCCTAAACATCTGTTATTGCCATTTGGCACAAAAATGTTTGAAACAATTTCTACCTGTTGAATTAGTTTAGTGCTCGTAAGAATCTGACGGTTACACTGCAGAGTACCAGAGAAAGAGATTTGAAAACTGAGCTCAAGCTCAACGTTCCATGCTTCTGCATAGAATTAACTCTTTCCTCTCCGAGCAGTTCAAGTGCTGGGGCTAACTGCATATAGTCAATACAGCAAGACTCCATTAGAAAAACATTACTATGGTGAGTATTTTTTTTTTCTCGTGCACAGCTTGGAGGCCAATCTCCTGGCCATCCATGTGTCTGGTGTCTCCAGCCAGCTGGCAGATGCTGTCGGCCGTGTAGGTGAAGCATCTCGCGAGTAGTCTCCACCAAGAGGTAGTGTACAGTCTGTTCTCCCAGTGGGGACACCTCTGGTGTACCAGTTTGCCTCCAAGGAGAACGCAAAGCTGAGGCAGTACTGTGCCTGTCCCATACAGCAGGGAACGCTGCAGGGGCATGCCTTCTCAAGGCCCTGGACCCCTGGCCTCCTCTATGCCTTCCCTCCATTTCCCTTGATCCACAATGTGCTGCTCAAGGTGAGGAGGGCAAACACGGGTGATCCTGGTGGCTCTGGACTGACTGCACAGTTTTGGTACCTCAGTCTCCACAGCCTCAGCACCAAGCTCCTGAGGCATCTTCCAGCACACCCAGACCTGCTCTCTATCAGTCAGGAGAAGGTACTCCATATGGACCTTCAATCCCTGTGCCTGACAGCTTGGTTCCTGGCGGCTAGAGTTCCAGGCTTTGGATCTCTCCGATGTCCTCACCATGGTCGAGGCTTCTCGAAGGAGTCGATTAGGAATGTTGTGCCTTCAAATGGAAGAGGTTCTCATTTGGAGTCTGGGCAAGTGGCTGGACCTTTGTCCTGTCCGGTTAGCATCCTTGACTACCTTTGGTTCCTCTCTGTTGGGCCTTTGTTTGATGACCCTTAAGGTGCACCTGGTGGCGTCTCTGCTCATCAGGCACAGGCAGGTCAATTGTGGATGGTGCAGGAGAAGGTGGTCTGGCGCCAAAGCCTTGACCACATTTCCCTCGGTGCGTGAACCACCACCATCTTGGAACTGTTGCTGATGTTGGTAAAGCTCATGGGCAAGCCATTCGAACCAGTGCACAGGTGTGACGGGTTTCACCTGTCGTGGAAGATCGCCTTCCTGGCGACTATTACATCAGCCAAAAGGATCAGTGAGCTCCTGGTACATTTGGTGGAGTCTCCTTATTTGGTCTTTCACGGGACAAGGTTGTCCTTCACCCCAACCTGAAGTTCCTCCTGAAGGCTGTCTGATTTTCATCTTTAACCAGGTGATTAATCTCCCAGTGTACTTCTCCAGTCACACTCGAGGCCAAGCACAGGCTCCATACCTGGATCTGCGGTGAACGTCAGCTTTTTACAAGGAGCGCATGGCTGGAGTTTGGGGAGAGGTTTGCCAGTCTATTTATCACCAACACTTTTGCCGCACCAGGCAGACCAGCAGACAGTTGGCAGGTGGATAGTCTCCTGCATCGACCTCTGCTATAGGTTGGTGGGTAGGGAGCCCCGTAGGGCTAAGGGTTCTGCTCCACCCATCATACTGCTTCCAGGGACGCCCCTATCCAGGAAAATCTGCAAGGCTGCCACTTGAGATCAGCAGACACCTTTTTTTCCCATTACCACATCGACCTTGAGTCATGCCGGGATGCTGGTTTTGGGGCCTCAGTTCTCTAATCTTTGTTTCCCAAGTGGGGGGGGGTGCGCCTTGCCCCCTCCTCCCAGAGAACTGCTAGGAGTCTGCCCTTGTATGGATAGAACACCATATCCACACCCCTCGAACAACAGTTTACTCACCTGTAACAGTAGATCTTATTTCGAGAGGGCTCTTGCAGTAAGTAATAACATGTAGGACTGGCGCCTCTGGCGTCAGGACCACACGGAAACTTTTGCCAGCATAGCCTGGCGGGGGACTGCCCATCGTACATCACGTGACGGATGTTAGCATGACCCTATATAGTGGGCGGTCACCATGTCCGCCGTCCAGTTCTTTACCGCTGTCAACCTGCGCATCATCGGACCGACTAGAGCTTGTCGTCACAGTATAGAATGCCTCTCCGGATGAGTGTTCACTTATTTTGTTTTTTCCATGATAGTATGTTATCCTCTCCAGATCCACATAAAAACAAGTGCGGTTCGTGTGGGGTTCAACTGCCACACAAAGATCAACATTCTCTGTGTCTGTTCTGTCTCTGGCCTACTCACATGGTCGAGGATTGCGAGGCCTGCGCCCACTTTAATCAGGCCACACAAACGACGCCAGCAAGCCGTCAAGGCCCACATCCTGAAAGAAAAGATGGCTTCCATGGAGCAGGAGTTAAAAAAGCTGAAGAATACGTCTTCCTCACCTGGGACCCTCATAAAATAAGAGGGACAAAGAAACACAGGGAACAGGAGCTTCAAACTACAAGAAGTCCTAATGTATTCCGAACATATGCAGTAAGATCTTGCTGTTGTACTGCCCTGGAGAGAAAGAGTTAAAGCTTACATTCTAAGTAGGCATTCTGTCGGTTTCAAATCACTGTCCCTGGTACATTCTATTCAGATTCTTTACTCTACTTTACTGTGAAGACGCTTAGGCTTGTTCACCATTAACAAAAAAAAAAAAAAATATTAGTGTTTCTAGTTTCTTGCTGCCCCTCAGTACAGGTACAGTTGTCACTAGTTTTTGTCTACTTGGGGTAAGTCTCCGTCCTTTATTGGTGGCCATCCAACCGTTGGGGTACAGAGTTTTTTTTCCTCACATACTCTCTGTTTCTGTCAATTTAATAGTGGTTAGCTCTGGTTAACAAAAAATTAGTTTGTCATTTTTTCTGGATTGCTAATACCAGTCTATTAACCAGAACTACTTTGGTTCTTATCCGCCTAACCACCTTTGGGATAAGTTTAAGATGAACTCATGGAAATCTAAAAAGTAAATTGGGCCTGTGGGGAAACTTTGCCAAGGCCGATCCTCACTACTTATGTTTTCTGTCTGGGGTTGGAACACTGCAGGCAGACTGTGACATATGTAAAATTTCCTCAGTTGATGCTTGACAGGCGCTTTAACCAACTGAATGAGAAACTGGTCGAAGATCCACTAACCCAGATGGTCGAACCGGTTCAGGTTTGAACAAACTGGAGGGTGGCCCCTTCTAACCAAGGTGATACCTTCCTCATAAATGGACCATGATTCAGCCCTTGAACCGCTTTCACTAAGAGAAAAGAAAACGCATCGAACTGCTACTAAGTCGATGCGGTTATGGGTTCCGACTGCAGAGAGATTGCTAATGCTGTACGATTATGCAATCCTTGCAGACAACTGAACCAGTGAGCCTCGGTGATTCCTCAACCAGTTCCACCCTTCAGACCCTCGGAATGTGATTATTCCTGGGACCCTGAATGTGAACAGGATGTTGAAGAGGACCTTTATGGTCCAATTGAACCAGAGGTTTCTCCTGAACATGAAGGAGGCATCTCTCCACCTAAACAGTTGGAGGATGCTACCACTCATTTTTCATTCATGAAGAAGGTGGCTGAAACCCTCCAGTTACCAGTTCATGAATCTTCAGAAGAAGAGGAAGAACCGGATTATGTGTAGATGATGGATGTCCCTACCTCTGAAAGGGTGGTGATACCCATTCATAAGTCTCTGAAGAGATAGACTTTTAAAAAATTTTGAGTACCCCTACTTCTGTTCCTCCCGTGGATAAGAGGACATGGAGGAAGTACCCTGAGGCCAGAGATGGCATAGAATTTCTGTAAGGGCACTCCAGTCATGAAGGGGTGGTTCAGGCTGCTGCCTGCAAAAAGTTAAGCATCCCACTAGCTTCCCACCCTCCAGAAAAAGGCTCTAGGAGGATTGACTCCATGGCTAAAAAGTCTTGCCTTGGGTCTTCCCTCATTGTCAGGCAGCCCTCTTGCATGGTCTATGTGGCAAGATATCAAAAGAAACTGTGAGAAGCAGTGTCCTCTCTGGCAGCCAAACTCCCAGCTGAGGCGGCTGCTGATCTGGGTGAAATGGCAAGGAGTAGAATAGAGGCTTCCAAGCAGCAATTCCACATGGCAGTGGATGCCAATGATTCGGCATCCAGAATTTTGACTACCTCCATTTCCCTGAGGTTTTCCTGGCTTAGAACCACCAACCTCTCTCAGGACACACAAATCAAGGCCTTGGATTTTCCTCTGGTCCAGAACTCCCTTTTTGGACAGCAAACTGAGGCCTATACGAGGAAAATGGTTGAATATAGAACCTCATAAAGGGGTGCTACAGCCAAGGAAAAAGCTGCCACCCCTCAGAAACAGCAGGGTAGGGGAGGCAGGGACAGGCCTTACCAGAGATCCTTCTACCAGGCGAGGCCTTCCCTGTTTATCAGCAACAGTGTGGCTATTTTAGAGGAAGGGACAGAGAGGTGCCACTTCGGCAGCCCAGCTTCCCAGCCCAGAACTCCAGCTAAACAGACTCTGAGGAGTCTTGGGTCGCCTCCTTATTTCCAGTAGTATGACAGCCCACTACTCCAGAACTGGCAGTCTATAACATCAGACAAATGGGTTCTGGAGGTGGTAGGCAAAGACCTTGCTCTATATTTCAAACAATTTCCCAGATTGAGAGCAAGACTGTTCAAACCTTCCTCCACAGCAGAAATCTCCTGCTGGAAATGGAAGTTACAACCTCCTTCAGGACAGGGCAGAGCCTGTCCTCTGACCCAATGAGGAGAAGGATTGTATTCAAGGTACTTCCTGACCTTGAAGAAAAATGGGATTACGACCCATTCTGGATTTAAGGTTCCTGAACAAACGCTTAACAAACCAAAATTCAAGATTGTCACTTTGGCAATGATACTGCCCATGCTCAGGTTGGAGACTGGCTAGCACCCATAGAACTCAAGGATGCTTCTTTCCATGTTCATATCAGACAATCACACAGAAAATACTTAAGATTCGGACTGCCATCAGGTCACTACAATTCAGGTCCCTTCCTTGGTCTGACCTCAGCTCTCAGAGTGTTTACAAAATGCCTGGCAATGGTAGTGGCACACTGAAGGCATTTTGGAATTTCAGTTTTCTCTACCTGGATGATTGGCTGTTGGTGGGTCAGTCTCAATAGCAAGTAGTAGAGGCCCTGGCAGACACTCAGACTACTCTTCACTCATTGTGCTTCTTAATAAATACAAAAAAGTCCTGGAGCCAGTCCAGCTCCTGCAATTCATAGAGGCAGAGCTGGACACAGTTCTTGGAAAGGCAAGACTCCCACCAGACAGGGTGAAAAGCTTGGTGCAACTAGCAAAGTCTTTCAAGCTCTACTTTCCAAAGCCAGCCAGGTACTTTCTGCGGTTGCTGGGGCATATGGCAGCTACAACAGCAGTAGTAACAGGGCAAGGTTTCAGATGACATTCAGTTCCATCTGAAGTCCTTTTGGTCCCAGAGCAGAGATTCCTTGTCCAAACTGATCCCAGTAACTTCCACACTTCTCCTAGCTCTGCAGTGGTGGTGGGACAGAGACAACCTCAGGGTGGGTATTCCCTTTCTTCAGGAAAATCCCACGATAGTACTCACCACAGATGCATCCCTCTTGGGGTTGGGGGGCGCGCACCTAGGGGAGCATACAGCTCAGAGTACTCGATCTCCTCAAAAGTCTCTCCTGCACATAAATCTCTTGGAACTCAGAGCAGTGTTGCTGGCTTTCTGGTCCTTTTCTCCCATGGTTCAAGGGAAGGTGTTACAAGTCAGGACAGACAACACTGCAACAGTGTTTTAAATCAACAAGCAGGGTGGCACAAGGTCTACACTGCTGTGCACAGAAGCCATGAAGATTTGGAATCTGGCTTACTTTCTGGAGGTGAATCTGTCAGCAGTTCGCCTTCCTGGAAAGGACAATGTTTTGGCAGACTCTCTCAGCAGGATCAACCAGAACCACCACGAGTGGTCTCTGAATCACTTAGTTCTCAGAAACATCTTCAAGCTGTGGGGCACTCCAGAGATGGACCTCTTTACAGCTCCAGACAATCACCAGTTACCTCAGTATTGCTGCAGGCCTCCAGTTCTGGGCACAGTCCCAGTGGATGCTTTCTACTGCTAAACTGGTCAGGGAAATTTCTGTATACCTCCCCATTTTCCTTGTTGCTCAGGTGCAGTAGGCCCTACGGGGTCAGTCTGCGATGATGATCTTGATAGCCCCAGACTGGGCCACGCAGCCTTAGTACTCAATTCTAGTGAATCTTGGTATCGACAAGCCATGAGGTACAACCTGCTGACCTCATCCCAAGGGAGGATCAGGTACCCCAGCTTGGGGTCACTCAGACTGAAGGCTTGGCTCTTGTGGAATTAGGGTATGCTGGTTTGAGTCTCTCTGACTCTGTCATGGATATTCTAAAGGTTTCCAGGAAACCAGCTACTGGGAAAACACATTCATTCAAATGGAAGAGGTTTACTATTTGGTGCAGTCAGCTAGGTGTGGAATCACAGGAGGTGGGCATTCCACTGCTACTAGATTATTTGGCTCATCTGAATTCTCTAACCCTTAGGTCCTCCAGCCTAAGGGTACATTTGGCTGCAGTTTCTGTTTACTTGTCAGCAGGGAAATCCTCTTTCCTGGCTTCTGACCCTATATCCAACAGTTTTTTTAAAGGGCTATTGCATTTACATCCTCGTCATAGGGAGCATACCCCTTCATGGGATCTAAATATTTGTATAGCTCAGTTGATGCAACCCTCCTTCGAACCTATGTTCTCAGCAGAGTTAAAGTATGTGATATGGAAAACAGTGTTTCTAGTAGCCATCACTTCAGCAAGACGTGTCAGTGAGATACAGGCCTTATCAGTGGAACCCAATTACCTTTTTTCACAATGATAAAGTGGTTCTTAGAACAAATGGGAAGTTTCTTCCAAAGGTTGTCTCAGAATTCCACCTTAACCAGTCCATGAACTTGCCTGTCTTTTTCACTGAACACTCCAGTTCAGGGGAATGTGGACTTCATAGCCTGGATGTTAAAAGGGCTATCAGCTACTATCTGAATTTCACCAGAGGCCATGGGGTGACTCTAGACAGTTGTTCCTTACCTATGGAGAAGTGGGCAGGGGTAAGCCTGCCACTAAAAGGACCATTGCAAGATGGGTAGTGTCTTGCTATCAGAAACTAGGGAAGGATCCCCCCTGTAGGCCTCAGGGCTCATTCTACTAGGGGCACAGCTGCCACTATAGCAGCTGCAAGAGACATTCCCTTGTCAGAAATCTGTAAAGCAGCTACCTGGAATACTGTACATACATTCACCAAGCATTACAGCCTAAATGTACAGGCAAAAAGTGATGCCAGGTTTGGAACAGCAGTATTGCAGAGCTTCTTTCCTAAGTACGTTCTATGCCCTCCTCCAAGGGAACTGCTTGGTAGTCTGCATATGTCAGACTACATTAGGACTTCTTCTTATTTGAAAAGAACATTACTTACCACAGTAATGTTGTTTCTTCTAAAGGAGTCCTAATGTATTCTGACCTGCCTCCCCTGCCAGAATCTGGGGTTTCTGCACTCCAGCTTATGTGTTGTTGTTACTATTTTACTGGAAGTTAGTTTTCTTAGCGGGCATCTCTGTCTTGAGTCTTTTAGCCCATTTTGGAGTTGGTAGGGTCTTGGATAAGTTCCTATTTAAATGCTGTAAGCATTTTCAAATTGTTTCAATGTATTGTAGGTCTTTTCTTTTTGGTTGCTCGTAAGAATCTGACTGTTGAATAGAATGTACCAGAGGACGGTGATTTGAAACTGAGTGTGTGCCTACTTAGAATATAGGCTTTATCTCTTTCCTGTCTGGGGCAGTACAACAGCAAGGTCTCACTGCATATGTCGGAATACATTAGGACTCCTTTAGAAGAGACAACATTACCGTGGTAAGTAATTTTTTCCTAACCACCCTCCATCGAAGACGCCCACGGACTCTTCAAAGGAGAGCCAGCCCCCTGGCCAGAAGGTAAGTGCCGCAACCTTGCCTGCGCTCCCGCTATCTGAGCAGGTCTTGGTCTCTCTCCCCCGCCACTGGTTTCGGTGATGGCGGGCTCCTCAGATTCTTCCGAGGCTGCCCGCCACTCTCTTAGGCCCATTACCACCTTGGGCTCTAAGGTGGCGGTAAGTCACTAGTCGACCCCTCTGACAAACACCAGGTCGGGGTTGATAGGTCGGGAGCTGGTCCCTCAGACTCTCAGCAGCCCAAGTTTATAGCTCGATCGCCTGCCCTCCGACTATCGCCTGACTGCTTCTGCCTGTCAGGCTCTGACGTGACGCTGCCGGATGATGGTTCTGTCCAGGCCGGAGATCTGTGTTCTCCAAGGGTGCACTTCCTGAGCCCCCATCACCTGACCGTCCGAGCTTTCCAGCTTTGCCAGGTCAGCAAGCTCAGACGCAAGTCCACCCGTCCACTGGGAGTTCCTGATGGTGTAGGCCACCCGGCCTTATTGTGGATTCTATGCCACCGCTGGTGAGACCTGACCCTGCTTCTCAATGCCCGCAGGTACCCTTGCCTCATTTGGATCTACCGCCGAGCTTCCCACCATCAGGTGCAGCTCACCTTCCTCAGACGAGTCACCTCATGGGAGCCCTTCGTCAGGGAATTCCATCCTTCAGGGATTACGGCAGGCCCATCAGGTCTTCCTCTGTCACGCCTGTTGTCTAGTCTTCCCATCGGGCCGTTGTCGGCCTTTTCACTGTCAGGGCTGAAGTCAAACTTCTCCACCAGGGCAGCCAAAGGCTATCTCCAGCGAGACATTATTTTGGCTATTCCACGTCGGGTATTTCAGCCTTTCCTCCGACGGGACTGCCGTAGGGTTACCCATCAGGCCACACGTCCCTTCATCAGTATGGCCTCACATCGGGCTTCCCGTCATCAACCTATCATCCGCCTGCCCAGACACCGGACTATTCCTACCATGGCTACCCTGGTTCCTTTGCTTTGCCAGGTTACCCTCATTATCCCCTTCACCATTTTGGAGGGCAGGGTACTGTTTTTTCTTAATATCCATCTTCTCCCACTCCACCTCCTCAGCAACCACAGGTGGACTTCCAGGAAATTCTTAACTCATGGTGGTGGACTACCAAGAGTCAGTTGGTCTCCTGAACTGAACAGCAGACATCCTGCACCGCCCAGAGCTGTTAGCCAGCCCAGCTCTTCCGCCTGAAGCCCATCGCCATTGTTTACTCGGCCTCCCACATCGGATCGTCCATCTGCACTGATGACTCGCCTGAAGCCGGATATTGTCACCAGGGAGCCAGATCCTCCAATTTCAGAAGTTCCGGAGGATTCCCAGGATTCTGAGCCAGATTCGGATACCTCAGACGATAGCTCGGGATTAGTAACCCCTCTCCACGAGGATCCAGTCTCTCGAGAATCTTCCCCTGAAGATCCCTCCTTTGTGGACCTCTTGAAGCAGATGGCGGAGGCCCGGGGTGGAAGTCGGAGGCTCTGGACCCTAAAAGACTTAGGTTAGCAGAGCACCTGGACTTCCCTGACATGAGTCCAGTACTCACTCCACCCTGGCTGGAACCCCTTGAGGATTTATCCTCAACCATTTGGCAGAGACCCTCTTCTATCCCGGCGATGGCCAAAAAAGCTGACCGGGTCTACAGGACACCTGAGGGAAAAGGTCATCTGAGCGCCCATCCTAAGGCAGACTCTGCGGTCATTACAGTGGCCCATGATAGAGCCGCTAAGCCACAACACCTTAGCATCTCCCCTCCCAATAAGGAGTCTAAAAAATTGGACCAGTTCAGGAGGAAATTTTACTCTTTGACTCTGGTTGTCTGTGCTTTGAACTACGTCTTGCACATGCTGAAATTCCAGAAGACATTGTTCCGCCAGCTAGAACCTGCTATTGAGGCCTTACGAGACTCTGACTCCAAGACAGCCTTGGCTACTACTTTAAAAATGGCCAAGGTGGCTGGACGCCATTCATTATGGGCCACCTACAATGCAATGGATTCCTCTGCTCGAGGTGCTTTTGGCTGAGAGTATCAGGATTAGCCCCTGACGCTCAGTCGGCTATCCAGGATGCCCTATTAGGAGGTCTGTCCTGTTTGACGGGATGCCCAGGACATCATTACTAGCCTGCAGGATAAGGCACAGCTCTTCAGTCGGTTCACACTATATACTGTCCAGTAGCAACAACAAATGCATCCTTTTAGGCAAAACAAGCACCAGGCGAAGAATCAGCAAGCACCCAAACGCCAGTTTAATTGTAGGCTCCCACATTCACCGCTGGCCTCCAAGCCAAGTCCTAAAGAGCTGCGTGGGCGAGCCTTCCTAACCCGCCCCTCCCACTCCTGACTCGGTGACTGCCCCTCCTTTGGAAGAGTAGTTGGGCAGAAGATTCACAAGGTACCTGGGAGGCTGGGAGTCCATCACATCAGACGTTTGGGTGCTCCAACTGATAGGACTTGGTCACGTTGCGGAATTTCGAGAAAAACCTCCAGATACTCTGCCAAATTCTTCTAATTACCCAAGGGTGCACATCCCACTCTTAAGGGAGGAAATCAGGGCTGTTCTTCTCAAGGAAGCGATAGAGCCCATGCCGATTAAACCAGACAGGAAAGGGATTTACTCCCATTTCTTTCTGGTTCCCAAGAAGATGGATTTCCGCCAATACTGGATCTTAGTACTCGAACCTCTACATAGAGTACAAGAGGTTCAGGAAGCTGTCATTGCAAAACCTGCTGCCCGTGCCTGATCCAGGACCAGTGGCTCTGGACATGAAGGATGCGTGTCTTCATTCCCATTTCGGCCCTCACAAGAAGTTCCTCAGGTTCTGTTTCCAGGGGAGCATTATCAGTTCAAAGTGCTCCTTTTGGTCTGTCATCCGCCTGCATGTTTTCACCAAATGCCTCATCTATCGAGAGTGGAGTTGGAAACTTCCCTCTCTGCTACCCTGCACCTTTTCGATAGGTTGGGTATTTTAATCAGTTACCCCAAATCTCAGTTGGTTCCGTCCCAACACCTCCAGTTCTTTGGGGCAGTTTTGGACACGGTGCAGGGCGTGGCTTTTCTCCCCCTGGACAGGGCAGATACTCTGGTAGGTCAGGCCAAGATGGTTTCTTTCAATAGTCATATCTCGGCTAGAGCGGTCCTCTGTCTTCCTGGCCTCATGGCAGTGGCTATTCCCACAGTCCCTTTGGCCAGACTCCACATGCAGATTATGCAGTGGAATCTGAGCTCTCAGTGGAATCAGAAGGAAAACAATCTAGACTGCCCAATTCTAATCTCCGCCCCAGTGCAATGAGACATGTTGTGGTGGCAGAACCACAGCAATTTTATGCAGGGGGCTCCTTTCCAGGCTCCTTCCCACTCCCAAGTTCTAACCACAGATGTATCAGGGCAGGGTTGGGGTGCCCATCTGGGACACCACAGAACCCAGGGACTGTGGTCCCCTGTAGAAACGCACTTGCACATCAATGTGCTGGAAATAAGGGCAGTGCTTTATGCTCTTCAGGCTTTTCAACACATGCTTCTTCAAGCCATCCTTTGATTCAGATGGACAGCATGTGCGTGGCGTGGTATAGCGGGGGCACCTTCGTATCCCTTTTACAGGAAGCGATCACGGGTCTGGAATTGGCTGTTCCTGTAGGAGTCCGTCTGAGCTGGTTCATGTCCCAGGAGTGCAGAATGTTCTCTTGACAGTCTAAGCCACACCAGGGTAAGGGCTCACAAGGGAGCTAAAACAAGAGTGATAGATCACATCTGCCCTGTGGGGTCGCCCAGAGTGGATCTGTTCGCAGTTCATCAAACGCAAAACTTCCCAAGTTTTGCTCACTTGATCCCAGGCGTGGTGTTTTCTGGCTAGATGCGCTGTTGCTCTCTTGGACAGTGAGGTTTCTGCACACATTTCCTCCCTTCCCACTGTTACAGAGAGTGTTGACCAAGCTTCAGTTGGACGGGCTCAAATGTTTTTGATAGCTCTGTCATGGCCTCGACAGATCTGGTTCCCCCTGCTTCAGTGTCTAGCGGTGGAACCTCTGATTCCCCTTCCTCTGTCTTACGACTTTCTCACTCAGGAAAAGGGCACATTAGTTCATCCAGGACTGAAGTCCTTTCATCTTCATGCATGACTCCTCAGGACATAGCTGCTTCATGGCTTGGGGTTTCTCCCAGGTAGCTCAGATTCTGGTGGAAGTGAGAAAACATTTACCAGAACTACCTATGCCATGAAGTAGAAGCGCTTCATTTGGGTCACTGCCAAAGATCTGAACCTTTTTCGTGGTTCCCGCTGTTCAGGTCATGGAGTACTTGCTTCACTTTTCGACCTGGGCCTGAGTTATTCCTCATTGAAGGTGCATTTAGCAGCAGTCTTGGCCTACCATGATCCAGTAGGAGGGAAGACAGTGGCTCAGTTAGAGGTCTCCAAAACCTTTTTGAAAGGTATTCTGCATCTGAAACCCTGGTGTGAAATCCTGTGCCACCGTGGGTCCTTAATTTCTTGTTACAAAAATTTACTTTACCTCCCTTGAACCAGGAAACTCTTGTGAATTACGCTTTTGTCCTGAAAGCATTATTTTGGTTGCCACATTTCAGCTTGTAGAATTTGAGCTTCAGGCCCTGATGTGCAAGGTACTTATTTGATATTTCACAGAGACCAGGCGGCTCTGCATACAAATCCTAAGTTTCTTCCTAAGGTCGTGTTGGAAACGACTAGTAATCAGTTCTTAGAATTGCTGGTATATTATCCCGAACATTCCAGTCGGGGTGAAGCCATCCTGCATATGATAGATGTACACTGGATCCTTCGATACTACACGAACTGGAGAAAAGATGTCCATAACACGGATCAGCTTTTTGTTTCGCACCAAAGAGGGAGGGTGCTGCAGTTTCCAAACAGTGTCTTTCAAAATGGCTGGCAAACTACATTACTTTTTGTTACCAGAAGTATGGTAAGGCCCTTCCGGGTCAAGTCAAAGGACATTCTACCAGGGGAATGGCTTCTTCCACAGCCTGTTTCAGGAATGTCTCTGCTGCAGATATTTGCGCTGCAGCGACATGGGGTTCTGTCCACACTTCCATGAAGCTTTACAGTCTGGACATTGCCTCTAGGTGCAGGGCTGGTTTCGGGCTAGCAGTCCTCCAAGGACTGTTGTCCTGATTTCCTCAGTTGGCTGATACTGGGTTATGTTTCTAGCCTCCCTAGTTTTTCTCTTGTCTCTTGGACAGTTTAGTGCTTGGGACTCAGTCCTACATGTTGTTGCCTACTGCAAGAGCGCCCTCGAAGTAAGATAGTACAGTTACGTAAGAACTTACCGTAACAGTAGATCTTCGAGAGAGGCTCTTCAGTAGTGAGTATTCCCACCCACCTTCCCTTTTCTGTCTGGGGTTTATTTTCATGCTCTTTCTCCAAGAAGCGATCTCTTCTGGGGATCCAGGAGCCTCTTTTTCTTCTCCTGTCACTTCCTTCTTGGTCTCCGGGCGGAGAACTGGAGGGTGGACGTGGGGACCGCCCACTGTGTAGGGTCTTGCTGACGTCCATCATGTGACATCTGGTGGGCGGTCCCCCGTCAGACTATGCTGGCAAAAGTACCCATGCAGTCCTAACAACATGTAGGATTGGCACCCTCTGGCATTCCCTACTGCAAGAGCCTCTCTCGAAGATCTACTGTTATGGTAAGTTCTTACGTAACTGTACTTTCTAGGGGTGTTACTTGGTGTTTATCCACACGAGCCCACCTGACCTCCCCTGGCAAGTGGTGCTAATCTTGCTTTCAGTGGGTAATATCTGACATGGGATGGTGCCAAGGGAGTTACCACCTGGGTGGGTGGGAGGAGCCAGCTTGAAGACATTCCGGCTGAATTTTAAGGAGAAAGGACACTGCCTAAGTGTGGAGGAACACCATATACCACTCCTAGAACTACTGGTACAGGTGATTAACCTGTTTCACTGTTGGTTGTACATTGTCAATGGGGCCCGCAAAGGAGCCTTGCTCCTGCATGAGAATATTGTCAGGTATGCCAGTGTGGGGATGTCCGTTGTTCTGTTATAAAACTCTTGACTGTAAGCCTGTATGGACATCCCTCTACAGTTTACTTGCTGCGTTTGTGTTTATATAGATATGCAAGAAAAAGTAGTTCCACATTAGAGTGTTGGTTGCTAGCACACAGATTTGACAGGATTGAATTTGAGGTTATCCAAGGGTGCCTCCTTTGTTGTAGGTGAGTGCTTACACTGCATGCAGTCCTTTTCCATTTAGTAAGACTGTTTCAGTTGATTCGGTTCTGCAGGACCTTCCAAGACAGACATTTGGAAGACAAGCCTCGATCACTCACTTTTCGTCATCTGACGAGGTAGGCCACTGTTTACTGTATTTTATTGTGGCTCAAATCCTATCTTCCTGGACATAAGTCTCCACCACTCATTCACACTAGTGGGATTAGCGCCGGAGGCACTAAGACCCATCGGGAGCAAACTTTTTGCTGGAGGGTCGGCGCGAGACACGGCGCCGCGAGCAGCGGCTCGAGCGGTAATGACCATCTCGGCGACGACCCTCCAACCGCCTCAGTTCCTTTTTTCCCGCCGTCGAGTGCGCTTCAGTGACGACGTCGCTCGCCTGTCGGGAGTCAAACTTCAAACTAGCGCATAGTTTTCAGTTTGTTTTTTTGTAACTTTATCACGATAGTAGTATCGCTTAATTTTATTCTATTTTCGTTAAATTTTTCTAATATTTAAATTTTACTTGAAGAAGTCTCGCCTACTGGACGGAGCTCCATCATGAGCAGGTCAGGTGACGGTAGGGAGACTTCGTGATGAAAGCTGTTCAGTCAGCGGGCTGGGTCCGGTCAGCCTCCTTCTCCTCAGCGGGGTTCCGACAGCGGTCAGTCCGATGCCGGGGGATGGCGGTCCCCACCGGCATAAAAATAAGCGGTCGCATTCGGCACGTTCGGCCTCAAAGCTCTTCTTCGCCCACAGGTCAAAAGAGAAGGCATCACCGAGGTCGCCTGGTATGTTCTGCGCGGCCACGCCGGGTTATCGCTGCTAGTTGCCGGTCTCCTTCTTCGAGTCGCCAACTTCCGGTACCTGCCCCGACATCGGAGTCCCTCCTCCTATAGGTAGGACTCCAGATGAGCAGTTTCATCAGTGGGCGCTCTTGTGGAGCAATGGGCTCGGAGGTTGGTTCTTCTGCCTGGCTCGGTTGCCTCGGAGCCTCGGGCCCCTCCGGCGATCAGGTAGAGGTTGGACCTTCCTAGTCGCGTGGCGCCTTCTTGGTGCCAGCGACTCGTGCTTAGGTGTTTCCCCCTACATGGCTGCGGCGCGGGGCCTCACCGATGCCCTTATCTCCTGGTTTTTCCTTTCTAGCTTTCCAGGTTCCTGCCCGCGCTTCGGCAGGGTCTGCTGGTTTGTCGGGCGCCGCTTGGGTGCCGCTGTCTTGCGGCGCTGCCCATGTGCCGTTGTCCCCGCGGGCGCCGCCGGGTGGTGCTGCTGGATAGGCGTGCGCTGCTCATGTGTCGCCCGCGGGTGCCGCTTCAAGGGCGCCCGATCGCAGCGCCGCCCACGGTGCTGCGGCGCTGCTCTGCCGGGCCACGCCGGCGCTGCTCGCCCGCGCGCCGCTGGGCGCTATGGGTCAAGGCGTCTCGGGCGCTGCGGCGCCTCGGTGCCGCTCGCGCCTGCTTTGCCTCGCCCGGCAGCCCTTGGGGACTCTCCTTGTTTTTCTGCTATTTCCTCCTCTCCTAATTTTCACTCCTTTCCTGTCCAAACAGTCCTTTCTGGACCATCAGGAGATGATGTTGAGCCTGACCCAGACCTTCGGTTGGGTGATGAAGTGGAGGAAACAGGATCTTTCTTTGCTACAGAGCCTGTGGTCGAGGACCTGTCCTTTAAGTCTCTGTTGAAGAACCTGGGATCCACTCTTTCTCTCCAGACTACAGACATCGATCCTGGGAAGATATTAAGACTCCAGTATCTTCATGCTTCGGAGATCCCTACGGATTTGACTCCTCCGATCCAGCCTTCCTTCGAGACGCTGTCTCAAATGGTATGGAATAATCCTGTTTTATTCCTCAGTGGCTAAATCCATTGATAAGAAGTATTCAGCTCCAAGGATCGTCCATTTTGGCATCCCAAGCCTTTGCGATCCTATCGTAGTCCTGGCAGAGAATGACAAGGTCGTTTTTCCTCAACTACTACAGCTCGACCTATTAACAAAGAGTCTCGTAAGATTGATACATTAGGTAAGAGAGTCTTGCTGCCTCCACTCTAAGTATGCGTCTGCCAGTTATCAAGGCTATTTTTCTCAGTATGAGTATATCCTGTGGCACTCTATGAAAAGAATGGTTGAAGCTCTTCCAGATTCGGATTCCAAGTCAGAGCTTCTTCTGACCGTTATTAGAGTATTGAGTCCAATAACCAACAGGTCAAAGCCGCCATGGACGCTTTCGACACTGCTTCTCGCTCAGCAGCGCGGATTTGTACTCGGCGCCATTCCTGGCTGCGTACTTCTGGCTTCACGAATGATGCTCAGCAGCAGGTGATGGCGCTGCCTTTGATGGCTCCTTTTCTTTTGGCCCTCAGGTGGAGCAAGCCTAGAGGCCACTCAGAAGACTAGATCGCCATTAGTTGGCCAGACCTCCGCCTGTCCCTCTGGGGCATGTGAACAGGCGTCAGTTTCATAGTCGTCAGTCCTTCGAGGCAGAGGCAGGGAAGCTTCCATAAAAGCCAACCTGCCCAACCTCAAAAGAAGACGCGAGAAAGCGAGGGACCTAAAGCTCCCAGTGCTACCTTATGAGTCGCTGGCCCAAGTTCCATCCACTCTGCCCGAGGTGGAACTTTCTCCTCCGGTGGAGGTCGTCTGATGTACTTCTACAACCAGTAGAGTCCATAATTTCGAGACAAATGGGTCCTTGGATAATTGCGAGGGTTATTCTCTCAATTTCTTGGAAACCCCGAATTGTCCTCCCAGACGACAACCCAGGTTGTCGGCCTCTCAGTCAGACCTCCTCACCGGGAGATCCAGGGCCTTCTGAACAACAGGGCAATAGAACTGGTGCCCCGCATTCATGAAACACAGGGTTCTACTCCCATTACTTTCTGGTTCCAAAGAAATCTGGGGGTGCCATTCTAGACCTCAGAAGTTAAACAAATTCCTCCCCAGGGAGAAATTCAAGATGATTTCCCTAGGTACCCTGTTACCCTTGCTGCATCAGCACGACTGGCTGGCCTCTCTGGATATGCAGGATGCTTACCAGCATATCCCCGTCCACCCGACCCACCGCAAGTTCCTCAGGTTTGTAGCTTTGGGTCAGCATTATCAGTTCAGAGTCCTGCCCTTTGGGCTATCCTCGGCGCCGCGAGTTTTTACAAAGTGTTGTGCAGTTCTCGCGGCGCATCTCAGGAAAGTCGGACTCGAGTTGCCTCATCGGACGATTGGCTTTAGCAAGCCCTTCCGTCCAAGGGACTTTGGAAGCCGTGCAAACGACTTCTCGTCTTCTCACGTCCATGGGAGTTCTGCTGAATTTGAAAAAATCTCAACTGCAACCCTCCCAGAGGCTCCTTTTCATAGGGACGCTTCTAGACACCTCTTCAGCGAGGCTTTCCTTCCAGAGGACAGAAGACTCGACATCCTTCGAATGGCTCTACATCAGGGAGAACCAACCTGTTACAGCTCTCTCGATGTAACGCATGTTGGTCTCATGGCGCCCCCGGTCTTCACTGTCCCTCTGGCCCGACTGCACATGAGAACCACCAATGGATGCTCTCCACTCAGTGGTCCCGACCTCTCACCCCCAGTCTTATCCCATCAAGGTGACGGAGCCCCTTCAAGGTCTCTCACCTGGTGGTCTCAAGAGAGCAATCTCCTGGAAGGATTCCCTTGCTCCCCGGATCATCAGATCTCCATCACCACAGACGCATCGCTAATGGGATGGGGAGCTCACTGTCTCTCCTCCACACTCAAGGTGTATGGACTCAGTTCGACTCATCTCCACATAAATGTCCTGGAGATGAGGCGTCTCTATGCAATCCGAGCTCTGAAGGATGTCCTTTGTCACAAGAACATTCTCTTCAAGCGGACAACAAAGCAGTGATGTATTACATCAACAAGCAAGGCGGTGCTCATTCTTATCCCTTTGCAGGAAGCAATGAGGGTGTGGGAGTGGTGCTTGGAGCACAAGTCTCTGATTCAAGCGGTTTATCTGCCGGGTATACAAAACGACCTAGCAGATCACCTCAGCAGAACGGAGGCAGACCCTCACAGTGGTCTCGATCCAGCCATAGCTCGGTCCCTGTTCAAAGAGTGGGGACTCAGACCTGGACCTTTGCATCCCCACTCAGCATAAAACTGCCTCTCTTCTGCTCCAGAAATCCAGGGCCTGGCATTTTCTGTCAGGATGCGTTCAGGCTGCGGTGGACAAAGCGCTTTCTTACGCCTTTCCACGCTTCCTCTAATCCAGAGAGTACCTCAAGTTCGAGTCTCAGGGACCAAGATGATTCTCATTGCTCCTTCCTGGCCTCGCAACTATGGTTTCTCTACTCAACAGTATGTTGGCAGCCTCCGAGACCACTTCCTTTGCAGATCAGTCTTTTGACTCAGGGTTCGTTGGTCCATCCCAACCTGAAATCACTTCACCTTCATGCTTGGCTCCTGAAGAGATAGAAGTGAATCGGTTCAACGTCTCTCGTAGAGTCTCAGACATCCTTCTGGCTGCTCGGAAGCCAGCCACCCGGAAAACGTACGCTTCCAAATGGAAACGTTTTTCTCTCTGGTGTGCAAAATCCTCTTGGAATCCCTTTTCCTGTCCTCCTGGCAAGGTTCTGGAGTATCTTTTGGACCTGTCAAACTTAGGTCTTCAGTACTCCACAGTTAAAGTTCACCTTAGTGCCATCTCAGTGTTCCATGAGCCGGTTTCTTCCTTAACTCTGGCTCAGTTACCCATGGTGAAGAGATTTCTTAAGGGGATTCTCCATACCAGACCCCCTGTTAAGCGTCCAGTTGCAGCCTGGGACATTAACCTGGTGCTGGACATGCTCACTCGGAAGCCTTTCCAACCCTTAGCTACCTGTGAGCTAAAATTTCTTACCTGGAAGACTGCCTTCCTGGTGGACATTACCTCAGCCCGCAGGGTCTCTGAGATACATGCCCTGGTTACGGACCCTCCGTATACTGTATTCCATAAAGACAAGGTAGTTCTCCGTACTCATCCTAAATTTCTTCCCAAGGTTGTGTCAGAATTCCATCTAAACCAACCTCTGGTACTTCCCGCTTACTTCGCTAATTTCCAAAATGAAGGGGAACGAGCTCTTCATTCCTAGGATGTTAAGAGAGCCTTGCGGTTCTATTTAGATAGAACCAAGGATGTTCGCAAGACTCAGCAACTGTTCGCTTTTCAGCGACACCCGCTGGGTCAACCTGTCGCTATTAGATGCATCTCTTCATGGTTAGTGGCATGCCTTCGTCATTGCTATTCCATGGCTCAAGTTAAATTAGAAGGTAGAGTGTACGCCACTCTACTAGGGCGGTCGCGCATCCCTAGCGGAAATTGCAATGTTCCAATTGCAGATATATAACGCCGCCACCTGGAGCTCAGTGCATACCTGAAGCACTATGCACTGGATGTTCATGCTAGGCGACATTCCGCATTCGGCAGAACTATCCTTAATGGCTTTATCTTAGACGCGTGAGCTCTGGCTCTCCTGCCGCCTTTTGGGATTATCAGTTTGGTACTCCCACTAGTGTGAATGAGTGGTGGAGACTTATGTCCAGGAAGATAGGAAATTACGATCTGCCGTAATTCTTGATCTTCTTGACGAGTCTCCACCACTCATTCACACGCCCACCCTCCATCCCCGAGAGCTCACCGCTGTATTGGTCTTCACCCTCAAATCTTAGGCCGTGAGGACTTCTTTACTGACCCTTCTTACACGGGTCATACGGACTATCTTATGTCCGCTTTTTAATGTTGGGTTTACTCTTTCGTTAGTTGCGCTACCTCCTTGGTAAAAAAGGTACTGAGGCGGTTGGAGGTCGTCGCCGAGATGGTCTTTTTCGACCGCTGCCACCGCGTGCGCCGTTCCCGCGGGCGCCGCTCTCTCTCACAACACCCTCCAGCAAAAAAAAAAAAAGTTTGCTCCCCGATGGGTCTTAGTGCCTCCGGCGCTAATCCCACTAGTGTGAATGAGTGGTGGAGACTCGTCCAAGAAGATCAAGAATTACGGTAGGTACGTAATTTTCCTATCTGTGTAGATAGCTGATTTATGTGTTTTTTTTCATGCCAAGTCGACTGATTTGATATTTCCATATTTAAAGGCACTGTATGGGCAATAGTGACTGGAGAGTGGCTCGTCCGAATTCTCATGTGCCCAACATTCTATTTTGTTGGCCTTAGGCTGTGCCATTTCCTGGCAGAGGTGCACAATATCCAGTTACAATGACTACCCATCGACAATGTAGGAGCTAACAGAAAAGGAAATTATGATAAGCATGATGAAATTTCTTCTTTTGTGCTCACTTGTAAGTTTTGTAATTTTAAGTATTTTGGCCCCAAATTTTAACATAGAGATTTTCACACCACCTCATGAATGTGATAGTTGTCATTTTCAAATCCCTGGCCAAAATGTGGTTTTTGCACCTGGGGTGCAGAATGATGTTTTGGCAGGGATTTGAACATTTTTACCTACCAGGTTCATGAGGTAGTGTAAAAAGACTGTGCTGGAAGTTTGGTGTACAAATACAGCATAAGGCCCAGGTCATGTCTGAACGTTACAGCATTTCAACATTCACTCATAACTTCACTAATTTTCAATATTTTGACTCTAAATTTTCAACATAGCCATTTTTCCACACCACCTCATAAATGTGATGCGTATGATTTTGTTAAATCCTGGATGAGATGTGTTTTTGCACTTCGGGAGTATGAAATGACATTTCGGCCAATATACTATAAATGGTACATGTCATTTTTATAAGGCGAATCATAGAACGTGTATCTTGAAAAGTTGGGAAAAATTAAAAATAAATTATAATTGTTTAACAACCTTTGTGTGTAGCGCCAATCTTCACCCCAGTGGGTATGCTTTGTGATCCTGTGCCAGTGAGCTGAGTTCAGGGTTGAGCTCAGTGACCCAGCTGGATGGAGTGAGGGTGGGGAATGGCACTGTTATGCGATCCTCCCCCCAGCCAGAGTACAGGGTTGTCCGCACAAACCCACGTACCACATAGTGAAGACAACTGTATTGGCATAAGGTCTTGCACCTGTACACCCGTGAGTGACAGAGTGCCGTCTGCAATGGCAGACAGATGCACTCTTTGCCCTGTGCATCTGTATCTGCGGCCACATAAAAGCACAAGAAGCACAGGGCCCTGCGCTTCCACAGACCACCAGACAGCCCAATGAATTCTTCACATCTATCACTGCATGGAAGTGCAGGGCCCGTGGACATAGTCTTCCGTTGGCACAGGGCATCTGGCAGTACCAAACACCTGCTTTGAACGTAATGGAAGCAAACGTTCGGCATTGACAAATGGTTGTGTTATTTTGTAAGGTTTTTGACCATATTCCATCCTCTGTGTTAGCTGGCCTTATTTGTATTTGACCCTTAGGCTGCTGACAGAATTAGATCGTATAGGAATTTTGGACTGATATATCAGTCTTCAAGTTTATCTTTTTGACTGGATTCCTTTGCAGTTCCTGGAACCATCGAACTGCGGTTTTCAGTAGTTGCTGGTTTGGCTCCCCAGTGCCAAATTAAACAAAAATAAATTATTTTTAAATTGGACTTAATTTTTAAAATGATTGTACTATTTTCTTTACTACCAACTCTAAAATTACTTTCTTTTACTTTCTGTCTAATTGGCATGACAGGAAGGCCCAAAAATAAAAACGGGTCTTCAGGATTTTCATCCTGAGGTTGAAAGCATTGGCTGACAAAAGCAAATGGCCACAACCTTTGCTTTGATTTTGTGCCCAGATCACAGTTTTGATGATTGTGAATGCCAATGGTGCCGGAACGGTTAGAAAAGTGGTAGGGCCAAAGATGTAAGGGGTAGATTTTCCCCTATTTAATATATTACCATGATAGCAAAAAGTGATAGGACCACTTATGAAAGTGGTAGGGCCATGGCCCAAGTGGGCCCCCCCCCCCGTTCCGGTACCAGTGGTGAACGCGAAGGTCTACTGCCCTAAAATAAAGAAAAACAGGCAGCCAACAGTCAGTCTTTATCTGTGCCAAAAATATGGAGAAAAATACCACTGAGGGCCACTTGCAGCGCCAGCGACCCGGGTTCAGTAGCGAGTCTGGGTCATCGGAGGGTCGGCCAGGGGGGAGAAGGATTGAGTGCTCGATGGGCCACTGTCCTTCTCCGGGTGGGGTGGGCAGTGCTTCTCACCACAATACTGCCACCACCTGGGTGACCACGAGTGGTGATGGTGCAGCAGAGGAGGCAAGAAATAAGGGAGGGGCAGACGTCGGCTGAGGAGCGGAGGTGCATCTCCACGCGCCTCCAGCTCATTGGTCCTCCCTGCGTGTGGGCGTCTTGGACAGGGAGAACAGGAAAAAAACAACCCAAGACTGCAACAGTAGATGGGTCTCCGGTGCCGCAGCTTCAGTGCACGTTTCCTCCTGAGGTATGGGGGAGTAAGTAGGGGCTCCCCCACCCCAACCGGGGGGGGAGGTAAACCGGAGGCTCGTTAATCCACAGGAGGTGAGGCATCAGTAGGAGCTGGTATGGGTGCATGAAGACCCCGAAGAGAGGAGTGGTCGTGGACAGAAGGGGCATAAGAGGAGTAAAAAAAAAAAAAGCTGAGTAGAAAGGATACTTTAGATATCTTCTTCCCGCATTGTTCTGTTGTTCTAAGGAGACCAGAAAGACTGCTAATCCATCTTTCAGAAAAAACAGTCAGGAATGTTTACTCTGTTCAGAAATGTAAAACCAAGAAAGACTTTCTGACCACCAGCTGAATATTACAGTGAGCAAAAGGAAGCAGAAGAAGCACCTTGAGGTTTTTTTGCCTGCAAAGCAAATAGAGGAACCAAGTGCCCAGTGGAAAAACTTGCCCTCTTTGAAAGATATTATAAAAAGTTTGGCTTTTTTTTTTTTTTCCAAAATAGTGCAGAACATTGAAAAACCTGCCTCCAATTTCCCCTTAGTTTCCTTGCAGAGGAGGTATTTGAGGAAGAGGAGGAGGAGGAGGAGGAACTGATTTCCCCAGAGAATACTTTTTAGAAGGACTTTGGTACCTCTACAAGGGTGAATGTCGGACTATTAATCCTGTACTGCATTTTTAGACAAATGGTTGATACACTGAATTTACTAGGCACCGAGTCAGAAGTGAACATAGTGGAGGCAGAATTCATGAGTATACTGGGTCTGACGTCAACAGAACATGTCCACACCCATCCATAAGGCTTTCTAAAAGTGCCACTAAAATTATTCTTGCTACAGTAACCTTTCAGTTTCTACAGCTATAGGCAAGACGATTGAGAGAATGTATGTGGTACTGGGAAGGCTCTGACTTAATTTATTCTAACCCTAATCCTGAACAGGGCTGCTTCAGCTCACCCACGGTCGGCCGGCACCCAGCCAGCCACCGACCAAGACCAGGACACCCGCCTGCAGCTCCTTGGAAGCTGCCTGCCCCTGAACAGGGCTGCTTCAGCTCACCCGCAGTCGGCGGCACCCAGCCAGCCACCGACCAAGACCAGGACACCCGCCTGCAGCTCCTTGGAAGCTGCCTGCCCCAGAACAGGGCTGCTTCAGCTCACCCGCGGTCGGCCGGCACCCAGCCAACACCGACCGACCAAGACCAGGACACCGCCTGCAGCTCCTTGGAAGGTACGGGACAGCGCAGCTAACCTGAACACGGTGCTTCCAGCAAACCACTCTGATTGGCCCGGACTTTTCCCCTGCTATAGACACCTGGCACTTTGTTAGATTTTCGATAGAACTAAGCACATTTCAACTGTGTTATTAGAAGTTTTTCAACTGTATTAGCTGGATTGTAATTTCTACTACTGTTTTAAAGTGCTTACACCTCTTCTGTCTGACTGCTCTTCCTGCAGCCCCCCTCCAAGCACTCTGCCTTGGCGCCGATAAGTCTAACTACCTTTTGTCTTACTAAACTGCTCAAATCTAACCCCTTTACCTCAGTGTCTGCCATCACCCTTCAGACTCAAGTCAGATAGGCGCTGAGCACCCTATTATTACCTGGCCTGTCATACCAATAGATACCGATAGAATCCTCTGCAGAGAGCCAGCAGCGCTGGGCACCCTTGATTGGTGCTGCACTGCCATAGGGGGATTGTGATTGGTACGCCCGCTTGCCTGCTTTGCTCTGATTGGGGCACCTTCTCTATAGCCTGTTACAGTGTTCCCTTCTTAATTCTGACTTCTCAGCTCTCGCTCTGACCTGAAATTTTCTCCCAGGCCTCCTTTAAATACACTCATGATCCGCCTCCTATATCATATTACTGCTTCATCGGCCTAGTTTCGACTGCTGCCAACCTATGACTGGTATCTGAGTGTGGCCAATAAGACTGCCCTGTGTGAATATCTCTTGAGCCCCACCACTAACTAAGCTGCTCCTGCTCTCCTTGTTCCCCTTTCTGCTGTATTTTCTCATCTAGGTTTTAAGTGAGTACCTAGGTGGGCAATTATTGCCTAGAAAATATTGCACTAATACAAATCACGAGACCACTCAATCTGGGACCATGGCTCTCCTTATTGTGTTTTTTTGCTCCTAAGATGCAGAGTTTTCAGCAATACAGTGCAGTTGGAAGTACCTCAATGCAATTCAGTTCTCCAATGTACCTTATCAATACCTAATGTTATAACAGTCTACCATGCAGACACTGTCATTCTCCTCCTTTAGCCTATTCCCCGGTTAGCCTACACCCCTTGCTACTGTCCTCACCTATGTCTACTCAAGCACTTACATTGATCACGATCAACTGTCATTACAGTGGTGCCGCCTCTTGCGAAAGCAATTATATGGGTTGCCGCAAAGAAATAAAAAGCAGTCTCCATTCTTATAAGCTCTTAAAGAAAGTTATACTTCAAACACCATGAAGTATTGCTATATATGACTAATGCAGTTAGCCACTGCACTTGAACTGCCCCGGAGAGGAAAAGTTAACCCAGGGAGTCTGGAGTTCTACAGCACGAGAGCGCTTTATGCCAAAGTTTCTATCTGGGCAGTTTCAAATGAAACTGTCAGATTCTTTACTCCGCTTCACTGAACAGTCGCTCCGAGATCAGCTCGGGTTCATTTCTCGGTTCGTTTTATTTTCGGTTCATTTGAACCGCAAAAGTATTTATTTTACCGCATTTCGTTAAAAGCTCTATCTGGTAAACCGTAGTACAAAAATTAAAGTCTGTGTAGAAATTCAATTATCGGTTCGGTTTTGAACCGATCGGTTTGCTGAAATTAACGCTTAAAGTGTTGGTTGGGCTTTTAGAGTGCGGTTCCGGTTCTTATCGGTTCTAAAAACCTTGCTTTAAAATTAGGGTTTTCAAATACCCGTGACACGGTTAGGAACCGATAAGGTGTCTTGCCTGGCACTGCCATCAAAGGGCAAGTTTTGGTAGGCTGGCATTATGTCTGAGAAACCCAAAGAAAAACCGGCCCACTGGTTTCAACACTGTGATGTTCAGTGGGAAGCCTTTGCCAAGGCTGACCCACACACCACTTGTGTTTTTGTCTGAGGCCTGACCACCTCCTGTCAGACTGCCAGGTGTGTAAAATTTCCTGCAGCCACCCTGGAAAGAGATTGGGCCGGCTCGGGAACGAGAGGCCAAAAGTCCGCTGACCTCGATGGCCAGCCCGTCCAGCACCCACTGGACCAGAGGGAGTGCCTCTGACCAGGGCGAGACTTCTCGGCAAAGGAAGGCTGGTTCAGAGGAACCAGTCCCAGTGAAAAGACAAAGAAATCAGTAGGTTTGGAGTCCAAAATTGTCTCTCCAACTGCTGCAGAAATAGCTAAAGCCATACAGATTGTCCAGTCACTGTCTCAGGGTCCTGTCGAACCACCAACAGTTGGTAAAGGGTTGGTTCGTTCAGTTCCAGTGGTTCAGGAGTATGATGTTGAGGAATTTTATGAACCACAGGAGGGAGGAGGAATTTGATCAATATATATGTGGCTGGGAGGGTCTGGCGTGCCCATTGTAATCAACATTTCTCCAGACAGACCTTTAGAATCTCCTCCTATTCTGTCTGAGTCCCCTTCTCATTTTATGTTTTACAAAGGTTGCAGAAACCCTCCAGCTTCCTTTAGAGGAGGCTGTGGATGAGCAAGAGGAGCCCGATTACGCAGAAATGATGGATATACCAGAGTCTAGGAGGTTGTCTATTCCTTTGCATAAGTCATTTAGGAAGCAAACAACAAAGATTTTAAAAAATCCTCATTCTGTCCCTCCTGTAGATAAAAATGGACAGAAGGTATACTTTGTCAGGCTCTGATACAGATTTCCTCACTGAGTAGTGTAGTCATGTAGGTGTGGTTCAAGCTGCAGCCTGTGACAAGGCTAATATTCCCTGGCCTCACATCCTCCTGATAAGGATTCCAGGAGGATTGATGCCATGGCGAAAAACAGTATATGGCAGCTTCTTTGGGACTCAGGCAGGCAAATTATATGGCTTATGTAGCTAGATATCAGAAATCTAGATGGGACACAGTATTGCAGTTAGCCAAGCAGGCACATGGCCAGCTGGCTAGTGAGTTGGAACAGGTGGCTGCTGATGGCATTGAAGCCTCTAAAGTTCAATTTCATACTGCTGTTGATGTTAATGATGTTTCTTCTAGGGTCATGGCCACTTCTGTAGCTTTCCGTAGGTTGGCATGGCTCAGATGCACTAATCTGTCCCAAGATACTCAGTCAAAGGCTATGGATTTTCCTGTAGTGGGTAATTCTCTGTTTGGGGAACAAACAGAAAACTATATGAAAAAGATGGATGAATACAGAACTACCTACAAAAGTGCCCAGGCATGCCACTCCACAGAGGCACACTCCCAGAGGTAGGAGCAGGCTTTCCACAGGCCTTTTACCAATCTCAGGCCTCCTCTCTGCTTGCACAGAGGGGTTTCTTCAGAGGCAGAGGTAGACGGGCACAAGTAAACCGTCCCTCCCCTCAGCCTAAGGCTATTGCCAAGCAGGCACCCTGATGGGGTGCCCAAGGCCGATTCTCTTGTACCAGTGGGGGCAGGTTGGTTTATTTCAGCCAGAACTGGGTGTCCCTAACTTCGGACAGATGGGTTCTGGAGGTAATAAGCCAGGGTCTGGTTCTCAGCTTCAAACAGTTTCCAAAGATGAGAGCCAGACATTTTCCACCTGCAAATCCTACAGAAGCCCTTGCTTTGGAAGCAGAGGTTTCTTCTCTTCTGGACTGCAAAGCAGTAGAAAGGTCCCTCCTTGCCATCAGGGCAAGGGGCTGTACTCAAGATACTTTCTTACCCCAAAAAAGACAGGAGAATGGCGGCCCATCCTAGATTTAAGGTACCTGAACAAGCATCTTTGAAACCAAAGTTCAAAATGTTAACTCTGGCAATGATTTTGCCTTCCTGAGGCCAGGAGACTGGCTGGCTTCCCTGGACCTCAAGGATGCCTATTTTCATGTTCTGATCAGGCCTTCTCACCGAAGTACCTCAGGTTCGAACTGCCTCAGGCCATTACCAGTTCAGGGCAATGCCCTCTGCCTTACCTCTGCGCCAAGGGTATTCACAAAATGTCTAGCTGTGGTAGTGGCTCATTTAAGAAGGCAAGGGATTGCTGTGTTTCCCACCTGGACGACTGGCTCATAGTGGGTCAGTCCTCAGATCAGGTAAAATCCCACTTGCAAGTCACCCAGCAGCTTCTCACTTCCTGGGATTCCTGCTGAATTTACCAAAGTCAGTTCTGGAACCAGTTCAGGTACTAACTTTCATAGGTGCAGAATTGAACACAAAGTTAGCCAGGGCATTTCTTCCCTCGGAAAGGGTAGACAGGCTCATTGCCCTGGCATCCTCCTTTACCCTCACGGGTTTCTCGACCAGCAAGGCATTTTCTGCAACTCCTAGGGCACATGGCTGCTTCCACAGCGGTAGTGCAAGGAGCAAGATTCCAGATGAGGAACATTCAGTTCCATTTGAGGGCCTATTGGTCTCAAAGGAGGGACCCTTTCCAAATTGGTTCCAGTGACTCAAATTCTGATCCTGGCTCTACACTGGTGGCAGGATCAAAGCAATCTAAAACAAGGGTTCCTTTCATCTCGTCTCCCACTCCCTCACCCTCACCACGGATGCCTCCCTGTTAGGGTGGGGAGCTCACTGAGGCGACCTGTCCACTCAGGAGTGTGGTCTCCTCAGGAATCTCTGCTCCACATCAACCTTTTGGAACTCAGAGCTGTCTTTCTAGCTCTTCAGGCGTTTCAGCTTCTGTCCAGAACAAAGTAGTTCAAGTTAGACAGACAACACCACAACAATGTGGTACATCAACAAGCAAGGGGCACTCGGTCATCTAGCCTTGTGCACGAAGCAATGAAGTTGTGGTCTCTGGCTTACTCCCTGAACACCTCCCTGATAGCAGTTCACCTTCCAGGGAAGGACAATGTCCTGGCAGATGCCCTCAGCAGGATTTCTCAGGGCCATCACGAATGGGCTCTGAATCCTCAGGTGCTGGGGTCGGTCTTTGCCAGATGGGGCACCCCTCAGATAGATCTTTTCGCAGCCCCAGACAACCACCAACTTCCTCTGTTTTGTTGCTGGGCTCAGTCCTCCTGGACGCCTTTCAGTTGGATTGGAAATGGAAGTTCCTGTATGCCTTTCCCCCCTTTCCTCTTCTTTTCAGGGTACTAGTAAAAATCAGATCTCAGCCCTGCAAAGTGATTCTGATTGCCCTAGACAGCCCTGGTACCCACTGCTTCTGTCCTTGACAGTCCACCCTGCCCTGAGCTTTGCCCAGAGTCCATGACTTGCTGGCCTGTGCACAGAGTGTGAGAGTGTGGTATCCTGACCTCAATCCCTCCATCTCAAGGCATGGCTCTTGAGGAGTTAGAATTTGCTGACTTACACCTTTCTCAAGGTGTTCTGGATATTTAAAAGGCTTCAAAGGAAACCTTCCACTAGGGCCACTTACAATTCTAAGTGGAAAAGGTTTTCCATCTGGTGCTCTGAGAAGCAGATTATCCCAGAATCTGCTGATCTGCCCATTTTACTGGACTATTTGGTCCATTTAAATTCCTTAGGCCTTAGGCCAGCTACCTTAAAGGTTCATCTGGCAGCTGTCTCTGTTTTTGTGTCAGCAGGGAAGCCTGCTTCCCTTTCTTCTCACTCTGTGTTTTCCAAGTTTTTAAGGGGTTACTTCACACTAACCCTCCTTTTCGAGAACCAGCTCCCGCCTGGGACCTGAATGTTGCTCAGTTAATGCAACCTCCCTTTGAGCCTCTGTCCTCAGCAAAGCTCAAGTTTCTAACTTGGAAAACTGTTTTCCTAGTGGCTATCACTTCTGCCAGACGCATAAGTGAACTACAGGCCCTGTCAGTGGAAGATTTTATCTCTTTCCACAGAGATAAGGTAGTCCTCAGGACTAACAGAAAGTTTTTGCCTAAAGTGGTTTCAGATTTCCACCTGAACCAATCCATATCTCTTCCAGTATTTTTCACTGAGCATTCTTCCTCAGGTGAGAGGAGACTGCACAGCTTGGACGCCAAAAGAGCCTTAAGCTACTATTTGGAACACACCAAGGGTCACAGGTTCAATCCTCCAACTCTTTCCTTACCTATGGCGAGGTTGGCAAAGGAAACCTGCCACTAAGAGGACAATTGCAAGGTGGATTGTCTCTTGTATCCAATTTTGTTATCAAAAACTAGGTAGAGAACCCCTCAGGACTGAGGGCTCACTCCACCAGGGTATAGCTGCATCTCTAGCGGCTGCTAGAGATATTCCCATTCTGGAGGTCTGTCAAGCTGCTACTTGGAAAACAGTTCACACTTTTACCAAGCATTATTCCCTGGATATTCAGTCCAGGAGAGATGCTCGTTTTGGCACAGCTGTGCTTCAGAGCCTATTTCCTAAGTAGGTTCTGACCGTCCTCCATGGAGGTACTGCTGTGTAATCTGTATTAGTCATAATATAGCAAGACTTCATGGTGTTTGAAGAAAAAATTACTCACCTTAGTAATTGCTTTTCTTCTAATGGAGTCTTGCTATATTATGACCACCTCCTCCTGCCCCTCTCAGAACTTCTACTTGGGTAGGGGTGGCAAATTAGTGCAAGCACTGTGTCATGCCATTGTAGTTTTCCCTTACCTTCTTTTATTTAGGGTTAGAGAACTAGGTTATTTTATTTAGGTATATATTGGCCCCTTCCTGGACTTGAGTCTTTGGGGAAGGGGGTCCTAATGTTGCTTGTCAGGGGTAACTAATAATACTATTATTCATTGTTATTATTGTTATTGTTGTTTATATTTGTTATTTCTACTAGTAGGTAGCCATTTGGCTAGTGTAGAGCTTCCACACAGACTTGTTGCTTAGTATTAGCTTGTGAAGATCTGATAGTTTCATTTGAAACTGCCCAGATAGAGTTTTTGCATAAGCGCTCAAGCTGTAGAACCCAGACTCCCTGGAGTTAACCTTTCTCTCCGGGCAGTTCATGGCAGTGGCTAACTGCATTAGTCATAATATAGCAAGACTCCATGAGAAGAAAAGCAATTACTAAGGTGAGTAATTTTTCTTCTGCTTCTTCTCTGCTCAGGAAATGTGAGCTCAACCCTGCCCCCCAACTTACCTCGCCTATCAATTTTGTTGAGGCTACAGGTCTCAAAATGATGATGGTCAACATTTTAAGCTCGTTTTAAAAGTCTGTACAGCTGCAAGCCTGGGCTGTACACGCTAACCCTGACCTTATCATAATTACTGAGTCGTGTTAAAAAAGACGAACACTGATCAACAAATATCACTGCAGGGCTACAATTTATTTAGAGCAGATAGAGAATCTAGAGGCGGGTGTGGTTATTCACGCCAAATCTAAGTACTTGGTCACCAATATTAGTTGCAAATCTCTAGCCAAGGAAGTGAGTTAGTTTCGCTGAGCCTTCATCTCCCTCCTCGGAATGTATCACTATCCTAAGTGGCTATAGACCCCGCCTGCTGGTGATGAAGTCCTTAATCTTTTGAAATCCATGTTCAGAGATGCAAACACTGAAACAATATTTCTAGGAGATCTAAATATGGACTGGCTGTCACCTAAATCACACTGCCTCAAATCCTTTGTGACTAACTAGGTCTTGGGCAATTAGTCAGTGAACGATTTAGGAACAACACTCTAAATACTGCCAATAGTTCCATTCTAGATGTGGTACAAACCACCCATCCACACAAAATATCTCATTCGGCAGTGTTTCACAATGACATGAGCGATCATGGAATTGTTGCTTGCATAAGATCTCAAATTAAGGCCGCCGCAACCCATCTTTATAACAAAAAGATCCTTTCGCAAATTCAGTGCAGTAAACTTCCTGTCTGACCTGAGCATGATCAGATGGCAAGATCTCTACCTAGCCAAAGATGTCAACAAGGCAGCTTACATCCTTCATGACAAACTCACTACATAATAAATAAGCATGCCCTTCATCAAAGTAAGTGCAGGAACAATTCCAACCCCTGGTTCACCTCGGATCTCAAGGCAGCTGTTATAGCTCGAGATAAGCTCTGGGCTAAAGCTAGACATTCCAAAGAATCTTCGGATTGGCAGGCCTTTAGAACAGCCAGGAATAACTATGTGAAAAACTTGGCTCTACTAAAGCTAACTATTCTATTTCTACTCTCGAACAAGCTAAAGGTAACCCTCATAAAATATGGAAGACTATCAAAGTTATAGAAGGACGGCCCATGGCCCCTCTGTCCCAACAAAGATAGTTGCAAGTGGCAAGATTGTGGAAAACAAGTCCCTAATCCTGGAGGAACTTAACTCCCACTTTGCCACAGCTGGATTAGCTTTGACTCGTCACCTTATGCTGGTGCTGGGTGAGCCACATACCCTCCCCACATCTAGTCCTGCACCCAGCCCCTTTCAACTGCGTGAGATAACTTTTATAAAGAAGTAGAAGATTCTCTTCTTAACTTAGACATCAAAAAAAGCGCAGGGAACGATGGCTTGGAACTCTTTCTCCTAAGGTCAGACTACGCCCATCTCACTGCCCCAATTCTCCACATCTTCAATCTTTCCATTACATCTGCTACTGAGCCGTCCTGCTGGAAATCAGCACATATCCTCCCTCTATTTAAATCTGGTGACCAATGCGATGTAAACAACTATAGGCCTATCTCCATATTGCCTATCCTTTCTAAAGTTCTCAAAAAAATGATCCATATTCAGTTAAAATCTCACTTGGAAACCTTCTCTCTCATTAACCCAGCTCAATCTGGCTTCTGGGCTAATCATAGCACAATCACTGCACTAGCAAAAGTAACCAATGATTGGATCTCTGCTATAGATGCTAAGAAAGTAACTGGTGCAGTCTTTTGGACCTCAGCAAAGCTTTTGATACTGTTGATCACAAACTATTAGTCAATTGCCTTGCAAAGTTGGGTGCCACATACCATACCACCCAGTGGTTCTCTAGCTACCTAACTGGAAGATTCCAAAAAGTAAAGGCGGAAGGCTTTTTTTCTGCTGCCTTGCCAGTTGCAAGAGGAGTCCCCCAAGGATCCATCTTAGGCCCTATCTTGTTTTCTTTGTACATTAATGACTTAGATGCTAACATATCTACGTCCAATCTGCACTTTTTTGCAGATGATACTGTGTTGTATACTTCTGGCTCATCGTTCTCTGAACTCAAGGGAGTGTTTCAAGTGGACTTCGCACAACTTGAGCATAATCTAATAAAGGCAAAGCTTCTGCTCAATGCTAAGAAGACTAAAGCGATGATATTCTCCCGCAGTGCTGTCACAGGCCCCCCCAATACCCTTGCCCAAGACTTCATTTTCACCACGCTAAACGAGCCTCTGGAAGTTGTAACCAAATTTAAATATCTGGGTATCTGGATCGACAATAAATTATCGTTCAATGACCACGTCGAAGATGTCTCTAGAAGGTTAAAAGCAAGGTTAGGTTTCTTCTACAGAAATAGGCCCCTTTTCCCCCTTGGAACAAGCTTGTACAGGCCACTTTTCTCCCCACTCTACTATGGCGATGTAATCTATTCCTCCACCACTCTTGCAAATCTAAGTAAACTGGACATCCTTTATCACCTGCATGCACGGTTCATTACCAACTCCTTCACTGCTCGCACTACTATGACTTATATGCAGCTGTTGGTTGGGCATCCCTTACTACTAGACGCCTGCTCCATGCTGAGCTATATATCTTAAACTGCTCCTGCAGAAATTGCCAAGTTTCTCTCTTCCCTTATTAGTATCTCATAGTGCATACTCGTTAAGAAAATCTGACTTTATTATGCTTGACATACCAAGGACGCCGGACTTCCTTTGGTAAACGTGATATTGCATATAGCCCTTCTCCATTTGGAACCAATTACAAACCGTACTGAAACTAACTAGCACAGTTTCAATAAACTTCTACAAATCGCTAAGTTCAGTCAAAATAAAAGACACCTGTAACTGTCATTAAGTCTCTTCCTTCCCCATGTGTGCCATATTTATCCACTGGTAAGGTATAATTTATTTATCTTATTAACTGCTTTCCCTTCCCCTTCTACTCCTGGCTTTATCTATGCTTATGCTCCACTGCTACTCTATCAAATCACTCCTCCCCCCCCCATATCAGTTGTAGTCTGTTGTTTGTTCTAGCTGCCAAAATATATGTATTGCACACACCAGTCATCATGTTTCATTTATCAGTATGCAACCTGTAAGTCGCATCCCTGTTTCATATCAATGTTTACCACTCATGGTCACCCTATGTGATACCCTTGTATGTATATCCAGCCTGTATCATGTAACGTGCATTTCATGTATATACTGTTATTACCTATCTGTGTTTGTACTTTAAGTGTTTGTCACAGGACCTCCTTGTGAATGAGCTTGCTCAATGGAGTTTTCCTGCAATAAACTTGAACTTGAACTTAATTTATTCTAACCCTAATCCAGAGGGGTTTATTCAGGCAACTACTTGTAAGAAAGCAAAATTAACTTCTCAGAAGCACCTCTTAATAGATTACAAAAAACATTGACCCAGTTGCTAAAAAGGCATACATTACCTCCACCCTGTTGTTGCAGCAGGCCAGCCTATCTGAGTTGTTATGCACATTACCAGTAAGCTCTGTGGAATACAGTCCTGTGGCTGTTTTAGAGCTTACTTTCCAAGACCATCTTTATGTAAACACATATAGTGAAGGCTGGTCTGGAAACTGATGAATCTTCTAAGAATCAGTCTTCTCCGAAGAGCCTCACTTTTTGTCTCAGGCGCCGGTGGTGCTAGTAGTCTGCAGGAGTTGAAACTTTCAGCTAGGATGCCAGCCAGAGATGCTAGAACCAATGCATGTGGCACTGTGCGCCTCATTCAGTAACCAGTGCCAACTCCCCAACACCCTTAGTTCTGTTTTTCATGCAGTCAAATGCACATCATATAGCAGTTTCCTTTTCATTTGTTTCTTTTCTAATCATTATGCTAGGTACAAAAAGTAAGAAACCAAGCTCACTGGACACTTTTTCATGCTAGGATGCAGGAGTGTCATCTCCTGGTTCTGCCAGCCTACCTGTGTAGGCAGGGCATAGTGGTATTTCCTTACCTAGATGACTGAACAGTGTGCCAAAAAACAAAAGAAACCGTGTACTCAATCCAAACAATGTAGAGTACCCTGCAGAGGGTAGGTGTCCTCCCAAATTTTAGAAAAGTCACACTTGGAAACCAGACAGATTCTGGAGTTTACATAGGTGCAGAGTTGAACACAGAACTGTGCAAAACTTTCCTTCCTCTGCAAAGGGCAGAAGCTCGGATTCAGTGTGGAAACACAGTCCAGGCAGTTCAAACAGGGACTGCACAGGAATTCTTGAAACTGTTGGACCATGGCTTCTATCACAGAAGTGTTGCCATGGACCAGATTACAAATGAGAGATGTCCAGTACCATCTCAGAAGGTAGAAGAGTCGTAAGTGTACCACTGCAACAGCAAACACCAGTGTCAACAGCAGGCTGATACCAGCACTAGAGTATGGGAAAGAAATGGGCAACCTCAGAGAGGGTATTCCTTTTCTTTAGTCTCCGCCTAGAGGGTTTCTGACCACAGATGCATCCCTACTTGGATGGTTGAGGCATCTGGAGGTGGAACCAGCCAGTGGGATTTTGACCCCTCAAAAAGAGAGGAACACACAAACTTGCTGGAACTCAGAGCAGTGCTCCTTTCCATGATGTTTATTTTCCTACCTGTTGCATGACTAAACAGTCCTGATAGACTGACAATACAGCTATATATTAAACAAACTGAGGCACCAGGTCAAAAAGCTCTGTGCAGAGTTAAGAACTGGAACCTCACTTATAGGTTACATACAAACCTCCTCTTCGCAACCTTGATTATATTTAATCTCTGTCTCGGACAAGGCTATGCACCACCTCCCTAAAGTTGCATCTGACTGCCATTTCGACATCAAGGTAGGGCAGGGGTGCTGACATTGGCACTGGACAAAGTGGTCAGGTGTTTGTTTACCAATAAGATCTGGTCACAGATAAGATCACTGGTTCAGAGTAGGTCTTGTGCTGTACCTGTTTAGAGCAGTGCCTTTTGGACGTACCAGAGCTTTAAAGGTCTTCACCAAATGCCTTAAAGTATAGGTGGCAGCCTACACTTGCAGGCAAAATATAGCTGACTACCTGTACCATTCTAGATGACTGGCTAACAATGCTCGTGTTAGGAAGGCAAATCTGGTGGTCAGAGTGACCCTCTGCTTTAAAAGTAGGGGGTTATGTTTAGAATTTGGACCATACAATACAGAAAAAATAAATGTCGTTTGTATTTGAATGCACATCTGTTTTTTATATATATAAAATGAAAAGGTTATATTTTAACTGGATATGTGTTTTGTTTTATTATAATAGTTTTCAAAGTTAATATACAGGTCTTCGGAGATTTTATGAACATTTAGGGTATATTTAAATATTGAAATCCTATTTACTACTTCAGTGTCAGTAGACTTTTTGTTGGTCTTGTCATAATCAAATGTATCCAGCTGTGATCCTTAAAGGATTAGCTTATAACCATGCTTAGCTGATCATTGAGACTACTATGAGATATACGTTTGACAGCTTTGGCCACTGCAAGCTCCTCACATACAACAGTGTTGATGGAGATTGCCTAGCAGCTGCTGCCAGAGTTGCAGAATCAGGGTAGGTGGGTTTCATGTAACTCACCTGATTCTATCACAAGTTTTTGTACACAGTCCAGTGAAGATGAGCCTCTCCCAAGACAAACACATACATTTGTAAACCTCAAAAGTCATCTCTGAATCTGGGCACTTCAGGAACTCACTGCAAGAGTGTTGCGTGTTTCTGGCTCCTCACAGAGATGTTCTGCCCTTTCAGCAACAGGGTAGAGACCTGGGGAAAGCGCTTGTACAGGCTGCTGAGAACATTAACCTTATCCTCTGGAAATCTTTTGTCACCGTTTTCAATCAATTGATAAATGTGTTGCTCTTCTATGGTTCTGAATTCTGTCATGGAATTGTCATTGGCATATCTCAAAACCACTTTCTGATAAGCCATTTCCTCATCAGGCTTTGATATTGCCTCAGGACAAAAAGTCAGGCAGTTTACTCACATTGTCATGTGTAATGCAGTCTTGTAAGGTAGTCTTGGTGGAAGACAGGACTGGTGGACTCATAGAAACACATACCTGTCTTTGAAGAGCAAAAAACCCACAAAGGTTTATAACTGGGAGTAGATCTCCAAGGAGCTTGCAAGTGAAAACTAATTTAAAATATGTTACTTTCAAAATTAATTTTGCTGTTGCTTAGGAAGTATTGTTAAAACAGGTCTCTTGTTCTAGTTTCATAAGAGTTGGCCAGGATTTGTACAGGGCTTCAAAATCTGGCAGTAAAAAGATATTCATCTGACTGGCTTTACCTCTTAAATAAAAACATTATATAGCTACAAGGATGTATTGCATTAAGTTTGTTGTATCTCACAGAAGCCTGAGACCCCATGTAGAACATGTAGATTCCAGCCATGCTCAGGAGCTTTAAGTATGGCACTTTATTTGCAGCTTAAGAAGCAGCTAACACAAGCCTGTGGGCTACTCAATGGAGAGTTTAATGTAGTAGTCTGAACAGAAGGACTGATGCAACTCCATTCCTGCTGCCAGCCATGACAGTGGCACCATCCATGCCAAAACCATCCGCCTTCATTACTAGGATGTGCTCCTTTAAGGCCCTGTACACACTGTGAATCTTCAAATGTTTTAAGCCCCTTAAAACATTTAATATCCACCTAGTAATGTTTGCATCCACCAGTTACAAATGGCATGCCTTGCTGTGGTTGAACTTCGCCATAAAACTGATCTTACTTCGAGAGGGCTCTTGCAGTAGGTAATCACCTTGAGGACTGTGCCCCCTGGCATCAGGACCACATGGAAACTTTAGCTAGTACTGTCTGATGGGGGACTGTCCACCCAGTGTCACATGACTGTTAGCGTGACACTATATAGTGGGCGGTTCCCACGCCCGCCTTCCAGTTCTTTCCTGCCCTCGACCTGTGCATGTCGGACCTTGCGGAGCTCGTTGCTTAGTTGACTGCTGTTTTTCGGATGAGTATCATTTTGTTTAGAATATCAAATTATTTTTCTCAATAACATTAGTTATTTCTCCTTGTTTCCACTCAGAAGTTTTTCTCCAACCACTTTCATGGTGCCGTTTGGCTCTCCTTCTGCAGTAGATCCTCAGCCCTTCCGTGGATCTTGCAGCCTGCTCCTTCCTCCCAGGCCTGGTAACTGGTTTCCTACCCCCCAGAACGGGTTACATGGATAGGGAGCAGCACTCAAGGCGGACTTCGCCTGGGTCGCGAAGAGTACAGGGAGTCTTCAGGCAGGAGGACTTCGGAACACAGAGGATTTTTGGGACTGGGATCGGTCTCCTTGGTGCCCATGACTCTGCAGAGGGGGAGGCCCTCTGGCCGGGGTTTCGCCTTTCAGGCATTGTCCAATCCCCTTTCAGGGGGTCGGCCTTCCATCCCTCCGATTGAGTAAGCCTTGGCTCAGGTGGATGTCTCCAGGACACCGGGGACTCTCGCCATTCAAGGGTCCTGCTGTTTTTGTGGGTCCTACACCTGTGGCAAGGCTGGTAAGTCGCTCACCAGGCCTACCATTGGGCGCTCAGCCCCTGCTGGTAAGTCGCTCGCTGTCTTCTCCAGCGACCGCTCAGCGCAGACCGCTGATAAGTCACTTTGTTCCCCCGATGATCTCCCAGCGTTGGCTGATAAGTCATTTGCCGGCACAGTCCTGGCTGGTAAGTCGTTAGCTGGCTCCTCTGGCGAACGCCCAGCTTTAGCGGGAGAATCGCTTGCTATTTCTTCTGGTGCCGTCCCTGCTTTTTCTGTTAAGTCACTCACAGATCCTGCTGACGAGCGCCCGGCTCAGGTGGCCGAATCACCAGCTGGCCCCACAGTCGTCTGCCAGATCCCTTCCGGTGGGTCGCTCGCTGGCCACTTTAGCGAGTGCTTTGCCAAGGAGGGTGGGTCGCCTAATGGGCACCGACGAAGATGACTATTCCAGTGTGGTCAGACTCCCCCATCAGGGTTTTCTGCTTTACCCCAGATGCCAGGGGGCTCTTCGGGGCAGATAACCCCTTCCTCCGGAGTTCAAGCTTCTTGTCTGTCTCCGCAGGGCCCTCAGCCTCTTCAGGGGCTCGGGTCGGGGTTCCAGGCTCTCAAGTCAGACCCCTCATCGGATCTTGCGATACAGGAGTGTCCCACGTAAATCCAACGGTTGGGTCCCATACCAGCGGAGCCCCGATGCAGGGGTCCTTTCATCGGTTGGCCTATGGCGAGGGTTCCCTCCTTTCAGTTGTCTTGGTCCGGGGCCCATCCCTAGGGTCTCTGTCAGGACACCATTCTGTGTGGTCTTCGGCGTCTGCCCCTCCCCGACCAGAGACACAGCCCCTCCACCTTCCCCTTCGCTGGAAGGTTGGCCTCCTTTGTTCCAGTTTTGGTGAAACCAGACTGGTGGGCCATTTGGGCCAAGGGTTCTTCCGACTCACACCCAGCACCTAAGTTTCTGGTTCCCTCGGACACCTCCCCCTGGCAGAGTGGGTTAGTACTATTCGCCTGGAGTTAGGGCGACCCCTTTAGCAGACTTCTGCTCTCTTTGCCGGGTTCACTAGACTTCCATTTTGAGGGCTTGTGTACAGGGCCCCATCGGCCGGGGGCACAACGATTGCTTTAGGCCCCTGGGGGCTTCCCGGCCTAGGGGTGCCACAGAGTTCAGAAGAACTAGTTATGGGAGTCATCCCATTGGGCGTCTCAGATTCTGCACCGCCCCCAGTTCCTGCGTTTGGGTTTTCCTAACAGGCCTCGGGGTTTTGTTCCGGCAGGCTCCCCTGGCTCTGGATCTCTCAGGAGTGCCTCTGTTCCCCTCCAGACTCTGCCATCTGGACTTTCGTCGGGCTACCCCCACATGGAGGTACCCAACGTCTGTCCCTCCCTCTTACCAGGGCTGCCTGCCATTGGGCTTCCCCACACTGGATTATGGCGCCCCCCTACCATCTTCAGAGGTACCTGAAGTCACTATCTGATGCCAGGTTACCCGGCGCTCAGGGCCCTTGCTGAGTACCACTGGTGTATCTGCTCTTTCCGCCTAGTTAGCCTCAGGTGGATGTCCGGGCCATCCGCAGTCCAGGCAGCCCAGGTTGAAGGTCCAACTTGTTTCTGAGTTGGATACCTGCTGCCTCCCCAGGAGGTACCCGAGGACCAGCGGATCCACCTCGGGTCTCCTTCCATGTGGGTTACATTCCTCCCACCACTGGGCCCTTCATTGCTGCCGTCTCGCTTGGGCGGAAGTGGAGCCTCCTTGACATGGGAGTCTTCACGGCTGGATGACCGGTTTCCCAACAAGGTTAGTCATACAAGGACATACCTGGAGCTTCGGGGCAAGCCTCCAGACAGGCCCTTCAGTAGGTACCCTCCAAGCAAAGCTGCAAATTCCTCTACTAACCGAGGAAATTCAGGCTGTTTTGCAGAAACTGGCAAAAGAGCCAATCCGGTATGACCAGGTGGGGGTTGGATACTACTCACTTTACTCCTTGGTCCCCAAGAGCACGGGTGATCTGCATCCCTTTTTGGATCTCTGAGACCTGATACTGTGCACAAGGTACAAACAATTCCAGATGATGACTCTACCTGGCCAGTTGCCCTCCTGTGCAGGGAACAGTGGCTCAGCATTCTGGGCATGCAGAATGCCTCCCTGCATATCCTGATTTTTCAAGCCGCATGGCTACCTCCTTTCTGCCTGGGGGGAATTACCAGTTCAGCCCCCAGACCTGTCTGGCACCTCGGATGTAACCAAATTGCCTGGCAGTAGCGGCTGACTTTGCGACATCGGGGTCACTGCATGTGTCCCCTACCTTTGACTGGTCCTGGAAGCCCCACCGAAGGAACAGTCGGAACCTTCCTCTCTCTCTGGATCTCTTCGTGCAAGTGGGGATCACCATAAATCTCAAGTCTCAACTTGTTCCTTTCCAAGGCCTTCAGTTCATTGGCACGGTGTTGGATATGGGCCAGGGTATGGCCTTTCTTCCTGTGGACAGGGGGGAAAAATTACAGGTACAGGCTCGGACGCTAGCCTTCGGCAGGCTTGTTCTGGACAAGTCGCTCTTTCGACTCCTTAGCCTTATGGCAGAGGCCATCCCCACTGTTTCTCTGACTGGACTCCACATGCATGTCTCACAGTGGATGCTCAGGGTGCAGTGGGGTCAGGGGCTGACGATCTGATCTGTATGGTCAGGGTCTCAGTTTGACGCAGCAGGTTCCTCAGTGGCAGCTCCTAGCCATCCTCACCAATGGGGTTCCTTCCCATACTCCGACCATGGATCGTCAAGGATCGGTTGGGACACTTTCTGGGAGCCACAGGACACAGGTCTCTGGTCTCCAGCAGAATTTCATCTCGCATAAATTGGTTGGAGACTGGAAGCAATGCTGTAGGCACTTTTAGCCTTTCAGTACCAGCTTTGTCAGAGCAGCCGGTTAGTCTAGTGGGACAATACATGTGTCTGGTGGTATCTCATCTAGAAGAATACACTCGTTTCTCCCCCTTTTTTTCGCGGGAAGGCGAGTGCGGGTGGGGATGGGATGTGATCTTGTGACGTGGTCGCCTCACAGTGGTTCATGTTCCTGTCATGCAACACGTCCTATTAGACAGTCTCAGTTGCACCAGGTTGCGTATTTTTGACCTAAGTGTTTGTCCAGACATAGATCTGTTTGCCCTCCTCACAGCGTAAAACTTCCAAAGTTTTGCTCGCTTCCCAGCCCTAGTGTTTTTCTGGCAGGACACACTATCTCTTTGCTGGACAGGGAGGTTCTTTTATGCCTTCCCTTCTTTTTTCTGTATTACAGAGGGTGCTGCTCAAGCTTCAGGCGGAAGGGGCACATAAGGTTCTGATAGCTCCATCTTGACCTCACCAGGTTTGGTTTCCGCTTCTTCAGCAGCTGGCAGTGGATCCTCCGGCTCCTCTGCCACGACCTCCTGACTCAGAGGAGAGCACCTGGTCCATCTGGGTTTGAGGTCCCTTCATGCCGTGTCGTGGCACCTCAGGTCATAGTCGCCTCTCGTTTGGGGTTTTCCTCCCGAGGGATGTGGTTCCTTGTAGAGGCTAGAAAGCCACCTTCTGGGACTAATGAAATAAAGTGGAAGTGCTTCTCCATATGGGACACCTCGAAGGGTTGGGACCCCTCTTTTTCTTTTTGTCCCAGCGTCAGATGCCCAAGTATCTCCTGCACCTGCAGAGTTCAAACACTGTGCTGCGATCAAAGCTGAGTGGGGTGGTGCTGAGTGCAAACAGGGTCGCCAGCCCAAATGGAATCAGAACAACTAAATCAGCACTCTACAGCCTGTTTTTCGGATAAATTCCAGGTCCGGGACACAATGCTTGTAGCCAAATAAAGATTTATTCAGTCACACGGACCACAGGTAACCACACAAAACAGAAGAAAAGGCGCAAAACGCTCCCCAGCGCTTCGACTCAACAATGAGTCTTCATCAGGGGGTCTATCTCCTGCACCTGCCTTTCTTTTTTGGCCCAGCACATCAGATGCCCAAGTATCTCCTGCACCTGCCTGGCTGGGGCCTGAGCTACTTTTCCTTAAAGGTCCAACTGTCAGCCTTTTCTGCCTATCACACCCCGGGGAAGGCAAAACTGTAGCTCAAGTGGGGACCTTTCAAGTCTTCTGAAAGAATATTATGCATGAAACCCCAATGCGCAGTCCTGTCCCACTGAGGATCTCATTTTATTTTTGGAGAAATTAACCCTGTCTCCTTTTGAACTGGCTGGTTCCAGTGTGATTGCTATTTATCTTGCACAGCACTATTTTAGTTGCTGTCACTTCTGCTGCGTGGTTTCCGAGCTTCAGGCCCTCTTGGGTAAGGGTCTTACTTGATTATCACAGTGACTGGGTGGCTCTGTGTACAAACCCTCAGTTTTTACCACAGGTGGATTCTGGGTTCAGGCCGAACCAGTAAATTGACCTATCGGTCTGCTGCCACGAGCATTATAATCGGGAGGAGGCACATCTGCATTCCCTGGATGTCCATAGAAAGTATGTGTTATTACACTAATAGGACCAAGTCTGTCCGAAAATCGGACCATTTGTTGGTGTCTCCCATACCTACATAGAGAAGGCACAGCAGTTTCCAAGCTATAACTGTCTATAGGGTTGGCAAACTGCATTGTTTTTTCTGTTACCACAATTGGGGGGAAATCTTCTCGGGGGAGGTTAAGGGGCACTCCACCAGAGGCCTGGCTGCCTCTACTACTTATCATAGGTATGTGTCAGCCACTGTTACTTGCTTGGCGACCACTTGGAGTTCTGTCCACTCTTTCTCAAAGCATTACAGTTTGGACATTGCCTCTAGATGAAGTACAGGCTTTGGCTTAGCTGTGCTTCATGGTCTCCTGTCCTGGGCATGCTGTTTTTTTTCAGCAGTTTTTTTCCTGCCTCCCGTGTTTCTTCTGATTCACACTGCTTGGGACTCGGTCCTCAAGGTGATTATTTGCTGCAAGAGCCCTCTCGAAGTAAGATAGTACAGTTACGTAAGAACTTACTACAACAGTAGATCTTCGAGAGAGGCTGTTGCAGTAGGTAACCTTTTTTCCTCCCTCCCTCCTGTCCCCGAGTTTGTTTGTTTGTTTGCTCCTTTTTCCGTTAGCTCTATAGCCAGCTCCAGGGACCTCTTTTTATCATTCTCCTGTCATGCCTCCTTGGAGGTCTCCGCTGGGAGAACTGGAAAAAGCGGATGTGGGGACTGCCCACTATATAGTGTCATGCTAATGTCAGTCATGTGACACCAGGTGGGCGGTCCCCATCAGACACTGCTAGCTAAAGTTTCCATGTGATCCTGACGCCAGGGAGGTGCAGTCCTCAAGGTGATTACCTACTGCAAGAGCCTCTCTCGAAGATCTACTGTTACAGTAAGTTCTTAAATAACTGTACTTTCTCAGTACATGTAGGACACTAAACCCGCGCCCTCCTCAAAACGTAGCCATTTCTAAGTTTACAGCCACTTTGGGTCAGAACTTTGCTTTATGGTGTGGGGGGTTGGGGTGCTGTTTCAGCAGTAGAAGATGCCATGGCTGGAGGAACAAACACAGCTATGGAAGAAGATGGGTGGCTGTAGGAGCAAACACAGCTGTGGATGAAGATGGGGTGACTGGACGAGGAAACACAGCAGTGGAAGAAGATGGTGCATTACTATTAAGGTCCATAACTAATGACAGTAGTCCACTGTCAGAGGTCCAAAAGGCTGGTCTTCAGGAATTATAAGGGAACACAGCGGGATGAAGATAGGGAGGCATACCAAACTTCCCTAAGGGAAGCAGGGAAGGCAGTAAGGCAGGTAAAGGCCCAAACCGAGGAAACACTATCACAGACAGTAAAAAGTGACAAGACTTTCTATAGCTACATTAGTGAAAGGAGAAAGTCTAGAGGAGGTATTGCTAAGATCAAAGGAGATAAGGGGGCATGTGAGGAGGAGGAGGACCATGTAAAAGCATCTATCCTAAATAGAAACTTCTGCTCAGTATTTGCTGAAGAGAAGGTAGGGCAGGGCCCACAGCTCCAGCACCATGGACGGAGGAGGGGTGAGGGAGGTGAGCATTAGTCCTTCACAAAGAAAGGGTCCTACAAGAACTCAATAAGCTCCAGGGTGGACAAGGCAATGGGACCTGATGACATACATCCCAGGGTACTAAAGGAGCTAAGGGTGGAACTAGCAGAGCCATTATCAGAACTGTTTAGTGAGTCTCTGAGCATAGGAGAGGTCCCAGAAGACTGGAGAAGGGCTCACGTGATCCCGCTCCACAAGAGTGGTGGCAGGAAACTACAGACCAGTCAGTCTTACCTCAGTAGTGGGCAAGATTATGGAGGCACTCCTTAAGGAAAGGATAGTGCAACACCTGGAATCCATAGGAGCACAGGATCCAACACAGCATGGGTTTACAAAAGGAAGGTCCTGTCAAACTAATCTCATAGATTTCTTGGACTGGGTAACTAGAGTGGTGGACCATGGGGGGCAGTTGATGTCAGCCTACCTTGACTTCAGCAAAGCTTTCGATACTGTTCCACATAGAAGATTGATTAATAAGCTGGGTAGGCTTGGGGTGGGTCAGAAGTTGGTCAACTGGGTGACTGGCAGAAAACAGAGTGGTGGTAAACGTTATACAGTCAGAAGAGATGCAAGTCACAAGTGGGGTACCTCAGGGATCAATCCTGGGGCCAGTCCTCTTCAATATCTTCATCAGTGACATTGCAGATGGACTGGGGAGGGTAAGGTTTGTCTGTCTGCAGATGACACCAAGATCTGCAACAGGTAGATGATCCAGATGAGGTGGGCAGAATGAGAAGAGATCTGGATAAACTAGCAAAATGGTCGGAAGAGTGGCAACTGGGGTTTAATGCAAAGAAGTGGAAGATCATGCACACAGGGAAGAGAAACCCTGAAGCCACCTATAGGCTGGGAGGGGAGTTGCTGGCAGTTACAAGGGAAGAAAGTGACTTGGGCATCATCATCACCGATGACCTGAAATCATCCAAGCAGACCACTAAAGCAGTAGGTAAGGCTAGGGGGATGTTAGGGTGTATTAGGATATCACAAGTCGGAAGAGGGAGGTAATTCCTCTTTACAAGACACTGGTTTGGTCCCATCTGGAGTACTGCGTGCAGTACTGGAGGCCACACCTTCACAAGGAAATTAACCAAATTGAGGCAGTCCAGAAAAGTGCAACCAAAATGGTGCAGGGACTGCATCAGAAAACATATGAGGACAGATTAACGGAGCTCAATATGTATACCCTAGAGCAAAGGAGGGAGGGAGGAGGGAGAGGTGATATGATCAAAACATTCAGACACCTTAAGAACGCCTTAACAAGGTGAAAAGGGTCATATGTTTCAATATAAGAAAAATAGCAGGACAAGAGGACACAGCATGAGAGTAGAGGGAGGCCGATTAAGGGGTAATGTGAGGAAGTTCTTTTTCACAGAAAGGGTGGAGGAAGCATGGAACGACCTACCTCAAGAACTGGTGGATATGGATAAAGTGCAGGGCTTCAAACGGGCATGGGATAGGCATAAGGGAGCAATACAGATGAGTATGAATAGATAGGCTATTGACAGAGCAAAGGCCGATGGCACATTTATAAGGTAGAAAAATAAATGGGCAGACTGGATGGGCCTAGCAGTCCTTATCTGCAATCAACTTCTGTGTTTCTATGTTACTGTGTAGCCCTTAGGAAGAAAGAGTTGCCATGGTAACAAATCTTCCTGGACTGTCTCCACCACTCACACTAGTGGAACTACGCTGGAGGCGCTAGGACCCCGTGGGAACCAAAAATATTCAGGAGGGTCGGCTCCGAGCTAGGACCGCGCATGTGCAGTGCCACAAGGCTGGCTTGCGCCATATAGGCTATCTCGGCGTCGACCCTCCAACCGCCGCAGTTCCTTTTTTCCTGCCGTGGAGTGCACTTAAGTGACTATGTCACTCGACTGTCGGGAGTTAGTCACATCTATATGACAGCAGTTTAGTCATTCAGTATTTGATTTAGTTTGTGTTTTCGTAGTATTATTTAAAAAAAAGTTTTCTAATTTTGTGAGCTAACAAACAAGTCTTCAGCCCATCGGCTGAGTCGACTGTGAACGGTGACGGTAGGAAGACTTCGCTTGAAAGCTGTTTCGGCAGCAGGACTGAGTCCGGTCCGCCACTCTATTCGGGGGAGGGGGGGCTTACCATGGGCATTCTGGTGCTCGGGAGGAAGGGCGGTCTTTCCGAAAGCACAAAATGAAGCTGGCCCGTTGCCAGTCGGGGGCTCGGCACCGCTCGGTCTCGAGCTCTTCTTCCTCCCATAGGTCGAAGAAGCGGTACGCTGGAGGTTGCCCTCTGGTACATCTGCATGGGGATCATCAGTAGCAAGGGACGGTAGGATGGCCCCAGTTCCTCCGTGGTCACCTGCAGCTACAGTCCCTGGCGACCATGGTCCTCAGCTCCAGAGTCCCTCTCCACCCCTTGGGAGGGGGTCTTATGGGGAGCAGTTTCATTATTGAGTCGCTCTTATGGAGCAGTGGGTTCAGTGGTTGTACCAACTACCCTTGGCTGCAGATTCGATCCTGGGACCTTCAGACCTAGGGGCCATTAGTCCAGCGGTCAGAGCACTTGGGTCAGCTTTATCGTGTGGTGCCTTTAGTGCTGCTCTCATGCCTTTCCCCTCACATGGCTGGCGGCGCAGGGTCAGCACAGGTACTGCTTTCTCCCACCACCTCTTCACACTTCAGGTCTCCGAGGGTGTTATGCTTTTGGGAGCCCCAGCGCTATGCAGCGGAACTCCAGGCGCCGCTGGCACTGACCACGGTGTCAGCATGGCTCTGTCTGTGGCGACGTTGCCGGTGCCACTCGAGGCGCAGTTTTCAGCTCTGACTTGGGTGCCTGGGTTCTCAACTCCGATTCCGGGGTGGCACCTCCAGCTCTCCCTCCTTCTTTTCCTACCTTTGCTATACCTTCTGGGGTAGAGGGGGACCTTGACAAGTCTGATCCTGATCTGAGCCTTTCAGATGGCGTGGACTAGGACTCATTTTATGGGATAGAGTAAGCCCTCTACTTCAGTTGAGCCTGTGGTTGAAGAGCTTTCATTTAAATCTCTACTGAAAAATATGAATTCCACCCTGGCTCTCCAAATTTCTGAGATGGACCCTAGGAAGCTTTTGCACCTACAATACCTGCATGTTCCTGACATTCCTATAAACCTGACACCGCCAGTGCAGCCATCTTTTGAGACTCTTTCACAAACAGTTTGGGCCAAACCGGCACTCGTTCTTTCCATGGCCAAGTCTATAGATAGGAAGTACATGCCTTCTAAAGACAGGCCAATCCTTGCTTCTCAAGCCTTCGCAGATGCCCTGGTGGTTCTGGTGGAAAATGACAAAGCCGTGCTGCCTCATGAATGCACGGCTCATCCGGTGAATAAAAGTCTTGCAGAATAGACACCCTTGGGAAGCATGTGTTTGCTGCTGCTACCATGGGCATGCATAGAGCTAGTTACCAGGGCCATTTCTCTCAGTATGAGTATACCCTCTGGCATTCGCTCAAGGCAATGGTTGAGAGCCTCCCGGAGTTGTACATTACTGCAGAGCTGCAGAGCTTCTGCAGACCATTACCAGAGGCATAGAGTCTAATAATCAGCAATGGAAAGCTGCTATGGATGCCTTTGACACTGCCTCTAGGGCAGAAGCAGCCAGAATTTGTACGCGATGACATTCCTGGTAAAGGACTTCAGGCTTCATAAATGACGCTCAACAAAGAGTCATGAATTGTGTTTGGCCCACAAGTAGAACAGGCACTGGAGGCCACTCAGAAGGCTAGGACTGCTATCAAGACTGCCAGACCGGCTTCTGCAGCCCCTCAGAGGGGCCGGAGCCACTGCCAGTTTCACAATCAGCAGTCCTTTTGAGGTAAAGACTGAGGAACTTTTAGCAAGAACCAAACCCCTCAGCCGCAAAAAAAAATTCGGCAGAAGGCTCAGGCCCTGAAGGTGCCCAGTGCCACCCTCTGAAAACTCTGCCCATGTCCCACCTCACCTGCCCAAGGGGGACTCCTCTTCGGCGATAGGGGGTCGTCTGACTCAATTTTACAACTGGTGGAAAACTGTCACAACAGACAAATGGGTCCTCAGAATAATTCGAGCGGGATACACTCTCAATTTCTCAGAGATTCCCCCAGATCGACCACCCAAATGACAGCCCAAGCTGTCTGCCACTCGGTCAGACCTCCTTGCTTCCAAGATTCAGAGCCTTCTGAGCAACAGGGCAGTAGAAGTGGTTCCACAGGTAGAACGGAACAGTTTTCTAGGGACATGGATATGTTGTTCATCCACACTGTCTGGCAGGTTCCTTGTCGCTTTAAATCTTGCCGGAAGGTCTATAAGCTGGCTCCTCCCACCCACCCGTGTGGTAAAACTCTCGGCTCCACCCCATGACGCCAGATCTTCCTTACCGCTTGGAAGCTCAGGTTCCCTCCTTAGCTCTCTGCATTTAGACTGGATCCAAACTCTTCGGTTCACCCGAAAATAATTGTAAAGTTTTCTAGACTTCGGTCTGCTTCTTCCTTCGCGGCTGCGATGGACAAATCAACTCCCGGTTTTCGGCGGTGCCCATGCAGGCAGAAGATGTCTAGGATTGATCCGCACTCCACATGCGTCTACTGCCTCGGGCTTGACCACGATCCGCAGGCCTGCGACTTGTGCAAGTCTTTTTTGGCAAACGTCCTCGAAGACCGTGCTGCCCGGCTCCAACTTAGGCACCCCGAGAAACGTTATCCGCCGGTGAAGTCAAGGAGGCCCGTTAGGCGGTTTCAGCGACGCTGGCTCAAGCTGAGCAACACGAGCAGATGATCACCCTCAAGGAGGAAGCAGCCCAGGCCGCATCTTCGTCATCCTCGGTCGCAGCATTTATCCGCTCTCCTTGGGATCCTCCTATACTGCTTCTTTTAAGGAGTTTTGCCAATCCCTCTCCACGAAAGGTGAGGGGTCATTGGGACACTCTTCTGAGTCCAAGAAGAAGGACTCGAAGGGTAAGTCCCACCATCGACGTTCGTGGGAGCGGGAGAGGTCCCCTTCCCTGGACAGTCAACACTCGACTTCGGTCAAGGTTGCGGCTAAGGCCGCTGGCTTCATGGTGTCCCCGTCAGGTCAGCCGTCCGAGACACCCGTCGACGCGGTCGAGATTTTTATCGACCCATTGGACGGGCTGTCAACTGGAGAAGCCGACAACCCTTCTTCACTGGTTCCCCCGGTGGAAACCGAGGACTTGCCTGCGCCTCCTGTGTCGAGTCCCGGTTAAGGCTCCTGAGCCGAGGGAGAATAGGTTTCCCCGCTCCCTCCAGACCCACCGTTGAAACACCAGCGGTCTCGGACCTCTTCCGGTCCAGCCGATCCCGCCCGGCACCCGGCGGTCTAGAGCACGAGAAAGCGGCGGTGCCGCTTGTCCTCGTCTTCCTCGAGGAGGAGGAGGAGGCTTTGGCGCCAAATTGCGTCGGCGCTCACGAGACTTAATGGCAGCAGCTCCTTCTGACGGGAACAAGCCAATGCCGTCGCCTTCCCAGCCATTAAGTGTCTGTCACCGAAGGCGAAACAACCCCTTCGCGGTGGTCGAGGTGCCCAAACCGGTGCGATTTGTTATTAAAATCAGCTGCCCACCGATTGTGGTGGAACCCCCGCCTCCACAACCGAAATTGGGGGCTCCGACCAAGGATTCTCGGTCGGGTCAGGGACTGCCCCACCGGTTGTCGGTCACTCTCACTCCTGACCGTCCTCGGCAGGTGGAGGGTGGCTCAGGCCCTAAGTAGCTGTTCGCAGACTCCTCTGAGTCTGACAACGATGACTCGCTGTTCTCCAGGCCCCTTGATCTGGAGTTCTCCAGAGACAGTCGATGGACGAGAGCCCGTCATCGTTCATGGGTCTGCTTCGGCTCATCTCGGAGTCCACCGGGATGCAGCTCGAGCCCGTATCCAAGCGGGTCAAGTATCCCCTCACGGAGATGCTGGACCGAGGGGATTCTCCCACGGAGGCCTTTCTGGTGGCTGAAGCCATTGTTGGCCCAGCCTTGGAGTTATGGCAGTGGCCGGTTTCTTGTCCTGCTCCTTCCGGCCAGGATGGCCAGGAAATGCGCGTCCCTACCGGTCTCTGTCAGGTTTCTCGAGCACCCCTGCTGAGGAGTTAGTTACCAACAGCGTTTCCGCCATTCCAGGAGCATGAGGGCGTGGACAAGCCACCCGACAGAGTCAAAAAGCTGGACTATGCGGGTGTAAAATGTATGCTGCGTCCTCCCTCGGCCTCCATCATGCCAGCTCGGCCATACTGATGGCGCACTTCTCCCACGCCCTTATGGGCTCCCTGGATGAGGTGATCCCTCATCTCCCGGCTGATCTGCAGACTACGGTCAAGCAGGTGCGGGATCAGGGAAGGGCAGTGGCGAAACAGCAGCTCCAAACGGCTCTCGATATTGGAGACTCCTGTGCCCGGTCAGTAGCGGCCGCAGTGGCCATGCGCCGCAGAGCTTGGCTGCAGATCTCCACCTTCACGGCAGATACCCAGCACAAGTTGGCAGACGTCCCCTTCCTGGGTACCAACTTGTTTGGGCCTGGGGTGGAAGGCCACCTCCAGAGAATTGAGAAGTCCAATGCCACCTTGGAGTCGGTCACATGTGCCCAGAAGGACAAAGGCCGCCGACAGCAACATAAGTCCTTTCGCCCTTCTGCCCCTGCAACACGTCCGGCCCAGCAACACCAGCATCAGGGCAAGCAGGCTCGCACTTAGCACCCAAAGCCAAGCCTGCAGCTTTCTCCAGCAGGAAGCTGGGAGGAAAAGGCCCAGGAGGTCCCTCGGCCGGTTCTTCCTCCAAGTCTGCCCAGTGACGGGTTGAGGGTGTGAGTCCCCAGCTGTGTCGCTTCTCCTGGGTTCCCCATGAGAAGCCAGCTCCTATCACTTGCTTTCCGCCTGGTTCGCTATCACCATGGACCATTGGGTGTTGGTGGTGGTAGGAAAGGGTCTGCCTCTGGAGTTGAGCAGGCCCGCCCTTCTGAGCCGTCGCCCTTACGGAGAGATTCTGAGGTCGCAGCCTCTCTACCCTGCTCCTCCAGAAGGAGGTGATCAGGAAGGTGCGGATCCTCCACCAGACCAGGGTTTGTGTCCAGTAATTCCTGGTCCCAAAGCGGATGAGGGCTGGCGCCCCATTCTAGACCTGCATGACCTGGAACAGATTCCTAAGGTCTCGAACCTTCAGGATGGTCACTCTGGCTCAGATCATTCCATCCTTGGAGCAGGCGTGTGGTTCTGTCCCACCAGTGATTCCTCCGCCTTCAGAGCAGAGGGTCCTGCTACGAGTTTAAGGCCATGCCCTTGACCTTTCTTAGCTCCCAAGGTCTTCACCAAATGCATGGCAGTGGTGACAGCCTTCCTCTTGGCGCAAAGGGTCCAGGTGTACCCCTATCTGGACGACTGGCTGATTGCGGCCTCCTCCAGCCGGAGGTGGAGTGGTCCAGGGATCTGGCCCTCAGGTTTGCTCTCAAGTTGGCCTCATCAATGAGGCCAAGTGGCTAACTAGTGCCAAAGCAGGTGATACAATTCATCGGGAGGCTACGACTCTCTAAAGGCCAAACCCGGCTCCTGGCCGGACCAGGGCTAAGTTCTCTCCTCCTTGCCCAGTCATTTCAGATTGGGCAATTGCGCCCTGCCGCGGACTTCCTGGGCCTCGTGGCGGCCTGCACCAGCGTGGTCCGTTGGCACATACATCCCCTACAGTGGGGACTGGCTAGCCAGTGATCACAGAGCTCCGGTCCTTTGGATCAGCTAGTGACAGTGACCCAGGAGATGTGGGACGCTCTCCAGTGGTGGATCGTTCCAGCTCATCTGCAGGAGGGCATCCTGTTTGTCCGCCCCGAGCCGACGGTCTCTCTTTCGACCGATGCCTCTCTGATGGGTTGGGGTGCCCATCTGGGGGAGCACAAAGCGCACGGCCTGTGGTCCCCTTGGGAGTCCCGATGCCATATCAACCTGCTGGAGCTTCGAGCAGTTCGTCTAGCCCTCATCGCCTTCGCTCCATTTGTACGGGGTCAAGTGGTCCAGGTCCAGACGGACAATACCACGACCATGTACTACCTAAACTGCCAGGGCAGGATGCGCTTCATGCCTCTGTGCAGGGAAGCTCTCCGCACTTGGTCCCTCGTGCGCAGCCTGGAGGCAGATCTCCTTGCCATCCATGTGGCAGGAGCCTCCAACATTCTGCCCGATGCCCTAAGCCGGATAAGAGCTGCGTCCCACGAGTGGTCTCTCCTGCCGGAGGTAGTACAAAATCTGTACTCCCACTGGGGCATGCATCAGGTGGACCTGTTTGCCTCCAGGGAGAATGCGAAGCTGAGGCTGTTTCTTGCCCGCTCCTCTCAGCAGGGGGATGCCTTCTCGAGGCCATGGACCCCGGGCCTCTTCTATGGCTTTCCCCCATTTCCCTTGATCCATAGGTGCTCCTCAAGGTGAGGAGGGACAGGGACAAGGCGCAGGTGTGCTGGTAGCCCCAGACTGGCCCCGCCAGTTCTGGTATCCAGATCTCCTCAGCCTCAGCGCCAGGCTCCCGAGGCGGCTTCCAGCGCACCAGGACCTGATCTCAGTCAACCAGGGGAAGGTATTCCACCCGGACCTTCAATCCCTGCACCTGACGGCCTGGTTACTGAGCGGCTAGAGTTCCAGGCATTGGGTCTTTCCGACGAGGTCCTTAGTGTTCTTGAGGCTTCTCATAAGGAGTTGACCAGGAAATGCTATGCCTTTAAATGGAAGAGATTCTCCATTTGGTGTCAGGGCAAGGGGCTGGACCCTTCCTCCTGTTCCTTGACAAGCATTCTGGACTACCTGTGGTCCCTTTCTCAGCTAGGGCTTCGGTCGACGACCCTTAAGATGCACCTGACAGCTATCTCTGCTTACCGAGTGCGGGCCGGGAAGCAGTCGGTGGCGCAGGAGAAGGTGGTCGGGCACTTTTTCCAAGGCCTTGTTCACACATCCCCTCCGGTGCGAGAACCTCCACCTCCGTGGGATCTACTGCTGGTACTGGCTAAGCTCATGGGCAAGCCATTCGAACCAGTGCACAGGTGTGATATCTCTCACCTGTCATGGAAGACCGCCTTCTTGGCAGCTATCACGTCAGCCAGAAGGATGGGAGAGCTCCAGGTGCTTTCCATCGAGTCTCCTTATCTGGTCTTCAACAGGGACATGGTTGTCCTGCGCCACCAAACGAAATTCCTTCCGAAGGTGGTGTCGGAGTTTCACCTTAACCAGGTGTTTACTCTGCTGGTGTTCTACCCCAATCACACCTCGGAGGCCGAATATAGGCTCCATACTTTGGACCCTAGAAGAGCGCTCTCTTACTACAAGGAGCGGACGGCTGAAGTTCAGGGAGAGGTTCGCCAGCTGTTTGTCACCTACGCTGAAGCCACCCCTGGCAGACCTGCAGCCAAGCGGACGATAGGCAGGTGGGTCACCTCCTGCATAGACCTCTGCTATAGGTTGGTGGGCATGGAGCCTACCAAAGGGATGAGAGCTCATTCTATCCGCCATACCCCTGCTTCGGTGGCTGCTTCCAGGGATGTCCCTATCCAGGAAATCTGCAGGGCTGCTACCTGGAAGTCAGCACACACCTTCATTACCCACTACCACATCGACCTTGAGTCACATCAGGATGCTGGTTTTGGGACCTCGGTTCTCCAGTCTTTATTCCCTAAGTAGGGGGTGTGCGCCTTGTCTCCCTCCTCCCGGAGAACTGCTAGGAGTCTGCCAGACAGTGTGGATGAACAACATATCCATGTCCCTAGAAATACAGGTTACTCACCTGTAACAGGAGATCTTTACTTCGACACAGCTCTTGCAGCAGGTTACACCATTAGACTGAAGCCCGGCAGGCGTCAGGGCGCCACTGAGGAAAATTCTAGCTAGCTATCTTCAAGCAGGACCGCCCGACGCCGGTCCCGCCTCAACGCCAGGCGTAGGTACATAAGGGGCAGTCCCGCCCAGATTCTCCAGTTCTTTCCTCGCCATCGACTTGCAAGTCTCCGCCCTTCAGTTCACAGTTGTGACCATGGTAAAGTTTTCCTCTGGAAAATCCGTTTCTTCGGTCAGTTTATTGTCTGATGTCCTCTCCAACCTCCGGTCATTCTTAGAGATGTCGCCTGCAGGAAGCAGATCCTTCAAGGATCCGTACGGCCTGCGTCAGTGTCAGCGCCCAGAACCACGACACCGGGGTCCTGCTCCTAGGCTCTTGGGAACCGGATCACGTCGCCGAAGGCCTACAGGCGTTCCTGCTTGAGAACAATTCAAGACCATGACCTCCAAGGGGATTCTTCGAGGCCCGTAGACATTCGGAGAAGCATCAGAGAAGAGCCCTTCCAGGTCCCCGCTCTAGGGCCTCTGATTCTCGTAGCTCCGGCTCCAGGTCCACCGCTCGCCTTCCGGGCCAGTTCTCAGCCTCCCCTGCTGCGGTGAGAAAATCTTGGGCTCCTCTTCTCAGGCCAAGACTTCCAGGCCTCTACGTCTTCAAGCCCTGGTCAGAGTCAGGGACCGCCACCATCACCACAAGTCGGGTTCCGCCATTCTGAACCTGACGCCAGGTCTGCCTCCTGCCTCCTCCTCTCCAGCGGAAGACCAAGAGCTCACCTCTCTCTTAAAGAGACCGTCGGACCCGCCTGAAGCGCGGCCTCTTACCACAGGTCCCAGAGCCGTGGCAGTGATCGACCAGTCGCCCGCCAACCCTACGCCAACCCAGGGCGTCGGTAGGGGACCGATATCGTGCCTGTCCCGGATTGAGAAGAGAGCGCGCCTCCGACCGGCGTCGGTCAGGAAGACCATTACAGAGGAGGGTTAACACAGCCCGAGGACCAGACGGGTGACTCCGGTCTCTCGAGCCTCCCAGGGAACCTCCCGCAACCCGAGGCCCTGTGGAGCCGGCGCGGAACCAGCGAACCACAGCGCCCAGTCGTCATCGGTCTTTCTTTCTCAGAGGTTAGGAGCTCTTCACTTATTGGTAGGATACCATCAAAAGGATGTGGTCCCCACCCCCCTCCTCTTCTACCTCCTCCTCCTCCTAGGCGAGTTACTCCTCCGGTTCCTGCACCCCCTTCTCCATCTGGGTCTGCAGGCGGTTACCTCCCCCAGCCCAGGATCCCTCCAAGGGAAGACCAGATAAAGAGACCTCCGTCCAGATCCTCTTCTGGGTCACCCAGCCTAAGAGACAGAAAAGCGCACGTTCGCCTTCAGCGGAGGACACGGGATCAGAGTTTTCAACAGGATCTAGATCCCCATCTCCTCCCACATCCCTTTTCCGGACCCACGTGAGCTTCCAAGGTCTTCTCCGGATGACCTTCATTCTCCGGACATCATAGAGACACATCCAAAGAGGAACATGGGATGGGATGGGAAGAGTTAGAACCCCAAAGGCTCGTCTTGCGAAATATCTTTGGCAGAAGGACCCCAAGCCTGTGGGTGGTGCCACCCTTAGTAGACACTTTCGGGGCGTCACCAAGGCAGCGTGGAAGCGTCACATTCACTCCCGGCGATGCCGAGAAAGCTGACCGCCTGTACAAGGCTCCAAGGGAAGACCAGTACCCGGCTCCAGCATCCTCAGGCCAACTGTCTGGTCATAACAGCCTCTCATGACAGTTCCCAGAGACCGCAACATTTGAGCACTCTGCCACGGACCCGAGTCCAGACAGCTGAGCTTGGCAGCTTTGGGTAGGCGCATGCTTGTCTTCCTGTGCGCCATCAGATCCCTAGTTACTTAACCCACATGGTGCAGTTCCAAAATGCCTTCAGCCAGGGCAGGAGTCTGGATCTGGCTGAGAAGTTGCCAGAAGATGAGCAGAAGGAGGAGATGTTGCAGCTCCTTCGGATGGGTTCGGACGTGGGGACCCAAGTGCTACGAGCCGCGTACGACTCCGTGGACTCCTCGGCCCGAGCAGCAGCTTCAGGTGTATGCCTCCGGAGACACTCTTGGCTCCGTGTCTCTGGCTTTACCCCGGATGTCCACAAAAACATCATGGATGCCCCATTTGAGGGAGAAGTTCTCTTTGGTGAGCCCTCTGAGAGGGTCATCACCAAGCTTCAAGAGGCCAGGAAGGCGGTGAGGTCGGTCCAGGCAATGTAGCGAGCAGAGGCTTAGTCCCTTCTATAGGAACCAAAGCCGTTTTAGATCGGGCAGCCAGAGACAACAGTCTGACCGGCCCACAACAGAGGCTCCGGTTCCCGTAGAGCCCAGGAGTAGACAGCCAGCGGGCGAGGTCAGCAGCTCAGCTAAACTGGCCCAGGCCCTCCGCCCGCCACAACCTGACTCCTTTCCGACTAGCCCTCCAGGATCAATGGGACATCAAGGTCGAGAAGGTAGCATCACAGTACCTGCCAGGATGGCAGTCCATAACCACTGATCGGTGGGTTCTTCAGTTGGTCGAAGAGGCCACTTTAAATTTGCTGAAACCACCCTCGAGGCCTCCTCTGCTCTCCAGTTACTCGGGTCAGCACAAGCCTCTGATCAGGCAGAAATACTCACGCTCCTGCAAAGGGGGCACAGAGTATGTCCCAGAGAACAAAGAGGATACGGGTACTACTCCCACTTCTTCCTGGTTCCAAAGAAAACAGGGGACCTCCGTCCGATTCTGGACCTCAGCGACCTCAATATGTCGGTTGCCTACAAAAGATTTCACATGGTGACTCTTCCGGGTCTCATTCCCATGCTAAAGAGGGACGCATTTTTAGCGTCCCTAGACATGCAGGATGCATACCTGCACATCCCTGTAGCTCGGGCGCACAGGAGGTTCCTGCGCCTGAGTTCCGCCACCACTTTCAGTCCGAGCACTTCCATTTGGACTGTCATGTCCCAGGGTCTTTACCAAATGCATGGCAGTCATGCCCGTCTCTAAGGAGACAGGGCCATTATGTATTCCCTATACTTAGACGATTAGCTTCTCATGGCGCCTCAGAGAGGTGTTGTTGGCTATCCAGAGTACCCAGGATCTGTTTCAGTCTCTGGGCATCTTGATCAATACGAGAAGTCTCTCCTGGTACTGTCGCAGAAACTGCAGTTCATAGGCGCAGTCCTGGACATCGTTCAGAGGAAGAGCATTTCTTCCAGGCGACGAGGCGGGTGTCAGATCCCTCATCAGGACTTTACGTCCGACACAAGACTGTCCCAGCCAGGTCGGTCCCCCGCCTTGCCCGACACATGGCTGCGGCCATTCCGGACCGTCCTTTTGCAAGGCCCACATGCGGTAACTCAGTGGATGCTCAGGTGCAGTGGGACCAAAAGGCAAGACCATATGCAGCATCCCGGTCAGAATCACGAACGCGTAATTGGAGACTGGCAATGGTGGCTAGACCAAGGACACTCTCACGGGTGTCCCGTCGATAAGCGCCATCCCCGGAGGTAATCCTCACCACAGGCGGCTTCAGGACTAGGGTGGGGAGCACACCTGGAGCGGGTGAAGTCCCAGGGAGCGTGGACCCTCAGGGCTCACCTTCATATCAGCGTTCTGGAGATAAGGCGGTCCTTTATGCCTGCAGGCATTTCAATCCAGAGATCCCACGAGTACTCTCCTGCTACAGACAGACAACACGCGGTGATGCGTTACCTCAACAAACAAGGAGGCACACTCTTACCCCTTTGCAGGAGGCCATGAGGGTGTGGGGAGGGTAATCCGACAGGCGCGAACCGATCACAGTACATGTTCCGGGTGGACAACACATCTGCAGACGCCTGAGACGCCCCAGGCCAGAGTCCACAAGTAGAACTTCTTCAGAGGTAGCAGAGGATCTGTTTCTTGGATAGGGAACTCCAGAATTGGACTTGTTAGCTTCCCATCAACGTAAAACTACCCAATTGGTGCATAAGCTAGATCCAGGACCTGGTGTTTTCTGGCGAGACGCAGCTGTCCTCTCCTTGGCGGACAGATTCCTCTATGCTTTCCTCCTTCCACGTTGATTCAGAAGTTCTTCTCAAACTGCACAGAGGAGCATGCAACAGTGATCCTGGTGGCCCTTTCTGGCCCAGACAGATCTGGTTCCCTTTACTAGCCAGCCTCCGGGAACCTCCGCTCCCGTTGCCATTCAGCAACCATCTCTTGTCTCAGGAGGAGGGTTCACTGGTCCACCCGGACTACGACTCACTGAACCTGCATGCATGGCTCCTAGAGACATAGCCATTTTGCGACACGGGGTCTCGCAAGAGGTTGCGGAAGTTCTTTCTGCAGCCAGAAAGCCGGCAACGCATGCGACTTACGCCATGAAATAGTGCCGTTCTAGGGACATGGATATGTTGTTCATCCACACTCATTGGCAGTATCCTTGCCGCTTTAAATCTTGCCGGAAGGTCTTCAAGCTTGCTCCTCCCACCCACCCGAGTGGTATAACTCTCGGCCCGCCCCCATGACGCCAGATCTTCCTTACCGCTTGAAGCCAGGTTCCTCCTCAACGCTTCCGCGTCAGCATCATTCCTATTTCTCCGCTTACATATTTTAAAATAAAAATTTGCAAAAGACTCTTTAGTCTTCGATCCTCGCTGCCGCGATGGACAATCGACCCGGATTTCGGAGATGCCCATGCGACAGAAGATGTCTCAGACGGATCCACACTCCCGTGTGTCTACTGTAGGCCTTGAACACCCACCCGCAGGCTTGCGACCTGTACTCATCTTTCTCGGCCCTCGCCCGAAGACCGTGCCCGATTGCAACGGGCCGCCCAGAAGCGCTTCTCCGTGAAGTCCAAGAGGCCCGGTTACGGCAGTCCGCGCGCGGTCGGGCGGATCAGAACGCTCGAAATGGATGGTCGCCTCGAAGAGAGGCGCGGCGAGGTCAGATTCTTTCCTCGGGTCACATTTATCCCGCCTTCTGGGTTCTTCCTAACGCTTTTAAGGAGTTTGTCTATCCTCTCCACTAAAGAAAAGGCCTGCCTGCTGGACCTTATTCTGGTCCAAAAGAGGACAAGGTAAGTCCCTCACGACGCCTTGGGAGCGGGAGGTCCTCTCCTGGCCAGTCCGTCAAGTTTCGGTCACCGACTGCCGGCTTCTCGCCACTGGCCTCACGGTGTCCCCGCCAGGTCAGTTGACCAGACTCACTGATAAGCCGAGATTTTTCTCGACCATTAGACAGGCTGTCGCCTTAGCAGCAATTCCCTTCGGTTCCCCGGGAGGAGTTGAGGATCCCGTGGCTCGCCTGTGCCTGCTCAGCCCTCGGATGGACCTTCCGAGCCTAAGTGCGGTTCCGCCGACACCTCCCGCACCGACCCGGAAGATAGTTGTTTGGCAGGACACTTAGAGGGAAATTTAAATGTGTTGTTTGCCTGGTGTTTGGTAAGAGCCTCCCACCCAATCTTGCCTTGTATGCCTCTTAAATACTGAAAAGCCACTGGGGTTGGGATTGAAGCAATGAGTATCTGTCTTGGACCGAAATCTACTAAATAGAGGAGCTGGAGGGCCTGTGACATCATATGGCACCTGATGTCCGCTTACACACTGTTATGGGACCGAACAATACTAGACTGTAAGTGTGTTTCTGTGAGACTCTGGGAAACTATTGGTGGAGCTGTTGAAATGGCCTTGTAAAACCTCAGCCAGTTATAGAGAGAAACTGCAATTTAGGGAAGGGACTGAGAAAAAGGGGTGTGCCATTATAAACAGAGGGGATAATCTCAGGGTACTTACATCTCCACCCATGCAGTGCATCCTCGAAGGGCTGCAGGGGTCGCACAGGCTGTGGACAACAACTCCTAAACTGGACCTGGAGAGAGGGAGCTCCCCACCCTTAGACAGCCATCTTGCATCTGTGGAGTGAGGCATTGGTTACTGAGCAAGCTGTGGAGCTGGGGGGGTCCAAGGACAAGGGGCATGGACATGGGGCAGCAAGAAGCTGGCAATGAGGGGAGGCTGGGAAACTACAGGACTTTATGTTACAAGCAAGCAGGAGGGGGATATTAGGGACAGAGGACCCTAGATAGGGAAGCTGATGCCATGGAATGCCGCAGTCAAGAAACATTCTGAATAGAAAGAGACTGGAGGGAAGAGTCAGAGGGGCTGCTACAGTGGAAGCCTAAAACAGCAGACTGTGGGAAGGAGCCCTAAGGTGAACAGGAAGAGAGTGGAAGAAGAGGGTCAGCCTAGAGATGCAACAGGGGAAACCTCACATTTGATGGAGGCTGACATAGAGTGTCACAACAAATTTGAGCTACTACACAACCTAGAGGGGAGGAAGGGGTTGGTGGAAATGAGGAAACCTTATACAGAGGCCGGGGAGGGAGCTTGATACCCATAGGGCAACTGACACCAGCCATGGAAAGGATAGACATAGTCCCAGAGGGAGAAGGGAAACATATATGTTAAGCAAATGGGAGATGCAACATATTCCAGACATGAGGGAGGAGAGCATGATTGGAGAGAAACTGGGAGACAAGGAGTGGAGAGGAGCCCCCTTCAGCAGGGGAGGCTCAGTACCAAGGATGGGGCCCTAGCTAAAGGGGACCCACAGAGAGCTCTGAGGCAGGGGCACATTACAAGGGGGAGGCAGTGGTGTGGGGGAAGGGAAACCATCAGCTATGGATAAATGGTTCAGATAAGAGAGGGTTAAAGGGAGCACCTATCTAGAGGGGGCTGAGTATAAGCAAATATAGCAAGGAGCAGAAAGGAGGTGACAAGGGGTCTCTAATAAGGCAGGAAGACCCCATGAAATTGGAGATCATGAATAAAGGGGGGAAGGGGGCTGAGAGGCATAGTGGAGGCAACCAAGGATGATGGCATGTAGTTAAGGTTTCTGTTACTGGGAGACCGATGACAGGGGGATCCATTGGGAGGGACAGGGGTGGATGCCATAGCCAGGTGAAGGTAGTGAGTATCTCTGGGCTGACGGTGCACAGAGCAAAGTCTATGGTGTAGAAATGGTTAGGGATTGTGGAGGGAAACTGGATTTCTGGGTGCATTTGGGAACTAATGATCTAGAGGAAATAGAATTTTGGAAATCCAAGCAAGTGTCTCAAGAACTTACCAGAGTCTGTCGGGATAATGGATGCAACATTTCTTTTCGGAGATATTGCGCCAGTACCAAAGGCCCTTGTGGAGAAAAGAAAAGAAGCTTACAGAGGTTAATGACTGGGTCTGTGGAAGTGGGGTGAAGAGGAATGAGTTGGGGTGTTAGGAACTGAATGGAGTTTGGGAGGATATGGACTATATGCCAAGGACAGGTTTCTGATTTTGCCCCATTAGGAAGGAAGTCCCAAACAGAGGATGGCTGACTACATACAAGAAAGGTGGGGCTTTAAAACTTGTAAGGGGGGAAGGGATGAGGAGGGGCTGACCGAGCCCTCTCCTCCAGATGAGGGAGAGCCGAGCCCAAGAGGGGAGGGGAAACAGACTGGAGGTGGAGGTTCTGGAGGAGCAGGGGAGGATGGAAGATAATGAATCTGGGTGGGGTCTGACAAAGAGGATCAGGATAAGGGTGGGGGTTGGTGCTTAGTAAATGCCAGGAGCTTGGGGAAACAAGTTGCTGGAGTTCCAGGCCATGCTGCTCGAGGGGGTGGATGTGCGGCGGTCACTGAGACATGGGGCAACAAAACCATGACTGGGACCTAAATGTACAGGGGCACACTATGCTTAAGAAGGATAGAAAGGAGGTCAGAGGGGTGGAGTGGCTATGTTCATTAGAGATGATATAGAAATTGCTATGGTAGAAGAGGAAGAGGGAACGTGGAGGCCTTATGGGTCACCTTTCCGATCCCCAGCAGGAGATAAGGTCAAGCTGGGAGTAGCATATAGGCCCCTGGGATGAGTGATGTTCTAGAGGATGGTTTGCTGGACAACATCATTGCCCAGTGTGGTCCAAAAGGAAGGAGTGGTGTTGATGGGGACCTTAATATGCCAGGTACAAACTGGGGAACCATGTCCTCTAAGGTGGCCAAGGAGCAGAGGCTGCTGGATGGCTTCCAGGATGTGTTCTTAACACAGCATGTGATGGAGCCCACAAGGAGGGCATGTCCTGGATGTGGTTCTGGCAGATGGGGATCTGGTAAGGGACATAGTTGTACAGGACCCCCTGACTGGGAGTGACCACAATACTGTCTGGTTTCAAATAAGCATGGGGGGAGTGGGGGTGAGATCTAGGACACTGGCAGTGGACTTCAGGGGGGCAGACTTTATGGGCATGGGAAATATTCTCAAGGATCACTTGAAGGGGATTACCTCAACGACAAGTGTGGAAAGGAGATGGGAGGTCATAAAACGGGGACTTCATGAGGCAGTCAGGATCTGCGCTAAGTTGAAACGTAAGGGAGCAAGGTCACGTAAACCATGCTGGTGGTCCAGTGAGGTACAGGTAGCAGTCAGAGAAAAGAAGGCGGCCTACAAAAATATATAAAACAACAAGAGGGTATAGGGATGAGAAATGTACCAGCTTGCATCTAGAAAAGTCACCCTGTGGTGAGGGAGCAAAGTCCAATAAGAGCAGCGGCTGGCACAGGGATACATGGAGGGAAAAAGGGTTCTTCCGGTCACATTGGGGAGCGGAGAAAAACTAAGGGCCATCTCAGCAGATTGAGACTGTGGAAGGAGGGTGGGTGGAAGAGGCGAGGGACCAGGCAGAGGTATTTAATCTAGTACTTTGCTCTGTGTTCACTAGGGAGGGGGATGGGATATCTACAAAGCAAGGCATGAAGGGGATAGAAGCGGCAGGGAGTGGGATCAGGGGAGCAACAGAAATGGAGCAAGAGGGAGGGAAAGGTACCCCAGGGGTGTCACATCTGGATAAGGATAAAAAGACCAGTAAGGGAGGGACGGATGATGCTATCTCCACCAAAAGGGTGTGGTTAGCCCTCAAGGCCCTAAAGAAAAACAAATCTCCTGGGCGGATAGCATTCATCCGAGAGTACTATGGGAATTGGCGGACATACTGGCTTGCACCCTGGCGGAGCTTTTCAGCAGGTCACTTGAGACAGGGAGGGTACCTAGGGATTGGCGAGGACATGGTATCAATCCATAAAGGGGGTCGAGGGAAGTACCAGGTAACTATAGACCCATCAGTTTGACCTCGTGGTGGAAAATTAATGGAGAGTATACTAAAGGAACGATTGGGGGTGTACTTGAGGAGGTGGGAGGTCTGGATAGTCGGCAACATGGGTTTGTGCCAGGTAGATCATGTCAAACCAACCTTGTGGAGTTCTATGAATGGGTAACATCAGAACTGGACAGGGTAAGCCTGTGGATGTTTTATTCTTGGACTTCAACAAGGCGTTTGACTCTGTCCCCACAATGGTCTGGTGGAGAAACTGATGGGGTTAGGGTAGGCCCTTGATGGTCAGATGGATTGAAAACTGGCTAGCTGTACGCACTCAGAGAGTAGTGGTCTGTGGGAGCTCGAACCCTAGAGAGGTTGGTAGTGGGGTACCACAGGGCTCGGTCCTGGGTCCGATCCTGTTTAATGCATACATATCGGACATCAGGGAGGGTATAGGTGAAATGAGTCTCTTCGCAGATGACTCCAAGATGGGGAGCAGAAGGAGGGAGAAGAGGGAGGTTGGCCCTGCAAGGGGACCTGGACACCCTGGAAAGCTGGGCTCACACATGGAAATTAAATTTCAATATCACCAAGTGCAAGGTGTTGCATCTTGGTCGGGGAAACCCTAAACACAGGTACACCCTGGGAGGGGAGGCGCTGGAGGCCTCAATAGGGGAAAAAGACCTAGGGGTCATGGTGGATACATGTATGAATAACTCTGAGCAGTGCAGGAGAGCAGCTAGCAAGGCAAACAGGATGTTGGGATGCATCGTAAGGGTGATCACCTCTAGGAGCAAGGAAGTGATTCTGCCGCTGTACAATGGGCTGGTTAGACCACACCTTGAGTACTGTGTACAGTACTGGAGACCACACTTGAAGAGGGACATACAGCTCCTGGAGAGGGTACAGAGGAGGGCAACAAAGATGATATGAGGGCTCGGGATTTGACTTATGAGGACAGACTTGAGGAGCTCTGCCTGTTTTCATTGAGGAGAGGAGAGAGAGACAGGGGGACAAGGATTGAGGTCTTCAAGCACCTCAAGGGAATAAATAGGGTAAACATGGAGGGATCTTTAGACTAAAGCAGGGAGGTATCACCAGAGGGCATGGTTTGAAGTTGGAAGGTGGAAGGGTGAGGGGGGAAAAGAGGAGGAGGTTTTTCACCGAGAGGGTGGTGGACCCTTGGAATGCACTGCCTGGTGAGCTGGTTCAGAGATCCACAGTGGAGGGCTTCAAGAGAGGGTTGGACAGACACAGAAAGTGGATGTATCAGATGATGGCCTGTCCCGGGGGGGTGGGGATGGATGATAGGGGTTTCTGGAGAACAAGGGATGGGAGGGTCTCGGCATCCAACTAAGGATCTAGGTTCGAGCAGACTTGATAGACCGTAAGGCCTAATCTGCTGGCAAATAGTATGTTAGTATACTCTAGCGCAAAGGAGGGAGAGAGGTGATATGATTGAAACATTCAAACATTTTAAGGGCATTAACAAGGTAAAAGAGTCTTACATGTTTCAATATAAGGAAAATAGCAGGACAAGAGGGCACAGCATGAGATTAGAGGGATGCCAATTAAGGGGTAATGCGAGGAACTTCTTTTCCACAGAAAGGGTGGTGGATGCATGGAACAGTCTAACTCAGGAAGTGGTGGATATGAATACAGTGCAGGGCTTCATGCAGGCATGGGATAGGCATAAGGGAGTAATACAGATGAGTATGAATAAATAGGCCATTGACAGAGTAAAAACCTATGGCACATTCATAAGGTAGAAAAAATGGGCAGACTGGATGGCCCTTGTGGTCCTTATCTGCTGTCAACTTCTATGTTTCCATGTTATGCACATGGTGTCTTAGACTGTGTATCTGGTGTACTGCATGTTTTAGCACCTGTGTTATATTTATTTATATAAAAGTTGATAACCAGCAAAGGCACACTGAGCCAAGGCTCGTTTCCTGGTGTGACCTGGGGAAGTGGTTGAAGGGGAACAGCTACCAATATAATTCAGAGTCAGCATAGTGATGATAGGATAACAGGTGTATACAGAAGCAATGGTCACATATGCTGGCATAATTTTAACTAGATCATTGTGTACAGCAGTAATCAATAAGTAACTGATATGAAGAACATGCACAGTGCATGTTTTCGTAGGGGGTAATAAGGTGAAGGGCAGCCACCAGGAGACATAGCAGATGAGGGGTCAAGGGAGAGGAAGTAGTGTTAGGGAAGGGGTAGACAGGAACCAGAGGGTGCAGGAAATTATCTTAAGTGGAGTCTGAAGGCAGGGAGAGAAGGGAGAGGTGGGGCAGGATAGCAGATTCCAGAGGATGGAAGGCAATATGAGAAGGACGCTTGGCGGGACTTCCGACAATGCACCATGCAGACTAGCAGCTTCCCTGCACAGCTCCAGCCACCCGCTTCCAAATCTCAATTTAATTTATAAACGGTACTATCAGAACATCGCAACATACATAACGAAGCATCGGAATACTCAAAGACGAATTGAGGATACTTTACTTATCTCTACATGGAAGCAGAGATTATGAAAATGCTACCTAAATGTACACCCCCCGTTACGCCCGAAAAGGCCCCAAGAAAGCCTAGGGCCTCAGGCTCCAGTCTAAATCTAAGCTCTATCTCTTCATTGGGGGACAGTGAGCCGCTTACCCTGCAACAGTTTTTAGAGGAGTTTAAACCGTCTCGCGATGACCTGCACAAGCTCACATTGGATTTCAGCACCCTGAGCTCACAACTAAATGAAGTCTCACAAAGGGCTTCCGATAACTCTGCCAGGCTCTTTTCATTGGAAAAAAAACAAGATAAGCTGGATTCTGAACTTAGTGCTTGTAGACAGCGTCTGGCTAAATTGGAGTCAAAAATGGAAGACCTTGAAGGGCGCAGTCGACGGAATAACGTGGTAATAATTGGGCTTCCTGAAGGGGAAGAAGGGCATGGCACAATTCTTTTTACGCAAAAATTGATAGAAAAGCTTGTCGGACCCTCACCTTTTGGCAATAAATATATTATAGAAAGAGAGCATGGGGCTCTTCGTGCCAAGCTAGCGCCTTGTGCCCCCCACGTCTGCTGATTTTCTGATTTTTAAACTTTTTAGAGAAACAACATTTCCTCCAGAAAAGCAGAGAACTCCAGGAAATTAAGTGGGAGGGGAACAATCTGAGAATAACCCAGTATCTGCCTACTTCTGTGCTCCTGAAGAGAACGGCTTTTCACCCAATGGTGTCCAAATTAATCGCTGTCGGCATCAGGTATAGAATGGCATACCCAGCTAGACTACATGTCCTCATTGCAGGAACCTGGACCTCCTTGATGATCAGAAACAGCTGTTCCACAGCTCAAAGTTGCCTTCCCGACCTGTTCAAGAATCCTTGAATGTGATATCGGGTAGACTCTAGATTGAAGAGTGGAGTCATAGAGATCAAAGGAGAGCTGTTTCCTTTGGGGAAGGGTCTCATATGCCCAGGTATCCTGTCTATTGCTAGCTTATAAACATAGTGAGACTTTATATCGAGTGATTGCTGATCTCATGTGTGTATCATACCTGGCCATTTTTACTTCTCAATCCTAGCGGGGCGAAGATAGAGTCGTCTAAAATAATAATTACCTCGGATCCTGTCTAGCCCTGTTTATTCACTGCAGTTTGTATTCCCAATTTGCCCTTTTAATACCTCAACACCTTTGCCATGAGAGGGAATGCTGCTACTTCTGAAGACAGCTGTGCTTAATCAACACGAATACCAGAAGGAGGAAATCCTGGTTTGCGAGGCTTAAATGAGTGACAACAAAGCAGTGGACTTTCTGTTATCTTATCCCTTTGTTTTTGAAAAATTTGTGGTTTTCTTTTCTGCTATTCTCCGTTGGTTTTAGGTCGGGAGCCTCGTGGCTTGTTAATGCTGAACCCCTTTTCAGTAGCTTAATACTGTTGCCACGAGAGGGAGCTCCAATATAATTATTGATGGCTGTCCTGCTCCATCGCAGTAGTGGTGAGTAAGCAAACTCTGAATCAGATTTTTCATTTGATCGATATTGGAGCTGTGGGTTTTCAGTGGGGTATCTCACCATATCTGGACCAAACTGTTCATTTTGTTTTTAAAATGGGTAGATTCAGGATTTGTTATGAATAGCTCCTTTTAAATGGGACTAATAATAATCTGCTATAGCATGTTTGGAAATGAGATCGAGAAGGTATTTTATTTTGCTGGCTTAAATGTAGTTTCAGTTGTGATGTAAACTGCAATTCTTGATTTTCTTTTCTTGATATTTCATAACCTTTGTGGAGCTTCCTAAAATATAGATAGGTATTGGAGAAAACCTGTTGACACAGACATATTTAATCACAACTCAGGACATTTTCTGTTGTTAGGCTAGATAATGATGTTTGGATTACCACATGTTTAGAGAATAACTTAGCAGTATCATAAACTTATCAGTATATCATCCATTGAATTTCATAGCTTTAAAACTTTATGTGGGTAAATTGATGTTAAGTAGTTTTAGATATTCAGATCAAGGATATGCACCTAATTAGGTTGTAATCTTGTACAGGTCTGGTTGTGTTTGACCTTAGAAGAATTTTTTGATATTAGTATCCTTTAATGGTTAGGATTTGTTAGGGTGGCTGGAGTGATGGGGATGGTTGTGGGGCATGAGGCAAAAGGCGAAGCATAGTAGAGCGGGCAGGAGGGTGGGTTGGGACCAAGACATATTGTTTACACAGTATATTATATATATATCAGGGATTATTTAGGGGTTGGGGAGATGGGGGGGTACTTCACACAGGGACTGCCAATCTGGAAAGTTATTAGATATGTTTCTCATGTCAACTAGTACACAAGCCTTCATGGCGGAACAGTGAAAATAATCACATGGAATGTCAGGGGGCTAGACACAAACTTAAGCAGTACCAGATCCTCAAAATTTTAATTTGCTGGCAGCGGACATTGTACTGGTGCAAGAATCCCACCTATTGAATTCAGAAGCAGTTAAGTTACGTAGGCAGCAAATAGGACAGTGCTTCTCAGCTGAAGGTAATACCAAAGTTGAGGGGTCTTGATTCTAATTTGTAGGTCCATACCATCTACCTCAATCTAATTATACCTGACCCAGAAGGGCATTATATCATAGTGAAAGGGAAACTCTATACTAGAGACCTCTTCCTAGGTAGTATATATGGCCCTAATATCGATTCACCCAGTTTTTTCATGCATCTATTAAATACTCTCACACCATTTTTAAACATACCCATAATTATAGGAGGTGACTTCAACCTGGTGGTCGACCCACAGATTGACCATTCAGGCAAATTACTTAAAGGGCTGTCTCCGGCACAATGGCCACTCCGAGAGCTGGTAGATAGTGCAGGTTTGACAGATATCTGGCGGTCCTTCACCCCTGCTGATAGAAAGTTTTACATTTACAACACAGGTTTATCATACGTCCTCCCACATCAACTACCTGTTAATCTCCCAAAGCTTGATTTCTGGAGTGTTGGACCCTACTATACTTCCGGGCCCACTCTCAGATCACTCCCCAGTGTCTTGTCTGATCTCCCTTACATCTCTTCCCACCAAGGGCGGGCGATGGAAGGTCAACAATCAATTGCTTAAAAACCCAGAGAATGTTAAATATATAGCTGAGCACATTACAGTTTTTTCTGACATTAATACTAATTCTATAGGAAGACCAGATATTGAATGATGCTCTTTAAAAGCCTATTTTTACAGCCTCCTGATTGGGATGGCATCCAAAAGAAAAAGAACGCAAGAAGAGCAACTCACATCTCTATTATCCCAAATTTGGTCCTTGGAACATAGTTTATCACCCCAGTCTTCTGATCAAACTAGACAAGATCTAGTGAAATTAAAGTTGCATATTTGAATTTATTAAGACAGAAGGCTGAATTTTCCATCTTGAAAACTAAAGCCCTCTATTTAGATCAAGGAGAAAAGGCAGGGCGTCTCCTGGCTCTTAAACTTAAACAGCTCTGAATCGCACAGATTTATCGCTGCATCCATTCCCAGGATGATGACACCTAAAATATCTCTGCCAGATATTGTTTCTGAATTTAGGAAATATTATATGAAGTTATACAGTCCTATGGAGGAACCCTGTCCTTATTACAACTCGATTCTTTTAGCACCTCCTTTTTCCCTCTATTTCAAATTCTCATAAGGCCACCCTTGTTGCTCCATTACCTCAGATGAAATATTTAGAGTCATTAAAGATCTGCTGGTAGACAAGACACCTGGTCCAAATGTTTTTCTGCCAATTTTATAAAATCTTTGCCCTACAATTGGTGCCATCTCTTATGACCTTATTTCATCACATCTTTCTGGACAGGATTCTGACAAGTCTTTATTCAAAGATTTAATTACCTTAATACCCAAAGATGATAAGCCTCTTGACAGAACACAAAGTTATAGACCGATTTCCCTTCTGAATCAAGATCTCAAGATTCTCACAAAACTTATTGCAGATCAATTAGGCCCCGTGTTAGCGGATATCATAGGCCCGGAACAAGTGGGATTCATGAAGGCTAGATCCTCAGTAGACCACCTTAGAACCCTGTCGCATGTCTTCTCTGCTACCAGGGATGCTCATTTTCCCGCTGTTCTCGTCTCCCTGGATGCTGAGAAGGCATTCAACAGGTTGATTGGAACTTTTTATTTCAATCACTTCAGGCTTTTGGATTTCCCCCTTTGTTCATAAAGTGGATAGGAGCATTGTACAAATCCCCAACTGCGCGTGTTGTCTGTAATGGGCTACTGTCTGACTCTTTCACACTACATGCTGGAACCAGACAAGGTTGCCCACTATCCCCCTTGTTGTTTAACATCTACTTAGAACCCCTTATCAGCAGGATTATGACAAGTCTGGATGTCCAGGGTATAAACATTCACCATCAGATTGTCAAAGTCTCAGCTTATGCGGATGACTTGTTCCTACAGTTGTCCCACCTAATACTTCAATACCTGCCTGATCACAATTCTGGAAGAATTTAGTTCCATGTCCAACTATAAATTAAATAGAGACAAGACAGTGGTTTTCCTAAACTATAAAGCGATGTAGATAGATGCTTCAACAGTATGTTTTTCCTGGCAGACCAAATTTTGAGATACCTGGGAATTAATTTGTCAAGGGACCCTAGTAGATTTATAAAATTGAACTTGGATCCATTAATATCTGTTATTAGACAAGATCTTAAAAGGTGGGTGTTGCTTCCCCTTTCTCTCTGGGGAAAAATTAATATAGTCAAAATGAATATTTTCCCCCGGTTATTTTATCCAATTAATCTTTCAAATGTCTGGCTGTCTCTGGCATGGTTTAAAAGGATACACAAGATAATCACAGACTTTATTTGGGTGGCTAAGAAACCCATGATAAGTTACAACAAGCTTTCAGCATTGAAAATGAAAGGGGGACTCCGTCTTCCGCATGTCGGGCTATATTATTGGGCCAGTCATGCGAGTAAGTACATGAGGTGGCTCACACCAGAACACTCTCCAACATCACAGTCCTTTACACCCATATGGCTCAAAATAGAATGTACCCTAATAAAAGTAAACGGACTATCCCCTGCCGCACTTTTGCATATAAATTTAAAATCTTTGCCCCATCGCTTAAATGTAGCCCTATTGCAGTATCCATCAGAGTACACATTCAATTGTGTTCTTTTCTGAAATACAAGCACATTATAGATCTTTCTCAGCCGTGGTGGGGAATCCAAATCTCACTATTGACGGTAAACCTCTTCAGTTGAAATGGATCTCCCAATTGGGGGATCATCTCCTTAACTTTTTTATTCGGGAGGACGCCTCTTGGTTAACTTCCTCAGAAATTTTACATAAAGCCCATATTCCGAACTCCATTATCTTTAAAATATTCCAATTGTGCCACCTGATTGTGAAATCTTTTGGTTCTGTTCCACCCAGTACTTTATGCCCGCTCCAGTATGATAGAACTGATTCCCTGGCAGGCCTTCCCCATTCTGTCTCTGAAATGTATGGAATAATACACAACTGAAATGGCCTGATTGTTTCAGCCCAGCTCAATTTTGGTCTTCTCTTCCCCATCAGGAAATCAACTGACCATCCTTGTGGTTGAGTTGTCATATAAACGTTAGACTAGACAAGCTCCGGTTAATACAATTTAAAATCTTGCATAACTTTTATTATTCACCTCAGAAGTTGACTAGGTTGGGACTCCTATCATGTTCCATGTGCACTTGCTGCCAGCAGGATGAGTGTAACCTACTGCATATTTTCTGAAATGTTCCAAGATAGTGTCCTCTGAATGTGATCCGACAGAAGGCTGACCCCTACTAGGCTGATCCGACCTCTTCTCCTGAAATATGTATATTGGGGATCCCTCCTCTGTCTTAGTCACTAACAGAAAATTTCACATAACTCTTATAGCAATGTCGGTCAAGAATCTTGTTTTGTGTCATTGAAAAGATATGACCACATTAATTGTAGCGTGGTTACAGGAGTTACTGGCAAATCTGAGAATGGAAAAGACAATTGCTAGTCTACATGATCAATCTCAGAAATTTCATAAGGTTTGGGGTCCGCTGTGACATTGTATTCGCTCCAAACACCATAAAGGTTTCCTCTTTCCAGTTGGTAGCTTACCCTGTGTGAAGGAATGGGAAAAGGAGGGAAGGATGGGGAGGGAGAGTTGATCTATTTAATGACACATATTACTGTCTCATTTGTATGTACGTATTTTTGGATCTTCTCTCTGTAACTGTTTAAAAATGAATTAAAGTTTGAATTGCAAAAAAAAAAGAGAAGGATGCTTGGCCAGCAGAGGAGTGAGTGCTGTTGCCAGAGAAAACTCAAGATGAAGAAACAGGCTTGTCTGTGTATGAATGTTCACATTATCTTTTATAAACATTATCTTTTATAATGTACAGGCATCCAGGCGAATTTCAGATACCTCACTTTCTTGCAGTGGACTGGGGTTGGGAGGCACTTGATGGTTGGTGGCAAGCTCAAATTTCTGATTCAGTTGCATACAGACTGTCGTCACAAACAGAGGATTATGACTTCCACAAATGATTATTTGAGTAGATTGAGCAGAGTGGTCAATGTTAAACCCAAATATTTGCACCTTCAAAATGTTAGCAACTTTTTATGAAATTGAGCAAAATTTATCATACGTAATCTGGTGGCACACTGTCAAAACATGGGAAGTTTTGTGATGGACGTTTATCCAGATTCTGAGATCCAGAAACATCAAAAATACATGAAAAGCACGCATTTGACTGTTTGTTCTCACCTACAGCTAGAACAGTTGAGTGTTTTGTTCTGAAATGTTCAAGGCAGAAAGGGTTTGTGCTAATGGTGTGCCTTTCGAAGGTTAAACAAACAATATTAATCAGATCTGGAGTTATAAGGTTTTGAAAGTTAGCTATGCATATGTCTGTGGGGTTTTCAGATAACCCTCTGATACGACCCCAAATTTATTTTTTCATGAGCTGTTTTTAGGGTGTGACTAACTGTGTGCCCTAAAGGGCACTACTCAAATTGCATACTCACATGTACTCACACAATGCTTCACTCTGGAATTTATGTAGGGTCCATAGCACCGATAGAGTAATTGTTTTAAAGTGCAGTGTTCTGTATCTGTACTTTAAATGGTAGCACATCAGTGCTGCTGCATTTGTGTCATCTGGAAACAGCTGCTTGTTGTTCATCTTACCTGATGATGGCAGTCTGTGGTTGCTTCTCTAGTCTTGTCCTTTTGCTGCTGGGGGGTACTTGAGCCCTAAGTGGTGCATTAATGCTGTTATTTTGTAAACATATACAGTACCTATATGCACATCTCTCTCTCTCTCTCTCTCTCTCTCTATATATATATATATATATATTTTTGCAGTTAGGGTCAAAGTGACAAAAGTTGGTAAATGAGGCATTAGGGTTTCCAACCCTAACACCTCACCCTCCCAAACCAAGCAGAAGAGCTGGTGTGGGGTGTGCCTTGGGCCTCATACTCACCCCATTCTATCTGTAAATAAGGTCGGATGTGTAGCCTTTATGAGAATGGGGTGAGCATTAGGCTCGAGAAGCCCAAGGCACACTTCACACCTGCTCTCCTGTCTGGTTTGAGAGGGTGGGATGTTAGGGCTGGATACCTTAATGCCTCATTTAACAACTTTTGTCACTTTGACACTAACTGGAGCATTAATGAAGTTTTTTGCAACTTATTTCCTTACTTTCAGAGATAGTATTATAGTATTCTTATTTTACTGTTTTGGAAACTGTGCTCCCATTCCTTCGTAGATACATATATGTATGTATCCATTGAAGCAATGGGCCCTCCAGGCCCTGCATTTCAATTTATAGGACAACAGTGACAGCATTGTCAGCATAACCATTTATTACCTCACCTCATGTACCCAGTAGAGAAAATGTTAAAATTCCTGACAAAATATAATTCTGTGCAACTGCAATGCCATTCCGTGCCACAGATGTGAAAACACATTTTGGGCAGGATTTCAAAAATGACAGCTGTGACATATATGAGGTGGGATAATAAGAAGACAATGTTGAAAATCTGGGGATAAAATATTTAAAATTTCCAAAGTTACAAGAGTGTGTAGCAAAATTGCAGTACATAGTCATAACTTAAGAATTTTTGTCATATTTTGGCTCCATATTTTCTTTAAAGTTTTTATTGTGTTTTTCCATTTTGCAACAGCACAAGTAATTGACCCCAAATTTTTAACATAGCCTTCTTATGACCCCACCTCAAAACAAGGGCAGAACAAATTTCCAAATCCCGCCTGGAAGGTGAATTCACCAAGTGACCTCAAAATCACCTTTTGGTCAGGAGTTGCATAATGACAGTGTTATTGTTCATGAGCTGGGGTCTCTAAAAGGTCATGTTCAAAAGTTGGAGTCAAAATCTCAAAAAATGGCTTAGTTATGCATATTAGTTGAAACCCCATAGAAATTCTTTGAACCAAATATAACTGTTTCTCATATTGCAGTTGCTAGTTCTAGCAGCAAGACATGTCTTTGATTGGACAGTGGGTCTTGAATCTGCAATCTGTTCAAGTGAGTGAAAGTATTTTGGGGTGTACTGGGGTGTGGGGTGGTAGTGCTGAGTGGGAGGAGGGTGGGGATGATCAGCGAGGAACTTTTTACAGTTAAAAAAGAGGGACAATTTTCTTAATTTCAGGTTCCGATTAGGATGGGAGGGTGGGGGGTGCCACTAGACACCAGGGATCTAAACCTTTACAATGGGGGCAGCAATTGGCAGGTGGGGGGGCACTGAACACCAGGGTTCAAAACTTTTACAATAAGGATGGCGATTGGCAGCGGGGTGTCACTAGACACCAGGGAAATGGAAAACAGTGATCGGTGGGTGGGGGGTGCCACTAGACACCAGGGATCTTATATTTTACAATAGGGATGGTAATTGGTGGGTGGGGGTGCCACTAGACACCAGGAATCTAATATTTTACAACAGGGATTGTGATCGGCAGATGGGGAGTGCCACTAGACACCAGGGAAATGGGAAATGGTGATCAGCAGGTGGGGGGTGCCACTAGACACCAGGGATCAAACATTTTACAAGATGGACCCTGATCAGTGTGTGGGGGTACCACTAGAACCAGGGAAATGGGAAATGGTGATCAGTAGGTGGGGGGTGCCACTAGACACCAGGGATCAAACATTTTACAAGATGGACCCTGATCAGTGGGTGGGGGTACCACTAGACACCAGAGAAATGGGAAATGGTGGTCAGTGGGTGGGGGGGTGCTACTGGACACCAGTGTTTTGTATTTTTTTATATATGGGAGTCAGAGGGTGGGGGCTACTAGACACCAAGAATATATAAGAATAGGGAGATGGCTGGGGGGGGTGCCACTGAACACCAATGAAATACTGTTTACTGTTTTTTATATAAAAGGAGATGGCACAGCTACATCCTTTTTCACCAATTTCCTTTTTTTCGATGATGAAAAAGGAATTGCTAAAAAGGAACTTAGCGAGTAGCGAAAAAAGGATTTAAATAATTGTAGAAAAGGTGTTCAGAGGTCTCAGGAGCAATAAAAAGTACACAGTGAAGCTCATCAGTTCCTGATGAGCAAGATAAATGTTTGGATGTCTGTAGAAGACATCCCTGGGCAGAGTTATGACAATTTGTTTTATGAAGAAAGAGAAAACAAGATGGTGGCTCACAAAAAAGGAATTTTTTTTTGGCAAAAAAGGATCGGCCCCTCATGTAAAATAATCTTTTTTTTGTTAGACCAAATCCTTTTTCAAACTTTCTCCCTCTAGTCTCAGAGTGATCTTTCTATTGAAAATAATTGGAACTTAAAAAGTGAATAACTTTGCAATAATTTTTTTTTTCTCTTAACAGATGCATGGCAGTTCTGTTACCCAAGTTCAAGTTCTTTTATTGCTTAAAAATGTATAAAACCATACATTTGTTACAGTTACATTTAAATACATTTTCCTATACATCCATATTAACACGACTTATAATAGTTATAAATAAGTTTGCTACATTTAAATACATTTTCCTATGCATCCACATAAACACACCTTATAAGACATAGATAACAAAAAACTGTAAAAATTTAAATGATTAGCCAGTTACAAATAGATTAACAGATATTTTATAGAGAAAAGTTCTACTATAAATTTCCCAGAAAGAGATCCAACAGATTATTCTTTAGCATAGACAGAATTTTGCAGTACCATAAATCAGTTTCAGAGAATCTAATTTAAGAACCATTTTTTTTATAATCTGGAACTTGCAAAAGAGGATAATTAGGACACAAAGAGAAAATATACTTTTCTCGATCTTGTCTCCAATTTATACATTCAAACAGTGTGTGCAGAATACCAACCTCTCATTTATCAGTACAATCACAGCTGCCTCTAAACTTTTTGCGGAACCGATTGTTTAAGTTATGATAAAACATATCAAGGCTAGCCAAATGTAGTCTGCACAGAATATTCCTATGTAAGCCATTTTCACATAGTACCAAAAATGACTCCATCTCCCAATTCGTCTTTATAGTGGAATGGAGACCCCTTTGGTCAAGATCATGAATGCTTGCAAAATCCTGTTGGTCAGCTATGTCCTTTAACCTCTGAACAGATTTTCTCACAGAGCCATCTGTATTGGCAATAATATATGTGCTCCTGAGGTCTGCATAGCCAAATTGTCTTAAGGCTCCATTCAACTTAGAGAACCAGAATTTAAAATGCCCATTACATCCCATTTTATTTATACTTTTAATCATTTCAGTCCAGCATAACTATGGGAGGCTATTTTTATTTGACTTCACCAACCTGCCCCAATACTTAATTGCTCTTATCAGAATTCTTATTTTAATCTGAATCATCCCAGCCTCCAATCTTAAAAAACAGGAGGGACGGTCACGAGGAAGATTTAAAGTAGATCTTAAAAAATTATTCCATACACTCTCTAGATTAGCTTTATCTAGATAAAGGCCTCGCAATTCACTGTCATATAACAGTTGGTTCATTAATTTAGCTTCGAAAGTTCCCTTTAATGCAACAAAGGAATTATTGGCAAATCTGACTGCAAAAGAACAGACAGCCTCCATTGTTTTAGAGGCATTTTGCTTAACATCTACCAAGTGGCTAGACCAGGACAAATTCTTATCAATCAATAGCCCCAGGTACCTGAACTCCTTCACTACCTCAGCATTACATCCATCAATTAGCCATGATTTCTCTATATTTAGATTTTCCAAACACCAAAATGTTTGATTTATTGGTATTTAATTCAAATCAACTGATTCAAAGTATTCATAATGTTGGACAGTGCAGGTTTAAGACCTAAAGGAGTTCTAGATATAACTAAAGTATCATCTGCATACACCAACACTTTAACTTCTCGCCATTTAATGTTGGGGCAAAGTATCAACAGAACTGTTTTTTTAATTAAGTTCTCAATATATAAATTAAACAATATTGGGGCCAGTAGGCAACCCTGCTTTACCCAGCTTTAATAGGCAATTCTCTTGATAGCGTGCCATCTCTCCCATACCGTATCTCTATTGTAGTATTTGAATACAATAATTTAATAATTTCTAACAATTGAGGATCAACTTTTAAGCCAGCCAGAGATTGCCACAACTTTATTCTATTTATGGAATCAAATGCACTTTTAATATCCAAGAAGGCTACAAAAAGGTTGCCTTTTTTATGGACTACATATTTTTCCACCAGAAAGTTTAAGGAGAAAAGAAGGTCAAGAGTACTATGACCCTTTTTAAACCCTCCTTGAAATTTTGACACCAACTTGTTATCCTTGACCCAGACCATCAGCCTATCCAAGATTAATCTTGAATAGATTTTTTGCAAGACTGGAAGCAAAGTAATGGGTCTGTAACATTTTGGATCAGACCTATTTCCCCTCTTGAACTGTACCCATATTCCAACTTTGTGGGAGAATAAGATAGTTGCTTATGATGTTAAATATTGGAGTACATATAGGTGCCCAAAAAACTGGGTCATGAAGAAAAACTTCTGCAGGCAAACCATCTGGACCTGCAGTTTTATTTCTTTTCTGTGCCCTTATCGCCTGCTCAACTTCATTAGGAGAGACTGAAACCCAGCTCCCACAAACATATATGGGGTTGTATGTAAATCCTTCTCCAATGCCTTGCTGGACACTAGGGGTATTTTATATATCTCACTAAAATGTTGTACCCACATTTGTTCACTGATCATTCCTAATACGTTATATGAGATATTATTTTCGTTACAACCAACAGCAACCAAGGACCAAAATGTTTTGGAATCTTTTGTTATTATACTCTCTTGTAATTTAGCCCATAGATTAGACCATTAGTTCTTTTTTTTCCTTAGACAACAATTGTTTATATTCTAATTTTAATTTCTTAAAAGCTCCAAGAACTTGCAAAGATGGTTCTTTAGTTCTAATGTTCCCAACCTTCTTAATTTCTCTTCTCAAACAATGACATTCATTATTGAACCAAAACTTATCCACAGCTTGTTCATTGTATTTTCTTATTCTCTCCTTTTTGCAGAGTTCTGAAGTGGTAGTAATGATTAGCTCATCAAATTATTTAATTAAGACTTCTGATCTTATAAGGCTACTATCATGACTTGCCCAATTCCTAACTCTAACCTGTACATTGTTTATACTATTATCCAGTGCTTCCTTCGAAAATGCATCCCATTTAATTATTTTTCCATATTTAATACACATATGGATGTTAGCTTTTACCTCTTCCAACTGGTCATTTGGATCGTTTTTAAAACCCAAATATACAAGACATTTAGCTGGGTAATGATCACTTTCCCAGGATTTAATAACTTTAAGCTGCTTTACCGCTGGATAATCTGGCAGCCTGTCAATACATAAATCAAACACCTCCCCATTACTAGTTGGAAAAGTACACTCCCTCCCAGTCACCTGCTGATCAACCGTTAAGAACTCTGCAATTGTAACATCCCAGGAAATTAAGCAACATTTTTCCATTTCTGGAGGAGGATCTATCCTTGGACTGTCTCAGTGGGATATTTAAGATATCATCAATACACCAATCATTTGATTACTCCTCAATTGAGGAGCCTATATGTGCATTAAAATCACCAGCCAAAAACATTTTCACCCCAGTGAATCTTGATTTAACAGAATCAATGCTACTACCAATCATATCCATCACGTTCTGATAATTTGAAATATTTAAGCCAGGTGGAATGTAAATATTAAAAAATAGCCATTTAACACCATTATTTGCAATTAGAATATATATAAAATATTCATTGTATGCACTTACTTCTATTAGGCTAAAATCAAGTTTGGTATCCACGTAAATTACTAAACTCCCTTTATAACGACCAAACCTTTTCTCCTTGTAAGCAGGTGAAGCCCAAGATGAGTACCCCTCTAGCATATGATCACAGCAATTATTGACCCAAGTTTTCTGAATACTTAAAACTGAAAATGACTTCAGCCAATTCAGACAATCCTTGTCTGTTAGTTTATCTTTCAAACCAGCAATATTCCAACTTAAAATATCAATTGACCTTTTAAATAGTTTCTGCTCTGTCTGTATTTATCAAATGGAATCATCAATGAGATTAATAGTACTGTTTATACTTTGCTCTGAAGGGAACAAGCTTTCTTCCACAGAAATTACCGAGCTCAATGAGCTATATTCTTCATCCAAAACAGTACTACTATTAATTCTAACTCCTAACTGTTTCCGACCTCCTCTAAATTTAATAATTTCCTCATCGCCCCTTAAATTGTGAACCATTTCACCAGGTTTAATAAATGCTGTTATCCTAGGTTATTTAATGCGGTTTACCACTAGTAATAGGCCCTACCAATTTCCTATTGATACTCTTAGCTGGACTTTTTATTTGGTTCACGAATGCTCCCTTATTGTCACATCGAGCGTGATACCAATATCCATGAATTTGTCCTTAATAGCAAGAATTCTAGATCTCATCGTTGCATTTTAAAAACCACACACACCAACCTTTTGTGAACCATTCCTATATTTATAGGAGGATTTGATATCCTGCCACCCAATTTTTGTACCAGTTAAACCTTTCATTAAATTATAGGTTGCCAATTTCAGAAGGTAAACGTTTTCTGATCTCCCCTTAGGTAGACCATTAATAAACAAAGTTGGCAGCATATCCCCAGCTATAATTGAGCATTCCTTAATGACTTCTCTAGAGTCAGGGATACTTTCCTTGTTTAGTGGATGATCAGTATCAGATACTTTCCCAAACTTTACCTTCTTACTTTTACTATCATTACACTTCTTTACCAAAGCTACATCATTTTTTTGTCTACAACCAGCATCATTTTTGCTGGTAGGGATATCTCCAGAGCTACACTTACTAACACAGCCATGCCTTTTCACTTTCATTTTAGTGGATTTTCTCTTTAGCCTTTTGGTATTACCCATCTGGAGTTTCCTTTCTTCCAAATCCTTTATTAGATTATCTATCTCCAGTATATCTTTCTTTGATATCTCATCTGTAATAGTTCTAATACTTCTATTCACGTTCTGAATCAGCAAACAGCTCTTCTCCTGGAGTGCACTGTTAGCAACCTCCGAATCTAAGGATTTAGATTTATCAACCATCATGTCTCTAGTACTAACTTCAGGCAGATTTTTAGCTTGCTTATTTACAACACTATCTTTTGGGGTTCTCTAAGAGGACCTCTTTTTCTTTCCCAAAAATTTTTATAAACGAACCAAACAAGGTGACTAATTCCATAAACTGCTCATTTCCAAATTGAATTTCACTTTTTAATTCATAAAGGATACTCTCTAAGTTCTTATTAACCAAATTTGGGTTCTCAGGCACAGATTTATTGTTGAATGCTCAATCTTCCCGAAAAGCAGCACAATTTATCTTTTCCTGACTTTTTAAATCAGATTCCAAAGGTTCCATACATTCATTAGGCACTCCACGGTCCCCAGGATTCTGATTTACATTTATCACATATGGGGCCAAAAAAAGACTCAAAATTATTGAGAAAAGAGCCCTTATATGTTGTCTGGAATACCTGTTCTAAGTTTATATCCTGCAGAGAATCTGTTGGTACTGGAAGTGATGATACAGATTTTCCTGGAAAATTCCTATTTATAGATATGTCTCCATTCCTATCCAAATCTAGCCTGGCCATTCCGGCCATTCCAGACAGTTTTTTAGAGGGGGGAATTTCCTATCATCTGCCTTGGAGCAACCTTGTCTTGGCTAAGAGCCCACTAAATCAGTTAAATGAAGACCTGGGGCAGATGAATTCACCTTATTGCATTTTTCCTGTCTCCTTGGCCATTATGATTATAATTATTATGACTGTTTACTACATCCTGATGATAACTGCCAGAAGGCTCCTCCAGACTTCGGATCTCCTTTAACAAAGGGTGAGGTGAAGATTGGTTGATAATAACCTCCGATGGTGAGGAAGTCAATTTTGGATAAAAGTTTTAGCTATTTTCTTATTTCCCCTTAATTCCATATGAGAAAGAGACGGATTAAAAAATGTAGTTATTTTTTGGTTACTCACTTTAAAATGTGCTTTAGAGTTCTCTTTCCCAGAATTCTTTATATTTTTTCTACTATATGTCTTAAGCTCTCTTTTTATCTCTTTTCCCCGTTTACTCCCTTTCCCAGAATACACCACTTTATCCAGCATCTAAACTTTATAAGGAGCAATCAAGGTTAAATGTTTAAAAAATTTCTTACAAAAACAAGCAATCAAAGTCTCATAAATTGCAAAAAGAAAATAAGAAAAGGTAAAATACCCTCCCTCCAGCAGCTATTTGTTTATTGGTAAACTTCTCAAGCAGGTCCTTCATAAACAAAGTGCATTAATGGCTTTCAGTATGGTTCTTCTTTGCTCCTGGTGATATTGATGAACAGATGAATATATCTCGACTTCCAGATTAAAAAATACAAGAAGGAGCAGAAGTACCGCTAAAGCTCAGTCTGAGAGACAAAGGACCAAAGTCATTCAGTAAAGTTTTCAAGTCAAAACAGTAAAAGCTGGAAGGTATAACCCCACGGAGAGTTGCCTTAGTAGTGTCCACTGAAAAAAAAATATTTTTCTTTTCCAGTCAGTAAGCTTGAGCCACGGAGAGTTGCCTTAATAGTATCCACTGATAAGAACCTTTGCTTTCCAATCGATAAGCTCAAACCACCAATTCTTCACAGTCACATAAATTATCTTTATAGAACGTCTGTGAGAAACGCTAAAAAGAGAAAAAATTATGTATTAATCAGCAGCAACCACTAAAAGACTCTCTTTTTATTTTGCTTTATAAATAAACAGAATCCAGAAATACAGATACAAATCTAAAATCTCCACAGACTTTTAACAAAGGACGTTTAATGAGAGAGAGGACTTAAGTAGAAGTATAACTAAGCACTTCACTAAAAAACTCACGAAAGAATTACCCAAGTTGTTTCTACCATAAAAAAATTCACACCACAATTCCACACCATCTGGGTACAAGGGGATAAGGAAAAAACTGCAAAAAGTGGTGACTTTTAAGGTTTTTGCACTATCTGAATCTTAGAATCTGCACATGCAACCAGAACAAAACTTACCATGTCAGGAGAGCTACCCCATAGCACAGTGCATGTCAAATTTTGTGCAAATCCATTGATCAGTTGCAAACTTATTTAAGTGCAAAGTTTTAGGTTTAACATTAAATGTGCTACTCAACCTCTCAACTATAGGCACAATCATGCCCTCATAATATATATAAATAGAAATATATTCATGGCAAAAACTCAGTTTAATGTATTAGTTAGGGTTGTTCTACAGTGACAAAGGCAAGGAAATTCAGTGTTAGGATTGCCACCCTCAACTACCCACCCATCCCCATCACCAACAGGCATCTGAGTGTGCATTGGGGTCATCAGTCCTAACTCTCACCCCATTCTCCCATACTGCACTGCCTCAGCTTATTTATACATGGAATAGGGTGAGTGGTATGGCCGACGACCCCAACGCACACCCCGATGCCTGTCGATGGGGACAGGGTGGGTGTGGGGTGCAAGGGGTAGCAACCCTAACACTGAATTTCTTCACTTTTGTCGCTGTGGAACAACCCTAACTGATGCATTAAATGGAGATTTTTGCCATGAATTTCCCTTCTTTTTAAGAATGTGCACTTTAAATAGTGAATGGGATGTGGTGGTGGGAGCACGGGGCCCGAAGTGCCCTGTGCTCCCACCATATGATTTTTTGTCACTTCGCTGCACAAAACCTGTATGACTAACTGAAATGATAATTGTTAAATGAAGACATGTACCATGGCACACCATGTGTCTAGAATTGTGTGTACATCTGTTCAATGGTCGCACAGCACCACGAGCAAACAACGTAACATGCACAATTCAGCAACCATAAGTGGCACCACAATCTGCACAGGGGTTGTATACAGACCCCCATGTTGGGGGGAGGAAATGGACAAGGACATGATAGAAGGCATTTTTAGGATGGCAGAGAAAGGGGAGATACTGTTGATGGGAAACCTGAATATGCCAGATGTTAACTGGAGTACATTTGCTGCAGCCACATCCAAGAGCAGGGCCATTCTTGATGCCCTACAGGTGGCATGCCTCAGACAGCTAGTTTTGGAACCCACTCAAGAGGGAGCAATCTTAGACCTTGTACTCTCAAATGGGGACAGTGAGAGGATCTCGGATCTAGAAGTAGGTAGTCATCTGGGAACAAGTGACCACCAAACAGTGTGGTTCATGATAAACTCAGCTACAGAATCAAGCCATACAAAAGTGAGAGTACTGGACTTCAGGAGGGCTGACTTTAGCAAGATGGGAGAGTGCCTTAGAAAAGCATTAGCAAATAGGCTAGAAGGAGGGGTGGAGCAACAATGGGGAAACATCAAATCTGCCATCACAGAGGCAACTAACCTTTATGTGAAGCAAATAAACAAATCAAAATGAAAGAAAAAGCCACTATGGTTCTCAAAAGAGGTGGTGGGGAAGGTCAGGGAGAAAAAGATAGCATTCAAGTTGTATAAGAAAACATAGGAGGAGCAGGACAGAGAGCTGTACCAGTTAAGGCAGAAGGAAGCAGTGAGGGAATTCAGAATAGCAAAGGTCCAAACTGAGGAAAAGATAGCCAACCTCAGTTAAAATGGGGATAAAACCTTTATAGGTACATCTGGGAGCGTAGAAAGACAAAGGGAGGGATAGTGAGGCTGAATAGAATGGACGGTGGGTGGGCAGAGAGAGACAGTGAAAAAGCAGGGATACTGAATGAATATTTCTGCTCGGTATTCACAAAAGAGGAGGAGGAGGGGAGGTGCATAATCCAATTAACAGAAGCACTCTAGATAGGGGGGTCGATTCCAGTCCTAGCCATCTGGGAACTAGCGACCATCGAACAGTATGGTTCACGATAAACACAGCAGTAGAGTCAAGCCATACAATGGAAAAAGTACTGGATTTTAGGAGGGCTGACTTTGCCAAAATGGGAAAGTGCCTAAGGAATGCACTAGCAAATGGGCAGAAAGGAGGGTTGGAAGAACAATGGGGAATAATCAAAACTGCCATCACTGAGGCAACAAGCCTTTGTGTGAAGCAAATAAACAACACAAAATTATGTAAGAAACCACTATGGTTCTCAAAGGAGGTGGCAGGGAAGGTTCAAGAGAAAAAGAAAGCATTCAGGAAGTACGAGAAATCACAGAAGGAACAGGACAGAGAATTGTATCAGTTAAAGCAAAAGGAAGCTGGGAAGGCAGTCAGAACAGCTAAGGCCCAAACCAAGGAAAAGATAACCAACTCAGTTAAGAAGGGGGATAAAACCTTTTATAGGTACATCAGGAGTGAAGGAAGACCACGGAAGGATAGTGAGGCTTAATAAAGGGGAGGAGGGTAGAAGGTGACTGTGAAAAGGCAGAGATACCAAACAAATATTTTGCTCATTATTCACAAATGAAGAGGGAAGTACCTAAATCAAACAATAGAAACACTCTGGATACAGGAGTTGATACCAGCCCATTTATAGAAGAAAGGGCTCTGAAAGAACTCTTAAAACTGAAGGTGGACAAAGCAATGGAGCCCGATGGGATTCATCCCAGAATTCTAAAAGAACTAAGGGTAGAACTAGTGACCCCACTGACTACCCTCTTTAACAAATCATGGGAGGATGGGGTGGTACCTGAGGACTGGAGGAGGGCAGATGTGATTCCACTACACAAAAGTGGGAGCAGGGCAGAAGCAGGAAACTACAGACCTGTTAGTTTAACCTCAGTGATAGGGAAAATGATGGAATCACTTCTGAAGGAAAGAACTGTCGAGTACCTAGAGGCCAGAGGGGCACAGGACCCAAGGCAGCATGGATTCATAGCAGGAAGGTCATGTCAGATGAATCTAATAGATTTCTTTGACTGGGTGACCAAAGTAGTAGATCAGGGAAGGGCTGTGGACATGACCTACCTAGACTCTAGCAAGGCATTTGACACAGTCCCACACAAAAGATTAATAGATTAACCAGCCTGGGAGTGGATCCCAAGGTGGTAGCCTGGGTAAAACATTGGCTAGACAACAGGACACAGAAGGTAATTGTAAAAGGAGTCCACTCTGAAGAAAGAGGGGTTACTAGTAGGGTACTGCAGGGTTCAGTACTGGGTCCAGTCCTTTTTAATGTATTTATAAGTGACTTTGCAGAGGGACTGGAAGGAAATGTATGCTTCTTTGCAGATGACACAAAGATCTGCAACAGGGTTGATACACAAGGAGGTGTGGCAAAGATGAGAAGGGACTTGGCAAGGTTGGAGGAATGGTCAGAAGTATGGCAGTTTGGATTCAGTGCAAAGAAGTGCAAAATAATGCACCTTGGAAACAAAAACCCAAGGGAAGATAACACAATGGGGGGGGGTAGTAACAACAAAAAAATTGGAAAGGGACCTGGGGGTAATCATATTGGTGGCGGTGGGTGTACAGTCTTTATCCGTGACACACTTTTAGGCCATGCTCTCCTGCTCCCAAGCTTGGTTTTAGTGCCCAAGCCCTCACCCTTAAGGGTGCCTCTGACCCAGCCAGGGGTCCTCTTTTTCTCACAGTCTCTTACATACCCCCGAGGGACCAAGGACCAGCTGTCCACTCCTTCATTGATTACCTCACCACACTCCCACACAAGGCAGAGCAGCTCATCCTAGGTGACTTTAATGTCAATTGGCTGAGTACCACTGCCCCCCATATCAGGGACTCCTTCGCTGCCCTAGATATAACCCAACTAGTTACCTCACACGCTAGATTTACCCGGTCAGGCAGCTCCAGCACCCTCCTATGCTGTCAAACCACCCCCATAAAATCAGGGATATTAATGTACTACCAGACTGTCTTAGTGACCACTCTCCTGTCCTCTGTCATTGGTCATCCCCCACACCAAAACCAGTGTCCCTGGTCACCTCATGTCAGCACTTTTGCCCTGGGGGTCTCAGAAAGCTAAAAACGCACCTAGCCCAGCTTGACTAGTCCCCAATCCTACCCACAACGGATATTGACTCTGCCCTAGACTATTTCTCCAGTGTCTTCAGCAAGGCCTGCGACCTTTTTGGCCCCTGACCAGAATCCATACCAAGAAACATAACGCCCATGGATTTCCCCATCCTTCATCCAAACACTGAAACAAAGAGATAATCTCTGGCATATTGCTATCAAGACAGGCAAACTGGCTGACAGACAAGCCTATAATGCAGCACGTAACAAGTGCACCTGGGCTATAAGGCAGGCTAAGGCCGAATATTATCAAGCCACCCTTGAATCCACTAGGGGCTTATCCCGTGCCTTCTGGGACAATATGAAAGAGCTCTATGGAAAGACCCGTTCCCCCCCACCATCACTACTCTCCATAGATGGTACTGTCACTACTGAGCCTCCTCACATAGCTGAGTGCCTCAATATGGCTTTCTCAGATCTAAGCTCTGTCCTCCCCAACTACTTTTTTGACCCAATCCCTGTCCCATCCCCCCCACCTTGGATCGCCCACCTTTGTACCTGCATACCATATCATCCCCTGAAGCCAGGTCTCATCTGCAAAAAACCTTAGCTAGCAACAACCCCAGCTGTGATCCCCTGGACTCCAGGATTCTCTGATTAGTCCTAGATATTGTTCTAGCCCCTCTCACCAACCTTTTGAACCGGTCACTATGTCTTGGTCAATTTCCCAGTGCCTGGAAAACTGCAGAATTCACCCCTATCCATAAGAGTGGAGATAGAACCTCCACTAACAATTTCAGGCCCATCTCCATTCTCCCCCCTCTCTCCAAAGCACTACAAAAAATAGTGGCCATTCAGCTCTCCGAGTATCTGGCCAAATATGACCTGCTGTGTCCGGAACAACATGGATTCCACCCTGGACACAGCATCACTACAGCCATCCTGGAGTTCTCCCAGCACCTCCACTCTGCTCTCGACTCTGGTCATGTGGCGGGTGCAGTGTTAGTTGACCTCTCAAAGGCTTTTGACACTGTCTGTCACCCCTCCTACTTGACTCCCTTTACCAGCTTGGCTTCTCCCCTGGCCCCTGGCCCACTGGCTTGGTTCACCAGTTACCTCTCTATCAGATCACAGCGAGTTAGGGTAAATGGCACCCTGCCCAATACCCTGCCCGTTCTCTCAGGTGTCCCCCAGGGTTCCATCCTCAGCACAGTTCTGTTCAGCCTATTTCTCAACACCATCCCCAGCTCCTGCTCGGGCAATGTGCTACTCTATGCCGATGATGCAGTTCTCCTTGCCTCGAACCCTGATCCCGCATCTCTGCAGGAATCCCTTCAGCACTCATTCAACCAAGCCAACAAGTGGTTCCTTGACCACTGGCTGGTCATTAACCTCGCAAAAACCAAATCTATGCTTTTTTCGCATCACCAGAATAAGGCCAAAAATGCCCCCCTCTGCATTTTCCCCAGTAATGCTCACCCTCTCGAGCAGGTGTCATCCTACAAGTACCTGGGCATCACCTTCAACTCAGCTCTTACATTCCACACCCACATCAATACCCTGTCCTCAACCATAAACTCTCAGATTGGCCTTCTCTATCGCCACAGAGATTGCCTCCTCCAAACTGCCATCCGACTGGCCATCAACTCCTCTGTCCTGTTCCTAGTGGACTACGACCTACCCATCTACGCTGCAGCTGACAATACCTCCCTCACCAGAATTCAGACCTCGATAAACAAGGCCTGCAGCTCCTGACTGGCACATCCCTCTGCATCCATACTTGCCTGCTGTATTCCACCACCAACCTGCTCACCTTGGAGGAGCGCCTGCACTACCAAACCTGATTACTTGCTAAAAAATCCCTGCTAGGATTCTCCCCCTCGGGGTCATCGCATCCCTGTGGCTTGCATCCCCATCTGTTGCCACCCATAGCTCAGTTAAGGCCACCTTTCTGATGCCCAATACCAAGACTTCCCTAGCCCAAAGGTTCTTCAACTACCGCACCCCCACAGGGTTCAACTCCCTCCTGCCCTCTGTCACTAAGTCTACCAAAACTGGTCTCTTTAAAGTCACTCTCCATAACCACCTCTTCAGCACCTGAAGCTGTAGTTTCCCTTAATCAACCTAATGTTGGACTGCTTCCCCCCTTTTTCTTTTCTTTTCATCACCCCTGTTTCTCCCCCACCCTTCCAGATAGGTATTTCCCCGGTATGACCAGGGTTGTGACTTCCACTATTGCTATACTTTATATGATTGCTATTTACTGCATGTAACTTTATTCCATAAACCACTATTATATTGTGCTCCTTTGTTATCTGTATTGCACCTGTATGTTACCACTGTGTTATCTCACACTGTAACCATGTCTACCCTCCCTGCGACGAGGTGCCTTTGTAAATGAGTCCCTGACTCAAAGGTTGTAAATCCGACTTTCAAAAATAAATAAATGAATAAATAAATAAATACATAAATAAATATCAGATGACCTTAAGATTAGCAAGCAATGTGAGAAGGCAGTAGGGAGGGCTGGGGGGATACTGGGGTGTATAGGGAGAGGCATCACCAGCAGAAAACAGGAAGTTGTTATCCTTCTGTACAGACAGTTGATGAGACCCCATCTGGAGTACTGCATCTAGTTCTGGAGACACCATCTCTGCAAGGACATAGACAGGATAGAGGCAGTCCAGAGGAGGGTAACCAAAATGATGCAGGGTCTGCAAGAGAAGCCATATGAGGAGAGACTAAAGGAGCTTAATATGCATACCCTTGAGGAAAGGAGGGAGAGGGGGACATGATAGAAACTTTTAAGTACCTCAGTGGAATCAACACAGTCCAAGAGGGTAACATCTTTGAGAAAAAGAGATGTGCAAGAACAAGGGGTCACAATTTGAAGATAGAGGGGGCAGTTCAGGAGCAATGTGAGGAAGTATTTTTTCACAGAGAGGGTGATGGACACATGGAACAGCCTTCCTGAGGAGGTTGTGGGATCTAAAACTGTGAGAGAATTTAAGAATGCATGGGACAGACATAAGGTAATTTTTGTGGGTGATAGAAAGAAATAAGCTGTCAGTTAACTAGGATCTGCAGCTTATCCTGTAGGTAGGGAAATGGACAGACTAGGTGGGCCAATCGGACCTTATCTGCCATCAAAGTCTATGTTTCTATGTAAGTGCCAGCAACCCAAAAATTAGCACAGTGAAAGGTGAATTATAAATCTTTGTACAGTCCAAATGCCAGGCAAATCGGACACATGGTTCAGAAGTTATTGAAGTGTAATATACCAAATATGCATCCGTCAGAGTGGCATAATTCCGCACCTGTTAATTTTTTACACATGAAACCACTGTAAGGCACCTCCATGCCACTAGGGCTACATAGCTATAAATTTAAAAGCAGTAGCACCATGTAGGACACTATGTACAAAATGTTAACTGCGTCACACAGTATCTCCGCAGTGAATTATTTTTCAAATATGTAAACAGCATAATTCACATCTCCAGGACATCCACTCATCACCCTCCAAATTTTATGTGAAAAGAACAAACCATTCCAGAGATATTCAATTTTTATGTTTCTGTACCTTTAAGAAGTCTTCCACCACAAAATGGCGGAAATCGAGGCCGAAAATGCACTAAAATGGTGGACCTGACAGCTGAAAAATCAATAAAGTGGTCCAACTTCAAATGCCCATAACTCTGGAACGGAATAACATTTTATCACCAAACAAAAACTGCCATGTTCCTTGAACAAATGTCGTTCTACCTGCCAAGTTTCAGACCAATCAACCACACACTGGCTGTGCTATACATCGTGGAAGACAGTGCAGAAAAATAGCAAAAACAATGTTTTGCACTGCACTATGCAAATGCAAAAACACAAACGGTACTGTTAACGCGAACAGTGATGGAAATAGTGAGGTAAAATAAAATAGTAATACTAACAGTAATGCAAACGCAAGCGCAAACAGTAATGCACATGGTGAATCAAAGGTGAACGATATGCAAATGGTAAGAGAAACGCAAGCACAAACATTAATGAAAACAGAAATGGTAATGCAAACGGTAACGCAAATGCTAACAAAAACAGTAACGCAATTGCTAACGCCAATGGAAACACAAATGCAAATGGTAATGAAAATGCAAATAGTACACAAACACAAACAGAAATGAAAACGGTAATGGCAACAGTGATGCAGAAGGAAACAGTAACGCAATCGACAACAGAAACGCTACCAAAAACACAAATGCTAAGGCCAACAGAAATGCAAGCAGTGATGAACATGCAAACAGTAACGGTAATGCAACTGGAAACACAAACGGTTACGGTAACGCCAACGATGATGCCAAAGGGAACAGTAACACAAATGGAAAAGCAAAATGCAAGTGCATACGAAAATGCAAATGGTAACATGCACGGTCATGGTAATGCAATTGGAAATGCAGACACTTACAGTAACACCAATGATGACGCCAAAGGAAACACAAACACAAACGGAAATGTAAATGGAAGCGTGTACACAAACGCAAATGGTAACACACACGGTGATGCAAAAGGAAATGTAAACAAAAACAGTAATGGAAATGCAAAGGGTAATAGTAACGCAAATGCAAATGCAAAGGGTAACGTACATGGTGATGGAAATGCTAAAGGTAACAGTAACGCAAATGCACACACTTTTTTGTTTCCCAAAAAGGTGCATTCAGAAACAGAGTGAATACAAAGAATGTATGCATAATAATGGCCTCAGATTAGAAAATGAGCACTTGGAAAACTAAATTGCTTTATATCTCGGAACCATACGACATAGAAAAAATTTTAAATCTCATATTATTTATGACTTTCTTGGCTAGTTTTCACTTAGAATTCTTCTAACAAAAAGTCCATATCTCAAAGCGTTTTCAAGATATGAGCCCCAAAAGGCGTGGCAGATGCCGTAATGTTTGCCCATGGGAAAAATCGTGAATTTTGTAGTGCCATAACTTTGCAGTCCTCTAATATTTTGTCATCAAGCCACCAAAAGGCACATCTGTGGGATCTTGGCTTTCTTCCCTCCAAATTTTAGCCCAAAAGACAAAACCGTTCTTTTGCAGTAGTGTGGCAAAGATTTCCTATTGTTTTGGGCATAGTGTCGCAATGTAGTGTTGCGATTTGTGACACTTATGCAAAAAAATCACGAAAGTGTGGAATGCGCGACACTACTTTGCGACACTACTGTTTATAAAAATTTAAAAAACATATTTCTAGGGTGTTTAACCCCCCCAAAAAAAGACATGGCTAGCATCCTCAGGACTCGACTAGGTGAACACAGAAAGAATTGTGTCCCTAGAGGGTCCCAAATTTAAATGCCAAGCATTTCTGTGACCACCAACTGAAAACAAGATGGTGGATTTGCGACACTAAAACTGCATTTACGACACTTTTGAACTTTTTGTTTACTTTTCCCATTGACTATAATGGGAAACTTGTTTTTTGAATAACATTTGAACCGTTTAATATTTTTTCACGAAATCTTCAAAAGGCACATTGGGGACCCTGTCTGCATGTTCCCTGAAGGTTTTAGACTGGTCGTACAGACCGTGTGACCTGTAGGTCCGAGCAAAGAATGTGCAAAAATGTGTAATTTGTGCATTTTTTGGTGCTCTGTAGCTCCGGAACCGTACATCCGACCACAACGAAACTTGGCAGATCCAGAGATCTATGGTACCAAACTTCACATTCCAAATTTCAGGCAAATCTGTCATATGGTGGCAAAGTTATTAAGCTGCAAAATTTCAGATTTAACCTTAAATGGGGTACTCATCCCTAACTATAGTGGCACTACCATGCCACTATAATATATATATATACTCAACCCTAACTATAGTGGCACTACTGTGCTACTATAATATATATATATATATATATATATATATATAATATATATGTGTGTGTGTATACACACACACTCTGATGCGCTTAGTGCCAGTATAGTTAAGGTTAATTAAAATATTTAATGTTGAGCCCCAATTTTTCACCTTAATAACTTTCATGGTGTTTGATAAAATAGCGTAACATTTGGCATGCATGGTTTGGGTGGCAGGGTCTCAAGATGTGAAAACGTGTTGTGATGATCTCTTGTGTGGTTTCTGAGATATGGAATGTTGATTTTTAATGAAGTGCTGTGTTTTATCTTACATGTAATACACTGGTACACTTTGTTTGCTCTCATGTACAGCCTAGATAGTACCAAATTATTTTTCTAAACATTTAGGGTAAAAGCAGCTTGTTCCAAAGTAGTGCCTTTCAAGGTTTTGTGAAAAAATATGTATTGGTTCCAGAGTTGTAAGGACTTACATTTTTTTTCTGAGCATGCACAGTAGGGTTTTTGGATAACCCTCTGATATGAATCAAAAATGTTTGGTTTACAAGAGCACTTTTAGTTTGCATCACTTAGTTGTCAGGAACTGAAAACAGTCGTCATGAACTGAATTTTTTTTTCCAGTTCATGATAGCCATCATCTTATTTGCATTTTGCTTTTCAACTAAAAAACATGGAAAATACCTAAAAAGGATGTGTTTTTAAAAAGCACACACCTGAACATAGCTAAATGGGAAATGGGATCCGATTGGCTAGATTCAGGTGTTTGAATTTTAAATTACAACTAGAAATAGCTTTTCTGGGCACCCCAAAGGCTGCATTAGCCAGTTGTGAGGGAACAGTGTCCTCTGTATAAGAATAGCGGGACTTTCCTCACTGCTGCAGCTGCAGACAGAGCTGTGCTTCTGGCTTGAATGCCAGCAGTGAGCCAGCAGTCTTCACAGTCCTTTGTAGTTTTTTTTTTTATCTGTTTTTGCACTGACCAAGGAACTGTCTCGGGCATCCTCCAGTGCCTCTAGCTCTACCTCCGTGCCTGAGAGGCCTCCAATTCCTGGCACCTGCCCAGCTATCCCCTGGCTCTGAGCCCCCTGAGGCAGGGCCACCTTATCCACCCAAGGCACTCTATCTTTTTATTCAGGCCGGACTGGGCTCAGCCCAGGAAAGGAGGGCAACCGGAGGTGGAGTGTGACTGAGTGGATGGAGGTGCTGTCACCTATCTCTGAGTCAGGGATTTTCTGTGTATAGGTTCCCCCAGGAGTGCAGCATGCAGTGACGTCTGCACAAGGCTGCCTGCTGATGTCTGCTGCACTCCCGCCCCATCATTTTGGCTGGTGATCCTGCTGTACCCCCGATCTCCATCGGGGGTTGCGAGGACACCGAGCAACCCTAGGATCCTCCCCAGGGAGAGGAGAGCTGTCCTCTGGATACACAGTCCTCTCCCTCCCTTGCTGACCCTTGGCTCCCTGAGTCCATGCCCGAACCTGGGTTGCCGGTGTGGCGCAAGGTGTGGCGTCCAGCGCCTCAACCCTCAGTGCCACCAGGCCTGCTCTCCTTTATAGTTTTAATATCTATCAGTTATACTGCTTGCTTTGTTACATCAGCATTGGGCAATGTCTCTTTGGTCCATGCTAAGACTTTGAATATGCCACCCTGAGTTTCTAATCTTTTTGTTCCAAAGTGATGTTGAAGGATGAAAGCATCCTGATAGAGTTTAGTTTAAAATTTCTTTAAATATTTGGGGTGGGAGGGGCGGAGGAATGGAGAATGTTGCTACCAATACTGCAACTATAAGATGCTCATTAAGATTTAAAATGACCTATAACTGTTTGCATATTAATCAAGGAGGGGGGGAGGGGGAGGAAGGTTAGTATATAGCAAGTTGTGCTTTTTGTTTCATTACTATGTAGCATTAGCTTACTCGCGTGACCAAATTCAAATGCTGCTTGAGACTCAGGGGGGGACCGGGGAGGGGGGAGGGATTGGAGTGACCTTGAGGTTACTTTCTTTTCACTGGCAAACACTGTTTTACTTAGATCATGGCTAATTCGAGAGTTACGTTTGTCATGTGGGACGTTTGAGGAGCACGGGAGCGTTCCAAGAGATACCAAATTCTTAAACATCTAGTTATATTGCAATCTGATATTATTTTTCTCCAAAAAATCCATCTCCTCACTCATGAAACTGTTAATTTCAGGAGGCAAGGTTCAATAGATTTTCTCTCCTGGTGACTGTACTACCAGGAGAGGTGTGAATATTAATAATGAAGAGCATTCCCTTGAACCGCACACCATTATTATTGACTCCCAAGGATGGTTTATACAGGTTAAGGGTCTGTTGTATGGTACCTTAGTCATTCTAGGTAGCATTTATGGCCCAGTGGGGGGCGGTGTTTCTCATGGAGCTATCAGACAAGCTATCGCCCCTCTTACTGGCCACTCTGATTCTGGGAGGTGATTGGAATCTCCCTCCAACCCAAATCCTGGGTCGATCTACCCAGCCCCTTCACCCACCAACTCCAGCCCAGAGAGCCCTCGATGAGATGATGGATATCCTTGGTGTCTGCGAACCTTGGAGAATTCTTAATCCTACTGTCAGGGCTTTTCATTTCACTCAAAGGTGCATCACATGGCGTCTAGAATAGATTACTTTCTGGTTAGCTATAACTTAATAGCAGGAACTATTGGGGGTTCTAGAGTAAATTGTTTGTCAGATCACGTGGCTGTCTGGCTTTACCTCATTCCATCAGTTAACATTCAAAGGGATACTACTTGGAAGCTGAATACACAGCTTCTTAAAGATGATTTTATAATTTCTAGACTCAGGACACTCATCTGTCAGTTCATGGAAGATAATTTGAATTCCATCCCCCGGGTAGACCAAATTTGGTGTGCACTGAAATGTTTCTTAGGGGAAGAGTTAATTCAGTTGTCTGCTAAACGTAACAGGATCAGAGATGCCAAAGCCAGAGCTCTGCTGGAGCAAATCCATACACTAAAAGGTAAGCTTTCTCCTGCATCCCTTCAAAGCTCCCTTACAACTCTTATCTCCCTCAAGAATGAATACTCAGACCTCATAAGGGAAAAGGCTGAATTCACTCTTCTTAAGACACAATCCCATTATATAAATCAAGGAGAGTAGGCCGGGAGCCTCTTATCCCTTCGTCTAGAACAAATGGCGAGTTCAAGACATATTCAAGCAATACTAGATTCAGATGGTACTGTCAAAACCCTCTCTAGAGAGAGATCTCTAAAGTCTTTGAGAACTCTGAGCAAATCTTTATGGTAGGTGTCCCAACCCCCCTTCAGTACAAACTGTGGAGGACTATCTCTCGAGAACTCATCTCCCCAAGTTGTCAGAGCCTAACCGCTTCTCCTTGTCCTCTCCCATAACACAGCAAGAAATTGTACAAGCCATTAATAGCCTCACCTTAGATAAGGCCCCAGGCCTGGATGGTTTCCTCTCCAACTTTTATAAACTTTTTATTGATGAACTATCCCCTCATCTTCTTAATCTCTATCAGTATATTTTCACAACTGATATCATAGATCCTTCTCTCTTGGAGGCAAAGATTATTATTCTCCTCAAGCTGGATAAACCCCCCCTACAGCCTTATAGTTATCGCCCTATCTCACTTCTAAACTGTGATCTCAAAATACTAACTAAAATTCTAGCCACCCAGATTAAAAAGATATGGTCTCCTTTGATTAGCCCGGAACAAGTAGGCTTCATCCCAGGCAGATCCTCAATCGACCATCTTTGCAAACTGGCTCATATTTGTCCTCTAGCTCAATCGGCTTCCCATCCTATGGCCCTGGTGTCCTTAGACACCTAAAAAGCTTTTGATAGGGTTGTTTGGGTATTTCTCTGGTGTACCCTTCAACGCATGGGTTTTCCTTCTGACTTTATTAATTGGCTTCAAACTATCTATTCCCTTCCCACTGCAATAATTTATTGTAATGGAGTTTTTCTACATGTTTCTCTACTCTGGCACCAGGCAGGGGTTTCCTTTATCTCTTTTTCTGTTTAACCTCTATCTTGAACCGTTGATTAGGCTGCTAAAAGCCACTCCCAAGTCCAGGGTATACCAATAGGCAATCTTAATATTTCTCTCTGTATATGTGGACAATATTCTCCTACACTCTCAAATCCTGTCACCTCTCTCGTCTCAGCATTGGCAATTATTGAAGACTTTGGATCAGTTTCTAATTACAAACTAAACCGCAATAAAACAGAAATTTTCCCTTAATCACCACACTTTTAATCAAGACTTTGTCCGTTTTGGGATGAAATGGCTTCCTACATCTATCAAATATCTGGGCATCCATATCGCTACTGATCCTTCCACTCTCAAAAAACTCAGTCTGGAGGATCTGGTCCATAGAATCCAACAAGACCTTCATAGTTGGAAAGCCTTACCCATCTCTTTATGAGGAGGATAAACGTAATCAAAATGAACATTTTCCCCCAGCTATTTTACCCCCTCAATATGCTTAACCTCTGGCTCCCTCTTTCATTCTTTCAACATATCCATTCAGTTACCACAGATTTCCTTTGGCTGGACAAAACCCCCAGACATTCTTACAGCAAGCTTACCCTCCCAAGGGACAATGACAGCCTTAAACTCCCTAATATCTTGTATTATTATTGGGCTAGACATCTTTAGAAATGCGGGAAATGGTTATCCTTTCAATTCAATCAGCTGGAAGATGGCTATATACCTATTTGGCTACAAATTGAAGAGAATTATTCCTCTCTACTAAAGTCTCCCCATAATGACCCTTCTGATTCCCCTAAAGTCCCTCCTCAGAGACTATCAGAACTCAATAGTGGGCATCTCAAAGAAATATTTCTCAAATGTGCCCCTCTTCATCTATGCCCATCCAAGGATACAATGCAACCTATTCTGGGTAATCCTATTTTGAAAATTGGGAATTCAATTCTCTCAATTAAGTGGCTCCCACATCTTCACGGGATAAAGGTCTCAAATATGTATTCCCTAAAGGGGTTCTTTCAACGGCAGAAATTCTCACCAAATTCCATATCCCTCCCAATTATATCTTCAAGGTCTTCCAGTAGAGACATCTCTTTCAAAATTTGGTACGCCCACATCCCATATGGTTTAGATACTCTTATCTCCCAGGTCCAAGGCTTGGCTGCTCAACCTCATGGGTGTGCTCAATATATAATTACCTAATTTCCACCTTCCATCCTTCCCCCCAACAGGTTTTAAAATCTGGGAATCTCTTTTCCCTGGTCACAAGGTAAACTGGTCAGCCATTTGGAAAGATCTATATACATGCAATACCCAGGACAGGCTAAGACTTACCCAATACCAGATACTCAATAACATGTACTATACCCCTGTCAAACTTGCCAAGATAGGACGACTGCAATCTCCACTATGCGTTAGGTGTGGCAAAGAGGATGGAACATTATTACATGTCTCCTGGTACTGTGAAAAAGTCTCCCAATTATGGAACTCAATTAAATCATGTAGGGACCCCCTCTTAGGTTTGGAAGACCCGTTTACCCCAGGAATATGTTTATTGGGTGACTTGTCCCAAATTAAAGTCAAAGAGAGGCGGTACCATATTTCCCTTATCTCCATCACAGTCAAAACGTTAGTGCTTAAGCACTGGTTGGACCAGTCATTGATCTCCCATGCAGAGTGGCTGCACAAAATTTCATTTTATTTGAGAACTAAAAAACTGATTGAGGGTAAACGCAACAAATTGGCCCTCTTCAACCACAAATGGGGCAAACTTTATGCTGTATACCTGAACTAGTATAGACAACTCTCCCCAAACCCCTATAGCCTCTCTGTTTTGTTGAACATACTCGTGCTCTCAACTAAAGCTCTGATAAAGGGAAGGTCACTCCTGGGGAGGGTTGGGGGGCATGGGTGATTGGCAGGGTGAAGGGGGCGAGGGGTAGGTTTTGTTATGTACTTTACGATTAATTATTTGTAACTGTTTGTTGGTTTGTGAAAACTTTAATAAAGCATCTTAAATTAAAAAAAAAAAACGTTTCTTTGATACCACTCTAATGATACAATGAATAATTTGATTTGTTAAATTCCTTTCTATTTCTGTAGACTATGGCCCAGATATTCAAAAGGATTGCACATGGTGCAACAGTGTCGCACCATGCACAACCCACTGATGCACCCCAGTGCAATATTCAAAAGGGAAAAGTGCGCCGCACAAATCCCAATGCGCTGGAGTGCATCAGTAGTGTATGCAGTCACAGGTAGGGGGGGGCGTGCCCATGCATAACCTGCACAGCCCAATATTCAGCCGGGGATGTGCAGAGTCATGCATGCGCAACCCCTACCTGCGCCTGCACAAAGTCGCCTCCCAAAAAAAGGAACAGTGATGGCCACCCACAGGGAGCTCGCCGCATTGCAGGGCACAACACAGCAGCTGCCACCTGTGGTGGCCACCCAAGTTCCTGCTACACCTGGCATTGTCCCCCATGCCCATGGGTATTCAGGTTACTCACCAAGTCGTTCAGGGTCCAGTGGACGGCGACCGAGCCCGATTGTGGTTCGATCACTCTCGAGTCCAGATCTGCGGTATTCCCCTTACCCCACGACACCAGCCTGACCTCGACGCCCGCCTCAGTGTCAAGCTAGGGCACCACTCCGCCTGCCACCACATTGCCCGCCGACTGACAGAGCTTGCTGGCTGCGTCCATTGGTTCGACAGCATGAGCAGTGTGTTGCCATAGCCAGACATTTCAGTCCAGATACGTGAAATGAATCCATTCACATCTGGACTGAGTAGTACGGTATGGGCTGCCGTGATGCCCATTGGCCCATGCCAGAACCAATGGGTGCAGCTCCTCCAAGCCGTCAGTCGGCGGTGGTGGGGCAGCAGGTGGTGGGTGCTGCCGCCGCCGGCTGACGGGGGAGCGGGTGGTGGGGCTCAGTGGGCAGATGGGGTGGGCACATTAGACCACCAAGGATATTGGACTTAGGGGTGTGATTATAGATGCCCGTGATCGGCTCAGTGTGGTCCACTGGACCACCAGAGATATTGGATTTGGGTGTGTGTGATTATAGATGCCCGTGATCGGGCACATAGAGGTCCACTGGACCACCAGGATATTGGACTTGGGGGTGATTATAGATGCCCGCGATCGGGCTCAGTGCGGTCCATTGGACCACCAGGGATATTGGACTTGGGGGCTGTGATTATAGATGCCTGTGATTGGGCACATAGAGGTCCACTGGACCCAGGGATATTGGACGGTTTTCTTTTCTCTTACAGAAATTCCATGAGCGGGCTGCAGGCGTTGGTCCCCGACGGCTGCTGCCTGGCAGGCGCCAGGCGCAGTCGTCGGGGATCGGCGCACCTGCATGCTAATGGCATGCAAATGGGCCGTAATGAGATGCAAATGGCCCCTGAGCGCTCTTGCATAAATTATAGCCCCATTTGCATGTCCCAGTTTGAATATCGCAGGTGTGTGCGTACGGCAATGGCACTTGCACCATTGCATCTCCATGCTCCACTCTGGCCACTTACACTGGTGCGGTGCCAGCTCGCCATGCACAGTGGGGTGGCCAGGAGTGCGATAATCAAAGCTGCTGCGCCATAGCGCAGCTCCATTGACTATCGCCCAGGCCACACCCATGCGCAACAAAGTTGAGCTGCGTCCAGGCTTGCACCACAGCCTGGCACAGTTTGAATATCCGGGCCAATGTATTTAATGATCTTCATAGCAGGTACAACATTCCTATGTTATCTATATCTTTATCTTTATCTGTCTGTTATTCATTCTATCTGTCTGTCTGTCTGCCTGTCTGTCTATCTATCTATCTATCACTCAATCTACCTTACTCTCAGTCTCTCTATCTATATTAATTTGTATGTGGACTAGGGTGCCCACTCCTAGTACTGCTGAATTATGCCCCTTTCCCTCCAGAACAACCACCCCCTCAATATATAGATGAGAAACCCAGAGGTTGTACCACCAAAGAATAGCTTGACATTGTGGTGCCCAATCCCCAGTGTCAGCTACAGTCACCTGTAAAAAAAGAAAACCAGCCCTTGTTGATCTTTCTAACAAACCTGCAAAGAAGAAAATAGTCTCTTGCAATCTGACCCCCCCAAGATCCCCACCTACCTCACCTCGAGTCCCCACCCAGCACCTACAGTACCACCCCCACACACTCTCACTCACCTAAACATGTCTCAAGACATTGACCCACTCTCTGATACAAAACATGATTTGCTGTTAGACTGATGACTGCAGTATAAGAAAATAAGGTAAGTTTAGTTAATGTATTTCAGTAAGTTTTGAACTCTTACTCATACATTTGTCATTTTCAATATTTTACTCCAGATGTTCAATATGGTCTTTTGGGACCTCACATCATAAACAAGGATGGTGACATTTTCAAACCCATCCAAAAGGTGTTTTCACAGTAGCTCTGTGAAATCACCATTCAGGCATTATGTGAAAATGTTTACATACCGGTTCATAAGGTGTGATAATAAGAAGACTATGTTGAAAATCTGGTGTAAAGATATGGTAAACTTATCAAGTTATTAGTCAGTTTGAAATATTTCAATGTTCACTCATAACTTTGTTAATTTTCAATATTTCTTCAACCAAACTTTCAAAATGCCCTTTTGGGACCCCATCTCTTCAACAGGGCAGGTGAAATTGCCCAAATCTGAGCTGAAAGGTGACTTTGCAGTCACTCCATGAAATTACAATTTGGGCAGCATTTGAACATTTTCACCTACCAGGTTACTAACATGGGGTCAAAAGAACACTATGTTCAAACTATGGAGTAAAAATTTAATAAAATGACCATGTTATGAGAGAACATTGAAGTATTTCAATGTTTACTCATAATGTCTCTAATTTTCAATATTTTGGCTCCAAACTTTCAAAATAGCCATTTTTCACAACACTTCATAAACATGACAGGTGTCATTTTTCAAATCCTGGACAAGATTTGTTTTCACATTTGTGACATGAAATGATGTTTCGGCTAGTATTCTATAAATGCCACATACCATAAGGGAGATTCATAAATCTTGAAAATTTGGGGTCAGAATTAAAAAAAATTAATTATTACTAAGAAATGTGTTGTGTAGTGCCAGACTTTACCCCAGTGGGTAGTGTTTTGTGATACCTTACCAGTGAGCTGAGTTTGGGGATGAACTCAGTAAGCCATCTGGTTGGGCAGAGGCTAGGGGAACTGCATTGTCATGTGGCACTACCCCAGCCTGGGAAGATTAGGTGCAGGGTTGCCTGCACAGACACAAGTATTATGTAGTGAGGAAAAATATTCTCATGGTATTGGGTCCTGCACCTCTTCACCAGTGGGTACCAGAGGGCCCTGTGCTATGGCTGACAGATGACTCTTTGCCCTGTGCATCTGTATCCATGACCTCATGGAAGTGCACAGCCCAGAGGGCCCTGGGATTCCATATCCCACTAGAAAGCCCTACAAATTCTTGACATCCTTTGCCACACAGAAGTGCACTCTGCAGGCAGATGGGTTCTCCCCTTGGTGCGTGGTCCAGTGGGCCCAAACACTTCTGCATCTGTTCATGCAGATCCCAATGGGACCTGTGTGAATAAGGATATGATTACACTGTCTCAAAAAGTCAGCTAAATTGTTGACGAAAACTGTGTTGATGCACCAGTTAGGGTTCAGTGAATTCCACAAAAGTAGTAAATTGTGGTGTTAGGGTTTCCAACCCCAAATCCCCACTCCCACAGCAGCAAAAGCACAAGACCACACAAGAAGCCACAGACAGCCATCGTCAGGAAAGGCAAACAACATACAATTGTTTCCAGATGGCACAAATGCAGTAGCACCGATGTGCTACCTTTGTGGATTTCTATATGTGGCTGTATAAGAACAAGCTACACAAAATCCATGATACCCAAATAGCAGCACTACTTCTGTTCATAGAAATACAGGGACTTAGGGGCCAGCGCATCTGTAGCTGCGGATGTAAGACATACACAATGACTTCTGTGTGGTACAGCATACAGAAATCCATGATCCCCAAACTGCAACACTACTTTTGTCTACTAAAGCATATTTCCCTGTGGGGACAGCACTTCTACAGCCACAAGTGTAAGACATACACAGTGATTTCTGCCTGAAGAAGCAGAAGTTCCTGTAGGGCCTGCACTTTCGCTGCTGCATATAGAAATGCATGATAATAAAATTGCAATACTATTTCTGTCTTCAGATTTGCATGCCCCTGTGGGGCTAGCACTTCTGCAGACACAGGTACTCATATATACTGCAAGACATACACACACACTTCTGGCTATAGAAGCACAGCTCTCTGTGGAATATTTGCTTTTGTAGCCACATATACAAATCCACAAAGGTATCACACCAGTGCTACTGCATTTGTGTCATCTGGAAACAGTTGTATGTTATTTGTCGTACCTAATTATGGCTGCCTCTGGTTACTTGTGTGGTCTTGTCTATGTTGCTTTATGAGTTGGGGAGTTAGTGTGAAACCCTAACACCACATTTTCCTACTTTTGTGCATGTATTTGAACTGTAACTAGTGCAATAATGCAGTTTTTGTAATGAATGTCCCTTCTTTTGAGATTGTGGAACTGTAACCTAATTCATACAGGTAAGTTTGGGACCCATGAGAACAGATGCATATGTACCAAGGGAACATTCTGTATGCATTTAAATACAACCCAAGAATTCCAGTTTTAGTGTATACAGAAAAGTTTAATATAGCAAATTTTAGTATTGTACTTTAGTGTTGCACTTAAGTGTGTGAAAAAATTATTTTGACTCTGCATCATCAGTATGGTCACTAGAACATAATAAATTTTGTCCAAACATGGTTTCACAGAGAGACTGCAAAATCACCCTTTGATCTGTACTTGACAATCCTTATTCATGAGGTAGGGCCATTTAAACAGTATATTCAAAATCTGGGACTAAAATATTGTAAAACAGCAGAGTTATGAGTAAAAGTAATGTATGTGAGACACAAATATGGAATTTTAATGTTGCACATTTTAGTTTTGCACATTTAGGTGCAACATTAAAATGTGTCACACTAAAATGTTAGCGTTGGTAATGTCACACTTTAGCATTGCATTGAAATATGCAAACATAAAATGCTCGGTTCATGACATATCAGTCAGCCATTTTGGTACAATGGCATCCAAAGTACCAAAATATATTTCTGATTGTTTGGGAAAAACAAATACCAGAATCCTGCTTAACAGTTCTCGTGTTTTTATTTTTCAAATTCTTCATTTTTATGTATTTTCAATTTTGTTTTTACCAAGTAAACAATCAAGATGGCATCTGTCATACCAAAACATTTTGTCTAACAAAAGGTAAAACACCAATTTTGTGAAAGGTAAAGGCTCACAAAAGGTAAATTTATCTTTTGTATCAGTTGTTTATTTTTAAACCCTACTGAGTTGACTGGCCTGGTGGCGCTGAGGGCTGAGGTGCTGGAAGCCTTACCTTGCATCACACTGGTGACCCAGGTTTGAGAACAAGCCCAAGTCTTCAGATAGCTGGTATGGGGGGAGGGGGGTAGGATTGAGCAGCCAGAAGGCAGCTCTCCTCTCCCGGGGAGGACTCTGTCGCCCACTGTAATTCCACTGTCCCCAGATGGAAGTCTACTGGCAGTGCAGGCGAGCTGGTGGCAAGCAGAGGAAGGAGACATGGTACCTTGGCATGTGTGTGTGTGTGTGTGTGTCTCAACATGTGTGCTCATGGCTGGGACAAGGTGAAAATGAGTAAAACCAGGGCATAAAATATAAATTAAAAAAAAACTACTGAGCATGTTCACAGAAATTTTTTTAAAATCCTTATAACCCTGGATCTGATTAATATTTTTCATGAAACATTCAAAAGGTACTACCTTGGACAGGTCCCTTCTACTCTGACAGTTTGGGAAAAACATGATGTACCATCTAGGCTGTGGATAATAGCAAAATCAGTGTAATAGATACCTAAAAATTTAGACATTGCTGTAAAAATTGCTGCAAAAATGACGCAGCCAGATCTCAGAAACTGGATAAGCAACCATCATTAAAATTTCTGTCTTTTTTGCAATTAAATGAATTTTATTAGATTTATAAAACAAGATACACAGTCCAACAGTCATACATTATACAATCACATAATGAAAAAAATTATGTGTCTTAAAGAGGAACTGTGCTGAACCTTTGTCATTTTCCTCTGTAAAAGCCTATTTTTAAATACTGTTTTAAGTTCTGTTACTATTCCATTTCTGCAAGCTCTTTAATTATCCTAGTGGATATTTCTGATTCACATTGAAGTAGTGAGAACCATTTTAGAACTGTGTGATGTAGTTTATGTCCCTTGCTCAGTTTTTTCATTGTTGGCACAATGCATCCATGTTCTGTTATAGAACTCTAGGGCAGAGAGGGACATAATGCACATCATACAGTTCCAAAATGGCCTTTAAAATCAGAGTGTAAGTCAGAAACATCAAATGTGTTTATTAAAAGACCTGCATAGAGGGAACAATAACAGAACTGGAACCAGTATTTAAAAACAGCTGCTACTGGAAGAAATGGCTTACAGGTTCAGCACAGTTCTCCTTTAAGAATGTGCCTCCCAGGGTATACCATTAGAATGACGAAATGCATACCGCGAAGAGCATTACAGCGACAGAAATCAACAGGTTACTGTAATGGTGCTGTTGTACAATAGTGTCGCTTTTCCCTCCCAAAATAACTCCAACTCAGAGTTGATTATTTTAAGATCAGGGGTGCAGGGCACTTCCGCATGCGCTGTGTGGGGGCAGCCACCTGCAAAAAAAACACATTGATTTTGTGAAAGCACAATGCCAACTGTCAGCATTGTGCCTGTTGATGTACTGGATGTCGCATAAATATGTTGTCAATGTGACTTGGTGGAACCGCCTCCCAAACAGCACTTGTCAAATTTTGTTGAACACTGCAAAAGTTATTAAGGTGCAAATCAGGGGTTTAACAATAAGCACTCCACACATCCCTAACTATACTGGTTCTACTGCTAAAACACCAGTATAAGATAGATAGATAGATAGATAGATAGATAGATAGATAGATAGATAGATAGATAGACAGACATAATAAAATGACAAAACTACATTTTTTCCCTGCTTTAAGTGAGAAAGAAGAACTTGTATACTTACTGTATGGAAAGGGGGTGGAAGGATGAGAAGGGACTTGACAAGGTTGGAGGAAGGCTGAAGGAATGGTCAAAAGTATGGCAGCTTAGATTCAATGCAAAGAAGTGCAAAGTAAGGCACCTGGGAAACAAAAACCCAGGGGAAGAGTACACAATGGGGGGGTACTAACAACAACAAAAATGGAAAGGGACTTGGGTGTAGTCATATCAGATGACCTTAAGGTAAGCATGCAATGTGAGAAGGCAGTAAGGAGGGCTGGGGGATACTGGGATGTATAGGGAGAGGCATCACCAGTAGAAAACAGGAAGTTGTTATCCCTCTGTACAGACCATTGGTGAGACCTCATCTGGAGTACTGCATGCAGTTCAGGAGACACCATCTCAGCAAGGACATAGACAAGATGGAGGCAATCCAGAGGACAGCAACTAAAATGGTGCAGGGTCTGCACCAGAAGTCATACGAAGAGAGACTAAAGGAGCTTAATATGTGTACTCTTGAAAAAAGGTGGGAGAGGGGTGACATGATTGTTGATTTCCTTGAGGTACTTGAAAGTTTCAAAGTCAAGAGGGTAACATCTTTCAGAATAAGAGATGTGCAAGAACAAGGGTCACAATTTGAAAACAAAGGGGAGGACAGCTCAGGGGCAACATGAGTAGTATTTTTTCACAGAAAGGGTGGTGCACGATGGAAAGACCTTCCTGAGGAGGTCATGGGGTCAAAAATAGTGGGAGAATTCAAGAATGCATGGGTCAGACATAAAGCAGTTCTGGTGTGGGTTAAAAAGAAGTTCGGCTGTTGGTTAACTAGGATCTGCAGCTTATCTAATAGGTAGGGAAATGGGCAGATTGGGTGGGCAAATCAGTCTTTACCTGCTGTCAAAGTCTATGTTTCTATGTTACTTGAAAGTAATTTTCTTTTTTTTTTTTTGCCCCCGCCCCCAGCTCCTGGCTGGCCTCTCCTTCGGGCCACCTATGCCCCTCACTGCCACCCTGCCCTGAATGCAGCCACTGCCACCACACATTGCAGCCCCTGGGTAACCCGGCATAACCCTATGCTGGATGGGTCCCCCTTCTCCGAGGGAGAAGGCACCAGTGGGGACAGGCCAGTGCACTTTCTTGGCTTGGGTGCTGCTGAGGTGGTCTTTGGACTGCCCAAGGTTCTTGTGGCAGCAGGAGCTGGCGACCATCATTCAGTCGCCACAGAGCTCGTTTCCATTTTCTTCCTGGGCGTGGTGTGCCACTAACGTGAGGGCATATGCCGACGTTCACCATGCCCTTAAGTCATGCTGGGACCCAGCACATTGCTGTACCTCGGCTCCGCCAGGAGTCGGCATGTTCTGGGTCACCTCCCACCCTCCCCTGAGCAGTCATCAGATGCTTGAGCTTTCTCTCCTGGCCAGCTCTCCAGCGTCTCGGTCCATTCCTGAACCTGGGTCACCAGCATCACAAGCAGAAATCCAACGGCTGCACCAGTGGGCCAACCTATTTTCTTTTTCTATACAGTTTAGGATGTATTCATTTTGTTTAACCTAGTAACTGGAAGTTGTCCTCCCTGTTGCCCTGGTGTTCCATTAAAGGAGAACAGTCAGTACTAGTAGTTCCCCACCCAAGCATGGGCCTGGTCCCGTTTAGCACTTTGTGTGAATTTTTTTTTTACTTACTGTTTACTGTAGTATAGTAGATTGTATCAGACTAATTTTGCTTACTTCCAGGCTGTCATTTTCTTTAACTACTAACACTAGAATCCTCTGCAGCTGACATCACAGGTAGGCTACGGGAGTAGAAACATAGAATGTGTTGGTGAAAAAGGCTGGAAGGCCTATCTAGTCTGCCCTATTTTCCCTGCCTAACACTATACCCCAGATTCTATTTGGTCACAGGTGATATCAATAGGCTACAGTGCATGTTAGAGTTTATCTAAGGTCTGATCTTTTGTTTGTTGGTACCACTGTCCTCCTGGGGGCTAAGTACATTCACAGAGAACTGTACTTAGTCCCAGGAGAAAAGCATGACTAGAAAACATCTGATCGGAGTTTATAAAAGCTGTAACATGCACTGAAGGCTACTGAATCTCCCACTGTTGCAGTCCCGCTCAGATGTTCGCTGCAGGGTATTGCATGGTCTCTTGACAACGTGTGGTTGTGTGAAATGTTGAGACATTCTACACCACACTGCCCTGCACTGTATGCTGCATGTTTTGAATACAGAAATGGCATGGGGAAACACAGTCAGCCTTCTGTATTGTTGGTTTGTTTGTTTAGGTTTGCTGGTGCCCAACTTTCTTGTTTTCCAATAGTACATTCAGTCTCAGTGGTCCCACAGTTTCTGGAGTGGACTCTAGCATTTTCATACTGTAGTTTTATTTAAATCTTCACCTTTTGGTATTGTAAGAATAAGGCGGGGAGTCAAATAGTGTAAATGATTCTCCTTGAAGTTATGTCTTTCTAACATTCAATGCTTCTGCTAGTTTTATGTATTTGTTTATTAAAGGATGTGCAAGTCTGTAATTGACAGGCCTCCTGTTCTATACTGAGTATATACAGTGTATATATATATATATATATATATATATATACGTATAGCTGCTTGTGCTAGGCAGTTCAGTTCCCTCTGGGCTAATGAGCAGGAAGGAGTATACAGCTGACAGGAACAGTTTTGGAGTCGAAGGATCCATTAAGAGAATAAGAGGCTAGCTAGATCTGAGTACTATGCTGTTAGGAGGGCCTAAACCGAGAGTGGTGCAGGCTGTGTCAAGGGTACAGGTAAGAGACCCTATGAGACCTGATAGATAGGAGGGATGATAGTGGCCCTCGACAGGGTCTGAGACTTTAAAAGTTTAGGTTTGGACTACCTGAGTGCATTTAAGGCTGTCCATTAGATAGTCACCATCCTTGGCAGTCAGACTGGTTATTAACTGCAGGGACCTGGTGTGCGGACACGGAGATGACTGGGGAACCTGAGCAACCCCATTGGTTTTGGCAGTGCTCTTGAGGGTCTGCCATACTTGGGTTGGTTCTTAGTGTCACATTTGGTACAGTGTTACAGACTCTGAATGTCCAGCTGCAGGGGTTGATGGAGGTTTCTTGAGAAAACTCAAAACAATAATATTCAGCCATTTTGCATCCTGACAAATATCCTGAATAGAACTTGTAAATAAAATGACACCTAGCAGGGTACCTTGCACCATAATTCTTGAGTCAATGTGTCATCTTCTGAAACCACATCCCTTCACCTTGTTATCCATTAATGAGAAGCACTGTGGTCTAGTGGTTAGATAACCAACTTGAGAACCAGGTGATTGCTAGTTAAAGTCCTGATAGAGTTAAATACTGTGTGATCTTGTGCAAGTCACTTAACCTCTCAGTGCTCCAGTCCACCCAGGTGCAAAAATGGGTAGACAAAGGGCCCCACCGAAAAAGAGATGCTGCAACTCATCTTGACTATTTTAGGTAAATAAATTGCAAATGGCTGGCAAGAAATTTGTTCCTGATTTTCCTTGGGCATGTTTCACTTCCAAGTCAGTGTCAGGTAGGTTGAAATTCCTCATGAGAATCACAGACCCCATATTTGCTGTCCTTTTAATTTAGTATGCCAACTCTAAGTTCTGCTCTGCTGTACTACCTGGCAGTCAATAAACTCCAAGAGTTGTCTGATTATGTCCCATGGAACCTAATTCCAGTGAAAGCTTCCATATCCTCACTTTCTCTTCTCACTTGTTTCAGTCCGTCCTTTACATAAAAAGGTACCTCCACCCTCTGACCCTCCCAGTCCCTCCTGAAATGTCCACCTTTCTACCACTGTATTCCAGCTTATTCTCTCCTTCCACCAGATTTTCATGAGTCCTACTACATCATAACTTGCCTCAGTCAGTTCACCCTCTTTCTCAGTCATCTTGTTTGTTGCACTACCTGCATTCATGGTCATGTAAGTGGTCTGTGTTTCTCTCCTTCTTGCTGTTGCCACTTACTGTGAGCTTTCTACCCCTCTGTACCTGATTTGGGCATGGGTGGTCTGTCTCGTGACACTCACCCAGCTCATCTTAGTTTAAAGTCTTTGTCACCACTCTATCCTGTGTTCTAGCATCCCACCATTTCTGAGCTCAGGTAAAGCCCGTCCTGCATCACCCAGTTTTCACCTCTTCCAGAATGCCTTCCAGTGTGTCAGAAACCTAAACCCTTGCTCCATGCAGTGAACCATTAGCCATGTATTCAACTACTTAATTTACTTCAGTCTTGCTTGCCTTGTGCATGATGCCAGTAGTTTCTGGGTGATTACTACCTTGGAGGTTCTGCTACTAAGGTTATTACCTAGTTCTCTAAATCTATGTTGCAGGATTTTTTATCTGCCTACACCAACATCACTGGTGCTAATATTTGCACACTGATAAATCACTCTTTCTGTACCGCATATGTCAGTGTCAGTGGCTGAGCAGGTAGCACACTCGCCTCTGAGTCCAGGAGATCAGAAGGCTGTGGGTTCCATCCCGACACCAGGCACTAGGGTTAAATCCCAATACTGACACTGTAGAGCAACATGAGGGGGGTGCTGTACTCCTGAGGTGCCATCTTTTGGATGAGATGTTAAACTGAGGCCCCATCTTCCTGTTCTGGTGATAGTTTAGGTGGCTGTTAAAGATTCCATGTCACTTCTCGATAAAAAGAGTCAGAGAATTTCCTTGGTGCCCTGGCCAAATTTCCCCCATTCACTAAAAATACCACCAACAGCTTAATCTAGTTCAAGGTCAGTTGGCATTCATCTGTAACCCCCTCCCATGAGTCATGCCTGAAAATAGGCAGAATAGTGCACTTACCCGGTCAACAAAAACTAAATAAATAAGCCTGTCCACCCTTGCCGTGATACGCAGTATGCAACACCAGGTAGGAATGTGATGGAACAGTCCAAATTGCTCTAGTGTCTCAATGTTCCATCTGCTGTTCGATAGGTCTTTACTTTGTGGTCCTCTGCACTTTAAATTATAGTACTGTATTTAAACCATTCCTCAGCATTCAACACTATTATTCACAGGGCAATGACCAAATGCAAAAGTATATATGGCATTCAGTGGCCACTGAAACTCTGAAATAGTACTTAGTTCTGAATAGTAGAAAGCTCTTGAATGTGTTTTCTTCTACTTCATAAATCTGTTGTGAAATCTGATCACATTAGATTCCAAAGAGACTGCCTTCTGCCTCTCACAATGACAAGTCGGATAACAATATCGCTATAAGCTGTAACTCACCAAATCTGTATTATAAGATAGACCTCCGTCACTTCAAGCAACAACATTTCAGAATGACAATAAATGATGCAAGTCTGTTTTCCTCTATCTGCCAGTGATCCCAATATAACTTTATGATAGCACAGATTTCCATCAGGACTAAAAGACGGATAGCATACTTACTGTCTGCGCAAATGCTGAGGTCCAGATAAATCCTAGTTTTAAATACAGCTTTTTCTGTGGTTATGTACATTTTGACATGATGTTTTATACTTTTTAGGACTTCTTGATGGAGACATTTATCATGTTTAAGGACCTGATAGGGAAGAATGTTTACCACTCTGACTGGATGACTATGAGTATGGTGCAAAACAGGTAATTATTAATCATTTCAAATACTGAGGAGCATATTTTTCCTTTTTCAGAAATTACATAATGTTTAGTTTCAATTTAGTAGTTGGGTGGTCTTAAATGGAGCTCTAGCTGCCAACAACGGTCACCTGTTGGCAACAAGAGAACTCACGTACACAAAAAAATGCCATAACATTTTAAATTATAGGAACCGAGGAACATTGAAAATTAAGATGGAGGCAGGCCAAGTAGTTCTGTAACACCACCTGCTATTTGCTCAGTAGCTGCATCATTTCAGTTTTAATCATGTATATATCCATCTAGACATGCATTAAAGGTATAAAGTGATTTCATCTAAATTATTGAATTTGGTATATTATTCACTAAACCTACCAGCTACTCCCTATGTGAAGAAAACTTTTGTCAACTCCACCCTAAAACTGCCCCATAAGTTGCTTGTTATGACTCCTTGTTTTTTGCTGTCCCTTTTCAATTTTAATGTTAAACTATGTTGCCAACTAGCACAATCTATTAGTTTGCATATATGAATGAAATCACCCCTTATTATTATTTTTTTTCCAAGCTAAACGTGTGCAGCTCATTCAACTTCTGCTGTTAGTCTTTGTCATCTGGTCTTCTTGTCATTGTCACTGCCTTTCACTGTGCTGTGTCTCCTATGTTGATGTCCTTTTGGTACTTTGATGTTCAGAACTAAAAGAAATGCTCTAAATGTGGCCTCATCAGGGATCCGTAGAGTGGCATGATAATGTTTCTTGGTATGATTACAAAGTTTCTCTAGATGTCTCTCTCAAGATTTTAAACCATTCCATTCTTTATTATTAAGAGCATTTACATGACAACAAGGGTAGTATTTTCAAACAAAGCAACACAAGCAGTCACATTTGGAATGGCATATACTATAACTAGCCACATCAAGTGCCGAACAGTCATGCTCTCAGACCCAAAGCCTTGGAGGGGGTTTGTCCTCCATTTTGTTTTGTGTCAGTGATCTCTAATAAATTGTCAACATAGAAACATAGAATTTGACGGCAAATAAGGACCGCTTGGCCCACCTAGTCTGTCCATTTCCCTACTTAATGGATAAGCTGCAGATCCTAGTTAACCAACAGCCTACTTCCTCCTATCCCCCACTGGAATTGCCCTATGTCTGTCCCATGCATTCTTGAATTCCCCCGCCCCCCCGTTTTTGACTCTATGACCTCCTCAGGAAGGCTGTTCCATATATCCACAACCCTCTCTGTGAAGAAATACTTCCTCACATTACCGCTCAGCCGTCCCACTTCTATCTTCAAATTGTGCCCCCTTGTTTTTGCACATCTCTTTTTCTGAAAGATGCTACTCTCTTGGACTTTGTTTATTCCCTTGAGGTACTTGAAAGTTTCTATCATGTCCCCTCTCCCTCCTTTCCTCGAGGTTATACATATTAAGCTCCTTTCGTCTCTCTTAGTATGTCTTCCGTGCAGACCCTGCACCATTTTAGTTGCCCTCCTCTGGACAGCTTCCATCCTGTCTATGTTCTTCATGAGATTGGGTCTCCAGAACTGCACGAGTACTCCAGATGGGGTCTCACCAGCTGTCTGTACAGAGGGATAATAACTTCCTGTTTTCTACTGGTGATGCCTCTCCCTGTGCATCCCAGTATACCCAGCCCTCCTTACTGCCTTCTCACATTGCTGGCCCACCATTAGGTCGTCTGATATGACTACCCCCCGGTCCCTTTCCATTTTTGTTGTTGTCAGTATCTCACCCCCCATTGTGTACTCTTCCCCTGGGTTTTTGTTTCCCAGGTGCATTATTTTGCACTTCTTTGCATTGAATCTAAGCTGCCATACATTTGACCATTCCTCCAACTTTGCCAAGTCCCTTTTCATTCTTTCCACCCCAACCTGTGTATCAGCCCTGTTGCAGATCTTTGTGTCATCTGCAAAGAGACATATTTTCCCTTCCGGTCCCTCTGCAATGTCACTTATGAAGACATTAAAAAGGATTGGTCCCAGTACTGAACCCAGCAGTACCCCACTACCCCTTTCTTCACAGTGGACTCCATTTACCATTACCCACTGTGTCCTATTGTCCAACCAGTGTTTTACCCAGGCTACCACCCTGGGACCCACTCCCAGGCTGGCTAATTTGTTTATTAATCTTTTGTGTGGGACTGTGTCAAATGCCTTGCTAAAGTCTAGGTAGGCCATGTCCACTGCCCTTCCTGGTCTACTGCTTTGGTCACCCAGTCAAAGGAATCAATTAGATTTGTCTGACATGACCTTCCCGCTGTGAATCCATGCTGTCTTGGGTCCTGTGCCCACTGGCCTCTAGGTACTCAACAGTTCTTTCCTTCAGAAGTGATTCCATCATTTTCCCTACCACTGAGGTCAAACTGACAGGTCTGTAGTTTCCTGCCTCTGTCTTGCTCCCACTTTTGTGAAGGGGAATCACATCCGCCCTCCTCCATTCCTCGGGTACCCACCATCCTCCCATGATTTATCAAAAGGGTAGTCAGTGGTGTTACTAGTTCTTCCCTTAGTTCTTTTACAATTCTGGGGTGAATCCCATCAGGTCCCATTGCTTTATCCACCTTTAGTTTTAAGAGTTCTTTCAGAACCCTTACTTCTGTGAAAGGACTAATATCAACCACCCTATCCAGAGTGCTTCTATTGACTGGATTAGGTATTTCCCCCTGCTTTTGCATTGTGGACACTGAGCAGAAGTAGTCGTTCAGTATCCCTGCTTTTTCACTGTCGCTCTCTGCCCAACCACCGTCCATTCTATTCAGCCTCACTATCCCTCCCTTTGTCTTTCTACGCTCCCTGATATACCTATAAAGTTTTATCCCCCTTCTTAACCGAGTTGGCTATCTTTTCCTCAGTTTGGGCCTTTGCTATTCTGACTACCCTGCCTGCTTCCTTCTGCCTTAACTGGTACAGTTCTTTGTCCTGCTCCTTCTGTGTTTCCTTATACTTCCTAAATGCTATCTTTTTCTCCCTAACCTTCACCGCCACCACTTTTGAGAACCATAGTGGTTTTTTCTTTCATTTTGATTTGTTTATTTGCTTCACACAAAGGCTCGTTGCCTCTGTGATGGCGGTTTTGATGTTTCCCCATTGTTGCTCCACCCCACCTTCTTACCTGTTTGCTAGTTCTTTTCTGAGGCACTCTCTCATTATGACAAAATCAGCCCTCCTGAAGTCCAGTACCTTCACTTTTGTGTGGCTTGACTCTACAACTAAGTTTATCGTGAACCACACTGTTTGGTGGTCGCTTGTTCCCAGGTGGCAACCCACTTCAAGATCAGAGATCCTCTCTCCATCCCCATTTTAGAGTACCAGGTCTAAGATTGCTCTCTCCTGAGTGGGTTCCAAAACTAGCTGTCTGAGGCATGCCCCCTGTAGGGCATCAAGAATGGCCCTGCTCTTGGATGTGGCTGCAGCAAAGGTGCTCCAGTCAACATCTGGCATATTCAGGTCCCTCATCAGCAATATCTCCCCTTTCTCTGCCATCCCAAGGATGCCTTCTATCATTTCCTTGTCCATTTCCTCCCCCTGTGTGGATTGTGGAGCTATTTCCAGTCTCCAGGGTGACCCACAGTGCCTCCTCTCCTCCCTGTTTACCCTTTAGTTCTGTTGCTTTGATCCCTTCCCTTACAAAGAGAGCTACTCCTCCTCCTCCTCTTCTTCTTCCCTCCCTGTCCGTCCTGTAGATTGTGTACCCTGGTATGTTGACATCCCAGTCATGGTTCTCTGTGTACCATGTTTCTGTGACTGCCACAATATCCAGGCATCCCTCTTCCATCAAGGCCACCATTACCTAGACTACGGGCATTGGTACTCATTACCCTCCATTTTTTTCTGGCTTTATTTCTTTTTGCCCCCTCCCTGTCCCTACTGCCTTTGTCTTTTTCTCCATTTACCCCTGCCCTTCTCCCTATCAACCTTTGCAGTAACTGCAAGTTTGTTTGTTTGTTTGTTTTTGTTACTTGATGTGACTAGTTATATGCTGTCCCAAGTAGAACTGCTCATGTTACTTGCTGGTACCATTTTCTTCAGTCAGCAGTTGTGTGCACATTACAAGTGTTTTTCTCCAGTATTTTCAAAGGGTCCTCCCATGCACCCACCAATAAATAGGACAATTTGTTTTTCTTCCTCTTTTTCCCACCTTTCCCCAGTCGGCCCTCCTTCTGAGGAGTGCCCCAGCCTCATCACACCGATGCCCACTGGCACTTACCTTTTGGCCTTCTTTCCCTAGGGCTTGCCCGACCTGGAAGAGTCAGTGGAGTCCCTCAAGCCCCACTGAAGCATGGATCCAGTTCGGACTAGCATGCCCAGCTGATCTGGTGCAGGGCCTCCAGGGGCTCCACTTCATGCTGCTACCAGGTGTTTTCTGGTTTTCTCCTGCATGGTGTAAGTGGTGTGCACTGACATCAAGGCATATATGCCAGCATCTGCCACATCCCGCCATCTCCTTCAGCTAGGGCTGCATTTCCTCTGGCTTCTGCCAGGGGCCAGTCGAGCACCAAACTCTTTCCCACCCTTCTACCTGGAGGAGGAGGAGAGTGTTCCTATGGACTCTCGATCCTCCTCCCCCCAGCCAGCCTTCTGACACCTTGTGCTCGCTTCTGAAACCAGGTCATGGACATCGTGAGTGGTAGCGCTACACCCACACTGGCGGGCTGGCGCTTTATGGCACAACTTTAGTGCAGTTGCACTACTTGTAACAAAGCATAAGGTCATCTAAAACATGGTCTAATGTTTTGTCGCAAGCGCTGCAAGTTGCACAGAAAAAATTCTGAATACATAAAATAAATAATGCATGCATCATTTTTGTACCATAACACAGGTAAACTGTCATAAATGCATCAAAATGTTTGAACTTTGTTTTTATTGAAGTATTAAATAAAATACAACAATGTGCATTTCAAGGAGAGGCAATACAGCACATATGGGCCTCATTTTCAAGTGGACCTGGTCTGTGGTCCGACCATGCACATCCATGATAGTTTGACTGCTAAATGTTTGTCTGAATTCTGGATGTGCTTGGGGAGCTGTACCCTTGAAATGATAAATCATCACTTTTGATGAAGGACTTTTTTTCCATAAACGTCAATAGTGTCTAGATGTTTGGGGATGTTTGTGTGAGTGAGTATCCTGATTTATTTTTGGATGCAGCACATGTCCAAAATATGGATGCAAGTGCTGCAGCCATCCTTTAAGAATCCACTCCATTGGCTGGCCCACCAGTGCAGCAGTTTTTCAACCACTCGCGATGCTGGCAATGTGGGTTCAGAAGTGAACCTGGGCGACTGGAGGGCCAGCCATGAGGGAAGAGGATGGGCATCCCAGGGACTGCTCTCCTCCTCTGGGGTGGGGGAAGGTTATAGTGCTCAGTGCACACCTGGCCGCCAGTGGTGAGTTGGGGAAAGGAACACCAGAGCTCATCACAATCAGGGTGGAGGGGCAGGCAGACACTAACGTCTCCCTGGGGGTGCACAGGGTAGCATCATGGTGTCACTGCATGCTGCGTCCCTCTGGGGGAACTCATCTACAAGGAAACAAAACATGCCTTAAGACCTCCTTGCTCAGTTGCTGGCACTGGGCATTGCTGCTGTGGGAGTGCTATGGTACTACCATGCCCCCAGACGGCCACACCATGAGTGAGTAATCTCGTGGGGTTGATGTCCCATGGCAGGGCTTGTTCCAGTGTCGGGTGGGCAAGCTGGGGGTGAGGCAACTGCCAGGGAGCATAAAGTATAAATTAATAGAAAAGAAGATGCACGCCATGATCTGTACCAAGTAAATTAATAAGAATGACTGCTAAACACTCCCATTTGATATAAATAAACAAGGGCCTTCACCTTGGATTATTACATTGAATTGCAGACATATGGAGCCCTAATATAACCAATGCTTTGAAAAATATCCACTACAGTAGTTTACAATTAATAATGAGCTTGTAACCTGCTAGATAGGCTCTTACAAGATAATTCACTATGTCACCTCACAAATGGGCTTCCCGCAAAACTCCTATAGCTGGTAAATCTATAACATATCTGATAGAGAGTAAACAACTGCAAATTATTGCACTGTAGCTATCCCCAGTACTTTCTTGGGATATACCCTTAGGAAAATTAGATCATACCTTATCCAGGACTACAAAATAGGCAATGAGAGTTGGGCAGGAGAATGGTTATGTCACTGAGATATCATTAGCATGCCCCACCACCTGCTTCAGTTACCTTCTCCAGTGGCAGAAAGAGATGTCATGATGATGTACCTTGGCTATCTTTGCTATGAGGCAATCAATGGACACCTCCATTTTGGGAGAACCAGTAATACCAGATCAAAAAAAATAAAAGATCTTAAAGAAACATCATGTTGAATGTAATAAGTGCATGTTAGTGGGATTGTACCATCTTATTTTCCAGCCTGAATATTCATGCATAGAACCTTAGCAGAAGGGGGCCACCTGATGGCCAAACGGGAGTGTTGTGTGCTCCTGCGCCAATGACTGGGGTTCAGCAGCAAATGCAGGAGTCGGGTCAGGTGGCCAGAGGGCAGAGGTAGTGCTACTAAGCAGCAGCACTCCCAGCCAGGAGAGGGTGGCATCCTGGTTTCACTGCTGTACTGATCCCAGTGTTGGGCCAAGTGAGCTTGTTCTACCCCCCCCCCAGGAAGTTGCTTCATGCAGGCAAGGATTCATGCATGGGTACACGCAGCCTGCACCAGACACCAGGGAAGGGGGAGGGAGAAGACAGAAAATCCATGTCTTTCCACCACCGATAATGATGGCCCCCGGGTGCTCTGGGGTCTGCACCACGCAGATCCCCATTGGCTGCACTATGAGGGAGGGCTGCAGAGGGGACTGGGGTGGCCAGACAAGGGGCCTGACAAAGGCAGAGGTGATGGTGAGGGATCAAAATCTCTATAGAAAAAAAAAGAACTGCAGCAGAACCAGGGACATAACACTGAAATAGAAATCGCTTTTAGCATTTTCCCCTGTGCAAGCATAACTCAAATAAAAGGGAAAATTCACTTACATGCTCCCACCTTATTGAGCATGTATTTAACAACATGTACATCCACAGTTCTCATACAGTTCTGCTTTAAGCATGCATATTGAAAATAGTAATCAAACATTCTGGCACATTTCTTTTGATGCAGGTGCAATCGAAACTCAAGAATTGTGGCTACATCAAGGGTTTTGAAAATCCTTCTCAGAATCTTTGTCTGTTAGAATTCCTCTGTACTTTAGAAAGCATGCTCATGTCAGCCCAATGGTGTAGAGGTAGGGCACTGGTGCCTTACCTCACCCACGCCAGCGATCCGGTTCGGCCCAGCCTGGGTCATTGGAGGCCCTGCACGGAGGGGAGGAGGGGCTGGGCAGAGCTACCGCAGGCAAGCTTCCTCTCCAGGGAGGAAGCATGGCATCCCTCAGCTGATGGTAACCCTAGTGGAGGCTGGGGGTGGCACGGCCAGGTGCCTAGGCATTAGGCCATGGGGTGGTGGAAAGGGGTCAGAAACAGGGCTATACGGCACATGCGTGCCTCCATGCGCATGTGTGCATACTCCCGGGCCCCTGGGAGAAAATCGGAAGGGAAAATATGCTGGTCAGCAGGATGATGACTGACTGACTCCCCACAGGTGCTGCTTCCGGGCCGGCAAGGTAAGCGCCGGCAATTCCGGGGGACGGGGCTGGGGGGGATCGGTTGGATAGGGGCTGACTGGCAAGGCACATAAATACAATATATATAGAAAAAAAAAAAAAGACATACTTTGGCTTCATATAACTCATGCTCAGTTTCTCGTGGTGCATGTCAGTCACAAGGATTTGGTAGAGACCTTTCAAGAGCTCCTTACTGCATAGAACATTTCAATTTTCTACTCCTATAATCAGCCTATTCAACATTGCCCCACTAAGACTAAGCTGCCATCTGTGTCACTTCAAAGTGTGTCTAAATGGATTACCAGTGTGTTCAAATGCAGTTAACTTCAGGATAGGTACTGCATACGTGTGTGACTATGCATAATGCCATCTCAAAAGTGTTAGCAGTTTATATAGTAACTCCATAAGCAAACCATGTATAAAACAGTTGGTCAGAGATTCAGAGGTGGAAGAAGAAAAAAAACCTTGTGACGCTACACATTTGCTGTTCCACATTTTCCTGAGTTCTCCCCTGTTGGGTTCCACCTAAGTTGGTTAAGGTACTAAGAGGGATACTATAAGCCTACTGGTGGAGCAACTTTATCTGGTATGTTTGCTGTAGATATTTTTTTTTCCAAGAAAGGATAACATACTTTTTATGGCTCTATACCCAAAAGTGGCAGCGTGGTATTTGATCACTATACCCTTTCTAAATTGCAATACTAAATACTGGGCAGCGGCATAGTGGGGTGGGGTGGGGAGCAGGTCAGATGAATGCCAGACCTAATTTCAGCCATTCAGTGTTGTCAGAAAATTAAGTACCACCAGGCTCAGTTGAAAATAATGTCCTATCTTTTAAATCCACCAGAGAAACGCACGCCCTTTCTCGCTTCTCCTCATGATCATACAGCCAGCCCTGTCCTGTCCTGTCTGTATCACATGCATGCACATGGAGTTATTTTCAAAGCTGCGACTCAGCTGTTTTTTAAATTATCCACTCCAGCTGTTCTCTCGCATGCACCTGACACAGCCCAGAGCAACGCACATTCCCACTTTGCTCCTCTCCCGATGATGTGCTGTAAGACTTCCAGTCTGAATGGTGTGCGTGCCCTGAACCCTGATTAATTTACATAGAAGCAGGCAACAGCTGTTTTTTTTAAATTGAAGTTGGAGACTCCAGCTACTGTCTCTTTTGCACCCGACACAGGTTATCTCAGAGCTCACACCCTGACCTGACCCAGCCCAGAAATGTATATTCACTTCTAGCTCCTGAGCACTTTTCAATGTTGGACTGGGGGGCATGGTGCGTGACAGCTTGGAGTCGAGAACATGACTGTGAGCTGACACATGTGGTGAGTAGACCCACTACAGTGCATGTCCTTTAATAATAAACTCACGCCCTGGCAGTTGTCATCTTCACTTTTTGATGAGTCAGTCGAGAGACAGTGTGTATGCTCTGAGACTAGTCTGTGAGAGATTCTGTAGACTGTCTGTCCATTGTTAAGGTGTCTACCTCACTTGCTGTTGGGGATGATAGATGACAACAGGCTCCTGGGGACCCATTTTTTTAAACTGATTTCTCTGAACTGAAGCAGTATGAAATAGTGCAATGGCTTAGTAAATATTCCTTTTCGCTGATTTTTAGACAGTATCATTAAAAACAAGCATTTGTCAATGCCGAACGTTCGCTTGCAGGTATTTGCAGTGGTGTTTGGCATGTATGGTGCTTTACCCTAATGCCCTGTGTGATTGCTGGTATTTGCACAATAAATTGTCAGCATGACCTTTTTGTTACCCCCATTGTGCGCTACATAGGCGGAAACACGTTTTGGGCAGGATGTGAAAAATGATAGCTGTACTGCTCATAAGGAAGTGTGGTAAATGCCAATGTTGAAAATCTGGAGTGAAATATTGAAAATTGCAAACCCACGAAAGGCAGTGGAACTGTGCAACGACGCCTAAAAACAGTCATTTTTAGGAATTTTTCACCAAATTTTCAACATTGCCATTTTAAACCTCTGCTAATGAACAGTGTCACTGTGATTTTCTTACTGTGTCCCATACATTGATTTCCTTTTCCGACTGCACCATTGTGCACTACATGGGGAAAGACATTTTGGGCAGGATGTGAAAAATGACAGCTGTACTGCTCATAAGGAGGTGTGGTAAAATGGTAATGTTGAAAATCTGGTGTGAAATTTGCAAACTTACGAGCGTGCGTAGGAACTGCACAACGCACGCACGTAAAACAGTTATTTGTAGGAATTTTTTCGCCAAATTTTCAACATAGCCATGTTAAGATCTCTGCTAATGAACAGTGACGCTGTAATTTTCTTAATGTGTCCCATACACTGAGTTCGCACACCGACTGTGCCATTGTGCGCTACATGGGCGGAAACATGTTTTGGGCAAGATGTGAAAAATGACAGCTGCAATGCTCATAAGGAGGTGTGGTAAATTGCAATGTTGAAAATCTGGAGTGAAAATATTGAAAATTCGTGAAACTTATGAGCGCATGTAGGAACTGCGCAACGACTCATAAAACAGTCATTTTTAGGAATTTTTCACCACCAGCACAGCCATTTTAAGACCTCTGCTCATGATCAGTGTCACTGTGATTTTTGTTAATGTGTCCCATACATTGAGTTCAAGACACCGACTGCGCCATTGTGCGCCATATGGCCAGAAACACATTTTGGGCAGGATGTGAAAATGACAGCTGTACTGCTCATGAGGAGAATTACAGTAAAATGGCAATGTTAATCTGGAGTGCAAATAAAGAATTCGCAAGGTAGGCGTGTGTAGGAACTACTTAACGCCGCAGCTAAATAAAACTTGATCATTTGTAGGAATTTTTCACCAAATTTTCAACATAGCCATTTTAAGACCTGTGCTCATGAACAGTGTCACTGTGATTTTCTTAATGTGTTCCATACATTGATTTCGCACACCGACTGCGCCATTGTGCGCTACATGGGCTGAAACACGTTTTGGGTGAGATGTGAAAAATGACAGCTGTACAGCTCATAAGAAGGTGTTATAAAATGGCAATGTTGAAAATCTGGAGTGAAAATATTGAAAATTCGCGAACTTACGAGCCTGCGTAGGAACTGCGCAATGCATGCTCGTAAAACAGTCATTTTTTGGAATTTCTGCACCAAATTTTCAACATGGGGTTTTTGGGACCCCTTCTCATGAATGATTCATTGTCATGGTGTTATTTGAGGCCGAAGGGTGATTTGGCGCAGTGACTGTGCAGTGCCTGAAATCGCCCTTCAGGCTCGAAGTATGACAGTGACATCATTCATGAGAAGAGGTCCAAATACCTATGTTGAAATTTGGTGCAAAATTCCAAAATGACTGAGATATGCAATAAAGTTGAAACCCCTATCTAGGCCCATTATACAGCTTACCGGCATTTCCTCAGTTTGCGGTCAGCTTTGAAGAGATAGACGTGTTCCCGGTCCACCCAAGAGCGCTCCGGAGTCCGGAGGTAAGTAAGGGGTGAGGGGGGTGGGGAGGCTGAGTGCAGTGGTGGGTGCGGGTTGTGGGAGGGGGGCTGGGAGACTCGCCGTGGGACTGTTTTATTTTACAGGTTTAAAAAAAACGGCGTGGGACGTTTGCCACGCTGGGGTGAGCTCCCAGCGTGGCAGAAGATAATGTGGGGGCCGAGGGCGATGGGGATTGGGCACCCCGTCGGCAACTCGCGAGGAAGACGAGAAGCCGATGAGGATTAGGCACCCGTTGGCAAAACAGCATAGCGTTTACCATGCTGGGGTGGGCTCCCAGCGTGGCAGCAAGAGATGGCTTGGGGGCGTGGAGCCGACAGAGTTGGGCACCCCGTCGACAAACAACATGTGCTACGCTGGGGTGGGCTCCCAGCGTGCCGCAACTTTGGGCGTGGCCAGAGGGGGCCAGCGTGGCGAAAGGAACAGCGGCGCCCAGTATGGCAGCGGTGCTTTCTTTGAAGCAGAGGACACCGCTGTCATACTGAGCTCCTGCACCCATTGGTGCAGGACTCCACCTAGCTCAAGGGAGCAGTGCATTGGATGGAAGGCACACCTCCAGTGTGCTACTCTCCCAAAATGTTCCTTGCGCATGCGCGCAAGCGAACGTAAAAACTCCAGGGTGATTTTTTAAGGGGGTTATGTTTAAACATGTATTTTAAATTCTAACTTATAATGAAAATAAATATAATATAAGAAGACCTACCCATGCTATTAACTTCCTCTGTCCCTCAACCTCACAATCAAATTAAAGTATGGAACTGAATAAGATTTACAGGAGTGCAACCAGCATTACATTTTGGGAAGGGTTAGTCATCTTGCAAGGGGATTCCTTTTTATATTGCTGGGGGATTAGTGCCACCAGGCTACCAGAAGCCATGGTATACTACGTGCTCTGCGGTGCATTTTGCATCTTATCTTGAATCTTAATAACTCATCTCTGAGCTCTCCTTCACCATGGAAGAGAGTTCAGAGATGATTTAATTATTTTCAAAATAGGCTACAAAATGCCTTGTACTAAATAAAATTCTTATCTGCCAGGCTACTGGTTGCATACTTAAGCAATAAGGTACTTCAGGGAGGTTAGCTGTACTAGGTTCACCATACAGTCAGGGCCGTTGGAAGGCATGAGGTGATCCCAAGAGCCTTCAGCCCCTGACCGTGGAGTAGACTGAGTACAACCAACGTACCTGAAGTGCCTTATTACTTATTTAAAATGGGCCCAGAGGCAACTTTTCAAAAAACAAAAACTCTTAACAATTTTCAGACCCTCGTAAGTTAAAATAAAATGTTGCTAAATAATGTACAATAGTCCCTTCGCAGATGTTTTTCACCTGTCAGTCGTCTGTTATATTCAAAACACTGTGTGATTGTTTACCATGTAATAGAAGAATTCAAATATCTGCATTGTTTCAGAAGTAGAGTGGTACCTCCCTCCCCCCACACGCACGGAATGGTAACATGAAATACATGAATTCTCTCTCCCAGTGACCCACCCTACTTCTCTCAGGTTTCACTCTCTCTCTCTTAAAGGGGTAGCACCTCATTCCTGGGGCATTTCCTTTATTACTGTGAGATCATCGCCTGTGGAACCTACACATGCTTTTTATCCCATCTGCTGATCTACCAGTTTAATTAGGCACCAATATGGTCTCGAACCCTGTACATTGTACACCATAGTCAGTACCTATCCCACTGCACTAACCAGGTGCCCTGCCTTGACACTGCCTATTTCTGTCCTTACTTTTTTTTCTTTACCTACCATGTTTCTCCTCCCCTTTCTCCTTTTATTGCTGACAGCCTGCCCCCCCCCCCCCATCCTCTCACCCTCTTGGTCTAACCCCTTCGGGCACTCTAGTCCCACCTCCATCCCCTTGAACACCTCAACCTTTTCACCTTTACAATTCCTTCTGTCCCATCCTCCCACCCATTGCCCCTCAAAATCCATTCCCAGATGATCCCTCCCCTCCCTCCCCCTATCTCTCTACTGCCCTGGTGTCTCGCCAAGTATACACAGTCACCATAACAAAACGCCTCAGATCTAAAAATCTTAAGTCATATCCCCTCACTTCATATCTCTTCAGGACCCTCATCCTGCTCTTACTCCTCTCCGGAACCATCCATCCCAACCCTGGTCCAGAATTCTCCGGTACTCCCACCTCGCAACTTGCCCCAACAAAGATAAAAACATAAGCATAGTCCACCTCAACATCCAGAGTCTCCCAGCTAAATCTGACTCTTTCTAAGCCTGGGTAGCCATGTACAGTTTTGATGTGATAGCTCTCTCCGAAACATGGCTTTCTCACAAGATTGCCAACAGGGAGAGTAAGCTTAGTGGCTACTCCGCTATCAGAAAGGACAGACTAAGAAAAAAAGGAGGTAGGTGCATGTTCTATGTCTCCAACAAATTCTCCTTCACAGAATACTACCCCAGTTATGAATCTTCCCTTCTTGAAACCCTCTCCATCCACCTCCACCTAAGACCAAATAAAACCCTTACTCTCACAACCGCCTACCTTGCCCTGGGAACTCTGCACACTGACCTTGAGTCGCTCCTGGCCTTGAAGCACTCTCTTTTTATTAACAGAGAGTGGATCCTCCTTGGAAACTTTAACATCAACTGGGATTCCTACCAAGCCGATTCAGCTAAATCTAGCACTGCAAACCTCATCAACTAGACCTAATTATAAAACAGGAACTCAAATGCTAATAAATTGGATTATGGTCACGCACCCCTCCCGCATCACCAGTGTAGGAGTCTTGCCCAACTGTAGCAGCGATCATTGTGCCATATATTGTCTAAGGTCCACTCATCTTCCCAAGCACCCCCCTAAATTTATCTTCACCAGGAAAATAACCAATCAGAACATCCAATTAATTAACCATGATCTCAGCCTAGTTGACTGGTTCTTCATGTATCGGATGGAGGACTGCAACGCCATCCTGGAGAAACTCTCCAGCATCTAATTAACATCTGGGATAAACAAACTCCCTCAAAAAATTAGGACAAGGGGAAAATTAATGAATAGGTCTTTCCAGATATTATTTCATTAATGAGAACAAGGGACAAAGCCTGGGCCTATTACCACAAACACAGAGACCCGCTCAGCTCACCCTTTACAAGTCCCTTAGAAACAAATGCAAATCGGCTGTAAGAAAGGCAAAATAGACTTCCTACAAAACAAGCAACCCGGGAATCCTCAAACCCCCATCAGCTATGCAGTACCTCAACTCTCTTCTCGGCAAATCCAGAAACTCTGACCCCATCACCCTGTCTCACGATGACAGACTAACCCGCCACAACCCCAGGGAAGTAGCAAACATATTTAACTCTTTTTTCGCTGATCTTGAAAAGTACAAACCAGCCACCCCTTCTCCTTCACCCATCTCCCACCCCCACCCCTCCTACCTTGACCCCAGTTTTGGGACTCCCCCCAAATTCTTCTTTAAGGCTCTGAAACCCACAGACACTATCAAACGTATTCAAGGGAACAACCCAAAATCCAGCAAAGGGGCTAATGGTATCGACTACAGAATCATAAAGCGGTCCATAAATGTCCTTGCAATCACCATCACCAATCTTCTAAACAGCTCCCTCTGGTCTCGTACCTTCCCCAATGCCTGGAAATCTGCCACCATCAAACTATTATTTAAATCCGAGTCCAGAAGTGAGGTCGGTAATTACCATCCTATATCCCTTCTCGCCCCCCTATCAATGATCATTGTGAAGGTTGTCCACTCTCAACTTACTGCCTACCTGGAAGCCAACATCCTACTCTCCTGTGCTCAACATGGCTTCAGATCTGGTCACAGCACAGGAACTGCCCTGGTCAGGTTCACTAGCGCCATTCTTAAGGCCAATAACAAAGGCCAATACACTGGGTTAGTATTTGTCTACCTGACCAAGGCATTTGACCTTGTAGACCATGCAGTCCTACTTTACACCCTCAAAGATCTGCACCTCTCCCTCAATGTCATAGATTGGGTCAGAACTTACCTTTCCGGTGATCCCATAAAACCTCCATTGAAGATCATCTCTCTGCCGAAAGCCAGATGAAATATGGAGTCCCCCAGGGCTTGATCCTGGGATCCCTCCTGTTCTCACTTTTCATTAATAATCTCCCATCTAGCTACCTTAACACATAACTTTTCCTCTATGCTGATGATGTGGCACTATACAGTAGTGACATCAACCCCGCCACCATGTTCAGCAATCTACAGTCCAATTTCATGTAGTTGCACTCCTGGTTCTCCGGAAATGGTATGGTCCTAAATTCTAAGAAGAAAAAGTGTATGGTCTTCTCAGGCCCTAGAAAATCCACCATCACTGGCCTTACATTAGTTGATAACTCTGGCTACCCAATTCAACAGGTGTCTGAATTTAAATATCTTGGACTCCTCCTAGACACTTACCTCTTCTTTAATCTCCATGTTAACAACCTCATAGAGAAGACCCACAACAGGCTTGGCCTTCTCTATAGGATAAGAAAGTTCCTTATCCCTGCAACCAGGCTTCGCTAACTAACTCCCTTCTCCTGCCACTCATCTACTACAGATTCATCATCTTCTCCCCACCACATCTCTACTCCAAAATAAGATCAGACTACAACAACATTACTCATTTCATCACTGGTTTACCATGGAAAACTCACGACTGTACTCTCTACTCCTCCCTTAGCTGGCCCACCCTTGAAGGGTAGTTTCAACAAAAAATGCTCTCCTTACTCCACAAGATGCACCTGAATTTGCTGCCGCCAAGTGTGATTTCCCTCTTCCCCTTTGCTACAGTCGTACGGGTGACCAGAGGGGCCTCAAGTATGGTTTTTGACACCCCTTTCTACCACACTAAGCAAGCTCAGAACTCAATCATGCAATAAGCTGTACAACCAACTGCCCCCCAATATCCAAGCCTGCAGGTCCATCCACACCTTCAACTCCTACCTCGAAGTTCACATACTCAATTCTTCCATCTGCAGCTGACCCAGCTGGCCCTCCAGTTAAACTGAGATGCTCTCCACCTTGCGTATCGCTAGTCCCCCTTGCTTTACTCTAGTCACTTTTACCCCCTTCCCTTTCCTCCCCCACATCCATCCCCCCCCTCCACTTTGCTCCCCCCAAGTTAGTTTTCACTCCCACCTCTCACTCCTAGCTTAGGTTTCTTCATATTTCAATCATGGACCCGATTACAATCAACCACAAAAGACTTGCACTTTCTCCACCTCTAGCACTTAGGTTACTGACCCCTCTGTATGCCTTCCCTTCTCTTTCCTGCTCTCCATATGTTACACACATAAATGTTTGGGTCGCTCTGTGTGTTTCTCTCATTTTACTTTATTGTAATCGTTGCCTCCTGTTTTTCAGTTTATGAAAATTGCTGTAACTGTTAGACAATTGTTAGTCTTTGACATTGTTCTATATATCTAAACCATTGTTTGGATTGTTTCCCCTGTATAGATCTTGTTTCCGTTAGACTCTGTTTTGTATTGTCATATCTTCTTGGTATCTCTTACACTGGACGTTTGTGAAAATGGACATTTTGCTCACATATCTTCCAGTATACAAATAAATAAAGACTGATAAAAGAAAAATTCCACTGGCACACACACACACACACACACACACACACACACATCTCAAGTTGGAGCCAGAACCTCTATTTTATCGGGTTGCCAGGTATGTGCCAGGCATGGAGCAGGAGTTTTCTTGCAGATTGGTGGGGATCAGATGGGGATGCTCTGTGGTGCATTTTGTAGCTTATTTCAAAGCTAAAGACTAAACTTAACCACAGCACAGTGCTTCTAAATCCCAGAACATCTGGAGGCCTAGTGCCCACCAGAACCTCGGCCTTTGTATACAAATATTGCACAGTACATTACAATAATGCCTATGGAGTGGGTGGCTGATGGCACTGTTGATCAGCCAGTTGCCCACCACAGTTGCAGCTGCAGACTTTATGGCCAGCTGTAGTCTCCCACATCTATGATTCCTGAGGGACAACTTTTTTTTCCCCTGGAGTCAAGGGTCATTAAGATGCAACAAAAGTTTGCTTTATCTTTCATAAAAGCTCAAAGACTCCCCACAGAGCATCTAAATCCCCAGACCCCCAGCTTTTATATAAAAATCTTTCACAGTACAATTCAATGATGACCGTGGGGTGGGTGGCTGATGGCATTTTTTGGTCAGCTAGTTGACCACTACAGTTGCAGCTGCAGTCTTTAGAGTCAATTGTAGTCACCCACACCCTGATTTTGGCAACAAAATATTTCTTTTTCTGGAGTGAGGGGCAGGTAAGATGTAAAAGGGTGCTTTATCTTCAATAAGCCCGGAAACTCACCACAGAGCATCTAAACATCCAGAAAAGCCCCAGACACCCCAGCCTTCTTGTTGGGAATTTATGAATGGTCTGCCTGACCTACATTTTGCCCACTATGCCCCTGATACTGGAACATCTAGCATGCCATTATTCAGTTTGATGCTTGAACTACAGCTGATAGCAATCCTCGAACTATACATTTAATGTGATATATACTGGCTGTGGAGTTACATTAGTGGTCTTGTAATTGCTTATGTAATTATTTTTTATTGATACAGTTTTGTGCTTTTTAATTCATTCCATTTTTGGGGGATGAAAACAGAAGAGCAACATATAAATAAATGTATCATATTTACTACTGTATTTTCAGGAAGCTCTTTACCATAACTCTTTAAGCAGATTTAGCATCATTAAAAAAATCAAGAGTAGGGATGAAAACTCCTTTATTACCTCGGCATTTGTCATATCTGATCTCCATTCAAGTTATAATCCTTTATGCGGTGGAAATAATTTCTGGAATGCCTACCCAAAAATGAGGATGTGAGAAAAGCACTCCCACTGCGTGGAGAATACCTTCAGAAGGGTTTTCACAGACAGCTGAAGCTGAAATAGAATTTGTGCTTGTTTTTCATTTGTGCTTTTTATGATAACTGAGATTTATTTCACAAGCCAGTAAAATGCAACATTCCATACAGTATATAACGCAAAAGTGCAATTTCACAGAAAGAAAGGCAATGCAGGTATAATAGATAGCAAATAAGTCAGTAAATAAATAAATATGACAGTTGTCAGCAGGCAGTACAAGTGGATTCAGCAGCTGAAGGGAACAGAGAAGAGATAAGCTTTTTAAGAGTAAATTAAGTGTAGGGTAGGAAGTCATGGTCTGCCGTTCTAGTGTGCGGTAGTTCCCCGGGGTGGGAGCAGAGACTGATAGAAGAGATAACAAGGAGAGCACTAACAATGAATTAACAGCTTGATGAAGGTCAGGATAAGGTCCTGTACATGCATGCTTCCCCATCTACTTTGTACCAGCCAGAATCTAAATGCCAGATCTAGCCCCGAAGTTTATCTGTTTCCTTTGACCATGCTTGTGTATGTGTACGTGGTGTGTTTCCTCTCTGTGAGGCATTGCTAGACTGTTATTTTCAATTTTAAGTGCTGCAGAGTAGTGTTATGCAAACACAGGCATATAATGCAGACTACTGACTCGCCACCACTTTCAACATACAGTTGAGCCACTTGGTAGGCTATAGACACCTAGAGATCTAGGATTCTTGCTTCATTCTCTGTTTTTTAACCGCTGTAATGATAAAGCCTTACATGGCTCTGTGCTTCAGTCTGTGAAATTTCTCAGGATAACTGCCAGCTGCAACTTCTTGTAACTAGCTGAAGCTGAAGTTTGTTTATTTGGGTTGAAATCATTGCTCAAATTGTTCATTTACAGTGACTCCAGGAGTCAGCTACCATGCAACTCTGTGTGAAGCTCCAGTAGGGAAGTTACCCCTGAGAAATTTAGAGAGAGACTGAGGACAGAGTCATGTAATGCTTTATTATTAGAGAGGGTATAAAAGACATTTTGAACACCTCAGAAGTCAGGAGGCGAGAAGCTTAGGACAACTTATGTGACTACAGTGTTGTAGGGCCATAATGATGTAGCACAGTGGTAATGAAACATTGCCCATATATCTGATTGTGGCTGGTTAGAAATAAAGTCTTCTTGAAAGTGAACTATTACCTCATTACCTCCTTGGTGGCCATTTTGTGTCGATGAAGCAATGGATAGTTTGGACTTCATATGGAGCTACAGTCCACTCCACTAATAGCGCCCGATTAAACGGCAATCGGTTATCTGCGTAAAACATGAAAACCAAAACCCTTTTCCTTTGATTGCATTATTTGTTCACAGCTTATAATGATCTAGAGCCACCTGCTATGGGCATTTCAGAGCGAGTTCACACCTTAAAATCGCTATGTGTTCAGTCTGGTCTTGCTGATTGTAATCAATTAGCAGCCAGTTACAGCTTGTTAGTGTGAATAAAGTAAGTGTCTTTGACTCTGCTCTAATTCAGTTCATCTGAACATCTGAAGAGCAACAATGGCTAAATGCAAGGCACTCTCTCTCTTAGTGAGAAAATAGAGCTGTTAAACGGCATCGATGTTCTTCCTAAGATGAGCCAGCGTGACCTGACAGCTCAGTTATCCCTCCCTAAATCCACCATCACAGATCTAATGAGGCAGCATGAACAGTTGTTTGCTGAATGGCATCAAAATCAAAATCCGAATCGTAAGCGCAAGAGGGATGGGAAGGATGGTGATGTTGAGAATTCCCTACTCAGGTGGTTCCAAAATGCCCATGGCAGGGATGCACTTATCAGTGGAACATTGCTAGCACAAAAGGCACAGCAGCTCGCAGTCACCATGGGCTGAAAGGACTTCAAGCCATCTGAGGGCTGGCTCCAGAGATGGAAAGCACGCAACAACATAGGCTTTCATAGAGCCCATGGTGAAAAGTTAAATTCTGATGCTGTTGGTGCAGAGCAGTGGCTCTTGAATGTCTTGCCTGGGCTGCTGGAGGGTTATGAACCCAAGGACATCTTCAACTGTGATGAAACTGGCCTCTTCTGTCGATGTGTTGGCTATGGCACACTGGTTTTTAAATCAGACCCACTGCTAGGCCCCAAAAAACAAAAGGCGCGCATATCGGTGATGCTATGCTGCAACAAGGATGGTTCAGAGAATCTGGAACCTATTGTTGTGGGCAAGTCACAGAACCCACGCTTTTACACAGAATCCATCACCTGCCAGTTCTATATTGGGCCAACAGATCCTCCTGGATGACCAATGAAATCTTTTTGGACTGGATCAAAAATTGGAACCATAAGCTACGTGGCCACAAAGTCACACTCATTGTGGATAATTTTCTGGGCACCCAAGTGTACTTGGACTGTGGAACATAAGGATGGTGTTTCTCCCCCAACACAACCTGCCCCATACAGCCCTAGACATGGGAATTATTTACAGCTTTAAACAACACTACATCCATGCCATGCGGAGAAGGTTTGGAGGAGCTTGATGCAAATCAGAAATGAAGGCATTGCAGTGTGTTAAGCAATTTCACTGCTGGATGTGGTTAGTATGTTAAACCACTCCTGGGACATGATTGCAGTACAAACGATAGAGCACTGTTCTAAAAGGCAGGCTTTTGTGTGACAGCACAAGATGAACAGACTGTCCAGATATCCTGCCAGAGAATGACACTTTACCTGCTTCAGAAGAACTTTTGGCTGAGGAGTTTGAAGGTCTCTGTCATTTCGGCGACCACAATGCACCACCAGAAAGTGATCAGGATGACATTCAGGAGGTGACTGGTGCAATGCAAGGTGATGTGGAACAGGAAGAGCCAGAAGACAAGCAGGAGGATCATGATGTTGCTAAGGAGGAGGAGGACAGAGTCTCGGCTACTGATGTGCACACTGCTCTGCTGACTTTGTGCTGCGCCATGGAGCAAAATGCCAAAGTGTTACCAAACTGGGACATGCTACACAAGGCAGAGGAAACTTGGCGACCATACACCTGAAGCAACTCAGTACAGACCCACATCACTGAGTATTTTACCAGACTGCAAACGTAAGACTAAAATACAGTACAATATCAGTGACTTACAGAGCATTACTTACTGAAAAGTACTTACTGAAACTTTCTTTTGTTTGTTTTTGTTTTGTCAGCATTAAAGTATGCTTTAAATGGATAAAATGTGTGTTCTACAGTCACTTACACACAGACGAGTAAAAAAAAATAGTGTCATGTGTCAAAATGCATGTCATTTGGTCTTTTGGTTATAGTGACCAATGCATATAACGGGCAAATAATAACAGGACAAATGTGCCTGCTATAAGCGGTGGGAACCATATTGGAGGTAATGAGTTGAGTGAAGTGAGCCCATTTCATTGTTTCTGTTTGACTGACGATCACTGTGTCTGCCCACATTTTTTGTGCAAGGATCACTGCATGGGAGTCTATTGTTGGTATAGGGGATATGATATGGACTGACATAAGATATCATTTATATCTTCATGAGAGGGTATTGATCTGGTGATATAGTAACTCATGAGTGGAGAAGCCATGAGTGAGATAGCAATAGACCAATACCCTCAATGAAGATAAGAATGATATTTTAGCTCAACTCGTGTCATACTTGATTTATACAACATGTGCTTAGGTGATTTTGTGATAGAAATTATAAAAAGTTACAAAAGGGGAAAAAAGCACACAATTCAAACTGTGTCCCTTAATGGCTCAGCATATGAGTAACTAATTAATAACTCAAGGAATGAAAATATATCTGGCATCTCACATGTGAGAATAAGTTTCTGAGCATGCTCAGTATAGCCAAAAAGAGTGGGATACTCTTTCGACAATGTTCAGTGACCAACTTCATTTATCTTGTTATGTTGGGTCAAGATAACACTTTTTAACTTTCTATGTATCAGTACACATGTGCTATATAATAGTGGCATGTCTTCAAAAGAGTTTGGGGAGACACAAAAAGATCACTTATGTTGTTTAGCAAAAATGTTCCCTTCAGGCTAGATGAGCTTTAGAACTTTAATACTGTAACTGCGTTGGCTTGTAACTTTGGTTACTACCCGCCTTGTGGGCTCAAGCAAAGTTGAGGGCTTGGGCTCTGTTGATCTGGATAGGCTTCTTTTCCAGATATACAATAAGTAGTGCAGTGCTTCCACCCAGAGTAAATATAAAGTGGTCCACCTGTCTGTGTGGTACAACTCCTGGGATGCTGTACCTCCCCACCTCCACTCACAGTCACCCCACACATGGAACACCCACTTGCTTGAAGTATGGCAAAACATATGATTATTATTAATCTCTGATAATGTGCTCACAGGCAGTGTTAAAACAACAACAGTAAACAATTTATTAAATAGGAAGGGGAAACATGGGATGCAGAAAAAATAATGACTTGGTAAAATTTGATATAGCAGGTAAAAGCATAAACAATGTTAATAAGTGTGCCCATCCCTCAAACGGTAACACACACAAGCAACCTCCTCACTGGTACCAGTGTTTCCCCCAAAGTCAGTCTGGGTACCCAGATGGTGAAGATGTTGCTGGCCTGAAACTGGTGCAGCTTGGTGGCCAGCATTGGTGACTTTTTTTTAAAATAAACAGTACTTTTGTAGAAACTATGTACAATCCCCAGGTGCAGGGCAGTTCCCTCATTTACTCATGGTTCTGAAGCACAGTTCACACAGAGTCTGGACTACAACAACAGGTTCAGTCAACTGAGCTGGGACCTCCAGCAGTATAAGCAGCTTTGCAGCTTACTTGGCTGTTGCAGGATTCTTGCAGCTGGTCACATCTCTGTAGGTGGAAGACTCTGGTAGCTTGTCACCTTCTTGGCTACTTCATCATGGATGCTGGAACAGACCAATACTGAGGACCAGAGCCACATGCCTCACCCCACACATCCAGACATCTAACTCCCTGGGGAAGATGATGGGTAACGCCTGACTGTGACAGTACCTGGCTGATACCCCCAGACCATCCTCTGCTGGCAATGTCTTCTATCCTGGAGCTCAGGAATCACATGGTCTTTTCCTCTTTGCAGGCTGCAGACACACATACCTTCTAATGCAGGTATGAATTACTTCCCAGGGCTATAGGTGGCAATCAGTCTCTCAGGTACTTTCAAAATGGCAGGTACAAAGCAGCTTTCTTGCTTCAAAGCTGGATTTCCCAGACAATGGGAACATTCTGCAGGCATCTCTGGACTCTGGTTGTTTAAACCCAGGCAACACTTTATGCTCTTAACAAGATGCAGTCCAACCCTCCTCTTGGGCTGAGAGCTTTTCTCAGATAGCTTCAGGGTTTTAGTGACAAACAGCCCTTCAGGCATTCACTCTGGCTTTCCAGATGGTAGAATGCCTTGGACAAATCTCCTAGAATTCAGCTGTAGAAACCTTAGGCTGACTTCCAGACTTTTTCAGGACACATACTAAGGCCCCCTGTCTCACAGAGAGGCTCAGGCAGACTGCTCGAGCTGAGAAAAGTCTCCCATGGTCTAAGGAGAAAATAGCAAAATAGCAGCGTCTGATTGGCTGACTCAGCTGTCCTTTGGCAAAATTGATATGTATGAAGTCCACTCGATGCCTGATTGGATGCTGATAAAAATGCCAAGAACATAGTCCATTCCTCCTACAGTACCCAAGAACCATAGCAGCAGTTCTTTGTGCTCCTTAAATACTAATTGGACAAAGAAGGGGTCAAGGGTTGCAAAGCGGCATCCATCAAAACAGTTTACATGAAGTCCCGACTTTAACTGTCTTTTTATGGGTGTCTGTATTGTCTCAGATTTACTTACCCCATGATTCAGAAGATATCCCTCTGCCCTATTATCTGGTGGCAGAGTGGACACAAACAGGGCCTTCCCCCCTCCTGTCATGAGCACCGTAGCACTGAGTCCCCCAGGCAACAGACAGGGAACAAATTCACAGTGAAGCCTCAGCTGCTCTTAGAGTAATATTACACTTAATATATTTATTTATTTAGAGCTTCAGAAACAACCTTTGAGCGTAAGCTCTTTTACAAAGCTTCCACGTCATGTAAAAATTCGGAGACACAAACCAAAACAACGAATACAGTAAATACATAACTGAGAGAATTACAATTACATATCAGTTATTAACAGAAATTAAATGGCTGACCTCCTAATGGTGGCTGAGGGAGCAAGAAATAGAGCAAAGTTCAGGAGGCACTCCCCTCCAGCTACCCTCATACTGGTGTCGGAGGGGGCAAGAATAGGGCAGAGATCAGGAAGAGCCCCCTCTCCAGGAGGGGGTGGCCGGCGGGGGCTAGGTAACAGCCTTGAGCCCAGAGGCCTTTTCAAACAGCAGACTAGGAAGGGGAGAAGCTAGGGAGCAGGGCTTCTTAGTGGAGGGGCAGGTGGGCAACTAGAGTGGGGGATAAAGAAGAGTGGGGTGTACAGCAAGGGGAACAGGGAGATGTAGGGGTAGGAGTAGTGGGCATGGGGAGAAGGAGGAGGCAAGGCTGGTCAGGAATGTCACAGCCCAGGGCAGGAGGGGCAAAACTCAGGAGGCAGATCAGGAGGGCAGCTGGGGAGGTGAGGAGTCAGGTGCTCAGTAAACAGACACAGGCTGCACTGGAGGCAAGGTATTGCTTGAATTCAGACTTGAAATTTGAGAAACTAGTTGTGTTGTGAGCAGCATTAGGAATCTCAACTGAGCCACAGAGGGCTCTACAGGATAAAGCACATTGACCAGTTGTTAAACACTTACACAATCTTTTCTCCCCTGAGTGTCTATAGACACCCACTGATGTTACTGGCAGTCCCTAGGGTCACAGCATGCAGGAGGCACCAGACTTGAGCCACAAGGGCAGTTTTACACAGAACACCATAGCGCTAACAGGATCTGCAAGCAGACCACCAGCTCGAACATGAGCACACTGGGCTGTGTGGCACTTCACTGCTTGCTCAGCACTACCTGTGCTGTACCACCAAGCTGTCAGTTTTAATTATTTATACCACTCCTCCAGCAAAATAGGCACACAGAGGCTGGCAGGAGCAATACAAAAGGGAACCAATGGACCCAGACTGGTGAGACCAGATGGCTAGAAGGCATACAAGGTAAGCCCCACCTGTAGGGGAGTTATAATACTGTATATTTTGGTTCCTACAGTATCTAGCTGCCTCTGCTTATCTATGTGCAGCTAAGCTGTAGCAATTGTGTGTTAAACTGCCATTTAAGTAGCTAGACTTTAAAGATGCAGTTCTGTGTATACAGTTCTGTTAGCATATGCGTATAGTAAAACAGTTGTGTTTTGTGAAAATAAACTTCTACCCTTCTTCATAACCAACAATATGTGACAAGGAGGGGGGCAGAAACAAGGTAAGAAAATTTAAATTTTTGACAGGGAGTCAGAGTTTCAGTAAGCTGTGTAGGTAGAGAGAGTTTCTCAAACAGGCATGGGATAGGCATACGGGAGCAATACAGATGAGTATGAATAGATAGGCCATTGACAGAGTAAATGCCTATGGCACATTCATGAGGTAGAAAAAATGAGCAGACTGGATGGGTCTTGCAGTCCTTATCTGCTGTCAACTTCTATGTTTCTATGAAAGCTTGTACCAATTTTCTATGAAAGTTTCTATGAAAGCTTATACCAACAACTGCCTCCCCCCCCCCCCGGTCGCCCCTGAAAAAGGGACTTCTAGGCCCAGTGGGCTTACCGGGTCAACAAAATTCAACAAACAAACAAACAATTTATTTGAGCAAACCATATTGTGGATATATGTGAAACAGTCATTTTCCTATCAGTCACTGGAACAAAAACAGTTGCCCTGCTTACAATCTTTTTACAAAAAATCCAGGTGGGTCTGTATTTTCAGAACTGTTCACAGTCCCAAGAGACTATTATTTGTCAAACAAATGCGTTAGCTTTAAAGCTTACATTTTGCAGCTGAAAGCAACAACTGGGGGAAACTTTGCAGAGAATATTGCATGTTTGCATTTTTGAAGAAGATGTCGTCCTCCTGCAGACTGGGAACCTGAATAACTGAGTGACCTCTTTCTATGTAGCATTATGAGCCAGGATCTTCACAACCAATTACCAAATTCTTTGAATACTCAGTGTTGTCAAATAGCCAATCAGCTCAAAGCATAGCTTACAAGTTACAACAGTTTGATCCCCAGCAGCATGTTAAAAGCAACATCTTGGAATTGCAGATGAGAATGTTCATTATAATTCAGAGCCAGCACATTTAATAGTTACCTGGATTATCTACCTAACTGTTGTCATTTCAGCTCATATATGTGCAGGATCTGCCACCAGATGGAACACCAGGTTGGAGCCTGTGGATAGAAAGGAGCACACCAATTGGCTTTTAAGCAACACACATATGCCACTTCTTTGATGAATCACTACAAGAGAACTACAACTCCCTTTGGCCTTTTTTGAAATACTGAGCAACCAAGGCCTGCAGTATAGCTTAGAGGTTAAAGTAACAAGCTGTGAATGAGCTTGGTACATCCAGCAGACGTGGGTTTGATTCCAACAACCACCACTTGCATACTGTGTGACTCTGAGCAAATCACTTAACATCCCCAGTGCTCCCAGGTCACCCCTGAAAACAGGCAGTTGTGCCCAGTGGGCCTTACTTGGTTACCAAAGAATAAAAACGATAAGATTGTACCGAGACTGGTGATAGTGACTATGTAAAACCATATTATGTGATATTTAATAGTGTTGTGTAAAAATCCACATGGGAACTGACACTGGTGCATCCATGTCAATTATTTCTAAAAAAATAATGAATTTAGAAAAGTAGAGTTACTGCTAGTAGGTCATGTGGTTAAAACTTGCACCAAGTAAGTACTCCATCTCACAGAAAACATTCTGCAGAATAAATGGAATCGTTTGGTGGTACATTTTAAATTGCTAGTTGCAAAAGAGAGTGTTTGCACACTGATTGGCCAAAATTGGTATCAGAAAGTAGTGATTAGTCCAGAGTACATAATTTCATTGACAAAGCAGAAATGCTGCATTCCAAATATAATGTCGTTCTAAATACATATGGAACGGATGAAAGGTATAAATGTGAAATTACATGTACCTGTATCTAAAATGGATGTTTAAAACTCCATAATATCAAGGATATGCTCTATGCATTGTTGCAATCTGTAACTAGACAGGTGGAACAGGAGGGCATCATTTACCAGTAGCTTACAATGAATAGGCCGCAGCACCCACTGTATGTGCACCTAAAATGAATGGATGGCTCAGGATATGTGGGCAATATAAGGTCTCTATAAACCCCTGCCCTGATATGGACCTGTACCCCAGTCATAGGCAACTAGTTTTTAGATGATTAAAACTCATTAAATTAGACTTGTCACAAGCATAACAGCACATAGCTATGGAAGCAAACTTAAAACCATATCTCACCATTAATATGCAGAAAGGCTTGCACCATTTTAACCAGTTGCTCTATAGGTAGCCAGCACTCCTGCAGTGTTTCAGTATGTGATGGACCACGTCCCACATGACTTGTGATATGATACCTGAATAATCACAAGTGACACTATTCTGGAAGACCTTTTAGAAAATTGTAGAAGCAGGATTTTGTTGTAAAAAATGTACATTTGTAACTTACTTGGAGCATAGAGTTGATGCTGAGGGTATCCATCCAATGGAGAAAATATGCAATCACTCAGGCCCATGTACCAATAAATTCACCTGAACTAGGGATAATATCTGGCACTGCTAAATTATTATGGAGCGTTTTACCAAACTTATTCACCTTGACAACACTTGCACAACTGTTACAGAAAGATGAGAGATGGGTTTGGTCAAAAGAATGCCAAGCAGCGTTTGAGCAGATGATACAGCAGCTCTCTATTTCTTTGTGTTAGTGTCGCTACCCCTCCTCCAGGTTGCACCTGAAACTAACTCCAGATCAATGTGCTTCTCCTGGTCAACTCATTTTAAATAAAAACATGTTTGATACTTCATTGCTACGATAGTAATTTATGTTAGTGGTGCCACAGATAGTTTGTGTTTTCTAATTTCTCATAAAGATAAGAGGGTAAGGAAAACCTATAGCCTCTGCTTTCTAAGACATGACGAGAGTATGTGCAACTGTAAAAAGAGGTACTAGAAATATTTTGTTTTGGGGGAAGGGTTAATGAAATGTTATTTAATTCCTTTTATGGTAGAAAATTCACCTTGATAACAGGCCGAACCCACCTACTTCAAACACTAGGGCCCAAAACAGCAGTGCCGTCAGTAGTAGTAACTAGGCTACACTCCATTTGCATGAATATGATTTTCAATGCAAAGTTTACAAACAGCATGCTACTGTTGAGGCATTATCCAGACTGCTATTATACAGTGTATTGACAGTGAAAAATGTAACCCAAATTCTAGTGTGTAATTTGTGGATGATCACTGCAGCAGACATAGCTTGTGAAACTAAGAATGAAACAGTGTTAAAACAAGTTGGGCTACACATGTACTTAGGGGCTTTGTTGGTTTTATGCCCCCCTGCATAGGCCTACCCCTGTGGAGATGGTCAGATACCGCCCTTTATGGGACATGAATCCAGACGGCCTGTCGGCGGTGTTGGACCTATCAAGAATTCCGGAGGCAAGTGGGAGTCCAGAGAGCCTGGTTCTGGCCTATAATAAGTCCGTTAACTGTGGCCCTGGACTCCATCATTCCCATCTGTGTTCGTCCTCTCTTCTTTCACCCTTGGTCCCCATGGTTTTATGGGACTTTAGGGAGCTGTGGTGACTTGGACGAAGGTTAGAGCATTGCTGGTGGAAATCTGCCCTGGAGGCTGACCGCCTTAGATTGATGGAACATTATCAAGTCTATCAATCAGCAATCTCCTGTAAGAAGGCAGAGTACCTGTCTGGGGAGATTGCTGCTGCTCAGACTCAACCGGCTCAGCTCTTTTGAACTGTGGACTGATTGTGCAACCCAACCTGTCTTCAGGTTCAAAGAGCCTTTTCACAGATTGAGTGTGATGAGCTCGCTCGATTCTTTGCAGATAAGGTGGCCGGCATCAGAACGGAGATCCTACCAGCACACTCTATGGGAGCTGATAGTGGTTGGTGTTTGGTCACTCCTCTTTGGCTTGCCTGGAGTTCCTTCGACTGGCTAGAAGTCATGGATGTTGTGCGGATTGCCCAGGGTATGCACCCAACGTGCTGTAGTTTGGATCTGGGCCCAACTTCCCTGATTATGGGTTGTTGTGATATCATAGGCCCAGTCCTTGCAAGGCTAGTTTTGTGCTCCTTAGAGTCTGGTGAGTTTCCTAGCTCCCTGATGGGCAGTGGTGACACCTCTTCTGAAGAACTACTCTGGACCCAAGCTGCCTTGCAAACTACAGACTGATCTCTAAACTTCCCTTTGTTGGGATGGTGACTGAGAAAGTTGTGGTGCTGCAACTGGGGAACCACTTGACCATCCATGACATCTATGAACCTCTCCAGTCCAGTTTTTGTAAGAGGCATAGTACTGAAACTGCTCTGGTTCGGGTGCTCAGTGATCTCCTGATGGCATGAGATCAGAAGTGCCGTTCCATCTTGGTACTGCTTGATCTCTCTTCAGCTTTCGACACCATGGACCATGGGGTACTTCTCGAGTACCTGAGATTCATCTGTGGCCTGTCTGGTACAAGTTCTCAGGTGGTTTAAGTCCTACCTCACTGGCAGAACTCAGGGTGGTTTCGGGGATTTTTTCTTCTGGGCCATTCTCTCTGCCATGTGGGGTCCCTCAGGGCTTGGTGTTGTCCCCCCATATTGTTCACAGCGTATATGCTGCACCTCGGACACATTATCAGATGGAATGGGCTGAAGTTTCACTGCTATGCTGATGATACCCAGCTCTACCTGTCTTTCGCACTGGACTAGGATAGTGTGCGTTCAGTATTCCACAACTGCCTTGCTGAAATCCAGAATTGGATGAGCTCCAACTGGTTGAAGTTGAATTCTGGTAAGACTGAGGTGATGGTGGTGGATCCTGGTCACCGGACAGAGGGGATAGGGGCTGGTCAACCCACCGGAATTTCTCTTGGGGGTATCCAGCTCCTTACCTCTGCACAGGTGTGAAACCTGTGGGTGATTCTTGATGATGGGATCTGCATTCACAGGTGTTGGCAGTCATCAAGTCCTCTTTTTTACCATCTGAGGAACATCACCAGGGTTAAGCACCTTGTTCCATCTGGTGACCTTCCAATGTTGGTCCACGCCTTTATGACCTCGTGCCTTGACTTCTGCAACTCCCTTTATCTAGGGCTCTGGGGGGTTGATATCCACCACTTGCAGCTCATACAGAACGCCACGGCCTGGTTGTTGATGGGGACCCCACGTGCGAGTCACATCACATGAACTGCAGTGCTGCATGAACTGCACTGGCTGCCTATTCAGTGGTGGATCACCTTCAAGGTCGGGCTTCTGACCTACAAGGCCCTACACGGACTGGGCCCTGACTATCTGAAAGAGCTCCTGATTCCTTACTCCCCCAGATGACTCCGCTCAGCTGATGAGGGGTTGCTAGAGATTCCCAGGGTGAGCCTCAAGTCACCTGGGGCCTGTGCGTTTATGTACACAGCCTCAGCCCTGTGGAATTCTCTACCCCATCAGATACGTGAGTGCACGACCGTGGAGAGCTTTAAGAGAGCCCTTAAAACACACATCTGGCATAAAGCATACCCTGATTAACCTTATTTAACTATGAAGCAACTCTGATTATTGGGTATTTTATTGATCTATCTATTTTATTGTTTTACCTGCTTTTACTGTTCAGTGCTTGACATTTGAAAGGCACTTTATAAATAAAGATTATTATTATTATTGTTTACCAGAGGTGGATTTTAACAAACAGTTTAACTAGAAAATCTAAACAACTGTTAAGTGTGGAAAGTAACTGTATATTGCAGTGCTTGAGGGAGGGGGGATGGACCATGAAGGAGCATCTGGATCAAAGGGGAAGGGAGGTGGACACAAGTCCATTGTCAGAATAAAGAGTCATGAAGGGACTTGCAGCTGTGAAAGTGGACAAGGCTATGGGACAGGACAGGATACATCCAAGGGTACTTAAGGAACTCAAGAAGGTACTAGCTGCCTCACTGATGGCCTTATTTAGTAGTAGTATTTGTATATTTGTGGCACCCTTCCCCGGAGGCTCAGGGTGCCATTACATAAAATAAGGCCAAAACTATAATCAGATATACAAATCAATCATACTTTAAAATAAAGAAATATATAACTTAGAAACTCAATAAATAAGTAAAGGAGTTACAAATGTTTGAATTCACCCCAAATGCCTTCTGAAAAAAATAGGTTTTCATGCCCTTTTAAAGACCTCCACTGAGGGGGTCAACCCTCAAAGCACCAGGCAGAGAGTTCCTGAGGCCTGAGCTGGGCTTGCTGCTTCAAATGCGTGGTCCCCTGACATCTTCAGACTTGAATTTGGCACTAGCAGGAGGCCATCCTCAGTGGAGTGGAGCAGGCAAGAGGGCATATAAGGATAGAGACACATTTAACAGTTCACTGGAAACAGGCATGGTTCCAGAGGACTGGTGGAAAGCAGGCATGGTCCCTCTCCATAAGAGGAGCAGCAGGGAGTAGGCTAGCAACTGTAGGTTGGTCAGACTCACATCAGTGAAGGGAAAATTGATGGAAACCCTATTAAGGGAAATGTTGGTAGAGTATCATGAATCCAATGGGCTACTAGAACAAGGGCAGCATAGAAACATAGAATGTGACAGCAGATAAGGACTGCCAGGTCCATCCAGTCTGCATTTTTTTCCCTATCTACAAAAAAATAACACAGATCCTGATTGATCTCCATCTTCACATTCTCTTTTGAACCACTAGGGTTCCCCTGTACCTATCCCATGCAGTTCTGAATTCCCTACTGACCCTGCCCCCACCAACAGCATAGATACATGAGGGCGGTCATGCCAGATGAATCTGATTGATTTCTTTGGGTGACAAGGGAAATAGATCAGGGGGGCAGTGGCTTTAGTTTATCTGGACATTAGCAAGGCTTTTGACACTGCCACACAAGAGACTGATAAAGAAACTGAGCAGTCTAGGGGTGGGATCCAAAGTAGTGAACTGGGTTAGAAACTGGTTATCAAATAGGTGCCAGAGGGAGGGTAGTGGTTAACAGCATTCACTCTAATGAGGGGAGAGTGACCAGTGGGGTTCTACAGTGCACTGTACTGGGACCAGTGCTCTTCCATGTCTTCATAAGTGACATTGCAGAACAAGTGGAAGGAAAGGTAAGCCTTTTTGCAGATGAAACCAAAATCTGTAATACAGTAGATGATCAGGAGGGGTGGAGAGAATGTGTAGGGACCTTGGAAAACTCGAGGAGTGATCAAGAGCGTGGCAGTTCGCATTCAGTGCCAAAAAGTGAAAAATAATGCACCTGGGGCATAAGAACCCAGGAGTTGGGTATAGGATGAGGGGGAGGTACCAACAGTCACTAAGCAGGAAAGAAACCTTGGGGTTATCATATTTGATGACCTCAAAGTGGCAGGGCAGTGTGCTAAAGTAGTGAGTAGGGCCAGTGGGATGCTGGGATACATAGGAAGAGATATATCCAACAGGAGGAGGGAGGGGGTGTTGCCACTGTATTGCTCACTTGTGAGACCCCACTGGGAGTATTCAGTCCAGTTCTGGAGGCCACACCTAAGAAATAACACAGACTGTCTGGAGGCAGTCCAAAGGAAGGCAACTAAAATGGTGCAGGGGTTGCATCAAAAGTCTTATGAGGAGAGACTGAGGGATCTCAACATGTACACCCTGGAAGAGAGGAGCGTGAGAGGGGTTATGATAGATACCTACAAGTACCTCACAGGGGTTAACAGAGTGCAGGAGTGGAGTCTCTTTCAAGCGAGAAAGCACTTGAACCAGAGGACAATGAAGCTGGTGTGGGGAAGGGAATTTAAGAGGGACATGAGGAAGTACTATTTCAGTGAAAGAGTAGTGGATGCCTAGAACAGAGTGCCAATGGAAGTGGATGAGATGAAACAGTAGGGGGCTATCAGCAATTGTGGGACAGACATATGAGAATCTTAGTAAATAGGCAGGGAGGAGTGAGGGTTGCTGTAGACCAGTTGGGGTTACGGAAACGTGGCAGGGACAGTCTGGCAGACTGGGTGGGCCAACTGGTTCTTTTCTGCCAACAAATTCTGTTTCTAGGTTTTGGAATGATGATGCCATCAGTTTTCCCAAACAAGCTACTGGGTGAGCTGCACGAAAATCATCTGTGCATGGTAAAAATGAAAGCAATTGCCCATAGTTATGTGTGGTAGCCAAGAATCAATGATGACATACAAACATATACCAGTGACAATCCTCTTTACCCATGGAGGCTGGCTGAATGGCCATTTACAGGAAGCAAGCATAGATTCTGCAGAAAAAGGAAGACATATTTTCTTACTCCTAACTGATGCATACTGAAGAAGTGCAGAACAGATAGAGGAAGTAGTTTCTATTACCAGACACAGTTCACTTCTGGGTAGTTTTTGGCATTTGCTTGAGTTAAATTTATTTATTTATTTTATTTAGTTTTTGTTTACCGGGTAGGTACACTAGCCATAGACATGACTATTTTCAGGCATGACCCGGGAGGTTACAAAGTAGTGAGAAGAAACAATGTCAAGTACATTAGTGCAAACAGCATTATATACGAAGTAACATAGAAACATAGAGACATAGAATTTGACGGCAGATAAGGACCGCTTGGCCCACCCAGTCTGCCCATTTCCCTACCTAATGGATAAGCTACAGATCCTAGTTAACCAGCAGCCTACTTCTTCCTACCCCCAACCCCTAGAATTGCCTTATGACTGTCCCATGCATGCTTGAATTCCACCACTGTTTTTGACTCCACAACCTCCTCTGGAAGGCCGTTCCATGCATCCACAACCCTCTCTGTGAAAAAATACTTCCTTAAATTACCTCTGAGCCGCCCCCCTTCTATCTTCAAATTGTGCCCCCTTGTTCTTGCACACCTCTTTTTGAAAGATGCTACCCTCTTGGACTTTGTTGATTCCCTTGAGGTGGTGAAAGTTTCTATCATGTCCCCCTCTCCCTCCTTTCCTCGAGGGCTATACATATTAAGCTCCTTAAGTCTCCCTTCATATGTCTTCCGGTGCAGACCCTGCACCATTTTAGTTGCCCTCCTCTGGACAGCTTCCATCCTGTCTATGTCTTTGCGGAGATTGGGTCTCCAGAACTGCACACAGTACTCCAGATGGGGTCTCACCAGCTGTCTGTACAGAGGGATAATAACTTCCTGTTTTCTACTGGTGATGCCTCTCCCTATGCATCCCAGTATCCCCCCAGCCCTCCTTGCTGCCTTTCACATTGCTTGCCCACCTTTAGATCATCTGATATGACTACCCCCAGGTCCCTTTCCATTTTTGTTGTTGTTAGTATCTCACCCCCATTGTGTACTCTTCCCTGGGTTTTGTTTCCCAGGTCGTTACTTACACTTCTTAGCATTGAATCTAGCTGCCATACATTTGACCATTCCTCTAACCTTGCCAAGTCCTTCTCATCCTTTCCACCCCACCTTGTGCATCAACTCTGTTGCAGATCTTTGTGTCATCTGCAAAGAGACATACTTTTCCTTCCATTCCCTCTGCAATGTAGCTTATAAAGACATTGAAGAGGACTAGTCTAATACTGAACCTACGGTGCCCTCACTAGTAACCCCTTTCTTCAGAGTGGACTCCATTTACTATTACTCTCGTGTCCTATTCTCCAGCCAATTCTTTACCCAGGCTGTCATCTTGGGACCCACTCCAAGGCTGGCTAACTTGTATATTAATCTTTTGTGTGGGACTGTGTCAAATGCCTTACTAAAGTCTAGGTAGGCCATGTCCACAGCCCCTCCCTGATCTACTACTTTGGTCACCCAGTCAAAGAAATCTATTAGATTTGTCTGGCATGACCTTCCTGCTGTGAATCCATGCTGCCTTGGGTCCTGTGCCCCTCTGGCCTCTAGATACTCGACAATTCTTTCCTTCAGAAGTGATTCCATCATTTTCCCTATCACTGAGGTTAAACTAACAGGTCTGTAGTTTCCTGCTTCTGCCTTGCTCCCACTTTTGTGAAAGGGAATCACATCTGCCCTCCTCCAGTCCTCAGGTACCACCCCATCCTCCCATGATATGTTAAAGAGGGTAGTCAGTGGTGTCACTAGTTCTACCCTTAGTTCTTTTAGAATTCTGGGATGAATCCCATCAGGCCCCATTACTTTGTCCACCTTCAGTTTTAAGAGTTCTTTCAGAACCCTTTCTTCTGTAAATGGGCTGGTATCAACTTCTGTATCCAGAGTGTTTCTACTCTTTGTTTTAGGTACCTCCCCCTCTTCATTTGTAAATACTGAGCAAAAATATTTGTTTAGTATCTCTGCCTTTTCACAGTCACCCTCTGCCCACCCTCCTCCCCTTTATTAAGCCTCACTATCCTCCTTGGTCTTCCTTCGCTCTGATGTACCTATAAAAGGTTTATCCCCTTCTTAACTAGGTTGGCTATCTTTTCCTCGGTTTGGGCCTTTGCTGTTCTGACTGCCTTCCCAGCTTCCTTTGCTTTAACTGAAACAGTTCTCTGTCCTGCTCCTTCTGTGATTCCTTTACTTCCTGAATGCTTTCTTATTTTCTTGAACCTTCACTGCCACTTCCTTTGAGAACCATAGTGGTTTCTTACATCGTTTCATTTTGTTTATTTGCTTCACACAAAGGCTTGTTACCTCTGTGATGGTAGTTTTTATTATTCCCCATTGTTCTTCCACCCCTCCTTCCTGCCCATTTGCTAGTGCATTCCTTAGGCACTCACTCATTTTACTTAAAGTCATCCTCCTAAAGTCCAGTACTTTTGCCTTTGTATGGCTTGACTCTATTGCTGTGTTTATTGTGAACCATACTGTTCGATGGTCGCTAGTTCCCAGATGGCTACCCACTTCTACATCCGTGATCCTCTCTTCATCTCCATTTGAGAGAACCAGTTCTAAGATTGCTCCCTCTTGAGTGGGCTCCAATACTAGTTGTCTAAGGCATGCCCCCTGTAGGGCATCTAGAATAACCCCACTCTTTGAGTGCTGCTGCAACTGCACTCCAGTTAACATCTGGATATTCAGATCACCCATCAGCAATATCTCCTCTTTTTCTGCCATTCTAAGTATACTTTCTATCATTTCCTTGTCCATTTCTGCCCCTGAAGGGGTCTGTATACAACCCTATGCGGATTGTGGTGCCATTGCCGGTCTCCAAATTTACCCACAGTGCTGCTTCTCCTCCCTGTTTACCCTTTGTTCTGTTGCTTTGATTCCTTCCCTTATGTAAGAGCTACTCCTCCTCCTCTTTACCCTCCCTGTCCCTCCTGTAGATAGTGTATCCTGGTATGTTTATGTCCCAGTCATGGTTTTGTGTGTACCATGTTTCTGTGACTGCCACAATATCCAGATGTTCCTCTAAGTAAGTAAAGGAACATCGGTACAAATAGTTAGATACAAATACAGTCAAGGCAAAGAATGCAGTTTAATAGGCAATTAGCAGAAAAAACAATGTCAAGTACATCATTTAGCAAAGTAAGAACTTAGTACAAATAGTATTATATACAAAGTAAGGAACATGGTACAAACAAAGATGCAAATACAGTCTAGGTAAAGAAGAAGGCAGCTTGATAGGCAAATTAACAAGGTAGGCAAGATATGAATTACAGGACAATTCTATGTAAGTGCCAGGGTGATTTAGCCTGGAACCAAAATAAAGTGCAAGCACAAGTCCATTTTAGAGGGTAGGGCAAGTCTCGCAGTACGTAGTGAGGCAAGGCCTCAGAAATACAGTGTGTGTAGAGGTCACAGCACAGGAGACAGTAGGACATGTGGACTAGAAGAAGGCTAGGTGCCTAGGGAGATTTAAAACATGAGTAAGAGGCAAGGTGAATAAATAGTGCCTGATGCTTTTTCAAGAGGGCGTGACTTGGAGCAAGTCGCACATCAAGGGGGAGAGAGTTCCAATGTTTAGGAGCAACATGGGAGAATGCACAAGCACCCTTGGAGGTTTTGCATCTTGGCACGCATAGCAGGGATCTATCACCTGAGCAAAGGCTATAGGAGGAGGACTGGGGAGCAACATGGAGGCCAGAGAGACAGGGGTTTTATTTCTAATAATGCTATCCGTAAGTGTGCAAGGAGAGGAGCCTATGGGTAGAGGTGTGAAGGCCAGTTAAGTCAGCATACAGCTGGAAATGATATTTGAGCCACAGTGAGGCAGAGGCATACCTACAAATATTATTGTACATTGTGTCCCATTTCTTAAGATTGGCCTTTGATGCATTTAATAGGTGACGGCATCATAGGTGAGAGTTGGGAGTAATATGCCATGAGAAATGACAAATCTAGCGGAGGGTGTAAGGACATGGCTAGTTTTGTAGGCAATTTCAATATTCACAGATTTATAGATGGCCAAAATATGTTGCTTGAAGTCAAGGGTCCCATCAAGTAGGACCCCCAGATATTTGAAGGAGCTCACCGACTCCAAACAGGAGCCATCAGAGTAAGATATCTTGAACTGACTTTGATAAGTTTTTAGCTTAGTTGCTAAACCAAATAACATAGACTGAGTTTTACCTATATTGAGTATAAGTTTGTGCCTAGAGAGCCAAGATTGAGTGCTAAGGAAGGCTGAGGATAGGTTACAGTTAATCTCGGGTACATCACTGGAACTAGAATACAGCACAAGATCATCCATATACAGAATGGAAGAACAAGTAGGAGTATTCAGTGTAACCTGATTAATAAAGATAAAGAAGAAGAGTACCCAGAATGGAACCCTGGGAACCTACGTTGATGGACGTTGGATTCGATAAGGCTGAGTTGAATTTGACAACCTGAACTCGGTTTGATAAGTAGCTTTTAAATCAGGCCACTGTTCGGTCCGAGAACACAAGTGATAAAGGTTAACCAGTAGTAGGGGTGATCCACAAGATCAAAAGCTTTTGTTAGGTCTATAAATACTGCCCTCTTAGATAGCCAGAATCCATTGCATGTAGGGTGAGTAGTGCAGTTGTAAATGCAAGCAAGGCGGTGGAGGTACTGTGCCCTACAGAACCCATTCTGATTAGATGAGAGGAGATTGTGTTTTGAAAGAAAGTTGAGCACTTGTAACGACACAAGTTTTTCGAGTAATTTACTCAGAGCTGAGAGAATGGCTATAGGTCCATAATTGGAGATATCCTAAAGACTGGGGTGATTCTAGCAGCTTTCCATATGTCAGGGACATGACTATGACAAAGAGATAGGGTAAAAATTCTAAACAGAGGCCAAGCAATAATTGGGACAGACAGTTTTAAAAGCTTAGGCTCGCCATCCAGCCCGCCGACACAGTGGTTGGATTTCGCTTGCGATGCCAAGCAACCCAGGTTCAGGAATGGACCCGGGTGCTGGAGGGCTGGCCAGGGAGAGAGGGTTTGAGCATCGGATGACTGCTCACCTTCTCTCCAGGGAGGGCAGGGAAGCAACCCGGTGCTTGCTGACCACTGGCAGAGGCTGGGGATACAGCAATGCACTGGGTCCCAATGACTAGCAGGGCATGGTGAACATCGGCTTATGCACTGATGTTTGTGGCACGCCATGCCCCCAAGGAGCAAACAGAAAAGAGCCCTGTGGCCAACCGAATGATGGTTGCCAGCTCCCGTGAGACTTTGAGCAGCCCACGGAACACCTCAGCAGCACCCAGGCCAAGAATTGCACTGGCTGCCTCACTGGTGCCTTCCTCCTCAGAGGAGAGGGACCCACCTAGCAAAGGGTTACGTCTGGGTTACCCAGGGGAAAGCAAGGAGGGGTGATGGATGGCTGCATCAGGGCAGTGTGGCAAGTGAGGACAACAGGAAGGCCTGAAAGACAGGCTGGCCTGGAGCTGGGGGAGCAAAAAAAAAAGCTTAGTCTCAAGGCCATTTGAGCCTACACTAGTACTGTCAGTATATTAAAATACGGTAACCCATGAAGTGGGCACATGAGGAAGGGTGCCATCTGAAAGTAGTAAAATATGTCTAAGCACCATTGTGCTGGTCGCCAAGGTTGTCAGAGTGCTGAAAATGTTCAGTACTCTGACTCAGCGAGCAACGTATGATCGCTTTTTAGAGTTTGCTGTTATCACATAGACCCCTAAAATACCACCAAACTGCCCCACATGCATCTAATGGCGCTGTTGAAAGATGTCTCAATAGACTGGATGCAGCTGTACTTCATAAACAGCATACAGTATAAAAGAAACAAAACAATCAAATAGTAAAAGGCAAGTGCATTTATAATTTTACTTAAGCCAAACAAAACTAAATGCTTCCAGTTATTCAGCCATGAAAAACAAAACATCCACATGGACAAGCCTTTTTTTTTTTTTTCTTCTTCTTTTTTTTTTTTTTTTTTACGTTAGCATAACCAAATGACCATGCCAACAAACTGCTTTCCAGCATTCTCCCTATCTGACTGCAATAAGATACATGTACAGTATTCAAATTACATCAATCAACAAGCAACACCCTGACCAATAAAAAGGCATGTATCTCTCCGTGGTAATCTTCACTGAATCCATTATAATGTAATGAGCCAATCTAGTATTCAAGTTCAATAATGAAGGAAGAGACAGTCATTTCCTGGAGATTAACGACCGGCTGGGGGGGAAGGTGGCCCGAGGCACAGCTGAGGGCCAACCCCAACCAGCCGGTTGTTAATCAACAGGAAATGAATGGCTCCGAGGTCGTTGTTGATAATCACAATAATGAACTTTTGGGAGCTTTTTTTCTTTCTTTTTTTTTTTTTCTTTCTCTGCGGTGCTGTGTGGTGACACTGTGGTTGGTTTTGAATGCTGCAGTGTAGTCTGCTTTCGTCCTATTCTGTGTTTTGGGAGGTGTCATGTTTTTCTATGTTCTACCTTTTTTAGTAGATATTTTGTTGTTAAAATGTTTTTAACTGGTTAATTCTCTTATTTTTTAAAGTTTTCCCTTTGAAATTCGTACACTGTAGTACTTTGGCACTAAGTCTGTGGCTGCCATGCTGGGCATTTCTAGAGATTTCAGACTGGCACAGCAGCTAATCAGTGAGCTTCTTTAGCTCATAAATAATTAATTACACTTATAATTAGGGTTAGCTCATTGAGCTGAGGCTCCTTTACAATGACATTCCTACATACATTAGTGCCAAGTAGTAGGATGCTGCAATCATTTCAATTGCCATGAGGGTGATGGAGTTTCATGAGCAAGCCCCAGAATTCCTCGGGGGGTTGACTAGGGATAAAGGCACTGGCTGTGAAGGCAGCCATTCACCTGCTCTTCTAGCTGGAGAAAAGGCATTCAACTATCATGACCCACATTGTCAAGGTAGGCAACTGAGGGGTGGGGACAATAAAAATAGTGGGAAGATGAAGTATAAATATTTATATTTAGTAGTATAAGTTTCTGCTAACATGCTTATAACTCAGAAATTCTCTTAGGCATGGAAACATCCCACTGCCTCGTGTACTTGCCATCCAACAAAATAACTAATAATGATGCCAAGAGATTACACATATATAAGTTTTGTGCTTCATATCAGTTTGCAGCGTTACCTAATTACAGTTAATAAAACAGAAAACATTTTTTGAATTCCTCATTGCAAAGATCCTTTTAGTAAAACAAAAAAAATAGATCAGCAATGCTTGCCGCGTTTAGTAATCATTGCATATATCCAATGTTTAGGAGCCCTTGTTAACTGTCACTAGGCTACAGTGCAAGCACTCATGCTATTTATAATCCCAATGTTGGCTAATTGCATGTGTAGAATTGCACTTCTGTAGATCAGGAAGGACTCAGAGACTAATTTGAGCTAGCCATGTCTCATTTTGAGAATTCTACAATGGCGTTCTTAATTTTAAGTAACAGCATTGCTGTTAAAGGTATACTGTCAGCCCTTTTTTTCTAGTTGAAAAGCCACAATTTATGATTGCTTACCTTCTTTAAAATTCAGGATGCAGTAGCGCAAGTGGTTTAAGGCTCTGAGCTACAAATCTGGAAACCTGGGTTTGAATCCCACAACCCCCACTTGCATACTGTGTGATCCCAAACAAGTCACTTAACTTTCCTGTATTCCCAGGTCACACCTGTAAATAAGCTTTCAGCTTAGTGTGTCTCTCCTGGTTAAACAATAGAAAAAAATAATTCACTCCAAGTTACTGGTTGTTTTATCTGTTTCCTTTCTTAGTAGAACTTAAAGAGCAGCTGACATGATTTTGTGCTCATGGCGGGCAACTCATGTAGTGTAGCTGCCTGCTCTCTGAGCTTTTTTGGCTGTAAATAAACATTTTCCATTTGATAGTTTGAAAAATATTAGAGTTGTAAAACCAGGCTGCTAGTACAGTTAGCCCCATACATGTAAATATGCCACCAAAGATAAACTTAATATATTTAGGCAGCCCACCTCCCCGATTCCACTACAGTCCCCATAGACAGCCTGCAGCCCCATTCTAGATCTCATGTCATAATTATGATGTTTTTAGGAGCAGGGCTGCAGCACTCCTTAGCCACTCGGCTCATACACGGAAGTTACGAGCCGGGCTTTATGAGTCTAATATTTTTAAAACTACCAAATCGAAAATGTTTATTTATGGCCAAAAAAGCTCAGAGGGCAGGCAGCTACACTATGTGAGCTGCCTGCCTTATTCATGTTAGCAGCTCTTTAAATGCATGCTAATGGTATAGACCCAACCTTGTTTGTTTCAAATCCTTGATCATCTCTTATTGCATACATCCTGAATAGTAGGAACAGCCCTTAACAGTGTGGTCACTTATGATGCAATAGATTCCTTGACTTCCACTGAATATCTGGTGTCTAGACAATGTTGGGAGTGTTCTCCAGTCCAGGAAAGATGCAATGAGAGATAATCCTGGATTGTAAACAAACATGTTTTGTGTGGTAACACCAGTATAGTGGGCAGTCTGTTACATAGATACATAGACAGTGTCGGCAGATAAGGGCCTGTGGCCCACCCAGTCTGCCCATTTGAGCTTGTAAGTTCAGTTTATGTTTTCCTAGAAATCTGTTGCCTCTTACCCCTGACCTCCAGAATTCCTTTATGTCTATCCCATTCATTCTTAAATCCCATGATTGTTTCAGCCCCCACCACTTCCTCTGGCAGGGTGTTCCACTTGTCCACCACCCATTCTGTGAAGAAATTCTTCCTCACGTTTCCTCTGAATCGTCCTCCCTCCAACTTCATCCCATGCCCTCTAGTCCTGGAACATCTTTTTCGCTTAAAAATAGTGTATTCCTGCACCCTGTTCCTCCCTGTAAGATACTTGTATGTCTCTATCATGTCCCCTCTCTCCCTCCTCTCCACCAGGGAGTACATATTCAATTCCTTCAACCTGTCCTCATAGGACTTGAGATGCAATTCATGTACCATCTTTGTTGCCCTCCTCTGAACCTTCTCTACCCTGTCTATGTCCTTACGTAGGTAAGGTCTCCAGAACTGTACACTGTACTCCAGGTGGGGCCTCACTAGTGTCTTGTATAATGAAATTATGACCTCCCTTTTCCTGCTGGTGATGCCTCTGCCTATGCATCCCAGCATCCTATTTGCTTTACCTGCTGTCTTGTCACACTGTTTCCCTACCTTGAGGTCATCAGAGATGATAACCCCAAGATCCTTTTCCTGCTTGGTGCATGATATATCCTCACCCCCCAGCCAGTTACCTACCCCACACTACTGTCCTGCCCACACCCATATTCCCCAGTTTGTGTAATAGTCTTCTATGTGGCACAGTGTCAGAGGCCTTGCTGAAGTCCAGATAGGCCATGTCCTGCCCTCCCCTGATCCACCTCCTAGTCACCCAGTCAAAAAATTCAATGAGGTGGGTCTGACATGACCTCCCCCTGGTGAAACCATGCTGCTTTGGGTCCTGTAGTCCATTGACAACCAGATGTTCCACCAATCTCTCCTTCAGTAGTGCGTCCATGATCTTCCCCATTACCAAGGTGAGGCTGACTGGTCTGTAGTTCCCCGATTCTTCTTTGTTCCCACTTTTGTTTTGTTCCCACTTTTGTATAAGGGGACTACATCTTCTGTCCTCCAGTCTTTGGATACCTCCCCTGTTTCCAGTGATCGGCTAAACAGGATAGCCAGAGGTTCAGCCACCACCTCTCTTAGTTCTTTAAGGACCCTGGGGTGCACCCTGTCTGGCCCCATTGCTTTATCAACTCTTATTACTTCCTGTTTTTCAGGACCCTTTCTCGTGTAAAGGGACTTGTGTCCATTTCTGCACCATTCTCACCCCTTGTACTCCCTTCAGACCCATTACCCTCCTCTTCCTCGTAAAGACTGAGCAGAAATACCTGTTCAATATGTCAGCTTTACTGTTGTCATCCTCCACATGGCCCCCATCCTCCCCCTTCAGTCTCGCTTATCCCTCCTTTGCCTTTCTTTTTTCACTTATGTATCTGTAAAAGGTTTTGTCCCCTCTACCCACTGATTTTGCAATGTGCTCTTCTGTCTGAGCTTTGGCTTCTCTTACTGACCTCCTGCCTCCCTTTGCTTCTCCTGGTACTTCTCCCTATCCCCTTCTGCCTGTGTCTTTTTGTATTGCCTGAATACAATCTTTTTGGCTTTCACTTTCTTTGCTACCTCTTTGGAAAACCATAATGGTCTCCTCTTCCTTTTCCTCTTGCTAACCTGCTTAATGCATAATTCTGTTGCTCTTGTAATCCCCATTTTAAATACTGCCCACTATTCCTCAACCCCTGATTTCTGCCCCATTCCCCTTAATGCCTCTTTCAAGTATCTCCCCATTTTCCCAAAGTCTGCCCCCCTAAAATCCAGGATACGTGTTTTTGTGTGGGTTGGTTTTGCTCCTTCTGTGATTTCAAACCACAATGACTGGTGTTCACTGTTCCCCAGGTGCTCCTCCACTGTTACCCCCCAACACTGTTTGTGAGCACAAGGTCCAGTATTGCCTTCTGCCGAGTTGGTTCCTTGACCAGTTGCTTGAGTAAGGCACCCTGAAGGGAGTCCAGGATAAATCTGCTCCTAACTGCTGCTGCTGCTGGGATGCTCCAGTCCACGTCTGGAATATTGAGATCTCAACCAGTACTACCTCACCCTTGTCTTTGTTGTTGTGTTGCTGACTTTTAAAAAGGAAAAAAGACTCAGAATCAAACTACCTAATATATCAGCAATCTCTGCAGAATGTGAGCAATCATAAAATGTGTTTTAAGCTAGGGACACTCTTTGAGGCCTTAGAGGGTTCAGATTGTCCCTTTAAACATATTTCTGTTGCTTTCCCCAGGCATCATTATCATGTTGGTTGCATCTCTTCAGAATGTAGTCCACAATTTTAGTTGTTTATTTCTCCAAACAGTAGCATGAACTGAATGTTCTACATGTCTGTTTCTGACCTGTTACAGCAGTTGGTGAAGCCTGATGCCACAAGCTGGCTCTTTCTGATTTGCCTTTAGCCAAGATCTGAGGTGTGCTGCAGCATGAAAACAAGAAGTTGTAGTCCTCTCCCAGTGGCTATGTAGAGCATTACAAATGAAATAAAATAAATCAACATTGGACATGTGAGATGTACTGTACCCATAAGAGAATGAGAAACATTTGTCCCTGTAGTGTCAGAAATGCAGCAGCAATGATCCTTTGTCAGGAAATCAAACAATTACTTAAAGCTTTACAGTTGTGTATATAAAGCAGAAATAAGGAAAAAATAACCTTTTAATGTGAGGAGATTGACTGATAACTAATTTGTAGGACTCTGGAGGTGTCTCCCTGTTGGAATTACAGTAACCATGCTGTTTTTTTTTTTTAATTTTTTTATCTGTTAACAAATATTTCTTTTTGTTTTATTTGGTTTTGTTTACTGGGTAGGTGCACTAGCCAAAAGACTATTTTCAGGCATGACCTGGGAGAGTACAGAGACAAACTTCAAAGAATAACAAGATACATGATACAAGTTACATAACAGCAGCAATGTGACAAAGAATTGAGGTCGTCGGACAAGATAAGCATTTAAGTTTAACAAAGGATAAATATAATCCAGTCAGATTAGGAAATTATGGTAGTAAAACCAAAATACAGCAGTGATAATTACATAGGACAAATACAAGACAGGTCAATTAAGACCAAACAACTATACAGGCAAGAAAGGAGTGAGGTGTTGAGAAAGGGAAGGGTGAGAAAGGGAGGGTAAGGAGAGGTGGAGAGGGTGGGTAGAAATATCTGGAAAGGTGAGACAGAATTGGAAGAATGAGAGAAGAAGAAGGAGGTGAAATAAAGAGAAGCGTTTGATGTTGGAGTGGACTCCATGCTCCTAGGTGATGACAAGAGGAGAGTGGAGTTAGAGAGCATAGTCTAGGGTGGTTTGAAGCAGGAGCATGTGTAGGAGGAGAAAAGATGGTGTTGGAGTTCTTTCTGAAAGGAGATGTGGGATGCAGATTGGCGTAAGGTTAGAGGAAATGAGTTCCAGAAATAGGGTGCATGGCAAGCAAAGGCACGACCACCTTTATTTGTGCGATGTCTCGGGACAAGTACAGGTACATTAGCCATAGAGCGCAGACTGTAGTTAGTTTTCTGATAGGGAAAGAGACAGTCCAGTGATTTAGGAATATGGGATCTGATAATGTTATCAGTGATGGATCCAAGCATGTAGGACCTTAGTTCTAGTGGTGGTAACCAACCTAGATCTGAGTAGAGGAGTACTTATGCACAGTAGTGGAAATGGAAAATAAATCACTGGGAAACCCATCACGTTTGATATAGGATCAAACATACCTGAAAGGGTTCAGGGGACTAGTTTCCTTGTTATATGCTGAATTTTTACACTGCCCAGTTTTATGCCAGGGGTGGGTAAATTTTACACAGGAGCAATCTATTCCCATTTTGCTCATGGAAGTGAGTCAGGCATTTAATTTTACTCATGGAACTGAGTCCTTAACCCCCACCCAGTTTCTACCACTGCTCACACCCACCCCAAATCCAAACCTAATACATTTGCATTTGTATTTGGAGTGTGTAAGAAGTTGTAGAAAGGGGCAGGCATTGGCAGGCATACGCACTGTACTCAGCAGAGTGTAGTAAAAATCAGGCAGGGACAACAAAAGAGAAAAGCAAGGACATTATGAGTCACATTGTGTCTGTGTTGCCCTGAGCCTTTTGCCTTTGTTGTCCATTATGGGGCACTGATGACACGAGTCAAATGCACAAACAAGAACAACTTACCAGGCAGGTAGAAAAACAGAGGAAGGAGCATTACAGGAAGAAACTGATTACTCAAACTCAGACATGGCAAACAGAAAAGGGGGAGGCATAGGGCTGGCCTATTGTTGGTGTGACATGGCAGCGCATACTTTGGTTTATATTTACATAACAGGAGGGGGGGCAACAGTGCACAGCCTGGAATACAAGTTTAAAATTCCTGGCTACATCCCTGAATGGAGGGGAGGGGGAAGGCCTCAGTTCCATGATTAAAATTAAAAGCCGGACTCAGCTCTAGAAGTATAATGGGAAGAGATTGTTCCTGTGTGTTTAATTTCAATATGAAGTCCTAACTTTTCAGACTGGTATACCATAGACAGGAACATTCTTCATTATTTAAATTATATTCACTCATTTAGTACCATAGTCACATTTGGCAAGCAGACCCCCAGGGTGGAGTTGTAAATTCCTGAAAGGGACATTGTCAGTGGGTTTGGCGAGTCTGAACTATTTCTGACAGTGTTCATGACTGTAAAGAAAACATTTTCATTTTTGTGCATTAAAGTAAATTTCTAAGATTGTATACCAGCTTTCTTAGACCAGTACCCTAGTGCCTCCATAGTAAAGTATTTATACTGTTGTATGCTGTTTACAGTATTTCCTTGTCTCCCCAGATCATATCTTTAAAGGAGATTTCTTTATCTCTGTATGTTTATCCAGTTAACCAATGTCAATAAATAAACAAACACATAAGTAAATAAATTACCTAGGAAAGTAACTTTAACAGGCACAGTACAGTATCTTAACATTTTATTTAACTGCTGCTTTAAGTGTTGTCTTTATTAGAGGAACAGTGCATGATGAGTCATGACAAGGTGGGACAGGGCGGAGCTTAGGATCTGGTTTTGCCTCATCCAAAGGTGGCAACACTACACACAGCATGTCATTTCATCCTAAAATAGGGCTTTGGAGCATGTATGGTACAAAGCAAAACCGTAGTAAAATATATCATTTGAAAGGTTAAAATAGGTATTCTTGGTGTGCATAGATTATCCTATATAGAAAGAGAAGTAGTACAGCATCATGCCTGTATACTGCTCCCCTTTGACTGATGAAAGGGCACTGTTATGAAAAATCTGTTTTGTTAGGGTAGAGCATGTTAAATCAATATTTTTGTGCCTGGTATATATAAACAGATATGCCAAAGTTTCTTACATCCCAAGCCCCCTGTGTTTGTTTAACTCTTTCCAAAGAAATCCTAGAACTGCCCGGCTCACTTTGCAATGTAAGAAAACTTCCAGAAGTACAGTTCTGGTTAATCACAGGGTAGGGGATGAAAGTGTCTTTCTCTGCCTGATTCTGTACTTTGCCCTGCAGGTGAGGGTGGGACTGTGGTGACGTGCATGATGATGTTGGCTATTGTGTGTGCAGAGCTAGAACTGCCTGACTGAACATTTGCTATTATGGTATTTTCTGGTTTGGCAGGGAAGGGGTGAAGAAAGAGGAAGCAAGGGGCACATGGTAAAAAACAATGGGGGTACACACTGTGTGTGATTGGACTGCAGTTTTTTTTTTGCTGGGGCAGGAAGCAATGTGGGAGCAGGATAAATATGAAATAATCAGAGTATTTCTTGGCTTGCATTTTTCCTGTATAACTGATAAAAATTGGCCATTATTATTGAGGGCTAGTGCAGCCATCTGTGGGCTAGTGTAATTTTTAATCAACTTGTCCGGCTGGCTGTACAAAAAAAAGTTAAGGTTGACCCCTGCCCAAAGGGTATTGACAATAATTGACAATAAGCCAAGTTTCAAAGAAACACATCACCACACATACTGCCATACTGCAAAGCATCATGGGATACATGTAAATTACCATGCCATTTCAGACTTGTTCAGTTTACAGCAATTTACATGCATTTTAAATATCTCAACTAACTTAATTTTTATCATCCAGTCCCTAATAATGTTTACCTTTATGAAAACACCTAGTGCTATGGTATTTTCAACATTTACAGGTTTTATACACATAAGGTATGTACTGACATAGTGCCATTGCATACTAAATCCAACTATGAGGAACACAGCCTGTTGTTTTATAGCAGCCCAGAGGTCACAACAATTACCTCAAGTACGAGGACTTGAGAAGGAAAAGGAAAATTAAAAGACACTATAGCATAGTCAAGAAAGGAAGGGGTGCCCATAGGTGGCCAACCTTATGGACTAGAAATTGTAAAGAATAGATTATGCTAAGAAATAGAAGAACTGTTGCAACAGATTTAAGAAAAGGTCAGTCCTCAAGAGTGGCAGGAGCTCCCTGTCACATATCCCCCACCTTAAGAGGGAAGCAGTTATTGTACACTGCTTACCACCTTCCTGTCCCAGGAAGGGATGGAGCTTCCACCCATCCATTTCCAGAAGCTCTGTATCAGGGTCCCTATTAATGATAAACATTCTATCATAAACATAGTGGAGATCATCCTTTTACCCTGAGGCATTAACACATTTCACAGAAGAGATAAACGGTACCAATCTCTGTACTGTCTCATCTTAGGGAAAGTCCACCATATTTCTTAACCAAAAATCTGGGCAGCTGTAAAGTCCAGTACCATAGAAAGACTTTCTCTGGGGTGAGTAATTAGCTGCCCTGAACTCCAGACATGTCGGTTTTAGCAAGGGCCCATTCCTAACCCCTCTATATAAACTCACTATGACTCTTGATTCATTCATTTCACTTGCTACTGATACAGACACCTGAGGGTAAACACTCTAGGTGCACTCTAGGTGTTACCACAACATAGGTTCCAATCCATTTTCAACCCATCTCCTCCTTTGTAGGTTTTTCATAAAAGATAAATAAATAGAACACATGTACCATCTCCTTGATCTTAACATATTGTAACATTTTGGCAACATTAGCATCTTTAGCCTGCAGTATACCCCAGTCAATACTGTTAATAGATTTTGCTGTATCAATACAAGAAAAAGTCCCTTCAGCCTCATAGGCTTTTTCTTGCTTTCTGACCCCAGCACGATATCACTAGACACAGTCTTACCTGGGGTCCCACATTCAAATTCCATACTTGCATCTCAAACATCCAAGAGGTAACATCCTGGGACCACAGGCAACAAAGAATATTCTGCTCAGTCAGGGGCCTCCTCCAGCTGAGCCCATGAAAATCCTCCTCCAATTTTTTTATCCAAATCTCTGGCAGGGACCTCTTGAGCACCTGGCACTGGTGTTCTGCTTCTCTGCATAGTCAGTCTGCCTCGACCCATGGTAATTCCTCATCCTTTTCATCTCTTTGTCATCTTCAGGCTTGGCCTTCCTCTGAGATCCCAGGTCCAGTCCAGGCAGCAGCTTTTCTCTGTCTGTCAGCCATGGTTCTGGTCAGAACTCCACAGACTTTCTTCTCCGGGTCCTCCTCTGGCAACTCCTGGTGCATTGGTCCACCTGGGATATCTGGGCGATATCCACCAGAAAACATCCTTCTTCAGCCAGTCCAGACACTCTTGAAGTTATCCCTCGCCTGACACCAAGTCGTCCCGAGGGGTTGGGGATAACAGATGGACCAGACACCAAACTTCAAGTTCAACACACAGTCTCTGTGTGATGCTTATTTAAAATACAGGAAATAATCTTCTGCAATGACACATCCCTTCTTCAATACATCAGTTTGCAGCAACAAACTATTCATGTCCTTCCTCTGCACTTGTCAGCACCTACTGACTCACTGATCTCTGATCTAACTTATCTGTTGAGATTTAGTGTCCCCTATGTGGCCTTGTTTGCTTGGATGGTGGGGCTCAAATAAAAAACAAAACAAGCTAAGGACAAAGAACTTCAGTGCAGAAGCACTGAAACAAGGGTTACCCCAAAAGGCACTGACAATAAGCCAAGTTTCAAAGAAACACAACATCACACATACTTACATAATGAAAAGCATCATGGGATATATGCAAATCACCATGAAATTTCAGACTTGCTCAGTTTACAGCAATTTACATGTGTTTTAAATAGCACAACTAACTTAATTTTTATCATACAGCCCCCAAGTAACTGTTTACCTTTGTCAAAAACACCTAGTGCCATGGTATTTTCAACATTTACAGGTTTTATACACATAAAGTATATACACTAAAGTATTTTATGACATAGTGCCATCGCGATACTAAATCCAACAACGAGGAACACAGCCTGTTGTTTTATATCAGCTCAGAGGTCACAATAATCTCCCAGTATGAGGACTGGAGAGGTAAAAGGAAAATTAAAGAGGACACTATAGCACAGTCAAGAAATGGAAGGGTGCCCATAGATGGCCAACCTTATGGACTAGAAATTGTAAAGAAGAGATTAGGTTAAGAAATAGAACTGTTGCAACAGATTTAAAAAAGGTTGTTACAGGCACAGCAGTGTTTGAGCACCTTTGAGCTTCGTAGGGGGGGTGGGGTGGCACTCCATTGCTTCTGAATATGAAATCCCAGAAAGTGAAGACCGCAAAGCCTTGGTGCAGGGCCAGTGCAGGAAATGGGCGGCTAGCTGGTTAAATGTACACATCCAAAATCCTGCACTTCATTAGTCGAATACTATTATCTCATATCTACTATTTCAGTAAGTATCGTTGCTTTTTAAGAATTGTGAGTATAGACACTGACCACACACTACCACTGCCACAGTGCTTTCAGTAAAGCTCTTCATTGGGGTGTCCCCTGACAAAGATTTTTTACTCAATGTGCCAGGGCAGTATAGTGGTGTACAGTCAGTGTCTGTACTCACACTTCTTAACAAACAGCATTAAAGCACTTTGAATGAACTGGATGTGAAGTGTGGTGATTTTGACCAGGGTGCAGGATTTTAGACTTGTGCCTCTGAATATGGGTCCTCCCAGAGCAATAGTGCAAACACAGGTTAGTGCCAGTGCTAACCATGTTAGAGCAGTGCTAACCTGTGAATACTGGGCTACAAGGGCTTGGATTTTTAAATGGGTGGACACTGCACTTGCATCCATATGTTGGATGCATGCTGCATCCATGCAGATGTCTCCAGATGTCTGCATTCTATTCACATCTGGACACATTTACAACAGTTACAGCAGTTTACAGAAATTTCTGCTGCAACTGCAGGACTCCATATGCAACTGGAATTTTGTCCCAGGAGTTAGACCAACTTTTTGTGGTGTAACTTCTTGGGCAGAATTACGCATTTGTGTCCAAAAAATAGACAGGAGTGACTGAAAATCTTGCCCAAAAACATTTGGTTCTGCACATACAGTATTTATTTTTCATGTAAATGCAAACTTGTTTTAATTCTTTCATTCATCAGTGTTTGCAGCCTTTACCCTGGTCACAGTTTTCATTAGGCGGCGACAACAACAAATGATTGACAGATGAATGTTATGTGAGTAAAGATTCAATTACATATATTATGTGACCTTTGGCAAGTCTCCCAAAATACATGACAATAATTGGAAATCACACATTGGCTTGTTGTTAATGACATAGACTATTAATATGAATTTCTTTGGAATCATCATTGAAATACTGTACATGGTTCTGTATTGCTCTTTGGTTTGTCTGCTATTACTTTTTTGATGACTAGTATAGCAATGAAGTTAGTTTAGAAAGTTCTTTAAAAAAGCAAGCCATTGAGGTATTGCAGTGCATGCATATGTACTAGAAACAGTGTGGCATGATATTCACAATACATAAGCCACATAAGTTATTGCAAAGGACCTCACAGAAACCAGATCTCACTTGCAATTCCTGTGTAATAACACCATGTTCTGTAGGTTGAGGTTCTCAACACCAGGAGAGTTTCTGGCATCTAAGAATATCTTGCAATCAATGCCTAAATAGGCTAGAAGTGTATGATTATGCATAAAGATGTAGAAAAGTTTTATTTGTTTTATTTTGTTGACTAGGAAAAGTTAGGCAATAGTTCCTGTTGTAAGCCACGGCCCTGCAGGAGGGGATGCACACGCAAACTGATTGATATTGAACCAGGTTAAGCTGTTGGTGTTTTTTAGCAAATGGTGAAATTCGGTCTGGACCATGATGGGAGTTCCCCTCTTATTTTGAAAAGTGCCATGGGATCTCTAATGTTCACCTAAACCACCAACAGGAGATGCAGATGATCTTGGTTTTACATCTCATCCAGAAAACGGCATCACCAATAACACAGTATTCCCCCAAAACACCGTCAGCAAGGGCCCTGGAATTCTTCATTCTGTGACCATGGAATTTTCTAGAGAATTTGCATCATGCTGCAGATTACATGTAGTGCAACATAATGCATTGTTCTTGGTGAATTTTCATTCAAATATATCATAGTGCCTAGCTCCTTTCCCCATTCTCATAGTCCCAAAGCCCTCCTCTATGCACAGCATGTGATGTAATCGATGACATCACATCATTTTTTAACCAATGACAGGACTGCATTCTGCCCAGAAATTAATAAATCATGGTGTAGAAATCTGAAAATGCTGCAGCAAAATCCAAGGAGCCCTGCCGTAGAAATGAGGACAAAGTGCTGCAGAACACTAGGGGCCCCTGACCATCAGTATGGTTACTTTTAAGCGAGCGAGGAGTACCCCTGCAGCGCTACAAACACCACTTCCTGCAGCACCTGGTGTTCACTGGAGGTCTTCCATCCTACAGTACTGCTGACTAGGCCCAACCCTCCTTAGCTTCTGAGATCCAATGGCATCATCCTCCAAGGTGATAAGGCTGCTGGCATAATGCAGGCATAAATGCTCTGTGATAGTATTTGTGGTTTACTTAGAGAAATGTGTTCTCCTGCAGTTCTTCATGACAGACCAGTGTTTACATAAATTGTCATTTCTTGGTTAGCGTCAGGAACGTAAGTGTTTGCTTCTCATGACACTATGATATCACATCACATTCATCAACAATGTGGAGTAGGGAATCAGTAGTAGGCTGTTAAATATTGCAGATGACACTAAATTGGCCTAAAGAGTGAAAACAGCCAAGGAAGGGATGTATTGCAAGGGGATCTGTACTAACTGAGGACATTGGCTGAGAAATGGGGGTGAACAGGTTAAATGGGAGGAAGGGTAAAGTTCTTTGCAAGTGGTGAGAAATTTGAAATTTGGGTCATACACATGCCCTGTGTGGTATATTAGTGGATAACACAACCTAGAAAAAAGCTTTGGTGGGATTGCAGAAAGTAAGTTACAATGAAGCAGGCAATGTACTGACAAATCAAAGAAAACTAAAACTTTGCTGGGAGGCATTAGTAGGGGACTGAAAAGCAGGACAAGAGCGATCCTTGGTACTATTTTGTACTATTTTATATATTATATTACTGTCTTTAATGTATCTTGTATAATGTCTTGCATTTGTATGACATCCAAGCTTCTATGTGTGGAAGCTCCGGCCAATCCTGAAAAGGGCCTTGGTTCAGTGATCTTACCCGTAAATACAGGAATTGAATTGAATGTACAAGGCCTTTGGCTAGACCACACTCGAATAATGCATGACTATTTCTAGTTCTGGTCACCAATTTATAGAAAAGACAATGAAGAGGTCAGGAGAGTCCAGCAAAAGGTGCAAGAGGTACAGTACAGTATGAGGAAATTTTTGAGGTGCTCAAATTATTTAGCCTTCTTGATCAGAAGCAAAAGGATTAACTTGATTCTTGTGTAGCAGTTTGGGCGATAGTGGAGAATACTGGACCACGCTACCTGTGAAGCGTAAAAGCGTTTGTGAATACAGTATGAGTTTGTACTTGTTGTAAATTTTTGTATTTGTTTATTTCAGTTGGGGATTTTGCCCCCCACCATCCCTTGTTTTTTAAAAGGGTGTGGGGCTAAGCCTCCAACTCAAATAAACTAATACAAAAATAACTGAAAGGTAGTTTTCAAAGAGTAGTGTAACTTGAACTCTACACTAATAGCATAGGTCTGATGGGGTCTGGTATTCTCCACGATCTCCCCAGTTTGCCATAGATGTCAATGTGCTACCCCTGCCTTATACTGTAAGCTCAAATATGCTTGGGAAGGGGTTAGTCGATAATTCTTGTAAGGAATTAATTATCAAAAGATGTTATAGTAAGTTTTGTTATAAGTCACACTGTGTTTCCACTCAGGGAAGAGGTATGTGGTCTAGGTAATAAAGCAGTATTGCCCCCTGGGAAGAAATATCAACCCACTAGGTTTCCTGCTGGTAAAGTTCACCTGACTCTCACACAATGCAGTCAACAGTTTATCAAAAATACGCACTTTGGTAAATTACAAATTTTATGCTCAAGCAAATGATGTGCCTATGAGTCAAGAACTGCAAGCAAATATCAAGATTTTTTTTATATAGGAGATAAGGAATAAGGTCCTGGTTGATGGAAAGAGTTAACCAGACAAAACAAGCAATAGTAGTTCAGTGAGTCACTGTGGCTGTAGCACAGCCCTTCTAAGCAATGCAGTGCTTAGTCAAACTGTACAGTTGGGCCACTACCTCAGTCCCTCTGGTACCAATTAATTAATATCCTTTTTTTCTAGAGAGCCCCCAGGGCTGCCTGGGTACCCAGGTATTGGATTATGACCAGTTCAATGACTGCTGCACATTGTCGGCTGATGTTTGGGTGCTATGAACAATAATTAGATTAAACCCAGTTTGTAAATCCAGACTGGTTGGCCTGGACCGTTAACAGTAGCAGGCCCACTCTGGCTCTATCCAACAAAACAATTCTGGTTGCATGGATCCATAGGCCCTGTTGTGTTACTGACAGTCACCCTCTGGCTCAGAACCCTTCTGCCTCTGGCTGCAGTCCTAGCTGGATGTACCCACTCCATTCCATTCCACAGTCCAGTGCTGCATCTCAGATGGCTCTACATCTGTCCTCTGTTGATGCTCTCATTGGAACCTTTTGTAAGTCAGTTGGGCTCTCGTCCTATCTGTCTTTCTGGGTGTTCTGATAAATTCCTAGACTCTGACAGCTTACATCTGCAAAGCCCCAGGGCATTCCTTTTGCAGGCCTCACCAGGCTGTGTGTGCCAAGCATGGTGTCTGTTTCAGACCCTCAGATCTGATCAGGAAAATGTCTGTCAGTCTGTACACTGAGACCCAGCTGCAGGGCTGCTTACCCTAGCAGTCTGATACCATCATCATCAGCAGGCTTCAGTCTCTCTTCTCGTTTGTGCTATGGGCATCAGTCCTCCTTGTTATTGTAAAAGCATACTTTTCCCTCTCCAAGTCTGTTTGCAGTGTCTGCTCAGTCTTGCAGATGTTAGGTCTGTTCTCCAATATAGTTCTGGGCAGACTGAATAGATGTTGGAATGTGTCTCACTAAAGAGGTAAGCAGCCAGCCTCCCAGTAGGTCAAATCATTTTGTTAGGCTCTGGGAGGGTCAATCTGGCTGTTTTTTGATTACAGATTGGTAGTTCTAAACCCAATTGAATGAATGAAGTTCTCCAGCATCCTTATAACCCTTAGTGCCCCTGGCAAGCTTCTGGTACCTGGTTGGTTAGGGGCATGTCCTCTGACCCTGGATGCCATGCAGAGAGGGTCAGAGGATAAAGTGATGGCTGCCCTTGGTATGGGTTAACACTGTTCATGGCTCAGCATTTTCTTAGCACTTCTACATTTGACATTATAGTAAACACTGCATATTACTATACACTGTGCAACCCGCCAAAACACACACACACACACACACACACACAGTAGATGGCTTTTGATATATAAGCACCAAAGCACTACAGACATCAGGAGGCTAACACACTACAAATCAAGCTCAGAATTACATTCCAGTAACAGTCCTCGAGGTATTAGTTAGCACTGTAGCACAGGGTTTGCAACCCTCGATCTATGTGACAGATCCAGTCTGCTGCAGAACCAGTTCTAGATACACTTTATCTGTTATAATAATGATTGAATTTAAAAATGAGCCTGGAAACTGTGCATTCAGTCTATTCCAGTGAGTATATTCTTTGTATGACATCACCAATCAAGAAATATGATGTCAAATATCAAGCTTAGCATTGCAGCATTTTTCTTCATGCAAGACTACAATAATAATATAACCCTAATAATCCTTCTTCAAAGGTATAAAGAACAGTGTTGCCCAGTTTAGTTTGCAATAACTAAGTGGGTGAGTCATACTATATCTGTCCATTACATGGTTACACTTTAAGTATGCATTTTAATGTGACTAATCATTGATTGCATGCAACAGCATAATTACACTGTAGTCATATATCTATTACACGCAACTACATTGCGATTGTGGTGAGTTACACTAGAACTACAGTGTAGTTAAGGACACCCAAAATAAGGCAATATTTTAGCCAACAAAATCTAACAAACTGGATGCCTCCAACTAGATGTAGAGGAGAGACAGTTCTTCCTTAGAGAAGCCATCATTATGAATTAATAATATTCTGTAATCTGCAGACTCAGTCTGTTGTGCTTGATGCTTTTCCTATTCACTATATTATCAGCTATAATTATAAAGGATACGATTTGCAGAACTGCTAATCCAGTGAGATGCAAGAAAATTTAAACCTTCACTCCAGGATCTATGCCTGTCATTAATTTGCGGCCAATGCTTCCTGCTGCTCGCCAGTGCAAGAGTCAGCACAGTCCTGTATAGCAGGCAACTGGCATTCTTACTCCTGCAAAGGAAACCTTCAACCTTCCAAAACAGAAACAAAAGAAGCTGGCTGTTCAGGAAATAATAAGTGATTTTATTTTCAAAAATATTTTGTCTGCTTCCTCTGACAACCACCCTGAGGTGACTCCTTTATTGTCTAGTCTCACCTTGGCTAACTGTCAAGCAGATCTTGCCAAAATGAAAACTCATCAAGATGAAAAGGAAGTGCATGAACAGAGTTTCAAAAAAGGCATGGAGAGTGAAGCCACGTGAGGAGAGATGTATAAAAATGCTATATTGGTAAAATCAGTGTTCTCTGTAAAATAGGCTGAGCTTGCTGATTTTGAGCCCATAATCACAGATAATCAACTTGTCCTTTTCAAAATAAATATGTCAAAATAAAACCTCACTTAAAAAATATATTATAAATGGGGTTTTTGACACTTTGGGGCTGTTTGACAGTACCCTTTTAACCTTTGAATATGTCAGTCTGCTTAAGCATATTTTAGCATAACATCAAACATATGAATACATTAGTCATGTGGATGTGGCAGAACAGTGTTTGAAAACAGGAAGACTAATATGAGTTTCATATATTACCAGCTGTATATTTCCAAAGTCATAGTTACAGTCATCTAGGTCTACCATACCTTACACATTCATTTACAGTATATAAGTACTGCACTGTATTCTATCAATAAGATTCCATTTATTCAGACAGGGTAGAACATACTACACGTTTGAGCTGATGAGCGTAGCAGAATAAATGACGCTCTCAGTCTGAGGTGGGGAGGCAGGATTAGAGGAACCATTATAAAGCACTACTTCACAAATTGAGTGGTTAACATGTGAAATATCCTACCCAGGAGGTTGTGGAAATTAGCTCAATTCAAGGTTTCAAAGTAGGACTAGACTGATTCCTGAAGAAAAATGATATTGAAGTATATATGGCAGGAGTGGGGATCATTCCAGTTGATAAGTTTAGATGCATGTCCATACTCAAATTATTGTTTAATCACAGCCATGTGGCAGGAGAGGCAAACAAGATGGACCCTCAGTCCCTTCTGTCATCACAATACATATGTCACTATGTGTTACTGTTATCAACTTTAATTTAGTGCAAAGGATAGATCCACTCCATCCACTCCTCCTAGACAAGCTGAGCACTTCTGGCCTCTCAGCCCCTGCTGTTGATTAGTTCCATTCATACCTCAAGGGCTGACAACAATAGGTACAGGTAGGAGGCACCCTGTCAGCTCTCCTTCTCACCTTGGCTGGGGACCCACAGGCTCCATCCTGGTTCCATCCTCTCTCCATTTTACTGAACACCCTCCATTCAGCCAACTCGCATATCCACATGTATGCAGATGACACATTTATCTTCACCTCCGTCCCTCCACCAAAGCTGTAGAAGCCCTGCTCCAGTGTGACTTCAGCAATATTCTGCACCAGTTTCAATCAAACCAACTCAGAGTCAGCAGTAAAAAATGGTGTCCATGACCTTTGGCAGCCAGAAACTGGCCAGACTCACTGCCCTGCTTGATGACATGCCTCTTGAGTAGTTCAGTCCTTCAAGTATCTTGGAGTATGGCTATACTGTAAGCTTGACTTCTCAGCCCACATTGATGGCATTCACACCAAACTCTGTCCCAAGATCAGTGTCCTAGCTGATCTTGGGACAGCAAGACTACCTCTCAACACATGTCTGCAAGCTTGTTACCAAAATGGTGCTACTTGTCTTGACTATACAGATGTGGCCTATGGCACCACCCTTTCCACTTCACTTGCCAGACTTGACCACCCTCTTCAACTCTTTCAGCCTCTTTGTTGCCAGCTCCCCTTGCACCCATCATCGCTCTCTGTACTCATCCCTTGCCTTCCTCCCTCTGCCCTTACATTGCCAGGCTCACTGTACTCCTTCATAGCAAAATATTGGTTTGGTTACATTCCCTTATGCCTCTCCTCCCAACTTCCCTACTTCCTTTTCCATCTTTTCCTGGGACCACTGCACTTTTTCCACTCCTCACCCCTATTCCTCCACTGGTCAATCTGCCTTCTCTTATCAACTTCCCTTACTCTGAAACCAACTCCTCTCCTGTCTCCACATCTCCTCATCCTCTGGCTCCCTCAGGCACAAGTTGAAACTCCAACCCCATCCCACCTGGTCCTGTTACTCTTCCTCTGAGTCCTGGCACCCCCCTCCCAACAATGCCTTATCTGTCCTGGTAGGCAGCCCACCAGCCCCTGCTACCTGCCTTTGTTTCCCCTTCCTCACTACCTCTGTTTTCTGTCTCCATTATGAGGTCATGCAATTAACTCACCATTCAGGTCTCTCACCTCTTGTTATTATTGTCTTGTTCACCATGTATTGCTGCCATTTCTGTATTTGCACTTTTAGGCATTCTATTTTGAGCACTTTAATCTTTGTACTAGCAATTTTTTTGCTTTTATTTCTAATTATGTACAAACCTTCACTGAAAGCTGCTTCAAGTGATTATTATTATGTAATGTGATACTGCTTTTGCCACTGTTCCCCTCCCCCTGGGCCACTCTTGTAAATGAGACTTGACTCAGTGTGCCTCTCCTGGTTACCACTTTTCAAATAAATAAACAGATTAAGAGGAGACAACACAGGTCGCCTCTCCACTATATAGCGAGGTTGTAAAGATAGTGTTACTCATCCACCCTAATGAGGTTTAAACTTCTCCTTTCAGAGCACAAGAATCTTTAATCTGTTAAATAAAAGGTTAACGTGTTGATACTGGCAGATAAAAAATACTGGAGAAACAACCTTGACAACCCAAGATGCACCATGAACTCATGGGGATGTACTAGATTCTAAATATGTGTGCCATATGTTTATGTCAACCTTGAAAGGTGCTTTTCCCAGCTTGAAAAGCCTGAATGCTGAAGTTTGCATTTTCCATAAATCCATGAAATTCAATGCAATTCTATTGTTGGCATGACTGAAATTATCTTGATTTATGGACTCATTTGCATGGTGCACAGCAGTCCCTTAGTACCATTTTCTACATGAAAGGACAGCCCTGGTGTCCAGTGGTTCCCCCCAAACCCTAAACCCCTAGTATATATAATTATAGCATCTTTCATGTCCAGTGGTTTCCCTCCACCTCTGGTTACCCCACTATACATTATTATAAGCCACTCCCCAGTGGGCCCAATGTCCCACCCAAACATCATCCCAACCGACCTGCCTCACATCCCACCCCCACCCTTACCTCAGTGTCCTGTGCTTATAACAGCTACATACAGTGATCAACACAGCTCACCTCTTACCTCCGTGGTCAACTGCTGTATGTGAGCTGTCTGTGAGCATGCGTACTGTAGAAACAGCTGTTTCTACAGTACACACACTCACTGATAGCTCATATGGTGGCTGGCCATGTAAGTGAGAGGAGGGCTGTGCCAGTCACTGTACATAGCTGTTATAAACCCAGGACACTAGGTTAGGGGGTGTGCAGGGATGTGGGATGTGAGAAAGTGGGTTGGAGGGCTGTTCATGGTGGAAGACTGGAACACTGGGGAGTGCAGTAATAAATATACAGGGGATTGGGGGTGGGAGGAACCATTGGACCACCAGAGAGTGTTATAATAATGCACACTGAAGAATCAGGGGTAGGAGGCACCACTGGACACTGAGTAGTGATATAATAAGATATACTGGGAGATGGGGAGCAGCTTGGCACAGGGGCTGGTACTAGCAGTACAGCCGCCTTTCCTTTGAGTGGTGAGGGCATGGGCTTAGCTCCCAGTTAACAGGAGGATTTTGGCAGTGGTAAACAGTGCCACCTGTGGGACTATTTACCACCACCACAAACCTTTGAATATGCTGCTGCACCAGTGTGAATCAGGGGACTGTGGAGGGGCTGTGGGATAACAGATGGTCCAGATACCAAACTTCAAGTTCAGCACACAATCTCTGTGTGATGTTTATTTAAAATACAGTAAATTACCTTCAGCAATGCCATATCCCTTCTTCAATACATCAGTTTGCAGCAACAGACTATTCATGTCTTTCCTCTGCACTTGTCAGCACCTACTGACTCACTGATCTCTGATCTAACTTATATGTTGAGATTTAGCCTCCCCATGCAGGCTTTGTTTGCTTGGGTGGTGGGGCTCAAATAAAAAAAGCTAAAACAAAGAACCTCAGTGCAGAAGGACTGAAACAAGGGTTACCCCAAAGGCAGGGTTCAACCTCAACATTGTTTTACTAGCCCTGAACCTAGTGCAGATTGGCCAGGGCTAGTGCAGCTAACCTCTACTTGTCCATTTTGACTATTGCAGGTTTTTCATGGCTGTTAATGAAGTTGAAATAGTCCCTACTTTAGCAGGCTATAGTCCTTTGCTAGTCTCCCTCAGTGTTCCAGGTGGCCTGATGTGATTAACAGCTCATTAAGAGCTGCAATTATCTGGCAGTTCAAGAGGGGATCCAACAAAAGACTCAATGTGAGTCATTATCACTCATTTGTTAGGATATTCAGCTAGTGTACATGCTGTGATCAAGGGCAGAGTGCTGTTAAGTCACTAGCTTCCAGTTTGCTGAACTTGTCTTTCATTTGTCCCACAATATTAAAACCAGTGTGCCTCATTTCCCAACCTTTTGAGTGCCTGTATCCAACACTGCAGTGACAGAATGCTATCATGTATACACTGTCTGCCCAGCCAGGTGGTCTGTCCACTCTATACTTTCTCTGGACACCACTGCAGACTAGGCTCTGAAGTGACAATCCATAGACCAATAGCTGCCATTACTGACTGGTGTATGGTTCTACAGCTCCCTTAATGGATCACACCAGTCAATGCCATACCACACAGCTAGGGTTGCCACCTGTCAGGTTTTTACCTGGTGATCAGGTTTTCATGGTCCCTATCAGGTAATCCAGTTTTGCTCTGTGCTGGTCAGGTTTTTGAGGCATTTTGAGTGCTCACATACTTTTGAAACAAATTTTGTCATATCATCTTTGTTTCAGCTACATGTCCAGGTTACAAACAAGTTCTGTTGTCAGTGTAGCTCTTTGTTTGTGAATGCAGTCACCCTTGGGGGTGTAAATGCATGGCCATTAACCCAATTAGCCCTTACTTAACCTAACCTTTCCACTGCATCTTCAGTGGGCATAGCACAGCTGCCCCCACCTTTGTAACAGTAACAGAGCCAGTTGTCCTCCACTTTCATTTGCTCATAAACATTTTCATCTCTGACAGAATTTAGGCATCTTGAAATGTTTTAAATTATGTTTTTTCCTCAAGAAAAAGTATGGTCACTTTTTGGCTTTAAAATAGTACTGTGGACAAGAACAGGAAATGGAGGCAGAAAAATATATTTATGTTTATTTATTTATTTAGTTTTTGCTGACCGGGTAAGTGCACTAGACAAATTCTGCCTATTTTCAGGCACGACCCGGGGGAAGGGGATACAGATGAATGCCAACTGACTTTGAACCAGATTAAGCTGTTGTTGGTATTTTAGTGAATGGGGGGAAATTTGGCCAGTGCACCAGGGAAATTCCCCTACTCTGAGGCGTTGCTGCATCTTGGTCAGTAGGGGAGCTGCTGACCTACGTGATGGCCACTCGGGCAGATGCACTGATGAGTGCGGGTGGAGTACCGGCTGGAGAGCCGGAGATTGGAGCTATGGAGACCGAGGAGGAGGAGGAGGCATTTGCAGTCGTTAGAACTGCAGATGGAGTTCTCTAATATAGGAAAACAGGCGAGGCCTGTATCGGAGCTTACCAGCGAGAGGTCCTTGAACAGGTGAGGGCCCAGGAGGTTCGGCCGGATGCAGTTCGGAGACGGAGGCGGGCTGTGGTATTGGAGCGAGAGATAGAGGCGAGAGTCGACCCAGGAAGGAGTCGCTTCGGAAGAGGATCGCACAGGCGCTCGAGCTGCACAGGCACAGCAGTCAGGACGTGTTTCCGGTTATCGCGAGGGCTGCTACGCATACAGAGGAAGGAACGAAGCCGGACAGCATAGAGTGTGGGACCGGAGGTACAGGCTCGAGAAGGGTCCGAGTACTGACTGGTCGAAGAGATGGCTCTATCGCAAGCAGGATGGCTTCAGCAGGCGGACGGTAAATGGGTGCCTGATCCAGAATGGTTATCCTTTTCTCCAGCAAACACTGATCCAGCAAATCGATCTCTACAGGAGGTGAGTCTTGACTTTAGCTAAACAGCCCAAACGGGCCAGACTTTAGTCCAGAAGGGATGTTGGATGCAGGAGAGAAGGGGTATTTCCCTGCTAAAGCGTGACTGAACTGGTTTCAGAGGAGCAAGAGGTGAGGAGGGCCCGCTGGATCTATTCAAAAGGAATAAAGTGAACAAGCCCCAAGAAGAAATGCAGTGCGGCTGAGGTACAGAGGGGTCTGCCTGAGCATCCTGATCGGATTTATGTGGCAAAGAAGTTGTTAATGGACTCTATGAACTTTTGCCTATTGATATTTATGCATTAATTAACATACGAGGGGAGGATACCTTTGATATTAGTTTTAAACAAATGGCCAGTTTAGAAAAGTTTTGGCATAGATATGATAGTTGCAAGTTATTGCATTTATGGTTACCTTTTCTAGCTATCCCAATTACTAAACCTGTATTTAAAACTGTGAATGTTATGTTTAGGAATGAGGGTGTGAATGTGGGGGATATTGTATTCTGGTTAAAACAAAGATGTGAGGTTCTGGGCCCACCGGAGCCTATTCTGGACTCAGAGAGTATTTGGACCGGGGCATGGAAATTTAAAGTCAAACTGCATGTGGTGAATAATGAAGTTTTACATGTTCCAAATAGTTTTTTCTTGGGTAGAGATCGTGGGGTTTGCTTTTACCCAGGACAGCCAAAAGCATGTTATAGATGTGGTAGTCGTAGGCACTTAAGTAGTGCATGCGACAAAGTTAAATGTGCTTTATGTGGCGAATGGACCATGATAGTGTGGTCTGTAGGAACGAATTCAAATGCAATTTGTGTGATGATTTGGTCATGCCTATCACCAGTGTCCGTAAGCAGAGCAAAATAGACAAGGGGTTTGAATAAGGAGGATTTGATTGCTCAGGCCCAGGTTAGGGATGGCCTGCCCAGTCAAATTTAAGCAGCAAAGGGAAGGAGTCAAGGGTGGAGACAGTATGGGCATCGGCCCTGAGGTTTCAGTCGATACCCTTAATGAAAATAGAAAGCTGGTAGATCAATCCACAGCTTTGAACCCACAACAGGTTTTGGTCCCCCATTTTGATCAAGGACTCTTGGCCCAGCCTACGCCTATAGAAGACCCAGCCATGGAAAATGCAACAGAAATCCTTTTCAGACCCCTCGAGGGTTACTCGACAAGTAGTCGCTCTGGAGGGGTTTGTTTGACCAGAATTTTTTTCAGTATTAGCGGATTTAGAGGGGGAAGGGGTATCAGATTTGCTAAAATCTATATGACAATTTGAGTATGGAAATTGAGGAGGAGGGTGGGACGGAAGTATTGGAAGGAAGAAGAAAAAGGGAGAAAGAGGAAACAAGAGAAACCCTGAGTGGATGAATTATAGTTGATATGGCCTGTTTGAAGATTATTTCTCTAAATTGTTGTAGCTTAAGAGTTACAAGAGGCGCCTAATTGGTTTGCAGCAATGCAGAGATTTTAAAGCGGATGTTATTTTTTACAAGAGACACATTTTCTTCTTTAATGGAGGTTTCTCAAGTAAAGAAACTGTGGTGGAAGGCCCTTCCTTTTGGTCTTTTGGGAAGATGGGCAGACGGGTAGGTATATTATTTTCTAACCCTGCAGTTCAGGTAACAAGGTTGTTAGATGTCCTGCCTGGGCGGTTATTGATTTTGGATTGTCTGGTGTATGGTGTTTGTTTTAGACTAATTAATACTTATGCCCAAAGTTAAAACAGCAAGGATTGCTTTGTTTAATTTGGTAAAACCATATCTATTTACATCCAAGCATGTAATTTGGGAGGGACATGAACTGTAGTTTAGATATTCGGATAAAAATGGAGTTCAACAAAAACTAGTGACTCTCATGCCCTTTCTCAAACAATAGAGGTTGCAAAATTGAAAGATGCCTTTAGAAAACTGCATTTATCTTCAGGTTTTACTTATAAGAGGGCCTCTTTTCAACGAGAATTGATTATTTTTTCTTTCCAATTGTTTAATACCTTTGGTGTGTTGGTGGTGCCATATGATTTTTCAGACCATAATGCCTTATGTAGCCGTAAGTTTACATCGGATTCCGCTTCATTTCCAGCATTTGCAAGCAGATGGATGTTAAATTCAATGCTACTTTCAGAAGCAGTGTTTTTGGCTCAGTTAAAGGAATTTATGTTTTTCAGAAATCAGTGGCAGTGTTTTTCCCAGACTGGATTTCATGGTGGTCAGATACTAAGTTGGCTCTAAAGGATTTTTATAGCTTATGGGAAAGGAAAGGTTCGGTGGAATATCTACAGTATTTAGAATTTCAAATCAATACTACAAATTACAGTCGCACCCAAGAAGTAAAGATATAGAGATTCAGTCTCAGATTAAATTGGTGAAGGAGAATATGTTAAATTATCAATATCAGAGGGCAGCAACCCTACATGCCAGTTTGAAGTTTGGTACACAGCAACAACCTTTTCAGGATCCCTATAAGGCGTGTAAAAATAAGATTGAGAAGAGATTTATGTCAGGGCTACGAAACTCTGTCGGGGAGTTAAAAACGTCTGTGGCAGAAATGTTGGTAGTGGCAGAGGGAAGGGTGGCTTCTCAGTTTGGAGAGGGGTTTGTTCCTTCCTCTGCTTGGGAGGATGTCTTACATTTCTTGGTTCCTACTATTTCTCAGGCTGATGTTGAGCTTTTACAAGGTCCTATCGCACTGCAGGAGGTCCAGCGGGCGATAAGTTCTTTGCGGGTGGGGGTGTCACCTGGGATAGATGGGTTAACTAATGAATTCTATAAAACTTTTCTGAAGACCTGAGTGGTATACTGACGGACGCCTTTAATGATATCCTACAGTATGGATTTGGGGATATGAAATTTAACTTAGCAATTCTAATTTTATTTTTAAGACAGGGGACATTACAGATCTTGGCAATTGGAGACCAATTAGCCTCCTGAATACTGGATTACAAGATTCTTTCTACGATTTTATGTAAAGACTGCAGGAAGTTGCAAAGGGTGCTTCACCCTGCACAAACATGCGCTATTCCCCAACGATCAATCCAACAGAATTTAAAATTATTAAGGGATGCATATGAATTTGGAATACAGAAGAAGTTGTCAGGTTTCATTTTGCGTTAGATCAGGCTAGAGCCTTTGATTCCGTGTCCCATGATTTCCTTTTTCAGGTATTAGATAGGTATGGGTTTCAAAAGTGTTTATTAAGTTTATTTATACCTTATATTACAAAGCTAGTTCTTGTGTAAGTATCAATAAGGTTGTAGGCTCTGAAATTGGATGAATTGTGGGGTTAGGCAGGGTTGTCCTATTAGTCCCTTATTATATGCTTTTGTACTGGATCCTTTGTTAAGAGAAATTGAGTATAACAAGGCAATTCAGGGGTTATCTCCATCATATATTTTACCGGTCCAGAAGATTTCTGCATATGCAGATGATATTTGTCTGTTGGTAGAAGATGTCCAGTCAGGTGTTAAGGCTATTCAAGTGATTAATGGATTTGCAAATTTAAATGGCACTAGGTTAAATTTAGACAAATGTAAATGTCTGGCTATTGGGGATTCTACTGATTGTCAGAATATTGGGGGTATAATAGTTAAGGATTCTATTACCATTTTAGGGCTTCTGTTTGGTAAAGGGGATTTAGCATTATTAAATTGGGAGAAAGCCTTCTTATTGCTGAAAAAAGGTTCAACAATGGAAATCCTGGGGTTTTTCTAAAAAAGAAGCGGGTATTAATTATAAAAATTTCTATTACCCATTTTTACATGTGTCTTCCATTTTTCGGTACCTGTTTTATTAGAAACAAGATTGTATAGTGTATTTTTCAAATGGTGGGTAGCCGCTTAAACTGATTAAGCGGCAGTTATTTGAAGTTAAATCAAGGGGTCTGGGGATGATAAACCCGTGGTGTTTTTCATTCCTTTTTATGATTGCAGCTTTTCAATCAGTGGTTAAACTCAGGATCACCGATGCGGCTTGGACGCAATTGCTTTTTACCTTTATGTCTAACTGGGAAGGAGGGGTTTTCCTATTAAAGTAAGTAGCCTTAGCCCTTCCTATGGATTCCTCAGTAAGGAAATTACGGAATGGAAACTAGGAAAGGCTCAATTACAGGACATACCTAGGAAGGACTTTTATGCAGAAATTATGTTTAATTTTTCTATGTTCAAGTGGATTTCCTTGTGTACCCCTTACTAAACTGTCACAAGCCCTTCGGCTCTTAATGGACCATAGGATACCCCAAATATGTGGGATGTGCAGTGCTCTGTTGTCATGGGAGGTTGGGAGTTCGAGGTAATTTAAAACATAAGCAGATCATGGATAGAATGTGTATTAGATCAGGGTGTACAGATCAAATTGAAACATTAGAACATTTCCTGCTTTTTGTCCATATGTAATGTCTTTTGGTCAGATTTAGCCCTTCGGTGGGAGTGGGAGTTTTGAAACATATTACTTATCAGAGCTTGTTTTGGGTGATTATTCCGGTTTTCTCTAAGATATCACCCAAGTACCTTTTAAATCTGATTTTTGCTTGTATTAAATATCACCTGTGGCAAGCTAGATGCCAGTTTTCTACAACATACTCTTCTTCCTTACAGTGTTATTTTTAACTGTATAGAATTAGCAGTAGGTAAACAAAAATGTATGAGCAGCGAACATTAGAGAAGAATGTTTTTCAGGATCTTTGGAAACATATTGTTTGGTTTAAATGACATAGGTGAAAACTGCTTTATGTATTTTTGTTAAAGTTTTAGTTCTGTTTATTGATTTTCGGCATTGTATTTGAGTTTAACTAGATTTGTCATAAGAAGAATGTGATTTTTTTATTTAGAATGTTTTATGTTTATGGGTGTTTTTGAAAAATGTTAAATGAGATTGTTTCATATTGTTATTGTTTTGTTCTTTCAATAAAAAATTCCCCTACTCTTTTTGAGAAGTGCCATGGGATCTTTAACATCCACCTGAACTACCACCAGAATAGGCAGATGAGACCTCGGTTTAACGTCTCATCCGAAAGACGGTATATAAAGTATTTATACTGTTGTATGCTGTTTACAGTATTTCCTTGTCTCCCCAGATCATATCTTTAAAGGAGATTTTTTATCTCTGTATGTTTATCCAGTTAACCAATGTCAATAAATAAACAAACACATAAGTAAATAAATTACCTAGGAAAGTAACTTTAACAGGCACAGTACAGTATCTTAACATTTTTATTTAACTGCTGCTTTAAGTGTTGTCTTTATTAGAGGAACAGTGCATGATGAGTCATGACAAGGGTGGGACAAGGGCGGAGCTTAGGATCTGGTTTTTGCCTCATCCAAAGGTGGCAACACTACACACAGCATGTCATTTCATCCTAAAATAGGGCTTTGGAGCATGTATGGTACAAAGCAAAACCGTAGTAAAATATATCATTTGAAAGGTTAAAATAGGTATTCTTGGTGTGCATAGATTATCTATATAGAAAGAGAAGTAGTACAGCATCATGCCTGTATACTGCCCTTTGACTGATGAAAGGGCACTGTTATGGAAAAATCTGTTTTGTTAGGTAGAGCATGTTAAATCAATATTTTGTGCCTGGTATATATAAACAGATATGCTAAAGTTTCTTACATCCCAAGCCCCTGTGTTTGTTTAACTCTTTCCAAAGAAATCCTAGAACTGCCCGGCTCACTTTGCAATGTAAGAAAACTTCCAGAAGTACAGTTCTGGTTAATCACAGGGAGGGATGAAAGTGTCTTTCTGCCTGATTCTGTACTTTGCCCTGCAGGTGAGGGGGACTGTGGTGACGTGCATGATGATGTTGGCTATTGTGTGTGCAGAGCTAGAACTGCCTGACTGAACATTTGCTATTATGGTATTTTCTGGTTTGGCAGGAGGGGTGAAGAAAGAGGAAGCAAAGGCACATGGTAAAAACAATGGGGTACACACTGTGTGTGATTGGACTGCAGTTTTTTTTTTGCTGGGGCAGGAAGCAATGTGGGAGCAGGATAAATATGAAATAATCAGAGTATTTCTTGGCTTGCATTTTTCCTGTATAACTGATAAAAATTGGCCATTATTATTGCAGGCTAGTGCAGCCATCTGTGGGCTAGTGTAATTTTTAATCAACTTGTCCGGCTGGCTGTACAAAAAAAAGTTAAGGTTGACCCCTGCCCAAAGGGTATTGACAATAATTGAATAAGCCAAGTTTCAAAGAAACACATCACCACACATACTGCCATACTGCAAAGCATCATGGGATACATGTAAATTACCATGCCATTTCAGACTTGTTCAGTTTACAGCAATTTACATGCATTTTAAATATCTCAACTAACTTAATTTTTTATCATCCAGTCCCCTAATAATGTTTTACCTTTATGAAAAACACCTAGTGCTATGGTATTTTCAACATTTACAGGTTTTATACACATAAGGTATGTACTGACATAGTGCCATTGCATACTAAATCCAACTATGAGGAACACAGCCTGTTGTTTTATAGCAGCCCAGAGGTCACAACAATTACCTCACAGTACGAGGACTTGAGAAGGAAAAGGAAAATTAAAAAAGACACTATAGCATAGTCAAGAAAGGGAAGGGGTGCCCATAGGTGGCCAACCTTATGGACTAGAAATTGTAAAGAATAGATTATGCTAAGAAATAGAAGAACTGTTGCAACAGATTTAAGAAAAGGTCAGTCCTCAAGAGTGGCAGGAGCTCCCTGTCACATATCCCCCACCTTAAGAGGGAAGCAGTTATTGTACACTGCTTACCACCTTCCTGTCCCAGGAAGGGATGGAGCTTCCACCCCATCCATTTCCAGAAGCTCTGTATCAGGGTCCCTATTAATGATAAACATTCTATCATAAACATAGTGGAGATCATCCTTCTTTACCCTGAGGCATTAACACATTTCACAGAAGAGATAAACGGTACCAATCTCTGTACTGTCTCATCTTAGGGAAAGTCCACCATATTTCTTAACCAAAAATCTGGGCAGCTGTAAAGTCCAGTACCATAGAAAGACTTTCTCTGGGGTGAGTAATTAGCTGCCCTGAACTCTCCAGACATGTCGGTTTTAAGCAAGGGCCCATTCCTAACCCCTCTATATAAACTCACTATGACTCTTGATTCATTCATTTCACTTGCTACTGATACAGACACCTGAGGGTAAACACTCTAGGTGCACTCTAGGTGTTACCACAACATAGGTTCCAATCCATTTTCAACCCATCTCCTCCTTTGTAGGTTTTTCATAAAAGATAAATAAATAGAACACATGTACCATCTCCTTGATCTTAACATATTGTAACATTTGGCAACATTAGCATCTTTAGCCTGCAGTATACCCCAGTCAATACTGTTAATAGATTTTGCTGTATCAATACAAGAAAAGTCCCTTCAGCCTCATAGGCTTTTCCTTTCTGACTCACCAACGATATCACTAGACACAGTCTTACCTGGGGTCCCACATTCAAATTCCATACTTGCATCTCAAACATCCAAGAGGTAACATCCTGGGACCACAGGCAACAAAAGAATATTCTGCTCAGTCAGGGGGTCCTCCTCCAGCTGAGCCCATGAAAAATCCTCCTCCAATTTTTTTATCCAAACTCTCTGGCAGGGACCTCTTGAGCACCTGGCACTGGTGTTCTGCTTCTCTGCATAGTCAGTCTGCCTCGACCCATGGTAATTCCTCATCCTTTTTCATCTCTTTGTCATCTTCAGGCTTGGCCTTCCTCTGAGATCCCAGGTCCAGTCCAGGCAGCAGCTTTTCTCTGTCTGTCAGCCATGGTTCTGGTCAGAACTCCACAGACTTTCTTCTCCGGGTCCTCCTCTGGCAACTCCTGGTGCATTGGTCCACCTGGGATATCTGGGCGATATCCACCAGAAAACATCCTTCTTCAGCCAGTCCAGACACTTCTGGTAAGTTATCCCCTCGTCTGACACCAAGTCTGTCGAGGGGTTGGGGGATAACAGATGGACCAGACACCAAACTTCAAGTTCAACACACAGTCTCTGTGTGATGCTTATTTAAAATACAGGAAATAATCTTCTGCAATGACACATCCCTTCTTCAATACATCAGTTTGCAGCAACAAACTATTCATGTCCTTCCTCTGCACTTGTCAGCACCTACTGACTCACTGATCTCTGATCTAACTTATCTGTTGAGATTTAGTGTCCCCTATGTGGGCCTTGTTTGCTTGGATGGTGGGGCTCAAATAAAAACAAAACAAGCTAAGGACAAAGAACTTCAGTGCAGAAGCACTGAAACAAGGGTTACCCCTAAAAGGCACTGACAATAAGCCAAGTTTCAAAGAAACACAACATCACACATACTTACATAATGAAAAGCATCATGGGATATATATGCAAATCACCATGAAATTTCAGACTTGCTCAGTTTACAGCAATTTACATGTGTTTTAAATAGCACAACTAACTTAATTTTTATCATACAGCCCCCAAGTAACTGTTTACCTTTGTCAAAAACACCTAGTGCCATGGTATTTTCAACATTTACAGGTTTTATACACATAAAGTATATACACTAAAGTATTTTATGACATAGTGCCATCGTGATACTAAATCCAACAACGAGGAACACAGCCTGTTGTTTTATATCAGCTCAGAGGTCACAACATAATCTCCCAGTATGAGGACTGGAGAGGTAAAGGAAAATTAAAGAGGACACTATAGCACAGTCAAGAAATGGAAGGGTGCCATAGATGGCCAACCTTATGGACTAGAAATTGTAAAGAAGAGATTAGGTTAAGAAATAGAACTGTTGCAACAGATTTAAAAAAGGTTGTTACAGGCACAGCAGTGTTTGAGCACCTTTGAGCTTCTGTGCGGGGGGGGTGGGGGTGGCACTCCCATTGCTTCTGAATATGAAATCCCAGAAAGTGAAGACCGCAAAGCCTTGGTGCAGGGCCAGTGCAGGAAATGGGCGGCTAGCCCAGTTAAATATCACACATCCAAAAATCCTGCACTCGTCAGCCGAAATCACCACACTTCACATCCAATTCATTCAAAGTGCTTTAATGCTGTTTTTTAAGAATTGTGAGTATAGACACTGACCACACACTACTACACTGCCACAGTGCTTTCAGTAAAAGCTCTTCATTGGGGTGTCCCCTGACAAAGATTTTTTACTCAATGTGCCAGGGCAGTATAGTGGTGTACAGTCAGTGTCTGTACTCACACTTCTTAACAAACAGCATTAAAGCACTTTGAATGAACTGGATGTGAAGTGTGGTGATTTTGACTCAGGGGTGCAGGATTTTTAGACTTGTGCCTCTGAATATGGGTCCTCCCAGAGCAATAGTGCAAACACAGGTTAGTGCCAGTGCTAACCATGTTAGAGCAGTGCTAACCTGTGAATACTGGGCTACAAGGGCTTGGATTTTTAAATGGGTGGACACTGCACTTGCATCCATATGTTGGATGCATGCTGCATCCATGCAGATGTCTCCAGATGTCTGCATTCTATTCACATCTGGACACATTTACAACAGTTACAGCAGTTTACAGAAATTTCTGCTGCAACTGCAGGACTCCATATGCAACTGGAATTTTGTCCCAGGAGTTAGACCAACTTTTTGTGGTGTAACTTCTTGGGCAGAATTACGCATTTGTGTCCAAAAAATAGACAGGAGTGACTGAAAATCTTGCCCAAAAACATTTGGTTCTGCACATACAGTATTTATTTTTCATGTAAATGCAAACTTGTTTTAATTCTTTCATTCATCAGTGTTTGCAGCCTTTACCCTGGTCACAGTTTTCATTAGGCGGCGACAACAACAAATGATTGACAGATGAATGTTATGTGAGTAAAGATTCAATTACATATATTATGTGACCTTGGCAAGTCTCCCAAAATACATGACAATAATTGGAAATCACACATTGGCTTGTTGTTAATGACATAGACTATTAATATGAATTTCTTTGGAATCATCATTGAAATACTGTACATGGTTCTGTATTGTTTTTGGTTTGTCTGCTATTACTTTTTGATGACTAGTATAGCAATGAAGTTAGTTTAGAAAGTTCTTTAAAAAGCAAGCCATTGAGGTATTGCAGTGCATGCATATGTACTAGAAACAGTGTGGCATGATATTCACAATACATAAGCCACATAAGTTATTGCAAAGGACCTCACAGAAACCAGATCTCACTTGCAATTCCTGTGTAATAACACCATGTTCTGTAGGTTGAGGTTCTCAACACCAGGAGAGTTTCTGGCATCTAAGAATATCTTGCAATCAATGCCTAAATAGGCTAGAAGTGTATGATTATGCATAAAGATGTAGAAAAGTTTTATTTGTTTTATTTTTGTTGACTAGGAAAAGTTAGGCAATAGTTCCTGTTGTAAGCCACGGCCCTGCAGGAGGGGATGCACGCTAAACTGATTGATATTGAACCAGGTTAAGCTGTTGGTGTTTTTAGCAAATGGTGAAATTCGGTCTGGACCATGATGGGAGTTCCCCTCTTATTTTGAAAAGTGCCATGGGATCTCTAATGTTCACCTAAACCACCAACAGGAGATGCAGATGATCTTGGTTTTACATCTCATCCAGAAAACGGCATCACCAATAACACAGTATTCCCCCAAAACACCGTCAGCAAGGGCCCTGGAATTCTTCATTCTGTGACCATGGAATTTTCTGCAGAATTTGCATCATGCTGCAGATTACATGTAGTGCAACATAATGCATTGTTCTTGGTGAATTTTCATTCAAATATATCATAGTGCCTAGCTCCTTTCCCCATTCTCATAGTCCCAAAGCCCCTCCTCTATGCACAGCATGTGATGTAATCGATGACATCACATCATTTTTTTTAACCAATGACAGGACTGCATTCTGCCCCAGAAATTAATAAATCATGGTGTAGAAATCTGAAAATGCTGCAGCAAAATCCAAGGAGCCCTGCCGAGAAATGAGGACAAAGTGCTGCAGAACACTAGGGCCCCTGACCATCAGTATGGTTACTTTTGCTGGGCGAGGAGTACCCCTGCAGCGCTCACAAACACCACTTCCTGCAGCACCTGGTGTTCACTGGAGGTCTTCCATCCTACAGTACTGCTGACTAGGCCCAACCCTCCTTAGCTTCTGAGATCCAATGGCATCATCCTCCAAGGTGATAAGGCTGCTGGCATAATGCAGGCATAAATGCTCTGTGATAGTATTTGTGGTTTACTTAGAGAAATGTGTTCTCCTGCAGTTCTTCATGACAGACCAGTGTTTACATAAATTGTCATTTCTTGGTTAGCGTCAGGAACGTAAGTGTTTGCTTCTCATGACACTATGATATCACATCACATTCATCAACAATGTGGAGTAGGGAATCAGTAGTAGGCTGTTAAATATTGCAGATGACACTAAATTGGCCTAAAGAGTGAAAACAGCCAAGGAAGGGATGTATTGCAAGGGATCTGTACTAACTGAGGACATTGGCTGAGAAATGGGGTGAACAGGTTAAATGGGAGGAAGGGTAAAGTTCTTTGCAAGTGGTGAGAAATTTGAAATTTGGGTCATACACATGCCCTGTGTGGTATATTAGTGGATAACACAACCTAGAAAAAGCTTTGGTGGGATTGCAGAAAGTAAGTTACAATGAAGCAGGCAATGACTGACAGAGTCAAGAAAACTAAAACTTTGCTGGGAGGCATTAGTAGGGGACTGAAAAGCAGGACAAGGAGGCGATCCTTGGTACTATTTTGTACTATTTTATATATTATATTACTGTCTTTAATGTATCTTGTATAATGTCTTGCATTTGTATGACATCCAAGCTTCTATGTGTGGAAGTCTCGGGCCAATCCTGAAAAGGGCCTTGGTTCAGTGATCTTACCCGTAAATACAGGGAATTGAATTGAATGTACAAGGCCTTTGGCTAGACCACACTCGGAATAATGCATGACTATTTCTAGTTCTGGTCACCAATTTATAGAAAAGACAATGAAGAGGTCAGGAGAGTCCAGCAAAAGGTGCAAGAGGTACAGTACAGTATGAGGAAATTTTTGAGGTGCTCAAATTATTTAGCCTTCTTGATCAGAAGCAAAAGGATTAACTTGATTCTTGTGTAGCAGTTTGGGCGATAGTGGAGAATACTGGACCACCGCTACCTGTGAAGCGTAAAGCGTTTGTGAATACAGTATAGGTTTGTGCTTGTTGTAAATTTTTGTATTAGTTTATTTCAGTTGGGGGACTTTGCTCCCCCCCACCATCCCTTGTTTTTTAAAAAGGGGGGTGTGGGGGCGAAGCCCTCCAACTCAAATAAACTAATACAAAAATAACTGAAAGGTAGTTTTCAAAGAGTAGTGTAACTTGAACTCTACACTAATAGCATAGGTCTGATGGGGTCTGGTATTCTCCACGATCTCCCCAGTTTGCCATAGATGTCAATGTGCTACCCCTGCCTTATACTGTAAGCTCAAATATGCTTGGGAAGGGGTTAGTCGATAATTCTTGTAAGGAATTAATTATCAAAAGATGTTATAGTAAGTTTTGTTATAAGTCACACTGTGTTTCCACTCAGGGAAGAGGTATGTGGTCTAGGTAATAAAGCAGTATTGCCCCCTGGGAAGAAATATCAACCCACTAGGTTTCCTGCTGGTAAAGTTCACCTGACTCTCACACAATGCAGTCAACAGTTTATCAAAAATACGCACTTTGGTAAATTACAAATTTTATGCTCAAGCAAATGATGTGCCTATGAGTCAAGAACTGCAAGCAAATATCAAGATTTTTTTTATATAGGAGATAAGGAATAAGGTCCTGGTTGATGGAAAGAGTTAACCAGACAAAACAAGCAATAGTAGTTCAGTGAGTCACTGTGGCTGTAGCACAGCCCTTCGCAAGCAATGCAGTGCTTAGTCAAACTGTACAGTTGGGCCACTACCTCAGTCCCCTCTGGTACCAATTAATTAATATCCTTTTTTCTAGAGAGCCCCCAGGGCTGCCTGGGTACCCAGGTATTGGATTATGACCAGTTCAATGACTGTTGCACATTGTCGGCTGATGTTTGGGTGCTATGAACAATAATTAGATTAAACCCAGTTTGTAAATCCAGACTGGTTGGCCTGGACCGTTAACAGTAGCAGGCCCACTCTGGCTCTATCCAACAAAAACAATTCTGGTTGCATGATCCATAGGCCCTGTTGTGTTACTGACAGTCACCCTCTGGCTCAGAACCCTTCTGCCTCTGGCTGCAGTCCTAGCTGGATGTACCCACTCCATTCCATTCCACAGTCCAGTGCTGCATCTCAGATGGCTCTCACATCTGTCCTCTGTTGATGCTCTCATTGGAACCTTTTGTAAGTCAGTTGGGCTCTCGTCCTATCTGTCTTTCTGGGTGTTCTGATAAATTCCAGACTCTGACAGCTTACATCTGCAAAGCCCCAGGGCATTCCTTTTGCAGGCCCTCACCAGGCTGTGTGTGCCAAGCATGGTGTCTGTTTCAGACCCTCAGATCTGATCAGGAAAATGTCTGTCAGTCTGTACACTGAGACCCAGCTGCAGGGCTGCTTACCCTAGCAGTCTGATACCATCATCATCAGCAGGCTTCAGTCTCTCTTCTTTTGTGCTATGGGCATCAGTCTCCTTGTTATTGTAAAAGCATACTTTTCCCTCTCCAAGTCTGTTTGCAGTGTCTGCTCAGTCTTGCAGATGTTAGGTCTGTTCTCCAATATAGTTCTGGGCAGACTGAATAGATGTTGGAATGTGTCTCACTAAAGAGGTAAGCAGCCAGCCTCCCAGTAGGTCAAATCATTTTGTTAGGCTCTGGGAGGGTCAATCTGGCTGTTTCTTGATTACAGATTGGTAGTTCTAAACCCAATTGAATGAATGAAGTTCTCCAGCATCCTTATAACCCTTAGTGCCCCTGGCAAGCTTCTGGTACCTGGTTGGTTAGGGCATGTCCTCTGACCCTGGATGCCATGCAGAGAGGGGTCAGAGGATAAAGTGATGGCTGCCCTTTGGTATGGGTTAACACTGTTCATGGCTCAGCATTTTCTTAGCACTTCTACATTTGACATTATAGTAAACACTGCATATTACTATACACTGTGCAACCCGCCCAAAACACACACACACACACACACACACAGTAGATGGCTCTTGATATATAAGCACCAAAGCACTACAGACATCAGGAGGCTAACACACTACAAATCAAGCTCAGAATTACATTCCAGTAACAGTCCTCGAGGTATTAGTTAGCACTGTGTAGCACAGGGGTTTGCAACCCTCGATCTATGTGACAGATCCAGTCTGCTGCAGAACCAGTTCTAGATACACTTTATCTGTTATAATAATGATTGAATTTAAAAAATGAGCCTGGAAACTGTGCATTCAGTCTATTCCAGTGAGTATATTCTTAGTTTGTATGACATCACCAATCAAGAAATATGATGTCAAATATCAAGCTTAGCATTGCAGCATTTTTCTTCATGCAAGACTACAATAATAATATAACCCAATAATCCTTCTTCAAAGGTATAAAAGAACAGTGTTGCCCAGTTTAGTTTGCAATAACTAAGTGGGTGAGTCATACTATATCTGTCCATTACATGGTTACACTTAAGTATGCATTTTAATGTGACTAATCATTGATTGCATGCAACAGCATAATTACACTGTAGTCATATATCTATTACACGCAACTACATTGCGATTGTGGTGCAGTTACACTAGAACTACAGTGTAGTTAAGTGACACCCAAAATAAGGCAATATTTTAGCCAACAAAATCTAACAAACTGGATGCCTCCGAACTAGATGTAGAGGAGAGACAGTTCTTCCTTAGAGAAGCCATCATTATGAATTAATAATATTCTGTAATCTGCAGACTCAGTCTGTTGTGCTTCTGATGCTTTTCCTATTCACTATATTATCAGCTATAATTATAAAGGATACGATTTGCAGAACTGCTAATCCAGTGAGATGCAAGAAAATTTAAACCTTCACTCCAGGATCTATGCCTGTCATTAATTTGCGGCCAATGCTTCCTGCTGCTCGCCAGTGCAAGAGTCAGCACAGTCCTGTATAGCAGGCAACTGGCATTCTTACTCCTGCAAAGGAAACCTTCAACCTTCCAAAACAGAAACAAAAGAAGCTGGCTGTTCAGGAAATAATAAGTGATTTTATTTTCAAAAATATTTTGTCTGCTTCCTCTGACAACCACCCTGAGGTGACTCTTTATTGTCTAGTCTCACCTTGGCTAACTGTCACAGATCTTGCCAAAATGAAAACTCATCAAGATGAAAAGGAAGTGCATGAACAGAGTTTCAAAAAGGCATGGAGAGTGAAGCCACGTGAGGAGAGATGTATAAAAATGCTATATTGGTAAAATCAGTGCTTTCTGTAAAATAGGCTGAGCTTGCTGATTTTTGAGCCCATAATCACAGATAATCAACTTGTCCTTTTCAAAATAAATATGTCAAAATAAAACCTCACTTAAAAAAATATATTATAAATGGGGTTTTTGACACTTTGGGGCTGTTCTGACAGTACCCTTTTAACCTTTGAATATGTCAGTCTGCTTAAGCATATTTTGCGCATAACATCAAACATATGAATACATTAGTCATGTGGGATGTGGCAGAACAGTGTTTGAAAACAGGAAGACTAATATGAGTTTCATATATTACCAGCTGTATATTTCCAAAGTCATAGTTACAGTCATCTAGGTCTACCATACCTTACACATTCATTTACAGTATATAAGTACTGCACTGTATTCTATCAATAAGATTCCATTTATTCAGACAGGGTAGAACATACTACACGTTTGAGCTGATGAGCGTAGCAGAATAAAATGACGCTCTCAGTCTGAGGTGGGGAGGCAGGATTAGAGGAACCATTATAAAGCACTACTTCACAAATTGAGTGGTTAATATGTGAAATATCCTACCCAGGAGGTTGTGAAATTAGCTCAATTCAAGGTTTCAAAGTAGGACTAGACTGATTCCTGAAGAAAATGATATTGAAGTATATATGGCAGGAGTGGGGATCATTCCAGTTGATAAGTTTAGATGCATGTCCATACTCAAATTATTGTTTAATCACAGCCATGTGGCAGGAGAGGCAAACAAGATGGACCCTCAGTCCTTCTGTCATCACAATACATATGTCACTATGTGTTACTGTTATCAACTTTAATTTAGTGCAAAGGATAGATCCACTCCATCCACTCCTCCTAGACAAGCTGAGCACTTCTGGCCTCTCAGCCCCTGCTGTTGATTAGTTCCATTCATACCTCAAGGGCTGACAACAATAGGTACAGGTAGGAGGCACCCTGTCAGCTCTCCTTCTCACCTTGGCTGGGGACCCACAGGGCTCCATCCTGGGTTCCATCCTCTTCTCCATTTTACTGAACACCCTCCATTCAGCCAACTCGCATATCCACATGTATGCAGATGACACATTTATCTTCACCTCCCGTCCCTCCACCAAAGCTGTAGAAGCCCTGCTCCAGTGTGACTTCAGCAATATTCTGCACCAGTTTCAATCAAACCAACTCAGAGTCAGCAGTAAAAAAATGGTGTCCATGACCTTTGGTAGCAGCCAGAAACTGGCCAGACTCACTGCCCTGCTTGATGACATGCCTCTTGAGTAGTTCAGTCCTTCAAGTATCTTGGAGTATGGCTATACTGTAAGCTTGACTTCTCAGCCCACATTGATGGCATTCACACCAAACTCTGTCCCAAGATCAGTGTCCTAGCTGATCTTGGGACAGCAAGGACTACTCTCAACACATGTCTGCAAGGAGCTTGTTACCAAAATGGTGCTACTTGTCTTGACTATACAGATGTAGCCTATGGCACCACCCTTTCCACTTCACTTGCCAGACTTGACCACCCTCTTCAACTCTTTCAGCCTCTTTGTTGCCAGCTCCCCTTGCACCCATCATCGCTCTCTGTACTCATCCCTTGCCTTCCTCCCTCTGCCCTTACATTGCCAGGCTCACTGTACCTCCTTCATAGCAAAATATTGGTTTGGTTACATTCCCTTATGCCTCTCCTCTCCCAACTTCCCTACTTCCTTTTCCATCTTTTCCTGGGACCACTGCACTTTTTCCACCCTCACCCCTATTCCTCCACTGGTCAATCTGCCTCTCTTATCAACTTCCTTACTCTGAAACCAACTCCTCTCCTGTCTCCACATCTCCTCATCCTCTGGCTCCCTCAGGCACAAGTTGAAACTCCAACCCCATCCCACCTGGTCCTGTTACTCTTCCTCTGAGTCCTGCACCCCTCCCAACAATGCCTTATCTGTCCTGGTAGGCAGCCCACCAGCCCCTGCTACCTGCCTTTGTTTCCCTTCCTCACTACCTCTGTTTTCTGTCTCCATTATGAGGTCATGCAATTAACTCACCATTCAGGTCTCTCACCTCTTGTTATTATTGTCTTGTTCACCATGTATTGCTGCCATTTCTGTATTTGCACTTTTAGGCATTCTATTTTGAGCACTTTAATCTTTGTACTAGCAATTTTTTGCTTTTATTTCTAATTATGTACAAACCTTCACTGAAAGCTGCTTCAAGTGATTATTATGTAATGTGATACTGCTTTGCCACTGTTCCTCTCCCTGGGCCACTCTGTAAATGAGACTTGACTCAGTGTGCCTCTCCTGGTTACCACTTTTCAAATAAATAAACAGATTAAGAGGAGACAACACAGGTCGCCTCCACTATATAGCGAGGTTGTAAAGATAGTGTTACTCATCCACCCTAATGAGGTTTAAACTTCTCCTTTCAGAGCACAAGAATCTTTAATCTGTTAAATAAAAGTTAACGTGTTGATACTGGCAGATAAAAAATACTGAGAAACAACCTTGACAACCCAAGATGCACCATGAACTCATGGGGATGTACTAGATTCTAAATATGTGTGCCATATGTTTATGTCAACCTTGAAAGGTGCTTTTCCCAGCTTGAAAAGCCTGAATGCTGAAGTTTGCATTTTCCATAAATCCATGAAATTCAAGTGCACTTCATTGTTGGCATGACTGAAATTATCTTGATTTATGGAAACAACTCACCTTTACCCAAAGGTATTACCTTTTGAGACTGAACTGTTTCTTATTTTATGTACTTTGAAGTTGGTTTAAAAATCTGCCTACAGTAAAGGATGAGTTTCAAGACTTGACATGAAGTTAGGATTTATAGCTTCTTTCTTTATAGTGGCGTCTAAGTGCTGGTGTAGGGCATTGGGGTATTTGCTGCCAGTCTTAGCTGTGGTTAATATTATAGCTTGACAATCATGTGCATTGTCCTAAATGAGCTACATTCATTGAGGATAAAAATATGCATTTACTTTTTTCTTCTTCTTGTGAACTTGTTTTGTTTCCAAAGCTATGCTTGTGGTTAGAAACAGTCACATTCAATGAAACAGTGAATGCTACCTGACTGCAGATGAGAAGTTAACAAGTATCTGCTGCATAACCAGTACTGGGCAAAATAAAGAACAGAAAGACAGCCATATTTTGAGTGGTGATATATGAGAGCAGATGCACTTTTACAGATTCTAAATTCAAGGCTAGGTAACTTTTTGAAACATTTGAAAGTACTACATCAGTGGAGATAGCTATATTACAACCAGTTTGCTACTGCTGGTTCAGCACCTGCATTACTGCAGTGAGAGAGACAGTATTTCAGTTCTCAGTACTGTTTGTTGAGTTGAGAATTTTAAGTCCTAGAGCTTGGGGGTTCTGGGCCTTTTATCACAGTGTGTGTTGTGAGAAAGGGGACTCTTTGGAACAGCTGCTCTCTAGATAGGCAAAAGACTGTATGGCAGTGGCAGATCCAGAGGGAGTATTCAGGGGTTAGACCTCCACTTGTCAATCATCTCAACTGCCAGATGACATCAAATTAGAGAGGGATTTCTACCTAAAATGTACCAATCCTCTGCTCCCCATGACATGTCTACATCCCTTACTGCAGGGATACTGTAACTTCTGTGATGATTATCCCTTGGGTTTATAGTCATTCAGCAGAACTGCCTGCATATACAGGGAAGGCATTAGTGGGTGTTAAGTGGATTGGCATCAGGTGGAAGATGATGATATGCTGGAGTAGAGATAGGCTGAAGTTTAAATTCATGGGTGAAGTTGTCAGGAAGAGGACAAAATTCACCTCTTCTGAAACTCCATAAAGTTTTTCTCACCTCAGAAACATCGACTTTGCCCCAAAATTTATGAAGTTCCACCTGCAAAGTGCCAAAATTCAGCCTGCAAATTGTGGACTTTCACCCAGTAAAGAGCAAAATTTGTTCAAAATGGCAAATTTCTGCCATTTGCAGGCAAAATTTACACCATGGGTGAAATTCACACTTGTGGGTGGAATTCCCCACGTCACATCAGAACTTCACTGTCTGTATTCCAAGAATTTCACAACATTGCACAAAATTTCTGGATTAATTTGCAGAGTGGAATTTGCCAACTTCACCCATCTCTATGCTGGGGGACAGAATACAAGAGATAACAGAGGGGTAAGGATAGAAGGTTATGGTTGTGCTCCATTTTAAATATCTATTTAAAAAAACAGGTTGACTAAGGAAGGTATGCAGTGACATAACAAACAAACTATGGGGAATGTTTTAAAATCAAGCACAGGAGACATTGATTTACACAGAGAATAGCCTCAGAATGAAATGGAGTATATTTATTTATTTGTTTGTTTGTTCACTTGGAAAGCTGATCAAAGGGACATTTTTTCAGAAACAACCATTGCTCAGATGGGCAAATAATAAGGGTAGTACATGGTTATAAACAAGCATGGAAAATACATTTATAAAAATAACAGAAAGTACAAATAATCCAAAGTAAAAATTAGGATACAGTGTCAGTAAAGTGGTACAGTTTAACTTGAGTTAGCCTAATAGATTTTATACATCAGCCCAGAAGAAATGGAAATGATGGTGCTAATGTAGCATAGTAGGAACAAGGGTGCTTTCTACAGCATACTTAAACAGCTGAGATAGGGACTAGCTCTTAGGTTGCACTGTTGCAGGGAAATGCATTCAATAGGTGATACAAGAACTGTGATTTGACGAGGGGGTGGGAAGTGGCGGTCAATACATGGGAAGAAGATCATCATTCAGATATTAATGGTGAGAGCCAACAGGCAATCCAGATGTCTCACAACTTCTTTTGCCTGTAATCTGATTCTATGTTTATTCTTTATTATTATTTACACATGAACTAGACATTAGGTCATATTGCATCATGCACTAGTTATTCATGTGGAGTACGCAGCAGAAATGTTGCAAAGTGTTCCTTTGTGGGCTAAAATACGGTGAAGTTTCTAACATCTCACATCACTAAGACCTCATTAAGTGACTTGAGTTTACCAAAGTTGGGGCAGAGTTCACTTTGTAAAACTATGCGAAGTACTTTACGAAGTGTACTAAGCGTGCATGGAGGTGGATAGGTCATGAATACAACTGTGAAATATTTTTTTCTGCACTTGCTATGGTTACTGAGATATTGGCAAATAAGCGTTATGAGGATTGCTTGGAATGCCTCTAGGCCTGTGCAATGTGTCTGCACTTATGTGTAGGTGGGAGCACACTGAGGGCCCATGTTCCTAACTATGCATATTATTTATGCTAAACTGAGAGCACTACATCCATGGGTTGGTGGGACTGCAGGACCTGGAGGGCCTGCACTCCCATCTATATATACCATTTTGCAAACCTGAGGACATAGTTATGGGTGGGTGGTTGTGCAGGCCCTCCCCTATGCTCCCACCTATGCATTTCATATGAGTAACATTTCACTTTTGGAAAAAGAAGGGAAATTCATTGCAAAAAACTCTGTTGTTTCATCAGTTAGGCTTGATTTTCACACCAACAAAAGTGTGGAAATTTGACATTAGGGTTTCCAAGCCTATTACCCCACGCCCCACCCCCCACCCTCTATACACCAACAGGAGACAGGGTGCATGTTGGGGTCATTGGGCCTAACTCTTGTTTTTATTGACCGAGTAAGTGCACTAGACAAATTCTTGCCTATTTTCAGGCATGACCTGGGGGGGAGGGGCATACAGATGAATGCCAACTGACCTTGAACCAGACTGAGCTGTTGGTGGTATTTTTAGTGAATGGGGGGAATTTTGGCCAGGATACTGGGAAATTCCCCTACTCTTTTTTGAGAAGTGCATTGGGATCTTTAACATCCACATGAACTGTCACCAGAACAGACAGATGGGACCTCGGTTTAACACCTCATCTGAAAGACGGCACCTCAGGAGTGCAGCACCCCTCTCATGCTGCACTGCAGTGTCAGTATTGGGATATTAACCTAAGTGCCTGGTATGGGGATAGAACCCACAGCCTTCTGATCTCTCGGCCTCAGAGGCGAGTGTGCTACCTGCTGAGCCACTGACATAATGTGTGGATGTGCAGGGGCCAGAGACCGCTGTGTTTCCGCAGCTACATACATCTCAGAAAGTAAGGAAATAAATTTGCAAAAAACTTTGTTGATGCATCAGTTAGGGTTGTTACTACAGCAAGAAAAGCAGGAAAATGTGGTGCTAGGGTTTCCACCCTAACACCCCACCTCCACCCTACAGAGACTGACAGGCATTTGGGGTGCCTTGGATGTTAGCCCTAATGCACCCACCCCACCCTTTACAGAATAACAGGTTTTGGTGTTGCCTTGAGTCTCAGCCCTAACTCTCACCCCATTCTCCTGTACTGTACTGATCTCAGCTTGTTTACTTATGGAATGGGATGACAGTTAGGCTGAGGACTCCAAGGCACCCCTGAAGCCTGTCATTCTCTCCTACCCATCCATAACTGTGTCCTCAGGTTTGCAAAATGGAATCCATAGATGGGAGATTGGGCCCTCCAGGCCCAGTGCTCCCACCCACCCATCGGTGTAGAGGCATAGCACAGGAGGTCCCTGTGCTCCCAGTTTTGCAAGATGGTATCCATGAGTGGGAGTGCAGACCCTCTGGGCCCTGCACTCCCACCTACCTATAATTATATAAACATAGCACAGATGGGCCCAGTGCTTTTAGTTTTGTATAATTGTATCTATAGGTGGGGCATGGGCCCTCTGGGCCAATCGCATCCACCCACCATATGAAGTGTAGAGGCATTGCATAGAAGGACCCAGTGCTCCCAGTTTAGCATAAATAGTATGCATAGTTGAGCATGGGCCCTCTAGACCCTGTGTTCCCATGTACCCACAAGTACAGACACATGGCACAGGCCTAGAGGCATTCCAAGTAACCCTTGTAACTTTTATTTGTCAATATTTCAGTAACCACAGCAGCTGCATAAAAATTGTTTTGCAGTTGTATTCATGACCCAGCTACCTCCACATAAGCTCCGCTTAGTGAAAATCCGTATCTCAAACCATTCTCAAGATATAGGTGCCAAAAGGCGCCACAGTCTCTACAATGTTATCCTATGGGAAAATTCACCAACTTCAGAGTGCTGTAACTATGGAACTGGTGTCAATTTTTGAGCCAAATCAGCAAAAGGCACATTTGTGGGGCAGCAATTTCTACCCTGTAAATTTCAGAGAAAATGTCCAAACCACTTAGGTGCAGTGAAGTGGCAAAGAAATGTGTTTTGGGGTGTTTTTTTGATCAGTACTCTCACAAATTGTGACAGTGGTTGCGAAAGGATGTCATGATTTGTGACACTATGCTGCCACAGTGCCACTAAAATCACAACAGTACAAACTGGAAAAACATGGAAAACTCCTTTCTGGGGATTTCTTTCAAAATCTGTTGCCAGGATCATGTTCCTAGGGCCCCGTTTAGGTAAACACAACAGTTGGTGTTTACCAAGGGGCATGCTAATTTGAATCAAAACATTTTTTCTCCACCACTGACTGAAAACAAGCTGGCCACCACATGACAGTACTGAGGGCATTTGTGACAGAAAAAGGTGCTTTCCCAACAATACAGCTTGCTGTGATTTGGAACATATATTATTTCCCATAGGATATAAAGGGAAACTTTAAATTTTAATAACTTTTGAACGGATTAATATGTTTTCACCAAATCTTCAAAAGACTCTTCCCTGATCCAGTCTCCATATACGCTAAAAATTTTAGACCAGACAGACAAACCGTTAAAGCTGTGGAGACGAGCAAAGAATTAGCAAAAGTTGAGGATTTTCCACACTTTTCAATGTTCTGCAGCTCCACAACCAAAATTCAACTGGAACACAAATTTCCAGATCCAGAGATCTATGAAATGACAACATGCATGCCCAATTTCAGGTAAATTGACGAACAGTCGCAAAGTTATTAAAGTGCACAATTTTGGGTTTAACATAGAAGTAACTGTGCAACCCAAACCATACCTGCCCTACTGAGCAGGTGTAATATATATATATATATATATATATATATATATACACACATATACAGTATATCTGAGCTTCTGAGCTACTTCTAATAAAGTGTTACTAAAGGTAAATTAGCATGTAGTACATTAAAGTGACAGTTACATTGCAATGTTTAAAACAACAATCAACATGTAGAGGCCTGTAGGGGCTAGAGTAAGACTGTGTTCTTACATTGATTCAAACAGCTGCATGTACTGTTCATCACCCCGCCCTCCTTCAACTTCATGGTCCAGTTTCAGGATGATTTCATTTTCAAACTGTCAGAGAGAACAGAAAATGTTTTATATGATAAACTAAGTCTATTTACACACAAAGATGGCTTATCTTAGTTCCAAGAAATTAAATCCATTTCAAATGAAACATTACAAATTGACAAACAAGCACTCATAAAACAAAACAGTTGATAATTCCCTGAAGTAAGTCATTCTGCTTCATCTACCTGTTGGAAATCTTGCTGCAAAAAGCAGAAGAAGCTGTAACGTTCCCTGGTGCTGGTGCTTATTTTTCTATGTACTGTGGTGACATGTGGCATGTTCAAATCTATTATTCGGTGTGGTAATGCCTGTCATTGCTGCTACATCAGCAAATTAACAACAGAAAAAAATAAATAAATAAAACAATACCAAAACAAAGTTTTTATACCTATTTGGGTAATGGTTGGCTAATCGTTGCTATGATGTATTCTGACAGTATCAGCCAGTGCCAGTGGTGCAAATCAGATAGATATTTTACTGTTTCAAAGGGTGATGTGTAATGAGGCCCTGTCAGACTGAAAAGCAGGAAGGGCCTTGCACAATATTGAGCAAGAAGGGTCTTGTACAATATTCAGCAAATTTGCCAGGAGTAACACTAGGTAAAGGCCCATCTTGAAAAAATACGTTAACTTGGCAATCAGTTGGGCCATGTATGTGATCATGCATTCGATCCTTCTAGTTCTGGCATTTTTAATGTTGTGGGGTTGCTGTAGCATAAAGATACTTGTACTGCCAATGTTATTTAACACAGCAGCACCTGGTATGGTACACATTTTGTACCTATTGCATGCAATACCTTTTTATTTTATTTTAGATTGCCCTTTTCTTTTGTCTTGTAAGGTGTCTCTTTTTCCTCATTTTCAGTCTGCTTTAGCATATTTTTATTAACGATCTGAACTAATTAAAGAAGCGTTCTTTTAAATATGGCTATTCTCATGGTGCCATCTCTGTTGTCTTACCTGTTTGTGAACACCCAGGGCCTATAAGAGTAGGTTGTGGCATCTGCTGCATTCTACTCTATTCACCTTTGCCCAGAGAAAACATGTTAAACAAGTGGCATTCAAATACAGCTGAGAATATTGGTGCAAACCTCTGAATAGCCATATAGAAATGACAGCTCAGTTAATTATGTATTTCAAGCAAAACAAATGCTACAACTGACTCAAAACAAGTTAAAGGAACATTTTACAGAACACAAGAGGAAGGGCAATCTAAACTAGAATAAACCAGTATAAGTGCAAAATCCTTCATTGTAACCTGGGCTGCTCCTCTAAGGAAGAAATTAAATGACTGAGCTTGAGGAGTGGTTGAGAGTGTGGCAGCTAAGATTCAATGCAAAGAAGTGTAAAATCATGTACTTGGGGCACAGAAGTCCAAGGGAGGATTACAAGATGGGAGTAAGGTACTGACGGCCACCAGTCAAGAAAGGGGGTAATCATACATGACGACCTAAAGGTAACCAAACAATGTGAGAAGGCTGTGGGGAGAGCCAGTGAGATGCTAGGGTGCATAAGGAAAGTTATCACCAGCAGAAAAAATGTGCTAGTTATGCCACTTTACAGATCACTAGTGAGACCTCATCTGAAATACTGTATCCAGTTCTGGAGGCCACATCTCCAGAAGGACATACACAAAATAGTGGCAGTCCAGAGAAGGCCAACAAAAACGGTGCAAGGACTGCACCAAAAGTCATATTAGGAAAGACTAGAGGACCTCAATATGTATTCTCTGGAGGAGAGGAGAAAGAGGGGGGATGAGGGGGGATATGATAGAGACATTCAAGTACATCAGGGGTATAAACAAGGTATAGGAGGGTAGCATCTTTCAGAAAAGAAGGTGTACAAGAACAAGGATGCATGATATGAGGCTAGAGGGAGTAGGCTCAGGGACAACATGAGGGAGTACTTTTTCATAGAAAGAGTAGTGGATGCTTGGAATGGTCTCCATATGGAGGTGGTGGGGGCAAAAACAGGAGGGGAATTCAAGAATATGCAGGATAGACATAAGAGTACTCTAGCAATAGGGAAGATAGGGTAAGCTGCAGATCAACTAGGGTCTGTGGTAATGAATTGGGTAGGGAAAAGGGGCAGACTAGGTGGGCCACACGGTCCTTATCTTCCGTCACCTTCTGTGTATCTGTGTATTCATTTTCTCTCAAAGAATTCTCAGCATTTGTTCTAGATAGCCCAAGACTGGAATGCACAACAGACAGATTATTTTAGCCTATCTGTTGTTCTACTGAGAATAAGCAATCTGCTCCTCCCACGCCAGGAACTGAGGAACTCACTCACTAGGTGAACCTGTCCTCTACAAATCCCATGGTAAGAGACAAGTCTGCAATGACCGAGGTCTCCCAAAGTGAACTTGCCAATATGCCACTGCTTCAGTTTTAATATTCACTTTTCTCAATTATATTTTCCCCATTTTCTCCTCTTGTGGCTCTGCCACTGGGGACCTCAAGCTGAATGTTGAAGGATTAAGGCCAGTCATGCAACAAAACAGCTAATTTCAGTTTTCATTCTTTTTCACTAAGGAAGCCACCAAACAGCTAAGCCCAATGTTTTGTCCCATCGGGCTTCTTTAGGTCCTTATTCTTAAATATATTGCTTTTTTTTTATCTAGTTCCTGAGTTCCAAAGTTAATGTCTGCAAATTCCACAAATGACTTCTGAATATATATGAAATTAGCTGGGGAACAATGTGAAAGTACATCAGCACTTACTGGCATCTGTAGTGTAATCTGTAGTGCATGACACCATCTAGTCCACCCATACTTGCTTTATGGCATGTGCTGAGCTTGACTATTGGATTCATTTGAACCTATGTCCAGCTATAGATGAAGATAGGAGATATAGCTGAGTTTATCCATCTTCTTCACTTTGAATCCATGGTACCAGAGCCACCTGAAAAGACCCATCAATCTGCTTTTGTGGGGAAGCATAATGGAGTTGTTCTCTTGGGTCCTGCATACAAATACTCATCAATTACTCTAGATCACTGCCATAATGAGTGAGTGTAGGCTGCTCTTGTAATTCCTTTTTGTTCCTCCACCTTCATCCCTTCCCCACCGTCCCTTCAGACTCCATTATTACCACCTTAACATCAACTGGCAAAGGTAAAGTGGACAGACTCCTCTGAGTGCGAGTCCATGTCACGGCTGTGAACTACCTGCAGGGGTCACTGTTTGTGGTGAGCACCAGGCCCTCCTCAGAGAGAGAATGTACATCTCCTTCATGATCATGACCTCCTCACTTTGCAATGACCTGGAGAGGGAGTGAGTGAGTCACTGCTACTTGTAAACTTGTCTCTCTCTGGTACTGCAGTACAATGATCTGCGTGCCCCCAAGTCACCTGACAACCCATTTTTACTAACTTATTATTTATTTTATTTTGGAGACAGGATGAGGGTTATAAATTATGCAAGAACTAAGTGCAGGCAAAATGGATGAGTTGTTTAAAGTTTTGCTATATGCAGTGAATTCAGTTGAGCCGGCAGCTGTCTTCAGCAGAAATGCTAACATGACTGCCCTTGTGCTTCCCTATGGAAAGAGACATCACTTGAGCCTCATTTGTTACTGAGCAACAGCAGATTTAAGGGTCACCTTAAAGCCTGGCAGTATTTGGGAGCTTCAGCTGCTGTCCTTGATGTTCAGTCTGAGTGACTGATGTGATGCCATTTTTTTTTAAGTGATAGTGTAGGCATTTTGCCTCCAGGGCTGATGCATAAGCAATACTGTAGTAGGGAGTAAAGTAAAAAAGTATAGAACTTTTAAGATAAAAAAAGGATGTCCCAAGGCAAAAAAGGTGTGTGATCTTGGTTTGCAGAAATAAAATGCTACATACAAGAAGAAGTACAGAGCAATCATCCTAATTAATGAAGGGCTCTATTCAGGAGAGAAATAATGACAGTTTTGGTTACACTTTCAGATAAAAAAAATCCTTTCAGCCCATTCTTTCTTTCCTGTTAGGACATCTACATGGAAACTTGATGTCTGTCCCATGTAATTCCTTTACAGAAGAAGCCTAGGGCCCGATCCACAAATGTTTCCTAACTTGGTTGATGAGGAGAGGGATGGGAAAAGATTTGGAGTGACCCCAATGCACAGGATATACATGATCCGAGTATTCCATGGCACCCACAAACATGGATGTGCACCCCCTCTGCACCCAATTATGAGTCACTCCCCTGGCTATGCAGGTAGCCTGGATGGGGGAAGAGGCAGGCATGCATCCAGTCTATAGAGGATTATCTGCGATGTGGATGGCCGGGGAAGGGGCATATTCTATGCCACCATGGGGCCATAGTAATGATTATGCACTGGGCACAAGACCATCCAAGGAGCCCATAAGAGGGCAGACCACCTGCGCCCAGCCCTCTAAGTCACTAGGGATGTCTGGGGCATACCGGCACTGGCTAGTTACAATCGACATACAGTGTTTCAGGTTTGCTGACAGGGATATGGCAGTGCTGGAAGACTGCTGTAGCTAATCAGTCACTGCATCCTGCATGGGCGAGGATCCAGCAGAGGACCAGCATGGGCATTCAGTTGGTCCAGCTCTGCCCGTCCCTACCACCATTGCCCCAATGTACAGCTCTGCACCTGAAGACTACAGGGATTAGGGTTGTAGATGCCAGCAGAAGGGCTGGCTTCCACAGCCGCATGGCAATGCACCCCAGATACACACATGTCATACATATTCGGGGTGTCTTTGAGGATTGGGCATTTAGTCTGGAGCCCAAATCATAATCCCTGCTTAAGACATCACATAAATTTGCAGTTGAAATGGTTGTGATGTCACAAACAGAACATGATGGCTTCAGATTCTGAATAAATATCAGCTCTAAACAAACTTGGCTTCACCTCGGGCCACCCTCCCCCCGGCTAGTCGTTAATCCCCAGGAAATGATTGGCTGTTCGGTCATTATTGCTTAAATAAATAAAGGTTGAAGATTCTTTGGCAAAGTTACCAGTGAAAACATCAGCTGTGATGTGAGTCAGACAAGTACATACTCCCTGCCGCATCCTCAGGAGCACCCTTCTTGCTTGAGTAACCACAAAGTGGTAAGAACTTATAACAAGCATTTGTCAGTGCCAAATGTTTGCTTGCTGGTATTGTCATTAGTAGTGCAGGAGTTAGAGGGAGATGCATAATAGGAATGACAGTGAAATATTGAAGTAACACCAACTCCCATCCCAACCCCCACCCTGCAGAGACTGACAGGTGTTGGGGATGTGCCTTTGGGTCATTGTCCATAACATTCATGCCATGCCACCTCATCCCACCCTGCAGACACCGATAGGTGTTGCAGTGTGCCTTGAGGTCTTCATCCCTTATGGTCACCCCATTCCATAAGGAAATAAGGTGAGATGAGTGTTGTATAGGAGAATGTGGTGAACGTTAGGGCCGAAGACCCCAAGGCATACCTCAATGCCTGTCAGTGGCTGCAGGGTGGGGATGGGGGTTGAATGACATGAGCATTACCGCTGATGACCCCAAGTCACACCCCCGACGCATGTCAGTCTGTACAGGGTGGATGTTATGGTTGGCAATCATAATGCCCTGGGCATTTGTTGGTAGTTTTGCTCTAAATTTTCAACATGGACTTTTTGGGACCCCACCTCATGAACAGTGGCAGTATAATTTCGTTACTCAGTCCCAAAGGTGATTTTGCACAGCAAGTGTGCCATTCAGCCACAGGTGTAAAACATATTTCGGCAGGACATGAAAATTATAGCTGTACTGTTCATGAGGAGGTGTGAAAAATGGCAATGTTGAAAATCTGAAGTGAAAATATGAAAAATTTATGAGTGTGCATAGACTGTGCAATGCACTCATAACACAGTCATTTTGGATTAAACGGCGCATGCGCAAGGAAACGTTACAGAGGCCAACACACTTTGAGTGTGCCTCTCTGTTCAATGCACTGCTCCATTGAGCAGGCATGGCAGTCCTGCACCAATGGGTGCGGGAGCTGTGTGTGACAGCGGTGGTCTTAAGCTTCAAGAAAAGCACCGCTGTCATACACAGCTAGTAAACTCCGCCCCCCCAGCTTTGGTGCCAGCAGGCCCACCCAGCATGGCAAGCGTCCTGCGTGCTCTGCCCGGCAGGGGTGCCCAATCCCCTCAGCTCCACGTCCCCAAAGGCCCCCAAGCTTTGGTGCCATGCTGGGAGCCCACCCCAGCGTGGCAACGCCCCGTCGGCTGCCGATGGGGTGCCCAATCCCCGTCGGCTCCACGTCCCCAAACGCCCCCAAAGCTTTGGTGCCACGCTGGGAGCCCACCCCAGCGTGGCAAGCGTCCGATGTCATCTGTTTTTGTTTTTTAACCTGAAAAATAAAACAGTCCCATGGCGCTCTCCCAGCCCCTCCCACAACCTGCACCCACCCACTATGCACCCTGCCTCCCCACCCCCACCCCATACTTACCTCCGAGCTTGGCACAACGATCTTCGTGGACCAGAACACGCCTGCACTCTTCAAAGCCAATCGCGAACTGAGGAAATGCCAGTAAGCTGTATAATGGGCTAGATAGGGATTTTCAACTTTATTGCATATCTCAGGCTATTTTTGGATTTTTGCAAATTTTCAACATGGGGTTTTTGGGACCTCTTCTCATGAATGATGTCACTGTCATGGGTTATTCGGGCCCGAAGGGTGATTTCGCAGTTACTGTGCTGGTCACCTTCGGGCCCAGTAATGCCATGACAGTGACATCATTCATAAGAAGGGTCCCAAAACCCCATGTTTAAAATTTGGTGCAAAAATTCCTAAAAACGACTGTTTTGCAAGTGTACATTGCGCAGTTCCTACACAGGCTCGTAAGTTCACGAATTTTCAATATTTTCACTCCAGATTTTCAACATTGCCATTTTACCACACCTCCTTATGAGCAGTACAGCTGTCATTTTGCACATCCTGCCCAAAACGTGTTTCCGCGCATGTAGCGCACAATGGCGCAGTCGGTGTGCGAAATCAATGTATGGGACACATTAAGAAAATCACCATGACACAGTTCATTGGCAGAGGTCTTAAAATGGCTATGTTGAAAATTTGGTGAAAAAATTCCTAAAAATGACTGTTTTACGAGCGTGCGTTGCACAGTTCCTATGCACGCTCGTAGGTTTGCGAATTTTCAATATTTTCACTCTAATTTTCAACATTGCCATTTTACCACACCTCCTTATGAGCAGTGCAGCTGTCATTTTTCACATCTTGCCCAAAACATGTTTCCACCCATGTAGCGCACAATGGCACAGTCGGTGTGTGAACTCAGTGTATGGAACAGTAAGAAAATCACAGTGTCACTGTTCATTAGCAGAGATCTTAAAATGGCTATGTTGAAAATTTGGTGAAAAATTCTAAAATAACTGTTTTATGACGCAGTGTTGTGCAGTTCCTACGCACGCTCGTAAGTTTGCGAATTTTCAATATTTTCAATCCAGATTTTCAACACTGCCATTTTATCACACCTCCTTATGAGCAGTACAGCTGTCATTTTTCACATCCTGCCCAAAATATGTTTCTGCCCATGTAGTGCACAATGGCAGTTGGTGTGCGAAATCAATGTATGGGACACAGTAAGAAAATCACAGTGACACTGTTCATTAGCAGAGGTTTTAAAATGGCAATGTTGAAAATTTGGTGAAAAAATTCCTAAAAATGACTGTTTTACGAGCGTGCATTGCACAGTTCCCACGCACGCTCGTAGGTTTGCAAATTTTCAATATTTCCACTCCAGATTTTCAACATTGCCATTTTACCACACCTCCTCATGAGCAGTACAGCTGTCATTTTTCACATCCTGCCCAAAACGTGTTTCCGCCCATGTAGCGCACAATGGCGCAGTCTGTGTGCGAACTCAATGTATGGGACACATTAAGAAAATCACAGTGACACTGATCATGAGCAGAGGTCTTAAAATGGCTGTGTTGAAAATTTGGTGAAAAAATTCCTAAAAATGACTGTTTTACGAGTGTGCGTTGCGCAGTTTCCACGCACACTCATACCTTCCAGAATTTGAAATATTTTCAGTCCAGATTTTCAACACTGGCATTTTTTCACACCTCCTTATGAACAGTACAGCTGACATTTTTCACATCCTGGCTGAAATGTGTTTTTGCACATCCAGCGCACAATGGTGTGGTCACAGTGAGAAATCAATGCTCAGGACAGATTATGAAAATCATAGTGACACTGTTCATGAGCAGAGGTCCCACAATGCCTATGTTGAAAATTTGGTGACAAAAGTCCACAAAATGACTGTGTCATGAGCGTTCATTGCGCAGTTTCCATGTACACTTGTAAGGTCGAGAAATTATTGTATTTTCACTCCAGATGTTCAACATTGCCATCCCTTCACACCTCCCTATGAATGCTACAGCTGTCATTTTTCACATCCTGCCCGAACTGTGTTTTTGCACATGTGGAGCACAACGGTGTGGTTGCTGTGGGAAATCAACGCTCAGGACAGATTAACAAAATAACAGTGGGACTGTTCATCAGCAGAGGTCTCAAATGCTTTTATGAGGTGGGGGTAACAAAAAGGTCATGCTGAAAATTTGTTGTGCAAATACCAGCAATCGCACGGGGCATTAGGGTAAACCACCATACGTGCCAAACACCACTGCAAATACCTGCAAGCGAACGTTCGGCATTGACAAATGCTTGTTTGGAGTGTTTTCACTAAATTTTCAGCATGGCCTTTTTGGCACCTCCCCTCATGAACATTGGCACTGTGATTTTATTAATCTATCCTGAAAGTTGATTTCGTACAGTGACCGTGACATTCTGTGTCACTGGTGAAAAAACACATTTTGGGATGGATGCAAAAAATGACAGCTTCACTGTGCATAAGGGTGTGTGTAAAAATGGCAATGCTGGAAATTTGGAGTGAAAATATATTTTTAAACTTCTTTATTAAAATTTATAAAACAGACAAAAAGACATATATACATATAACCCAGGTTGCCCCAGGCCCATATCCCCAAACTGGATGAGGCCACTATGTACATTCCCATAACTACATACATACACAGTTTTCATATATTATTCTGGCCATTCACCGGCTGACTTACTAACGTAAAAATAAGATCCATCAACTCTAATTTAATTATGAATCTAGCCAACCACCCATGTTGACTATCCCCCAACACTACTGATATTCATTTCTAATTAGCTGTAAGTCAGTTGAGCTAGTCTATGAGAACGGTGTCCCTAGGAGAGAGAAAGAATCCATCCTGATCTGCAGTGATGTGGCAGACTTGATATAGACAAGATAAAAATTATCTAAGGAGAGTAAATCACCTCTCTTAAAAAAATACATAAAGTCAAGAACTTCCAATCTTCTATAGAAATCAAAATCCCTTTTATCTTATTTCTGAAACAACTATGACTAGCTAATCCCAATCAGACAGACAGATCTGGGTTCAAGCACTCTTCAGTTGTATTGAGTACACTGCCTCTAATGCCCTCCACCTTTTATCAAATATTTCCGTTTTATTGTACACTATCATTTGACTTTTGACTTTTTGAGTCTGTCTAGGATATGTAACAGATCTCTCACCCACTGATCATAATTATAGATAAGGTCACTTTTCCAGTTTCTTAGGACAAATGCCTTAACCAGGGCAGACATCAGTGCCACATGATGCTTAGCTGACTTCCTCAACCAAGTGCATATCCCCAAAACACAGATCTCCGCTTTATATACTCCAAATAGTTTAGTAGGCGATCCATGTTTTGACCGATAAGAACCCATAGTGAATGTATTTTGGGACAATCCCACATCACATGTAACAACTCCCCTGGTTTCAAGCCACATCTAAAGCACAGATCTGTCTGTCTGAGTTTCCTGGAACATAGCTTAGCGGAGGTGTAGTAGATATTTGAGAAAATAAAAAACTGCATAGTCTTATATTTCGGTATGGGCAGGAATTTAACACTCTTTCAGTCAGGCCTCAGGGGGGTTATGCTATTCTCCCAATATAAAACTTGAGCCAAGGAATCAGAGCTCACAGAATCTGACAATACTTTATAAACTTTTGAAAGGGGGTGTTGAGAATAATCAATCTCCCTCAAATTATCCCAAGTAAATGGGCTCTGACCAGCATCTAAGCTATCTCTTAGAAAGTGCTGCAACATATTTGTAATCTGAATCTTTAAAAAAAAGTTCCAGTCCCTAGCCTGCGGTGGGAGGGTCACCTTATCCCCTTCTATAAAATCTGCCAGAATTAGGTCAGACAGATGCGGAGCCCAATTATCATTGATTATTTGTCCCCCCAGTCACAGATTAGGGTTTCCCAATATAGGTTGATCCCGAGCTCTCATTTGGATTCTCTTCTGTGTGGGATTTAGAAAATTCCACCACACCAACATAGATTTAAAAATTGGCGTCTGCCTTCCCTTTTTAGGTAAGCCCTCTGGATCTGAGAAAAGCAACGCAGCTGAGGAAAGTTTCAGGTCCTCCAGAATTTGTCTCTCAATTTGCAGCCAGGTTGAGTCGTACACCCCTCTTCCAGGTCTCTGTACCACTGTCCTATTAAACCTAATTGTCCTGCAACATAATATAAATATAGGTCTGAAGTTTAATACCCCCATAAGGTGGGAAGGTGTAGAAATAGTGTGTTTTCTCCTGGGGGTTTTGAATTCCATAGGAATGCAGAGATTACCCTCTGGATTTTAATAAAACTTTCTTTAGGTATATTATAGGGCAATAAATGAATTGGGTATAGCAATCTAGGCAAAAGATTCATTTTAATCAGTCCCAGTCTGGCAGTGAAGTTTAGAGGGAGTTTATTCCACCTTAAAATGTCAACCTCAATTACAGACAAGAGACTATCAATATTTGCTTCTACCCCTTCCTCTGATCTAGCCATAATCCAAATACCCAGATACTTAATCTTAATTGGGGCCCAATTTATTTGCAAATGCTCAAAATCAGCCCTGCAGGTATACTGGGTAAGAGGTAGAACCTGCATCTTACTTAAATTTAGCTTATAGTTAGAAACCTCAGAGAATTGTCTAATAATTTCCAGGGCCTTTTGAAAGCTCTCAGCCAGTTGGTATAGATGTAACAAATATCATCAGCGAAGACCGAGAATTTAAGCTCCCTCCCATGAACCTTGATCCCTTGATCACGGGCTCCATGTAAAATGCTTTTAATAAAGGTTCCAGATATATATTAAACAAAATTAGTGACAGGGGGCAACCCTGTCTGGTCCCATTCATCAAAAGAAACTCTTTGGAAAGATAACCATTGCACAGAACCCTAGCAGTAGGGGTTGCATAAAGGTTTTTAAGACCCCTGAGAAGCCCTCAGGGAAGCCCATCTTCTCCATCGTAAGGAATAGAAAAACATGGGCCACCCTATCAAACACCTTCAAGTGCAATTAAAGCCATAGATGACTTGGAATATGATGAAGCTTCCTTAATGCATCATGCGCCCCCCGACCTGGCATAAATCCAACTTGATCCTGACTAATTAATACAGGAGCGACTTTTAAAATTCTATTAGCCAGGATCCTCATTATAATTTTAATATCTTGATTAATTAAAGCTATGGGTCTATAGTTGCCAGGCAAATCCCTAGGCTTATCTGGCTTTGGGATAAGCGTGATATAGGCTTTATACAAGAGAGGATGGGGAACCCCATCATGCATAATATGATAAAATAAGTCTTTCAGTAGCGGGAGTATAGACTTTAAATGAACCTTGTAAAATTTAGCTGAACGTCCATCAGGCCCTGGAGTCTTACCATTTGGCAATGCTTTAATTGCTGCTGTTATTTCCATTTCTTGGATTGGGGCTGCCAAGGCTTGAGCCTGTTCGGGCCTAAGCTTAGGCATAGGAATCTTATCCAGAAACCCTCTAATCTAGTGTTCAGTACTAATAGCTCCCTTTGTTAAATCCCAATAATAATCTGTGAAAGCATCGCCATTTCCTGAGGGTCCAGAATAATATCCCTTTTAAACTTTACTGCAGGAACTGTCCTTTCTGCCTCCCATTCCCTGATTCTGTTAGCCAACAAATGGCCCGGGACATCTCCCTGCATTAAATATTTGTCATTTAATCTTTCAAGCCAACGATCTAGCCTGAGATACATCATGCTGCTCATTTCATCTCGTAGCTCTCTAAGCTCCTTGTCCAACTCACTAGAGGAACCCTCCAAAGGGAGTAATGACTTAATGGCTCCAGTTAAGAATTCTTCCCGGGTTCTGTTCATACTATTCCTCCTAGCTATGATAACCTGGGCTATTCCTGCATATAGTACTTTACAAGTAGGCCAAGCAAGTCTCTTATCTTGGAGAGTCGGAATTTGTGTCTGGATAATTTCCACCAGTGCTTCCTCTAATTTGGGCACTGCCTTATCCATCATTAATACTGAATCATCCAATCTCCACCTATATGGTTTTGGGGGAGTGGCATCTATTTCACAGAGCATCTGTATAGGGGAATGGTCAGATAATACTGATTTGGGAATGGGAGTTATACGCTCCAGAATAAAAGGTCATGTCTGTATCCCCTTTAGTATATACTCGAAAGGCGTCGACTAGTGCTGTGACAACCTATGCCGCAGAGGGTGGTTTTTTTAGAAGAAGGATTCTTGTCCGCCCAATTATCCAAGCAAAGACTCCAGTCCCCTGCTAAAACCAGAGGGTGGGTTGGGAGAGTAGCCATATCTACCTCCAGAGAGGCAAAAAAGTCGGATTTAGACAGAGTAGGGCCATAAATTGAGGCAAAAGATAATGGATTTCCCAGGATAGCACCCAAAACATAGATTCCCCTACCATCCTCTCTTGTCTTAATTTGTGATATTACATATGGGCAAGCCTTTCCTACTAGTATCGCCACACCTCCAGATGCCTTGGCCTTCCCTTCACCTATTACTTGGCCCACCCACATTTTCTTCAAAAGATGCAATTCCTCCTTCAATAAATGTGTCTCCTGTAATGCAGCAATATGAACCCCCAGTTGATTAATATATCTTAATATTGGCAGTCTTTTCTTCCTCCCCCTGAGGCCTTTAACATTCCAGGAAATAAAGAGAACTACAGACCCCACCCAAGACATTAAATCCCACCCTAAGCTTCTAGAGTTACCGAAAACTCATAATAAATAAGGGCGGTTAAACTCCAGAGACTGTGTAAGTGCATTTCTCTCCCGCTTAAGGTCTCTTCCTCTATAATATCCAGTGATAGCTAAAGGAATGCACTCAATCCCCATTTAGTCCTCACCATAGGATCAGAGGTCTGAGCACTTAACCCCCAACCTCAAATATATGCGCAGCATAATTGTGCCCCATTTTAACCATGTTCCTCACATCCAGTTTCCCCAGTTTCCCTGTTTCTCCAATTCGAGCAGATAAGGAGGAACCCCCAGAACCAATAACTAACCAATTTAAAGAAAATGCCTAATATGTCTACTAGTTCAGTGTAGGTGTGCTCGGTAGCATGCAATTGCTATCACCCCATCTATCGCTAGGCAAAGTCACTCCCCATCCTCATGAAACAGCTCATTCATATGGGAAAGTTCTCAAACCAGTTTAAGTTTTTCAACAATACTCAGTGATACAAACAATCTGTTATTAGCCCCCATCGTAAAATAAGATTTCCAACTCCCTGCATCGAAAAATAAAATTTTAGCAGTCTGGGGTTAACTTGACCCTAATATCAATAAATAATAAACCAGTTCATAACAATCCCACACAGAATAAATCCAGGGTGGTCAAAACCATATAGGGGTGAGTACAATCTCCGAGGCTTGGGAGAAAACAGAGTTCGTGTAAATCAAGCACTACCTACATTTGTAGCTCTACCAAGTCAATCCTGCTCCTCTCGTCACTCTAGTAAAGTCAATCCTCTGACACCACAATTCTTCAGGTCACAGGTTTAAACAAAGCTGGTAGCTCCTCCTTAGGCCTTCTAAGGCGTCAGTCACCATCGTATACCTCCGATCTCCGCCTGTAATTTCACAATCAGTGTTGCTGGATACCGAGTCTAAACTTCACCCTGCTAGATAGAGTTTCTTCTTAGTCTCGGCATATTCTTTCTGTTTTCTTGAACTGAGGTGTCAGGTCTTGAAAAAGCCAGATAGAGGCCCTGTTCCACTGTAGATTTTGAATTGCTCTGGCTTTATATAGCTCATGAGTTTTCTCTTTGTAGTTTAAAAAACGCATGATAAAGACCCTAGGTCTAACACCAGATAGGGGGATCTCTCTCAATGAACGATGTGCCCTTTCAATGTTATAGGATTCTCCAAAGGGTGTTGGACCAAGCAATTTCATGAGGAGATCCTGAATGAATGATACACAGTCCGATCCTTCCGTTTTCTCGGGAAGACCAGCCATTATCAGGTTATTCCTCTGACTGCGAGACTCCTGGTCCTCAAGTCGATCTTCCAGCTTCCTAACTTGTTTTTTCAGCTGAACCACCTCATGGTCTGTCACAGCCATTTTCCTTTCCTGGGAGGCAACCCTGGCTTCCACATCCCCCACCTTTTGCATTAAGGCTTTCAGTGCCGGTTTTAAGGTAGAAAAATCAGCCACTAGTCCTTGGAGGAGATGTTTAATTTCGGAGATATCATCCGAAGATGCTTGCCCTCCTTGCTCTTCAGTCAGCTGGCCATCATTCTCCTCAGGCAACGGAGAGTGAGGTTTCGAGCACTTCATAGCCGGGGACCTTGCAGCCAGAGGCTCGGGGCTTCCAACTTCTGTCTCAGCCATGTTCACGGCCTGGCACTTCCTTGCCGAACGTAATTACTTTACTGTATTTTATACTTTCTGCTTGCATCAGAAAACACTATAACACTTTAGGAAACAAGATTCCCAGTTATAAATGTAATGGTGCGATCCAAAGTAGTATTTTAAGATGCAATATTTGGCGTGGCCCAGGAGCAACCTATGGGATGTCTTTTCCCCTCTAGCTCATCACGTGATCCTCTGGAGTGAAAATATTAAAAATTGATGAAGTTACAAGCGTGAGCAGAAACTGTGGATGCTTGTAACGCAGATATTTTTGGGAGTTTTTACACCGAATTTGTAACACAGGACTTTTGGGACCCCATATCATGAACAGTGGCACAGCTGTTTCATTAATTGGTCCCAAAAGGTGATTCCGTGCAGTGACCACAAAATCTCCTTTTGGAACTGAGAAATGAAATGACAGTGCCAGTGTTCATGAGATGGGGTCCCAAAAACCCCATGTTGAAAATTTGGGACCAAAACTCCAAACACTGGCTGAGACATCAATCTAGTAACATGAAACATAGAATTTGATGGCAGATAAAGACCGCTTGGCCCACCCAGTCTGCCCATTTCCCTACCTGATGGATAAGCTACAGATTCTAGTTAATCAACAGCTAACTTCCTCCCGCCCCCCCATTAGAATTGCCTTATGCCTGTCCCATGCATTCTTGAATTCTCCCACTGTTTCTGACTCCACAATCTCCTCAGGAAGGCTGTTCCATGCATCCACAACTCTCTCTGTGAAAAAATACTTTGTAACATTGCCTCTGAGACGTTCCCCTCTATCTTCAAATTGTTGCCTGTTCTTGCACATCTTCTTCTGAAAGATATTACCTTCTTGTACCTTGTTAATTCCCTTGAGATACTTGAAAGTTTCTATCATGTCCCCTCTCCTCCTTTCCTCAAGGGTATACATATTAAGCTGTTTTAGTCTCTCCTCGCATGTCTTCTGGTACAGACCTTGTACCATTTTGTTTGCCTCCTCTGAACAGCCACCACTCTGTCTATGTCTTTGTGGAGATGGGGTCTCCAGAATTGCACATAGTACTCCATATGGAGTTCAATCTAAGTTGAAACCCCCTTTGACTGCCATTATAAGGCTTACCATCATTTCTTCAGTCCCGACTGGTCTTTGAAAGAGTGCAGGCGTGCTTGTGGTCCACAGAAGATCATGCCTCACAACCTGCAAATGTAAGTATGGGTGAGGGGGTGCAGGGAGGTGGGTGCGCAGAAGGAGGATGCAGGTTGGGAGGGGCCAGCGAGAACAATGAGGGTTCATTTTCTTTTCAGGTTTCAAAAAAAGATGCTGGAGGACTGTTTTCTTTTTACAGGTGAAATATTAACAAAACAGATTTTGGCACACTGGGATGGGCTTCCAGTGTGCCAGAGTACTGGAGGGGAGGATCAAAGCCGACCTGGGGATTGGGCACCCTGAGGTCAGCTGAGAACATAGGGGCATGGGGGGCGGCACATCTGAGGGGGCATCCTGGTGTCAGAAACAATAAAATTTTGGCACATTGGGTGGCTCCCAGTGTGCTACATTAATGGGGAGGGGGGATACATGCTGACACGGGACTGAGAACTGTGACGCCAGCAGTAGAAGGAGAATGGAGGGTGTGGGGCAGGCAGCAGCAGTGGGAGGGAGCTAACGTTTAAATTTGTTGTCCTGCTGTGTGCTTGGTTGGGAGGGAGAGGGCAGCTGATGCTGCAGTGACGAAACTGTTCCTGATTGCAGCGGCAGATTTCTTTCAAGTGTGGTGCTCGCTCTGAAACTGCCATCATCAGCAGCTTCAGCATTAATTGGTGACCACCCATTAAAGCATCCACTGCACTGGCCACAACAATGTTACAGTTCTGCAAAGCTCTACTATCTCAATGTGTTTCTTGTGCACTGCGCGTGCAAGCAAACATAAAAACCATGGGAATATAACCTATCCAAAAAAGGATTGTACTTATGGTGTTTTTCTGATGTCATCACTGCTGGGCACTCTAAATACAACTTGTTTGCTTAAGATAAGACAGGTTACTTAGGTAACAGTTTGCAGTTTACAGTTAACTTATTAAAATTATTATTATGGGCTGGCAGTATAGCCTAGAGGTTAGAGGAACGAGGTGTGAACAAGCTTGATACATCCAGCAGACCAGACCTGAGTTTGATTCTCACAACCTCCACTTGCATACTGTGTGACTCTGAGCAAGTCACTTAACCGCCCAGTGCTCCCAGGTCGCCACTGAAAACAGGTACTTGAGCCTAGTAGGCCTTACCTGGTTACCAAGACTAAAATAAAAAAAAAGTTTTGTCTGTTGGAAGTGCCACTTCATTTGCTCACATGTGAACTGCCAACAAATTATTTGCCCCTGGATGTGCACAGCCCACACCCCCCAAAAATTGCTTAGTTCTATACTGTGCAGATGCTAAATAGGATGCCACATTCTGTAATGACAGAAGTTATGTTTCCTGACATTTTGCTTCATCCTGACATTTCATGTAATACCTCTCTATAACTTACAGTGGCTATTGGCAACTGTGTCAACTCCAGTTACCAGACAATGCCCAACTAAAAGAAAGAGACATGTCACCTCTGTCTGTACTGATCATTGTTCTGTCTACAGATGTGTTACATAAACAGAAAGAAAGCAACTCTGAGTTCTCTTTTGGTACCTTTGAAGTCACCAGTTTTTGATATTCACACAGCATCATATCAAAGAAGATTGGAATAGTGCCTTCCCGTAGCTCAACCTGAGGAATCAAAGTCATTTCCAGAATTGGCCCAACCATTCCTGGGATGAAACAGATCTTGTTCTGTCCTGAAACACCAAATAAAAAAAGATTAAGTTTGAAAAATAAAGAAATGTGATTAACACTTAGTAGATGAGCTAGGGTTGCGCTTGCTATTTCCTTAATTACCAGTGAACAGATGTAAGAAAAATATACAGAAATCATAAGATCCAAAAATGACTGAGTGATCATGGAAACGGTTCAGGGCGAGGTGGTGGATGTGGACTACCTGGATTTCAGTAAGGCCTTCGATAACATTCCATACAGAAAACTGGTAAACATGCTGGGCAGCCTGGAAATGGGTACAAAGTAGGTTATGAAACAGGAGTCATCGTGTTGTGGTAAATGGGGTTCACTCTGAAGAAGGCACTATAACTAGCCGGGTGCCACAAGGGTTAGTATTGGTCTCGGTCCTCTTCAATGTCTTTATAAGTGACATTGCAGGAGGGCTGGAAGGGAAAGTATGCCTGTTCATGGATGATACAAAAATCTGCAACAGAGTGGGCACACCTGGGGGGAGGGATGAGTGATGATCTGAAAAAGCTGGAAGACTGGTCAAGGGTTGGGCAATTGGGCTTCAATGCCAAAATGTGCAAAATTATGAACATAGGGTACAGAAACCAAAAGGCAACATGCCAATTTGGTGGGGAGGTATTGGCAACCACAAAACAGGAAAGGGACCTGGGGGGGTCATCATATCTGATGACCTGAAGGTAGTGCAGCAAAGCAGTATGATAAGGTAGTAGGAAAGGCTAGTAGGATGCTCGGGTGTATAGGGAGGGGATATTACCCCTCTATAGATTGATGATGAGGCCCCACCTAGAGTACTGTGCCCAGTATTGGAGACCTCATTGCTGGAAAGACATAGATCGGGTGGAGGCAGTACAGAAGAGGGCAGCCAAAATGGTGCATGGCCTGCATCAAAAGCCCTGTGAGGAAAGACTCAAGGAATTAAATATGTACTTTCTAGAGGAAAGGAGGGAAATGGGGGACATGATAGAAACATTCAAATACCTCAAAGGTGTTAATAAGACACAGGAGGGTAGACTTTTACATAGAAAGAGATGTTCGAAGACAAGGGGAAATGACATGAAGCTGTGGGAGGAGACTCAGAGGGGAAGCGAGGAAATACTTACTCACGGAAAGGGTGGTAGATGCCTGGAAAGGCCTTCCAGTGGAGGTGGTGGGTACTAAAATGGTAGCAGAATTCAAGCATGCATGGGATAGACACAAGGGGACCATAGTAGTAGGGCTGGGGGGTAAGGCTGGAGATTGAGCAGGGTCTGTGGTAGCACAGTAGGTAGGTATTTAGGGCAAACTAGGTGTGTGAAGAGGCCTTTATCTGCTGATAAATTCAGCGTTTGTTTTTAATTAATTGTATTTGTCCCCTTAACCCTGCCTGCCCCATTTGGATGGCCATCCCAAGTCCAGTGACCCACCATCTCTGAGACTTACTCTTTTGGCCCCACAGCTTGTCCCTCAAGTTGGGGTCAGGAGAAATTTGCCCTTGCCCCATCAAAGCAGGATCTGGTGTGTTGCTCAGATGATGGTGCCAGTCCTACAGGAGGGCTGTCCTTCACCCTGCTCAGCCAGGCTTGTTTCCTTTGGCTTTCTCACCTTAGGGATGTCGTGTGCAATGAGCAGCATGCTCTGCCGATGACCCCACCCTTCTAAGTCTCCTGACTGCCATGACACCCAGCCTCCACTAGGTGTCAGGCATATTGCAGGAGTTGCAACCCTTGCTCCCAGAGAGGAGAGGAGCCTTCCAGATGCTCAGTTTGCCCCTCCCCTGGCTGATGCCAGGCTATCTAATTTGCTTCCGGATCTGGGTTTCTGGCATAAGCAGCATTGCTACCTCCTTGCCACTGGGCCTGCTAACCTCCAGGAGTTTTGAAACAATGCTGAGAACTAAAAGTACTGAATCCAAGAGCTTACGGTGGCTGTAAGGAGGAATGGATCTGACAAAATGAAAGCAGGAGTCAAAGACAACACCAAAGCAGAAGCCATAAGATGTAGCTTACAGTCATTAGTGCACATTAAGAAGGATTTAATAGCAAACAAAAATAGTGTTGAAAATGCTCTAACCTTAAGGTGCAACCATAATTATTTCAAGACATCCCCTCTTCTAAGAGATCAGACTTTGCTGGTCATCAACAGAGGGCACAGAGTTGACATTCCACTGGCAAATGACTGGGAGAGTATTTCAGGGTCTTGGATTAAATGTCCTATGGTAGTGTGTGTTATTATTTTCTTAATGTAATTTGTTTCAAATGTTTAGCAGTGGTTAATACAGCACAAATACTTTCTAAGCAGATACAAATACTCACATGGAATGTTTGTATCATATTTACCACTGTTTAGCATTTTAAACAAAGTGTAGTGAGAAAGAGACAATGTAGAACTCAGGACCACTGAAATACTATCCTTGTCTTCTGCAAGCTAAATGTCAAACCTTAAAATTCCTCATCTAAAGTTGTTGTAGGGTCCCTAAGTAGCCACTTTAATGGGGACTGTTTACACCTCATACTGTACCAAACATTTAATCAGCATGGACTTACTTTACAAATAGAATTAAGACACAATTAACAAACCTCTCCTCACAAAGCTCACCAGAGACAGAGGCGGACTTTACAACTTAATCATGCCCAGAACTGGAGAGTTTCTGACTGGCGCGTAGACTGAGCCACATACAAAAAGATGTACAATTGTATTTATTTATTTAGTTTTTGTTGACTGGGAAGGAGGACTAGACAATTTTTTGCCTATTTTCAGCCTCGTCCTGGGGGAGGGGGATACAGATGGCTGCCAGATGAAATTGAACCAGATTTTAAGTTGTTGGTGGTGTTTTTGGTGAATGGGGGAAATATGGCCAGGACACCAGGGAAACTCCCCTACTCTTTGGTAGGGGGCGCTGCTGAAGCCATGGCTGTGATCCCGGAGGACAGTCATTCTGCTGGTGTACCTGTAGGTGAGCAGATCTCCCTCCCTACAGGTTCAGCTCAGGAGGGGCGATGCTGCAATAGAGGCTATGGAAATATCGGAAAATCTTTCTGGTACTGCAAGCTCGGAGCTACAATATTCTGACCTTACAGATGAGGAATGGTTATTGAAAATGTTTAAATAAAATAGAGCTATGGTAATGGCAATGATTCAGACTGCCTCGCAGCAACATATGGAACAGTCTTCTGTACCTTTAAACACTGTTAACCTTGGAGAACAAGCAGTGGTAATTCCCCTTGAGCCGACAGTCATTGTATGACCTGCAGTAATTACTGCAGACTGTGATTCTCCACTGCCTACAGCCTTGACTTGTGGAAGTGGAGTTTTTGACACAGAATCCTGCAACAGTGATGCACTATCATAAAAGGCGCCACCGCTGCTGCCCTGTGACTCAGAGTCTATTGCACAGTTGCCAGCTGAGTTTGACGGTGGGTTACTGAGCAGTCTTCCTTCTGCATCTCGAGTTGTTGGCCAGCAAGCTGTTTTACCTGCTGTAAGTACTGATTCAGCTTCATGCACAAATACTCCTGTGTCTGCAGGGATGAAATTGAGCATTAGGAATGGGGCAAGCAGGCCCCTCAGGTATTCAAACTACTGTATGCTTAAAATACCCCAAACTTTGGAGTGCTCCTTACAAGATGTGGGGTGGAAAAGATCTGATACTGGTCAGTGGGTTCCGGACACAGATTACAACCCAATCCTGGGCTTACCTGTTTCAAATAATACAACACTACTTAAATCATCTAACAAAGGCCTTTCAGTGACTGACTTTATAACTGAATCCGATGTGGACCTGCATGCTGAAGACATGCATGTCAACCCTGTACACACTGCACAATTACGGAAAGTATGATTGCCAGACAGTTCTGATTCAGGGGCTGAAGGGTCTAGTGACCGCCAAACTCTTGGGATGATCAGATGGAAATGACTGATGTATCCCGCCTACTGATCCACAAACTAATGAACAGGACAGATCATCCTGGGAGGAATTCAGAAGGAAGGATCATTTTTTCATCAACCTCCTCCTGTACAGCGAAAGAATGCAGTTAGGTTGCAATATTTGGGATGCTTGGACATTGCACTGGACAGAATTTACGTGGGGAGAAAATTAATAAAAGAATCTCTAAGTTTCTTTACTAATGAAATATATGCTATGATTCACATTTCTGGGGATAGCCTGTATGATATCAGTTTGAAACTCCCCAAGACCCTGACAGGTTCTGGTCTAAATATGATAAATTGTGTTATACTGAGTTATGGTTGCCATTTAGAGCAATTCCCTTACTAAACCTGCTGTTAAGAATGTCACAATCTTGTTTAGAAATGAAAATGTGGCCGTACACAATATCACACACTGGTTACAGCAACGCTACAAAATTTTGGGCCTTCCCCAGCCCATTTTTGACGAAGAACACTTGTGGACTTGGGGGTTGAAATATAGGGTGCGACTGAGAAATACAAATCAAAGCCCTGTACACTTACCAAGTAGTTTATTTCTGGGGAGAGAAAGAGGTCATTGCTTTTATGCAGGGCAACCCAAGACATGTTTCAAGTGTGGTTCCTTTTTGCATCCACCTGTGATCATTTGAAATGTAATTTGTGTTTATCTTTTGGACATACTGGAGCTGACTGTCAGAATGATCTCAAATGTAATTTGTGTGATGAGACCAGGCATGCATAACGCACTTCTCCCTGGTCTACATAATAGAACTGACAGGCCGGACTAGGATTCCTGCTTACAGCAGCACAAAAAGGATATAGACACACACAAAGAAGCTAATAGAGCCTCTAGAGTTGTAACAGAACCAATGGGTCAAGATGCTCTTTCTCAGCCCCAAACCATTACGCAGTCGAAGCAGTCCCTCTCTCTTCCTCCTCCCCCCCGCCCCAACGGATATTGTATGGCCTCAAGATAGGGGGAACCCATCTTGTCTACAGCCTTTGGAAGTCCAATTGCCCACTCCTGGAGGAGATGGGCTGGTTCCAGCTGGTTCAGCAACTGTAGATCATTGTACTACAGAATAGGTGGCAATGCCACCTCCTGATATGACTGTTTCCAAAAAAAGGGCACTACGACAAAATTGGCCCAAGTCCAAAATAGCCAAAGCCTCTTCCCTAACTCAAGCCATTGTACTTAGTAATAAATGTGATATTCTTGCACTTGAAGCACAGGAATCCGAGCAGGGTGGTGAATCGGAAACCTCCTCACAGCCAGTGCTGTTCACTGATTCAGAAGGTGACACCCTGGCTCCGGCTTAGAGAAGAGGAAGAAACTATGTCTGGGGGTCAGAACAGGAGAAGTGTCAGATTGGAGAAACCTGTCTAACCCTTTATTTTCAGGGACATGTCCACAACCTTTGGCCTTAGGGTAGCTATCCTAAATGTCAATAGTTTAAAAAAATCACAGGAGATTGGTTACACTACCATCAAGGATTTTAAGTTTGATATTTGCTTTCTTTAAGATACATGGTTGAACACTACCTCCTTAGTACAAGCCGCCCAGAAAATATGTTGCTGGGGTCCCTCTTTTTTTTGGGGGAACTGACCAATGTGATGGAGTGGGATTTTATTTTGAGGAGACAGGTATAAGGTCTCCAGGATTATGGAAATTCATGCTGGAAAGGCTCTTTTGATTGATTTTTCTGTGGATAACACCCTATGGAGGGCTATTAATGTTTATGCCCCCCTCCAAAAAAGAAAGACAGGGTCGCCTTATTTACTGCTGTAAAACCCTTTTTATTCACAACTAAGAATGTCATCTGGGGTGGCGATTTTAACTGTGTTATAGCCAAACAAGATAGGGAGCCTGTACTGATAAAGATTTTGTCATACTAATTGCTTGAGGGATACTTACTACAGTTTGATTGCAGGATGTCTATAGGAACTTACATGTTCATGGAGGGTACATCTTTTAAGGGCGATTGTCCACAAGAATTGATTTCCTTTTTGATTCTAGGGTGGTACATGTTAATAGTGCACAGACTTTTCCTGTAGAGATGTCTGATTATGTTATTCTCTCAGGTACATTGAGCCTACATGATAAAGTCCCTTATGGGAAGGGGTACTGGAAATTTAATAATACTTTATTGGAAGATCAGTGTATTGTTTCTCAGATTTCTCAGTTAAAACTTGCCTTGATTCACTTGACATCACTAAATAGCATTAAATCCTGTAAGAAAAATATATCATTACGATCTCAGTTAGCGAAGCTTTATCCTATTGTAACTACACAGAAAGTGAATCTGACTTCCCAGATTAATAATATAAAACAGGAGATGGAAAGGCAGCAATATTCTAGAGCCTCTACCATGTTGTTGGAGCATAGGATTTGATCTCCTGGAAAAACAACATTTGGAGACGCTTTTGAAAGTTGCACTAAAAGGGTAGATGCTAGAAAAATGGCTTCTAGTAGCACAAGGGATGGTAGGGAGGTCAGTTTTACACCTGATATACTGAAAGAAGTTAACTCCTATTTGAAGGATATGTATATGGCCCCCTGCTTGGAAGAAAAGAGTATCATGGAGTATTTATGTGGATAACACCCTGTGGAGGATACAAGCTTTGGGAGAGCGGCCATAGGCTTTGTGTTGCCCTCACTCTGGAACAAACTACAGAAATCTATGAAACTGAGTCTCCCTGTTAGTCTTACCACCTTCAAGACCTTGTATGCCAAGGCTGTTAAGGAGCTATGCAGCTGTTTCCAGCACGCTTAGCGTGCTAGGGTGCCTACTGCTTACCTACCCACTACATCTCCACCTAACCCAGCCCCTTGACTGTCTCCACCTATATCCCCCCTTTTATTCTGCTAATCCACTACCTTTCTTACCCTTAGGCTCCTAACATATATGTCCCCAGCCCATCTACTGTAGCACCCTCCTAGAACAGCTGCAGTCCTGTACCACTCCCCTCCGTATCTGCCCCTTAAGTTTGTATATGTCCTGACCAATGATATGCCGTGCTGTTTGAAAATGTTTTAATATACTGACTGTTTCAGAATGTTTTAATTTACCTTCTCATACCATTCTCCCTAACCTTGTTAACCCTATACCTGAAATACATGTTATTGCTCTGTGTATTTTTTTTTCTATTTCTGTATAATTATGTCTATTATCTGTACATAAAAGTGTTATTCTTGACCTTGTGTAACGCAAGTCCACATTGTAAATGAGTCTGTTCAATGGTGCTCACCTGGATAAATAAAGACTTGATTGATTGATTTAAACTCCATTCATAGGCCTGAATTCCCTTCTGAGGCAGTGGACTGTTTAATACAGCGAGTTAGTAAGGTAGAATTTGTACAGGCTATTAAACATTTGAAAAATGACACTGCTACAGGGGTTGAACAGGTTTACTTCTGAATTTTATAAAAAAATTCAGCTCTGAATTAGTGGACATATTATTTGTGGTGTTTAATTGGATACCATCCTCTCAGAAAATAGACTTTCATCTGAGCAAAGCAGTACAGATGTTTTTGCATAAAAAACAGGATAGGAGAGACCTGAAAAACTGGAGACCATTAATTCTCTCGAATACTGATTTAAAAATCTTAATATAACTTTTGGTTCTGTGGATCACTATAGTGACCCCATATCTAATATCAGTTACACTGACTTGTTCCGTACCAAGCCAATCTATTACCAATAATTTGTTGCTCATTAGAGAGCTGGTTGAACAGGGAAAGGAGGATGAGATTTCAGGATATATTTTATCACTTGATCAGGAAAAAAGCATCCAATTGGGTTCCGCATAAATTTACTAAACAGGTATTGTTATCATATGGAATACCACAAGAATTTTGTACATGGATACTCACTATCTGTAGTATGGCTACTGTTATTCCATTAGTGAATGGGCACCTTGGCTCTTACATACCAATACATAGGGAGTAAGGCAGGGGTGTCCTCTGAGCCATATACTATATATTTTTGCTTAGACCCTCTTTTGAGAATTTTACAACAAGATGACTCTATTAAAGGTGTACGATCAAGGGTAGCACTTTAGATATTAAACTGCAGCCTATGCAGATGACATCTGTTTATTCATCCCAGACAAGGTCTCAGGGAATCGGGATTTGGACAGTATTCACCAATATTCCAGGGTGGTGGCGCATCTATAAACAAAGCTAAAGTCTTGCATACCTCTTAAGCCCATCAACAGCCCCTATAGAACCTCTACAGGGCATTCCGTGTCCAAGAGCCTTTCAAAGTTTTGGGCATCACTTTTGGGAGAGGGGACAATAGTACATTGAATTGGGAAGAGAAACTGGAATATGATAGAAAGAAAGTACAAATCTGGAAGGCATGCAGCAAACAAAGGAAAAAAAAAGTGGTAGTAATTAAAACATTTTTGTTCCCTATTGTTACTTACTTAAGTGTAGTTTATCCCATTCCATTAGCTTTAGAAACAACTCTATTAAATTTGGTCTTCTAAGTAATATGTGGTAGTCATTTAAACCCTATAAAAAGAGAGGTTTTATATTTACCTGTGGAAAAAGGGGGTCTGAATTTATTGAACCATATCACATTTTTTTATAGTATATTTTTTTATAACAACCTAGTAGATCCTATGAAACCATGTGCAGCTATATGGCTTCTTTTTTCCATTGGTTGGTTAAAACCTCTGTTTATGGCCTGGAATGGTACTACTGGGTTGTCTCCATCATTCAGGGCTGGGCCTGTCTTTTTGTGACTTGCAGTGCATAAATTTAAACAAGCATTTGTCAATGCCGAATGTTTGCTTACTGGTATTAGCATTGGAAATGCAGGAGTTAGACAGATGCAGAGTAGGCATGGCAGTGAAGCATTGAACTTCACACCATCCCCACCTCCAACCTGCAGAGATGGACAGGCATTGGGGTATGCATTTGGGATGTCGCCCATAACATTCATGCCATTTCACCTCACCCTATCCTGCAGACAGCGACAAGTGTTGAGGTGTGCCTTGAGGTGTTCGGCTTTTTAGAAACCCCACTCCATAAGGACATACGCTGAAATGGGTGCAATACAGCAGAATGGAGTGAAGTCTGGTTTGAAAGGTCCAGGCACACCTCAATGCCTGTCACTGGCTGCAGGGTGGGGGGGGAATGGTATGAGCATTACAGTCGGCAATCCAAAGGCACACCCCTGATGGCTGTCAGTCTGCACAGGGTGGGACATTATGGTTAGAAACCCTAACGCCCCAGGTGTTTGTTGGCATTTACACTAAAATTTTTCAACATGGCCTTTTTGTGACCCCTACCTCATGAAAGCATTTGGGACCTCTTCTCATGAACAGTGGCACTGCGAGTTTGTCAATGTGTCCCGAACTTTGAGTTCCCACAGCGACTGTGCCATTGTGCGCCAGATGTACAAAAACACAGATCGGGCAGGTTGTGAAGAATGACAGCTACACCATTCATAGGGAGGTGTGAAGAGATGGCAATGTTGAAAAATCGGTGGTGAAAATATTAAAATGCTGAACTTCGGGTATATAGAGCACAGCCACAGCGCATGCGCATAACATAGTCATTTAGTGGAAATATTTGCACAGAATTTTCAACATAGGCATTTTGTGACCTCTGCTCATGAACTCTGTCAGTATGATTTTCTTAATCTGCCCCAAACATTGATATCCCACAGCAACCGAGCGATTCTGCACCAGATGTGTAAACGTATATTTCGGGCAGGATGTAAAAAATGACAGCTGTACTATTCATAAGGAGTTCTGAAAAAATGCCACTGTTGGAAATATGGAGTGAAAGTACTACGAATTTGTGAAGTTATGAGGGTGCGTGGAAACTGCACAACACACGCTTGTAACATAGTTATTTTATGGATGTTTGTCACCAAATTTTTAACATAGGCATTTTATGACCTCTGCTCATGAGCAGAGTCACTGTGATTTTACATATGAATGTACATACGAACATATGAATCTGCCAGCAGAACAGATCAATTGATCTATCTAAATCTACCCGAGTGTGCAGCTAGCACCCTAGAGTGCAGAGTTTCCTCCCCCGGAGTTTCTCCCCTGCTTGTTCCAGCCCCTGCCCCCCCCCCGACTCTCCCTCTTGCATTATCCCAGTCCTTCTTAAAGTTATTGACTATTCTACATGTTACCACCACCTCTGGCAGTGCAGTCCAACTAGACACCACCCTCTCAGTGAAGTAGTGCCTCCTAATTTCCCTCTAAAATGTCCCCTTCCAACCTTAGTCCGTGCCCCCTCATCTCTCCTCCACTCCTCAGTTTAAACACCCCTTTGATGCTAGGTTTATTTAGCCCCCTCAGGTATTTAAATGTTTCAATCATATCCCCCCATCCCTCCTGTCCTCCAGTGTGTACATGTTTAGCTCATTCAGCCTAACTTCATATTCCTTTTCTTACATCCCCTTTAACATTTTTGTTGCCCTCCTTTGCACCCCCTCCAGTAACGTTATACCTCTCCTCAGGTATGGCCTCCAGTATTGCACATAGTACTCCAGGTGCGGTCTGACCAATGATCTGTAGAGAGATAGGATCACATCCCTGTGTCTGGATGAGGATCCCCCTGCGATGCACCCCAGCATCCTGTTTGCCTTCGCTGATGCTCTCCTACACTTGGCTGAGTTGTTCATGCTCCCAGTTACCAATACCCCTCGGTCCTTCTCCTCCTCCTCTTCTGTGATCCCCAACTTCACCTCCCAAACTAAAAGTCCCTCTTCTGGTTCTTAGGCCCAAAGTGCATCACCTGACACTTGTTTGCATTGAATCCTGGCTGCCACTCCACTGACCACGTCTCTGCTTTGGTTAGGTCCCCCTGCAGTTTTTCCCATCCATCCTCTTTGTCCACTACTGCCCCCAATTTGGTATCATCTGCAAACAAACTAACCCTGCTCCCCACTCCATGTGCTGTATCTGAGATGAAGAGCCCAAATAGCACCGGGCCCCAGCACTGACCCCTGCAGCACCCTGCTTGTCACTGTTCTAGGTGCCGAGAGCCCCCCCCCACCACTCTCTGCACCCTCCCCTGTAACCAGGTCTCTGTCCATTTAGTCAGCTTTTTTCCCACCTCCATTGCTGTCACCTTCCCCCCAATCTCCCATGAGGCACTGTATCAAAGGCCTTAGTGAAGTCCAAGTACAGAACATGTACCGCATGGCCCCTGTCCAACTCCCTTGTCACCCAGTCTTAATACTCTATTAGTCTGGTTTGAGAAGAACTCCTGAGACGAACCTGTGTTGCCGCCATCATGGGAGCCATTACTCTCTAGGAATGCCACCAGCCTCTGCTTCAGTATCGCCTCCATGAGCTTACCCACTATGGATGTGAGACTGACCATCCAATAATTTCCTGGCTCCTTTCTAGGCCCACTCTTGTGTATGGGCACCATACGGGCCACCCTCCACTCCTGGGGCACACACATTGTTTCCAGGGAGGTGTTGAACAGATCTGCCAGTGTTCAGCCAACAGCTCCACTATCTCCCTCAGTACCCTGGGGTGGATGCCATTAGGACCTGGTGCCTTGTCCACCATTACTGCCCATAGCCCCTCTAGCACCCTAGTCCCTGTGATCACCTTGTCTGTCACCTCCTCCCCCCTTCCTCCCCCAGCCCATGCTGGTGGAGGACCATCCCTCTCCTTAGTGAAAATGGAGTAGGAGTACTCATTTAGAATTTCCACTTGCTCCTCCCACTTTTCCACCCAATCTGCTCCCCACTTTATCCTCACAATATGTTCCTTGCACTTCCTCTTTTCCCTGACATACCTTAAAAAGACATTTTCCCCTTCCTTTATGCCCTATGCTAACCTTAATTCCCTGGAGGCCTTAGCTTTTTTCACCCTCCTGGCCACTTCCCTTGACCAGCTCCCATAAGCCTCCTTATCCTCTCCCTTCCCTGTTCTCCTGTACTTCCAGTATGCAGCACTCTATGCCCTTACGCCTTGCAGCATTTCCTTGTTCAGCCAGCATGGTTTCTTGGCTCTGCTCTTCTTACTCCTGGCCCTGGCACAGGTTACTGTGGCCTCTGTTAGCCCAGTCTTTATGACTCCACTTTTGTTCTGCATCCATCCCCGGCCTTATATCCTGGAGTCTCCCTCACAGTATTGCTCCCATCCTCCCAAAGTCCACACTACTAAAGTCCACCACCTTAGTGCTTGTGCCTCCTGTCTCCCTGCCCAACACGAGAATGAACCACACTGTTTGGTGGTTGCTACCCGCTAGTGGGTCCTCCACCCTTACCTCCCTCACCACCTCCCCATTTGCCAGCACTAGGTCCAGAGTGCTACCAAGCCTTGTAAGCCTACTTACCAATTGCATCAGAAGGCCGTCCTGGAATGCATCAACAAGCACCTGCTCCATGGTACTACCAGTGGCCGGGGTGTTCCAGTCAACCCCTGGTAGGTTAAAATCCCCCACTATCACCACTCTCCCCCTTCTACAGACCCACCATATCAGCTCTGCCAATTCCCCATCCAGTTCCCCGAATTGGGCTGGTGGTTTGTACACCACTCCCAGCTGCAGCTTTCTGCCCTTGGAGTCCAGGAGTTGCACCCAAAGTGCCTCTGTCCTTTCCTCTTCTCCCTCGTCTGTTATGCATTTGATCCCTTCCTTCACATAGAGTGCAACCCACCCCTTCCAACCCCCCAGTCCCCGCTGTATATCCTGTATCCCGGGAATCCCGAGTCCCAGTCATGGTACTCTGTGGCCCAAGTCTCTGTCACTACAGCAGTGTCCACCTTCCCCTCTGAAAGGAGATCCTGAAGCTCTGCAATTTTGTTCCCCAGGCTTCTTGCATTGCGAGAGACCACCTTCCAACTGTACCCCTCCTTTTTCTCACTCTTCTCCTTGGCCTGTGTCCCTCATCCTGGTAGTCTGCACCCTTTCTCCTCTTTATTCTTACCGGGTGATGGTGCCTTCTCTATTACACTCAGACCACTCTGCCTGCCCCCTCCCAGGGTTACTACGCCTCTGCCTTTCCCTATATCTAGGGGGGTCAGCTCATTAGTCTACCCTGTCCAGATCTTTCTACCAACCTCAGTCTTTTGGGCCCCCCCACTAGTTTAAATCCACCTTAGTAGAGATATGCCCCTCTAATCCAGCCTTTAACACTCCCGTCCCCTCCCTGCTCAAGTGTAGCCTGTCTGCCATGTACAAGTCACTATTCCCCCAGACCCTACCCCAATTAGTTACTAACCCATAATTTTTGGAGTAGCACCAATTCCTCAGCCACTTGTTGAACTCCTTGATCCTACCCTTCCTCCCCATGCTTGCACATGGTACTGGGAGTACCTCTGAGAATGCCACTGACTCCCCCACACTCTCACACTGCCTGCCCAACTCCTAGAACCTCCCCCTCACTACTTCCACAGTCTCCCCTGCCAAGTTGATTGTACCCACATGCAACAGTAAATGAGGTTTCTTCCTTCCCCTCACTGCACATTTGAGCAGTGCCTGCCCCTCCTGCAGTCAACCCAAGGATAGCTTCAACCCAAATACGGCTGTGCCTTCCCCCCTTCTGCCCCATCTCACCCCTTTCAGTATAGAAATCCCCAGGAAAAGTACCCCTTGTCCCTTACTCCCTTTCCTTCTAATGCCCCTTCCACCACCCCAGTATTCATTCTTCCCTGCCCCTTACCCTGCCAGCTGCACCTCTGTGACTTCTGTATCTGCACCCCCTACTTCTGCCTCACCCCTTTTCTCTGCCTTATTCCTCCCATCCCCCTTGAATCCTTCCCAGCCTAACTACTTCCTACTGGGCTTCCCATGTTGACCTCCTCTCCTACCCTGCTAATTTCCAACCCTTCTCCTGTCACCGTTGTTGTCAATTTAGAGACCCCATTCCCTTCAACCCCGATAAGTGATGCCCCTCCCATCCTTCCCCTTCCCATAGCCTTCTCTCCTCCAGTCAGCCCCACTACTCCATTACTAGCCCCCCTTCTACCCTTTCGTCCTCACTATCTCTTCCCCTACCTGTTGCCATCCCTCTCATGACCCACTTGTCCTCCCCCCTTCAGTATGTTCTTGCTCATCCCCTCTCTCCCACAGCAGAGGCTCAAATCTATTCCTATTTGATATCCCTCCTACATCTCTTCCCCATCAGTTCCCCCTCCTACTTGTTCCCCTCCATGCCCCCGTCCCACCCTGGTCCCTCCTACCCGCAGCCATCTGCTCTCTCCCCCCTGGTAGTCCTCATGGTCTCTTCCTACCCCATCAGGAGGCCCCCTCCCTCACCTCGGGCACCCCATTCCTTCTTCTCTTTTTTCTGCTACTATCTCTGATACTGGGGTCAGTTTCAGTCCCTAGTTGTTCTTTCCCTTGTCCCCCTTTGCCATCCTCTATTCCCCCCAGCCAGGATGCCTACCATGCTCATCTGCCCTGCCACTTAGACTCCTCCCTAACCTCTACAGTTCCTCCCTCAAACTAGCCAGTTGTCTACAGAGCATTCCCCCCCTTCCTCCAAGCCCAGTCCAGAATTGTGGCAGACTCACACCCTGTACACCCCACCACCCTTCCAAAGATGCCCACCCTATTGATACGCGGCACCTGCCCCATTTTGGCCCCCATCTTATGTTACGGGCTCTTACTTCCGGTTTCTGTACCCTACTACAACTGTTAGGGCCCTATTAACTCAAATTCCTGTTTCCCCTCACACTAGTCCCCCTACTGCCCCCTTGCTGACCGGGTTAATTCAGTCTCAGATCTCATCCATTAGATACTGTATTACTGTAGCAATCCTAAAGCCTCCTTGTCCATTTTTCACCCCTCAGCTACCATACTTTTTGTTCTCAGCCCTCATAGTTTCACTTAGTCCAGTTAGAAATCATATTGCACTCCAAGTATTACTCAGCTCAGTTACAGAAATAAACAGAACAAATAAATATGTATTATTACAGCAATCCTAACAGTATAGCTCAGTACTTAGCTCAGTTAGAGAAATAAAACAACTAAATATGTATTATTACAGCAATCATAAAGGTATACAGTCATTGTTTTTCTCCACCCCAGAGACCCTGCTGTAATATAGGACCACACAGGACTCTGGGCAGGTGAGTGGGCAACTCTAAAGTCCCGACAGAGCTCCATTGAGCTCACTCACTCCCTGTCTCGCACTCACTCATTCTGTTTCTCCCGGCACTGCAGGCTGCCCTTTTGTACTGGGCTCCTGCCTGCATTGGTGCCTTTTTCTGCCCACAAAGAAATCCGCAGCAGTCCCGACAGAGTTCCGTTGAGCTTGCTCACTCCCCTTCTCTCACTCGCTCATTGTGCTTCTCCCAGTGCTGCAGGCTGCCGTTTTGTACTGGGCTCCTCCCTGCATTGGCACCTATTTCTGCCCACAAAGAAATCCGTAGCAGTTCTGACAGAGCTCCATTGAGCTTGCTCACTTCCCCTTTCTCACTCACTCGCTCTGTTTCTCCCAGCACTGCAGGTTGCCCTTTCTTACTGGGCTCCTGCCTGCATTGGTGCCTTTTTATGCCCACAAAGAAATCTGCAGCAGTTCCGACACAGCTCTGTTGAGCTCGCTCACTCTCTCACTCACTCACTCATTCTGTTTCTCCTGACGCTGCAGGCTGCCCTTTTGTACTAGGCTCCTGCCTGCATTGGTGCCTTTTTCTGCTCACAAAAAAATCCACAGCAGTCCCAACAGAGTTCCATTGAGCTCACTCACTCCCTGTCTCTCACTCACTCGTTCTGTTTCTCCCAGCGCTGCAGGCTGCTCTTTCTTACTGGGCTCCTGCCTGCATTGGCACCTTTTTCTGCCCACAAAGAAATCCGTAGCAGTCCTGACAGAGCTCTGTTGAGCTCGCTCACTTCCCCTCTCTCACTCGCTCATTCTGTTTCTCAGAGTGCTGCAGGCTGCCCTTTTGTACTGGGCTCGTCCTGCCTGCATTGGCACCTTTTTCAGCCCACAAAGAAATCTGTAGCAGTCTTGATAGAGTTCTGTTCAGCTCACTCACTCCCCTCTATCACTCATTCTGTTTCTTCTGGTGCTGCTGGCTGCCCTTTTGTATTGGGCTCCTACCTGTGTTGGCGTCTTTTTCTGCCCACAAAGAAATCTGTAGCAGTCCCGACAGAGCTCCACTGAGCTCACTCATTCCCCACTCACTTGCTCATTCTGTTTCTCATGGCGCTGGCAGTCCATTTGTACTCAGGCTCTGCCATTGGTGCCTTTTCTGCCACAGAAATCTGCAGCAGTCCTGACAGAGCTCCGTTGAGCTCGCTCCTCCCCTCTCTCATTCAGCATTGTTAATCTGCCCCAAACACTGATTTCCCACTGCAACCATGCTGTTCTGTGCTAGAATTGCAAAAGCACATTTCAGCCAGGATGTGAAAAAATGACACCTATATAAGGAGGTGCGAAAAAATGCCAATGTTGAAAATGTGGCATGAAAATATTGCAAATTTGAGAAGTTGCAAGGGTGCATGGAAACTGTGCAATGCATGCTTGTAACACAGTCATTTTACGGACTTTCATCACCAAATTTTCAACATAGGCATTTTAGGACCTCTGCTCATGAACAGTGTCACTGTCATTTTCTTAATCTGTCCCTAAAACTGATTTTCCACAGCGTCCGTGCTATTCTGCCACTTAGATGGGTTAACAGACTTTCTCCTTTTTTGCTCCAAAGTTTTGGATTACCTGTCTGGTGTAATTAGAAAGTACCATTCTACATCCTCTCTTTTGAGGTGCTTTGAGAAAACAATTACAGGCTTCTTCTGTATGTAGAGGCACCTGACAGGTAAACTGTTTATTACTGTTTTTGCTGTTCATCTTCTAGTTTTACAAATTATTTATTTCTGCTTATGTTGTATTCATAATTTTGTATTTTAGTGTGTGTCTACTATGATTATCCTGCTTCACTGTAACTGTAATTTCTGATCTTACTGTAATATAGTAACACTTGTATTCTCCCAGGTCATACTTGAAATAGGCATCTATTTGTCTGGTGTACCCACCTGGTTAACAAAAACAAAATAAATAAAATCATCTGTGAATACACTTACCTTGCCCTGAATACCCTTACATATGTCACATATTATTGAACAGTTGCGTCACAGGGCTGAACTCATAGGTATTCAACTAGTCATTGTATTATCTTCAGAGAATTTAACATTTAAGATCACTCTCTGGGTTCTATTAGTCAACCAGTTTTTATTCCATCCAGTTATCACATCTCCACAAGTTGTCACATCTTTCTAACTAGCCTCATATTGGGCTGGCAGTATAGCCTAGATGTTGAGAGGAATGAAGGTGTGTGGCTTGATACATTCAGCAGACCAGACCGTGAGTTTGATTCTCACAACCTCCACTTGCATACCGTGACTTGAGCAAGTCATTTAACTGCCCAGTGCTCCCTGGTTGCTCTGGAAAACAGGCACTTGTGCCTAGTGGGCCTTACCCAGTTACCAAAGACTAAAATAAATAAAAAATAAATAAATATGTGGCATACAGGTCTAATGCTTTGCTAAAATCTAGCCATAGCACATCCACTGGCTGACCCTTGTCCTCCATTTGTGCAACTGCATTAAAATATCTATTAAGTTGATCTGACATGACTGGCTCATGGAGAATCCATGCAGATTCCTATCCATTAAGTAATTCCTCCAAGAATGCAACTATTTACTCTTTGATAAAGGTCTCCAAATGTTTTCTCACTATTGATGTTAGACTAACCAGCCTATAGTTTCCATGACATTCCCTATCACCCGTTTTGTGTAATGGAACCACATTTTGCCAGCTGCCAATTTACAGGCACTACAGCTGTTGCTATTGATTTCCCATATAGGACTGATAGTGGTTCCTCCACAGCCTAGGGTGAATCCTGTTTGGACCTGGTGATTTACTGATTTTTAAGTTTCCCAGTCCCTTTAGTGCTCGTTCCTTTGTAATTCATCCTATTTCAAACTTATCCCATGTATCAGCCATGAATTTCCTTTTGCTGTCTAGGAGTGGTCCTGCTTTCTTGACTGCAACCACTGAACAAAATTATTTATTTAGTACTCTTGCCTTCTTTTTATCATCAGCTACAACCCCTTCTTTTAATATTTTTCTATAATGTCCTTTGTCTTCTTTTTTCACTAATTTATATAAAGAAGGATTTGCCATTTTCTTAACACTTTCTTTAGAGATATTAATCCTGCCTTTGCCTTAGGCTCATCGATAATCTTTTTGCTTATAACTAATTTCTCCTTATACATCTCTGTTTATCTCATTGCATTCTTTCTTATAAATCCTGAATCGTACTTAGATTTTTCTTCCTCTTAGCCGCTTAACTGACTGCAAATTATATTGGTTTCTTATATTTCTTGGATTTCTTGTGGACCTGAACAAATTTCTGGGATTTGCTTCCTCTTATTTTCTTTTTTCATTATTCTGATATCCATTTTTCAATCTAGAATCCTTGTGTCAGTAGTTACTTGTTGTGACCCCAGTCTCCTGCTGAATCTTATCAAGCAATGGTAACTCTGACCAACTGGAGTGGTAGCCTCAGTCACCCACTACATAAGGAAGCAATCCTATGTAACATCCACAAATCCTTGCCCCTTTTGACTCCTAGCTACGTGTGCCCCCCAACCTACAGTATGCCTAGAATGTTGCAGTCTCCCAGTAACGCTTCCTACACATACTGCAGATTTCCTTGTCTTCTCTCCAGTGCTCTATTTTCACTGATTGATCTGGTGGTCTATATACTAGCCCTACTCCATGTTTTTTCTCCCTCCTTCCATCACGTAAAGATCTTAGTGATTCTACTTTTCTCCTTAACTGGAGAAGAATTCTCTAATCACAGGAGATCCACCTTCCCCATCCCGTAATATCTGCCCTAATGAACACTGCTACCATTCCCCCCATCCTGTTTTACCTGTCCTACCTGACGTCCTTATACTCTAGAACATTTAGGTCTTAGCAGTTATTTGGATTAGTCTAAACTTCAGTAATAGCCACTGCAATATGCTGATTTCCTCTGCAGTTATTACCACCTGCAGTTCATCCATCTTGTTACCCAGACCTCTAACATTTCTGTACAACACCTTCCATTTATCCTTTATCTCCAGTCTAGGATTCCTTCTTCTTGTCTTTACCACTTTATTTCTTCCTTTTCTTTTCCTATCCCTTTGGTAGTGTAGTAGTATCTGGTAAACAGCTAGAAGTAGTAATTCTATATCCCTTTAGTTATATTGCATATATCTACGTATGTCAGATACAATATAAACATTACAGTACATTAAGCACCACATATACTTTCTATGCTTAAGCCAGATGATACTTAGCAGCAAGGGACACTTTTCTTAAATGAATATTGCCTCTGAGGCAGCGCTGTCTCTGTGGCTGATGTCTTAATCCCACCCTCCACTGTGTCTCATTGGTTAATACCTTCTGAAAGACAGTAACTGAGGTTGCCCACCTCTTGCTGTTGATTGGTTACACATGCTGCTGCCTTGGAGGCAGCCTACGTAATCCTGTCCTCTGTTGTGTCTCATTGGTTAATACCTTATGAAGGACAGTAACTCAGGTAGCCACCTGTTGCTACTGATTGGTTATACATGCTGCTGCCTCAGAGGCGGACTATCTCTCTCCTCTGCTGTGTCCTTATTGGTTATTACTGAAGGCTGTAACTGAGGTGCTGCCTGTTGTTGCTGATTGGTTATTCATGTGGTCTCTAAATGGCCCTTCATGATTTTCATGCTCTGATTGCGGTTCTAGCCTGCTCCTGATTGGTTGACATACAGAAAATGCCTTTTTTAAGACACTTTTTTTAAATGAAAGTTGCCACTGAAGCAAATCCACCTACAAGGCAGCCCTGCCTTTGAGGCAGGAATGGATAGGGCTGCCTGCCAGGCAGGGCTTTACCCTCTATAGCTACAGACCTGAGCTTCACTGCTGTGCCAGCTTGGTGGTGTAGTGGAAAGCTGTACAGTCTGATAAAAGATAGGTTGAGAGTCTGAATCCACATAGGGTCCCTTGAGTTCTCTTTTGTCAGAATTTCACTGGACTTGTGATCCATGGCAGCATGGTGTTAGAATAGTTAGTCATTAAGAAAAGGGACTTAGCTGTGCCTCAGAGGCAATATTCGTATAAGAAAAGTGTTGCAGATCTGCCCAATGCAAAACTTTATTATTGTATTTATTCTTTACACAGCTACAGTAAGTCCCTTTTCTATACTTTCTATTCTAACACCATGCTGCCATGAATCACCACTCAAATGAAATTCTGACAAAAAGAGAACTGAGGGGACCTTGTGTGGATTCATAAACCTCAACTTCTAGTTTATCAGGTTGTAGATTTTTCCACTATGCCACCAAGCTGGCATAGCAGTGAAGCTCAGGTCTTTAGCTATTGAGGTTAAAGCCCTGCCTGGTAGGCAGTCTTATCCATTCCTGTCTCAAAGGCAGGTCTGCCTCAGAGGCAGATCTGCCTTGGAGACAACTTTCATTTCAAAAAACATTTCTTTAAAAAAGGCACTTTCTGTATGTTAACCAATCAGAGGCAAGCTAGAATCACCCAATCAGAGCAAGAAAAAACATGTGGGAGGTCCATTAAGAGACCAGATGAATAACCAGTCAGTAGCAACAGGCAGCAACCTCAGTTACTGCATTCAGAAGTGTATTAACCAATGGAGACATAGTGGAGGGTGGATCATGGTTCGCCCCTGAGGCAGCGGCATGTATAACCAATCAACAGCAAGAGGTGGCAACCTCGGTTACTGTCCTTCAGAAGGTATTAACCAATGAGACACAGCGGAGTGTGGGATTAAGTTGTCTGCCTCCAAAGCAGTGCTGCCTCAGAGGCAATATTTGTTTAAGAAAAGTGTTTCTTGCCACTTAGCATGGACAATTTTTGGATGCCAAAAACATTTCTCACAGGGCTCCATTACAAATCTACTGGCTATGGCAGATTCATGGCACCTGCTATACTGGACACCAGAGACCCATTAAAACCTCCAAAACTGCTGTCAGGTAGTCTCTCCAACACTTTCTGAGGCTACCTGACCACAGCTGTGAAAGTGTTAGTTGGCCTCCATGGCACAACCTAACTGCTGAAGCCTGTCTAATGAAGTATCAGTTATCTATCAGCTGTTCTATTGTTCCATCCCTTTACCTCAATTAAAGCAGCTTTCTCTCCCTGTGGTTTAGCTTGACTTCCTGAGTCACCTGATTTCCGATCAAGCAGCTTCCTTAGCTGAACTTACATTTTGTGTTGTGAATGAGCTGGCAAACTGTAGAGAGAGTGGGTTGTGAAGAAATGCTGATTGTTATGTGGTCTCTCTCTATATCACTGTTTTGTCTAACAACCCGATTAAGCTAGAAAGAGGGCAAGAGAGTAGAGTAACCAGCAGTAAGAGAGTCATTTTTATGTTGGCTTGCCACGCCTGTGTGCAAGTCAACATCTTGCGGTAGTGCAGCTTTGGAGGCGCGGACGCTGTTGGGCTAATGCAGGGCACGTATCAGTAGGTGCGTCCCTCATTCCCCAATCAGCCTGCATGCCGGCAGCCACACCATGCATGCTAATGTGGTGAGCACATCTAAGGAAAGGTCTGCTGCAATCCGAGCAAAGCTCGTCAGATGCAGCGGACCCTTTCTGCATGCTCGCCACATTAGCAGCATGGCGGGTGGCTGCCCAACGGCTGACTTCGGGGGTGTCCAATCCCCCAGCCAGCTTACTGTGGCTACACACATTTGCCGACGGGGGAGCCCACTCCCAGTCTGCATACAGCAGCCCCCCCCCATTTCCTACATGCCGAGGGGGTGCCCAATCCCCCTCGATTCTTGCCTCCCCCCTGCTTTCATTGTGTGCTGACAGGGGAGCCCACTTCCCGTCGGCATAAATCAGCCCCCCCACATTTCTTATATGCCAAGGGGGGGTGCCCAATCCCTCTCAGCTCTTGCCTCCACCCCGGCTGTCATTGTGTGCCGATGGGGTGCTCAATCCCCGTCAGCATAAATTAAACCCCCATTGTCTGCCGACAAGGGTGCCCAATCCCCCATTGGCTGCAGAAACCCCCCTTCCCCAAAACAGTTAGGTGGCATGCTGGGAGCCCACCCCAGTGTGCCAAGTCCCCTGAAAAAACAAACTGTCCCGCGATGTTATTTTTTTTCCCCTCCCCTGTAACAAAAAAATGGTCCTTGTAGTCTCCTGTCCCCACCGCACCCACCCACTGTGCACCCTGCCTCCCCACACCCCTCACTCCTATACTTACCTCCGAATCTGGCGCGATGATCTTCGTGTACCGAGAACACGTCTGCACTCTTCAAAGCTGACCGCGAACTGAGGAAATGCCGGTAAGCTGTATAATGGAATGAATGGGTTTTTTTCAACTTTGCTGCATATCTCAGGCATTTTTTGGAATTTTGGCACCAAATTTTCAACATGGGTTTTTGGGCCCTCCTCATATTCTATCACTTTCATGGCGTAATCGAGTTCAAAGGTGATTTCGCACTCACTGCCTGAAATCACCTTCGGGACCCATTAACAAAATTACAGTGCCAGTGCTCATGAGGTGGCTCTCTCAAAAGCTTATGTTCCAAATTTGGGGGAAAATCCAACAAATGCCTGTTTTAAGCTTGCATTGTGCAGTTGCTACGCAGGCTCGTAACTTCGCGAATTCGCAATATTTTAATGCCAGATTTTCAGCATTGCCATTTTTGTGCACCTCCTTGTGAACAGTACAGCTGTCATTTTCCACATCCTGCCCGAAATGTGTTTCCAGCTTCCGCGCACAATAAGCGCAGCCACTGTGGGAAATCAGTGTTTGGGCCAGATTATGAAAATGTCAGTGACACAGTTCATGAGCAGAGGTCCTAAAATGCCTATGTTGAAAATTTGGTGATGATACTCCATAAAAATGACTGTGTTCGGTATGGGTTGGCAGATTACGCCGACTCGTACCTGTCATGCATTTGTGATATTTTCACTCTGGATTTTCACCATTGCCATTTTTCCACACCTCTTGATGAACAGTACACCCAACATTTCACATATCCTGCCCAAAATGTGTTCTCGCACTTCCGGCGCAGAATAGCGTGGTCGCTGTGCAAAATCATTTCTTGGGACATTTTGAGAAAATGACAGTGACACTGTACATGAGCAGAGGTGCTAAAAATGCCTATGTTGAAAATTTGGTGCCGAACGCCCATAAAATGGCAGTGTTGCAAGTGTGCGTTGCATATTTCCCACGCACCTTGTAACTTCACAAATTTGTTATATTTACATGCCACATTTTCAACATTGGCATTTTTACACCTCCTTATGAACTGTACAGCTGTCATTTTTCACATCCTGCCTAAAATGTTTTCCTGCACTGCACTACCAAACACCCAAAGGGACACCCCAATGCCTGTCAGTCTCTGCAGGGTGGGGTGGTTGGCATCAGTTCAATACTTCACTGCCATTCATATTATGCATCTCTAACTCCTGCACTACTAATGCCAATGCCAGCAAGACAACACTGGCACTGACAAATGCTCATTTTCATTAGTCACTTGAAGCAGCTGAGGCATACCAGAGTGTTTACACTAGCATGGAACGAATTCTAGGTGAGCTTCACTCTTTTCGGCAAATAGGGGTAGGGGTGGGCTTAAGCTGAATACTGTGCATCACTTCTCTGAGCAGTTACGGCATACACTTGTCCTGTACTAAGGTGTTCATGCTGATGTTGTGCTGGTATTGTGCTTATTCCTATTAAACTGAGTCTTGATCGCATGTGTGAGCTCAAGCTGTCAGAAGAAAAAGGCAAAGAACCAAAAATGTGTTGAACTGGAAAGCATTTCTTTCAATGCGTGTGTGTGTGAGCTCTGGAAGCAAAAAATGCATGCAGTAGTAGTAGTAGTTGGCATAATGAACAGAGATCAGAGAAAAGACTGCTAAATAAGAAAACAAAACCTCCCCCTTAAAAACAGACTTTTGATACCCTGGACAGCCACTTAGAACAGACAAAAGCGGGCTACACAGAGTAGTCCATTATAAGAGGTTTGCGCTGTACTTGACGTTAGAAATATAACAACAGAATACAACTGTATAAATGAAATGCAGGGCTGAAACAGCCAGCGCAAGTTTAACCCTTTCATGTTACATGAAATATTAAAAAGCAGTCTGCAGCTTGACAATTACCCTCAAGCTAATTAGCAAACATCCAATTTACCCCTTTAGTGTGGTAAATACAAAATTAGAGCCTCAACCCATAGCATACCTTTTCCAATCTGAACATCTCCAATACAGCATTTTTTTCCCATTTTGGGATAGTAGGAGCCCTGGTATCACTCCAGCCTTTTAAGATTTTCTTTTCTTTTAACCAACAAGGAGATCAGAATAATCATGTATCTATTGCACATTGTAATTGTCCCATTAAACAGGCTGCCTTTGAAGCAAATAAGAACTATAAAGTATTACTCTGTTCCCAATACGGATTTCAGATGTGATCAGATAACTTTCCAAAAATCAAGGATTTCTGAAACATGATCACAACAAATGCAAAAGATGTACTAAAGGTACTCCATACTTTACATGTCACTCATGAGGTAACATTCTCGTATGATATGGGGAGTATTATAATGATTACTGAAAATTTTAAACTGGATTGTGTTGTATTCAGCTAAGGGCGAACCTGAACTAGTAACTTCCTAAATCTATGACCACTGTCAAAATGACATGCAATGTTTAATACGTAGAACTGGGACCACCACATTGGTATTTCCAGGCTGCCACCCTTAATTTATCTATTAAAACTAGGTATCAGTGGGACTTTCTTGTATACAAGGTAAGCAAATCAATGTCTCTCAGGGTGGCAGACAACAAACAGGGAGAAGTGTAGCTCTGGTTGAGATACTATGTCATCTGTAGTACTGGGTATCCTTTCTGATGGGGCACCTATTTGTGGATAACTGACAACAGACAACCTATTTAAGCAAGAGGTTTCCAAAGTGATCTTTTGATATTCAGTACAATGGAGGATCTGCATCAAGGTTGGGGTCTCAAGGTTTATATAGATATGCAGAAAGCATTCTTTCAGCACTGGAGTACTCTTCATTCTGGCTTGCTGTTGATGGCCTTCTGTCTTTGGTCATGTATTCTATACTGATCATCATCTTAAGGTGTAGTGTTTGGCATGCTTCCATGAGATAACTTTTATTTAAACTGCCACCTGGTGCCTAAAGCCAGGTTCTCCATCGTGTTAGGGCAGAGCATTCAAGTGCTTTTAGCCATATTGCTCTCTAATAATGTATACTTTATACTCATGGAAAGTATTAAAATCTTGCACAAGAAAGTCATCTTGAAATTTCCTGTGACATGTTTTGGGTCTTTTAAGACTATGTCAGACTATTTGAGTCTCAGGATCATGTCAGGCCCTTTGAAAGTCTTGCCCTTATGTTTGATCCTTGCCTAGGAGTGAGTTGATACCTGCCCAGAGATTTCTGGGAAACTTGCTGGGGTCTCCAGTATTCTGCATCATTATTCAATGGCTATGCCAAAGCTATCACTTTCAGAGTTGTCCCTCTTTGCAAATGGGTTCATTTTGAAACTAAAGAGAATTACACCATGAGAATAACTCCCACTGGTGAGTTCATGGGTACTAGCACTGGCAAAAGAGATCCAGGAATTTATGAAGTTGGTCCAGTTTTGTCGGAAGATGAATTGTTAAGCCAATGCCATGTGACAAGGTCATTGAATGTTTGTCTTTATTTGCTCCACCAGTAATTCTACCATGTATTATGACAAATTATATCCAGTACTAACATCCGGTATCAGGGAGCACAGAGTCACGTTCTACTCCTGTTGAAACTTCTAGAGAGACAATGGTTCCATCACAGACCTGTGGAAGTGGCTTGATATTTTTCCTACTGTTGCAGTCTACTTGGTAATAACTCTGATTCTTGTCCAACGATTGGCAGAAGACTGTGCTTAATGTGTGCGTAAAGCAGTGGGTATTTAATGTTATCACTGTTGAGGAAAGTCATGTTGCACCCAATATCTGCCACTGTCATTCCTACTCAGAATTCTCGAGAGTGTTGTGCATGTTGAATGCAGTGTGCTTTCCATCCTTAATAGAGACACTGAGCAACAGCATTCCTCTGTACTGCCCTTTTGATGTTATATAAAACTTTCAGAGACAGTATCCCATTGTTGATGAGACCAGTGTGTTGATACACTGAAAACAGGAAAATCCCCAAGAGTGCATCGGCAATGTCCTCTTTTGTAGTTTCAAATACTAGAATGTAATCATTGACATTCAGAACTCCAGTTACACCTGACAAAGTTTCACTAATCACATTTGAAAGATCTCTGCAGCTGATGTGATACCAAAATTTTTTAGTTGTACTGACATAGTCCACATATGTAAGAAAGTTGCAATGTAACAGGAGTCAAGATGCTGGCAATCAAGTCCACCTCCAGTCTACAGAAGCTGTCCCCAAAGGGAAGGACATTACAATGGAGACAAGGGTGGGATCTCCACAGTTAGACCAGATGCAGAGAGCCATCTGGTGGAAAAAAAGAGAGAGTAGAAGTAATGTAATGCATAGAGAACTAGTAAACAGATGCAGAGTGCCATCTGGTGGACAAAGTGAAGATTGCAGCATACAAGAACAAGACTTTCTTTTGGCTGAAAGATTACAGCTGCTTCCTCTGAGACTGGGGATGCAAGTAATGTTCCATGGGTCTGTTAATTCACATTACAGAAGATGCAGAGCAAAGGATATTAGAGCATCCAAAAGAAAGAAACCATACTTTGGTGAGGAAACTAGAGCAATCCATAAACATTACCTATAATTCTCTTCCTTCCTCAGGTCAAATCATGACTTGAGATTAACATTCCGTTATGTAGCTAAAGAAACCCATAATAATAAGCTAACAACTTTGCTCTCCGGAAAAATAAGAGTGGCAAAATCTTACACACAGTTCCTGAACCTGAAACAACAGAATGACAGGGTCCATACACAAGCTAAAATGGAGTCAAAACATTCAGAAGAAACACATAGCACAGAAGGCAAGAAACACTAGACAACATTTATAGAATACTAAATATTATGTGATCAAGATGGGTCTTGCATGTTTAGAGTTTGACAAGTAGGTACATTTTTTGCTTTGTTTATAATTTAGTGATTTTCTTAGACTAGGGTGTGATCTTTTCTGTTCAATAAAAAAGTTAAACTAAGAAGAGGTTAGGGTGTACAATATTGATCCAAAATAAATTGAAAGTCAAATGACAAAATCAAATGCAGTTTGTTTGAGTTTGGTTTTAATAAGGATATCATGCAATGGGGTAAAGTAGATTATGTTGTTAAGTACTTTTGAGATTACAAGGGTTGATAAAATAGAGGATAATGTAAGAGTTGTTATTGGTAACAAGCTTTGTATACCCATTGTGAGGTTGCCACGGTGACCATTTAAACCTCGAGATTGAAGCTTGAGAAGTTTCAGTCATCTTTATTTATTTATTTAGATTTTGATAACCGGGTAAGCCCACTGAGACCAGAGGTCCCTTTTTCAGGGGCGACCCGGAATTAGTTACAGAAAAGACATTTAGAAACAGTGTTTTTTTTTTTTTACAGTAGTTACATATGTTGCACAAATAGACATTAGCGACAGTATACAGGAATAAAGTAAGGATTCACAGTACAGTCTCAAGCATTATTTACAATAGTTACATTAGATACACAAGTGTAGAATAGAAACAGTATACAGGATTCGCAGACAGGCTCTTATGACATCAAGTTTCATTTCCAATTAGTAGGGAAAGTAGACAACAACAGTAAATTGACATCAAAGTTTAGGAGATACATCCAGGAATGAAGGGAGGTTCAAGGCAGTGCAGCGGAAAAAAGGCCTGGGCTCAAGATGGCAACACACGGTTTGTTGCCGATAGTGGACCATAGGTTATCCTTTATAGGGTATGGTCCACATAAAGATCATAAAAAGAGAGGCAGGATCCTACTTTCAAGTTTTTTCAGTCACCGCCACTCTCTTCTGGTTCCAGCTGTTACCGTCAAGGCTGGTTCAGGACGACTTGATGTTTGCATAATGCACATGTGTGAACACATTCTATGATGTTATACCATTGATGTGATGTAAACACGATGGTATAACAACATCATGGCGTCACATTGAGGGTACACAAAACACTGTAAAATAATAGATTTTTAGGCATGACAACATTCTACCATACATTATACATATAATAATGAATGGGAGGTGGTTATAATGAGAATGTTACACCCCAAGGTTGTAGGATGCCCGAGCTGACTTGGGGGTTGTAAAACATCCACCGGTGTATAAAATTCAGTTCACCCTCCCTGCTTTTATTTTATATATCGCTGGGGATTGCTTTTTTTGCCTCAGCAGTTATATAAAATAAAAGAGATCCCAATGGAGCCATGCACTTGGTCGGGTTTCACGCGGTCTGCAGCTTGTGGTAAAATAATACGCTCATGTTAGAAGCTCTTTTTCTTTTGGTAGCCAGTTTGGAAAGCAGTCCTGTCAAAGTTTTCTTGTTTATTTTTAAATTAACATACGATTCAACTGGTGGCTAACTACTAAGAAAAGTGGAATGGCAGGTAACCAGCATGGAAGACCAGAGGAGCTGTGGGTACATGCGAGAGCGAGGGAAACCTTTAGATCACTACCATTATAACCACGGGTTATAACGGGAAATTATAACTGGTTTCCTATGGGAGAAAGTGCTCCCAGTTATTATAGATTTTTACCCACTTTTGTAACAACAAAATTGTATACTTAAATAATAAAATTATTCAGTTTGCTAGGTCTTGATCTAACTTAGGCACTATATGTTTTGTGTTAGTTTGTTTTTAAACAGGCAGTTTCAATATGGTGATGTTTAAAGCTGGTGCATGGTCAGTAGCACAAAACGCAGAGAAAATATGTTGAGAATTCAAGGACACAGTAGGAGTTTTCCACTGACTGACACATTTACAGGCATATCATTTAGGTCAGATTCTAGCTACTACATGACAAAAAAAAATATTAGGAAATGGGGTTTAAAAGTAGTGCGGTGAAAATCATACATTTGGGTTCTGTTAAATTTAAATTTATTTTTAAAGTTTTCATTTGAATATTTTTGTGAAGGTTGTGGAAACTGACAGCTATACTGCTTAGATGACCAAAAACATTAACAAATTTGTCCTTTGACAATATACTGTTGTTACTGGTCCAAAACCTACCACCTAGATTAATTTTAAGTCATCTGGTTGATCCTGTTCCCCCAACAGGAAAGCCTTCCTCTTTTCCATAACTTCCGTAGCACGCATTATCAACTCTTCACCCCTTGTTCCCACATTTAATAATGCCTAGCTGATCTTACCCCCAATAATCACATTTGGTTCACCTTCTATTCAAAGTTACAAGTCCCCAAAACCAGTAGCACCCATCTACCCAATGTATTTCATCCTATCTGGTTGATCCTGCCCCCACACATTCATAGTATCTGGTTGCTTCTGTTGCAGATTCACAGTCATAATTATTCTGCTTTCCTCAGTCTGTAGCACTGAACTCACTCCCCCTCCTCTGGCATAGTGGTTGGCAAATCATTTCCACTTACATTCTGAGCTGGCTGCCATGTGTCTCCTTGGCACCACAATGATAGATCCATTAACTGTGCTTGATTAAAGCTCCTGTATTTTCTGGTATGTCATTTCCCAAGTTCACTGTTTGCTTGAGTAACTCTCAGAGACCCTTGCTGCATCTGCAAGGGTGACAGGCTAGAAAAGCAGTGCACAACTAAAGGTGCTACTGTTACTGGAAGTGCTAAGAAAATCACAATAAAAACAGCATTATGCACTTTGGTTGCAATGTATCAGTTATTTATTTTATAAATTAAACAGAGTGGTCCAAGTTAGCAGAACATCACACACTTCTCCCATGTATTGCCTTTGCACTAAGGCTATATTGTGCTCTGGTTAAGCCTTTTATCACAAGGCAATACATGGGGCAATGTGGCCTGACATTGTTCTCTGCAGACTGGGACAACTATGTTTAATTTATAAAATAAATAATTGGTACATCATAGCCTCAGTGTATAGTGCAGTTTTCTTTTCTGTATCTGCAAGGGCACTGGGAGCTAGTTCAGTGAGAAAACATCATTAGGGAAAATGTACTCCCAGTAGTTCCACCTGCCAGAGTGACATAGGAGTTACGTAGTTGTACCATTTGAGGAATGTGCCTGTCCCACCACCTCTACCTTTCTGGAGCCCACTTTAGTCCAGCCATTCCTTCTCCCTGGCCTCCTCTGAGGTAAAGTGGCATATTTGGTGGCACTGGGAGAGAAGTCCCCTGAATCCTAGTCAACTTGGCCTGGGTCTAGTGCCTCCTCCTTAACTCCAGAGCGGTGCTTGCAGATTAGTGGCACCGCAGTCTCCAGAAGGTCTTTCTGAATACTGCCACCACTTCCTGCATTCCCAGCTTCTGTTCTCCTGTCTTACCTGACAATACTTTCCTACTCTTACCCCTGATAATGTGTTTCTAGTTTTCACCTTTTTGTTTATTTCTATTTGAGTTCCTCTGTACCTTGCTTAACTCTCTTAAACTCCTAACCTAGATAGGGTGTTGATCCTTTTCCCAGTTTGGCCTTCTTTTACCTTCTTCTACCCTCCCAGCAGTGGCTGTTGCACAGTAGTTCTGGAGGTGTCTTACCCTAGTTGACTGACAGAGTCCCCTGCTTTCTTGCTTCCTTCTGCTGATGCCTACCAATGCCTAAGACACCTGTCACTTGTTCCACCCTTTGCTGTTCCACTCAGTTGCTGGGACATGAACTGTTAGTCCATGGACAGTTCATTTTATGAAACATATGACAAATTCAGGAGTTTTGTTGCTAATCAACATGAATCCACATGTAATTCAATACTGACCATCATTTCTGAGGTTTACTTGCTGTAAATATGATTAAGTAAACAAGCATTTGTCAGTGTTGAATGTTCATCGTGTTGGTCAGTTGAGCTCGCTCACTGCCCCTGTGTCACTCACACGTTCTGTTCTCCCGGTGCTGCAGGCTGCTCTTTTGTACTGGGCTCCTGCCTGCGTTGTCATGTTTCTGTGCCCACAAAGAAATCTGCAGCTGTACCGACTGCTCTGTTGAGGTGGGTCACTCCCCCTCTCTCACTCACTCATTCTGTTTCTGCTGGTGCTGCAGGCTGCCCTTTTGCACTGGGCTACCACCTCTGTTGGTGGATTTTTATGCCCACAAAGAAATCTGCAGCAGTCCTGACAGAGGTGTGTTGAGCTAGTTCACTCCCCCTCTCTCACTCGCTCATTGTGTTTCTCCTGGTGCTGCTGGCTGCCCTTTTGTACTGGGCTACCACCTCTGTTGGTGGATTTTTATGCCCACAAAGAAATCTGCAGCAGTCCTGACAGAGGTGTGTTGAGCTAGTTCACTCCCCCTCTCTCACTCGCTCATTGTGTTTCTCCTGGTGCTGCTGGCTGCCCTTTTGTACTGGGCTTCTGCCTGCGTTGGCACCTTTTTCTGCCCACAAAGAAATCTGCAGCTGTCCCAATAGAGCTCCATTGACGTCGCAGTTTCCCCCTATCTCAGTCACTCATTTGTTTCTCCTGTGTGCTGCAGGTTTGCTCTTTTGTACTGGCTTCTGCCTGCATTGGCACATGCCTCACTGAAATCTCCAAAAGTAATCCTGCAGCAGTCCTGATTCAGGTCCATTCAGAGTCAGCTCTCCCCCCCACTTGCTCATTTCTGTTTCTGCCTGCACTGCAGGCTGGCATTTTGTACGGGCTCCTGCCTCATTGCCACCTTTTCTGCCCACAAAGAAATCCACAGTAGTCAATGATAGAGCCCCTTGAGCTTGCTCACCCCTTTCTCACTCTCTCGTTGTGTTTCTCCTGGCACTGCAGGCTGTCCATTTTTACTGGGCTTCTGCCTGAATTGGCACCTTTTTCTGCCCACAAAGAAATCTGCAGCTGTCCCGACAGCTCTGTTGAGGTCGCTCACTCCGCCTGTCTCACTCGCTCATTCTGTTTCTCCTGGTACTACAGGTTGCCATTTTGTAGTGGTCTCCTGCCTCTGTTGGCACCTTTTTCTGCCCACAAAGAAATCTGCACCACTCCCGACAGAGCTCCATTGAGCTTGCTCACTCCCCCTCTCTCACTCGCTCGTTCCATTTCTGTCAGTGCTGCAGGTTGCCCTTTTGTACTGGGCTCCTGCCTGCATTACCACCTTCTTCTGGCCACAAAGAAATCTGCAGCAGTCATGAGAGAGCTCTGTTGAGCTTGCTCACTCACTCCCCCTCTCTCACTCATTTGTTCTGTTTCTCCCACCGCTGCAGGCTGCCCTTTCGTACTGGGCCCCTGCATGCATTGCCTGCCTTTTTCTGCCCACAAGAAATCTGCAGCAGTCCCAGCAGACTCAGGTTGGAGCTTCTCACTCCCTCCTCCTTCACTTGCTCATTCTGTGCCTCCCGCTGTTGCAGGCTGCCCTTTTGCACTGGGTTCCTGCCTGCATTGCCGGCTTTGTCTGCCCACAAAGACATGTGCAGCAGTCCTGACACAGCTCCAGTGAGGTCACTCACTCCCCCTCTCTCACTCGCTTGTTCTGTTTCTGGCAGGGCTGCAGGCTGGCCTTTTGTACTGGGCTCCTGCCTGTGTTGCCACCATTTTCCTGCCCACAAGGAAGTCTGCAGCAGTCATGATACCCCTCCGTTGAGCTTGCTCACTCCCCCTCTCTCACACGCTCTTTCTGTTTCTCCCAGCGCTGCAGGCTGCCCTTTTGTACTGGGCTTCTGCCTGCGTTGGCACCTTTTTCTGTCCACAAAGAAATCTGCAGCTGTCCCAATAGAGCTCCATTGACGTCGCAGTTTCCGCCTGTCTCAGTCACTCATTTTGTTTCTCCTGGTGCTGCAGGCTGCTCTTTTGTACTGGGCTTCTGCCTGCATTGGCACATTTTACTGCCCACACAGAAATCTGCAGCAGTCCTGACAGAGCTCCATTGAGGTGGGTCACTCCCCCTCTCTCACTCGCTCATTCTGTTTCTGCTGGCGCTGCAGGCTGCCCTTTTGTACTGGACTCCTGCCTCTGTTGGTGGCTTTTTCTGTCCACAAAGAAATCTGCAGCAGTCCTGATACAGGTCCATTGAGGTAGCTCTCACCCCCCCCTTCACTTGCTCATTCTGTTTCTGCCTGCACTGCAGGCTGGCTTTTTGTACTGGGCTCCTGCCTGCATTGCCGCCTTTTTCTGCCCACAAAGAAATCCACAGCAGTCATGATAGAGCTCCTTTGAGCTTGCTCACTCCCCCTCTCTCACTCGCTCGTTGTTTCTCCTGGCACTGCAGGCTGTCCATTTTTACTGGGCTTCTACCTGAATTGGCACCTTTTTCTGCCCACAAAGAAATCTGCAGCTGTCCCGACAGCTCTGTTGAGGTCACTCACTCTGCCTGTCTCACTCGCTCATTCTGTTTCTCCTGGCACTGCAGGTTGTCATTTTGTAGTGGTCTCCTGCCTCTGTTGGCACCTTTTTCTGCCCACAAAGAAATCTGCACCACTCCTGACAGAGCTAGATTGAGCTTGCTCACTCCCCCTCTCTCACTCGCTCGTTCCATTTCTGTCAGTGCTGCAGGCTGCCCTTTTGTACTGGGCTCCTGCCTGCATTGCTACCTTCTTCTGGCCACAAAGAAATCTGCAGCAGTCATGAGAGAGCTCTGTTGAGCTCGCTCACTCACTCCCCCTCTCTCACTCATTTGTTCTGTTTCTCCCACCGCTGCAGGCTGCCCTTTCGTACTGGGCCCCTGCATGCATTGCTGCCTTTTTCTGCCCACAAAGAAATCTGCAGCAGTCCCAACAGAGCTCCGTTGAGCTTACTCACTCCCCCTCCTTCACTTGCTCATTCTGTGCCTCCCGCTGTTGCAGGCTGCCCTTTTGTACTGGGTTCCTGCCTGCATTGCCGGCTTTGTCTGCCCACAAAGACATGTGCAGCAGTTCTGACACAGCTCCATTGAGGTCACTCACTCCCCCTCTCTCACTCGCTTGTTCTGTTTCTGGCAGGGCTGCAGGCTGGCCTTTTGTACTGGGCTCCTGCCTGTGTTGGCATTTTTTTCTGCCCACAAAGAAATCTTCAGTAGTCCCAACAGAGCTCTGTTGGCCTCACTCACTCCCCCTGTCTTACTCACTTGTTCTGTTTCTGCCAGCACTGCAGGCTGCCCTTTTGTACTGGGCTCCTGCCTGCATTGCCACCTCTTTCTGCCCACAAAGAAATCTGCAGCAGTCATGACAGAGCTCCATTGAGCTCGCTCACTCACTCCCCTCTCTCACACATTCATTCTGTTTCTCCCGCCACTGCAGGCTGTCCTTTTGTACTGGGCCCCTGTGTCAATTGCTGCCTTTTTCTGCCCACAAAGAAATCTGCAGCAGTTCCAACAGAGCTCTGCTGAGCTCCCTTACTCCCCCTCCCTCACTCACTCATGCTGTGTCTCCCGCTGCTGCAGGCTGCCCTTTTTTATGGGGTTCCTGCCTGCGTTGGTGGCTTTTTCTGCCCACAAAGAAATCTGCAGCAGTCCTGAAACAGCTCTGTTGAGCTCGCTCACTCCCCCTCTCTCACTCGCTCATTCCGCTTCTGCCGGCGATGTAGGCTGGCCTTTTGTACTGGGCTCCTGCCTGCATTGCTGTCTTTTCCTGCCCACAAAGAAATCCGCAGCAGTCACAATACACCTCCATTGAGCTCTCTCACTCCCCCTCTCTCACTTGCTCGTTCTGTTTCTCCCGGCACTGCAGGCTGCCCTTTTGTACTGGGCTCCTGCCTGCATTGGCACCTTTTCCTGCCCACAAAGAAATCCGCAGCTGTCCTGACAGAGCTCCGTTGAGGTAGCTCACTCTCGCTGTCTCATTCACTCATTCTGTTTCTCCTGGTGCTGCAGGCTACCCTTTTGTACTGGACTCCTGCCTCTGTCAGCATCTTTTTCTGCCCACAAAGAAATCTGCAGCAGTCAGGACAGAGCTCCGTTGGCCTCACTCACTCCCTCCCCCTGTCTCACTCACTCATTCTGTTTCTGCCAGCACTGCAGGCTACCCTTCTGTACTGGGCTCCTGCCTGCATTGCCACCCTTTTCTGCCCACAAAGAAATCCACAGCAGTCACAATAGAGCTCCACTGAGTTCGCTCACTCCCCCCCTCTCACTCACTCATTCTGTTTCTCCCACCGCTGCAGGCTGTCCTTTTGTACTCAGCCCTTGCATGCATTGCTGCCTTTTCCTGAACACAAAGAAATCCGCAGCAGTCCAAACAGAGCTCCGTTGAGCTCACTCACTCCCCCTCCCTCACTCACTCACTCGATCTGTGTCTCCTGGCGCTGCAGGCTGCCCTTTTGTACTGGGCTCCTGCCTGCGTTGTCACCTTTCTGCCCACAAAGAAATCCGCAGCAGTCCTGACACAGCTCAGTTGAGCTCGGTCACTCTCCCCCCCAGTCGCTCGATCCTAATCTGTCCCAAACACTGATTTCCGACAGCGACTGTGGTATTCTGCGCTGGAAGCACAGAAACACATTTCGGCCGGGATGTGAAAAATGACAGCTGTACTGTTCATAAGGAGGTGTGAACAATTGCCAGTGTTGAAAATCTGGCGTCAAAATATTACTAATTTGCAAACTTACAAGGGTGCATGGAACCTGCTCATCACACACTCGTAACACAGTCATATTATGGAGTTTCATCACAAAATTTTCAACATAGGCATTTTAGGACCTCTGCTCATGAACAGTGTCAGTGTGATTTTCTTAATCTGTCCCAAACACTGATTTTCCACAGCGACTGCGCTACTGTGTGCCAGAAGAGCGAAAACACATTTCAGCCAGGATGTGAAAAATGACAGCTGCACTGTTCATAAGGAGGTGTTGCAAAATGCCAATGCTGAAAATCTGGAGTGAAAATATTGCAAAGTTGCGAAGGTACGAGCGTGCATGGAAACTGCGCAATGCACATAAGTAACACACTCATTCTATAGACGTTCGTCACCAGATTTTCAGCACAGGCATTTTAGGACCTCTGCTAATGAACAGTGTCACTGTCATTTTCATAATGTGTCCTGAACACAGATTTCCCACAGTGACCACGTTATTCTGCACTGGAACTGCGAAAACTCATTTCGGCCAGGATGTGAAAAATGACAGCTGTACTGTTCATAAGGAGGTATAGAAGAACGGCAATATTGAAAATCTGGAGTGAAAATATTAATTCAGGCAAGTTAGTGTGTGTGCAAAACTGTGCAACACACATCGTAACACAGTCATGTTATACAGTATAATCAACAAATTTTCAACATAGGCATTTTAGGACCTCTGCTCATGAACAGTGCCACTGTAAGTGTCTTAATCTGTGCTGAACACTGATTTCCCACAGCAACCGCACTATTCAGTGCCATAAGTGCGAAAATACATTTTGGCCAGGATGTGAAAAATGACAGCTGTACTGTTCACAAGGAAGTCTAAACAAATGCCAGTGTTGAAAATCTGGAGTGAAAATATTGCTAATTCACAAAGTTATGAGCGTGCGTAGCAACGACACAATGCACGCTCATAAAACAGTCATTTTTGGGGATTTTTCCCACCAAATTTACAGAATAGGATTTTTGAGAGTCCACCTCATGAACACTGGCACTGTCATTTCGTTACATGGTCCCAAAAGGGGATTCTGCGCAGTGACCATGAAATCACCTTTTGGGGCTGAATAATGCAATGACAGTGCCAGAATTCATGAGGAGGGGTCCCAAAAATCCCATGTTATAAATTCGGTGCCAAAATTCCAAAAAAATGCCTGAGATATGCATCAAAGTTGAAAAAACCCTATTCATTCCATTATACAGCTTACCGGCATTTCCTCAGTTCGCGGTCAGCTTTGAAGAGTGCAGACTGGTTCCCGGTCCACCGAAGATCATTGCACCAGACTCCAGAGGTAAGTATGGGGTGGGGGTGTGTGGGAGGCAGGGTGCGCAGTGGTGGGCATGGGTTGTGGGAGGGGTCAGGAGACCACCAAGGGACCGTCTTGTTTTTACAGGTTAAGCAAAAAAAAAAGACATTGTGGGACCGCTTTTTGATTTTACAGGGGCATGTGGCATGCTAGGGTGGACAGCTGTAGCCAATGGGGGATTGGGCACCCCCATCAGCACACAACAAAAGGGGGGGGTGTTACATTATGCCGACGGGGATTGGGCACCCCAGTCAGCACACAACAAAAGGGGGTGCAACATTATGCCAATGGGGATTGGGCATTCCGTCGGCAGACAACAAAAGCAGGAGGTGGGTTATATAATGCTGATGGGGAGTGGGCTCCCCCATTGGCAACATAAACCTTGGTGCACTGAAGCCACAGGGGATTGGGGCCCCTGTCGGCAAACAAACACAGTGGGGGGCACATGCTGCTGAGGGGGATTGGGCACCCCCTCGGCAGGGGGGAGTAAATATTGTTTGTGAACATGGCGGCAAGCTGCCACTGTGTTCACAAAGAATATCAGTGTTTCAAGGTTCCGCCCTGCAATGACAGGTCGCTCCCTCATTGCAGCGAATGGGTGACGCTGCAATGATGAGGCAGTCCCTGATTGCAGCGGCTAAAATTTTACAAGTTGGTGGCACACTGGCTGAACTAGTGTCAGCAGCAGCATGCCACAGCATTGGGGGAAGTGGGCCAACCCTTTAAAGGCTGTGTTATGCCTCCACAACCTGCTTCTGGAGAAAGTTGCAGCAAATGTTTCTTTATGCATGCACGCAATCAGCATAAAATGAGGAGTTAAAACTTATCTTTCTGTTAAACAATAAATGGCAAGATTTTCCTTCCATTATATTAAAATTTCTATTTGCAATTAATATTTTATACAGCAGTTTGTTCAGACGCCTTATGCACTTTTGTCGTACTCCAAAGGCCTTGAATACGCAAGAGACATAGGAGAGATAACAATAATGTTTGCCAAGGACAGACAGAATTTCTGTGCTGCGAAATTCTAAATGGAATAGAAACAAAAAAAAAAGAGTGACATAAGGTTCAAGATATAGAGTTACATGGCTAGCGTCTTGTACCTGGAACTAACCCACTTCAACTGGCTGTAACTGTCAGCGGAATGCTGATGCAGATAGAATTCTGTGCTGTTGTCACAGTTTTCTGAGTGTGTCAATGTCCCTAGTTAGATGATGTAATTACTCAGCAGTTATGAGTAACCCAGTGACAACATGGAATGACACAGAATAACGAATAGTTTTAAAAACACAAAACAGCAAGAGTACACAGGCTTTTAAGAAACAAGTTTATCTTCTTTTGAAATATTTGCCCCAATGCCCCCCTCCCACCCTGAGAAGTGTAAACTATTATGTATTTAGAGATTTGATGCTCCTTTGTCAGGCCTGAGAATCTTAGGGATGTCATTCAGGGATTTTCAGGCCTCACTTGACTTGGATTACTGTAATGCACTTTATGATGGTTTGCATGCAGCTCAGCTTCAGTGCCTAATTGCCTATAGCTAGTGCAGAATGCTGCAGTTAACCTCCTGTCATTAATATAGGCTTCTGAGCATATCATATGACATCACATCACAGCACATCACAATATATCTTATCAACACACCTGTGTAGCATGAACTGCATTCACTACTGATTAGGTGGAGGATCTATTTCAGGATTCTGATGTTGATATACTGCCTCTTGTTCACTATATTCTAAAACTTTAGGGTGATTATCGATGCCTCCATCTAGTTTTAATTTTTTATGATTCATACTTTCCCCATCCTGAAGCTTTCTTAGATCTACTTGTCATCTCTTCACCCTCACCCCTACCTTTCAACCCCTTGCTTGCCTCCTCAGATGGGGCCATATCAGAGAAGTTTTCCCCTTTACCGGAACACCTAAGGGTAGTGAGGGTGTGATGAGTGTCATAGGGCCCCAAATGTACTGGGTACAACACTGCAGGTTCAGGGCATTTCTTCTTGTTTTGTCCCTGCCCTGCAGATGTCTGCACACCAGGGCCCCAATGTGTGTGCATGCACACACCTTATTTACCACCACATGGAACCATCAGGCATCTGGCCTCCCCTGTGACTTGGCCTTCATTTTCACCCTTAGTCCCCCAGGTGGCAGTGCTATAGTGAAGCACAGCTCCAGCCCTTCTGAAGGAGACTGTCCTGGAGTACTCATTCCTTCTTCTTTCCTCCACAGCCATCCAGCCATCCGGGCTTAAGGTGCAAACCCCAGTCATCAGCATTACAAATGGCAGCCCTGTCACTGTGCTGACTGGTCATCTTGCATCCATCTACACTAAAATCTGCAGGTTTGTCTATGACCACAAGTGTCAGTGTTACAAAAACTAAACAAAATGGTAAACAGATGTTATTTTAGACAGGAAACTTGTTTGGAGTAATAACCGCTTGTAACCATCTATGTTGTAATGTTTATCTGTTTCTTCTGTGTTGGTTTGGTGACCTTCCATCCACAGAGGCAAGTGTGTTACCTACTGAGCCAAAAACACTGGCAAAAGAATTTACTGAGTGTGCTCAGGACCTGGGAGGAGGGCTTGACACTGCATGCTGCTCTGCTGTGGAGTAGAAGAAAGGAGCAGTATAGCTAGAACGCTTGACTCTCTTTTACGTATGGTATGCCACTGTTGCCTGTATTTCACTAACAACTTGTTTTAATTTGTTTGCTATGAGAGACCTGGCTATTCTTACCAGTCAGCCTTGTGTGCCTGTATATCTGGTGTGGTGTTCCCCATTGCTGTTGCTATTTTTCTCCCACAGGACTTGGAGATCACGGGGTGCCGACTAGCCCACTCTGCAGGAAAGCAACAGAAAACCCTACTTGGGGCTGTAAGTGCTGAAGCACTGTGCCAGCTGGGGTGTCTCCAAAGAAGAAAGACAACGTGGCTTCTCCATATATATTGGGTTATTTAACCCACAGGAAGAAGTTATGTATTATTTTTGGCACTTTCCTTCCACTTGTTGTGTGTTTTATTCTGATAAGGATACTGTAGAGTTGTGTAATTGGGAATTGGTTTTAGCCCAGGCTATCCAGACAGTTTTAAAAAAAAATCAAAACTCATCTAAAAGAGATAGCATGCGCATTTTATAGTCCTCTCTCTCTCTTTTGTCCTGTGGTCAAAAATTTTGTTTCTAATTCGTTATGGTAGGCTATTTTTATTTGCCATCTTTCTAAACTGGATTTTATTAACTTCCTGGTTACGACCCATCAGTATTATTCCATAGATTATGTTTTTTACACTTTTTAGCCATGCCTATCGTGGTGGCTTAAAACGCAAGCATAGTGTCTCTGCCTTAGAGTCACCATTATGAAAGGGCAGATGCTACTGCATGCATTAGCATTAGTATTAGATCCTGCTGACCTTTTAGCCATTTTATGACTTTCTGGTGCTGTTTGGCATTGTTGGGCAGCAGGATCTTCTATGTAGATAGTAGGCACTGTTTAGTGAGCTGCATTTCGTGGTCTAAACCATTGATTACAGCCATCTTCACCTTTGCTGACTTAAACATTTTCCTTAATGGCTCGATGTAAGTATTACACTGTGAACCGAAGTTTTTATCTTATGCTAGCTCACATTTTTGATTAGAGCTGTTAAAGTGTCGCAACTACTAAATTTATTAGTTAATTTGCTCTGTAGATCTGCTGTACACAGCCCATACTATGAGAGCTTTCATGAGCTCATTTGTTTTACTGATCTGTGGAGCGTTGACGTATTTAACTCATTTTTTATGTTTGCTTGTATGCATGTGCAAGAAACATAGTGCCACCATATGAGTTTTTGTAGGTGTGCCACCCCCTGATTCCAATGCCCTGCTTCTTTTTGCAGGCGTGGCCACACCACAGTAATGAATGTCCCAGCTGTCTATGACAGCAGTTCAGATGCAGTGGTGTACAGTTCAGAGAAAACCACCACTACAATCAGCGGTGGTAACATGTAGGCAATTTGCATACTGCCGTCAGCAGGCAGTATGCAAATTGCCTACACGCCACCACTGCATCTGAACTGCTTTGCCCAATTCATTTGCCAATGGGAGAGCCCACTTCCCGTCGGCATAATGCACCCCCACATTTCTTGTGTACTGAGGGGCTGCCCAATCCCCCTCGGCATCATGCCCCTCAAACAGTCTTTATTTGCCAACAAGAGCCCAATAACCATTGGCTTAAGTCTCCCCTTCCCTAAAATGTATTTGGCACATTGGGAGCCCACCCCAGTGTGCACAAATAAAGCCTAAAAAGAAAAACCTTCTTGCGACGTCCTTTTTATTATTTTTGCCTCCGAAATAAAGAAAACGGTCCCTCGCGGTATTTTGTGCCCCCTCCTACAACCTGTACCCATGCACTGCGCACCCACCTCCCCACAACCCCCTCACCCCATACTTACCTCCTGAGCCCAGCGCGACGATCTTCAGTGGACCAGGAACACATCTGCACTCTTCAAAGCTGACCTCAAACTGAAGAAATGCCGGTAAGCTGTATAATGGCATAAATAGGGGTTTTCAACTTATGTGGATATCTCACCCATTTTGGACTTTGTACAAATTTTCAACATGGGGTTATTGGGACCCCTCCTCATGAATTCAATCACTGTCATGGTGTTATTCAGTCTCAAAAGGTGATTTCACGGTCACTGTGCAAAATCACCTTTTGGGACCAATTAATGAAATGACAGTGCCACTGTTCATGAGGTGGGCTCTTAAAAGGCCAATGTTGCAAATTTGTGGAAAAACACAAAAATGACTGTTTTATGGGTGCATTGCACAGTTTCCACGCTCCCTCATAACTTTGTGAATTTGTAATATTTTCACTCCAGATTTTCAACATTGCCATTTTTTCAGACCTCCTTATAAACAGTACAGCTGTCATTTTTCACATCCTGGCGAAATGTGTTTTCACACTTCCAGCACAGAATAGTATGGTCACTGTGGAAGTCAGTGTTTGGGATACATTACAAAAATTAGAGTGACACTGTTCATGAGCAGAAGTAATAAAGTAGCTATGTTAAATTTGGTGTGAAACTCATAAAATGACTGATATTCACGGCGTACATCCTGTAGATTCCACGCACCCGTAACCGCCAAATTTGTAATATTTTCACTCCATATTTTCAAGATTGGCATTTTTTCCACACCTCCTTATGAACAGTACAGCTGTCATGTTTCACATCGTGGCCAAAATGTGTTTAGCACTCGCACACAATAACGTGGTCGCTGTGGGAAGTCAGTGTTCAGGACACAGTAAGAAAATCACAGTGAAACTGCTCATGAGCAGAGGTGCTAAAATGCCTATGCTGAAAATTAAGCAACAAAAGTCCATGAAATGACTGTATTATGAGCGTATGTTGTGCAGTTTCCAAGCACCCACGTAATTTTGTGCATTTGTAATTTTTTCACTCCATATTTTCAACATTGGCATTTTTTCACACCTCCTTATGAACAGTACAGCTGCCATTTTTCATATCCTGGCCAAAATATGCATTTACACATCTGGCACAGAATACCATGGTCGCTGTGGGAAATTAATGTTTGGGATAGATTAAGAAATTCATAGTGACAGTGTTCATGAGCAGAGGTCACAAAATGCCTATGTTGAAAATTTGGTGAAATAATTCCACTCAATGACTGTTACGTGCATGCGTTGTGCAGTTTCCATGTACACTCAGAAGTTCAAGCAGTTTTTATATTTTCTCTACAGATTTTCAACATTGCCATCTCTTCACACCTCCCTATGAGTGGTACAGCTGTTATTCTTCACATCCTGCCCGATCTGTGTTTTCATACATCGGGTGCAGAATGGCACGGTCACTGTGGGAACTCAAAGTTCAGGACACATTAACAAAATCGCAGTGCCACTGTTCATGAGAAGAGGTCCCAAATGCTTTCATGAGGTGTGGGTCACAAAAGGCCATGTTGAAAATCTGTAGTCTCATCCACCAAATGCCTGGGACATTAGGGATTCTAACCATAATGTCACCCTGTTCGAACTAACAGGCATCAGGGTGTGCCTTTGGATTGCTGGTTATGACATCTGCCATTCCACCCCATCTCCCCACCCCTGCAGCAAGTGACAGGCATTCAGGTGTGCCTTGGACTCTTCAGCCCGGAGTTCACCCTATTCTCCTTTACTGCACCCATTTTAGTGTATGTCCTTCTAGAATGCGGTGACTGTAAAGCTGAACACCCAAGGCACACCTCAACACCTGTCAGTGTCTGCAAGATAGGGTGAGGTGAAATGGCATGAACGTTATGGGCGATGACCCAAATGCATAAGCCCAATGCCTGTCCATCTCTGCAGGGTGGAGGTGGAGTTGGCGTGAAGTCCAATACTTCACTGCCATTCCTATTCTGCATCTGTCTAACTCCTGCATTCCCAATGCTAATACCAGCAAGCAAACATTCGGCATTGACAAAAGCTTGTCTTTTTAAGTTCTGGTGGCATATCTGCCAAATTCTTGAGATAAAGCACTTATTTGGTTAAAGTTTTACCCTACCACTTTTTTCTTTATTTTAAGGTGGTGTGGTATACTTTCTATCAAGAAAGAATCTAGGCCTTGCTATTTCCTGCATCAATTCTTTGTTCAGCTCTCATGCTATGAGTATCAACTGTTCAGATTTGCAGAACTTTTGGTGTCCTCTGAAAGTGTTTGGTGTAGTGGAGAAAGTTTACAAGCTAGATGGGCTGGAGATGAACCACTGATATACCACCCTCAAGTTTGAATTTGACACGGTTCGACAGAGACACTGTAAAAGGTCTCCTTAACCTAAGTAGCACTCTATGGGTAGCTGGAAACAAATATTAATTTGAGACAATTGACATGCTGAAGGGAAGAAGAGAGCCTTAAGGGTCCAGTTCTAGCATGGATAAAGAATTTTAAATTGAAAGTGCGTTGGATAACACCTCTGACTTTTAAAGATTTAAAGATTTTGATACTGTGGACAAGCACTTTGGACTTTTTAAATATTTAGTTATTTCAGCATTTGTATGTGTATGTATGTGTTTTCCTTCTGAGTGCATGGAAGTTTTGCCTGAATTAGACTGCTTACACTGTTCATATTGTTTTTGCTTTTTTGCACTGATTGTATAGGTTGCGTGGCTGGGTAATGGCCTAAAATGGTAGCTACCAGGAAACGAAGGATGCAATATAGTGGTGGCTCACCACTTCAGGAACTGAACCGTGACATAAACAAGGGGAAAAATAAGGGTAGAGGCACCCAAACTAAAATTACTGACCATCTGATGTCCCACAATGTGGCCCTGCAAGGGAAAGGACTTCTACACCAAAACTGATAATGAATGTTTCCTTTCCACTCCCCAAAATATTTAGATATAATGGGGGCTTAAAGGAAACATCTTGCAAGGTAGCTGAGCTAGACGGTGAAAATGGGTCATCAATTGCCTTAAATGTGTCAAATGCTTCAATTACATCTAATGGCTCATCTTTTGAAGATGTCCCTGATGTAATATCCAAGGAAGACAGTTACTTAAGTCTACCGGAGGATTGTACTCAGAGAGACCCATTGACATCTACTAGTAAGGATAATTTGAGTCAGACCCCCCACTGGGAAAGATCATGTAGCCATTGCTGGTTCTGATCTTCAGTTTGTAACCTCAGAATTACAATATACAATACAGCGGATAAAAAGAATAGATGCTGAGTCTAAAAGTCAGTATAATGTGGAATATTTTTTTTATTTATTTATTTACTTAGTTTTTGTTGACCAGGTAAGTGCACTAGACAAATCCTTGCTATTTTCAGGCATGACCCAGGGGAAGGGGATACAGATGAATGCCAACTGACCTTGAACCAGATTAAGCTGTTGGTGGTATTTTTCATGAATGGAGGAAATTTGGCCAGGGCACCAGGAAAATTCCCCTGCTCTTTTCGAGAAGTGCCATGGGATCTTTAACATCCACCTGAACTACCACCAGAACAGGTAGATGGGACCTCAGTTTAACGTCTCATCTGAAGGACGGCACCTCAAGAGTGCAGTACCCCCCTCATGCTGCACTACAGTGTTAGTATTGGGATATTAACCCAAGTGCCTGGTGTGGGGATAGAACCCACAGCCTACTGATCTCCCGGCCTCAGAGGCGAGTGTGCTACCTGCTGAGCCACTGACACTGTTCATTGTATCACCTGCAGCAATATACTACTTATATTCCATATGGTCTCGGTGAAGATTTAATTTCCTCCCTGAGAGATCAATATACAGCTCATTTATTATTAATGGAGCAGATGATAGTACTTAAGAATGAATTAGAAACAGCCAAACAAGATATAGCTATCAATGGTGCTAGACTGGATGATGTTTTAAGGAAACTGGATCAAATACCCCCAAAGATTTAGACTCTGTAGTCTGGGATGAAGTAGAGGATGAGTCTAGGAATGGAAGACCATATTTTAGTCCTGTAGTAATCCCAGATACCCCAGTACCAATAAAAAAAAGAAGAGAAGTAAGAGAAGGAATAAAAATGATAGTGGCAATAACTCAACTTCCACTAAAAGTGAGATAGTAAAAATGGAGGTGATTCCAGCAGTGACAGAAGAAATGAGTAAAAATGATTTAATGCAAAGATTAGATAATTGGGTGGATGGGCAAGATAAGAACTGTAAAGGTAGAGCCTTAAAAACTCAACTTTCCTCATTAGAAGGTAGATCAAGCTGCTACAAGTAGAACTTAAAATGGATATCATGGATCAAGTATATGACTCCATGATACCATTGCCCCAGTCAAGAGAGATAGATTTAAGGGAAAGAAACACTCCCACGGAGCCTCAAGTCTCTAACATACTTAAGGTAATGAAGGCCAGTGCTGACTCACCTAAATCCTATTTGACTTGTTTAAGAATAATGGCCCTAGATGGATGGCCCTCAATGAGTGGGAGAGACTCAAAGTATTTGTAACAAATATGTTAACAAAAGAGTTGGATTTAGAAATAGATGAAGCGGATATTATCGAAGTAAGAAACTCTCAGGATGGGGGAATAAATACCATAGAAGTTTTCCTTCAGTGTCCTAGGATTGCCAATAATATATGGTATAATGGAGAGGCCATTGAGAGAAAAGGCTACTTTATTATGTTCCCAAACAGGCAAGACTTTAATCAGAAATCATTAAGTGGGGCGCATAAGGAAGATACAGTTGTCCTTAGCTTCTCTGGAATGGAGCTTATGCACAGAGAAAATAATAAACGACTAATTGGCTCATTATGCAATCTGTTCAGTTCATTTCTGAAAATTAAACTGGGTAAAATGGGCATTAAGAATGTATTTAGACAATCCATTTCACCAGAAATAGATATGCAGGTGCGGATTTGAACTTGCTAAATTATTATTGGATGAAGCCCTGAATTAGACGTGGTTGGGCCTTCATCTGTGTAAGTCAAATGAGGTGTTTGGTGACTCTCCTTCTGGGAAAAAGAGTGTCAGCTCTATTAATGAGAGATGCACGTATACAAATATTGCTGATCCTGCTGGAGCTTCACCAAATGTGCTCTACAGACACAGTAGCTATTTTAGGTAGGATACTCATACAGTTTTGAGTAACTCCAATGGTCATCTGGTTCCCAACATTGCTGAAGCTACTTATTCACTAAAGGTGGTAGAAGACTTGAAGTGGGAATCTGAAACAGCTGTTTCCTCTGTTCAAATTAAGTCTGATGAGTACAAAATAATATTTCTCTCTTGGAATATAGCAGGCTTGGAACTCAAACTAGTTGACAAGGAATGGAGCAATTTCTTGCTAAGTTCTGATGTTATTTGTCTTCAGGAAACATGGCATGCTGAAGTAAATACTAATATATTGAATGGCTATGAGTGTTTCCAGGTACCTGGAGAAAAGTTCTGCAATTTTGGAAGAAAAGCTGGGGATTTAATCTCTCTTATTAAAATTGGTATTTTCTATGATACTAAATTGAAATATGCTGATAGACATTTTTTGTGTCTACAATTGATTAGTAGTACATACAAAATTGTTCTTGTTAATGTGTACATTCCACCACAGGCCTCGAAATTTCACCTACCAGATGCTTGGGACAGACTCAGGGGTCTTCTTCATGACTGTAAGACTGATCACCCAGACTCTGAGTTCTTGGTATTGGGGATTTTAATTCTAGGATTGCAGAGTTTGATGAGTATTATGACAACTCTGTATTCATGTATGATGATTCTCCTGGCCCTGTTAACATTAGGAATTTGAAGGATTTAGCAAAAAATAACTTTGGAATAAATTTAACGAATATCCTAAAAGAAACAGATATGTACCCACTAAATGGCAGACTTAGTGGGGACAAAGAGGTAATTTTACATATATTAATGGTATGGGCAGTTCTGTTCTAGACCTAGCTCTTTGGTCTGGCCACAGTACAGTTTGGGATAGAATTCAGATTATAACTAGATCTGAGAGTGACCACCTCCCCTTAGTACTAACTGGATTAATAAAAGACAGTAATGCACATGTTAACTCACTTTTAGTTCAGGTGGAATCAATTCATAATGAAAGGGTCTTGTGGTCAGTAATTTAGAAGAAATGTTAAAAACATACTTCATACTCATCTAAACTCACTCTGTACTAAGTTCAGTTGGAATCAGTTGGGGCACTTAGGGATCATCTGGCTTGTGTCTTTGCTGACTTATGCAAAGAGCTGTATGAAGATAAAATAATAAGTAAAGCCAAAACTAAAACAAAGGATGTCAGCTGGTTTGATAAAGAGTGTAGACTGTTCAAAAGACTATTCCGAGCAAAGCTTAGACAAATAAAGAAACCCAATAATAAATTATTGGTCAATAGTTTAAATCAAGATTGGAAAAAATACAAATTACTCTTAAAACAGAAAAAAGCACAATATTATGAAATCCAATAGGAAAAAATGCTTTCCGCTATTATAAAAAAAAGATACAAAAAAGTTCTGGCTATATGTAAGCAAGGGCACAAATACTTATAAAATGGCCCCAGATATGTATATCATGGAGGATAAGTGGCTGAAGCATTTTTCAGAAATTTTCTATGATAGTCAACTTGATAATAGTTATCCCTCGGGAAACACTAACTTTAATCAAAAATAAATCTCTAGACAAGAGGCTTATTTTACAATGAAAACTTTAAAATCTAATAAAGCTCCTGCATTGGACAGAATCCCAGCAGAAGTGCATCTTGCTAACACCTCGGGTTGATGTAGGTTCTGGAAAAACCCTTTAACAAAAGTATTCAGGAGCAATACTTCCCTGAATCATGGAAGGGGGTGCTGGTTGTCCCCATCCATAAAAAGGGGAAAGTAGATGATCCCAAGATGTATAAGCTGATCAGTTTGCTTGACATAAATTTGAAAATCTTCTCTTAGATTATATTGGAAAAACTAAACTCTCAAATAGAGTGCACAAGAGGCCTTATAGAAGCTCAGGCTGGGTTTAGAAATAACTATTTAACTACTGATAATTGCTTTATCCTGACAAATAAAATTGAAAAATATGCAATTTTAAGGAAAAAAAATATTCTGTGCATTTAGTGACTTTTCGCCAGTGTTTGACACAATAGACAGACAAATATGGTGTTTGATGAGAGATAGGGATATTGATCCAGACCTAATTGACATAATTTCTAATTTTTATAAAGATAATTGGGCTATAATAAGACTGGGTACCAAGGGTGAAGTCTCAGAAAAATGTCTTATTACCAAAGGGTGTATACTGGCCACCACTTTATTTGCCATTTTTTTGTTGGTCTCTTAAGAAAACTTAGTAACCTGATTTCTGACGCCCCTAAAATAGGTACTGTTTCCTGCTCTATGCTAGCTTATGCTGACGACATTATTCTGATGTCCTTATCTAAGTCAGGACTTCAAAAACAGTTAAATCTTCTAAATCAAGATGTGTCAGAGGTTCTGAATTTGAAAGTTAACACATAAAAGTCCCAAATAATGGTTCTTGGGCAGAAACAGCCCAATGGCTCATGATTTTTGGGCAAAGATAAACTTCCAAATACAAATGACTATACTTAATTAGGCCTTGCTTATTCTTCAAATTTAGCTTGGCTGGCACAACCCAATTGCCTCTCACATCAGACAATAAAAAGCACTCATGGGTTGAATAAATTTAATTACTCATATGGCGGTAATTCAATCAGATCCCTCCTTACAGCAATAAGGACCACACTTTTTGCTCAGATTCTATATGGCACAGAGGTTTGGGAGCACAAACGTTAGATAAGCTAATGGCCCCAATATATAAAGTGCTAAGAGCTTTGTTAGGAGGAAGGAGTTCCTGTCCTTCTGCCTATATAAGGAGTGAATTAGGATTAATAGATATCAGAGCATTGGTGGATATTAGAAAAATCAGTTACTGGATAAAAATTACCAGAATGCCTAAAGAGAGGCTGCCCCATAAGTGTCTCATTGAAAACGTAGAGTGGCATAAGAACAAACTTAATATAAGTAGTTGGGACGATAAAATCTTGAGTTTATTAAAAAAAGTATGATCTTCTGCAATTAAAAAGATACGGTGATAGGAATATTGTGCTTAGTTGGAAATATGCCAAATACATTAAAAAAAAAATCCAAAACAGTTGGATCAAAAATGATTTGAGGGGGGGTCACGTGATGGCAGCTTAGGCTCGAGCAGCGTTTTCTCGGAGCTCCGTTCCCCATCTAATTCGTTTTATTTTATAACCACTTCACGTGTCGGCTTTCACTCGCTAGTCTCTTCTAAAGACTCTACCTCTGTTCTGGTGTGCTAGACGATCAAGTTTATGGAGGCATACATGAAAAAAGCTCCCCCTCGGCATTCTCCACCGCGAACGCCAGAGAAGGAGAAGGCCGCCAAGCGGCCTAAGCAACAGCCTACTAGCTTGATTAAGATGCCTGCAGGGGAGGCGGCTCTCACCGAGGAGCAGATTTCTGGAGGTCATGCAGCCGCTTCAAACTGCGATTGCTACTATTACTGAGGATCTACAAGATATTAAAAGCTCGGTGGAGGTGCTATCAAGACGGGTTAATGACTCGGAAGCCAGAATTGTTTCCCTGGAAAAGAAACAAGACAAGGCGGATTTGAGGTGATCAATCTGAGACGTAAGATGAAAAACCTGGAAGATAAACTAGAGGACCTGGAGGGGCGCAGTCGTCGGAATAATTTGGTTATATTAGGAATTCCAGAAAAGGAGGAAGGGAGTGGGATAATTAAGTTTCTGCAGAGACTTTGCACTAAAGTAGCCGGCCCCTCGCCGGGTGGAGGGGAGTATGTCATAAAGCGAGCCCACAGAGCCCTTCGCCCCCCTCCTTCTCAAGGTCAGCCGCCTAGACCAATTATTTTCAAGCTCCTGAATTACTTGGATAAACAGCATATCCTGGATAAATCTAGAAGTATTGGGGAAGTTACTTGGGAAGGGAAGAAAATCTGTATTACCCAGGACCTTCCGCATTCAGTGCGGTTACGACGGCAGGAGTTCCATCCCTCAGTCTCCAAGTTGGTTGCCGCCTCTAAGCCATTTAGGGTAAAATACCCTGCCATCCTGATGGTTAAGAAAGAAGATAAGTGGCTTTCATTCGAATCGCCTGCCCAAGCCCTTCCAGAGCTCAAAAATATCTTTCCTGACCTCTTCAAGTAAAGGCAGGAGTTCTGTGGCCCAGTTGACATGTTGATGTTGTGTGCTTTATTTAGATTTAAGCCTCCTGAACTCTGGTTTTGCTTCAGTGGAGCGTGCTAGACTCTTAACCACTTCCTGGCAAAGTCGAAGTTGGGGTATTAACATTTATTGGTCCCTAGGGCACAGTGCCTTTCGCCTCAATCCTTGTGCGAGGAGGAATTCTGTTGGATTGGACCTGCAAGAGAATATTTTAACAACCAAACGGTCTCTCTGTCATGCCTGTTGTTTTTGCATTGTCGTTCTCTTTTATATGTCTCCGAACATGAGACTTGGTTAAAGGTTCAATTAAGTTGTAGATATAAAATATATATATATTTTTCTCTGCTCATCCTATAGCTCAGTGTCCGGTGATGGACTTGGATGTCAATCTATCCTTGCACAAAATAATACTTGTCGGGGACTATACAATACAATACGGAGCTAGATCTGATGGACTGGTCTTTGACCCCTTTTCACTAGTTTGGTGTCTTTATCTCTACAGAATCCAAGTTAACTGTTGACTGTTAATTATCCTAGCGGGTTGTGGGGTGTTTTTTAAGGGTGCAGTTGTTTGGGTCCTGACGGAGTGGTGGGGGCTCCGGGAGTATAACTGTAGAGTTTGAACTGCTATGGTATTAATCATGTGGCATAGTTGGTTTGGGAGTGCAGTTGAGCTGAACTGGTGTTTGTTAGCTTTGTTAGGATTGGGGGCTTATTGGTTTCTTGATTTTGGGGGAGTATTCTGAATATTAGTTCAGTGGGTGGGGTTTTTGACTACACACTACGGGGAGCCATTGATTCCAGTTGAAGTTGGGCTTGATTTTACTTTATTAGCAGAGCCCTGGCTCTTTTCGCTGGAGCACGGATTGTGTATTTTGGGTCTTCTTCTCCTACTTGGCATTATTATAGGCCATGGTTAGTCACTACACTTTTATTAGTTGAATGTTAAGGAGCCAAGGACCGGGTCAAGAGGCAAATCATCTTAAGACATCTACGACAGTTGAGGGCGCAAATTGTTTTCCTGCAAGAAACACACCTAAAGAAAGAGGATATCGTCCTCTTCAAAAGAACATGGGTAGGGCAAGTTTTTGGGGCCGGTGTGTCCTCGAATAAAGGGGGAGTAGTTATCCTTATAGCCAAAAATGTTCCTTTTAAACTGGTTCAAGAAACTTGGGATCCGGAGGGTCGTTATGTTGTTGTGCATGGTCTTTTAGAATCCCATTCAGTTCTTCTTGGCTCAATATACGGTCCAAACTGTGATTCCCCATCTTTTTTCGTGCGGTTACTTAGTATCGTGGTGTCTGATCCACCTAAACTCACTATTCTGGGAGGGGATTGGAACCTAGTGCTCCAATCGGAACTAGATAGATCCGGCTGTGAGAGGCGAGGGTTATCCCCAGCACAAAGAGCGCTGAAAGATCTCATTAGGGATGCTGCTCTAGTCGATATTTGGAGGGTCTTAAATCCGACACTCCGGCAGTATTCCTTTTTCTCTGCTGCGCACAGGACATATTCCCGAATAGACTACTTTCTTATTAGTTCTTTCACCATACCTGGTGTGTCACAGGCAGAGATATCGGCCAGAGTATTGTCTGACCATGCCCCAGTGAGCCTGGAATTCTGGTTGGGAGCAGGGAGTAAACGATCACCCCAGTGGAGGTTAAACAGCCAGATACTGAGAGACGAGAATTCTCTGAGGCAGATAGTAGATTTCATTGCTACCTTTCTCAACAGTAATCAGGGCTCAGTGGCTAAGTATGACTTAATTTGGGCCACCTTAAAATGTTCCTTAAGAGGAGAGCTGATAAAAATGGCCTCCTTAAGGGTGCGGTCCCAAAGAGCTCAATTGGACTCCCTTCTGGTCTCAATCAAGGATCTAGAGCATAGTCTGTCCCGGGCCTCTACGGCCGAAAGCTGGACCAGACTTTACCAATTACAAGCCAAATATGCTGATCTTGTTTCCCAAAGAGCAAAGTTAGCCCTCCTAAGGACTAAACTTAGATACCTAGACGCAGGGGAAAGAGCTAGTAAGTTGCTCGCCATGCGCATCCGTCAGTTGTACTCCTCGCAATTCATCACAGGAATCTGCGTAGGAGGAGACAGTCGGGTCTGTACCGACCCTTTGGAAATGGCGAAAGCCTTCGGCACCTATTTCCAGGGCTTGTACGATGTTGACCCAACCCAACGGCCCTCTGATACGGACATTAATTTTTACCTCAGTTCGGTCAACCTTCCTAAAATCACTGATGCAGAGGCGGCTTGTCTAAGTGCTCCAATTTCTCTCGTTGAAATACAGCAAGCTGTACAACAGATGCCCCTAGATAAGTCCCCGGGGCCAGACGGCTTACCTAGTAATTTTTACAAGGCCTGTCTCCCGGTAATTGCCCCCTGTCCTGAAGGAAGTATTTGTGTATTGGTTCAATAATGGGGTTTCAGACCCTAGGTTTCAAGAAGCCACGGTCTCTTTAATTTTAAAGCAAGGGAAAGACCCGTTATGCATGGATAGTTATCGCCCCATTTCCTTACTAAATACGGATGTTAAAATACTGGCCAAAATCCTATCAAATAGACTCTCAAAAGTCATGGGTAGGTTGGTGAGTCGAGAACAAGTTGGATTTATGGCTGGTAGGTCCTCTCAAGATCACTTGAGAAAGTTACTACACCTTCTGGCTTTGGCCAGGGATTCTGAGATACCAGCGGTTCTAGTGTCACTCGATGCTGAAAAGGCATTCGATAGGGTCTCCTGGGATTTCCTATTCGCCACCTTAACATCATTCGGGCTGCCGACAGAATTTCAAAGATGGGTCCATCTCTTATACCAGTTTCCCTCGGCCAGGGTTAAATGCAACGGAGTACTGTCCCCTTCATTTAATTTAGCCCGGGGCACAAGGCAAGGTTGTCCTTTGTCCCCTTTGCTCTTTAATTTATACCTAGAACCGTTATTATGAGGTTAGCAATGAATGCAGCCATAAAAGGAATTTGAGTGGGTATTGCCAGGTACACCTTTTCAGTATATGCAGATGACATACTGCTCCATGTTGAGGAACCAGACATCTCAATCTCAGCTACTCTAACTGAGATTGAGAGCTTTTCTAAAGTCTCCTATTATAAACTGAACCGGGCCAAAATGAAGATACTTCCGTTAAACAGTAGAGTCATTAAGGCCGAACTTTCCATCTTCGGCCTCTCCTGGGAAGCAAAATCAGTCACATACCTGGGTATCAAGATTCATAATACTTTGAATTCTATTACCAGGACTAATGTTGGCAATTTAGTTAATACAATAAGGGAGGATTTGGAGAGGTGGCGGCTGCTTCCTTTCTCCCTTTGGGGGAGGCTTAGTATTGTTAAAATGAACGTTCTACCGAGGATAATGTATCCCCTGGGTATGTTAGGGTTTTATTTGCCGAAAAGATGGTTCTCTAAACTACAAAGCGCCGTCAGTACCTTTTTGTGGAACAAAAAAAGAGAGCGTAGATCGTACATAAAATTGACGGCTCCAAAGTTAAGAGGAGGCCTGGCCGCCCCTTCTTTCTTCCTTTATTATGCTGCACAGCATATAAGTAAACTAGTTCACTGGAGTGGGGAGATTGGGCATCAGGAATACAGACCCTTGTGGGTAGACATAGAGCAGCACTTGGCTACACAGGTTAATTGCTCTCTCAGGGCCCTCCTATTTGTCTCCCCATCGGCTATTCCCAAGGTCTTTCGAGGGAACCCGATAGGTTGGTCGTTAAAAGCCCTCTATCAGATACAGAACTATCTGTCTGTAAAGTGGTACCTTTCGGCTGACCAGCCCATTATTGGTAATCCACATTTTAAAGTTGGAGGTGCCCTCTGTCTTCTACTTTTTGGCCTAAATTAAATGATGTTAGACTTTCAAATTGTTGGTCAAATGGAAACCACTCCTTTTGAATACTTTCAAAAAGTCTTTTGGGGCCTCGGGTAAGGAGGTGTTTAAATATTTACAAGTTAGCAATGCCTTATCCTCCTTTTTCTCCGGGTTTTCACCGATAGATCCGAGTGACAGAGACCTTTCCTCGCTTATTCATAAAGCCTCCCAACCACGTTCAGTTTCCAACCTATACAAAACTCTTCAGGAATGGGATTCTAGATTACCATCAGGTATCTGTTATTATTGGTCAAAGGAATTGGGTATTCCGGAGGATCCCTCATTGTGGCGGAAGCTCTGGATATCCATGTACAGGTATATAAAACAAGACAGACTGAGGCTAATGCACTTCAACATCATGCACAATATTTACTTTACTCCCGTTCAGCTATGTAAATACGGGGCACTGACAACGTCTTTTTGTGCAAAGTGCAAGAGGGGTATCGGCACCCTATATCATATGATTTGGCTATGCCCCTGTGTGCAGGTGTTTTGGCGTTCTATCGCTAACATCCTTGACCCTGTCCTTGGCTTAGGTGCTTTGTTTACACCTGAAATTTGTCTAATTAATCTCTTTCCTTTGGGTGTTACCAAAATTATGAAAGCCCATAAGTCGCTTTTCAGCTACAGCTAAATTAATTATTCTGAGACACTGGGTTGATGACAAGCCCCCCACTCCGATTAGTGGTATAAAGAGAGCATGTTGGCCTTGCAGCTGGAGAGACATATTGCCTGCATGCAGGGTAGACCCGAAACCTATACTTTACTTTGGGGCTCCTTGGAGGCCCTCTTGACGGCCTGGAAGCCTTGAAAATTATACTTCTTATCTCGTTATAAACTAAGGTTATCTAGCGTGTGTAGTCCGGGGAGAGAGGGAGAGGAGAGGAGGGTTGGGTTGTCTGGTTTTGTTGTTCACTGTTATGGTACATTGTTCTGTGAATATTACTGGGTATGGCCTTGATTTTTTGAAAATTTAATAAAACTGGTTTAATAATAAAAAAAAAAAATGATTTGAATTATATTAACTGCTGAAGATATTCACCCTTGTTTTTCTTATTTCAAGGAGGTCATGGCTTTAAGTATTATTTAGATATTTTAACTGAGCTGGAATTAAGGCCAATGTATACTAAATGTAAGTTTGAATGTTTTGATAATAATGTGAATGATGCGAGATTTAAAATACTTCCTCTATTTGCACAAAAAATGCTATAGTACTTTAGGAGAAAAAGAGGATTTATTCCATGCTGTTTGGGCATGTGATTGGTATACTAAAGCTAGAGCTCCTTGGCTTGGCCAATAATTGATATATGGAATACTATGGATAAGAGATATTTTATTACTGTGCTGTTTAATACAGAAGCTGACTATACTATAGTTCAGCTAGCAAACTTCTTTCATTAAATCAGTAAATTTAAAAGACAAAAACTGAAAGGTATTGATACTACTGTAATATGAAATTTAATGTGATGAGCTGTAATTACTACTATGTAAACAGTTTTGGGTTTCTTTGTATGCATACGCATTTTATTTATTTATTGCTTATTTAAATTTTGTAGTTGTTTTGTCTTTGAAATTGTGCACGACTTTTTAGTCAAACAATAAAGATTACTTATTTACTATTGTGTTGGTTTGCAGTGACCCATTTAAACTGCGAAGTGCTCGGAGCCATTGGATAGGTGCAAATGTATTAAATAAATATCCAATCTGACAAGAGCCTCTGATGCTCAGTAATGGGAACATCTTTACTGTGTAGCACGTATTTCTACTGGCATATCCACTATGCATCTATGTGTACTCACCAAGTTTGTACCACATGTCACGAATGGCAAAACCAATTGAACATCTCATGTCACGATATCTAGAAATGATACAATATTTCAATTATTACCAAATATCACTAGAGAAAACAAAAAACAGATGTCTTCCCTCAAAAAACTCCAGCAACATACCTGAGTGAGAGTACTTACTTGCTTGTGATTTTGTTTCGTTTCACTTGAGAGAAGTTTTCTAGCTGTAGAGATTCTTGGGTAATGAAAGCCACTGCCAGATGGAAATAGTTGTTCCACAGCTATAAATAACATATTATTTTATCATTAATGATATTCATTCAAAAAAGAAAACATTTGACTATCTTTACAGTTGCAAAATGTATGTAGAAGCAAAACACGCAATCTATTTTATAGCGGATTTTTTCAATATGGAAAACATTGTATTTTTAACTAATCACATTTCTTTTGTAGATCACTTAACTGTTAAAAGTGGCAGTAGCTGATGCAGGGCTTCAGAAAAGCTAGCATTTGTATTATGATTCAATTGTTCTGTATGCATACCACAGTGTTATCCCTTATGTCAAGTAAGTAAGTAAGTAAAACTTTATTTGTATTAGGTGCCCTTCCAGATCTCAGGGTGCCTTAACAACATAAATAAAACAAAAATCATTTGAAACTGACAGTATGAACAATACAATGCAATGCAATGTAACACAATACAATGCAATACGATACATAGGAACATAAGAAAGTGACAGCAGAAGGTGACCTCCAGGCCCATCCAGTCTGCCCATTAGTCCAGCAACTTCTACAATATGCACAATATGTATGAATTAAGCCACAACAGGGTGTGCATTATAAGATTTTAATACACACCCCAGGGGTACAGTAAGGCATGAGCCAGAAAGCTGAGTTTCCTGCTGCCCCTGGGAAGTGCATTAAAATTCTAGAATGCACTCCCTGGAGGGACGTATTACACTTATAAAATGACTCTAAGTAGTTTTTTTGTGGAGAGGAATATGAGATTTGGCACCTGATTGTGCATTTGTAGAGATTTAATGCACGGTCAGGTGTCTTCTCTTGTCCAATTAAATTTCTTGATTTTTTTTTTCCCATTTTATAAAATGTAATACAATACAATATAATAAAAACATCTAATTACTATAACAAACTGACAGTGGCACTGTTTTAAAAAATATTTTAGTGCTTTACTATATGGTTTTGAGGCTTTAGGAAAATTAACATTCTGTATAGACTAGTGGTCGGCAGACAAGATCATGGGTTTCTAGGCATAGACAGAATTACAGTATAAATTCAAATTAGTTACTTCAAGGATTTACACAGTATGGCATTTTTTATGTGAACATGCCAAAGTAGTATACAACTAAGGGGACAACAGCTGCTATGAAATATAACAAGCAGTCTAAAAAACCAAAAATTAAAAGCTACATTTTGCATACGAATTTTTAAACTGAGAGAGAATCTCTAGACATATTGGAATGGAGCAAACTATTTTAGTCTGAGGAGGGTAATACAAGGGCAATAACTAAGAGAAACATTCAGTACTGTAGCATTTCCAGCAAGGTAATTAAAAAGCAGTTACAAGGTATTAAAGAACTGTCCCTTGACAGACTGGAAGCCAGTACAGTGTGAAGAGGATAGTAAACAATGAAGGACAGGAAACTTTTCTGAGCTGAATTTAAAAAAAATGGCATGGTTGCAACTACCATGAAGACTGAGAATGAACTGGATGGTAGCAATGTGCTTGACCCAAATATTAAGGCCTGAAAACCTCAAATAATAAGGCCCCAAGTGTTTGGGACTAAATAATGAATATTTTTGGCTACTTGGGGGGGCATTCAAGTATATTAAAAAATTAAAAAAAATTAAGAAAGCACTCTAGCTCTCTCCAGGCACCCAGGGCTAGTCCCTAGGCCCCCCTCAATCATTTCTCCATTCTGTTTACTTATCTGTCCAGGCATAGTTTTATTGCAATAAATTTTAGGCTCCAGGTGCAGCAACATCTTTTATTGTATGCCCCCCTACCTAGCCAGACTCCCAGTCTCCCAAATGCCATTTTGTAATTGGTGGCCACCCTCTTGACTCCTGATCTTTGATTTTGGGGTGGCAATATTCAAATCTAAGCTGATTCAGTGGTCACTCCCTCCTACAATGTATTTGACCCACTGAAAAAGTCAGTCATCTGACTGTTCAACAGATGTTGAGCCCACCACCAGGAAGGAGAGGGTGTAAAGTTGTTAGGGTCACTGCTGCCACTTAGTAGACTGACCAATCAGAATGCCTATCATCATCAGCGATGCTAACCAATCCACCCCCTGTCTCCCAGTAGCGTGTTGAATGACTGTAGTACAGTCAGATGTCTGACTTTTTCCATGGGATTAGGTTTGTTGTGGGAGAGAGACAACCACCAAGTTTTTTTTTTTTGGTTATTTATTAACCATGTAAGCACACTGGAGCAAGCTTGTTTCACAGGTATGATGCAGAACAGTTAGATCATGTAAACTACAGGTAATCTGGATTGTATTACTACTTCCTCCAAATCAAGGATTAGGGGTCAGGAGGGGGCCCACCAGTTACAAAATGGCAATTTGGGGACTGCAGGGGTTGGATTAGGGAGGGGGCATTTAATAGAAGATGTTGTTGTCTACTGGCACAGTAAAAGAAACTAGCAATTGTTTTTATAGAACTTCCTGGGAGACTGGGGAAGGGGGTGGAGGGTGCAAAATGACTGGGTGGAAGGGCCTGAGACTAGCTTGGCTGCTAGGAGACAGTTAGAAAACAGGTTTACTTTTTATTTTTTTTACTGAATACCCATGAGTATCTGAGTATCTGTTGTTCAAAATAGAATGCATAGAATTGCATCCGCCACAAACTGGTTCAGTGCCTACCTACTAAATAGAACCCAATCCACTAAAATAGCTGACCACACCTCACCTCCCCCCTCTCCCTATCACCACCGGCGTTCCCCAAGGCTCAGTTCTTGGCCCCATCCTCTTCTCCATCCTTCTAAATGATCTGCCTAACTCTTGCTCCACTACCGCAATCCACATGTATGCAGACGACACGGTCCTCTTTACCTCCGGCCGGATACACGAAGAAGTCTCCTCCAAACTTCAAACTGATATCAACAAAATCCAACACTGGTTCAATACCAACCAACTCTCCCTAAATGCCAAGAAAACTGTCTCTATGTCTTTCGGCACTAGACAGCGTCTATCCAAACTCACCTCCCCTCTGATCTTCCATACCGTAAATAACACCATTCTTGATGAAGAGCCCTCCTTCAGGTATCTAGGGGTTTGGCTTGATTGCCACCTCTCCTTTTCCACACACATGGATGCCATCATTTCAAAACTGCGCCCAAAACTTGGTGCCCTCTATAGAAACCACACTAGTCTCCCGCTACCTGTCAGACGTGAATTAGTCCAGAAAATGATTCTACCCTCCTTCGACTACTGTGATGTTTACAGCTCTGCCTCTAAGACCACCCTAGCCAGACTTGACCCCCTCTTTAATGCTTTCTGCCGCTTTGCCCTCAATGCCCCCCCTGCTCACATCACTGTGAGCTCTACCATTCACTGGCCCTGCCATCCCTGAGCAACCAGCACCTAATTCATAGTGTTAAATTTGCTTCCAATTTCTGGTTCGGCTCCCTCCCTCCCTACCTCGTATCCTCCTTATCTTCCCCACCTACCCCCACCCACGCCCTCAGGTCTACCGATGCTAGGCTATTAGTCATCCCTCACTAAAGGACCACCGCCAGCCAATCAGCCTTCTCTTACCTCTTCCCTAAACTCTGGAACATCCTGCCAGCCCAGATCTGCCATTCTTCATCCAAACACTCCCTATCCTCTGCCCTCACTAACTTCCTTGCACCAAATTGCAACTGCCCCTGACCTCCCCCCCCCGATAGCTTCTCTTCCCCATCCCCCCTTAGCACCTGACCAGCGGCTCGGCCTTCACCTAATTGTCTGGCTTCACACTGCCCTCACGCACTTACACTCTCTCTCCTCCACTCTTATTCCCTCCTAATATCGCCCTTCCCTTCCTCCTCCTTCCTAAATAACCTACGCTCTTCAGCCTTACTCACAGCTACTAACTCCCCTCTCCTTCCCCCATCCCACCTAAACCACCCCCCTACACACCTAGTGATTACTAGTCCACTCCTCCTCTACCCCCTATCTTCGCTCTCCAACTCCTACTGTCAACTTGGTGCATCTCGCTTCAGCTCAAGTTCTGTTACTGGCACTCAAGTTCTGTTACTGGCACTTAAGTAATCATGTATTGCCCTCGATGTGTACCCATGATATGTATACCCCGTCCTTGTAGATCATGTTCTGTACTGTTCTGCTATGTAAAAAGTTCAAATGTAATCCCACCCAACTATGTACATTATCTGTATTACTCTACTTCTAAATTCAACTTTTGTATGTATACCTGCCTCCACTGTAACCCCTACCCCCAGGTCGCACCGTGAGATGAGCATCTTTTTGCTCAGTGTGCCTTTCCTGGTGAAACATTTTCAATAAATAAATAAATAAATAAATTGGGCAGACTGGATGGGCCACAAGGACTTCAGCTGCCAACAATACCTATGTTTCCATCTTAACACTTGACTGAGTATTCAAAAATAGGTATTCACACACTTCTATTGGATGGACCATTGATCTGGTTTTATCCTGCAGATCCTGGGGGCTGGGGGGGATTTCCAAAGAGATCCACCCAAGATGTATCTGCTGCTAATTTCAAAACAGAAATGTGTCCAGACCTGTATGTCCATCTATTAGATGGCCTAATAGCATTCAGAATGTACATCCAAAAATTAATGCAATTGTGTCCAAAATGAACACAATCGCTCTTGCATCTAATTTGGGTGCAACTGCATCCATTTTTTGCCACAAACTGTGATTTTGTTTGGTAAAGAGACACAGCTTCTGAAAATAGCAGTAGGGCTGCTTGGACACATGAAAATTGACACAAACACAGCGTGCATTTGCATCAGCATTCAAACCTTTTGAAAATACTCCCATGTTGAAATGTAATTTGTTGATATTTTTTGATAATAACTCGGTTTTGCTTTTTACTATAGGGAAACCCATGGCTTAATTTGTATGTCGATACCTGTTCAACAATATTACCATGACCGACATTACAGCGACAACCGCGACAGGTCACTGTAATGTCAGTGCAGGACCCCTGCACTGCTTTCTGGGGGTCTTGCACCCCCTTCCACAATCAACTCTGACTCAGAGCTGATTATTTAAGTTAGGGGGTGCAGGAGGCAGAGCTCCCCAGAAGGAGGGTTTGGAGGGGGTGAAGCCCCTAGAAGAAAATAAAGTCTTCACAGAATGGCTCTATGCCGACCAGAATTGCTGTCGACATAAAGTCATCGCTGTAACGTCCTTTCGACATGAATTTGTCGAACTGTTGTCATGGGTCTATATAATTTGCCAATATAGAGGAGTGTTTATAATGGCAAACAGGCGTCGGGTTTCCCTCACTCTGCACTTGCCCAGCCACAGCTCTTCTGTGTTTGCAAATGCTCGCTACTCTGCCTTCTCGCCCAAACTGCACCACCACTCTAACTCAGCGGTAAGTAATTTTTCTGTTATTTTAATCACTACTGTACAAACAAACTGACTACAGAGAAAAAAAAATGTAACTATCACAAAGCAACTTTGTACCGCTAAAAGGCCAACAGACCCCGACAGCACCAACACTTCACTTTATTTTATATAATTGCTGTGGTGAAAAGTGAAACCAACAATTATATAAAAAAAAATAAAGCTGTAAGGTAGTGTGTGTAAACTCAGTTTTGTACACACACCCTCAATGTTGGGTTTCTAGATAAACCCCTCAAGCTTCGCTCTCGGGGTTTATGTGGCACCCAACACCTCATGTGTGTGTAAAATTCTTGTTACATACACCACCCCATACTTTATTCTATATATAATGGTAAAGTGGCAGGCTGCTTTTTCATGCACAAGCTGCAGTCAACGGACAGTGGTGTCTTGTTTATACCGCTGTCTTTATCAGGACAGCTTAAGGATCTCAATGGAAGCTATTGCTTCTTTTCACTTTGACCACTGTACTCCACTATACCACAGTTTGCTTTCAGGAGAGCCGCACAACCTACAGCTGTTGCAGAACACAGCATCAAGGCTCCCAAGTCTGACTCCAAGATATGGTTATACGTCTGCAGTACTTTACAAATTGCACTGGCTTTCAAATAGGAGGTGCACTGACTATAAGGCGTTACTATTAGACTTCAAAGCTGTGACTGAATTGGGCCAATCTTGTATCTAGGAACTGTTGTTCACTCTCTGAGACAACCTCATTGTAGGAAGGAGGACTTTACACTCCAGTAGCCATGACTGAAACATACAAGTACATGCACAGGATGAATAGGGTGGATACCACATTGCCTTTCTCCTGGAGCTCAAATACAGGGACAACGGGGAACTCACTGAAGCTTGCAAGTGCAAGATTCAAAATGGACACCCACAAGCACTTTGTCACTGAAGGAGTGGTGGACAAATATAACAAGCTGCCAGAGGATGTGGTACAAGCCAAATCAGTGAGCAGCTTCAGACAGAAATAAAACAGACATATGGGAGTAGTTAAAAAAAAGAGGTGGCAGAAACAAATGATGGAGTGGCCACTAAGACAAGTGCAGAGTTCATATGTAGGGTGGGCAGAATGGATGGGCATAAGGGTCTTTTTCCACCAGCATCATCTATGGATCTGTCAAGTCCTGCTCATACTATAACTCAGCCAGTAGAGGGTGCTGAAGAGTGATGCACTTCTGGCCTGCCTTTACAGAAAGTACCTCCCTTACCAAAGCAGTTAGCAAGAGAGCTAAGGTTATTCCTGATCCTAGTTTTCCTGAACAGTAGTACATTGAGCTACCTTTGTTCTACTGAGCCATCCAACATTATGTTCCAACTACTGTAGACACATTTCAGATATTGAAAAGGAAGATATCTTCTTTCATAGGTTGCCTTGAATCTGTTAATCCAACTTAAATGAGCTTTATATCCTAAATTGGGCAGAAGGGGCAATAGTTTTGGGACACAGAAGAAAGAGGAAGATCCAAAGGACTGTGTTTTCCTCATAGCTACTGGGATATAGAGCATATCCTTCTTATGAACTTACTAACCAATGAAAAGCATAACACATTAACACATTGTGGAGTAGTTGTTAAGCCACAGTCCTGTGAAATGGAAGATTACAGACTTAAATCCGTCAACATCTATCAACACAGTATGCAGCCTAAGAAAATCGCGTGACCTTCCTTTTCTCCAGTTCTCACAACTCTGCCATTGAGTAAAAGCTAGACCCCACTGAAAATCAGATGCTGTATTTCAGTATAACTATCATAGGTTGATGAATTTATTATTTTTTTTAATTTAGCATTGTTTACTAGAGATGACTGAAGCTGCAGAAATGTGCTATGCAAAGTACAGATTGTAGACAAAGTGGCCAAAATGTAACCGCAAGGTGACTGAAATTCACCTGCAAAGTGATCATTCCATAAGTGAATTGGCTACTTCACAGTGAAACTTTGCACATTTTGGCAGTTGAAGTTGCTGAGGGCAATGAAAACTTTGCAAAGCTTTGTGAAGGTAAATTTCACCAACTTTGTGGCAACTTCAGCAGGGAAGTTTAACTTTGCTGCACTTCTGTTGTTAACCCAGGAAAGTAAGCTGAGATAGAGTACCACTTTCGGCTACCTGGTGGGCAAGATGGACAACATCTGCAGTAGTGAAAGATTATAGAATAAATTACAATATAATCATAGCAATGTTTACTTGATCATTATTTGCAAACACTCTTGTAAACACTGTGAGTAACTGGATAAGTCATCAGTAGCAACTGTAGGCCATCTTGGACTGAAAGTGTTCTTTTATTTGTTTGAATTTGCAGAGCCTGGATGGGTTTCTGAATGTACTGTTTAGGTTATTGCATAAAAAGGTGTGTAATACTGGAACATTCTTTAGACTGAGTTCAAATAGAATTTTAGCAATGATAGTGATTGTTCCTTTAGAAGAACACTGAGCCTAAACATGATCTGTGAATTTCAATAAATTAATAAGGGATGTGGGAACTTTTTTTGTGAGTGACATTAAAATCCGTAACTAACCATTTGTGCAGGTGCTTGGTATTTGTGGAAAGAACACCTAGATTTGAATGTATTGTAAAATAATGACTTAACCTTAGGGCACAGATTACAACTCTACTAGATGTATGTTGTTTAGGGATATAGTTAGCCTGCTACATTCAAATTCAGATATATACCTGAAACAGAATTATCCCATAGTCTAGCAATAACATTAAAGCAGTGATACTCAGACCGTGGCTTACGAGCTGCATGCAGCTCTTCAATGTATCAACTGCATCTCTTTAACACCTACTTACGTCTCTATCACCTGCGGCTCTTCAACAAAGAAAACCATGGTTAAGTGTTACCCGATCAAGCTGAACCACTTGATTGAGCAATAACCACGTGCGATCAGAGCTGGGACTCAATCAGTCTGAACATGTTAAAAGAAAATTTAATGTTTAAAAGCACAACTTCCTCCAACAAACTATCCAATGTAATCAAGGGTCAAGTATTTAATTCATCCTTAGTATTTTTTTTGTTTACAGTTCTGAATTACGAGCTTTCTTCCACCCAAGTTCAATGACTTTAGAGTCAGGAGATGGTGCTCATAGGTGTCACAAGAAAGGAAATTTTCTGTTGAAGAGTGTTTGGGGTTTTACGATTTTTCCAGATTCTTAGACATTTCTTTATTATTTTCTGTTAAAGACCCAGGGCAGAAATCATCTCAAAGCGCTCTAAAAAATCTGTCCCCCGACCTGAAGAGAGGTGTCTCTCCATCACCTCAGAGTTACATTTACTTTAAAAATTAGTAAATTTGTGTACTATTGAACAGTAACTGCAATTAGTTTTATAAGACATTTTTACTGGAATGTGCTCGAGATGAGACCTTTGTTCAGCACGGATTGGAAGCATTGCTGATGTGCCAGGTCCAACGGTTAATATGTATTGCAATAAAAACTGGAATTTTAATGATTTTTAAGTTATTCCTCAGTTGCCTAATTTATATGCCTCACTGGAATCAGACTGGAACTTCAGTTTCAGTGCAATCAATATAGTAATCCATAATTGGAAGATGGGTCTGTGCTAACATGCATCAAAAGGGCAAAAGTTGCATCCTGCCCAGAAATTACCCCTCTTTCCCTTGCCAGTGGATCTAAATATGATGTAGTATGACATGTATGCTGTGGCTCCATGACTGAACCTGACTGCTTATGTGACTCCTGAGCCAGTCAGGACTGAGTATCACTGAATTAAAGTATGGAGTGCAAGAACTTTTCTTGCCATGCAGGAAAACTGTTTTTGATTCTGTACAAAATAGCAAGTTTGGAGTTCACTGTGTGGATCAGTTTACACATAGTTTTACTCTGGATAGGCTTTGATTGAACAGGATCACAAAATGTTTTTGGTTTGTGACATTTTCCAGTTATGTATCATCTCTATAGATCATGTGCACACTAATTCTTAAGGATCTAAAAATTTGACAAGTAATTGCAGATTAAGACATTCTCTTATTTGGTAACAACTTGCTTTCCCAATGCCAGTTTTGCAGAGCATCAACACTAGACTGAAACTTTGATTGTACATCATCAGTTTTAGCATTACCCCTTCCCTTTCTACCAATCCCTTCCTCCTCATACCTCGCCCCACCCCCGTTCCCTTGTTCCTGTTCCCATCCCCCTCCTGCTCCCACCTACACCAGCACCTACTATGCTGCTTCTTTGAACCTGCTCTTTCTCTTAAAATCTTTGCATCTGTTCACACTAAGAAATTGTCTTCCATATTTCTGACTCTGTTTGCTTTCACTAAGTCCTGAATTTGCACTCTAAATACTTGTATATGTATGAATATGTAAATGTATTACCCTGTTTGCTTTCACCAAGTCTTGAAGCTGTACTATATATATCTGTAAAGGTATGATTATGTAAATTTATTTACTCTCTCTCCACGCCCCCATCCCCAGGTAGCACCTGGAAATGAGCCTCGGCGTAGTATGCCTCTCCTGATTACCAATATTTAAAAAAATAAATAAATAAAAATTATATTACTGAACGGTGTCACCAGCATATAGCTCTCAATGTACTTGGTAATCTTATGATGGAAAATTATTTATGTAACCATCCCCATCCACAAGGTGTACTGATTAAGCCTGTAGATGGTAAAAGGTAAAGTCTGTTATGCCTTCTGGTGAATGGTGCCTGGGTTCATGGTTAGACCAGAGTGCAGCCAGGGTGTTTCTCCACCAGAAATAAATACCACCCACCCTCTACATAGAAACATAGAAGTTGATGTCAGATAAGGACCGCAAGGCCCATCCAGTCTGCCCATTTCTTTTTCTACCTTATAAGTGTGCCATCGGCCTTTGCTCTGTCAGTGGCCTATCTATTCATACTCATTTGTATTGCTCCCTTATGCTTATCCCATGCCTGTTTGAAGCCCTGCACTGTATTCATAGCCACCACTTCTTGAGGTAAGCCACTCCATGCATCCACCACCCTTTCTGTGAAAAAGAATTTCCTCAGATTCCCCCTTAATCGGCCCCCTTCTAATCTCATGCTGTGTCCTCTTGTCCTGCTATTTTTCTTATATTTAAACATGTTAGACTCTTTCACCTTGTTAATGCCCTTAAGGTGTTTGAATGCCTCGATCATATCACCTCTCTCCCTCCTTTGCTCAAGGGTATACATGTTGAGCTCTGTTAATCTGTCCTCATATGTCTTCTGATGCAGTTCCTGCACCATTTTGGTTGCCCTTCTCTGGACTGCCTCAATTTGGTTAATGTCCTTGTGAAGGTGTGGCCTCCAATACTGCACGCAGTACTCCAGATGGGGCCTAACCAGTGTCTTGTAAAGAGGGATTATTACCTCCCTCTTATGACTTGTGATACCTCTACTAATACACCCTAACACCCCCCTAGCCTTACCTACTGCTTTAGAGGTCTGCTTGGATGATTTCAGGTCATCAGTGATGATGATGCCCAAGTCTCTTTCTTCCTTTGTGACTGCTAGCAACTCCCCTCCCAGCCTATAGGTGGCTTCAGGTTTCTCTTCCCTATGTGCATGATCTTGCACTTCTTTGCATTAAATCCAGTTGCCACTCTTCTGACCATTTTGCTAGTTTATCCAGATCTCTTCTCATTCTGCCCACCCCATCTGGATCATCTACTCTGTTGCAGATCTTGGTGTCATCTGCAAACAGACAAACCTTACCCTCTTGTCCATCTGCAAGGTCACTAATGAAGATGTTGAAGAGGACTGGCCCCAGGACTGATCGCTGAGGTACCCCATTTGTGACTTGCATCTCTTCTGACTGTATACCATTTACCATCACTCTCTGTTTTCTGCCTGTCAACCAGTTCGCCACCCAGTTGACCAACTTCTGACCCACCCTGAGCCTACCCAGCTTATTTATCAATCTTCTATGTGGAACAGTGTCAAAAGCTTTGCTGAAGTCAAGGTAGGCGACATCAACTGCTCCCCCTTGGTCCACCACTCTGGTTACCCAGTCAAAGAAATCTATGAGATTAGTTTGACAGGACCTTCCTTTTGTTTGCTGTCTTGGATCCTGTACCCCTATGGATTCCAGGTGTTGCACAATCCTTTCCTTAAGGAGTGCCTCCATAATCTTGCCCACTACTGAGGTAAGACTGACTGGTCTGTAGTTCCCTGCCTCCTCCCTGCTACCACTCTTGTGGAGCGGGATCACATGAGCCCTTCTCCAGTCTTCTGGGACCTCTCCTGTGCTCAGAGACTCACTAAACAGTTCTGCTAATGGCTCTGCTAGTTCCACCTTAGCTCCTTAAGTACCCTGGGATGTATGCCATCAGGTCCCATTGTCTTATCCACCCTGAGCTTAGCAAGCTCTTGTAGGACCCTTTCTTTTGTGAAGGGAGTAGTGCTCACCTCCCTCCCGCCTGTGTCCATGATGCTAAGCTGTGGGCCCTGCCCTACCTTCTCTTCAGTAAATACTGAGCAAAAGTATCTATTTAGGATAGATGCCTTTACAGGGTCCTCCTCCTCACATGCTCCCTTTTCTCCATTAAGCTTAGCAATACCCCCTCTGGACTTTCTCCTTTCACTAATGTATCTATAGAAAGTCTTATCACCTTCTTTTACTGTTCGTGCTAGTGTTTCCTCAGTTTGGGACTTTGCCTGCTTTACTGCCTTCCCTGCTTCCCTTAGGGCAGTTTGGTATGCCTCCCTATCTTCATCCCGCTGTGTTCCCTTATATTTCCTGAAGGCCAGCCTTTTGGCTCTGACCTTTTCTGCTACTGTATTTGAGAACCAAAGTGGTTTCCTTCTTCTTTTGCACTTCCTTTTCTGTCTAACACAATGGGATGTTGCTTCAAGTATTGCATCCTTAATTCTTGCCCACTTTGCCTGTACCCCCTCACCTGTGTTTCCTTTTGCCAGGCTAGCTTAACTCTGTTGGCCATCTTATCAAAGTCAGCTCCTCTGAAGTCCCATATTTTCGTCTTGGAATGGGATGATTTAGATGTAGTAGCCAAATTGAACCACACCATGTGATGGTCACTGGCCCCCAGGTGACCTTCTACCTGGAGATCTGTGATCCCTTCCCTGTTAGATCTAGGATAGCCCTGTCTCTTGTGGGTTGCTGTACCAGTTGTTTGAGGCCCTCCCCCTGCAGGGAATCAACTAGGTGTCTAGTTCTGGCAGATGTTCCTGCTGGTATTGACCAATCTGTATCCGGCATGTTGAAGTCTCCCATTATCAGAACCTCCCCTTTAGCTGTCATGTTTTGTATATCTTCTAACAGTAATGTGTCTATGTCCTCCCCTGGTCTGGGGGCCTGTAGACAACCCCAGTTCACGGCTGTCCCATTTCCTGTTTCAGGGTGACCCACAGTTCTTCTGGCTCCTTATGTGTATTCTGAATTTCTGTAGATTTGATATTTTCATTAACATACAGGGCCACTCCTCCCCCCCTTTTTGCACCTCGGTCTCTTCTGAACAATACATAGCCAGGTACTGAAGTCTCCCAAGTGTGGTTACTGGTAAACCACGTCTCACTAATTGCTACTATGTCCAGTTTAGCCTCTGACATTATTGCCTGCAGGTCTGGGATCTTATTTCCCAGGCTGTGACCATTTCTGTACATGATTTTCCATTGGCCAGATTTCAGTGTGTTAGTTGTTGGGTGAGGTTTGGCATTACCCCTGTGCGTCGTATGGGGAGACAAACCTTTTTTCTTACCTGGTGATGCAAATGAACTGCAAACATGCTGAATCCCTGTTTGACCACTAGCTGAGGGGGGAGGGGTGTTCTTCCCATTCGACATATGGGGTGCTGCACCCCTCTCCCCATTTGCTAGTTTAAATATTCTGCAAAGACGTCAAACTTCTGCCCCAATGCACTGACTCCCTCCTTAGTCAGATGCAGTCCATCAAATTTAAAGAACTTTCGCTCCCAGAACTGTTGCCAGTTCCCTACAAATCTGTGTCCTTTTTTTGTAGCTAGCCTCTGTGACAGGGAACACAATAACACAGTCCCCTCCCCACTTATCACTATAAACATGCAAATAAACAACAAAGCAATAATGGCAAAATATGCCAGTAGTTGCAAATGAATAACCAACGGGTTTATTTTGTAGTTGAAGAACAAGGTAGGGGACAAAGCTAAGATGAAAATAAACAAAGACAGCCATTTGCATTCACCCCCCCACCCACCATATGGTGTGTCTCAGCACCTCTCCCCCCACTGGTGCACCAGTTAATCCCACAGTCCCTCAGGGAGCTCCCAATTACAGTTTGAGTGTGCACACAAATGCAGAGATGCTTGGACCTCAGTGGTACAGTATAAATTCAGGGGTACAGTGTAAATTCAGTGGTACAGTGTAAATTTGGTTGTTGGGTGCAGCTGCTGACTGGCAAATTATACAACTGAATAAGCAGTAAAACAGTTGCTCCTGGCTGTAAGCTGTAGCTGTGGGCTTTATTCTATTGTCACGCTGGACTGCCCAAAAAGTATCTAGCTAGCTACAAAATAGGAATATGTTCTTTGGGTAAAATCCAGTACTCATGCCCTTTAGATTGTTTATTGTTTATTGAATAGAATTGGAATTACAATCCTTTGAGTCATAGACTCTTTTGCAAAGGCTCCACGTCAGTTACAAAGAATGGAGGAAATACATTTACAGTAAAAAAAACATATACAAACAGTAGTAATGTAACAGTACAGGGTTATGCAGTCATAGCTTTATCTTATTTAGATGGTGTCAGTAGCTGGTGGCATATGAGATGTCCCTTATCAGAGAAGTGCAGGATGCAGTTTCGTAGGATCTAGAGTGACCTCGAGTCAGATAACTGGGCAGGGGAGAGGGAGTGCAGGGACAAGAAGGGAGGGCTGGCCCCAAAAGAAAAGAGGGTTATCCACAGTCACATAATGCCGAGTCAAAGAGTTGTGTTTTGAGACCTGTTTTAAATAGGAAGAGACTATGGGTCATGAAGATAGGGGGCGGTAGGCTATTGAGCCATAGTGGAATGATCTTTGCCCAAGAGATGTTCTACAGTGAGGGACAAGGAAGGAAGTGTTGGCTGTGAGCCTTTTAGTCTGCCTGTAGGGGGCTGCACTGATACTCGGGTGGAGGCCTATGGGAGCTAGCTGGAGTTGTATTTTTTTGGCAAGGACACAGGAGAGGTACTTTAGCCTTCCTTGGAAGTTAAGCCAACCAGTCAGAGCATAAAGCTCACAGGTATGCGTTAACCTGTCACTGCCTGTGACTAGGCGGCAAGCTTTGTTAAGGGCAGTGTTGATGCAGCGTAGGGCGGTCGGTTCCGCAGATCCAGAAATGACTATCCCGTAGTCCACCAAAGAAAGGATAGAGGAGGAGACGCAAGATGCATGGCCTGGGGAGGTAAGCAGTGTTTAAGCCTGTAAAGGATAGATGACAGACTGGTGCAGTTTCTGTGGGGACGTCTCACCTGCTTAGGCAGATGAAGGCTGGATAGTCTTTTCTGTAGGCTGTATACAGGTACAGGAGACCCAATTCACTGCTGGTGGTGGAGGGTGTGGGCTGTGATGCTTTGGATGATGGGAGCTCTATTCTGTAAGCTGGTTACAGGTGCAGCAGACCCTACACTCTTATGAGTGATGAGGACTGTGGGCTGTGATGACTTCAGATGATGGGATGCCATTCTGTAAGCTGGTTATAGGTGTGGTGGACTGAACGCACATCCAGTGGTGAGAGGTGTGGGCCATGATGCTCCAGACAATGATGATCCTCTTCACCCTACACTGGGACCTGCCTTTAACCACCCCAAAAGATGGGCAGTCACTCAGTACCTCAGCTGGTTCAATCATCTATCAGAATAAAATTCTAACAGCAGTAGAAAGGGAGTGGCTCACCACCTTCCCAGATGCAGAACAGCTTTCAAGGCAACTTGCGCTCTAATTTGGTGCTAACACCCAGCCTTGGCACTGTCGTGTATCAGTCCCGATTTCCTGGGGTCTGAAGTCTGCTTGGACCAACTTTTGAGTCAGATAGGAATAGTAAGTGAGAGCTATTCACAAATGCTTTCCTCCCCTCAGAGGTTTCTCTAAGACAAATCTGCTCTATTTGCACATGCTTCTTCCTTGTTTAGAAATACAGGAATTAAGTAAGGATTAGCCCATGAGAAAGCATGGGTCTACTGTGGAATTAATCCATGGTTGGGGGGGTTGGACCACGAGGCCGAGGCTGAGTGGGTCCAACAAATGAACCATGGATTAATTCCACAATATCCAATGCTAAGTGGGTTAATCTGCTTGTAACATGGCTAGCACTGTGCTAGGTTAGTGTTTATGATTAGTATTACACATTACTATTATGAGTGACAAAGACGTCTCAAAATAGCAGTTTTGTGCCTCTCACTACTGTCTCTATAACGTTCTGCTCAGTTCACTACGTGCGCGTGCACGTTCACAATTTGGTATCTATTAATATAGTGATGTGGTTCTCGGCTCCTACAGTACACCTGTGTTACATAACCAGCCTGGAAAGTCACATTCCTCAGTGTGCCCACTTATCTTTCTCTGTGTCTCTCCGTGTTCATTTCAGCCTGATTTTCACACAGTTTACTGCTGTTTGCTGCTGCACTCTGGGTATTCCTGCCCATTTACATGTTCTGATCCACAACGTGGAGGAGCTACCACATGGAGACACTTGCGATGCAAGTCACACTGGTTCAGCGATTACACGCACCTGGTGCTGCTGGTCTGCACACTACCGCTGTGATTGTCTGTGGTTCTGCCGACTGCTGCAGTAAGACACACTGCTATCTCTCCCATATGTCCTACATGCATTTTTCTCACTGCAGCTGCTTATCATGCTGCTCTTTACTTGCTCTGTGTCTACCAGCCTGTCCCTGCTCTGCCACTCGTTCCCGCTTGCCACTAGAGGGCGACCCAGCACAGCGTTTTGTGTTCACTGTACTAGTCTGCACCACCGCTGTTCGGCTCCTCCAGCTTTCGAACCGTGGTCTAATTCTTTTTGCTCGCCCCCGCTCCCAACCATGATCTACCATGGTATTAAACCATGGTTTCTGTTGTACCACATGTCTTTCCACCTATCTGACTGCTTCTTTTCGGTTGTGTTTTAGGAGCCATGTTACAATATCAGTGGCTAACATTTAATGCATTATTTATTAGGCTAAATGCCTGACTCTCAGTGGCTGTCAAATCCAGGGCAAAAGCATGCATGCAAGTCCTGAGACAGCATGCAACTCAGAGCCATTTGCAGAGCTGAGCTCTAAACTGATGTCTGTTCTATAGGGACAGTATGCACTAATTTAGTTGTTTTGTATAGCTGAACTAGTCTCAAAATTGTTGCAGTTTCACAGGGACAGGATGTACTGGTTTAATTGTTTTGCAGAGTTAAATTAGTCTCCATAGTTCATTCTCCCAAGGAAGAACAGTTTTGCACATGGTACAGCTGTGAGAGCTGCTTGAAACTGAGCAATCTTGCTGTGGGCTCCCTGAACCTGAAGGCAGTCTAGGGGCTGGTTGGGTAAAGAGAGATGGTGGTTCACTGGCCATGATGAGAAGGGCACTGAACAAGCCCACAGAACAAACAACAGTATCCAGTCCATCCCTGGGTCCCACAGCTGCAGTCTCGGAGTGAAGGAGTGGTGCAGAGGAAGGTGGCAGCAATACGTCAGAGAGAGACAAAGGTAAGCCCCCTTTTGGGAGGGGTTACATTTATAAATAGTGAAAAATGCTGAGAGCCCAAAACAGACCCCTGTGGTATGTCATCAGTGAATACTGAAGAGTTTAAAACATGATAGTCAATGTTGACAACCTCAGTACATTTTAAAATCTATTTTTTGAACTAGAGATTGGTAAAGTTTGTCCACAGTTATGTCACCTGTTCATTAAATTTTTTTTACTGACTAGATAAAAAAGCTTTTATCAAGTTATGAAATACTGCTCCACTATGATCTTTCCTTTCCATAGCTGAGGAAATATTATTACTAAAATATAAAAGAGTCAATGTAGTGCTATGGCCTGTCATAAATCTTAACTTGCAGTCCAATGGGAGTTTATTTAGCTTTATAGAGTCTATACATTTTTGATGACAAGTTTCCTTACAATCTTGGTAGTGTTTTTTTTTTTCAGTAAAAAGTGTTTTTTTATTTAAAACAAAATTTGCAGTACAGTTTAATAAACCAGGAATGAAAGTATCATACAGGATAACAATATTTTCAAAAAAAAAAAAAGAGAGAGAGACAACATTAATTAATTCACTGTAGTGCATAACATGGGAAAGGCGAGTCTGTTTTCTAAAGACACCTCTAATGAGATGCTAGGTATGATCCTGGTTGAATATAGCCTGCACACTATAAAGTCTACAAGCAAAACTAACAGGGTTACATAGTGATAGACTGACTAGTCATTTATTCTGGACGTGTAAGAAGGGGCCCCATATTTTATTAAATGTTTCTAGTTTATTCAGTAACATGTAGTTAATTCTTTCATTGTTAGTTGCTGTTCCCATGTATTGAAACCAGTCCTCCATAGCAGGGATTGATCTTGTTTTCTAAAGGAACAGAGTCAATCTTTTGGTACCAAGTAATGCAGCCAAAACCCAGAGTTTAGGATCCTTTTTAAAACCAGACTGTCTAGGAAGATGCCCAGTATGGACAAGGATGGAAGTGTGTGTGTGTGTGGGTGGGTGGGTGGGGACCTGTTTAAGAACTGCAGAACACGTGGTTTAACGTGGAGGTCCAGTACTGGTAATGTTTAGGACATTTCCTGAACATAGGGGATAAATCTGCATGTGGAGAATCACACCTCCAACAAGTTCCATCTTGTAAGCAGCCCATGCCTTCTAATCTCAGGGAAGAGTAATACTAGTAATGAAGGGTTTTGTGTTGGATCAACTGTCCCTGTAGTTCCTTACTAGACAGCTTTGCATTATTCCAGGTTGAGTCACATTCCTCAGCTAATATAGAGAGACTGAGCTCCTGCTCCTATTTCTCTTTCGTAGAATCTATTAGGTGATCATCAAGTTGGGAGAGTAATTCATAGAGTATTCTAGCTCCTCTCCTGAGTTTGGATAGTGTAATAAATTGTGACCAAACAAAAAAGTCTGGGAGTGCATGGTTTTGATCTAGTACTGGATTTAAGGCGTTTGTAAGTTGGAGACATACAGAAAAGTGAATTAAAACTTTTGTAAATTGGAAATATACACAAAAGTGGAATCTGTGGATTTTAAATTTCCCTCTGAGATTACCAAAAGATACAAGGATTCCAGAATCAATTATCTAGAACATCATTCAACCTACGGATTCCAAGTTTACTTCAGTCCGGATCCTCCATTGTCCTACCATTGTATAAAATTGACATGGTGAGGATTTCATTGAACCAGATAGCAAGATTTGCTATGCAGTTGTTATACCATACCCACCAATGTGACTTGTATAAACATGTCGGTTGGTTACAACTTGATCAGAGGTACTTATTCCAACTAGGTATCCTTGCTAAAAAAAGTTATGTTAGCTAAAGTTCCAAATTCTTTTCATGGCATCTTTTTTTTTTAAATTAAATCAATTTTATTAAGTTTTAAGCATACAACCAACAAGTATGTAGTTATTCAGGACATTGATACATGAATCCAACAAAAACCGATCCCTTCTCCCCCATACCCCCAACATCCCTCCCCCATGAAGTGCAACAACAGTAGCAACCCAACAAAATTTCTACAAGTAATTTAAACCTCACAGCAGTTAAGTCCTTCAGTCACCTGAGATTTACACCTAGATAACTCTTCAGATACCCATTCAGTTCAGTTAACCCAAACACACACTTTTTTTTTTGTATGTTAGTTTTTTTACCCTAAATTAAAAGTCAAATACAAAAGTTCTTCTACTTTAGTCCCAGCAGAGAAGTCCAGTCACACAGCAGTCCTTTCTCCTGGTGTCTTCTGCCAAGCTAGTGCCAAGATAGTGTTAAGAATCTGAGGGTCATTGCGGACTGCAGGTACAGGTCTAGTTCTCCCCTTCATACCCCACCTAGGGCTGTCTGGAAGGTTGGTGCATTGCCTGCAACTGGCGTGGCCAGGCTGTTTCCTGGAGTAAAAATCTTTGAGCACATCAGACCATGCTATGCAGACTGCACTGGTTACCATTTTGGTGATGCCCCACTTTGAGGATGGTATCCAGTGATGATACTGACTGTAAATGAGCGACTGTCAAAAGACCGACTCATTTACAGCACTACCCTGTTGAGGTACCCTGTAATGGTAGTGACAGAATGTGAAGGCGATGGTAGGGATGAGCGAGGGAGGGTTACAACGGTGACTGGAAAGGCAGGTATAGGGAGGAGGGTTTGTGTGGGGTAGTGTGGCCTGCTGCTGCCGAGCTAGCTGTGTGGTGAGGGTGGCTAGCTTCGGTGCAACAGGTGCTAGGTTCAGGGCTGAGGACCGGGAAGTATTTTGTTGCTTGTGCTGTCATTTTTTTTTTTTGACTGTCTCCCCTTCCTGACATGCACCCCCCCGGAGTTGGTTATATTAAATCAGGGGGGTGCATGGGGCACAGATCCCTCTCCCCTGCGTACATCCTATTTTCAGTTGCCGGATGTAGTGTTGCCCAGAAGTGTAAATAGCCATTGTGCTTTTCAGTGAGGTACACTCGCTCTAATAGCGATCGCTCTTTTGCGATCGCCATTATGACAAGAAACCTTGAGGACGGCTTTGTTAATGTACAAAGCCCTGTATAAGCTAGATCTGGACTAACTGAAAGATCTCTTGGCCTTATATTCTCAAGATTTCCCTCTCTGATCCGCCAAGGCTAATTTGTTTGTTGCACCAAGATCCCATCTGAAAACTTTGGGTATAGAGCTCTTGTGGTTACAGTCCTCATCACCTGGAACTCTTTCCTAGTTGGTTACAGAGTCCCACTGCACTGAAGGCATTTAACAAGGGGCTGAAATGCTTTCTTTTTGAGAAAGCATTTTGTGGTGGCTAATCAGGAGTCTGTTTGAGAAGCAGTTCTCTTTCTTTATATATTTCATTGTATTCAAGTGCAATAATAACTAAATAGGAAACCTTAAATGTGCAATAGGTATTATAGCCTGACACGGTAACAGGGAGAGTGGTCTGTAGCAATAGGACATGCTAGTTTATTTAGAGAGATACTGTAGGGCAATAAGATTTACTGTTTACACAGACTAAACTGTGTGCAGAAGCATGTGGCCTTGCTGAATTCATTAACCTACATGGTAGCCTTTTTTATTATTATTATTACTTTGCATGTTAGAATTATGCTGGGCGCAAGCTTGTACAGATTTAAAATGTAGTGCCTTGACAAATTTATTAACCTGCATGGTGGCTTGTTCTTCCATAGTCTCTTTTTATTTGGTGCAAATGGGAGGTAATGATGTGTGTCCTTGCACTGCAATATGTAAAATACAATAGATCGGGTTTGTTGTTAGATTGTTATGTCCTGTAATTACATTTGAATGGCTCTGGGCCATTGAGATTGTTCCCATAATTGTAAATGTATGACTATTCAACATGATTTTCTTACAACATGTCTAACCACAGCAGCATAACTGACTGAAGTTTCCATATCATTGTGTATTACCATGCTCTTCTTAAGCTAGCGTTAACCTCAGTAGCAGTATTGATTATCGTTCAGCCTACTTGTTAAATATACTTCTTCCACTTAGAGTTGTAATTATTTCAAGGGGTGACCCTTGTGGTCATGATGAAATGCTCTGTACTCGGTTTACCTGGTGTCCTTCTTGGTGAACTTGTTGCAATATTTGTTAAAAAATCATAGATAACATGTTAAAATAGTAGAAATGTTCAACTACATTACATTGCTTAAACAGCTGGTGACACATTCAGGAGAACTTTAACAAAACCTAATATTTATGTACTGTCCTGCTTCTATTTCCCATTAGTTCTGTATTCTTCCTCTCCGTTATTTAGTAGTGAGGTCGTATGCATGAAAACAGGAACTTTGGCCCTGAAGAGTTCATCTATTTCTGCTGCTTTCTCCCTACCTGAAGTCATAGAGCACTACTTGTGACCTCACAGTTACCCCCATGGCAACAGAGTGTGATGTCACAACAGAGGATTATGACTTGAAGTAGGGAGTAAGCTACAGAGGCAGCTGAACTCAAAATGAACTATAAGGGACAACAATCATATATTCATACACATTTTTAATAAATTATGGGGTGGGAAGGAGAAATATATAAAATATAAATGGAATGCAAGCAGAATTGTACCTAATTATTGTGTGTTTTTAAACTTTTCTCTGAGGTGCCAGTAGCTCTTTAAATATTTGGTTTGTTGATTTGGGGGAGGCCTTTTACATGGTGGCACTACTTACCACCAGTGCTCATAGATACATAGATACATAGACAGTGTCGGCAGATAAGGGCCTATGGCCCACCTAGTCTGCCCATTTGAGCTTGTAAGTTCAGTTTGTTTTCCTAGAAGTCTATTTCCCCTTACCCCTGACCTCTAGAATTCTTTTATGTCTATCCCATGCATTCTTAAATCCCGTGATTGTTTCAGCCCCCACCACTTCCTCTGGCAGGGTGTTCCACTTGTCCACCACCCGTTCTGTGAAGAAATTCTTTCTCATGTTTCCTCTGAATCGTCCTCCCTCCAACTTCATCCCATGCCCTCTAGTCCTGAAACATCTTTTTCGCTTAAAAATAGTGTTTTCCTGCACCCTGTTCCTCCCCTGTAAGATACTTGTATGTCTCTATCATATCCCTTCTCTCCCTCCTCTCCTCCAGGGAGTACATGTTCAGTTCCTTCAACCTGTCTTCATAGGATTTGTGATGCAACCCATGCACCATCTTTGTTGCCCTCCTCTGAACCTTCTCTACCCTGTCTATGTCCTTACGTAGGTATGGTCTCCAGAACTGTACACTGTACTCCAGGTGGGGCCTCACTAGTGTCTTGTATAGCGGAATTATGACCTCCCTTTTCCTGCTGGTGATGCCCCTGCCTATACATCCCAGCATCCTATTTGCTTTACCTGATGCCTTGTCACACTGTTTCCCCTACCTTGAGGTCATGCTCCCCATGGCATCCACTTCTACAAGTGCATGCCTGGCTATAAAATATACTGCACCACGTCACATCAGTGGCAAACCTAGCAGGGCACTGGATTGTATAAAGTTGAGAGCAGATTCCTTCATCTGAATAAACTAATTGGAACGTGATGAAACGGTATTCGTAGTTGTTGAAAAATCAATAAGATATTATTTCTTAATGGAGGGAAAAATCTGTGTTCCTGCACTGCTTCTCATATATTAACAAGGACAGAAGTAAACATTTCCTTTTTTAATGATCTTATTATGGACTATAAGATTACTTCTTATGTGAGACTCGCATTCACTCACTCCTACAACCAACCAGCAATGGCTGCCAACTCCTCATAACCATTTTCTTAATACTTGGAGACTGTAAAATAGTAAACAATTGTATACATTTAGGCTAATAATTTGCCTGCTTGGGCTAATTCTAATGGTGTAATTCCTCACTTCTCACCAACTGGTCCCTTTTGGGTTACAGATATCAGATGAAAAAAAAAATAGTCAACAGCTTAGAATCCCTATCCTGATCATCCTAAACCCAAATATGTCCCCACAACTATTGCACTGAGGAAGACTGCATCAGAGCTCCACCATAGGCCTTTTAGGTCACATATGTAGAAGACTGATGACTGAACTACTGAGCAAAACACATCTTGTTTGGACAAAAAAGGGATAAGCAACAGAGAATTCTGCAAATGAAAAACAAACAGGGAGGTTCTGTAAATTTCCAAGCAGTCGGTCTGAGCATGAGGGCCAGTGTGTTTATCCATGGCTGCAGGGTGATAAGAATGTCAAACTCATTTTTTTTTTTTTAATCAATGCAGTGATTATGATAGCAGCTTTCAATTAGGCACCACAGAGGGTCTGGAACAGCTTACTGTTCAGCTTCCCTCAGCTGTCTCCAGTTGGTGGTTCCCAGCCTTCTGTAACCTCTTGGAAGACTGAGTGGGATGGCAGTCATAGTTTTACTTTTATAAAATGTATACAGGCTCCACACTATCACAGTGGACCACCAAGGCTGCATCATTAAAATTTATTGATTTTTTTACTATTTATTTATTTCAAAAGTTTCTTGGACCTCAGGGAAAATGATGGAATCACTTCTGAAGGAAAGAATTGTCGAGTATCTAGAGGCCAGAGGGGCACAGGACCCTAGGCAGCATGGATTCACAGTGGGAAGGTCATGCCAGACGAATCTGATAGATTTCTTTGACTGGGTGACCAAAGTAGTAGATAGGGGGGGCTGTGGACATGGCCTACCTAGACTTTAGCAAGGCATTTGACACAGTCCCACACAAAAGATTAATATACAAGTTAGCCATCCTGGGAGTGGGTCCCAAGATGACAGCCTGGGTAAAGAATTGGCTGGAGAATAGGACACAGAGAGTAATAGTAAATGGAGTCCACTCAGAAGAAAGGAGGGTTACTAGTGGGGTACCGCAGGGTTCAGTATTAGGACCGGTCCTCTTCAATGTCTTTATAAGCGACATTGCAGAAGGACTGGAAGGAAAAGTATGTCTCTTTGCAGATGACACAAAGATCTGCAACAGAGTTGATGCACAGGGTGGGGTGGAAAGGATGAGAAGGGACTAGGCAAGGTTAGATGAATGGCTAAATGTATGGCAGCTTAGATTCAATACTAAGAAGTGCAAGGTAATGCACCTGGGAAACAAAAACCCAGGGGAAGAGTACACAATGAGGGGTGAGATACTAACAACAACAAAAATGGAAAGGGACCTGGGGGTAGTCATATCAGATGACCTAAAGGTGGGCAAGCAATGTGAGAGAGGCAGCAAGGAGGGCTGGGGGATACTGGGATGCATAGGGAGAGGCATCACCAGTAGAAAACAGGAAGTTATTATTCCTCTGTACAGACAGCTGGTGAGACCCCATCTGGAGTACTGTGTGCAGTTCTGGAGACCCAATCTCCGCAAAGACATAGACAGGATGGAAGCTGTCCAGAGGAGGGCAACTAAAATGGTGCAGGGTCTGCACCGGAAGACATATGAAGAGAGACGAAAGGAGCTTAATATGTATAGCCTCGAGGAAAGGAGGGAGAGGGGGGACATGATAGAAATGTTCAAGTACCTCAAGGGAATCAACAAAGTCCAAGAGGGTAGCATCTTTCAAAAAAAGAGGTGTGCAAGAACAAGAGGGCACAATTTGAAGATAGAGGGGCAGCTCAGAGGTAATTTAAGGAAGTATTTTTTCACAGAGAGGGTTGTGGATGCATGGAACGGCCTTCCGGAGGAGGTTGTGGAGTCAAAATCAGTGGTGGAATTCAAGCATGCATGGGACAGTCATAAGGCAATTCTAGGGGGTGGGGGTAGGAAGAAGTAGGTTGCTGGTTAACTAGGATCTGCATCTAATCCAGTAGGTAGCAAAATGGGCAGACTGGGTGGGCCAAGTGGTCCTTATCTGCCGTCAAATTCTATGTTTCCATGTTTCTATGTTTCACCAAGAAAGACACACTGAGCTGCTAACAGCTTGTTTACAGATGCATCATGGGGGGAGGGGTGAAGGGAATCTGAGCTAGAACAAGAGGTGAACAAGCATTTGTCAATGCTGAATGTTTGCTTGCTGGTATTAGCATTGGAAGCGCAGGAGTTAGGCAGATGCAGAATAGGAATAGCAGTGAAGTATTGAACTTCACGCTAACCCCACCTCCACCCTCTAGAGATGGACAGGCATTGGTGTATGCCTTTGGGTTGTCACCCATAATGCTCATGCCATTTCACCTCACCCTATCCTGCAGACACCAACAAGTGTTGAGGTGTGCCTTGGGTTGTTTGGCTTTACAGTCACCCCATTCCATAAGGACATACACTGAAATGGGTGCAGTATAGGAGAATGGGATGAACTCTGGGGCCGAAGAATCCAAGGCACACCTTGATGCCTGTCACTGAATGCAGGGTGGGCTTGGAATGGCATGAGTATTACAGCCAGCAATCCAGAGGCACACCCCTGATGTGTGTCAGTCTGTACAGGGGGACATTATGGTTAGAAACCCCTAATGCCCTGGGCGTTTGTTGGTATTTGTACTACAAATTTTCAACATGGCCTTTTTGTGACCGACTCCTGATGAAAGCATTTGAGACCTCTGCTCATGAACAGTGGCACTGTGATTTTGTTAATCTGTCCCGAATGTTGATTTCCCACAGCGACCGCGCCATTCTGTACCAGATGTGCGAAACCACAGTTTGGGCAGGATGTGAAAAATGACAGCTGCACCATTCATAAGGAGGTGTGAAGAGATGGCAATGTTGGAAATCTGGAGTGAAAATATTAAAAATTCTCAAAGTTACGAGCATGCGTGAAAACTGCACAATGAACACTCGTAACACAGTCATTTTTTTTAATTCTTTCACCAAATTTTCAACATATGCATTTTGGGACCTCTGCTCATGAACAGTGTCACTATGACTTTCTTAATCTGTCCTAAACATTGATTTCCCACAGCAACAACGTCATTGTGCACCAGAAGTGCGAAACCACATTTTGGTCAGGATGTGAAAAATGACAGCTGTACCGTTCATAAGGAGGTGTGCAAAAATAGCAATGTTGAAAAGCTGAAGTGAAAATATTAAAAATTCTCAAAGTTACGAGTGTGCGTGGAAACTGCGCAATGCACGCTCGTATTATAGTTATTTTGTGGAATTTTGTCACCAAATTTTCAACATAGGCACTTTGGGACATCTGCTCATGAACAGTGCCACTGTGATTTTCTTACTCTGTTCTGAACATTGATTTCCCACAGCAACTGTGCCATTGTGTGCCGGATGTGTGAAAACACATTTTGGGCAGGATGTGAACAAGGACAGCTGTACTGTTCATAAGGAGGTATGTAAAAATAGCAATGTGGAAAATCTGGAGTTAAAATCTCAAAAATTCTCAAAAGTTATGAGCGTGCGTGTAAACTACACAATGCACACCTGTACCACAGTCATTTTTTTGGAATTTGTTAACCAGATTTGCAACATACACTTTTTGGGAGCCCACCTCATGACCAGTGGCACTGTCATTTTGTTAATCGGTCCAGAAAGGTGATTCCTCACAGTGACCACGAAATCACCTTTCGGGACTGAATAACGCCATGACAGTGACTGAATTCATGAGGAGGGGGGCCCATAAAACCCATGTTGAAAATTTTGTGCCAAAAGTCAAAAAAATGACTGAGATATCCACATAAGTTCAAAAAATACCATTTATGCAATTATACAGCTTACCGACATTTCTTCAGTTTGTGGTCAGCTTTGAAGAGTGCAGACGTGTTCCCAGTCCACCGAAGATCATCCGCCTGCCCAGAGGTAAGTATGGGGTGAGTGGGGTGTGGAGAGGTGAAGATGCGCAGAGGTGGGTGAGGGTTGGGGAGGAACCCGATGGCAAGGACCATTTTCTTTTGTTTCAGTGGAAAAAAAAGGCGTCATGGGCAGGGTTTTTTGCAGGTTTGCTTTGGGCACACTGGGGTGGGCTCCCAGTGTGCCAATTGCATTTTTGGGGAAGGGGGACTTAAGTCAATGGGGACTGGGCCCCCATCAGCAAAGAAAGCCTATTTGAGGGGGCATGATGCCAAGGGGGATTGGGCACCCCTCTCGGCACATAACAAATGGGGGGGACATTATGCCGACGGGGACTGGGCTCCCCCATTGGCAAATGAACTGGAGCAGGGGCATGCAGACAGGGGGATTGGGCACCCCCACCAGCTTTTATGGGGATTGTGAGCAGACGTTGACAGCCGACGTCATGTTTTTTTGAAATGTTATACCAGGCAAGGCACCGCCTTGCAATGACTGGTCACTCCCTCATTGCAGTGGCTAATTCATTTCAAGTTGGTGGCACACTGGCTGAACTAGTGTCAGCAGCAGCATGCTGCCACAATCAATAAAGAGGGCCATGCCCAAGAATACAGTGGTGGCAATGGCTGCCACAGTGCTGCACCTCCAAAACCCACTTTTCTCCTAAGCTGCCACATAAAGTTTCTTGCGCATACGCACAAGCAAACATAAAAACCTGAATAGTGTTAACAATATTACAAAAACAGAGGGCATCTACAACAGTGCAGTATATCAGAGGAGCAGAATCATAAACATTGTAAGGCAAGTCAGAGCAACAGATCCAATTAGTAGTAAAATTGAGTTTGGATAGTCAGAGGGAAACTACTCATATAGGTATAGCCTGGGAATAATGGGAGCAAAACGGCCAGGGCAACACTAGTGGGGGAAATAAGTCAATAGGTAGAAGGTCATGGACAGTTGCAGGTGTCAGTAGAAAAGTCATGAAGACGAGATTTAAAAGAGAGAGAGAGAGAGCAAAGAGAAAGAAAATGGAGGTCACTAGGCCACTAGAGTCCGGAGATTGATTTTTAAAATGGACACTTGGACACAGAGGGGTCTATGCTACCCCCTCCCCAGCTGCACTATTATATTTCTTTTTGCTCTCTCACTTTCTCACTCTGTTCTCTATAATTCCATTTTTTCCCCGGTGTTGCACTCACTTTAACTTTAACCTTTTCCTTTACACCTTACTTCTACTCTCACTGTATATCCTGTGTACTCCTCCACTACTCTGCTTCTCTTGTTGAGTTAGTTTCTCCAATTATCTTAACCTAGTTTTCATTTATTTCCCCAGGTCTGGCCAGATGTCAGCTGTCTACCTATCAGATAAGTATCTTTATTGTTTATTTCTAGCTCTCTCCTCTAGTATCTCTGACCCTTTGTATCTTCTCAACCCCACTCAAATCTTGCTGATAGGTCTCTGACAGATTCTCTATGTTCTCAGGATTCCTTGACTTCCGTGGAACAGACAAGTACTTCTTTTAAGTAATGTCCCTCCTTCACTTACTAAGCATAACAATTTCATTATTAAAACATACAAGCAAATTGTACTGGCACTGGCTAATGCATGTTAGTACTGTTTACAATTAGCATGCTTTTTATCCATTGCCCAATGGCTGTGCTAATCTTTAACTGGAGTCATACTATCTTTGTTTAGAAATGTACAGTAGTTCATTCTCTGTATTATCTTTCTGTACATAGATCAGCTAGGCCCTAACTCCCATAAACAGTCTCATCTCAATCACCACAACCTTCAGGTACGCGATGCTTGGTTTAATTTAAAATTCTTGCTGTAATTGTTTTGGTGCCCTTTTTACAGCATATACTTTTCCTGGTCTGCTTTTAATTTGTTTTCATGTAGAATGCATACAGTATGAAATCACAGTTTCATAATTATTTTTCACATCTCCCACAGTATAAGAAAATTTAAGAAAACCTTTGATTTCTCCGTATTTAAAGATAAATTCTTGCTTATCCAGCAGAGATGTTTTCAGTCTCAATTGTTCACATTTTCCTCTTTACTTCCAAATTTAAAGTAAAAAAGATAGGGGTGTGGTCTGAAATTCCTATCAATTTAATGTGTGAGCTTATCACTCTATGAAAAGTTATCTCTGTCTATAAGAAACAATCAATTTTATTGAAGATATCGTGGATTTGGGCGACATATTTAATTCCCTTTCCTTCCCATTTTGGTCTCTCTCTATACTGTATATCATTTAGGAGCCATGCTCCTCCTCCAATGGTTCCCCCTAATAGCACCTTCCACCATGCTGTCTCGATGCAGTCCTGTATGGCAAGGCAATTTTATTTTTCCAGCACCCTATACCAGGGCTAAGGGCACCATACAGACAGACAGAAATAACCATACAATCAGAAGTAAAATAATAAATACCATCACAAGTAAATAGCAACTAATCAGAAAAGACTGTGGGTGACCTTTAATCTAATGTTGTGCGACAGCCTGCCATAACAAAGCTGTTCCAGCTCCGAACTGAATGAGGTGTTCAAGTAACTGAGGGGATTCCTCCCTCCAGGAATTGAGCACATTGTTGCAGTAGGGATCAGCATGCAAACCTGGTCTTGCCAGACAGCAATGCTATGCACTACTATACCCATAGCGCCACCATACAGGGTTCTGTAAGCAATAGGACATGACAGGGTGCAGGTCAGGTTGAAATAACCACCTTTCCAGAAGTAGAGTGTGGCCTAGCACCACAGGCAGAGAGCCTTACAGCCCTCAGAGTAGTAGTTATCTTGCATAACCCACACCCTGGAGTGACTTATTGAACTTAAAAAATGGGTAATCTGAACAACAATTTAATAAATAAATGTTAACTTTTTAAAATTAAAAGCAGCTGTTTTTCTTTTGTTAGAAGTAACTAGTAAAAGGTAACCCTCCCACCTGTCAGTCATCTCCCTTTCCACATATTCTACAGATGGAATGTATTTTTATTATGGAATACATGAATTCAAACTTTTGCAGAGTTCCTCAAACAGAATACTTACCCTTACACCACAATATAAGCTCTTCTGCTCAGTCTTCACCATGGATGAAGGAGGGTAGGGACCACCATGGAGCAGCAGGAATGGGGGAAGGTGGACACATTCCATTTTCAGAGGAAAGAGTCCGAAAGGGACTAGCAGCTCTGTAGGTGAACAAGGTTATGTGACCGATAGGGATATATCCGTGGGTACTAAAAGAACTAAGAGAGGTGCTAGCTGCCCCAATGATAGCCTTGTTCAATAACTCACTGAAAACAGGCATGATACTGGAGGACTGGAGAAGGGCTAAAGTGGTAAGAATGGCAACAGGGAGGAGAACAGCAACTATAGACCAGTCAGTCTTACTTCAGTCATGGAGAAATTATTCGAAAACCAACTAAAGGAAAGACTGGTAGAGTATCTTGAATCCAGTGGGCTATAAGGCCACAGGAAGCATGGATTCACAGGGGGGAGGTAATTCCAAACTATTTTGATAGATTTCATCAACTGGGTGACCAGGGAAACAGATCGGGGAGGGCAGAGGACATGGCCTTTCTACACATTAGCAAAGCCTTCAACATTGTGCCACACAGGAGGCTGATAAATAAATTGAACAGCCAATGGGTGGGGTCCAATGTGGTGAACTGGGTTACAAACTAGTTAAAGGACAGAACACAGAGCATGGTGGCTACTTTAATTCACTCTAATGACAGAAGAATGACCAGTGAGGTACCACGAGACTCAGTACTGGGACTAATCCTCTTCTATGTATTAATAGGAGACATTGCAGACAAACTGGAAGGGAAGGTATGCTTTCTGCACATGATACCAAAATATGGAATAAGGTGGCCACTCAGCAGGTGGTGGAGAGCATGTGTAGCAATCTTTGGAAACTCAAGGAGTGGTCAAAGGCATGGCAATTGGGGGTTCAAAGCCAAAAAGTTCAAAATCATGCATCCAGTGCATAGGAACCTAGGAGCTGAGTATAGGATGGGGGAGGTACTGACAGTCACTAAACAGGAATAGGACCTTGGGGTTATTATATCTGAGGACCTCAAGGTGGCAGGGCAGTGTGACAAAGCTGTGGGTAGGGCTACTGGGATGCTGGAGTACACAGGGAAGGGCATCTCCAGCAGGAGGAGGGAGGTGGTGTTGCCACTGTATCGCTCACTGGAGAGACGTTACATGGAGTGCTGTGTCCAGTTTTGGAGACCATAGCTCAGAAAACATAAAGACAGGAGGAGGCAGTCTTGAGGAAGGCAAAAAAGATGGTGTATGGTTTGCATGAGAAGCACAACAAGGAGAGACTGAAGGATCACCATATGTACACCAAGGAAGAGATGAGACAGAAAGTGGGGAATGATAGAGATCTAAAAGTACCTCATAGGATTGAGCAGGGTGTGGGGGGGGTCTCTTTCAAATGAGAAAGAGCAGCAGGACAAGGGGCATTCAGTGAATCTAAGGGGAGTTCAAGAGAGATGTGAGAAATATTTCTTCATGGAAAGGATAGTAGGTACTTGGAACTGACTGCCAGTGAAAAACGTTTTTTTTCTTTCAAATTGAAGTGAATTTTACTTTGCAGGGCACTGTGAAAGGTCTTCAGTGATGGCAGTTAGGAATATGTAAAGCAGGTCACCAGTTCTGTATATGATTTGTCCAAATCCCAAATCCCACTGGTAATTTTTTTTTTTACTGGGCATTAGGCTGGTAAATGTGTGGGTGTCAGTCTACCTCAGAAGCTAGGATTTTCCCTACCCATTTTATTAAATGTGTTTGTATAATATATACTGCATAGCATTTTTAGATGCTAGCATATAAGGTACTGTGTAAATACTGGCTTCTTTTACAAGATAAACTCACAAAGCAGCCATGGTACCACCAGAAACACTGATGCCCCTTTTTGATTTTTACTGCACCAGCTGCTTAACAGATAAGACGAGCTGATGATTTCACATCAAAATCCAAAAACTGGTGGAGAAAAAGGAACTGGCCATTATTTTGGAGAAGAACTTGGACAACTTTAACCTAGTTTAATTTGGTTAAATTCAATTTTGCTTTGCATAATGTCTTTCATTGAGTGTATTAGAAATGTTTTACAAAACAGTAAAAGAGTAAAGTGCAAAATACAAGACATTACAGTCATACAATAATCAGATGCATCACATCAATAGCTAGTAATTACAATTAACAATTAACTAGCTCATAGAGTATGAATGTGAATATACAAATTCTACTCAGCAAATGTAAGTCATAGGGTAAGGATATATTTTTTTAGTAAGGACTTAAAATAGAGAACGAATGTGAATAAACAAATGCTACTCAGCATATTTAGCCATGAAGTAAAGATAGGTTTGTCATTAGGACTTCCAATAGCGAATGAATGTAAATACAAACAAGCTACTCAACAAATTTAATCCAAGGAGTAAAGATAAGTTTCTAGTAATGGCTTTAAAGAGAGAATCACTGTAAATACACACATGCTACTCAACAAATGTAAAACATGGAGTAAAGATAGGTTTTTAGTAAGGGCTTTAAATAGAAGATGAATGTGAATAAACAAATGCTACAAAAAACATATAAGCCATGGAGTAAAGATAGTTGTTTAGTAATGGCTTAAAATGGGGAAAGAAGTCAGGTGATGTAATTTCTGGTGGAAGATCATTCCATATAGTATATGCATATAGGAAGGACCTGCTAGTATAACTAAACTTCTCTACTTGGACTAAGAACTAGAACTCTTGTACTGGGACCTTCACTTTAGGGTAACAAAAAAAAAAGTTAGTCTCTTTGTCAGAGTTAGTTGAAGTGAATTGTTATCTGTTATCTGTGTAGTTATCTAGGTGCTTGTCACAGGTGGCTGAAGGGAATTATCTGTGAAATTAACTAAGTGTAGAAAGATTTGCAAAGTAGGGGGAGTGGCTTAGCTAGAAGGAGCCAGGTTACACCAGATTTAAACACTGCCCTAGATAACTTCTGCCAGAGAACAAGCAGAGCACCAGGAGGATGGACCTGCTGGTATAACTAAACTTCTCTACTGGGACTAAGAACTAGAACTCTTGTACTGGGACCTTCAATTTAGGGTAACAAAAAAAAAGTTAGTCTGTCTGTCAGAGTTAGTTGAAGTGAATAGTTATCTGCTGTCTGTGTAGTTATCTAGGTGCTTGTCACAGGTGGCTGAAGGGAATTATCAGTGAAATTAACTAAGTGCAGAAAGATTTGCAAAGTAGGGGGAGTGGCTTAGCTAGAAGGAGCCAGGTTAAAACCAGATTTAAACAATGCCCTAGACAGCTTCTGCCAAAGAACAAGCACAGCACCAGGAGGAAGGACCTTCTGGTATAACTAAACTTCTCTACTTGGATTATATTACCCTCCTACCCTCCCTCCTCCACCCCCCCCCCCGCAAAGGCAGTTCTACTTTAAAGCCACAAGATTTAACTGACAACAGGAACTTCCTGTTTGGGAGCAGGAAGTGAGTGACCACAGACTCACCATCCTAAAAGGGCAAGTAGCTCTCCGTCCCCCCCCCCCAGCTGCTGGAGGTCTGATTCTGAGCAAGTAAGGAGACTACTGAGAAATATAGGAACTTCTTGTCACAGAACAGGAAGATCAGGAGCTAAATGGGCACAGAGGTGTAAGTAGGGACAGAAAAGAAAAAGAAAGAAATAAACAAACAGAGGAAAGAGTAAGTATTCCAAACAACAATTAGGGGGCTAGAAATAAGACATAATGGGAGTGGTGCAGTGCAGTGGCTGTGGCGCAGCAGTCTTCTGGGAGACGTTCTGGAGGATGCGGTGTTGTCCCATCTGCAGGCACCTCTCTTGGCGGAGGGAGGAGATTGCTCACCTCCAGGCTGAGTTGGCCAGGATTTGTGGGACCTCCACTCCCACCCATGGACCACCAGGGTCACTGTCGTTGCCTCAGAGGTTGCCAAGAAAGAGGAGCAGTTGGACCATAGTGGGCTCAGAGAGGGCGAGGATGGTGGAACAGAGGTGCATCCCTCCAGTTGTACCTCTCCACAATTTCTATGCCATTCTGGAAAAGTGTGGTTCCTCTATGGAGGCACCCAAAGTAGAGACCAAGGAGGATGCTGGGAACCTCCACAAAGGAGACCCACAGGAGGGTTGCATGGGACTCCACAGGAGAAGGAAACAACTCATGGTGGGGGACTCCATTGTTAGGAAGGTAGAACTAGGGGAGGAAGGGGAGAGGGAGGTAAGGTGCCTGCCTGGTGCCATGGCTTGGAGGAACAGGTAGCAAATCCTCAGGATCGCAGGAGCAGCTGCACAGGGGAGGAAGCTGGATGTCATTATCCACCTAGGGACAAATGACCTGGCTAAAAAAAGGGATCAGAGCAGTGCAAGAAGCGTTTGTGGAGATGGGGAGGGGCCTTAGACAAATAGCATGCACGGTAACCTTCTCGGAGGTGCTGCTTGTCTATGGCACAGGTGAGGCTAGGGTGCTCCACACCATGGGATTCAATCAGTGGTTGAAAAACTGGTGCAGAGCTCAGGGATTTGGCTTCATTGGGGACTGGGGGTCCACCTGGAGGGATGCAGGCCTATACTGATGTGACGGTCTGTATCTGTCCAGGAAGGGAACCAGAATCCTAGGTGATAGGTTTAAATGCTTCACTGGCAAGCATTTAAACTAGCCAAGGGGGGAGGCACTGTAAAGGAGCAGGGAAATCCTAGCCCCCACCAAAGAAAATCAGGGAACTAAGTGAGGTAAACACCAACATAGAAATGTCGATAGGGAGAAGTGCAGGGGTAAATGGAGAAAGTGACAAATGCAATAAGGACAGGGATGGGGCAAAAAGAGGGGTAAGGCCATCAAGAAATGGAGGGTAATGAGTACCAACGCCTGTAGTCTGGGCAACAAGCTCCCTGAACTGGTGGCCTTGATGGAAGAGGGATGCCTGGATATTGCAGCAGTCACAGAAACATGGTACACAGAGAACCATGACTGGGATGTTAACATACCAGGGTACACAACCTACAGGAGAGACAGGGAGGGAGAAGAGGGTGGAGTAGCCTCTATTTAAGGGAAGGGATAAAAGCAACTGAACAAAAGAGTAAACAGGGAGGAGAGGAGGCACTGTGGGTCACCTTAGAGACTGGAAATGGCACCACAATCTGCACAGGGGCTGTATACAGACCCCTATGTCGGGAAGGGAATGGACAAGGATATGATAGAAGGCATACTTAGGATGGCAGAGAAAGGGGAGATACTGTTGATGGGGGACCTTAACATGCCGGATGTCAACTGGAGCCCTTTGCTGCAGCCACATCCAAAAGCAGGGCCATTCTTGATACCCTTCAGGTGGCATGCCTCAGACAGCTAGTTTTGGAATCTACTCATGAGGGAGCAATCTTAGACCTTGTACTCTCAAATGGGGACAGTGAGAGGATCTCAGATCTAGAAGTAGGTAGCCATTTGGGAACAAGTGACTACCAAACAGTGTGGTTCACGATAAACTCAGCTACAGAGTCAAGCCATACAAAAGTGAGGGTTCATGACTTCAGGAGGGCTGACTTTGGCAAGATGGGAGAATGCCTTAGAAAAGCACTAGCAAACAGGCTAGAAGGAGGGATGGAGCAACAATGGGGAAATATCAAAACTGCCATCACAGAGGCAACAACCCTTTGTGGGAAGCAAATAAACAAATCAAAATCAAAGAAAAAGCCACTATGGTTCTCAAAAGACGTGGTGGTGAAGGTTAGGGAGAAAAAGCATTTAGGAAGTATAAGGAAACACAGAAGGAACAGGACAGAGAACTGTACCAGTTAAGGAGAAGGAAGCAGGAGAGTAGTCAGAATAGCAAAGGCCCAAACTGAAGAAAAGACAGCCAACTCAGTTAAGAAGGGGACAATACTTTTATAGGTATATCAGGAGCATAGAAAGACAAAGGGAGGGATAGTGAGGCTGAATAGAATGGACGGTGTGTGGGCAGAGAGGGACAGTGAAAAAGCAGGGATACTGAATGAATACTTCTGTTCAGTATTCACAAAAGAGGAGGTGGGGGAGGTGCCTAATCCAACTAACAGAAGCACTCTGGATGGGGGGTCGATCCCAGTCCTTTCACAGAAGAAAGGGTTCTGAAAGAACTCCTAAACCTGAAGGTGGACAAAGCAATGGGGCCAGATGGAATTCACCGCAGAATTCTAAAAGAATTAAGCAGAGGACTAGTGACACCACTGACTACCCTTTTTAAAGGAAAACTGCATGTTAAAATCAGGAAAATATATTTTTTACCATCCATTGTGTGTTCTTAGTTCATCCCAGTGTTATTTTTCAGCTTAGGCTGTGTGAGGTGTTTTTTTTTAACTTTCTCTTGCTATTTTATGGCCCTTGGGGGCTGCCATTTACCTTTCTTTTATTGCTTCTTGTCCCAGATAGTCTTCCCAGAGTGCCCTCTGCTCTGAGGTCTAATAGCCCATGCATTTGACCAGTGTCTTGTTACAGTGTCTGCATTGTTTATAGTAACCACAAGATGAAAGAATATATGGAGCATTGGAATGGTTTCTATGGTTTGCAAACATCATGGAGCACAACTAACAAATCTGTCTGCTCCAACAATGCTAATTTACTCTCCCCCCGGCCCGGGCATAGCAGAGGAGAGAGTTTATATCTGCAGCACTCACCACTGCATGCAACCTGTATATAAACTGTTACTTTGCTTAGACTCGTGCTGTCCCTCCCCCTTTTATTCGACATATTCTGCACTTTTGATTCAGTTGCTTGTGTCCTGTGTAGAAGATTCATGCTTGTAGACCAATGTAATCCTTTTAAAGCAGTTGTCATCCACTGGCTAAGCAGCCTTCAGTATTTTGTGTTCATGTGATCTGCACCAGAAGCCTCTGCATGATTTCGTCCTGTTTTGTTCTTAATACAGCTCATATCATTGCCTTCAACTTTAAATATTTAAGAGCAGCTTGTATATGTCGAATAAAAGGGGGAGGGAGAGCACGAGTCTAAGCAAAGTAACAGTTTGTATACAGGTTGCATGCAGCGGTGAGTGCTGCTGATACAGACACTGTAACAAGACTCTGGTCAGATGCATGGGCTATTAGACCTCAGAGCAGAGGACACTCTGGGAAGACTATCTGGGACAAGAAGCAATAAAAGAAAGGTAAATGGCAGCCCTCAAGGGCCATAAAATAGCAAGAAAAAGTTAGAAAAAACACCTCACACAGCCTGAGCTGGAAAATAACACAGGGATGAACTAAGAACACACAATGGATGGTAAAAAATATATTTTCCTGATTTTAACATGCAGTTTTCCTTTAACAAATCATGGAAGGATGGTGTGGTACCTGAGGACTGGAGGAAGGCAAATGTGATTCCCCTTCACAAAAGTGGGACGAAGACAGAGGCAGGGAAACTACAGACATGTCAGTTTGACCTCTGTGGTAGGGAAAGTGATGGAATCACTTCTGAAGGAAAGAATTGTTGAGTACCTAGAGGCCAATGGGGCACATGACCCAAGGCAGCATGGGTTCACAGCGGGAAGGTCATGTCAGATGAATCTAATTGATTTCTTTGACTGGGTGACCAAAGTAGTAGACCAGACAGGGGCTGTGGACATGGCCTACCTAGACTTTAGCAAGGCATTTGACACAGGCCCACACAAAAGATTAATAGTCAAATTAACTAGCCTGGGAGTGGGTTCCAGGATGGTAGCCTGGGTAAAACATTGGCTGGACAACAGGACACAGAAAGTAATTGTAAATGGAGTCCACTCTGATGAAAGAGTGGTTACTAGTGGGTACCACTTGGTTCAGTACTGGGTCCAGTCCTTTTTAATGTCTTTATAAGTGACATTGCAGAGGAACTGGAAGGAAAAGTATGCCTCTTTGCAGATGACACAAAGATCTGCAACAGGGTTGATACACAAGGAGGCGTGGAAAGGATGAGAAGGGACTTGACAAGGTTGGAAGAATGGTCAGAAGTATGGCAGCTTGGATTCAATGCAAAGAAGTGCAAAATAATGCACCTGGGAGACAAAAACCCAGGGGAAGACGACACAATGGGGGGAGGGTAGTAACAACAATAAAAATGGAAAGGGACCTGGGGGTAATTGTATCAGATGACCTTAAGGTTGGCAAGCAATGTGAGAAGGCCGTAGGGAGGGCTGGGGGAATACTGGGATGTATAGGGAGAGGCATCACCAGCAGAAAACAGGAAGTTGTTATCCCCTGTACAGACAGTTGGTGAGACCCCATCTGGAGTACTGCGTCCAGTTCTGGAGACCCCATCTCCGCAAGGACATAGACAGGATGGAGGCAGTTCAGAGGAGGGCAACTAAAATGGTGCAGGGTCTGCAAGAGAATCCATACGAGGCGAGATTAAAGGAGCTTAATATGTATACCCTTGAGGAAAGGAGGGAGAGGGGGGACATGATAGAAACGTTTAAGTATCTCAGTGGAATCAACAAAGTTCAAGAGCGTAGTATCTTTCAGAAAAAGAGGTGTGCAAGAACAAGGGGACACAATTTGAAGATGGGGGGACGGCTCAGGGGCAATGTGAGGAAGTATTTTTTCACAGAGAGGGTGGTGGATGCATGGAACAGCCTTCCTGAGGAGGTTGTGGGGTCTAAAACTGTGGGAGAATTCAAGAATGCATGGGACAGACATAAGGCAATTTTTGTGGGGGGTAGGAAGAAATAGGCTGTTGGTTAAATAGGATCTGCAGCTTATCCTCTAGAGTAGGTAGGGAAATGGGCAGAGTAGGTGGGCCAAGTGGTCCTTATCTGCCGTCAAAGTCTATGTTTCTATGTTTCACTATAGAAAAAAAGCGTGACCACCAACCATTACTAGATTTCCAACAGGATCAGTGAGGATTTTACTATTAGCAGAGTAAAGTGATTGTTTGGACACATGCTGTAAGGTGGAATCATGTCAGCAAGATAGTGTAAGCAGAAACCTAACCACGGAGGGCTTTGAAAGTCAAGAGAGCAACTTCATAATAAACAGACTGTTTGACAGGAACCATGGTAGATCTTGAAGGACAGCTGTACTGTACTACTGCATATGTTTCCTTACATGCTTACCAGAACATTTTTAAATTTTTGTGTACTTAAACTATGTACAGTAGCATTTTACACCAATGTTTTTTTGTAAAAATTCCGCTTTGTGTCAATTATTTTCACAAAAGCCTTGTTTTTGTGCCATTTTGCTTTGAAAATGAATCAACTTACTGCCAATTATTTTGTGAACAAAAAAGCATTTTGTGCCAAATTTTAATGCAAAACGATTTTAAGATTTGTCCAAATGGAACCCCTATTTTTGAAAATGCTAGAACAGTGGCCCTAGATAATAAGAAAAGGAATTTGGCTGAACATGCAGTAGTGCTTTTTGTATACACTGTATCCCAAGTACTTCACAGTGCCTACATTTATTTGTTTCTTGTTTGTTTGTTTGTAAATTGGTAACTGGGAAAGGTACACAGAGTCAGAGCTCATTCCCAGATGAAACCCAGGTTAGGGAGAACAAGAGGTAAGAGTGTAAGAAACAAACAAGTAACACAGTATACTAATGACAAAAAAAATAAGACCTAGCTTCCTAGTACAATTGCTGGTAAAATATACAATATACTATGTACAATCAGCTGTGTAGCCTGAGAGCAACTTATTAAATGCAGAAATAGGAGTGAGATATAAGTACAGGATAATGGATGGGCAACAGTGAACAACAATGCTGTGTTCACTTCGAGAAGTTGTCATGACAACCAAGTTAATCTCACGGGAAAAGCGTGAGAGGTTTTCAGTTGTCATACAGCCTCAAGAAGTGAACTCAGTGTTGTTGTTTACTGCTGCCCATCCATTGTCTTTTATAGTGTATGGGCAACAGTTAAGCAGCAACAGAGCATTCTCGAGAAATTTAAGAAAGCCTTCTTGTGACTGTTTCAAGCTGCCCCACACCCCAATGATCAAGCCCCACTCGTTCTTACAGTGGAATCTTCAATACAACGGATCATCTACTTGTTCGCCTATCTTCATTGCATAAAGTTGCCTGTGCTGAGTCTTCGTCCTGAAGACAATAACTGCCACAGGTAAAAAAACAAACAGAAAAAAGCGATGAAATGGGACAGGTGCTACGACCACAGGAGGTGGCAGCATCAGTGCGTGCCATCGTTCCATGTTGTTGTACCATCAATGTGATGTACTTAAGATGGTACGATAACACTCTGACGTCGTATGGATGGCACAACAATGCTGGGATTCAGTTGAATACCATTAACAACAGCCCACTCTCATACACTATATTTCAATTGTATATAAGGTACAGGTCAACTTAAATACCCAGTCAGGTAGGCCAAGGAGCTTGAGAAGAGACAATGAACAGAGGAGGCAGTCCTGTGACCCAAGAAGGGGGGGGGGTAGATTAGCTGGCAGCAATCATTAGGCATATTTACATTGAAATTGTGAGAGGTTAGAAAAAGACTGTAGGCTATAAATACAGTGAAATTAATTGAGCTGCTCACTGTCACACAGATAATGAATAGTGATGAGATCCAAATAATAATCTCTAGGTTTACAGTCCTGCACACTAACCACTGAGCTGAAGTCTCCTGAATCAACCACAACATTGCAGTGCATGCAACATTAAAAATCACTGCAAAAAACAGCTTTACTGCCCACATATTTTTGTTTCAGTTACTTTAACAGTAATATGGTCTACTAACTGAACTCATTTATTTTGAATACACACTTTAACTCCAAAACATTTATTTAGACATCTGTGTTTTAAAACAAAAAGGTAATATTAAATGCATGTTGAGAATAGAAAATGGAGTTAACTGTATTTTCTATTTTCAGTGTGCCCTAAATATTACCTTTTGGTTTTGTTTTCAACCACAGTGCTGACACAGCACCTTGTTTTTCCATTTTTATATTTTGAAGATTTTTTCTTACCCTGCCCGCCACTGTCTCCTCTGGATGCAGTAACTTTGTTCAAAAGACTATGTAGAAAATCATTCTCTGATAATGCCCTACAAAGAAGGAAGAGTATTAGGAACTTACCATAAGTCACTGATCATCATCCAGTATTCTTTCACCAGTACAGTATGTGTCACTTATACTGGACACATTTGGCATAGCCTTTGATGCCCAGTATATGCGGTGTCCAGAATAAATAAAGCCATTTTTTTTTCACAGCATTCATACACTTTGTGTTTTGGGGGGAGACAAACTTGATGTTATGGAGTCTGGCAACAGGTGGATGGCTGTTAAACTGTCCAGGATAAGATCGATTTTCCTGGAGATAAACCTGTGATCCCAGTCGCACAGCCAAGCTGTGAAAATGTCTACGGTCATCCAGATGGTGTGGTTGTTTTTGTACAGCATTGGGAGATTTTGAACACCATGGAAACAGCATGGCTGTGCTGACTTCACAATACCCAGCAAATCCCCCTTACCCAACCATGCCAGAGTGCAGGTCAATAAAACAGAGAAATGCTCTTTGGCCTTCTTTAACCCCTGTGGTGTTTTACTCTTGAACAATAACATGCCATAGCCCACACAACAGTAAAACAGTCCTGCTTCATCTGTGTTACAGACGTCTTGCAAGGCATAACCACTGTGAACCCCTGGAAGCACATCTCTAAGACAATGCCTCTGCACTCTCAAAGTCAGTTTTGTGCTTCTCACCATGCACTCTCTTAAAACCAGTGTTATGGTGGTGTTTCCAATGCATCAGCCAGCCATCACTTGGTTCAAAATCCACCTTGCCCCTAGAAGCCACAGGCTAGGAGGATATCTGGAGTAGAAGCACTCTGCTGATCAAGTCTTCCCTCTCACTGGTGTTGGTGAACCAGCAGAGAAGTGCATCCTCCACATCTGAATCCTTTCCCTCACTCTTGCACTTGCTGTCCAGAGTTTGGTTCCAGTGCAACTATCCTATAATGTGGTCCTTATGTTTTAGAAGATCACTTGATGTTAATTTCAGAATGGTGAGGTAGAGGGCAAGTTCATGCAAATTTTATTTTGGCAGCTTCTCAATCTCACCTACAGTAGAATCTCTACTTTCCTAGTTAGTGAGATGCTGGCACACCTTCCTGACATTATGCTCTGTCTGCTCAGCTGTTAGCAAAAAAAAAGGAACTTAGCAGAACACAGCAGGTAAGCTTAAATAGTGTAACAATGAGACCTGCAACTTAATCTGTCTGCAGTAAAATAGAACAGTTAAAACCTATTCTAGGCAGAGGAACAGCTGATTTAGCAATCTGGTTATGCTCCTGGCAGTCGTTATATGCTAAGAAACAAACTGGTTAATGAGCGAACAAACATTGCAGCCAAAGAAATCTGGTTATTTTTGTATCTACAAGTACAAATATAGGATTATTGCATTTATACTATAAGTTAATAGGGCCTCTGAGAGATATCTCTCGTGGTAAAAGAGACACTGAGCATAAGGTTTGGATGAGAGGACCGTTAAATGAAGCTGAGCGGCTCACAAGAGGAGACTCTTATACAATAAGAGACATCCATTGAAGGCCTTATTATCTTATTAATCACTGAAGGTTAGCCAGAGGGATTTATAAGTTTAGAGCCTTTTTTTTTTATTTTGGTTTGCAGCCCTCCCCCCTCGGCGTTGAACTGGAGCACTCCCCTCCTACAACTCCTGCATGAGAATACACTGTACACAGTGCACAGAATAAGAGCTACAATGTATCTGAATGCTGATTGGCTGAAATTGCCTTAGTGATTTGTAATTAGGCAATAACATGATAATAGATTCACTATATGAGACAATTAATCCAATTGTGGAGTAAATGAAGTACAGTACAAGGCAAGGCTGATTACTTACTCAAGAAAATCAGATTTTACTGTGAGGACAGTGAGTCCACTATCATATTATTGTTATTATGCTTCATGTTTTAGATATTTTTTACTTTCTTCTGCCCCCCTCACAATCAGAATAAAAGATATGATGATGATGTCACTGCTTACATTTTCTTTGGAATAAAATTATAGTTAAGAGCTTGCTTGATCACCCCACCCAGGCATTTTAATGGTCATGTCTACTAGTATTGCAGTGGCATGGTACCACCAACCTGGATTCTCTGGGTTTAAATAAAGGACAACACACTTATCCACATAAAACTTCATGTGTCACTTGCTAGCCCAACACTCCACTATACTTAATCCCTCTGCAAACCGTCTTTCTCTTCCTGGAATCTGCCATCCACATTAGCATTTTGTCATCCACAAATAGTACCTTATTTGAGACCCAACAACAGCTCAGCAATAAAAAATACTGAAGATTGGGGGGCCAACAATGACCCCTGGGGGTACCACACTGATGACGTTTTTCTTTTTACATTTATATCATTACCCATGAAGCCACATTGCTAAGTCAGCTCTCTATCCATTGGTCCATACTTCTTGTAATTCTACAAATGTCCACAATTCTACAACATACACTGTAGTTATGTGCAGCTTTGCCCTACACAATATCAATTCCATGTGATATGGGTGAAGGAAAAATAGCAAAGTAAAAACGACAAGGAAGCAAAGAGTGACCAGGAATATACAGCGAATGCCAAAAGTGAGAAAAGACTGTTTTACATTGTTCTGCCAACTCAAACCAAGCAGCTATTTGCCATTCACACTCACATACACACAATAACAGTACAATAAGTATAGCAAGCCAAAGCTTTATTATAGCAAAATATAATATAAAAGGTTACAATAAGTACAGCAAGCCAAAGCTTTATTATAGCAAAATATAATACAAAAGGTTATACATCACCGATTCCAAAAGCTACATCAGCCTATTCAATGGCTGGAAGCCTGTCAGCCTGGCTAGGAGTCTCACGAACCGGAATTGGCCCCCACAGCGAGCGCGTCTTCACCCTGTAGGTGAGGCTTCTAACCAGGCATTGAAAGCTACATTTATATCTTATTCTATGCTAAAAATAACGTGCAGCCTTCATAGTGTTGTCTGCATACATTCTAGAAGCTGGCGGCTCCCAGGATGCTGCAAATTCACACCATAAGGACTGCTCAGAATTTCCTACACCTGCTAGGGTCACTGTGCTCCAAACACTGGCCGGGTGCCTAGAACACTATGAGCTAAGCAGAAGTTTAAACAAAACTACAAAAACAGGTTGCCTGATAATATGCAACCTTCAAGTTAGCAAAATATACTGTCTGAAGAAAAACATAATAATGAGGCTATCTAAAGAGCAAAACACCAATTAAATGAAGCAGCATGTAAAATGGAGTCACACAATACAAAATGGAGTATAAAATGACATACATTACATGAAATAGCATACAAAATGGAGTGACAATAATCAACATATTATACTATCACTACATACATTTTATTGGGGGGCTTCTTCACCCAAAACCCCTTTCTATAGATTATTAACTCTGGGGGGGATGAAATTTGGGGAAGGGGAGATAGCTGCCAGTCACCTTTTCTGTTATCGCCAGTTATTCCCCGTCGTTCTTTTGCACTCGCTGTTTTTCCTTCACTGTAAATGCAGTCACCTTTTTTCCTTCACCCATATCACAAGATACCCACAACATTGACAGGTTCCAAAAATAGTGGCAGTGCAGATTCAAAATAGGACAAACAGAGACGGGCACTTGTCTAATTAAAAAGGGCTTCCCATGGGCTTTCAAAGTGTAAGGGTCACTGCTCATAAATGATTCCCTTTAATACATATTTGTAAAAAATATTACAAGAAATCCTTTTGGACAAAAATCTGAAAGTTCAAACCAATGATAAAATTACTTTGAAAAGCAAAAGACTTGTAAGTCTTGTGAGAAAAGCAACAGTACTTACGGGTGGAATGGAATAAAGTATTGCTTCTCCTCATCACTTTCTACTTTTCCTTTTATGATGTCTGTTATATCCATAACTAAAAGAAAAAAAGAATCACTGCTTTATATTTATTACTGAGTTTCCAAGCATAATAGCTTTCTAGATTCAATTCTGTACCCTCAAAAATTATACTAAAAGTGGTCAACCTTTTAATAATAAGAAGGTGGCTGCCTACTGTTAGAATTAGTCTATCACTGGTAACTCCATGTTTTGACTGCTGGATAATGTCTACTCATGGAGGAGGTGGCCAGAGTTAGTTAATTGATTGATTGGTTGAGTGATTGAAAAATTTGGGGAATATCTTTGAGCACAAGTGCTCTTTTACAAAGATTCCATGTCAGTAACAGAGATTACAAAGCAACATAACAAATACAATAAGCGAGTTCTAGTGGAATAAAGTCAAGCAAGTGCAAATACAGTCGAGCAAGTGCAAATCAAAAGGCTAGAATCAAGTGCATACAGTTAATTAGCTAATAATACAATCCAGCAAATGTTGAAGTTCAAATTAAAAAATATATAAAATAATGTACAGTATGGGCAAAAATTCACAACAATGGCTGTGTTTCCATCAAAGGGTGAGATTACATCATCGTCATCGAGAGCAAAACTCATTAGGTCTCTATGATATTATCTCCACCGAGGTTGGAAACATCAGCATTTTGTTTGTATTGTTGCCTGTACATTATTTTGTATACTACATGTTTCTTTTAATTCATTTACCTTTTATCTAACTCTCTCTTGCACAGTATTTAAATAAACAGAAAACAGCAAATAACAGATTAAAAACATTTTATGTGATTTAAGTAGTAGTTACATGAGCTGGTAACATTTCTAGTAGTTAATTGTTTAACCAAACAGTTCACTCGGGGCATTTTCAGTATCGCTTACATCTTCTTTATGAGGAATCTATAGTGTACGTAAGCAGGAGGAATCATAATAGAAATGGGACTCTATACTGTTTCACCACAGTAGTGACATAGCTACTGTGGCACAACAGCATTCTGACATCACTACTGTGGTATAACAGCATCTGGCAGTGTATGTATGTCCACACACAAAAACTCTGAAGCATATACTATAAGTATTTATTTTACTTACTGAAACAGGAAATAAGGAACATTACAGGGATTGGTTAAGCTTCTAGTGCAGTATAATTTATTTATTTATTGAAATGTTTCACCAGGAAGGCACACTGAGCAACAAGTTGCTCGTTTCCCGATGCGACCTGGGAGGAAGGGGTACAATGAAGATGGAGCAGTAATACATCCATTCAAGTTACATAAGTCAGCATTTACATACATATGCTCAAGACATGTGAATATACAGTGTATTAAACAATATGGTGCATAGATATGGGAGGCAAGTTGCAAAAGATGTGATATATACAGGTGATACATACAATCAAGTTACATAGATCAACATTTTTACATACATCTGTATAAGACAGGTGAATATACAGTGAACCATCCAATAAGGTGCTTTGGTAGAGCAGGTATGTTACATAAGACAGGCGATTAGGCAGTGTACCGTACCATAAGGTTAATGTGAGAGAACAAGCATAAGTGCAAGGGGAGGTAGGGGAAGGGACAGGGCAGACATGGACAGGTATGGAAAGTAAGCAAAGAAGGAGTTTAGTTATTATAAAAAAAGGATGGGTGAGTTGAGGAGGAAGGGAGGAGCCTAATCCCAGTGGAACACCTTCAGGATGCTGAGAACCCTGCAAGAGGACTGAGAGGGATAGAGTGAAAGGTGGCGGGGATGCCAGAGGGACTTTTGGGAGGGTAAGGATAGAGGGCACGAAATGAGGATTAGCAACTAGGAGACACGTAGAACCAACCCAAAGGAACCCTTCAGGATGTTGATAACCCTGCAAGGGGCAGGGAAGGCCAGTAGAGGTGAATGAAGATGGGAGAGAAAGGGAAGCCTATCCTAGAAAAGACCCCCTTCAGGATGCAGAGAACCCTGAAAGGGGACAGAGAAGGCTAGAGAGAATAGGAGAGATGGGTTGGGGAAGTGGGAGCTTAAAACTAGGAAAGGCTGGGGCCATGCCCATGAGACAACTTAGGGTGCTGGGCATAACATTGTGAGTGCAGGGAGGGCCAGCTAGGGAGACAGAAGGGGGGAGAGAGAGAAGGAGTGTTAAGGGGTAGGAAGGAGGGAGCGTGGAGTGCCAACATGGAGGATCAAGGTATAAGTGTGGGGGGTTTTGTAGTAGAGTTTTAGGGGATAGATTTAAGGAGGGTTGTAGCAGGAATAGCTATGGGCAGTGTAGTTATGGAGGGCAGTGCTGATGGAGTAGAAGGAGGACGAGTGGTGAATTTGAGGAGGGTGGGAGTTCCATAGTTTTGGTAAGTGATAGCAGTAACCAGACTGACCGATGAGGGTGGATCTGTGAGGGATAGCCAGTGAGTAGTAGTCAGTAGATCTAAGGGAGTGGGAGGGGGAGGGGTAAGGAATGAGGAGGAGAGGTAGGATGACAGTTCACCCAACCAGTGCTTAAAGGTGAATTTAGCGTAGTGGGAGAGGCACCTATTTGTGAGAAAAGGAAGTATGCAGGACAGGAGTCCATTGTCTAACGGCAAGGGAGTGGAGGGCTAGTTAACCTGTGCAGTTGCAGGCATGAGAGGCAAGTAGGTGCTCCTGGAGGAAGGACTTGAAAGGACCAAGTTTGGGTTCAAAGGAGATGGAACTCAGGAGGGAGTTGAACCAGGTGGGGGCTCTGTATGTAAAGGATCGCTGGGCAAGGGAGGTCCTGAGAAGTGGAACTAGCAGGTTGATATGGATAGAGCAGGAAGAGAGTGAGATCTCTGTAGTCAATGAATTACCCTCTAAAGGCAGAACAGTATAACCTGCTAAGGGGATTTTGGACACTTAGAGGTCACCCGATGACCAGGGGCTACAGTCGTGGCCAAAAATATTGGTGCCCTTGCAGTTTTTTCTAATAATGCACCATTCCTTCCAGAAAATTGTTGAAATAAAAAATATTTTGGTATCCACATATGTATTTCTTTGGTTTGCAGTGGAATAAAACACAAAAAGCAGAAAAATTTACTAAGTCTTAGCTTATTCCACACAGAAATCCTTAAATGGCCCGGACAAAATTATTGGCACCTTTTAGAAGTAGTTAGAAATAATTAGATTTCAAGCAGGTGATTCTCCTTCACTTTGGAATTGAACTCACCTGTGGTGAGTTGCAGGTGTCTGCAATATAAAAATCACTCATTCAACCAGTTTGAATAGAGAAAAGGACTCATTCTCCTGTTTTGTGTCACTGTGTGTACTGCAATGAGCATGGAGAAAAGAAAGCAAGCCAGAGAATTGTCTGAGGAGGTTGGACAGAAGATTGTAGCCAAACATGGACAATCTCAAGGCTACAAATCAATCTCCAGAGACCTTGATGTTCCTGTTTCCACCGTACGTAATGTTATCAGGAAGTTTAAGGCCCATGGCACTGTAGCCAACCACCCTGGACGTGGCCGCAAGAGAAAATTTGATCGAAGATTGCAGCACAGGATTACATAGATACAAAGACAGTGTCGGCAGATAAGGGCCTATGGCCCACCCAGTCTGCCCATTTGAGCTCGTAAGTTCAGTTTATGTTTTCCTAGAAGTCTGTTGCCCCTTACCCCTGACCTCCAGAATTCCTTTATGTCTATCCCATGCATTCTTAAATCCCGTGATTGTTTCAGCTCCCACCACTTCCTCTGGAAGGGTGTTCCACTTGTCCACCACCCGTTCTGTGAAGAAATTCTTCCTCATGTTTCCTCTGAATCGTCCTCCTCCAACTTCATCCCATGCTCTCTAGTCCTGGAACATCTTTTCACTTAAAATAGTGTATTCCTGCACCATGTTCCTCCCTGTAAGATACTTGTATGTCTCTATCATATCCCTCTCCTCCTCTCCTCCAGGGAGTACATGTTCAGTTCCTTCAACCTGTCTTCATAAGACTTGTGATGCAATCCATGCACCATCTTTGTTGCTCTCCTGAACCTTTCTACCCTGTCTATGTCCTTACGTAGGTATGGTCTCCAGAACTGTACTCTGTACTCCAGGTGGGGCCTCACTAGTGTCTTGTATAGTGGAATTATGACCTCCCTTTTCCTGCTGGTGATGCCCCTGCCTATACATCCCAGCATCCTATTTGCTTTACCTGCTGCCTTGTCACACTGTTTCCCTACCTTGAGGTCATCAGAGATGATAACCCCAAGATCCCTTTCCTGCTTGGTGCATGCTATATCCTCACCCCCCAACTGATATATTGTGTGATTGTGTGTGGATTGATCGAATGGTGGAGAAAGCACCTCGATCAACTGCCAAACAGATTCAAGCTGACCTTCAGACACAAGGTACGACAGTTTCAACTCGCACCATCCGTCGCCAACTCAATGAAAGGGGGTCATATGGTAGAAGGCCCAGGAGGACCCCACTGCTGAGAGAGAGACATAAGAAAGCCTGACTGGAGTTTGCCAAAACACTCCTGAACAAGCCAAAATCCTTCTGGGAGAATGTCCTGTGCACAAATGAGACCAAATTAGAGCTTTTTGGTAAAGCACATCATCTCTGTGTTTACAGAAAATAAAACAAATCCTTCAAAGAAAAGAACACCTTCCCTACAGTCAAACATGGAGGAGGCTCAGTGATGTTTTGGGGTTGCTGTGCTGCCTCTGGCACTGGGTGCCTTGAACGTGTGCATGGCATCATGAAATCTGGAGATTACCAGGCCATTTTGGAGTGCAATGTTGAACCCAGTGTCAAAAAGCTGGGTCTCCGTCGAAGGTCATGAGTCTTCCAGCAGGACAATGACCCCAAACACACTTCAAAAAGCACCCAGGAATGGTTCAAGACAAGACGCTGGATTGTTCTGAAGTGGCCAGCAATGAGTCCAGATCTAAATCCCATTGAAAACCTGTGGAGAGATCTGAAAACAGCAGTTGGGAGAAGGCACCCTTCAAATCTGGGAGAACTGGAGCAGTTTGCACAAGAAGAGTGGGCCAAACTGCCAGTAGAGAGGTGCAGGAAGCTCATCCATGGCTATAGGAAGCGGTTGATTGCAGTTATTTTGACCAAAGGCTGTGCTACCAAATATTAACTCTAGGGTGTCAATAATTTTGTCAATGCCATTTCTTTTCATTTTCTGATTCAAAAGCATTCTGAATCAAAAACAAAGGTTCTGTAATATTAACAGAGAAATATAGAATTGTGAAGACCAAATACTGTTGTTAATTTCAACTTATGTTTAGAGGAAATTGTGAGTTATTTGAAAAAAGTGCAAGGGCACCAATATTTTTGGCCATGACTGTATAAATAAAAGAGCCTAAATAGGGTGGATGCGTGGGGAGCCGGCAGGAAGCACTAATTCCCTTAGCTGAAATTAAAATTAAGTAGGCATTACTAACTTTGGGTGCACTTTGTAATATAACAAAAATAGAGTGTGAGTCTCGCACAGATGTGAGCTGCGTGCCACTAATTTGGTGAAGTGAATAAAGAAATTAGCAACAGCAGCAACTTGTAGCCTTGGTGCAGGCATTTCGGAGTTTTTGGTAGTGTGTGAGGTCACTAGGTAGTTGTGTTGCCTTGTGATGCCTCCAGGTGTGATCCCTAGCTCGGAGGCAGGCCAAAAGTTCTGGAGTTATCCATGGTAGGTGGTTACCTCCAACTCTGGTTTGTTTGAAAGGGGCAAAGGTGTTCCAATGCTCCAGGAATATTTCTTTAAAGTAAGGAAGGGCCTTGTCAACCGAGGGGATGAAAGCTAGGGGAGGCCAGTCAGAAACTGCAAGGTTGTGCAGGAGAGGTTCTAGCTCTAAGGATTTGAAAGATCATAATTGCAAGGTTTTGTGAGGTGGTTTAGGTCTGTGTACTTTCCTGACTACGAATACTGGGTTGTGGTAACTGAGCACGTCAGGAAGGATGACAGAGTTGGTGATTCTGTGGGGGTGGGACGTGAAATCCCAGTCAAGTAGGGAGTGTTTTTGTGACTTATGGCTGGGGTGGGTGGGTACAGAATTCATCTGGGAGAGGTTAAGGACTCCAGTTTCATTTCATGTTTTGTTAGTTTTAGGTGACAGCCAATTTAAATTGAAGTCTCCTAGGATGTTATGCTTCCCAGTGCGAGAGAGGGCAGTGATGGAGGTTAGGAGGTCAAGAGCGATAGAGGGCTGGGTATTTGTGTGACAATAAATGCTGGCTATGAAAGTGGGAAGAGTGAAGGGCAGGGTCACTTGAATGGCTAGAGCATCGTGGGTCACTGGGATGGAGGAGGAGTAGATAATGGAGTATTGGAGGGAGGAGGAAATGTACATGGACCCAACTCCACCCCTGCCAGTACAGTCTTGCCTTAGGATGGAGTAGTCAGGAATGCTGACTGAGTGATCTGGGACTGAACTCTTGAGCCATGTTTCTGAGACAATTAGAATGTCTGGTTTTAGAGTGGCCACCATTTTTTGTAGGAGGTCAATTTTTGGCAGCAGACTACAAATATTTAGGTGAAGGATCTTAAAGCCTTTGAATGCAATGTGGGAACAAAGGAGGGGGTTGCAGCAAATGAGGAAGAACCAGGAGTACAAGGAGGAATCAGGCCAAGGTTGGGGTGAATGTCCCCAGCAGACAGCAAGAGAAAAGCAAGGATGAGGAAGTGTAGCTTAGAACATTTGGAAGGGGATGTCAAGGAAGCCAGGTGTTTGGAAGAGATGGGGTGGGGGAGTAAGGAGCAGAAAGTGAAGAACAGCAAAGAAAGTAGGCACTGTTAATAATGACGCATGAGGGATAACAAAGAAATAGGACCAAATTTCAAAGGGGGAGGAGGGGCATAATAGCAAAGATGTAAATGGGGGATTGGAGATAGAGGATGGGGGATAGAGTTATTTGGCTCTGGCAAGTAGTGGGCAAGTGGGAGTAATTGAGAGAGAGAGATACGAATAGAAATAAGGGGAGAGAGGAGAGAAGTAGGTGCATTGCACAGGGGGCCTGGATTTAAGATTAGGAATATTAGGAGAGAGATGGCTTATCAAGCAGAGATCCGGGCGGAGGGAGGCTGAGTAGAAGGAGTAGCTGTGATTTGATATGGATAGAGCAGGAAGAAAGTGAGATCCTTGTAGTCAATGAATTACCCTCTAGAGGCAGAACAGTATAACCTGCTAAGGGGATTTTGGACACTTAGAGGTCAACTGATGACCAAGGGCTATAAATAAAAGAGCCCAAATAGGGTGGAGGGGTGGGGAGCCGGTGGGAAGTACTAATTCCCTTAGCTAAAATTAAAATTAAGCAGGCACTACTAACTTTGGGTGCACTCTGTAACAGAACAAAAATAGAGTGCGAGTCTCGCACAGATGTGAGCTGTGTGCCAATAATTTGGTGAAGTGAATAAAGAAATCAGCAGCAGCAGCAACTCAAAACAAACAAGATTAGCTAAATGTGTACGTTGAGCTGCGGCTAGAAATCCACTTGCATTTCATTTGCTGGCAGAGTGAGAAGTGGAAAGGGAACTGCAGTGCAGGAATGAGATACAGTTAAAACCTCCACCAGTCTGCTAAAGCAGAGAAAGTTCAGGGACTTGGAATTCGCAGCCGAGCGGGGCAGGCAACTGCTAGAAAAATTCACCAGAATTCAAATCTGGGTTGCCAGAGGATTAGGAGGTACCTTGCTGGTTTTGGGGTGGGAAAGCAGGGGCTGTCTTTGAGGTCTGGGAGCTGCATGGAGCAGCATGGTGGCCCGACTCAGGGTGCCTAGGTGCCTCATGATGTCACTATGATACTTTCAAAGATTACCCCACCTGATCAGAGACAGATGGGATGAGTAGAGGGGTTCCCAATGATTAATATTGATTAATATTGTTGGAGGCCCCACAACATGAGGCTATAACTCCCTAGAGTAAATCCCTGAGGGCTGTATATTGGCTGGGTTCCCAGAAGTGGTAGAGGGACACTGGTAAGGTTAAACCTTGTGTCCCACTACCCACTCTGCTTCTTTGTTTTTGACAAGTTACGCCTTGACAAGTAATGTCCTGATATTACAATATCACATTGGAAGTCACTACCTTACCAAGTCATGCCTCTTATCTGCTGCTTCAACAAGGCACCATGAGTGAAAAAATAAACATATTATACATTTCAATCACTGGTTACATGCCTGCATTGTGACCTGAAACAAACAGTGGCCCACTGCCATTGATGAGATTGCATGTACCAAAGGTAAACTCTGGTCCCCCGGTTCTACAGTATATCTCATCGCTATGGAAACCCAAACATAAAAAATACAGAAGCAGAACGTGATAGCAGAAAAATGTCAAGGGTCCATTGAGTCTATCAAAAGATTCTTGATTTACTGAAGTATTTAGATTTTGTCTTTTTTGTTGTTGTTGTTCTTGCAGGTTTTATATATGAAGGGACCATACCTTCTCATGCATTAGTAAATGTCACACCACTGTTGCCGCTGCACTGCTAGATGTTTCAGCAATACTTACCAGAATTAGGAGTTCTCAAGCAATGATTGTCATTATACAGACAAAATCTTATAAAAAAAGGAAGTGAACCTTCCCCATTAGCACACATACTAAACAGGATAGTCAAAGAAACAAGTAAACCGGATATCATTAAAATGTTTAACTACCTGCCACTCCAAATGGTCGTCTGAGTCCCATGGTGCATTTCTTTTGATGTGTATCTTTGAGATCCATCCTCCCAATTCGGACAATTTGGCAAATCAAATAGATTTTGTCTCTGTTAATATCTTTGTTTCCCAAATCCTGAAAGTGCAGAAAAATGAAAGTAAAGCAATTATTTCTTGCCATACAGCCTGTAATATAAAAACATTGGCAATTTTGGACATAAGTCAGAGGACTGTATATTATTTGTTGCAGGTCCCATCCACTAGACAGTGCCCAGATTTGTAGACTATCGAAGGTATTACCTCACGTGGCTTATGTAACATAAAGTTGTATATTGTGGTGCTGTGCAAACTGAGGCAGAACTAATTTTTCTGAAAATCCAACCAGGTTTTATTTAACAGTCAGCCTAGATATAATGTAGCTCACCCACATTAGGAATTCAACAATTAAAAAAAATAAAAGTTATTTCAGGAATGCCTTTATTGGAACTTTTTTAAAATGAGTTCAAAGTCCAACATGCTACAGCAGCATCTCTCAAAGTCCTTCTTTAGCAATGGTTCTGATTTCTTCAAGGAGCTCATTCTTTCCTTGCTGTTAACACTACACTGACTCTCATCGAAGGCCCAGATTTTATAGTCTGAAGAGTCATTTTCCCTTTTTTTTTTTCCATATTGCTTTTTCTCCCATGGGACAGCTGGCAGGAAAAGTTTCGGCTCTCTTGGTGAGAGACTCGATTCTGCCCATAAGTGTGACTCACATGACTCTGGCTCCGATCCAGAAAAGTAAAACATGGATTTCCCCCATGGCGGGGATCAGGTAGCCTGGTGAATAATCCTGATTCTCTTGTGGAGCCGTGAGTCGGGAGCACAGCCAGGGCTTCATGGAGCCTGCCAGCCACCCCTTTTTTCCATTTTCTCCTATCACAGTTGCTGAGGCATGCACGTTAATGTGTGCACGTGGAGGCATGCTCACGCTGCAGAGTCCTGCGGCACCCTCCTGTATTTGGTGCCCTTGGGCCCACAGCACCCTCTGGCTTCCACACAGTGGCAAGCATTTGGCAGGAATGCCAATCAACCGTCCCTGGGAAAGGAGAGTAGTCCTCCGGATGCTCGATCCTCTCCTTCTCCAGCTGACCTCCAGCAATCCATGCTCACCACCGAACATGGGTCACTGGTGTGATAGGAGGTAATGTACCAGTCCCTCAGCCCTTCAACCCACTGAGCCAGCTCTAGTCCTTTGCACTTTTAAAGGGATACACATATTACACATAATACAATATAATACAATATAATATTATATAACATGGAAGCTCCCCATTCCCCACATACAAACCACATCAAAAATAAAACCTCTCACATTAGGCCCTACACATTAAGGTGCGGGTCATATACGAGTTGCAAATTCATGGTGCATAGGCAACCCCAAATCCCTGAGCTGCACACTGGGGGTCCCTCAGATCCCTGGCTGCATGCACGGAAGGGATGTGTGTCCCTTCCACACCTGATCTCCCTGCCGATCATGTAGCTACATGTGTGACCAGTTGAGGGGCATTGTCAAGGTACATTCCTGCACTGCACACCATTCACAAAGCTGTAGAGTGCTAGGCAAGGTGGGTTCAGGATACGGCAGGTGGGACCCTGCCATATCTTTTACATGCCCTCCCCAATGACACCCAATGGCTGTGGTGGGACAGGGTATCCCTCCACTATGCTGCCCCAGTCCACCGAGTTGACATGAGGTGCTGTGGGCAGCCATTTAGGCACTCGCCTGTACTTCAAATTATGTCTGGTCCCATGCCTTCCCAGACTCCCCTACTTGTGCAGAGCAGGGGATCCACTATAAGACCCAGGACAGACATCTGACTGGATGCCTGCCTGTGTCTTTTGAACTCCCCTGCAATCTCGTGACCGGGGTGGAGCCTCAGACAGGTGTCCTGCGGGGGTGTGGTTGTGCATACTGCACACCCTGCACCCTGTCTCCAGGTGCGTGGCTATGTGGGCTGGGTATGCATGACTCACACATACCCAATCCACAGTAGTGCAAAGCACTAAAGGACAGGCCAAACAAAGAAACTATTGGCCAGCTGCCAGCAGCTATACAGAGCATGAGCCTGCATCTGTAATCTGAGAATGCCATTTTGCCCTATTGCTGCTGATACAGAATTTCTCCCTTAGAGGGCTCCAACCTTTCAGCCTCACCACGTTGCCTTCCCTTATGCCTTGATGTCTTGAAACTCTAAATGAAAAAAAAATATGGGGCAACATCATGCAATCGGGCAGTAAAAGTTAAATTAAGAGAGGACAGGCTTTGGAGAATTATATTTCAATATCAAGTGAAACGCATAACTAGTAACAATAATAGTTTTTATATGCACTGTATTTCCGTTGGTCATTCAAGAATATAATAAGAAAACATATACTCAGTACCAGGAAGCTGAAGAGCTGTAGTAAGAATTCTAATACTGTTTTGATGATCACCACTAATTTCCCTGAGGAAGGTGGTCTGCCAACAAAACATTGGAATCTACTGTTAGTGATGCAGTCACTATAATAAAATTGCATACTGAGTTGAGTAGTTGTTCCATACTCCTTTATTTATTCCCTTCTGCCATCTCTGCTGCAATTTTTTGTCCTAGCGGTCCTTCATTGTTGGGTTTCCCACCACAAAGGCAATCAGTTGCTGCTGCTATGGGCCAAGAAGTGGCAGCTTCTCACATCCTTGCACTCCTGGCAGTAGATTGGTGGTTTGGCAAGTCCTGCTGTTCTGGATCCCCTCGTATTTTTAATTTTAAAGCATATTTCAGGCTAGTTGTGCAAGTGCACATTTTGCTGCAGTGTGTGGCTGATGGCAGGCAGGCTCCCATTTCAAATGAAGAGATCCACCACTCTTAGCCACATCACTTCAAGAAGTGGCAGCAGTGTCCCTATTTTAGGGGGGCTCCATTCCTCAACAGGAGTCCCACTGTCACTATCTGCAGCTCTAGCTCCCCTGTAATTGCCACTTGCTGAGCAGTTCACAGAGTAAGGCCCTTCCTGGTCCTTGGAGTAACTTCAAATCTTGGACAGGCTCTATTTTAGCAGCTGGACACTCACACTGAGCTCAACCACCTCCTGTGCATCTCATTTCATTCTAGCCCTTGTGGATCAATACATTCCTTTTCCGCAGTGGCTCTCAGAGGCACAGAGAGACATATGTTGCAGACTCTGGGAAGGGACTGAGTGGGCCTAGGAACCAGGGTTCCTACCAGAAGCCTCCTAACAACTCCCTTTTTAACCTTCTAGTAAACGTTTGCTACCGAGTGTAGCTGTTGTTAAGTTTGGAACAATGGGGTCAGTCAGCCAAATGCTGACAACAGTCTGGGTCATGGTGAGTCGAAAAGAGGCATATAATTTAAAAGACCCTCAGTTTGAAATCATTGAAGAAAGGTAACACCCTGAGGGCCAGGAGGGGGGTAAATGACCAGGGGGTTGCTGCAGGTGGGGGGATGGCTGACCCCATGTGCCTTGGATAATGAGTGGCAGCCTGGATAGATGAAGTGATCTGCACAGAACCATGACTGTGCCCTTGTTCTTCAAATTGCTTCCCTGTTTTCTTATATCCCCATATGGTTGGAGAGGGAGAGATTTTGAATGGTGACTGGACATTCAGGCCTTTTCTAAGATAAACATTGGGCTCTTTCTTACTCTCCTGAGCTTTTTCAGTGACTTTTGCTGAAGCCCCCAATTGTACTGAAAGAGTTAATCCATACTTCAGGGGTTCTGGGGCTATAAGACTGAATGATCTTTCTAGGCACTTTTATGTGTTACCTATGTCCTTGTACTAGATTCCAGGTCCCAGGGTCTCTGCTCTTTTAGCACTTATTGTTTATATATCTGCATATATGTTTTTTATCTAGAGGTGGGAGAGCTGGTCTCCCTGGGGATTTAACATTGTGCATAAACTGTGTTGGATTTTATTTTCTTTAAAGGGACACTGTCAACCCATTTTGCAACTTATTATTTCTAGATGAAAACCCACATTTTATGACTGCTTACCTTCTCTAAAACTCATTTAAAATTGCTGTTTGTTTTATACACTTCCTTTCTTAGTAGAACAGAAGTGCATGGTAATGGTGTAACATAATCAACCTTGTTTTGTTTAAAATCCTTGATCAGCTCTTACTGCATACTTTCTGAGCACTACGAGCACCCCCAAATAGTGTAGAAACTCATGATGCAACAGTCTCTTCTCCTCTCATTGCATCATGAGTGGCTAGACTGTGGGAGGGGGTTCTCAAGTCCAGGAAGAAAAAATTACTTACCATAGTAGTCTTGTTTCTTCCCAATGATACTCAGGTATTCATAACTTTCTGCAGCGTCCATTTAAGCCAGAACTGCCCGAAGAGGATAGAACACATGCAAATGATGGAACTTTTTGCACATGACAACTATTCAGATGCTGCCTTGAACTAACTGCCTTAGTTCTAAACCACTTAGATTTCCTGGATGCCTGGAAAGGCAGGCCCCCAAGGATTATAAATACTGAATAACAGTAATAAGCAATAATAATAAAGATAATCAAGCCCATAAATCCCCCAAATAAACCCTCCAACTGGAGGTGAAAAACCATAACAGATACCCCCAAAAATGTCAGAATCACCTGAAAGAAGGGGGAAAACATAACATGAACCTTGTTTACCTAAATTGTGCCAGAAAGTGGCATGTATACCCCTGAGAGCACAGTATGCAGGACTGCAGAGGCTAAAGGTTCCAGAAGGAGTGGCAGGGTGGGAAGTAATGAATACCTAAGTATCACTGGGGAGAAACAAGATTACTATGGTAAGTAATTTTTTCTTCTAACCCCAGTAATATTCAGGTATTCCTAACTTTCTGCAGACTACGAAGCAGTACCTTTGGAGGTGGGCACAGAACCTTATTTTGGAAACAGACTTTGTAGAACTGCTGTGCCAAACCTAGCATCACCCCTGGACTGAATATCCAGATTGTAGTGCTTTGTAAAGGTGTGTACTGTTTTCCAGTTAGCTGCTTTACAGATGTCCACTAGTGGAACACCCCTGGCAGCTGCTAAGGTAGCAACTGTCCCTCTTGTGGAATGGGCTCTCAATCCTTTTGGAAGTTCCCTTCCAGCTTTAGTGTAACAGAACTGGATACACTGGACTATCCAATGAGAAATGGACCCTTTTGAAGCTGGGTTACCTTTCCCACATACCAATAAGTCAGGAACAGTTGTTTTCTGTCCTGCCTGTGGTCCTTAGTGGCTGTCATATAGTAGCTGAGAGCTCTCTTGACATCCAGACTGTGAAGCTTTCTTTCACCAGAAGTGGAATGCTCAGTGAAAAAGACAGGTAGGGTAATGGTTTAGTTCAGGTGGAAATCAGAGACTGCTTTAGGGAGAACTTTCCTGTTTGTTCTCAGGACCACCTTATCCCTATGGAATGATATGTAGTCCTGTTCAATGCAGAGCCCGGATCTCACTGATTCTTCTTGCAGAAGTCCTTGCCACTAGGAAAACTGTTTTCCAAGTGACATATTTCAGATGAGCAGAGGACATGGGCTCAAAAGGAGGTCTCATGAGTTTAGCTATGCACACATTAAGGTACTATGCTGGCACCGGTTCCCTATGGGGGGGGGGCAAATGGGCCAACTCATTGAAGAACCTCTTAAAGTTAGGGTCTGAAGCTATTGACTCATTCTTTCCAGTAGAAATGTAAGCAAATGCTGCAGCCAGGTGGACCTTGAGGGTACTGGACTGCAATCCCAGGGAATGTAAATAACAGAGGTAATCAAAAACAGCTGGGACCCCAGCTTGTGTTGGTACCAGTTCCCTAGCTGAACACCAAATAGAAAACTGTTTCCATTTTGAAGCATAGGTTTTCTTAGTAGAAGGATTTCTGTAACCTCTTAGGATGTCCAAAACAGCCTCAGAGAGGTGTAGACCTGCATATTCTATGTCTTTAAGAGCCAAGCTTTGAGATTGAGAGACCTGAGATTAGGATACAGGAGTCTCCCCTGGTTGGAGGTTAACATATTGTGCCTCCAAGGAAGGTGTATTGGGTCAGCTACAGACATGAAGAGCAGCAGAGAGTACCATGGTTGCCTGGGCCAGTCTGGAGCTATCAAGATCATTGATGCTGACTGGGACCTGAGCTTGAGCAATACCCTGTATGCCAGAGGAAAGGGAGGAAAAGCATACAGGTGCTTCCCTAACCAGTTCAAAGCCAGAACATCCAGGGGTAGTGTACCCCAATCTGGTGGTCTGCAAAAGCATTGTGGCAAGTGGTGGTGGTTCTGGTGGGATGCAAACAAGTCTATCTCTGGTGTGCCCCGCCTTATGAAGATTACCTACACCAGTTGCCTGTTAAGGGTCCACTGGTGATGGGGCTGTTTGATTCAACTCAGAGCATCTGCCAGGGTGTTGTCCTTCCCTGGCAGATGGATTGCCTGTAAGGAAACTCCCAAGGCATAAGTCAGGCTCCAAATTATCATGGCTTCTGTGCAGAGAGAACCCAACCTGATACCTTCCTGCTTGTTTGTGTAGTACATTGTGGTGGTATTGTCTGTTCTGACCTGTACCACCTTTCCCTGTAGCAGTGGTGTGAAGGCTTTTAGATCCAGAAACACTGTTCTGAGTTCCAGCAACTTTATGTACTGAAGTGACTCTGCACTTGACCAAGTGCCCTGGGTTGTGTGGTCCCCCAAACGGGTGCCCCACCCCAGTAGAGATGCATCTGTTGTGAGGACAACTGATGGGGAATGTCACTGAAAAGGAATCCCTTCCCTTAGGTTGGATTCCTCTTTTCTCCATTGGAGTGCCTGTAACAAGGTTTTTGTTACTGGAATCAGCTTTGAGATGGAATATCTTCTTTGATACCAGTGTGCCCTTAGGTGGAACTGGATGTCTTCTATTTGGAACCTTGAGCCTAGGACTGTGCCTGTGGCCACAGCCATGTGGCCCAGGAGCTATAGGAACTGCCTTGCAGTTTTTGGCTTGTGCAGGCTGAATGAGTCTGCAATCAGCTGGATGCTTCTTACCCTGTCCAAATGCAGGTAGGCCCTGCCTTGCAGGGTGTTGATCTCTGCCCCTATGAACTGCACCACCTGTGCAGGTAGAAGGATGGATTTATTGTGATTTATCAAGCACCCCAGGGACTCCAGAAGCTCCTGGGTGATCTGCAGATGCTGTCTAACTTGCTCTGGTGATTTTCCCACCACCAGCCAGTCATCCAAATATGAAAACACAGTCACTTCTTGTCTTCAAAAGTGTGCCACAACCACTGCCAGGCAGTTTGTGAATACCCTTAGAGCTGAAGTGAAGCCAAATGGCAGGGTTGAAAACTGGTAGTGACCTGATGGGAGTCTGAACCTGAGGTATTTTCTGTGAGACTCCCTTAAGGGGATGTGGAAATAAGCATATTTTATGTCCAGTGATGCCAATCAGTCTCCATTTTGGAGTGTTGGCAGAATCAGTGCCAAAGTTACCATTTTGAACTTCGGTTTTGTCAAATACTTGTTTAGTACCCTGAGGTCCAAGATAGGCCACCATTCCCCATTTTCTTTTTAGTAAGGAAGTACTGCACCTTGACTAGAAACATTTTCCTTTCTGCTGAATTGGGACAGGTTTCACCACACTTGACAGTAGCAGGTTTCGAACTGCTGCCCCCAGAAGCTTTCTTTCTGCAAGGGAGGATGGTCTGAACACTCTGGTTCTCAGAGGAGAAAAGGATTTGAAACTCAGAGACAGTCCCTGACTCACTACCCCCAGGACCCACTTGTCTGTGGTGATCTTTTGCCAAGTCTGGAGGTAGTGAGACAGTCTGCCTCCAACAGGTATCAAGGAGGTGGCCTATAAAGACACGTCAGGGTGTCTGTTTACTCTGAGGCTGAGGCTGGGTTTGGGATTCCTACCTAGCACCCCTCCTGCCCCTACCTCTAAAGTACCCCTGCTTGGGATACTTTTGGTATTGGGGTGCAGCCATTGCCTGGAAAAAGGGCATAGTGTGAAAGGGCCTGCCTCTGCCTCCCCTTCCATAGGGTCTGGTGGATGGAGAGGCTTCTCTTTAGCAGAATTGCTTTTGAAGGTTGCCTTATATTCATCCACCTTCTTCATATAAGCCACTATTGTTTCTCTGAAAAATGAATTACCCTCCAGAGGGAAATCCAGAGCCTTTGCTTGAGTGACCTGGGTAAGATTTGTAGCTCTTAGCCAGGCAAACCTTCGCTGAGCAACAGTATTTGTCATCCACCTGGCTGCTGTATCACTGGTATCAGCAGCCATTTGAAACTGATACTTGGCTGCCTCTATGCCAAACCTGGCAGTATCTGCAAGGTCATTAGACAAAGGTGAAGGGGCTTTGTTTGCAATGGCCAGTGCAGACTGCCATAAAGACTTTTGATACTGGGCCGCATAGACTTGAAAGTTAGCCTGCCTGATGGCCAAGGAAGCTGACAAGTATACCTTTTTGGCCATACTATCAATCTTCCTAGACTCCTTATCTGGTGGGTGAGAAGCCAGGAGCACCTTAGCCTTATCACAGGCAGCCACCCACCACCCCCTGGTGGTCAGGGTGGGAAAACAGAAATTCTGCACCTCCCTTTCCAATTGATATTTCTTGATCAGCCTCTTATCAAGAGGGGGCAACATTAAGGTCTGTAAAATCTTCAGTACATCGTTTTTGAAGAATTTATTTACAGGCAAGATGAGCTACTTTGTGAGGTTAACCCCATCATCTCGAGGTATTCCACCTCCTCTTCATCCTCTATTTCTTCACTTGTGGTGATGTCAAGGGCATCAGCCTCACAAAAGTGAAATGTGAGGAATAATCCTCAATCGTTCTAGGAGGTGAACCAAAATCTTGCTCCGGGGAGACCTCAGGTTCAATAGGTTCCCCTTCATCTTCCTCCTCACAGTCACCATAAACCTCTTCTTCAATTAATGAGGATTTACCTGAGCTGCCAGTCTGTCCAGCTGGGACTTGAACAGGTGGCTGCTGGCCAGTGGGGATAAGACCTTGCAAAGCTTGCACCACTTTAAAAGCCTGATCTATTTCTTGAGGAAAAGGAAGAACAGAGCACCCACAGAAGTCCCCTTTTTCAGTAGGGATTCTGTTGCTTTTCTTTGCCTTTTGGTTTCCTGACATTTTATTGGGAACCAATAAAAATGTAAACCGCTAAATAATTTTAAAGTTTTAACTAAAGTTTAGCGGTTGCAGTCAGTTCCGGAACCGATAAGGAACCAATGGAAAAAATTAACCGAGGCTATCAGTTCAGTAACTGATAAGGCAGTTACAAAAATTAAGTATTTAAATTAAAATTAAACTAAACTAATGGGTTTTTTTAGTCAGAAAACCCCGAAATTAACAAATTTAACTTGGTTCCCCACCGGTTATACCGAACCGGGAGGAACTGATAAAAACACACACTTTAACACTAAAACTAAGGTTTAGCTAAAGATAACAATGAGTAAAAGGCAGCAAATAAAGAAAAAGATATGTATATGAATTTATAAGTTTCTTCACGTCTCAGGTACAAGTTGAAGAGATGAACTCCGGGCGACTAGACTTTACAGGCGGAGAGTGAGATCTGAGGGGTTTAGAACTAAGGCAGTTATTTTAAGACAGCATTTGTATAGTTGTCATGTGCAATGAGTCCCATCATTTGCATGTGTTCTATCCTCTCCGGGTAGTTGTGGCTTAAAGGGACACTGCAGAAAGTTAGGAATACCTGAGCATTACTAGGTTAGAAATATGCAGTGGAAATTGATCAAGGTAAGTAAACAAACATGTTTTGGTGTGGTAACGCCAGTATGGTGGGCTCTCTGTTTTTCACTTTTAAAAAGAAAATTAGAGTCAGAATCAAACAACCAGCTACATCAGCAATCTTTACAGAATGTGAGCAGTCATAAAATATGTTGTTTAAACTAGTGACACTTTGAGGCCCGAGAGGGTTGACAGTGTGCTTCCTTTAAACAACTGAGGCATTTGGTGGGGGAGGTGGCTACATCTCTCTGCCCCTACTGACATCAGTTTCCACTACCCCATCCCATATAGTTGGTGCACTACAGAGAGCCCCCCCCAGCTGGAAGGGAATACCCCTCCTGCCACTGACTTGTTTGCTGGCACAGGGCTCAGAGCGAGCCCCCTCCTTGGGGGCCCATGTATGCCGTAGTTGAGCCACACCTGCCCAGTTGGTGGGTGTACCTATCCTGTTAGCAGTATTGTTATTGACTCCCTATTGTTGTCGGCACCTGGTTGACACCATGGTACAGTTTAAATTATTTTCTCCCACCCCCACCCCAAAACACATCTACAGCAGACCGTATGTGACAAGCAGAACTATGTCATCAACAGAGGGGAACAGGAGATATGCTGGGGGAGCTGGTTTGCACTGGGAGGATGGATAAAGCAGTGTTAGGGTATGCCTTAAATGTTAATGGTTTGCAAAATGTAGTAAAGCAGGCCAGTGTGTTTCCAGAGATTAGGAAAGAATACTCTGGGGTACTATTCTTACAAGAAACCTAATTAGATGCTGCGAACATGCTAAACTTTGGAAATGTATTTATTTATTTATTTGCTTTTGGTTACCGGGTAAGTGTACAAGGCAAGGACCTGCCTATTTTCAGGCATGACTCAGGAAAGTATGGATGACAACAATGCAATGGAACAAAGTACAGAAATAGTATACAGGTATACAAGCAGGGATAGGCAACAACACAGACCAGTAGATTTACAGTATAGCATTCACACAGAGATGTGCAATTGTACAGGTACCAAGGAGTTAATAGCTCTGAATTACCTAGAGGCAAATGTAGGGGAGTAGCAATTCTTCTCCCACATTCGACATCCTTTACAGAAACTAAGGTTATCAAGGACAAAGAGGGTAGGCTTATTCCAGTACAGGGGCTGCGTTATCAGATGGAGGTCAAATTAGCCAATATAAGTCTCACTGGGTTCCAAGGCTGAGGAGGTAAGGAGCCTCCTAGACATGATTCTGAAACACCCTAAAAGAATGTTTCTTTTGGCTGGGGACTTTAATATGATTCAGTCTAATTATTTAAACTCTTCAAATCCCCGCCCATAGCCTCAACAAATAATGCTTGTACATCCCTTCTTAAAGCCCATAAGTTGTCTGACATTTGTAGGGATGTCACCCATGACTTGAATTACAATCATTATTCCTTGGTTCATTCGATATACACTCAGATAGATTACAGTCACACACAACGTGAATTCCTTAAATATGTGGTAGATTGCAGATAGGACATATTCCACTTTCTGACCATGCTCCTGTCCTGACATACCTTGTTCCAAACAGAAAAATCCCTAGGGACACAGTGGCACCTGAATGGGTAATACCATAGGTCAGGAGAGTTTCGTAAATTCATGGCAGATAAAATCCTGACATACTTGAATTAAACCAGGGGAGGGCATTCAGTAGCAGTATTGTGGGACACAGTTAAAACAGTGATATGGTGCTATGGGGCATTGAATATTGCACAATGAAAAGAAAAAGTGCACCCAGAAACTGGCAGGTCTAAATGATACCATCCATTTTCGTCAGCTAGTACATATGCAGGAAGATGGATCTGTTAAGCCGCAACTGGATGCCATCCGATGGGCCGTTAACAGCTATTTTAGAAAATGGAGACAGCCTTGATGCTCCTCTATCATAAATATTATGAAGTGGGACCCCAGGTCATCTGCGTCCTAGTGCATCCGTCAGGAGGCAGAGGGTCAAGAACCACTGTGACCTAGCTGAAACACTCCACCACTGTGCAGCACCTCCAAAGAACTGCTGAAATGGCAAAAGCCTTCCACCACTGTTATACCTCCCTGAATACTCCTGAGGAGCCCCACAGTGAGGAGGCCACAGAGAAGTTCCCGGCTCTTCTTTCTCTACCCCAACTAACACAGGAATAAATGGAAAAGTTAACTAGTCCAATACAGAATCCGGAACTGGAATGTGCCCTGAATAAGACATGCACTCAGAAAGCCCCTGGCCTGGATGGTTACACTTCAGCAACAAACCACAACATGGTATGGGTTATGCTGGGATTTATACACAACACAAGTGGGTAAATCCCATCATACCCCATGCCCCGGAGTGGTTCATTGCTATTATACATGGATAGAAAGTTATGTTTAAATAGTTCTTTAATTACAAGTTCATATTTATTTTTTAACACTTTTTTATTGATTTTTGTTTTAGTGTTCTTCCTCATGATGTCAAAAAGTCCCCTGTTGGTAGGTAGAAAATATAAATATGTCTGCACGCGTACTGACTAAGGGTGCCTACTGGCTGCCATAGTAACAGTGAGAGTGTTGGAGTGAGCCACAGCAGGGCACCGGACTGTGCAGCTCAGTCAGGAGCCAAGGTTTTGGTTTTTTTTTCACTTATCCAATCCTATACTCATGGACCCGTAGTGTGAGCGGTGAGGGGCTGCCGTCATTCAGCATGTGGTCCACGGGTGACCCTGGGATTTGCAGTCCCTAGAAAGTAATGGTTGGAAGGAATTGTTTAAAATATTTTTTTTAAAATGATCAGAAGATTGGGTACTCTTCATGTAGGACATCAGACATTTTTAACTGAAGACTTTCTGAACTGCAGCTGCCAGGGAACAATCTTGTGGGGAATGCGGGATGGCATGGATATTTGGAAAAGAGGTGAAGCGGGTGTGAGCAGTAACAGAGGTCTGATAGTTAAAAAAAAAATCTGGAAAAACTTTACCATGGGACACACATGTACAACTGCTTAAGCCACTGCACTTTTCGGTTGGCAGGGTCGTGGTTCTCTGTCATGGTTTCGAAGAATCTAACATGGCAGCTTTACTGTTTTGATTTTCACAGGATCGCTTTGATTTAATGTGGTACAGCTGACTGGGTCTTTTATTCATGTGTTATGCTGGGATTTACTTATGGATAAAGACCCAGGCAGCAAATCAGAGTTGTAGTTTTCAAAGTGCCATTGTATAATTTTGAAATTTTACTCCCGGGACTCACAAAAGTTTACAATGAAGTCATGGCAGGAGGGGACATCCCAAGCACCTGGCAATTTGCCACCATTCCGTCATACCTACACCAGGAAGGACCCCATGAACTGTCATGCATACCACCCCATTTTGGTCTTGAATGCCAACTATAAACTATTCATGGAAGTCTTGGCTCATAGACTGGATTCTCTCGTGCCATCACTGTTATACCTGAAAAAAACGGGGTTCATCAAGATCCGTCAAACCAGAGACAACTCTCAATGCATACTACATGTCCTATATCTGATACATATAGAATCCACCTCCTTCCTCTTGGCCAGTCTTGATGCTGTAAAGGACTTTGATAGTGTGCCCTGGCCCTATTTCTCTGCCACCCTTCATAAGTCTGATTTCTCTCTGGACATTATCACCCTTCTTGAGTGGGTATATGCTTTCCGGCAGGATTGTGTTAAAGTTAATGGGCATGCCTCCTCCTCTTTCTGGCTGGGTAGGGGTACCTGCCAGTGCTGTCCCCTGTCCCTGCTTCTTTTCACCCTTTATATTGAGCTCCTGGCCCAGGCAGTTTGAGAAGGTCCATTTTTTATGAAGGGTGACCCTGGAAGGCATGGAGCATTGCATCACGCTATATGTGGATGTTGTTCTGTTACATATGACAGATCGAGACACCATGCTGCCATGTCTCTTTCAACTCCTGAAGGCCTTTGGCAAGGTCTCAGATTACTGGGTAAATACTACCAAAATGCAGAACCTCCTTTGTACTTGTCCCCTACACCCCTCCAATGGGTCTAGTATCCCTTTCAGTGGGATCTACGCAGGTCAAATATCTGGATATTAAACTTCCCCCTCTTCTTTACACAGACTGTATGAGGCAAATATTGACCCTTGTCAGTGCAACTGATGGTGACCCTTCAGGAGTGGCATAACCTCCCTCTGAGCCACATCTGTTGCATAGATACGGTGAGAATAGTAATACTCCTACGTTGTCTCTACCTATTTCAGAATGTCCCAGTCCAGATTCCTGAGCAGGACTGGAGAAAGTGGCAGGTAGCCATATCATGGTCCGTGTGGATGAGGAGGCACCCCCTGTATTCACTTTTGAACCCTTGTGTTACCAGAGGCTTGGAGAGAAATTACACTGCCTGACCTACAGATGTATCATATAACTGCTCCACATTGGATCCTTTTCCAGTAGCATACAGAAGGCCTAGGTCCACTGCGGCTGGACCTAAAGAGGGATATTCCTCCTTTTTGGGACAGGACCTGGTTCCTATATGGGACTAGGGACATGGACTTACACCCCCTGAACCCCTGGATCATGGAAGTGGGGTGGGTTTGGAGAGAGGCAGTCTCTGCATCTGGCCCCTGCTGTGATCTGGATCCCCCTATATCTTACCTGGACGGGTTTGTTTCAGCAACATGAGACCCTACATTCCAGGGATGTCAAAGGTAGAATTTGGTATGTTTATCCCTGTTCCAGAAAGGCCAGCGGACAAAGTCATTCATTGATATGCAAGCCTAGTTTGGACTGGTACAACAGGATTTTTACTACTATCTACAGGCACGCCATTACCTGGAAATTCGACCTGCAGCTATGAGGCAGATCTCTGGGCCCACCTATACTTTCACTGTTGACTGCTCAGACCACCACCCAAACCACCAGACACTTCATTTTCCTTATTTACCAAGCCATTCAAGGCACACAAACCTACAACACACATTATCTCTGATAAATGGGGCGCAGAACTGGGGAAGGAACTAGACCTCAAACGATGTGAAAGTGGTTGTTCTGAAGTGGGTCTGGTTACGTCATCCCCTATATCATAGAGAGTATGGGTGGAAGCATCCGATATGATATTTTAGGACCCCAGTGGTTATGGCCCACTTTGGACAGGGTATTAGTGCAGCCTGCTGAAGGCAGTGTGGGGAGGCTAGGGCCACACACACTCATGTTTTGTGGGCCTGCCCCCTTCTTGCAACTTTTTACCGAGACTTAGAGGCAGCCATTGAAGACGTTTTGGGCCCTGAGACTGGAGTGAGCCCAGAGCTCTGTACTTTGTTTCAATACCCCAGACATATAAAGGGTAGACAGGTCAAATACCTGTTAGGTAGCATGTTAGTGGCAGCCCTGAAGTGTATCATCAGGAGGTGGTTTACTCTTCAGACACCTACCTTACATCATTGGTGGGATACAGCGAATAGCATTTACACCATGGAGAGAATTATGTTTAACCTAAATGACAGGAAAGAACAAGTTATGTCAAGATGGACTAAATGGATTATGTATGTTATGCAGCAGGTTCCCACCATTGTCCTATAGACACCTGCATGCTGAAAGGAGGGAGGGTGGGTATATTGGACAACTTAGTGTCAGTGGGAAGAAGATGTTGAGGGATTATGCTTGTTTCTGACCCTCACATCTGGTTCCACTCACTTAACCTTGAAGCTTGGACAGAGACACAAGTTATTTGGGATCATTAATGGCCACCAGCTGGTGAGCGGGAAGTTGGGATCCTAGAGTTTATCATTGAATTCTGAGCAGAGTGTCACTGTCTAACAGCATTGTCACTTGACTGTTCTGCAGAAATTGTTATTCTGTCTAAGGTGTGTGGGACAATAATTCCAGCAGTGGAATGTCTGCGAAAGTACGACTTTGCTCCACAAAAGTTCGAAAATAATTTCATAACTTTCATTAAAATTCTGCCTTAAAACAGCAGAATAAATATAAAGACTGCAGGTTAATTTATTAAACTGTGGGGAGAAAAAATCTTCTGAACTGATCACTGCCAGTGTTCCGTTCTGAGGCTTTTTTTACCTGCAGTTTAATTCATTAATCCACCCCCTGCTGATCGGGGGTCCCAGTAAATAAATAAATAAATAAACTCTGATCCCTCCCTCAGACCCTCCTGGTGTCTAGTGCTCCCCCACCCACCGATCGTAGGTCCCGAGTAAAAAAACCCTGATCCTGGTATCTAGTGGTTGCCATCCCCCCCCTTGCCCACACATTCCCCAGTAAAGAAGAAAAAAAAAAACTTTGATCCCTCCCTGGTGTCTAGTGGCCCTGCCACCCACTGATCATGGCCGCAAAAATGTCATTCACTAACAGTTCAGTGGGGCTGTGCCGGTGGCCCACTCAGGGGCAGGATGGAGAGGAGCAGGGTGGTGGCGGATGAACTGTCAGGGTGGGGGGTCCACTAGACACCAGGGAATTGGGATTACTTTTTTTTATAAGGGATCAGAGATGGGGGGTCCATCAGGCACCAGGGAATACTGGGAATAGTGGGGGATGAGCTGGTGTACTGCCGGCTGTTTTTTCATGGATTATGGGGATCCAGGATAGGGAGGGTGGTCCTCTAGACACCTGGGAAATAAAACATTTTTGGGGGCCATGATCAACAGGTCAGGGGGGACACTAGGCTCCAGGGAGGGTAAGAGTTTTTTTTTTCTTTCTTCTTTACCGGGACCCACGATCAGGGGGCGGTGGGAGAGGACCAATAGACACCAGGAATCAGGGTTTCTTTTACTTGGGACCCACGATCGGTGGGTGGGGGCCCACTAGACACCAGGGTCCAAGGATTAGGGGTTTGGATCAAATTTATTTTTTTATTTCTTTACTGGGACCCATGATCAGCAGGTGCAGGGGCCACTTGACAGAGTGAAGGGGTTGTGTTACGAGTTAGGAATCAGATGTGAATGTGAAATAATACATTAAACTGTGGATAGAATAAATTCTGCAGTTTATATGTATTATTCTGCAGTTCACAAAAAAGTCTGTGGAACCGGGTGAAAATCCATGGAAAATCCCAGTTTCACCAATGGCAAAAGTTCCGAAATCTCTGCAAAAGCAGAATTCGCAACTTTCACCCAACCCTAATTCTGTCTTACAAAGCATTGTATTACATTACTAAAACTGTTAATAAAACATATATCTATGCAAAAAAAGAAAGGACAACACATGAAGCTCCTTAGTAATAATTAACATTTGGCTATAATACGCTTATGTGTCCGAATAAGAAAAAAACACATCTGTTGTTTGCTATTGATGCTGTAGCCTGGGCAGATTGTTTATGAGGACTTTTGGCCCTGTACAGACCTGATTCAAGCTGGGTCAATTAAAATTTCTGCCTGGTGATTTGAATGTATTACCTATGATATCTTACATTTGGAGGGTATGTCTAATTTTATGTTTAACACTTGGTTTTACAGCTACTGTACGTTTTGCATAGCCCTCCCTTCAGTTCATCTGGATTGAGGTTCCTGTTGCATTTGGTTTTATAGCTGTTCATTTTTAATAGCAATTTACTGTATATGGGGCTTATTTTGATAAAACAAATAAATAAAATTAGTGCTCCTCCAAACCTTAATGTACAATTTTTTGGTAAAACTTTTTTTTTAGAAACCCAACCTACTCCCAGCTGCTCCATTATTCAACCACCCATTCTCCCAAATAACTTTTTTCCAAATATTAATTTTGTTTGTAGTTGGTATTACTGTCTAAAAATGAGTAACAACTCCTCTTACATTTGATGTTTTCTCTTGACTGAGTCCTGCTGATTTATGTTGCAACAACAATCAGTTGGGAGGAAACATCAGCGCTAGTCTATGTCGACATGCAAACAAAATATTTTTGCAAATATAATCTTTATTCAACATTTTCAAAGTCTGTAGAATACATAGGTATAATAATTTAGCCGTACATTCAATTCAGTGTGCAAGCATAATATACAAAATATTTTGAAACAGTCCCTGCCTACAAGGTAGTAATATCAACTGCATCCTCCACCCCTTTAGAGACCCGCGGTCGGAGGGAAGGAGGTGAGTATTGGCAATTTGCAGCCTAAACCTGCAAGAGACCAGGCTCATCTGCAAAATGGCATTATGTGTGTGGAGCTGGGAGCTATAGGGACTGGTTCACAGGCCCCCAAGTTAGGCCGGGGGGGGCAGAGGAGCAGAGAGGGAAAAAAAAAGGAAAACAGGACCTGCCATTATATTAGAGTATTATTTTCATTTGGTAGAACTCATGTGCTGGTGCAGTCATTGGACTCTTCCTCCATGAAAAAGGAGAAGGGGCTACACCACGCATCCATGTTCCCCTGAAGGGACAAAGTCTGGATCTTTAGTCATCACATGCATGATCCACCAGTTCCATCTTGAGGAACAGAGGTCTACCCTATTCATTTAATGTGTGTGTATAATCCTCTTCATCCTTTAAATCTGATTGACTATAGCTCTCCAATTTGCTAAGGTTGGAACCTGGGGCATAAGCCAGGCCCTGGTGAGCACCTTCTTTGCCGCTATTAGCAGGATTCTTAAAAGGTATCACAAGTGGGGATCTTGCAGGCTCCGTGGATGCACACGTAATAAAAACATCTCGGCAGTCAGAGGCATTGGTCTGCTATATTTTTTTTTATTCTTTTGTTAACCGGGTAAGGCTCACTAGGCACAGGTGCCTGTTTTCAGGGGTGACCCAGGAGCACTGGGGAGGTTAAATGACTTGCTCAAAGTCATACAGTATGCAAGTGGAGGTTGTGGGAATCAAATCCAGGTTTGTCTGATGGATGTACCAAGCTCATTCACAGCTCGTTACTCTAACCTCTAGGCTATAGTGCCAGCCAATAGCTCCTCCAGCTCCACCTGGAGTGAAAGAAAGAAATGGGAGCAGAATGGGGCATTCCCACATTATGGTGGTATGGTGGACATTAGTGTCCCCACATTGTCTCCAACAGGTGGCATCCCTAGTGGTGTGGTAATGAGCCATTATAACTAGCGTTTGGAAGAACCATGTCCGGAGCTTCCAGGCATTCGTCTTTCGGATGAGACTTTAAACCGAGGTCCCATCTGCCTGGATTGGTGGTAGTTCAGGTGGATGCTAAAGATCCCATGGCACTTATCGAAAAAGAGTAGGGGAAAATTTTAATGAGAGAAACTGAACGAGTATGTACAAATGATGCTTTATTACATCATTAATACAGTCATAACGAAAGAGAAACAAATGAAATACATAAAAGTCACCCTATTTTGTCCTTCAGAAAAGGGACAGACATACAATGGAGAACCCATACACCATGGGACAAATGTTGATATTCAAGTTGACATTGGTTACATCATTCCTTTTCTATCAAACTGATAACAGTCCTAGGATTTTTGGTATACTTGTTGCAATACAAATTTACATTGAGATTGCCATAATGTAAATTTAATAAAAGAAAATATCAAATGTACCAAACTTTTATCTAAACCCAAATTTTGTAAACTAAATCCTCCAATCACTTCTGCATATGTCACGGTCTGCCAGTACTGATTACCCCATAGGTACACCAGTGTTGCCCATAATTCACAAACATAGGGACGCTGAATGAGAAAGTGTAGCATAGTTTCTTCTTGTGCCACACAACCTAGTATGGGATACATACGCTCCTCCATGCTTTTATGCTTAGCATTCCCCTTGACAAACAGCTTCCTATGGGAGCATAGCCACGTGACATCCCAAATCCTAGGAGGGATCAATTTATCTTTTAATGATTCCAATACATAAATCTTATGTATGGGTTCAATGTCCTTAAATTCAGTAGTTGAAATATAATTGTGGGAATTTATCATAAAGAGATTTATTTGAGGATAACTCCACAATAGTCATCTTTAATCCCCACTTTTTCAATTTAGCAAGGTCAGGCCTAAAAAAATGTTGTCTTGGCTAGTGCAGGTATCACCCCTTTTGTTTCCCAAATCTAATAAAGTGGCCGAATCCAATATGTTGCATATGTAGTCCAACGACCCAAACTAGGTCTTATATAATGCACTAAATTTGCATGAAAAAAATACTGTAAAAGAAAAGTATAGGATTTATCAAATTCAGCCCCCCCCCCCCGTTTTACTGGTAAATATAATATTTCTCTCTTTATGGGATTGAGACGGCTCCCCCAGATTAGCTGAAACACCAAACTAAGAAGTAACACTTCATAAGCTTCTGGTAATAGGTATATAGCACTGATATACACAAATATTGTGAGGAAAAAAGTTTTTACCACAGCTACTTTCTTCTTTTTAGACTGCTGCTAATTCTTCCAGTTTGTAACTTTCAACTGGGCTTCATCTAATTTGGTTTTCCAGTTTAGCCAGGCATTATCTCCTCACCCAAACCAGACACCTAAAAATTTGAAAGGGTCTATAGACACCCTTATTCTGTGCCATGTATCGGTCTGAATTCTAGTATCACTGAGTGCATATATAACACTCTTCTTAATTTTAGCTGCTGTAGATTTAGAGTATTTGCTTATCACCTCTAGAGCTCTGGTTCCAGAGTCATGATTCCCACCACGACACAGATATTATCTGCATAAGCAATTACACGTGTTTCCATCCCTCCCCACCGGGGTAATACCTCTAATACCAGTATCTTGCTGGATAAGCCGAAGCAATGGATCCAAACAAAATATGTAGAGTAATGGACTGAGCGGACACCCTTGTCTAACCCCACGAGTAATATCCACACAATTTCCCATCCTTCCATTAATCAAGGGAACTGCTTGCACATTATTATATAATAAATCTATCCAAGACACAAAAGTCAGAGGAATCCCATAAGAAAGCAAAGTGCAGGAAATAAACTTATGAGGTACTCTGTCAAATTCTTTTTCCTGATCCAATGACATATGATAACCTTGTAAGGTACCCTCTTTCCCCAGTTCTACTAATTCCCTTATCAATAACAAATTATGTTGGATTAACTTTGGTACTGTACAAATTTGGGCCAATGATATAAGTGCAGAAGCTGCACTTACTAACCTGTTATGTAAAACTTTCAACAATATTTTATAGCCAGTATTTAATAAGCTGAGACCACCAATTATTTAAATCAGTTTGGTCCCCCTTTTTAAATATCATTATTTGGACAGCAAGACAAAAATGGAATTCAATATGTAAATTACCCAAAACCCAATTGTAAACTACTACTAGAATTCCCATTAATATTTCTAAAAATGTTTTGTAAAACTCTGATGGAAAACCATCAATGCCAGGTGCAGTGTGTCCCTTCAATTGGTTAATAACTACCATAATCTCCTTTGCAGTGAGAGGTTTAATAAGATCACCCACATATTTTTTATTCAAATTAGGAACTTCAATATCAGAAAGTAAATACTAACATACTAAAATGCCAGCAGAATAGGCATAACGGTCTTTCGCATCTGCTCGTTTGGTCAGCCCCCATGCTCCATTTCTCTATCATCGAGAAGCGGGCAGTATATCTCATTCAAATAATTAGTGACAGCCTTCAAAATGTCCGGCCCTCAGAAACCAAAGTGCCATCAGCAGTCCTTACTGCTGTCATGAAACGATCAGATGCACGTTTGGAACAGCTTTTAAAGGCATCACCAAATCCAGTTTTATTTGTTGAACAAATTCTATGTTCATTCAACATAGCTTTAGTTCTAGAATACTATATTTTTACCATTTCATGTTTTAAATTAACTACTTGAGCCGTCAGCGCGATATGTTGTGTATTAATGATAGTATATATTCTAAATAACTGCTGACGTAGTTTTAAGTATGTCAGGTACTGCATGTTGCGGCACCTGGTTGAGTAAGCCTGAAATAATTACCACAATTTCTGCTTGGTCTCTTCCCACCAGAAACTAAGATTATCATATAACACAGCCACAGACATCCTTGCTTTTAACAGGTCAGTGACTGACTTAACAACTGTGTCTTCTGTCAGTAAGGCTGTGTTCAATTTCCAATAATGAGAACCATAAGTAGGGCCCTGCCGTCCTCCCAATACCACATAAAGAATCATATGGGCAGTGGTTTCTAATGGAATTGTCTCAGCATTATGAATATGAGAGGTGTCCTGTGTAAACAAGAAGTCTATTCTGGTGGACAAAGCACCCCTATGGTAAGTATGTCCACCCTGTATATGCAAACTCCGAAAGGAGTCTTGCAAATGGCACTGCTCAAGTATGCCCTTCAAACAGTTAGAATCACAAAACAACTTATTCGTGGAACCACCCCTATCATTCCTGTCAATTACACAATTAAAATCTCCCACCCAAAGGATATGCTTAGTTGTAAGTAAATATGGTTTGATCGAATTAAAAAGGTCAACCCTATCCTTTTTCCTAAGGGAGCATAAACATTGATCAGTGTCCAACCTCCCCTTATAAACAAATCCAATAATAGAGTTCTCCCTAAAAGGATATCCACCATCCTAGAAATCTTAAACCCGTCTCCTAAACAAAATACCCACCCCATCACAAAGTTCTGTACCAAAAGCAAAATAGGAGAGGCCCCAACACGAAAGTTTCTGAGCTGCCCTAACTAAAAATCAGTATTCAGTCTAGTGTCTTGTAACAAACAAATGTCACATTTAAAGTTTCTAAAACAGACAGGTGACTAACCTACATTTAGCATTCTTAATGCTATTAACATTCATTGTAGTGAGGCTAAGCAATGAATGAGGCTTAGAGATTAAAAAGGGAAATAGCTCAAGGTGGTTTCTTTAGCCTAGTACTTCTCAAACCCTAACACCCATTTTTTTCTCTCCTGTTGTATCATTGCTTGCACTAGCACATCACCTTCAGATTCTGAAGTTTGTGGGGTCAAGGAAGAAGCTTCTGAATCCCCCCCCAACCCGTTCAGATTCCTGCATGCTTCTAGATTACAACAGTTCTCAAACTTTGTCATGGTGAGCCTCCCCTAAGCCATGGAAAAGATTGTGAGCCTCCCCCAAAATACTGAAATATTTTTGGGCCTCCCCTTAGAAAAATAGCCTGCTTTTCACAGTACATCAGGAATAAATTGAAACCTCTTTGCATAGCTGGCTCTCATGCTATTCAGCTTATTGTAATCCCCAACAGGACAACCTACTTGCTCCAATATTTTGATTCTCGAACCATTGTTACCCTTTACTGCCATACCTTCATGGGTTAGACTGCTTTTCTGTTTCCCTCTAACTGGAATAACCTCCTGCCAACCTCTGCCTCTCCCCTGCTCTTAAGCAACTTCTCAGGGATCATTTTGCTCCCTCCTGCTCTTATTCCTAGTACCTGTATGGTTAACTCTTTGTTTGGACAGTTCTACTGCCCGTCTATTTGATCAGTTGTTCCTCGCATTGTTCATTTATTGTTCGTAATTTGTTTGTACTTTTATTCATTTTGTATTGCTTAAGTGTTTTGCAGTTACATTTTGAATTGTATTCTCTTACTACCCTTCCCTGGGTACACCGGAAATAAGCCATGGCTCGGTGTACAGTATCTTCCCTGGTCACAGACTTGTGAATAAATACATAAATTCACCTACTATTATTCTTTTTCAGTTTGCCTTATTTATTCCTTCACACAAAATCTATCAAGTTCAAAACTGAAATACAGTACTTTTTCAAGACTGCTTGAGCCTCCCCTGGAACAGGTTGGGGCCTCCCCAAGGAGGCTGGCCTCACCATTTGAGAACCCAATCTAGAAAGTACTTCAAAACTGTTTTTTAAGGGCAACCCATCATCCTCCGGTACATTGGCCTTAGCAACTTTGGATTGTGGCCTTGACTGCCTGATACCTCGCTTTCATGCTACATTTTTTACAATGGGGGGGGGGGCATTTCTGTAGCCACTACTTCATTCATTTGTCCAGCTGTAGTTACTTCAGACAGAATGACTGCAGCCAAAATAGCAACCTGCTCATCAGGGATGGTAGTACTTGTCTCTTCAACCACCTCAGTCTCCTACGAGGGTGCTGGATGTGCTGGAGACGGTGGGGGAGGGGTACTAGGCCTCGTCGTTTCAGGTTGAGGCCTCTGCCCAGAGGTCCTTTGTTTAGCCATACTCTTTTTTTTGTGCTTCTTTAACAATAGAATCCTGACTAGTGCGATCTGTGTGGTTGTGTGTAGCCCAAGGGCAGGTTCTATACGTGTGTCCACTGTCTATACATAAATTGCATCTCATTTCTTCTTTGCATTCAGAACTGTAATGACCAAAAGATAGACATAGGTTGCATTTTAATCTGTCACAGGTCGAACCCATATGAGTAGAAGCCCCACATTTGAAGCAAGTCCTGGGTTGCCTGGGGTAAAAACAATGACCTCTTTCATTCCCCAAAAACAAACTGGTAGGTGTATTGGACCAAAACTATTATTTCTTAAACACACTTTATACTGCCATCCTCCATTCCACAAATGTTCTTCATCAAAAATGGGTTGTGGGAACCAATTATATCACATTTCTTTCTCATCCATTGTAATGTCATGTACAGAAACTGATTCATTCCAAAAGAGAACAGTCACATTTTTAAGAGAAGGTTTAGTCAAAAGGTATACATGAAATAGTATCCAATTTTCAGTATATTTCAAGGAGTCATATTTATTCCAAAATCTATCTAAACCCTGTGGGGTATTAAAGCTAACATCATAAATGTTGGAACCAGAAACATGAATTAAGGCGTGTATTTCGTTAGGAAAAAAAAAAACCTAAAGAAAGCTTCAGCAGGGTTCTACCAACGTACAGTCAGTCTGAGGCTGTTTCTAAACCACCTAGATACTCAATTCGTACAGCGTTGCATCTCTCCGGGGGAGGGGGGGACCAGAAAAAGGGTAATTTCTCCTAAAGTGTTGCCAAGCATCTTTAGATTTATCAAGCAGGGTTTGTTGCAATGGAGGCAAATTCAGTTCTGGATCAGGTATATCACCCCACCCTGCAGCTTGTGTCTCCAAGTCCTCTGATTCTGAAGACGCTGTGATCGAAGGTGGGGGAAAAACTTTTTCTGTCTCTCCATGTACAGCTTCCTGACAGTCCATGCGAGGTGAATCAGTAGCGTTTTCATCAGTCAGTTCAGTGTGCACGTTGTCAGAGTTCATGGCTTCCTGAGGCAGTAATTGTCCAGGTATCAGGCTATGAGAGGGGGCTCCATATACCTGATTAGCCTCTTTTCCAGCCCGCATTCAGAAGAGAGCATTCAAGGGAGGTTGGGGAAACCCCGTGTTTAGCAGGGAGAGTTATGTCAGAAGGTCTCCCTCTCCTTAAAAAAAGTTCTTGAAAAACACCACAGGTATTTACTTGCTCTGTACTCACAGTTGCAGAGATTGTGTCAGGTTGTGAAGCTTTTTCAGTTTCTGTCTGAGCTCACCCAGCAGCTGTCATGGACTCCTCTGCCCTCCCTAACTCAGGCGGCTGGGATTCGTTTGATGCAGCTACGTCATTAGGCTGATTCACGGTGCTCTCAGCTGGAGTTTCCTTCAGATCATCAAGAGCAGGCAACTCTTTCAAAAACAGTGCAGCGGCATGTAATACATCAGGATGAAGCGATTCAGGCTGTGCTTCAACTTGTCCCAGTAACTTAGCATTTAAATCTGCTTTATGTCCAAACTCCTTATACCTCAATTCTTTATTTTGTTGCAAGATTTTGACAACCAAGCTTCATCAGAAGAAAAAAGGCCTGAAGGAGGACTCAGATTCTTTTACAGATTCTTTTGCATTACTAGGCAGTTTCAACTCGATCTCCATAAATTCATTCAAAACTCCGTTGGTCTCCTGAGCTGGACCTGTGGGTAGGGAGACCTGCTCACTCACAGGGACACCAGCAGAATGAACCTTCAGCACTCCTTCCTCTGTAGCAGCAGTGCCTCCCCTGACAGAGTAGGGGAATTTCCCCAGTGTCCTGGCCAAATTTCTCCCATTCTCTAAAAATACCAACAGTTTAATCTGGTTCAGTTTCAGTTGCTTACCATCTATATCTCCTCTCCCCCCAGTCACCCCTGAAAAATGGACCTCTAGGCCCAGTGGGCTTACCGGGTCAACAAAATTCAATAAATAAATATTCCCGCCATTGGTGAGAGCTAGTAATTTTAGAGATGATTTGACAGGACTTGTGCCATTGTTCTCTTGTAATTTACTGGTCAGGTTCCTCACACCACTTCTGTAGCACATATTCTGTTGAGTCACCTGCAGTGCCTATCAGGGACTTATAAAAAAAGGGAAATTAAATGTCCAGTATCACCAGTCCTTATCACGGAGATAAGGGGCGTAATGATAGCTTGGTGAGACTCAGATTGGCAGATTTCTTTTGGAAGGCTGTTAAAATAATGTTGAAGTTCTAGTTATCTATAGAGATTGCACTGTCAGAGGTCAAACTCCAGCTGAATGTTAGTGAAGGATTTGAAAGTTGCCCCAGCCACAGGCTGGTAAAGGCATTGGAATGAGAGATGTTCCCACCTCCAGACAAGCAGAATAGTCAGGTCTGGCTGGAAGTGTTCCAATAAGGCTATCGAACAGAGTAAACTAAGGAAGGGAACTAAATGCAACACTCTGAAGATGGCAATCCAGGCCGATAGTTGGTACTGAAGCTATGGACTGAGACCTGTGAAATGTCCAGGCTGTATATCTAGATGATACATGGCTTTGACAAAATCTGGATTCGGAAGTAGTGCTGCATCAATCCCCCACCACAGTGTTTAGGGGGCCACAGGTGTTGATTTACAATGAAGCAAAGATGGGAAGCCAAGTAACAGAGCTTAAGGTGTGGGAGGGTGAGGCCTCCTCTCCCCTTAGGTTGGAACAGTGCAGAGAGTTTAATCTGGGGGCAGAGTCCAGCCCAAAGGAATCTGATTATTGTTTTGTTCCATTGCCAAAAAATGTTAAGTGTTAAGGTGAGAAGGCTATTTTGAAAAAGATATGGAGCCCTTGGTAAGATCACCATCCAGATCACCTCCACTTTTCTAGTGAGACTAAGGAGTAACAAATTCCACCTTGTAAGATCCTGCATCATGTGTTTATAGAAAAGGTATAGTTATTCACGTATGGTGGCCACTGTGGTTTGTGCCAAGTAGATCCCCAGATTCTTTAGTTTTTCTAGATCCCAGTGAAATGGACATCAGTTTTTGAGCTCTTGTGTAGGCTGGTAATGAAAGATGAGGGCTTCTGCTTTTGCAGCATTAAGCTTGTAACACGAGACTGTACCATATTGTTCCAGTATCTGGAACACATCATGAAGTGAACTATTGGGATTATCGAGGTAGAGGAGTACGTCTTCTGCATAAAGAACTACCCAGTGTTCCTTGTCTTCCAAAGGTATCTCTGATAATTGCTGAGATTCCTGGATAGCTTGGGCTAAAAGTTCAATATATAATAACATCTGTAGATTCGCCCACTCTGCCCCTCAACTTATCCACCATTATCACCTATACTACGCTTTGCATTGGCTGTCCCCCTAATCACAGCGCTCCTTCTCTCTGGATTGTTTTATTGACTCCCTGAATAGGACCCCCTACCCAGACTGCTTTGGGGCCATGCTCACCCCCGTGACTCATTCCCGTACACTAAAGTCATCTAATTGACCTCTGTTCTCCGTCCCTCACTGCTTGACTAAAATGGGGGAGCAAGCTTTCTCCCACATCACCCCTAAATTCTGGATCTCCTTACCTGCCAACTTAAAGGGTTCCTTATCTCACTCTGCCTTTAAATCTGCATTTTTTTCCCACCTTCATGCACTTGATTCCTGTCACTGTACCTAATCTTCCGTGTACTCCTTCCTGCTTATCCTTATTCTGCTTTACCTGGTCTCACTGAACTGAACTGTACTATATTGCCTGCCTGTGTTAAAGGTCCTATCCATCCCTGCGTGGATGGCTACTGCTTGATGTTATACCTTGACTCTCTCTGTGGGGGGTCAACATTGTTTGTAGCAGCTATTTGTGATTGCTTGTTATGATTTATTCAACATAATGACTGTTTTTATTGATGCCTGTAATGCTAACTATTTGTACCTGTTTTGTGTTAATTTTCCTGCTTATGTACTGTATTCTCCCAGCTCGTGCTTGAAAATAGGAAGGTCTATTGCCTAATGCACTTACCAGGTTACCAAAAGCAAACAAATAAATAAATATGGCAAACAAAAGGGTGACATTGGGCAACCATGTCGGGTTCCCTGAAATAGAAGGACGTCCTAAGAATGGTGACCTGAAATCTTAACACAGGCACTTGAGGGAGCCATAAAGGTTTTTATTACTTTTATCAATGACTCTGAAAAGCCCATTTTCCCAGGGTGGCATATAAAAGGTCAGGAAACCCTATCAAATGCCTTCTCTGCATCAAGACTGAGAAGTACAGAGTGTGACTGGTGGGCCTGCATTTAGGGGATCAGGTGTAGGGTATGTCTGGTGTTATCAGTAGTTGTCCTTGAGTGGACAAATACAGTCTGATCTAGCCCGATTAGTGTGGGGAAGATCTCATCTAGCCTATGCACCAAGATAGGCATAAAATATTTATAATTGGTATTTAATACCGATATAGGACAATAGGAGTTACATAGCTGGGGATTTTGTCTGGCTTTGGTATAGCGAGATTGCCGCAAGTGACCATGTTGGAGGGTCAGTCCCTGGATAGTACCTCATTAAAGGCTGAAGGAGTGGGGTGAGAACCTGGTCTTGGCAACTTTATAAAACTCAGAACTGTATCCATCTGGCCCTAGGCGTCTTCATTGTTTTAGAATGGGTAATGGCTGCCTCAAGTTCTACTATTTGGATTGGACCCAGATGATCTCTCTTTGTTCTTCTGAAAGAGTGGGAAGGAATTCGGAAAGTTGGCATTATCAGTAGGGGCGGTGTTCGCTCAGGGTATACAGGGTCTGGCAATATGTGCAAAAGGCTCGGGTTATGTCATGCGGTTTAGTTTGACGGACCCTGGTGCTGGGATATAATACCGCAGAGACAGTCCCAGCTCGCCATTGTTTATGGAGTTGGAAGGCCAATAATCGGGTGGCTCTAGCACCAACCGCATAGTGCTGCTGACATAGAACTGTAAGAACAATTTCAGTTTGCTGTACACAGTGAGCATCTAAGTCCACCTTAACCTGTTTTAGTTGTGGGAAGACTGAATGGTCTCCTTGTTGATGTGCCAGCTGTAGAAAGTGAAGCATATCTTCCAACCTTCTCCAGTGTTCCTGCCATAATTTGGTTTGGGTGGAGGTGTACTGGATTAGATGTCCTCTAAGGATAGCTTTCAAAGTGTCCCAAATCAGGAGTGTGAAATGTCTGGACTCATATTGTCCCTGAGAACCTCTTCAATCTCACTACTGAGGAACTCTCAAAAGGGTTCCCCATGGAGATAGTAAAGGTTTAACCACCACCCGGGTAGGCGTTTCCAGGCCCCAGGTCCCAATGGCTGATCACAGAGCATGGTCAGGTGAGTGATATCTCCAATGGACAATTGAACAGATATGTTAAGTTTTCTTTTGGGTGTAACAATGATCTATCTGAGGTATGTGCCATGCACTGCGAATAATAGGTATAAGTACAGGTTTGGGGGTGTAAAAAGCGCCACAAATCTGCCCAGCCCACCTTCTAAGTAAACTATTTAATTTTTTTATGGGGTGCAGGTTGTCTTGGGCAAGCCAGATTAGAGGAATCCCATTGAGGAATCAGGGCAATGTTGAAGTCTCCAGCAAGCAAAAGCAACCCTTTGTCTCAGTTAGTATTTTATCTAGGAGCCGTTTAATAGTAGAAGAATTCATCCTGGGGTAGATATAAGTTTGCCAACGTAACCTCAACATTACTGTATATAGAAGCCCCTGGACAATGATTATCTGGTCTGACCAGGAGCTAGACAATTGGAATGAAGTATGGTGTTGGATAAGGATGGCTACACCCCTCCTCTGGCCAACTTCTCTGTAGAGAGCTGCAAACACATAAGTTTGCCCCCGGTGGTCCACGAGGGCTCCGAGGAGCTGCCCTCCCCTGACTTCTCTGTGAAGCTGCAAGGTACGTCCAATCGACTAACTGGGACGGCGTGTAGAACAACAGCTATTTTTAGGTGCCAAACCAAATAATTCAAACTGCATATTATTCACTGTGGACTCCTACCCCTGCCTAAATGCTCCAGGCTTGCCACCTTTAATTATTTCTGACACCATAGGTCTACAGATAGTTTTCTAGTCAATTGTTTTTGTCACAGCTACTATTTTTCTGCATAATGGTTTTAGTGTAAGAGTGGCTGCCTGTGCTAAGGTCTAAAGAAACTGTAGGACTGCATAGCTAAGAAATTTCCACAGCCTGCGGCAAAAGGATTTAAAGCTAAACTTTATTTGTAATAAGTCCATTGAGCCTAGATCAGGCGCTTTTACTGTTGTACTGTGATGCTAAGTAATTACCATATGAGGGCTTACAGCTAAACTTATTATACTGCCTTTTTGCACAGTTTCTTAGTCCTGCAATCACCTATCCACGTGGATCCTCCCATTGTTTGTTAGCCCCCCTCTCCTTACCTACTATTTAACTGTGTGCATTTCTTTATTCCTTCTCAGCATATCAGTTCACCCCCCCCAAGTGGTCATGAGGGCTCCAAGGAGCTGCCCTCCCCCTGACTTCTCTGTGGAGCTGCAGGGTACATCCAATCGGCTTACTGGGACGGCGTGTGGAAGCCCCGCCAATGCTTTATGTCGGCTACCCCACCGCCCCACCACCACCACCCTTGGTGAACCCTTGTTTATATAGATAGTGAGGGGTGGATCACATGATTAAAATAACCTATCAGTCGATTCTCTCATTAGCAAGTTATATCTTTAAACCACTAGAGTGCCAAAACAAGTAAATCCCTTTTAGCTGTTGCACTCCCTTTCTTTTCGCCATGCTACCTCTTCACATCTCTCTAATTGCATCTCTCTTACCCCTTGCCTCACTACTCCCCTCCATACATCCATCAACGGAGTCAGAAAATTTGATGTCCCTAGCTGAGCCAGTGGTTACTGCAGCACTGGCTACCCTACACACTGAAACTCATCCCTTAACTCCATCCTGCAACTGGCAGTCTAGTCACTCTATACTACCACCCTCCTTTCATCTAGGTCTCCTAGCCCTGAACTCTATCTCCAGCAGCCAAACTCTTGTTCCGTCCCTGTCTGTACCCTCATCTCACAAGCCCCAGAGAGCCATCCCTTTTACCAATCTATTTATTACCTTGCTCCTTCTACTTGCCAGGGATGTTGAACCTAACCCTGGGCCTACAAACACCCCACTAGTACTCCCCGGGGGCTCAAGCTAATGCACCTAAATATCTGCAGCCTTTTGCACAAAATAACATCACTCCAGCAAACGGTACTTTCCCTGAGGCCTGACATTATGATTATTTCTGAAACCTGGCTCAAACCTCACAACAAAGACCCCGAATTCTCCATCCTGGGGTACTCAGTTATCCACCAAGACCACCCTGGCAAAAAAAAGGGTGGTGCAATAGCAATGTACATCTCGACCTCCCTTCAGTACACCCAAGTCAATATACCTACAACTCCGCAGTCTATCGAGGCCATGTTGATCAAGCTCTCCCTCCCCAACACCACACCTATTTTCATAGCTGGTTCATATTGCCCCATGGACTCCTCCCTGGCTACCATCGTGGACTTTCTGGGCACCTTGAATCCCTCGCCACCACGGTGAGATTAAGTATACTGGGGATTTTAATGTAAACTGGCTTGCCAATAGCAATTCAAAGATTCGGAATCAAGTAGCAGCCCTAAATTTGGCCCAACTGCTCTCTGAATCCACAAGGACAAACCATAAATCACTGAAGCACTCCCTCCTTGACTGGTCCCTGACCTCACACCAGCACTGAGTCATAGCCTCGGGCATCCTGCCTGACTCTCAGTGATCACCATATGATCTACTCTGTCCATAAAATTCTCAGGCCTAAACCCCCGCACTATTCTTCCTGTTCATACAAATCCCTGGATCTAGCTTCACTCCTAACAGACCTTACATCCACTGACTGGTCCTTTATCCCAAAGGCCACCTCTATCGATGCAGCTTGGAACTTTCAAGCTCAGATTCCTAACTGCATGGAATTGTCATGCCCGCTTAGACACACACGGATGAGGGTGCTCACCTACCCTGGAACACCCCGACATCCTGCTCCTTACCAAAACTAGAGACCAGGCCTGGAAATCTTACAAGGCTTCCAGCTCAACAAAAATACCGTACCCTATGTAACAGCTGTACTACACAAATCTGACTAGCCAAATCAAACTACTTCAAAGCCTCCTTTCAGGCTAATATAAATTGCCGACAAAATTCTGGAAGGTGGTAAAATCCTTTTACTCCTCCTCCTAACCTCAAACAGCGTAAATATAGATGGGGCTGTCATAAATGACCCAGAAGCAGTGGCCTTGGAATTCAATGCCTCATTTACAAGCTGCACCTCTACACTGCTCTCCACTCTCCCTCCCAGCCCAACCCCCCTCCTGACCTCTCTGCTCAATCTCCTCCTACTACTACCCCCTTCTTTTTCAGCAGGTTACCTCGTCCGAAGTCTATCATGCCTTGCTCTCCTAAACCCTCTTAAAGGTAAATGCCCTCTGGTCTGGACTCTGAGGATGCTATACCTGCGGCCCCTGCCATCGCTGCTGCTTTGGCTGACCTTATAAACCTCTCTTTACCTGGGATCCATCCCCAAGGACTGGAAGCACACAACAGTCATCCCACTCCATAAGGACGGTGACACCTCAGCCCTGACAACTACCGACCTATCTCCCTCCTACCCATCTTGGCCAAGCTACAAGAACACATAGTCCTCTCTCAACTCTCCACTTATCTAAACTCCTTTTCCTTCTTTCACCCTTCCAGTCTGGCTTCAGGAAATCGCACTGTACTGCCACCTCATTCCTCAGGCTCATGGATAACATCCTAGAGCGGTATGGACAAAGGCCTAATCACCACAGCAATTTTTGTCGATCTAGCAAAGGCTTTCAACATGGTCTCCCATGCCTTCCTACTTGAAAAACTCTCAATGGCTCGGCTCTCTACCCTGGTCATGAGCTGGTTCCACTCCTACATGGTCGGCCGCTCCCAGGCAGTGAAAATTGGAAGCACCTGTTCCCCCCAGTTACCTCTGGGGTCCCCCAAGGCTCTGTCCTGGGGTCGCTACTTTTCTCCATTTTCCTAAATGATCTGCCCTCCACCTGCCCACACTCATCCATCCAAATGTACACAGATGACACAGTCCTGTATACATCTGCCCCATCAATAGTAGATGTCGAGTCCAGACTACAACCGGATTTTAATGATATTCAACTCTGGTTCTGAGCAAACCAGCTTATTCTCAATGCCAAGAAGTCGGTCTCTTTGACTTTTGGCACAAGACAGAGACTCTCTAGGCTCCCTGCGATCCCCTCCTTCCACACCCTGGACGGGATTACTCTGGAGGCCTGCTCCTCTTTCAGATACCTTGGGGTATGGCTCGATCAGCATGTCGATTTTTCTGTACACATCGATGCCTTACACAAAAAACTGCACCCCAAATTGGGAGCCCTCTATCGGAGTCATGATTGCATACTGCTGCCAGCTCTACGTGCTCTGGTACAGAAAATGATACTCCCTATTTTTGACTATGGTGACACAGTCTACAGTGCCGCTCCCAAGTCCATATTAACCAGACTGGACCCCCTCTTCCACTCATTCTGCCACTTCGCTCTGGATAGTCCACCTTCCACTCACCACTGCACGCTCTACAGGTCCTTCTCCTTTACCTCACTCCACGACCACTGCCGGTCCCACTGCGCCAAACTTTACTGCCAAGTACTGGTCCCTGTCCTTGCCCACCTATCTCTCAGATGTGTTGGCTATTCCTACCCCTCCTGTCCACCCCCTTAGGAACCATGACACACGTACCTTGTTAGTCACGTGGGTGACCACCTGTTGCAGCCAAGCATCTTTCAGAAACCAGATGCTCAAACTGTAGAACTCCCTCCCATCTGACATCAGACATATCCCCCAGTCTAAGCACTTCAGCTCTCTCAATTCCCATTTCACGTCACCTTGTACCTGCGGGTAATATGATGTCTATGTTTGCAACAGGTAATTCAGTTTTTGGGCTTCAAGCCTCCTATTGTCACTCTGCCTGCTGTTTAATGCTTTATTCTGTATATTTCTGTATTTGTTTACTTTATTTTATCAAGATTTTACCTTTACCACTACTCCTATATTTGCTCAAATTTGTGAAAAACTGCTCTGTATATATGCTGTCTGTATACTTGCTTCCTGTTAAGTATGTACTTGTTACCCTTGTTATTGCAAATTACTGGATGTCACATTGCCTATATATTGTACTGTTTCCCCTGCCCCCTTCCCCCAGGACGCACCTGGAATCGAGCACTACTGCTCAGTGTGCCTTCCTGGTAAAATTTTTAAATAAATAAAGAGGAGAAAATAGTGGAGAACCCAAGACTAGCCAGTTTCTCATATTCTGACTGTGAGAAATGAGTCTCCTGCACTTAGACTAAATCAGACTGAATTTTTTAAGGTGGGATAATATTCTAGACTGCTTTATCAGGTTAGTTAGCCATTGATATTTAAAGAATATAACTGCATATGTTGGGAAGCCATACTGTTGGTTAAAGTGCAGGGAGGAACCAGCCCCAAGTGCCCCACACCCCACCCACCTCACACACCATGCAAGACTGCACACTGCATTATACCAGGATATACAGACTTTCCGTAACCTAAGACAAAGAAGCATTAAACTCTGAGAACTATTGTGAATGCGCAATCCAAAAACAATACTCAGAAGAAATAAACCTAACCATGGGTTGCCAAGCACCCAATGGAATGCCAACTGTACTAGTCCGTGAAACTAAAGTGGGCAAGGTACTTCCAATTCTACAGGTCATAAATGGGACCTGGATGGCATGGTTTGCACCACGTCATTAAGGTGGCCATGTAAATGGGCCCACTGATGTAAGTATGTCGGGTAAGGGCAAGGGAGGTGTTACATCATGCACAGCTCCACCAAGGCAGTATTATGACAAAGGCAGTAAATAACAACAAAAGAGGAGGAGAAGAGGAAAAGATAGGAGGAAGAGGAGGAGAAAGCACCTCCCAGTTACCAGAGGGATAACACAGAGGGAGAGAAATCAGGGAATGGAAGGGTGCCTAATACCAAAGGCACTCATCCACCATCCCATCACTTGCTGCAGTGCTTCATCTGCCCCAACCTGGGAGGGGAGCAGTAGTGCCCTGGAAAGAGATGTGGATTTTGTAGGTTGATTTCACAGTAATCCCCCCCAACCTCCACAACCCAAAAAGCAGAGGAGGCCCCACTGCAAGTAGATCCACCATCTAACATCCCAGATCTCCCAGAGAATAGCTTTCCTTTGGTTATACTAACTGAGACTAAAAATAACGAATAAATCCAATACCAGCTTACCATCAAACAATTAGTATAGTAGGTGGATAATTCTATGACTACCCTGCCACTGGGGATGGAGTATAGAAAGAACCTTGTTCACTTGGGAGCTTAAGCAGCAGCCAGGTAGGAAAGAGGGCTGGAGTTATATTCTGTTTTAACTGAAATATTTGAATAGTTTGTAAGTGAAATTAGTTTTATGTGTTAAAAATTATTACCTTGAATTAGAACTGTTACATTGTAACTTTGGTGGCTTGGGGATAGTTGTTTGGCAGGGATACTTAGAGGGAAATTTAAATGTGTTGTTTGCCTGGTGTTTGGTAGAGCCCTCCCACCCTGTTTTGTATGCCTTCTTAAATACTGAAAAGCCACTGGGGTTGGGATTGAAGGGCTGAGTATTTCTGTTTGGGACTGAAATTGAAGCAACAGGAGCTGGTGGGCCTGTGACATCGTATGGTACCTGATGTCTGCTTACATACACTGTTAGTGGGACGAACACACACTGGACTGTATGTGTTTGTGAGACTTGGAGCGTTATTGGTGGGGTTCAAATTGGGTTTGTAAATAACTACAGTCAGTATAGAGAGAAACTGTACTCGGGGAAAGGGACTGCGAAAAGGGGTGTGCTATTATAAACAGAGGGGAAAATCAGGGTGTCATATTCCACCATGGCAGGCATCTTTGGAAGGGTTGTAGGCTGCACAGGCTGTGGGATGGCAATAATTCTAAATTGGGCCTGGAGAGGGAGGCTGCCCACTCTGTAGACAGCTATCTTGTATCAGGAGTGAGGTATATTGGTTAAGGAGTAAGCTGTGGGAGCTGGGGGTGTCCAAGGATAAAGGGTGTGGATATGGGCAGCAGAAGGGTGGGGCTGAGGGAGGCTGGGGCAGCTCTCTGAAATTACAGGGCGTTATGTTACAGCAAGCAGGAGGGATATTGGGACAGAGGACCCTTGGATAGGGAAGTTGATGCTAGGGAAGCGTGCGGGGTGAACATTCTGAATACAAAGAGACTGGAGGGGAAGAGTCAGGAGGGGCTGTTGTATTGGAAGCCTACAACCCAGACTGTGGGAAGGGAGCTCCTAGGTGAACAGTGCAAGAGGAAGAAGAGGGTCAGTTTAGAGATGCAGTCAGAAATTCGGTTACTTGATGGAGGCTGATATAGAGTGTCACAATAAATTTGAGCTACTAAGCAACCTAGAGGGGAGGAAGGGTTGGTGGAAATGAGGAAACTTATACAGAGGCCGGGGGAGGGAGTCGGATACCCATAGGGCATCACAGACCAGCTATGGAAAGGATAGACATAGTCCCAGAGGAGAAGGAAACATATATGTTAAGCAAATGGGGAGATGCAACATATTCCAGACATGAGGAGGAGAGCATGATTGGAGAAACTGGGAGACAAGGAGGTGGGAGAGGAGCCCCCCTTCAGCTGGGAGGTCAGTACCAAGGATGGGGCCCTAGCTAAAGGGGACCCACAGAGAACCTCTGGAAGCAGGGGTACTATTACAAGGGGGGAGGATGGTGGTGTGGGGGAAGGGGAAACCATCAGGGCCAGGATAAATGGTTCAGATAAGAGAGGGTTAAAGGGGACACCTATTCAGAGGGGGGTTGAGTTAAGTGGGCAAAATAGCAAGGGAGGCAGAAAGGGGAGGGTGACAAGGGGGTCTCTAATAAGGCAGGAGACTCCATGAAGTGAGATCATGAATAAAGGGGGAAGGGGGCTGAGAGGGCATAGTGGAGGTAACCATAAGGATGATGGTGGTGTTAAGGTTCTGTTACTGGGAGACTCGATGATTAGGGGTATCCATTGGGAGGGACAGGGGTGGATGCCATAGCCAGGTGAAGGTAGTGAGTATCTCTGGGCTGACAGTGCACAGAGCAAAGTTCATGGTGTATGAAATGGTTAGGGATTGTGGAGGAAACCAGTTTCCTGGTGCATTTGGGAACTAATGATCTAGAGGAAATAGCATTTGGAAATCAAGCAAGGTTCCAAGAACTTGCCAGAGTCTGTCGGATAATGGATGCAACATTTCCTTTTGAATATTGCCAGTACCAAAGGCCTCAGTGGAGAAAAAGAAGCTCACAGAGGTTAATGACTGGCTCAGGAAGTGGGGTGAAGAGAATGTGTTGGGGTGTTGGGAACTGGAATGGAGTTTGGGAGGATAAGGGACTATATGCCAAGGACAGGTTTCATCTTGCCCCATTAGGAAGGAAGTCCTTAAACAGGGGATGGCTGACTACATACAAGAAAGGTGGGGTTTAAACTTGTAAGGGGAAGGGATGAGGCAGGGCTGACCAAGCCCTCTCCTCCAGATGAGGAGTAGCACGTCAAGCCCAAGGGGGAACAGACTGGAGGTGGAGGTTTCAGGAGGAGCAGGGGAGGATGGAAGTATAAGGAATCTGGGTGGGGTTCGACAAAGAGGATCAGGGATAAGGGTGGGGTTGGTGTTAGTAAATGCCAGGAGCTTGGGAAACAAGTTGCGGAGTTCAGAGCCATGCTGTTGGGGGTGGATGTGGCGGGCGGTCAGGAGGCGTGGGCCAACAAAAACCACGACTGGGACCTAAATGTACATGGGGTACACTATGCTTAGGAAGGATAGAAAGGAGGTCAGAGGGGTGGGTGGCTATGTTCATTAGAGATGACATAGAAATTGCTATGGTAGAAGAGGCAGAGGAAGCGTGGAGGCCTTATGGGTCACTCCATCCCAGCAGGAGATAAGGTCAAGCTGGGAGTAGCATATAGGCCCCAGGATGAGTGATGTTCTAGAGGATGGTTTGCTGGACAACATCATTGCCCAGTGTGGTCCAAAAGGGAAGGAGTGGTGTTGATGGGGACCTTAATATGCCAGGTACAAACTGGGAACCATGTCCTCTAAGGTGGCCAAGGAGCAAAGGCTGCTGGATGGCTTCCAGGATGTGTTCTTAACACAGCATGTGATGGAGCCCACAAGGGAGGGGCATGTCCTGGATGTGGTTCTGCAGATGGGGATCTGGTAAGGGACATAGCTGTACAGGACCCCTGACTGGGAGTGACCACAATACTGTCTGGTTTCAAATAAGCATGGGGGAGTGGGGTGAGATCTAGGACACTGGCAGTGGACTTCAGGGGCAGACTTTATGGGCATGGGAAATATTCTCAAGGATCACTTGAAGGGGATTACCTCAATGACAAGTGTGGAAAGGAGATGGAGGTCATAAAACGGGGACTTCATGAGGCAGTCAGGATCTGCGCTAAGTTGAAACGTAAGGGAGTAAGGTCACGTAAACCATGCTGGTGGTCCAGTGAGGTACAGGTAGCAGTCAGAGAAAAGAAGGCGGCCTACAAAAAATATAAAACAACAAGAGGGGATAGGGATAAGGAAATGTACCAGCTTGCATCTAGAAAAGTCACCCAGTATGGTGAGGGGCAAAGTCCAGTAAAAGCAGGCTGGCACAGGGATACATGGAGGGAAAAGGGGTTCTTCCGGTACATTGGGGAGCGGAGAAAACTAAGGCCATCTCAGCAGATTGGAGATCAGAAGAAGGGTGGGTGGAAGAGGCGAGGACCAGGCAGAGGTATTTAACGAGTACTTTGCCTCTGTGTTCACTAGGAAGAGGGATGGGATATCTACAAAACAAGGCATGAAGGGATAGAAGCGGCGAGAGTGGGATCAGGGGAGCAACAGAAATGGAGCAAGAGGGAGGAAAGGTACCCAGGAGGTCACATCTGGATAAGGATAAAAAGACCAGTAAGGGGAGGGATGGATGATGCTATCTCCACCAAAGGGTGTGGTTAGCCCTCAAGGCCCTAAGAAAACAAATCTCCTGGGCGGATGGCATTCATCCGAGAGTACTATGGGAATTGGCGGACATACTGGCTGCACCCTGGCGGAGCTTTCAGCAGGTCACTTGAGACAGGGAGGGTACCTAGGGGATTGGTGAGAGGCACATGTGGTACCAATCCATAAAGGGGGTCGAGGGAAGTACCAGGTAACTATAGACCCATCAGTTTGACCTCGGTGGTGGGAAAATTAATGGAGAGTATACTAAAGGAACGATTGGGGGTGTACTTGGAGGTGAGAGGTCTGGATAGTCGGCAACATGGGTTTGTGCCAGGTAGATCATGTCAAACCAACCTTGTGGAGTTCTATGAATGGGTAACATCAGAACTGGACAGGGGTAAGCCTGTGGATGTATTATTCTTGGACTTCAGCAAGACGTTTGACTCTGTCCCCACAATGGTCTGGTGGAGAAACTGATAGGGTTAGGAGTAGGCCCTTTGATGGTCAGATGGATTGAAAACTGGCTGGCTGGGCGCACTCAGAGAAGTAGTGGTCTGTGGGACCTCGAACCCTAGAGAGGTTGGTAGTGGGGTACCACAGGGCTCGGTCCTGGGTCCGATCCTGTTTAATGCATACATATCGGACATCAGGGAGGGTATAGGGTGTGAAATGAGTCTCTTCACGGATGACTCCAAGATGGGAGCAGTAGTTGAGGGAGAAGAGGGGAAGGTGGCCCTGCAAGGGGACCTGGACACCCTGGAAAGCTGGGCTCACACATGGAAATTAAATTTCAATATCACCAAGTGCAAGGTGTTGCATCTTGGTCGGGGAAACCCTAAACACAGGTACACCCTGGGAGGGGAGGCGCTGGAGGCCTCAATAGGGAAAAGACCTTGGGGTGATGGTGGATACATGTATGAATAACTCTGAGCAGTGCAGGAGAGCAGCTAGCAAGGGCAAACAGGATGTTGGGATGCATCGTAAGGGGATCACCTCTAGGAGCAGGGAAGTGATTCTGCCGCTGTACAATGGACTGGTTAGACCACACCTTGAGTACTGTGTACAGTACTGGAGACCACATTTGAAGAGGGACATACAGCTCCTGGAGAGGTACAGAGGAGGGCAACAAAGATGATCCGAGGGCTAGGGATTTGACTTATGAGGACAGACTTGAGGAGCTCTGCCTGTTTTCATTGGAGGAGAGGAGGACGGGGGACATGATTGAGGTCTTCAAGTACCTCAAGGAATAAATAGGGTAAACATGGAGGATCTTTAGACTAAAGCAGGAGGTATCACCAGAGGGCATGGTTTGAAGTTGGAAGGTGGAAGGGTGAGGGGAAAGAGGAGGAGGTTTTTCCCGAGAGGGTGGTGGACCCTTGGAATGCACTGCCTGGTGAGCTGGTTCAGAGATCCACAGTGAAGGGCTTCAAGAGAGGTGGGACAGACACAGAAAGTGGATGTATCAGATGATGGCCTGTCCGGGGTGGGGGATGGATGATGGGGGTTTCTAGAACAAGGGATGGGAGGGTCTCGGCACCCAACTAAGGATCTAGGTTCGAGCAGACTCGATAGACCGTAAGACCTAATCTGCTGGCAAATAGTATGTTAGTATGTTAACCTCAGGAGGTTCAGTTGTGGAAGAGATGAAAAAAATTGTTTCATGTATGGTATGAAGCATTAGTCAACTATAATAGAAATGTTTGGGATTCACAAAAGCTGCAAATTTCAAATACACTATGAAGCAGGCTGGTCAGCAGTGCTCCATACCAGTGGGTCTATCTGGCCAGTAGTCCCTCAACCCCCCTCAAGCCCCTTAATCCCCTGCATCCACCCACTTCCACGCCTGAAGGGCAGTCACCCCCAACTCCCCCCGGGAACTGACAACAAACCATCAAACTCAGTCAAGGCCAGCTGCCTGAGATGGGCCTGAAGGCAGCATGCCACTTCTCAGTCCCGTCACATTCACAACCTACTATTAAACCTGGCCCAGGAATAATATGCTGGGTGAGTTGATTTGTCGCCTTACTTTGCCTGCCCAGCCATATTACGGTGGGTCAGGGAGCAGAATTGAGAGCTATTAGGTAGACTAAAGCTGCAAGTGGAAAAACTTCAGCCGGTGCAGGGAGCAGCTGATCCCTGCAACTGGGCGTCCACAAAGCCACAGTACCTGTGGTGCCCATCAACACTGAAGCAGTCCAAGTAAGAATTAGCTAGTTGTCCATTATTTACAGGGGAACCTGTAGTGCCCCAAGAGGTTTCACACAAACACGCTCAACACGGGAGGGAGGGTTCCTTTGGGACTATGGTTCAGAGCCCAGGAACCCCCATCACCCAAGTGCTAGAAGTGAGTGAAAAGACTGGGGAAGAAGGTGTAACAGCAGGAGGGATAGACTCAAGGTGCCGACCAAGGGTGAGAAGAGGACCAGCCAAACAGTTGTGGGGAAGCGAACTAGCTGCATTAAGTAAAGAGACCAGGAGGCAGAATACAAGGCTACCCAATTGGGAGGGGTGCTCAAGGCCTACCTAGAGAATGCAGGTGGTAGCATAATCAGCCCACCAAGTGTTCAGCCTGGTAATGCTGGGCAGAGGATACAACTGCTCTTGAGGCCAGCAACTATCAGCTGGAGGCCACAGCCCTGCTCTCACCGGTGTTCTCTTGGAGTTGTCTGATGCCATAGCTTCTGGGCCAGCTTTGCAGCCAGGGATGGAGCTGGGGCACATCTTGGTGCATGGTGGGGAGGGGGAGACATCAATTTTCCTGTGGGCTAAATCTGCATTCACTTTCTGTACAGAGTTAAACATTTGTGTCCCTTCTGGAAAGTAAATAAGCACCTTCAAGGGGTAAAGGGTTCTGAATTAAAATTTTTACTGGTGGAGAATTTTCTTTACTGGAGGGTAGGCTGACGTGAAAACAAGACTAATAATGATTTGAATAGTTATATAGGACAGCAGTTACAGAGAAGATGGGTGTGCTGTGGGTTTATGGACAATTTTAAAACACAATAGCAGCATGAATAATGTTTTTGGGGTTCATCTGAATTAAGAAGTGGAGTAACAGGTGAGTAGCCACTCAGGCACTGGGAGTAGTTTTTTTTATTTAAAATTACAACATTTGAATGGTGGAAGTAACTATATATGGGGCAGACTTGTGATGCGTTTGGGAAATGTGTGTTATCAGTGTGACAACCTGATGTCATGACAATGGTACAACATCTGAGAAGAGTCACAGTTCTATACAGAACACTCAAACTACTGTATATGCTGTAAAAGAATGATACTTTGTCTTGGAGTTGGCAGTACAACACAAGATGGTGTATTGTTTTCTGTCTTCCCATCTGTTAAACCATGTTCTCTCTTATATATTAATATGTAGACTTAGTGGTGTCTCTTACAGGATAAGAAGGTTATCTCGTGCTGGTTTGGGCGAGGGGGCCATGAAACAAAGCTGAGCCGTTCTGTCAGCCCAAAACAGCACGAGATAATCCTCTTATCCTGTAAGAGACACCACTCAGTCTATATATTAATATATTATGAAGCAGTTGAACTGCCCCAGCTCAAAACAGCACGTTTACTAAGAATGTTTGCTTTATTTTTGCCATTTTTGCTGTTCTCCCCCGCTCTTTCACGTTATAGTGGTACATTCCAAGAGCGGTAATTGACACTGCTTAAACAGCATGTAATGGTGGCAGCTTCACCATAGGGGCTGACTTTGCATTAAAGTTTTTCTTATTCAAAGCTTTTTCCACTAAGTTTTATGACAGTACACTTGGAAAAGCTGTAACTTTTGCCACTGTACTTCCAATTCTGCAGTTTGAAAAAAGAGCATCGCTTCTATGATGGCAGTGGGGAGGAACCACTGTTACATAGATACATACAGTAGATATATAGACAGTGTCGGCAGATAAGGGCCTATGGCCCACCCAGTCTGCCCATTTGAGCTTGTAAGTTTAGTTTATGTTTTCCTAGAAGTCTGTTGCCCCTTACCCCCGACCTCCAGAATTCCTTTATGCATTCTTAAATCCCGTGATTGTTTCAGCCCCCACCACTTCCTCTGGCAGGGTGTTCCACTTGTCCACCACCCTGTTAAAACATTTTCATTTTTTTTTTTTTTACCTTTTGCCAAGATGTATGAGGTTTGATATTTCAATTAATGGAGCAATGCTTTTACTGCAGGTAAAATAAATGCAGCTCGAGGCAGACTATATAATGTTTCCATCTGGGGTAAATGAACTGCTTTGGTATTTCAGTACACTTCTGATCATTTATTGTGTCTGAAGGACTGCATGTTTAAAATACTGTGGCGGCAGTTCGTAGGGAACTTCTGTGCTTTAACACACACGTTTTTTGAAGCAGGATTCCTCTCAAAGCTGATCCCTCCTCAACAATTCTGACAGGAGCACTGTGATAAGTAAGAATCACTGCAGCGGGAATCGGCTCTGTGGAGGAGTGCGAGGCAGCAACTGTACACTGAATGAGAGGCACAGTAATGCTGACCTCTGATTGGTGGAGGCAGATTGACTGCTTTATAATAAAGAATTGCGGTTGCAGTTGTGTTTAGCTTGGCAGGTTTCCCTTGCTTGTCAAGAATACACCTGTCAACTCAGTGCATTGAATAGATCATATATCCATATATCCTTATGTAAGGACATAGATAGGGTAGAGAAGGTTCAGAGGAGGGCAACAAAGATGGTACATGGAGTGCATCACAAGTCCTATGAGGACAGGTTGAAGGAACTGAATATGTACTCCATGGAGGAGAGGAGGGAGAGAGGGGATATGATAGAGACATACAAGTATCTTGCAGGGAGGAACAGGGTGCAGGAATACTCTATTTTTAAGCAAAAAAGATGTTGCAGGACTAGAGGGCATGGGATGAAGTTGGAAGGAGGACGATTCAGAGGAAAGATGAGGAAGAATTTCTTCACAGACCGGGTGGTGGACAAGTGATACACCCTGCCAGAGGAAGTGGTGGGGGCTGAAACAATCACAGGATTTAAGAATGCATGGGATAGACATAAAGGAATTCTGGAGGTCAGGGTTAAGGGGCAACAGACTTCCAGGAAAACATAAAGTAGACTTGCAAGCTCAAATGGTCAGCCTGGGTGGGCCGTAGGCCCTTATCTCCGACACTGTCTATGTATCTATGTATTTATGAAGCATCGGGAAAAGGATAATTGTAAGTAACGTGTAACTGTAAGTAAATCTTCTTTCAGCACAGATTTTACACCCTCAGAATTTCCATCCTGACTTCTTCAGTTTGATTCTGACCACTACTCAGAAAGTTTTTGCATTCTGCTGCGGGCACTATTCTATTTTCTGCTGTGAGTTAAGGATTAATTTCTTTTTTCTGCTAATATTGTTCTACAGTGAAGTAAGTTATTTTGAATACCTCGGTTTTATATTTGAGCCTACCCTATCTTGTAAAATAAATCTCATATTGCAGCCATCATGAAAATAGTTTGAGTTTGCTTATCCCTACTGCACTGGAAATGTTGTCTTTCTGCGTGAGACAGGGAACATATTGTAAAGAAAACTGTGCTTCCTATTCTGCAGTACAGTGATGTTGTCTACCTCTATGCCCCCAGCCTACTTTATGATCTTTCACCAACGTAGAACTTTGATGTTTATTCTTTATTGTAATTACCACACACACCACTGTGATATGCTGGCCCAACTTCAGTGGCCATCTCTTGAGTCTATGAGGGAGTGCAACTAATTTAAATTGCTTTATTTAGCAGTAAACACCCTCAGTGTACATTTAACAAATTTACAACTTCTTCCTATAATTATGGTTTAAGGAATGTTATCATTGATTCTTTCATCATCACTAGGGCTAGGATGGCCTGCGGAGAGTCCCACTTCTCTCATGCCGCTACAGTATCCTGGAACTCCTTGCTTCTCAGCATTTGAAACTGTCAAAATCTTATAGACTTTATGTCTTAACTTAGGATACCGCATACTAATGTTTGCAGCTGCTTTATGTGAATGTTTTGTCATTAGCATCTGTACTTGCACATGTTTTGAGCTCTGTGTACTTGTTGCATTGCTTCTACATATAGGGCACTCTAGTCAATGAGACTCTGGTTTCACATAGCCTAAGCAGTATTATGAACGTTTAATAAATAGATAAACAGACATGCCTTAATGAGGGTCTGACCATGCCAACCAACCTAATCACCTTCTCTGAGTGGGTGACAAGGATGGCAATCAAGGACAGGAATGTAGGAATAGTCTGGCCTTCAGCATGGCTTTTGACACTATGAAGCAAGGTGAGCTTCTGGTCGAAGTACACAAGTGTGATATACACAAGGCAAACACACAGTGGACTGCTAATGGGCTTGGGGGTAAGAAGCAGAGGTTTGATGTGGATGGGTGCTACTCCAAATGAAGGTGGATACTCAGAGGTGTCCCTAAAAGATTGGTGCTGGGGTCAGTGCTTTTCAACATTTTCATGGACAATCTAGAAGCTGGAGTCTTTGCAGGTTGCTTAATTTCTATGATGGCACTTAGCTGGCCAGGATGATCGACTCCCTTGAGGACACAGACAACCTTCAGCACACCTGAACAAGCTGGGCATCTGGTTGGCCTCCTCGTAGCTTAGATTCAATCTAGTCAAATGCATGGTGCAACACTTGGGGGGGGGGCAAAGGTAGGACCTGCACACTGTGAGGGGCTTCTCATGTCATGCTATAGTGAAGGAAAAAAAGTACTTAGGGGTCATAATATATGAAGGGCTAAAGCATGCCAAGTAGTGCACAGCTGCTACCAAGAAGGCTGTAAAAATGCTGCTGTGTGAAACCAGCAGACCAGGGAAAGTATTACTGCCACTTTACAAAGCTTGGTCAGGTCTCAGCTGGAGTAGTGTGTCCAGTTCTGGGTTCACCAATGCAAAAAGGACACCAAGGCTGTTGAGAGGGCAACAAACACCCCCCTCCCCCCCAAAATGATCAGGGGTATGAAGGACAGGCTTGAAGAGGGTATCTTGGGTACTATGGTGGGTGGGAAATGCATATAAATTAATACAGTAAATGTCTACATAGAATACTCATTGATCCCTGCTTATGAAGTAGATGGGGACCTGATGGATCTAGAGTCCCTTCCAACTTTGAACTTCTGTATTACTATACAGTATTGTAACCCCACTACAAATGGGGGTTCCTGAAAAGTCTTCCTTGAGCTTGCCTAAATGCTCACTGCCAGGCTGGTGTTCTGCATTTTAGCAGTTTAAATGTATTGCCAGAGAGTGTCTGTATAGCCTCTGTGTACGGTCTCTTTAAAGCTGCCTGGATTGCAGTCATAATTAATCTAAGAGGGAGCTCTGTTAGAAGATGTACTTGTTTGCTGATCATTTGTTAGAGTAGTAATATATTGCAGTTTGTTCTAACCTGCCTTCTTTGCAGCACGGACAGTTCTGTTTGTTTCCATCATCTTGGTCCTGGACTGTCAGAATGGGCCAATCAGTACATTTGGGACTCTAAATGGAGCCTGCATACAGGGGCTTGGTGGGGCCAAACGTGTAGAAATTGTAGTTTTGGGCTTTTGGTGCCTAAAATAACCTGGAGGGGGAGCCCTTGTTGTGACTGACAGGCAGATCAGCCAACCGAACCTTTTGAGTCTTGGGGAAAGTCCACACTACTTGCAGTTTCAGTTAGATCTGATTTGGGAAGTGAAGAACTAACAGCTCGAGATAGTTTGAGCAGCAATCTATAGTGGATTCATGTGGGAGAGCTGTGGAAAAGCCTGAGTTTGGCCTGCATGTCTGCCTGCTGTTCCTGAGAGGGAACTTGTGCTTTTTTTTCAGACTGAATCCAAATTTGGAGAGCAAATTAAGCCACTGAATTGTGACCAGGCTTTAACCTGAAGAAGACCAAAGAGTTGCTGAATGAGATCGGCCTGTCTGAACTTCCAGCTACCTCTGAACTCCCAGATTGTGCAGAGACTCTGTAATTGTGACTGGAGAGCCATCTGCCTGGTACAGTGGAATTTCCTTACATGAGAATGTGCTGTGTGCTTATAGTGGGTCATGATTTGGTTCCCCACTGTGCGTCTGAACTGTGTTTTGCTTGCTGGAGGCTGTATCCAGCTCCGTGGACTGAATCCGTGTCCATTTCCATTTGCCTGGGCCCTGCTACACTGGCCCAGCCAAAATACCTGCTACATAGAAAGTCATCGACAGAGAACCGACCTGGGATCAGCCCCCAGCTCAGCCTTGAACAGGAGCGATGCCTCAGTGATTCGTGTGGGCCCTGCTTCTCTGGGCATTCCAGCTCAACAGTCTGCAGTCTCAATTTCGTCCTGCCTGTATTCAGTATTAGGCATCGTGAGTAAACATCAGGGTAGCTCCCTGCAACAACAGCTAAATCTAAAAGTGTTGTCATCTGATTGTCTTGTTGCCCTTTCTTTCATGGACTGAGCCCTCCAGCTCTGAATTACAAATAGTGTGTGTTGTGCATGTTGCTTTCTTCCATCACAGGGCCCCAACCAGCTGCAACGTTTCTGGCTAGCCCACCGTGTTCCTACCCGGGTACCCAGAGTGTGTGACTGTGTAGGAACTCAGAACTGCATGCATAACTGTCTGATTAATATAGCTTTTAAGCAAATCAACCTGATTACGTCCCTCACTTGTTCAAGTCCCCTGAATAAATCAGATTTAACTTTGTTTGCATTTAACCTGACTGTGGTTCCAGTTTGTGCCAAACGTATTGTACTGTTGCTATTTGTTGTACTTAACCTTGTTTTACAGGGGGTCCCTAGGGTCAAGCTAGAGGAACCAGCCCTGGTGGTAAGTGCAAACAGTGTGGGTAATTGCTTGGTGAATAAGGGTCATTGTGAAAGTAATTATTGTATATTGTTCGGGACACTAGAAGGAAAAAGGGGGGTTACAGCATCCAGGAGGGCTGTGCCCAGGATAGCTTGACCACTAACAACCCTGACCTCCAAGTGGAGGCAGCTGTTTCATTACACAGGCCCCTTAACCTGCTACTAGCCAAGCAGGCAGGGGTAGTAGCCCTTGGGATAGCGCCACCTAGGGGTTATAGTATGTTACAGTTTGGCCCCATAAGGGGCTTGGGCAAAGTCTTTCTAGGGATGGAAGCTATTTAAAGAGGATGCTGACAACTGAGTGGCTAGGATTTAAATACTGTATATTGCCTAGCATCATGGACTAGGGGGTCAGTGGCCTAGTGGGCAGTATTTTTTGCCCATAGAAGGCCCTGGGATGTTAGTTTAGGGAAGAGGTCGAGTTGTCAAATATAGTGCTGGATGGGGGTTAAGATCTGGAAGGATATCAGATATGTTTTGGGGGTTTTGTGCACACAGGAGGACCGAAAGGGATGGTAAGGGCTGGTGTTCTCTTGGGGGGAGGGGTCAGGTGGCCATGGGATCAGACTTGGTCAGCTGGGGAGGGTCAGGAGGTCTTATTGTTCGGCCTGTTTTCAATAATTCCAGAATAGGAATACTCTGAAAATCCTCCATATTCCATAAGGAAAACCCCGCTAGTTATAGCATTCTGGAATTAATATGCATTACTCCCACAGCTCTAGCAGGTGGAGTAGTTAGAGCAAAGTAATGTCTAAACCAGATTACTGTGTGGATTAGTATTTATTGATTTTTTAATACTCTATAGCCAAAAATATAACTAACATGGTGGACCATACCTTTCAGAAGATTTAGAGACCTGCAAGATGATATTTTTTGCTGACACTCCAGCAGTCATTAAACACTAATAAAGGACTGCCAGAGTATCTCTTCTTTGACAACTGGATGCATGGAGCTTATCATGGATAATTTAAAAATAGGTACTTTTTAGTAACTAGTTTATGATAACAATAAAACCCACAGAGAATATAGATTAACAACCGAATGGATTATGGGCTCCATAGCTTCACCTTGGGGATCTAACTCTCCTGCCAAACATATTACATCTTGCAATGCCCTCTCCATTGAATATAATTGCTCAAGTATTAACTCCTTCCTCAAACTCCTCCTCAGTTTTATTTTGTATTCAAAATATTTAACAATCCTATGGTGCCCATCTTAGTGGACAAAATTGTAGCCCACCCAGAAATTCATATAAACAAAGCATCTTTCCCTTGTTATGGCCACAAGAATGTATTTATTTATGTCTGTTGTTATTTATTTAACTCAGACAGGCATGTGTGACTTCTGCTCAGCATGCTGCCCACCTGGCTTTGCACTCGAGCCCAGGACATCATGAGCTGAGGCTATCGGTAAGCATTAAACCCTGACGGAGTGTGCTCTAATGCTGGATTGATGCATGGGGGCGGTGCGTGCCGAGGCCATGGCTGAGGGCTACCACCTACCCCATGCTATCAATCGGATTAGAGCACAATCGGACGGAGTGGCTTAATGCGCTTTGTAACATGGGTCAGCCTGATGACACAGTCACCAGGAGCTCATTTGACTCGTAAAACTACATAAGAGGAAGACTCGGGAGATCTGTACAGTGTTATGGTGCACTTACAACTCATCTCAGACAACGCCCTTACGATGCTGATGCGGTCAACACAGTGTGTAGGTGTACTACTACTGACCAGAGCGGCTCACATTCTCGTGGAGCAGCTGTCCCAATCTGTGCGGCTATTTGTCGGTTAACACCCGTTGGAGGTCTCCGGTGAGCGCCTCTGTCGCCGCACTGTGCGCGCGGTGAGAAATTAGCATGCCTCTGCCTCACTTCGCTCCTCTCGCATGGTCCTCTGACAATATAGCTTCCCTGCAGGAGGTCTCTGTGTGGGGCTCTGCTCACTATCCGTCCCTGCGTGTGCCTCCTTCCCCCTTTCCACCTGCCACACGTCGTCGCACTCTTGGGTTGGGCCTTCCCCCTCCACCCACTCCGCGTCGCTGCCCCTCTCTGAGAAGAAAAGCAGACCCCCTCTTTTGTGCCACCTCTCACCCTTGCCAGCTACAGACTCCTGCGACTGTGCGTCGTGGGTTCTCGTCCCCCTTTCCCATCTCGCACTCCTAGTGGGGCTCCCGGACCACCGCTCTTCTCGGTTCTGCTCTCCCTTTCCCACAGGACCCAGTGCTGCTAGGCTGGGGGTCTGGCTGGTCACGGTACTGCCGAAGCGGGCATGGCATATATGCTGCGTTAATACCCGCTTCGGCTGCCGTCTCGTGACCGCCCTAGCCCTATCGGCTTGCTCCCTCAGAGGTGCACAATTCATGCCATGTTACAAGGGAAGGTTCACAGTGTCTGCTCCAATCCTGTTCTCCTAGTGGTGGGAGGGAGGACTGCATACAGTGTAGCAGCTCACCACATGGCGGCAGTGCAGTTGATAGCATGGGTGACTATGAATTGCTGAGCACACTCCCCATGCCAGCAATGCGTGCATTTTTCTGCAGGTGGAAGGAGCCTTTGAAAAATGGAAAGTCATCTGGTCAGCGACCTCTGGGTGAGGGTCTTTGTGTGTACTCTTCCTACATTCTCTGAAGTATTGAGTATCCTTCCCAGTCATGGTCTCTGTGAGACACAGCCTTCTCTCCCTTATTTATTTATTTACTTATTTATTATATTTGTAATTTTTATCAGGAAAGGAGGACTGAACTGCAACAGCTCATTCCCAGCTCATCCTGCAGGATGGTTACATTGAGCATTTACTGCATTATCTGCTTCTTGTGTGTGCATCATGCCTGTTCTCTGCCCCAGTTGGTTACATGGACCTGTTTTTACTGGCAGTGGGAATGACAGTGGACAAACCCTCTGCTCTTCTTCGATAAATCCATGGGATCTTTCACTTCAACCTGGACAGTGACCAGAGATGGGCAGAAGGGAGCTGGATTTAACATATCCTCTGAAGGATGACACCTCAGCAGTGCTGCACCCCTTCATACTAGCTACAGTGTCAGTTATAGGAATTACCCCAAGTACCACATGTGGGGCTAGACCCCACAACCTTCCACCTCAGCCCTAGAGGTGAAATGTGCTACTTACTGAGCCACTGACACTGCTACACAGGCACTTTCTGGTGGCAGCAGATAGAGGAATACATCAGGGAAAGTTTGGCCCCAGCATCACTGGACTGCAGGGTACTCTGGGGACACTGGTAGCACATGTAATCTGCCCAAAGTGAGTCTGGTAGGCAAGGAGAAGGCACAAAATGGGGCTAAAATGAGGCAAGTGTCTTGGGACAGCTAGGGGTGATAAACAGGTAATGCCAAAAACACAAAACAAGCAGAAGTACTGCACAGTAGGAATACTCAAGAGTTGGCTGAGTCAGGTCCAATTGGACGGTTTAAAAATTGAAGAATTTCTGATTCTGAATCTGAATCTGATTCTAAAAAGGACCACAGAATCTGACTCAGATTTGGAATCCAAATTCATAAATCCTAAATCCCTATGTAAAAACATGTTTTGGTCTTAAATTTCAAAAATTAGAATTTTCGAACTGCAGTTCTGAAGAACATAATTCCAAAAATCGAGTTGAAATCTGACACATCCAATTCCATGAATCAGAATCCAAGCAATCCTATTGTACAGTTTGTACAAAATCTCATTTCCAGCCTGCCAGCCAGTGCAGCAATCGTGATACCACTTGCAACGCTGATCTTCCCGAGTTCAGAAGTGATCCACACTGTCTGGCAGTTGCCTTTCCCTTTAAGGATCACCGGAAATGTCTTCTAGCTGACTCCTCCCACCCAGCCGGGTGGTAACTTCCATGGCTCCACCCCATGATGCCAGATCTTGCCCGCTGGTAGCAGAGTTTGAGGGCCAAAGCTGGGGAGCTCAGGTGGGTCCGTGTGGATGAACACAATATACCACTCCTTGAACTACTGTTACAGGTGAGTAACCTGTTTTCTAGGATGTGGATATGATGTTATAGCCATACTGTCTGGCAGACTCCTAGCAGTTCTCTGGGAGGAGGGAGGCAAGGCGCACACCCCCTACTTCGGGAACAGAGACCGGAGAACTGCGGTCCCAAAACCAGCATACTGGCGTGACTCAAGCTCACTGTGGTAATGGGAAGTGAAGGTGTGTGCTGACTTCCAGGAAGCAGCCCTGCAGATTTCATGGATAGGGACGTCCCCAGAAGCAGCCACTGCCGCAGCGGTATGGCGGGTGGAATGAGACCTTAGCCTCCAGGAGGCTCCCTACCTGCCAACCTGTAGCAGAGATCAATGCAGGATGTCAGCCACCTGCCATTCGTCCACTTGGCTGCAGGTCTGCCATGTGCTGCTTCAACGTAGGTGACAAACAGCTGGTGAACCTCTCCCTGAACTCCAGCCATGTGCTCTTTATAATAAGCAAACACTCACCTCAGGTCCAAAACATGAAGCCTGTGTTCGGCCTCCGAGGTGTGATTGGCAAAGATCACCAGCAGAGTCATCACCTGGTTCAGGTGAAACTGTAACACAACCTTCAGGAGGAACTTCAGGTTGGGAAGCAGGACATTCATGTGCCTGAGGAAGACCAGGTAAGGAGACTCCACCGAGAGTGCCTGGAGCTCATTGATCCTTCTGAGTGGCGTGATAGCCACCAGGAAGGTGGTCTTCCATGACAGGTGAGACATGTCACACTTGTACTTCGGTTCAAATGGCTTGCCCATGAGCTTTGCCAAACCAGCAACAAGTCCCATGTTGGTGGTGGTTCACACACGAGAGAAGATGTGGTCAAGGCCCTTGAAGAAGCGCCAGACCACCTTCTTCTGTGCTACTAACTGCTGACCAGCCCGCACCTGGTAAGCAGAGTATGGCTGCAAGGTGCACCTTAAGGTTGTCAACCAAAGTCCCCTTGGGAGAGACCAGGTAGTCCAAATGCTAGCCACCAGACAGGTTGAAGGGTCCAACCCCATGCCCTGACACCAAATGGAGAATCTCTTCCATTTTGAAAGCATAGCATTTCTGATCGATTCCTTGCGAGATGCTTCCACCACAGTGAGGACATCTTCGGAGAGACCCAAAGCCTGGAACTCTAGCCACTCAGGAGCCAGGCTTTCAGGTGCAGAGATTGAAGGTCTGGGTGGAGTACCCTTCCCTGATTAATGGAAAGCAGGTCCAGGCATCCTGGAAGATGCCTCAGGAGCCTGTTGCTGAGGCTGAGGAGACTGGGGTACCAAAACTGGTGGGGCCAGTCCGGAGCCACCAGTATCACCTGTGCCTTGTCCCTCCTGACCTTGAGTAGCACCTTGTGGATCAATGGAAGTGGAGGGAAGTCATAAGAGAGGACTGGGGTCCACAGCCTCAAGAAAGCATCCCCCTGCAGCAAGCCCTGCTGGGGCACAAAACAGCCTCAGCTTTGCATTCTCCCTGGAGGCAAACTGTTCCACCTGAGGGGTCCCCCATTGGGAGAACAGACTGTGAAGTACCTCTGGGTACAGGGACCACTCGTGAGATACCTCTCCCACCCAGCTGAGGGCATCCGCCAGCTGATTTGAGATCTGCCTCCAGGCTCTGCACGAGGGTCCAGATGCAGAGAGCTTCTTGCACAGAGGCAAGGACTGCATCACCCCCTGCTTGTTGAGGTAGACATGGTCATAGTATTGTCCGTCTGGACCTGGACCACTTGAACCTAGACAAATGGAGCAAATGTGGTTAGGGCTAGCCAAACTGCTCGTAACTCTGCATTCCCCCAGCCCGTCAGAGAGGTGTCAGTCATCAGGATGACCATCGGTTCGGGGCAGACAAACAGGATCCCTTCCTGCAGATGTTCTAGGATGAGCCACCACTGGAGGCCATCCCACATCCTCTGGGTCACAATGACCAGTTGGTCGAAGAGACCTTTGCACTGAGACCACTGGCTGGCTAGCTCCCACTGGAAGGAGTGCATATGCCAATCGACCCATTGGACCATGCTGGTGCAGACTGCCATGTAACCCAGAAGACACAGGAAATCCCACGCAGGGTGCAAGTGCCAACCAGAAAAGATTGGGCCAAAGAGGAGAGAACCTCTGCCCTGTCCACTGAGAGCCAAGCTCTGGCTCAGCACAAGTCAAGCTCTGCCCCAATTAAACTGATCACCTGTGAAGGCACGAGTTCTGATTTGACCTCATTGACCAGTAGGCCAAAGTCGATGCAAGTCTGGAGGGCCAGGTCCCTGGACCGTTCCACCTCCAGCCTGGAGGGACCTGCTATCAGCAAGTCATCCAGGTAGGGGTACACCTGGACCCCTCAGTGCCTCAGGTAAGCTGCCACCACTGCTATGCATTTGGTGAAGACCCTGGGGGTGGACGAGAGGCCGAAAGTCGTGGCTTAGAACTCATAAAGGGTTCCCTCTACTCAGAAGTGGAGGAACCTTCAATGGGAAGGATGGATCGGGATGTGAAAGAACGCGTCCTGAAGATCCAGAGAGCAAAAACCACATGTTTTGCTCCAGAGATGGTATGATCTGGGACAGAGTTACCATCCTGAAGGTGTAAGACCTGAGGAATTTGTTCAGATCATGCAGATCTAGAATGGGGCACCAGTCCCCCATCTGCTTAGACACCAGAAAGTACCTGGAGACAAACCCTGGGTGTTCCAGAGGATCCACAACTCTAACCATGCCCTCCTTGTGAAAGAGCTGGGCTATGTCATCTCGAAGAGCTGACTGAGTGACTGCAGATACCAAGTTCTCCGCAGCACGTGGGCTCAGCTTGGAGGGTAGTGTCAATTCCAGAGGCAGACCCTGACCGCACACTTCCAGAATCTACCTGTCCATGGTAACAGCAGACCAGGTGGAAAAGAAGTGGTAGAGCCAGCCCCCACAGGAGGACCCAGGGGAGGCATGATGGGTATGAGAGTGGTAACCTCCATCCCGTCACTGAGAAGGCTTGGAGAAGGAGGATCCAGCCGAGGAGCCACCAGGTCCCTTCTCTCCAGGCTTTTAGACCACTGAGGCCATGGGATTGGCCTGAGGTCACCAGGACTGAGCCTGCTGGCCCGACTGATGCTGGGCTGATTTGGCCACAGGGGTGGAGCACTGAAAGGGCTTGTGCTTCTGCTGCTTAGAGCCCTTGTTGTCCTTCTGGGTGGATGTCACAGAGTCCAGGGTGGCACTGGACTTTTCAATACACTGGAGGTGACCCTCCACACCAGGTTCAAATAGGTCTGTGCCCAAAAAGGGGACACCTGCCAGCTTGTGCTGGGTATCTGCCGTGAAGGTTGAGAACCGCAGTCAAGCCCTACAGTGCATGGCAACCATGGCCGCCACTGAGTAGGCACAAGAATCACCAGCATCCAGAGCCTTCTGGAGTTGCTGTTTCACCACTGCCCTACCCTGGTCTCGGACCTGTTTGTCCATGGTCTGAAGATCCACAGGGAGGTGAGGGGATCACCTCATACAGGGAGCCTAATAGAGCATGAGAGAAGTGTGCCATCAAGATGGCTGAGCTCAACTGATGGAGACCTAGCGAGGAGGCAGCATAGACCTTTTTGGTCGAATGATCCAATTTCTTGGACTCTTTGTCCAGCGGTCTATCGACGTCCCCGATATTGCCTAAGTGCTGAAACATGGAGTCAGCCACCAACCCCTCAGCCAAGGGATGTTCCATGAACCCTGAAAGGGTACTTGTGGGCACCGCATACTTGCAGGTCATCCGTGCTGAGGACGCAGGGCAAGAAGCAAGGCACTGCCAAAGCTCCAGGGCAGGGCCAGCAATGGCCGTGCCACTGGGAAGGCCTCCGTTGAAGAATCCCCTTTGTCCAGAATTTCTGTGAAGGGATATCAGGCCCGCTTTTGGACGGGCTCCAGCTTCATCCCCACAGATTCAGAAATGAGCCAAAGAATACCCATGAACAAGGTAGGGCCTTTGTTCATGGAAAGATCCCTGTTTGACTCTGTGTCTAGTGGACGGGAGTGCAAAGAGGAATCCTCAGACACCAAGGAGTCTGTATTAAGCAGGCAGCCACCTGTGTCACCCTCGACCCGCCACGGACTGGCAGGCATAAGGGTGACCAACAGCCGATGGGGAAGTCCCTTGACCGGCCAAGACTCCTTGGTTGGAGCTCCAGCCATCAGCTGTTTTGATGGCGGCTCCACCATGATCAGCAGAAAAGCCTGCTTCGGCCTAGCCAACTGGGTCTGAACCAGCTCTGGTGTGGGAGGAACGGTGTCGACCGGTCCTGCTGGGGGAGTCAGCATCGACCTTTCAGGTGACAGCAATGTAATGGCTGGGGTGGTAGCCGGTGTCAACTTTGGCCCGGACAGAACCAATTGTTGCCACATAAGGTCTTCGTAGCAATTTGCACTCGAAGCTTCTCCTCACCTGAGGAGGACGTAAGAGCAGCGGCGACGCCGCCACTATGGTGTCGAGTGAGACCGTCGCGTCAGTGGAACCTGCTTGACCCTCAAGTCGAAGATGACCAAGACCGAGACCTCGCCATCGGTGGTGCCAATGGATGCCTTGGAGGGAGCCAGGAGATCCACAGCTCTCCTGGTCTTGGTTGATGACCGCGGTTCTGGCTCAGTAAACTGGGCTGACCCATCAGTGGTCACCGGCAGGACTAGGTCCTGAAAAGAGAGTTGTCAGCCTCTTCAGACAACAACTGGTTGAGAGGGTCAAGAAATCTCTTGCTACATCATTGTGAGCATCTCAGCCAACTGGTCTGATGGGGTTACTATGAAACCATGACCAAGGCACGCAGTTTCAACCGTAGTTGAAAAAGGCATTTCCTGAGAGCAAGAACTTTCGGTCCCAGAAGCGTCGACAATGTGCCTTCCCTTTGTCCTTCTTGGACTACTTCTGCATGAGTTGGAACTGTGTGAATCAGTGGGGCCCTCTCTTTTAGTCAAGAGGGACTGGCACAGCTCCTTGAAGAAGGCCAAACAGGAGGAGCCCAACAGGAGCAGAACAAAAGCCGAGGCAGAAGAGGATTGAGCAGCAGCCTTGGCCACCTCCTCCGTGAAGGCCTTGAGTTGTTCTAACTGCTAGGTGGACCCCACAGCCGCAGAGACCACCCAATGGGTATCCTTTGATTTGACCGGCGGGTATTGTTTCTCCGGTCGGCCCAACTTCAGGTGGGCAGCTCAGTTGTTGAGAACATTTGGGTGAAACGACCGACAAAAGCCGCAGGCCTGTGGATCGTGATTGTAGCTGTGTCAATAGATGCACGAGGCATGAGGGTCCGTACAGGACTTCTTCTGCCCACAAGGGCACTGGCAAAACCCGGGAACTGTCTTGTCTTCCATCGCAGTCACGATCGAAGATTGAGGCGAAGATGGAACTCGAATGAGTTTTAAAGTAAGTTTTGGAAGTAAATCCGAAGATTTGAGCACCAGGGCCTACTAAACATGGGAGCGCATAAGGAGGGAACATGAACCTTCCTGCGGAAAGGAAGACCTGGCATCATGGAACAGAGCCATGGGAGTTACCACCCGGTGGGTGGAAAGAGCCAGCTAGAAGACACTTTGGCAATCCTTAAAGGGAAAGGCAATACCAGACAGTGTGGATAGAACATCAAATCCACATCCCTAGAAATCTAATTTCCAACTACAACCTGAGGGCAGGGAAAGATACAAGGGTAACAGGTGCAGGAAAGTGAAACTATAAAAGTACATAGTTACAAACCCAACATTCATACAGAGGCAGCAGTTTGCATACTGTAGTCTGGGTAGTACATACAGTATGTGGTTACATATGGACTCCTCCTCAAAAATAAAACAGATTTTGCACCCATAAAAGTTAAAAAGCCATCCATGTATCTGACTTCTAAAATGTAGTGCTGCAGTCAAGCTGTTAGTTACGCCATGTACTAGTACCAAGAAAGCTAATAGAAATGAGGACTGCATGAATCACAGTGACCCATTACAGTCACAGGAATCTATGTACTCTGGATTAATGGAATCAGATTTGGAAAGCAGTTTAAAAGAGTTAATTCACTTGTCATGCCAAACAAAAGGATTTAAAAGCAGGAGGCAATATTTCAAACATGCATATATAAACACATTTCTGGAATAGCGCATTGGGGAACCAAAAAGTCACATGAAAAGAAATGAAAGGAAGAAGTTGATACTCACTGTGAACACCACTTTTAAATTGTTCAGCATATCTATTTCCTTTGGAAACCCTTTACTTCCCATCTTACCAAGTAATTTCACTGCCAAAACAAAATAAATCCAAATTAATACATATCCTTCCTTGCAGCTGCAGTCAAACATTTGTACAACACATCAGAGATAGGAAAGGAAAGGTATTTGATTTTATATAATACAATTCATACAAACCGTATCCCAAAGTGCTATATAATCCAGATGTGGAGGGGCAGAATTTTGCTGCACTTTCAGATAGCAGTTTATGTTACAAAAATGTTGTACCAGTACCTTTTCTTCCAGTTTAGATCACCTTGTTCTCCTGTCTTATAAGATGTCCTTATTCGCCATTTTGAGCCTGTTTTAGAGTTTGTTCCAGACTTCAAATAATTCATGACACATAACATTTAAATATGGCTATCCCAAGGTTTCCTTCAATATTACCAGCTGTATTTTGTTTCTGTGCTGTAGTCTAATATGACTGCAATATACTAGCATGTAACAGACACTGCTCCCTGACCTTACAGGATACTGGATAAATCAGGACTAACTCTGCGACACAAACCATAAGTTCCAAGAACATGAAATAGAATGATCTACCATATAAATAGACTGGAAGGAACAATGCCAAAATCAACACTGAGTTAAAAAAGAGAGATAATGATGAATCTAAAATCATTTTATAGTGTATTCCTTTGTTGTGCATGGATTTCTATGCTTACAAAAAAATGGCAAGTCACAGTTCAACGGTCATAGAATGCTATTGCAGTCTTCTTGAGTAAAAAGCTTTTAATTAGATTGTGAACGTGTGCCAGCTGCTTGTTTTCCCACACATAGAACCTAGACCCTCCCTTGCCACAAAATATTCTGTTGTTTCATCATTATACAAAAACAGTGGGTTTTAAGCAGATGGGTGAGAGTGGGCTTCTATTTTTGGAAAAAAAATTAAAAATTAAAGCAAAGATTCTTGGGGAAAACTGCATTATTGTATTTTTAATTTTGTTTCAAACAATATACTATACAAAATAACACATGGGCTTCGTGCTTGCAGTCTTTATGATGTCATCAGAATCTCTCAAGGGAAGCACAGCCTTGTTGTGCATGGTTGCCTATGCTTTATTCTGTAGAACATGAACTGCTGTTTTAAAGGGAGAAGGCATGGATTAGCAATAGGTTTTCAATGGGCAGCTTAAGTGATTTACGCAAGCTCACACAGTGAGTAAGTGGCAGTTTTCCAATTCAAACCTGGATCTCCATGCTCACAGTTCATTGCTCTAACCGCTAGGCTCAAGTGCTTTCCGAACTGTACATTGTGAGTTCTTGAAGGCATCCATTAAAGAATGGATGGGTTGTGAATGCAGATGTACCCTGACTGGGCAATAGGCTTATCCCTAATCCACCACAAGTCACCAAACTCCTGGTATAACTTGTATCTGCTGAACCTTAATGGCCTTACTATCCAAGGCTGGTAATACATCATGAGTATGCATATATGTTTTATATCTCTTATGGTCACTGTGTTGAATAATGTGTGATGTATGTAACTTGGTTTCGATCTATGAATATACCCTGAGCACTGTAGCTGTCATTCTATTAACTGTACTGCTTTCACTTTCCCTTTTCTCTAATAAAAATATTTTACAAAAAAGCCTGTCGAAAAAGACAGCAATGTATCTAAAAAAGCACTAGATGACACTATAGTGCAGAAATAGCTGTCCAGCTAATCAGGGCTGCAGCACTGCACAAATAGTTTTAACAATGTCAAAAAAAGGACATGACATTTATAGCAACCAATCTGTGACAGAGGCTAGTTGTGTTATATTTAAAAAACAGCTTTAGTGATGGTAGAAGAGTGCAAACAGAAATGTGGGAATCAAAACTTTGTTCATGCAATGCTGGGTGCACCAGCATTTTATGGAGTGTATGGTGGGGGGTCATAGTTAGGCTTGCAGCTGTTTCTCATGTATGTTGAAGACCAGGGGCAGGATTCACGAGGCGTTAAATTTCTAAGTCCCACTCCGCAACTGCCATTGCAGACTGAAATCACCCGCCACTGAGGCGGTTGCGATTTACAGCTGCAGCAGTTGTGGAGGGTGTTATGGCTGCTCCCACCAGCTGTAGCACATTCCCGCTGCTGTGGCCATCTCCCTGGTAACACCACCCGCAAGCAGCCAGTGATCGTGGAGCTGGTCGTAATCAGGCTCCACCTTTGTGAATACCTGCCGCTGCAGGTAACCTGCGGATCCGCAAGTCACAACCCACTTGCGCCAAGGTTTACCCGCAGCTGCAGGTATTTCTTGAGTTTTGTGAATCCTGCCCCAGATATGCAGACTGCACAGTAAGCACCTGGAGCTTACTTAGTCACCTGGCTAGGGTGATACTGACCAAAAACACAGTTTTCAACAACAGATGTGTACATCTCACACTTGTCTATCAGCTTAGTGTTTTCCCATCAGCTTCTTAAGCACCAGCAGTAGATCCCATGTTGGTAAAGGCTCTTGCACAGGAGGGGACAGGTGATCCAGGCCTTTGAAAATGCTCTGAACCATTTTCTCCTTGGCCACCGTTGACATACCAGCCCATACCTGGTATACTGAGATAGCAGCAAAGTGCACTTTGTGGGAAGTGGCTTGTAACCCTGATTGAGACACGAACAAGAGGTAGCTGAGGATGCATCCACATGACAGGAGAGGGAATCTACATTCTACCCTGCATACCAGCGCAAACATCTCGTCCACTTGATGGAGAAAATGTTCAAGTCGACTCCTTTTGGGATGTCTCCAGAACATGGAGAACATCTTCTGAAAGCCCCAGAGTCTGGAACTGTAGTCACTTAGGAACCAGGCAGACAGGTACTGGGACTGCATGTCTGGATGCCTGATCATCCCCCCGATCTCATCAACTCTGGATGCAGAGGAAGCTGACATGTGTGCCTCCTGCTGAGGCCGAGGAGATCCTGGTTACAGAAAAGCCTTGGCCAGTCTGTAGCTATCAGGTGCACCTTGTTCTGCACATCTTGAGGACCACCTTGTGGATCAAGGGAATGGAGGGAAGACAGCTAGGAGAGGGGTGCTCAGAGACAATATGATGCAGGAGGAAAAGTTATATAGTAAACACCAGGAGACCTCACACTCACACCCACAAAATAGAGCTGCACTCCAATGAAATGGTAGTAAAGTGGAGCCCACTTATGCACATCGGATGAGTGCACATCCTGCTTAAATGAAAATGTTTTCCATATCCCGAGGTTTTCCTATTCATCCAATGTTAAATGCACCTCTTAAGTGCAGTACTTGTAAGTGCACATTTCGGTTAAATGCACATTTTCATTTCTACTTTTTCTATTGATTTTCAGTCCAACCCGGCTTTTAAGTGCATGTGTTGTACAGTATCACTGTAAATAGTCCACCTTAACATCTTAACTGCAGCAGTGTTGCTGTACAGCATGGCCACAGTAAGAAAATTCATTTTGACAAAAGAAAAGACTGATTTTAGCCTTCTGTTTAATTTTGAATCCTACACTGAAACTCACAAAGCAAAAGAAGATTACTGATTTTTCTAAGCAGTACTGTGTTGTAGGACAGTGCAGTAATGTCATTTTAACTTGAGTGCCTAGTATTTTATAAAACACATTGGAGAAACAGTGAAATGTGCCTGGAAGTGATTTTCTGCTTAAATGCACAGCCCACTTCAGTGCACAAAAAGCTTTTATCCTGAGGTGTACATAAAGTGCTCAATGTATTTAAAATATTTTATTTACTTTCATTTAAAAAGGGGCCCTTTTTGGAGGCTTTGTTTGAGTTGCACCTAGAGCTTATGCACTTTCTGAAATGTAAATAAAAATATTTTGAATGTTACATTTCTGTGGAGTTCAGCTACACTTTGGGGTTTGTCAGTGCAAGGTCTCCGTGTTTATTATTATTAGAATGGAGGAAGGCATACAGAAAGCCTGTAGGAGAAGCCATCCCCATCAATATTCCCATAAGAGGGATGGGCCAAATACAGCCTTAGTTTTCTGTTCTCTGGGAAACAAACAGGTCCACCATAGGTGTGCACCACTTGACCAACAATTGTGTCACCACTTCCTTGTGTAAGGATCCTGGAGCAACGTCTCTCTTAACCAACTAAGAGTGTCTGTGAGCTGATTACCCTCTAGCATGATGTGGACTGCAAGCATGTCTGTCTGCAGACTCTGTACTGGGGGCCAACTGCAGAGCACCTCCTAACACAAGGGAAAGGAGTGCATTCTACTTTGCTTGTTCATGTAGAACATGGTGGTGCTGTTGTCGGTGTTCACCTGCACAACCCAACCCCTTCATTAGTGCCAGCTGCACTGCCTGGAGCTCCAGCAGGTTGATGTGCTGTCAGGTCTTGTTCAGCCACCAGAATGGGTATGTCATCTAGCAGATGAGCACCCCACCCCCACCAGCGATGCATCTGTCATCAACGTGAAGGAAGGCTCAGCCAGGAGAAAGGGAATTCCCTCCAAGAGGTTACGGGGACGCAGCCACCACTTCTTGGCAGATGGCGTCAGCTGTATCACCCATACAGGCTGGTTCAGATGGTCATAGGGTCATAGGATAGGAGTCATAGGATTTTTACTGAGCCTGAAGACTTGCATCCATTATGCTCGCCTTATATTTTAATTACTATGATAGAATTTATTTGGTCTAATTTTAAATGACTATGTGGTGGCGCTAGCCACCACTTCAGTGGGTAATCTAGTCCAATCATGCACCACCTTTTGATTGAACCAGTTTCTTGATCTAACCAGCCTTGTAAATCTAGCTTTTAACTGTAGTGGGTGCGATCTAGTATCATATACTTTATTTGATATTTCTAGACTCAAATTTTCCCATAAATCATCTTCTGACCATGCCTGAAGCACAAGACACACATTGCCCCTTTTTTTCCTGTATTCCAAGGTAAACAAATTAAAATCATATAACCTTTCCTGGTATGACTTATCTTTCAAATTTTCTATACCTCTAGTGGCCCTCCTCTGAATCCTCTCCAGCATGGCTACATCTTTTTTATTATAGGGAGACCAAACTTGAGCTCCATACTCAAAATAGGCCTAACCAAGTGTATGTAAAGTGGCATAATAACCTCCCTATTTCTTGGATTAACATGCCTGAAACGAATTCAAAATGTTATTACCCTTCTGAGATAACTGCCTACAATGTATATAAATTTCAAATCCTAGACACAATAACCCCAAATCTCTTTCTTCAGATGTAGTTCTTAATATTTTGTTGTCTAACAATAATTCTGTTCAGGGTTGTTTCTCCCTACATGCATAACAGCGATTTATTAACATTTTATGACAATCCAGCCTTATTTGTCCACTTAGCTACATGATCTAATGTTTTTGTAGCTAAGATTTTGAGGAGGTTTTATCAATTATAGCCCCCAAGCGACAGTCATCCACAAATCTGCGCAACCAGATATCCTCAATGTCATATTGTAATGCTGATATGTATAAATTAAAGAGACAGGGTCCCAACACCGACCCCTGGGGAACCCCACTCGTAGCCTCTGACCATGCAGGATATGAACCTTTTATACCAACTCTCTGATTTCTATTTGTCAGCCAACATTGCACCCAGCATATTATGGGATATGCAATGCCTAATTTACTCATAGCTGACAATAACTCAGCATGGGGTATCTTATCAAAAGCCTTTGAGAAATCCAGAAAGGCCACATCCAATGCTCTCCTTTCATCCAACCCCCTTACCACTTTGTCATAAAAGTTTAACATGTTTGTCTGGCAAGATCTGCCCTTGACAAAACCATGTTGTGTACTATCCTCCAGGTTATTTTGTTTTAAGGTGTCTAATATGTTGTCTTTAATATACTCCAATATTTTGATGGAATAGAGGTCAGGCTCACTGGTCTATAATTAGCCGGGTCGGATCGTATCCCTTTTAAACAAAGGAATTACAGTAGCCCTTCTCCAATCATCCACCATGGTCATGGTACTAAGGCCACTGGTGCCCTATTTCTCTTTGAAAGGACATGCAGCAGCAGGCCCAATGGACCATGGCTGTTCTAGATACCATAAACCTCAACAGCTAGAAGAAATCTCAGGCTGGACACAATTTCCAACCTGAAATGATAGGATGAAGGAAGTAAGATTCTGACTCAGTCTGAGGGTAAGTGAGCCCTGGCTTGAGGAGTCCAATTCTGCTGCAATAAACAGGATCACATGTTTTGGCCCCATGTTGATTTGGCCAGACTGACCATCAGGCCAAAGTTCTGGAAAGTCATAATAGCCAGATCCCTGGACAGCTTGACAACCTCTCTGGTACTGCCCATGATGAGCAAGTCATCCATGGGAAGACCCTGGCAACCTGCATCACAGGAAGGCTGCCAAAACTGAGAGATACCTGGTGAACACCCAGGGTGCCAATGATAGGCCAAAGAGCATTGCCCCAAACTACTACACTATGCCATCCAGTCTAAAATGAAGGAACTGTTAATGGGATGGATGGATTGTAATACGGAAATATATGTCCTGGAGGTCCAGGGAGCAAAACCAAGCCCTGGGCTCCAAAGACAGTAATATATGGTTGAGGGTGACCATGCCAAACTTCCACCTGTGCACAGACTTGATCAGGCTGCACAGGTCAGTGCCAGACCCTCATATATTTTGGTGCCAAATGTAACAAGGCAGGAATCCCTGCAAGGCTAGGGTGTCTAGGGCAACCTCGATAGCAGTGCACTATAGGAGTTGAGCAACATCATGCTGCAGTGTGGCCAGAATGTCTCTAGACACCACAGACTCCAGCAGAGCTCTGGGTCAACATGGAGAGAGAGTCTCAATTTCAAAGACAGAGCTGACCTTAAAAGTTCAGGACCCACTAGTCCAAGGTGATGAAGGACAACTGTTAGGAAGTGTATAGTTGACCCTCACCTGGGAGCTAAAGCAGAGTTCATACAGGTGGAGTAATGGGCTTTCAAAATTTGTCATTTTTACCATTAGATAGGGCTCAGAAGGACTGGCCACTGGAAGCACCCCCCTCCTTCTTTTCTTATGATCCTGACCACTAGGCTTGTTGACTTACTTGGACAGTAGTGTAAGTACTGCTGATAAGGCTGTTGCTGTTAGTAGCCAGACCCATGAATAGCACTCCAAAAGGAGCCCTGTTGCATGGGCTTCAAACAGCCACTTAGATTGCAGGGAAGATGTTACGGAGTCCAAGGTGACATTGGACTTCTCAGTATGGGTGAGGCGATCCTCCACCCCAGGCCAAAATGGTTGGTGCCCAAAGAGGGTAAGTCTCCAGTTTGTGCTGGGTCTAGAGTAAATAGATACACAGCTAGGATCTCCTGCACATTGACACCACCACTGCCACTGTGTGGCCTAACAAATTGACCAAGTTCAGAGCTGTCAGTAACTGGTGCTGAGAGAGACAGATACACCTAAATCCCAAAGTGCCTGTGCTTCGGGCTGGTTATCTGCTAGAAACAGAGGAATTATGTCTATGAGCTTGTCAGACAGCTCATGATCAACCCTGGACATTAGGGCCACATAGCAAGCCTGCCAGGCCCCAAGGAAGGCTGCCATGTTTACTTCGCAGCTAAGAAAATCTTGCTTATTGGACTCTTTTTCTGGTGCTTGTCCAACTCATCCTGCACCTTAGCCATGTGGATAACTGCTTTGGCCACAAGGCCCTCCAAGAAAGGGTGCTCCAAAAACCCAGACAACCCTTTCTTTGGGACTGCATACTTACAGTCCATCTGACAGGGAGGCACCTGACACAAGTTTGCATGCTGCCAAACACTGAGGGCAGGGCTCAGAATAGCTTGAGTGACCTAGAACACCACACTGGGTGAGTAAACAAGTTTCAGGATGTCCATCAAGGGGTAAGACTCCCACTTCTAGATCTGGAAACAAAGTACAGTCTCTGAAGTGGACAAACCACCTGAGGACTTGTCATCCATTTGACTCTGGGAAGATGCCACTGATGAATTCTCCAAATCCAGGTCATAGAAAAGAGACTCAGGGTGTTGTTTGGGAGTTTGGACCACTCACTTTGATGGGATGATGACCACAGATAGAAGCTTTGGTAGCCAGTACTCAGGCCTACAGTTCTTTAAGCACCCTGCCATGGTTGTGGAGGTGGTGAATCCAAAATAATCAGCCACTGTGGAATTGTTGGAACCACTGAGGGGGGGATACTGTATGCTGTACTACTGGCATTATCAAAAGAGGCAGCCAAGAAGAGTCAAGGTGACTGGTAACAACCATCGACCACGACCCTGGCCCATCACCCCAAAGGCAAAGTTTTGCTGCATTGCCTTTTCATACTTGCAATGTCGAAGAAAAGTCGAAGAAAAGTGCTGGTGCTGATTCACTAGATCCTACTTCATTAAGATTGCATATCATGTTCTAGCTGTGCCAATCACTCACCTTTTTAATCTATATTTGTCGCAAGGGCTTATTCCCTTAATATGGAAACTTGAGCATGTCATTCCTTTATTCAAGTCAGGAGACCCTTGTGATCTGAACAATTACAGACCTATATCTCTCTTGCCAGTTCCATCAAAACTTATAGACAAAATAGTGAGTACCCAGCTCAGGAAGTATCTAGATTCAAAAAACCTCTTAAATCCCTTTCGATCTCATTTCAGAACAAGACATAGTACTATTTCAGCACTTGCTAAAGTGACTGATTGGTACCGTGATCTGGATAGTAAAAATTAATCTGTGCCGTATTCTTAGACCTAAGCAAGGCTTTTGACACTGTGGATCACAGCCTGCTTCTCTCATCATTGAGGAGCATAGGTCTGGACACAGTATCACTGCATTGGTTCACTGATTACCTCTCAGGACGGTTCCAGCAGATTAAGGCTGAGGGTGAGCACTCCTACTAAAACCTCTCCAGAGGGGAGTGCCGCAGGCCAGGGTCAATACTTGGCCCCCTACTATTTGCTATCTATATTAATAATATTGATGATAGCATATCCAAGGCAAATATACACCTGTTCACAGATGACACAGTTCTGTACCTTAGTCGCATGACTCCTGAAGCCACCTGTGCAGACCTCCAGGAGGAATTCAACTGTCTTTGGAATCAGCTTCTCTTCAAAAAACTCAAGTTAAATGCCAAAAAAACAAAAGCGATGCTTTTCTCGCCCTACAGTCGTGCTGTGAACCTGGTTAGTACTGGAGTGTTACCTCACATCACTACTGTCACTGGAGAAAATCTGAGTTTGTCAAGAAATTCAAATACCTGGGAGTGTGGCTGACCAAAATCTTTCATTTTCAGAGCATATTGAGGACTGCTTAAGAAACTAAGGCAGGGCTGGGCTCTTCTTTAGGATTAACGGTTCTTGACTACAGATGCTAAAATGCACTGGGTCCAGTCAATATTCCTATCACTGATTGACTATGTAGACTTCTTATACAGTCAGTGCCCAAATGATTCCCTGCTAAACTGGACACGCTTTATCACAGAGCTATCAGATTTATTACAGGCCTTCTCTTTCTACCCACGACTGCTTGCTGTATGCTGCCGTAGGGTCATCTTCCTTATGTTTAGAAGAAATAGAAATATGGCATTTTGGACTCAGAGCTGTCACAAAAAGCTTCCTCAATATATCTTTGACTGTTTCGCCACACGCAGGAACATATGCCTTAAGAAGTGCTTCATTTTTCACACTTTGTATTCCCAAGGTTTCTTCACGCTTTGGTAGAGCAGCATTCAGCTTTGTACTGCCCACCTTATGGAATAAATTGCAAAAATCTCTGAAATTGAGTGTACCCATCAGCTTGATTCCTTCAAGACCTTATTTGCCCGAATCTGTGACGGAACACTGTAACTGTTTCCCTCGCCCATAACCTATCCTGAGTCCTAGGCACCCAGCTCGCAGCTGCCTTCAGTGCAGACCTAGAGTACTGCTAGCCCTGTGGATCCATCTCATGTTGTGAGCAAACCCTTTAACTTCTCTCTGCCCAATTAGGTTGCAACTGCATGCTAGCTACCTGTTTTCCAGCTTAGGTTCTCTACCTACCTCCCTTATGCCTCCTGCACACCATGCCCTCCCAGCTCCCACCACTCGCTATTCCCTTCTGTTTTATTCTGCCGCTGTATTGAGCACCTACCTTGTATTATTTGTGTCATGTGATGTACCGCCACTGTTGTATATAAATCTATTGTGTACTGCTATTAACCAGGCCCATCCTGTAAATTAGTTTTGTATTTATTTGTTGCCTTAATGATATATTGTCACTGTTGTATGTAACTCTATTTTGACTGGCCTTAACCAGGTCCATCTTGTAAATTAGCTTTGCTCAATGATGTGCGCCTGGATAAATAAAATTTTGATTGATTGATTGATTGATTGATTGAAATGTGAAGACTGTTCCAGCGACTGGGCTCAGTGGAATCTGCCTAACTGTAGATAGAGAACTGAATCAAGGCAGTAAGAACTAATTTTTTTGTTTTTGTTTTTGTTTTGTTAATGACAACAGTGTACACCCAAACCTGCCACCCTATTCTTTGCAGATCAGGTAGGCAGACAAAGGGGGATACCTGACATTTTTGTGACCAATAAGGCTCATATAAATGACTCACAGAAATTAATTTTGAGTCCTGCAAATGGAAGCTACTATTGTAGCAAAATAATCTTGTGAACAGAATGGTGAAAAATATTCTGCACATGTGCTGAAAATGAATGTTGGTTTATTTAAGACCAGCCAATCTTCCCTGGCTTTGGCCCCAAGCTCAGCTGAAGCAACACACTTTGAGCGACCTCTTTCCACCTAAGACTAGCAAGGAGCACCGAGGTCCTAGCCCTCCTAAAGATGCTGAAACCTAAAGGATCAGGGGGACCAGATGAGATTAACCCTCGGCTACTCAAGGCTGGAGCCACCTCCTTATCCAGGCCCTTAACCATGCTCCTTAACAGATCACTGAAGGAAGGAGTAGTCCCTGACCAGTGGAAACATGCCAATGTAGTCCCTATCCACAAAGGTGGACTCAGGGAAAAACTAACCAACTATAGGCCGATCTCCCTTCTCTGCACACTTGCCAAGTTGCAAGAAAGGCTAATTTACAACCAACTCCGGGACTACCTGGAAGCTCATCAGCTCCTTGCCCTCTCAACATGAATTCAGACCAAACCACGGCACTGACACTGCCCTCATTAACTTCTCGGACAAAGTGCTCAGTGCAATGGACAAAGGGATACCCACAGGTGCAGTCTTTATAGACCTGTCCAAGGCGTTTGACCTTGTCGAGCACAATCTTCTGCTACAGAAGCTGCACAATGTGGGCCTAGACCCCCATGCCCTCAAGTGGTTTGGGAGTTATTTATTTTACAGAGGGTCACATGGAAGGGGGCTATGTCAGAGCCACTACCTCTAAAACAGGGAGTACCTCAGGGTTCAATACTAGGCCCCCTCCTATTATCCCTATTTACCAACGAATTAAGTACCTACTGTGGGGAGAGTTCGGTTGTACAGTACGCTGATGACACTGTCATCTACCGACCCTTGGGCGATGTAGCCGCTCTTGGTCCGCTCCTCCAAAAGGATCTTACATCCCTAGAGACATGGCTGTGTGAGAACAGAATGGTACTTAACGCAGACAAAATCAAGGCAATGCTATTTGGGCCAGGATCACTGGGACTTGACAGGTCCTCATCCCTCCGACTAATCACACTCTCTAGCAAAAGCATTAATGTAGTTCCCTCCCTAAAATACTTAGGCCTAACTCTGGATCAGTCTATCACCTACAAGGACCACATGGACCAGGTCACCAGGACCCTACATCGCAAACTCGGTACCTTGTACCGACTCAGGGATCAGCTCATCCCTGAGGCCAGGCTCTCCATTGCGACAAGTGTCCTGCTCCCTACCCTGACCTATGCGGCCCCGATTATACAGGGCATGGCAAAGCAAGAGGTATCCAGGATGCAAATCCTATACAACAAAATAGCTCGGTTCTCTACCCAAGACCACCCGCGACGTCACCACTGTGACACTCTGGCTCAGCTCCGGTGGCCCACATTGGCCACTCGCCTCCAATACCCATTGCTTGTCCGGGCCTCATGCTTACTCAAACCCCACTCCACCAAGCAAAGCCGAACCATAGCCATTAAACACAACCCTAGGAATTTAAGGACATCAGAATGAACACTACTAGAAGTCCCCAGAGTAAGGACCAATGCTGGCGGCAGATCCTTTCTGCCAAGCCCCCAACCTATGGAACAAGCCCCTCCCCGGTCCAGGATGCCTCCTCACTCACGAACTTCTGCACCAGGCTCAAGTCCCATATACTGGCCACAAGTGCATGCCACTGCCACAGCTCTTAAGGTATCCCATTTTTCTACATCAAACCTTCCCAAAGGTGAGCCGACCATGTACCTCCTCTAGTATCTGGTCACCTAGCGACTCAATGCTACCTCATGCATATCACTATGCCAAGTAGTACCAAGGCAAAACTGTGTCATGATGATAACCATGTCTGTAACCACTGTCTGTAACCACCTTATGCTTGAACAACCTATGTAATCAAAAGTTTTTCTCCACTGTATTTTATCTTGTATTGTTATCCCGGTCACCCCTGAAAAAGGGACCTTCGGCTCAATGGGCCTACCTGGTCACCAAAATTTAATAAATAAATAAAAATTTAAAACTACACATTGTCATTAAAATCAATTATCAAAGGCACCTCAGTGGATCATACTGTAAGGAACCTATACTTTTCATGTTTCAACTGTCAGCTGTTTTTCTCTGTAGGTGAGCAGTCTTAAAATATATATATTTTTTATGTTATTTCAAGCATCTAGAACTTTTAAACACACTGAACCGGGATCCTGGCACCAATAACGTACATGCCAAAGTCCAGGCTATTCTGTGCAGGGATGGCTGTGTTATTAAGGAGCAAGAATAGTTTAACATAGAACAGTATCTGTTACCCTAATAATAAGGGCACAACCCTACTCCCATAATAATCACAACACAGTGATAACAGATTGTAAGCAAAAAGAGCTGATGAGCCGTCTCCTTTAAAGTCGTATGGGATTTCTAAAGGATTAAACATTACTGAATACTGGGATGTCCCAGAGGTGTAACAGTAAATTGTGCTGAGTGGGAGACCCAAGCTCATGTCTATGTTCAGACTTCTTGCTTGAGACCCTCAGGGACTTTGTGTTTCATGGAGGTGAGGCACAAGTGAGAACACAGGCAGCCTAGTACTTGAGCACTCTCACCAACTGGTTATGGAGTGACACATGCCACCTGACACTTGAGCAACCCTACCAGCTGGCTATGGAGTGGCACAGGCCACCTGTTAATTTAGCACCCCTACCAACTGTCTACTGAGTACCACAGACTTCCTGGTACTTGAGCACCCCTACCAGCTGGCTAGGGAGCAGCACAGGCTGCCTGGTACTTGAGCAACCCTACCAACTCACAATGGAGTGGCACAGACCACCTAATACTTTAGCACCCCTACCTGCTGGTTATGTGGTGGCATAGGACACCTGGTACTCGAGCACCCCTGCCAGCTGACTATGGAGTGGCACATGCTGCCTGGTACTTGAGCACCCCTGCCACATATCTATGGAGTGGCACAGGCCACCTGGTAATTGAACACCCCTACCAACTGGCTGCAAAGTGGCAGCCATCTGTGCTCAAGCACCCCTACTAGCTGGCAATGGGTGGCACAGGACACCAGGTACTTTAGCATACCTACCAGGTGACTGGGAGTGGTAGAGGCCATCTGCAACTTGAATACCAATTGAAGTGCTTTCATTGTCATGATATATATTATCGCGATTAAGTACATGGTTTTGATGTTAAACAGTTTAATCAAAAATCTTCCTAGAAAGAATGTTTAGAGAAATACTGACCCTAGAAAAATTAGACATGGTTAGTGTGATACATTTTAATTGTACTAATACTGATACTGCATTTTGACGTTGTAGTGCTATAAAACTTTTATAAAGGGACCGAGTCCTGAAACTTCTGAATTACAGTACAACATCTAGGTACCTCATATTATCTACAGTATGCTGGTACAAGAAAAGCCTTATTAATCATTAACTGTGGGTGCTTATATTGCTTATTTCCGAATTCCAACCATTTACATTTGTATGGGATCCGACTGTTTTTATTTTATTCACCCAGGATAGTCCAGCTGAGATACATTTTCAATTTCAATATATTTAAGTTACCAGGAAGATTCCAGATCAGCCATAGCTCATTTTCAAGGAAGTCCTGGGAGAATTCAGGTTGCAAGTTTCATTATATATTCATTGCAAATACCATAGCACAAATAAAATAGATCCAAATAGAAAAAAATGCTCATTTCCATAGCTGGGTAGAATGAAGCAGTGCAAGGTCAGGGTAAAGACGTGCTCATGGTCACACAGTGATTTTTAACCTCTGATTCCTGATTCCTAAACCGAAGGTAACACTAGAGTTTGAACAGAGCATCAGGCAACTAACTGCTTTTCCTTTCAGCTTTTCCTGTCATTAGTTACTAAACCAACTGCAGGTCTGATCTGTTTCTGCATCATACAATTCTGAACTTTAAAAGCTGAGCGCTAGAATCCTTTTAATTAAGCAAAAAGGCAAACCAGGACTGGATTAGCAGATTGTTAATCACCCCCTAGTTATGTAATATGACAGGAAACCCAGCAGAGTGCCACATGACAGGGCTATTAACTGATGGTTATAAAATAGACAGGGAATTCAGTGTGTCCTGATTGGCTGAATTATTTGGAACCCAGTACCTTACAGGAAGACAACCACTAGTCTAGTAACTCTTCCGGCAACTAACATGTAGTACAACCATATATCCACGCCTCCCAGAAACACTTAAAAAAAACTTTCTGGCAGTCATGTTTTTGGTACAGTAGAAAAGTTCAAACCCTTTCACTTGCCATCACTTCACAACATCAAAACATTTTTTTTCTTAATTTCCACCCCCCCTTTCCCAGACTCACACATATACGATTATATATAACAAAAACCCCTTTACTAATCTCTTCTTTTCTGTTCTTTTTTCAGCTCTCATGTCAGGCCTGTTAATCTGCCCCATTGATTGCAGTCAAACTCCCAATACACTTAACTTTACACCAGAATAAGCACCCCACCCGCCACCCTCACCCCCACCCCACTGGTCTCCGTATCCACAAAGCTTCATTTTCTCTTGTACTTTACTCTTATAAGCACTGTCTGATCACTTTCTTTCATTTCCTCTGGCACTTCTATGAAGAATACCTAAAGGAATGCTGAATTAGTGGTTTCTAGTTTACATAGAGCTCATGTATGCTTAAATGGCATCAGATGATCTTGAGAGGTGCATGGGATATTTTTCAGTAGGAGCAGGAGGGAAAGTAGCATTTCTGTGCCCAGAGTCATGGTCACATATGTACCAGCAGATGGAAAGGGAAAGGGAACATTGTTTAATCAGGAGTAACACACTAAGCCGAAGCTTGTTTCCAGATGTGACCCGGGAGCACAAGGAAGTTGAGTGACTTGATCAGGATCACACAGTATGCACCTAGGTGGCTGTGGAATTCAAACCCAGGTCTCCAGATCTGCAGCTCAGAGCCTTAACTCACTGCGCTATACTGCCTGGGAGGGATCTAACACAACAGAAGGAAAACTATATTTTGGGGGTGGGTCTATACTGGGAGCATAGTAGACTCTGTATGGACAAAAGCAAAAACAAGCCAAAAGGACAGCTCAGTATCATTTTCTTGTAAACATAGACAAAATTGACTATATTTTACTTTAATTTAGGGGAAACAACTTTTTTCACTAATCTTTCATGTTGTTTCTCTAATCTTTGTCATTGATAGCCCTTTTTATAAGTGCAATAAGGCACTCCAGAGCATTGATTGTCTGGGGTTAATGCACTTCTAGGTGCTGAAGGCACTATCAGCAGGCACCTTGTGCCTAGCTACACACCTTGGTATGCAATATTCCAAACAACCAATCCCCTATCATGCCTTACTGCTTACTTAATCCAAGCCTTGGAAATGCCTTATTGGCTGCTGTTGTTAACATGGGTTTAATTTTTAAAGGGGTACTGTCAGCTTTACTCCTCGTTTTTACACCTGCTTGCATCAGTGTCTTTCAATTTACCAATCTATGCCTTATTCCCCAAATAAACTTCCCATGTATGCCAGAACAGTGATTGCTTACCATATTTTGATATTTTTACAAGTTTCAACATTCCAACGTCCCGGCTAAAACTACTTAGTGCCCGAAAGCAGTGGTATGCTGAGAGCAGCCTGTGACACAGCAGCAGCACGAACACAAATTTTTTTACATGCCCATTCTAAATAGTTACCTGCAGCATATCTTTCAATATCCTGAATTTAAGTTGGCATGTTTTAAGTAAAACAGTGCCAGTAAACACATTTAAACACTGGCACGAAATCCAGCGTCTGCGTGAATGTGGGCCAGTCCCGCGATGGGATTGCTGTTCCACACCGCTATTGCTCATGCATGTGATTTTGGCATCTGGAGTGGTCCACATTCATGCAGGCTGGGATTTCTGCGCCAGTGTTTAAATGTATTTATCAAGCACCACCGCGCCGGTTTTACTTAAAACATGCTAACTTAAATCAGGATATTGAAAGATATGCTGCAGGTAACTACTTAGAGTGGGCATGTAAAAATGTGTGTTTGTGCCGCTGTTCTGTGTCACAGGTGTGCTCTCAGCATACCACTGCTTCCGGGCACTAAGTAATTTTAGCTGATGTTGGAATGTTAAAACTTGTAAAAATTTCAAAATACGGTAAGCTTTATCACCATTCTGGCATACATGGAAGTTTATTTGGGGATAAGACATAGACTGGTAAACTGAAAGACACTGATGCAAGCAGGTGTAAAAACGAGTGATAAAGCTGACAGTACCCCTTTAAATTAAGATACGTATTTTTTTCAGATAAAGACATTGTGTGCCCATTTCTGTTACTTTTATGCCAAAACAGTCCCTCTGTGATTGCACTGGGCCTTAGAACACAACTGGGTGCAGAACAATCAGTGGGCTGATGCTGAGCAGACACCATCTCTTGGATCAGAGTAAGCTCCCCCTGTAGTGCTGCAGTTTCTTGTCTTGCCACCCACTGGAAGGGATCAGTGCTGGCTTGCTGTGCCATGCAAGTTCTTGTGTTGGCCCCTAGTATGTTTTTTGTGTTAGTCCCTAGTAGAAAACATCACTGTAGGTCTGCTTCCAGTGTTGTTCGCTGTTGATTCTGCCTTTCTAGTGGAGCAACAACAATGGAAGTGACTGGTGAGAGTAGCCAAACACTTGTCAAATGGAGCTTCTTTTTTAAGTTGTTTAGTGTAGCCAAAAGCATGGCTTTTGCTAGCACTGAATAGAGGGGTAGAGCTGAGGATGGTCAAAACAAGAAGGGGCTGGGACCCTCTGTGGGTGAAGTATCATGTCACCGATGTCCGCAGTGTCAGCAGCTTTAAGTGAAACTCTCAACTGAATATTCAGGACCAGGGAACTGCTGGCCATTGAGCACTAAACTGGGAGAATAGATTGGGCACCTCCAGCAACTCACATGCCCTTTGACTTAGCCTGAGGATAAGCAGATGCTTTGGTTGCCAGGGCCCACTACCATGCTGGGCCCTCAGATGGGACTGCACTAGATGCCTCAAAAATGGTGGTGGAATCCAATTATATAAAGGAAAAGCTTGAAAGCCTTGCTTGTTAAACCAGCCCTGTTGCAGAGATAGAAGTTCCTGTGATGAGGCATGTTCTGATTGTAGCTCCAGTAACCCATGTCCTCTCCGTAGCAACTAGGGGATCAAATTCACCAGTGTTCACACTTCACTGGAAGATTTTATGGTGAGTTAGCAGAACTATGTGCTCTTGGACTTTGGTTCTGTCAACAAGCGGCCACCTTGGTTTATTTTGATTGTCAGCAATTACATTTTTTGGTCTTCCTTGATTTGGACAGCATTTTGGCAGATAGCCTCTTCTAAATGCTAAGTTCTCCACCTACCTATAAGGAAGCTGAGCTCATCATCATACTGTGCCAGAACTGGGACCATGGGCAGCACTCCCCATGCTGACCACCAAATATTTCTGGTCTTCAACGCTTATGTGTTTTGCAGCCCTGGTCGGAGGGGGCTGTTTTAATCAAGGTTGCATTGAAGGAGCAATGCATTTTTTCATCCAAGGTTTTTATTTCCTGTACCCACTCAGCCCTTATTCCAGCCAAGTGACCCACCTTGGAAAAAACTACAGGCTTTAAAGCAACTGAGTGGGGTGGGGGAGAGCACTGGTACCTTAATTATATGCTTTGTTTGGTCACACACCAGGTGCACCCTGATAAATTGTACAAAGATGCATTGTAAATGTAATGGGTTGAGCTTGCCAAACCCTTTATACTGAACTGCATGTGGGAGAATTGTGGCCTTCTCCTAATTGGTGAGCTCCTCAGTAATCACCTGTGAGCCTCTTATTAGCCAGAGCACATTACATAATCAATAAAGACAGAGAGTGGTTTCCTCAAAGACAGAGGGAAAGCAGGGGAACCTCAGCTCAGAATGGCAAGGTAATATGTGACGCTTTTTCCTGACGATGAGATGGTCACCTTGTTGTGGTGGTCAGGCTTAATCATAATTCAGCTGGATGATGAGACTAAGAACCCCCTCTTACAATTTAAAACAAGTAAGAATACTGGAGTCATTTGAAAAAATTGCAGGCTTTAAAGCAGCTGAGTGGGGGTGGGGGGCACTGATACCTTAATTACGTGCATCACGCACCTTCCCCAGAACTTAATCCCCAACAGTGAGTCCTCACAATGGGGTCCCCCCAGGACAGAACCTTACCTGAGCTGCAGGACCCCCCCCAGAGGAAGGAAAGCTGTCCTTAGTGTACTTAATCCTCCCTCCCTCCCCAGGCCATGTCCCTGGTGGCCCACATCCATTTCAAAATGCTAGTCACTGGCATAGTAAGCAGTATTGCTACCACCATGCTACTGGGCCAGTGAGGGTGCAAAGTAGCTCATCTGATAATGATCGGATGTCTATTTTTTCCAAGCGTTTGCCAGAAAGGACTTTGTTTGAGGTTTCTATGGATCAAGGTCGAGATGATTGTCACTTGATGTTGCTCAAGGGAGTATCTGACATCATGGATGGCCGAGACTCTTCTTTGTTCTTATATACCATTTTGTGTCCTGAGACTTTACTAAAAGACTCCTAAAGACAGCAATAACTCTTGTAAATGTTTACCATCTCTTAGAAAGTACTTTGCAGGTTTTCCTTCTCCTTTAATTGCAAAATGTTCACACCAGTTGTCTTATGCGTCTAAGAAGGAAAAGTCAGAGTCTAATATGTTTTTAACTTTGTACTGTGTGATTACTTAATACCACACATTTGACTTTGTTTCTCGTTCAGGGCCTGGTAAGCCATGTTGATGTATTATAGTGTATACTTCACACTGTAGTCATATTTGTTTAATTCATCCATTTTCTCCAACTGTAATGGTGAGCCTTAGGTAGCATAGGTAGGCACAGGGTGACAGTTACAATGAATATGATATGTCCCTTGGAGGGATGATACCATATCATGTACTGAAGCTGCTGACAACCCCTGATAATTAGGCAACTGGCTAAAGGCAGCACAATCCAATGTGACATCCGGACAGGATCTTTCTATCCTTATAGACAAGAAACTGTTGCGTGGGATCTCCATTTTCTTATTTTTCCCAGTCAGATCTCTGTGGGATCTGAAGTCCAAAGTGCGCACATGATGCTTTTTAAATATGCTACATTTGCTTGCAAGAGGGTGAGGGAGAAGAGCTGCCCCTGCCATATGGATGACAATAAGGACTGCCATTGTCCTAACTTTGCTGGGGACACCTAGGATTTTTTTTTTTGGGGGGGGGAGTATGTAACCCCCAACAGTTCCTTGGATTCCTAAATTTGTCGAGGTTGGCTGCTGGCACCTGATGAGTTAAGGACTGAGCACTCCTGTGATGTGTCTTGGTGAAACGCAGGTGACAGGGACTGTCAGGTGTGTGTCTGCTGTTCAGGAGAGTATGAGTCAGAAGATAAACAATCAGTAGGAGATCTGTAGAGGGACTTCAGTGGTAAGCTGCTAGCACCAGAGCTACAAGAAAGGTCCCATCATCTTGATTCATCGCATGCTGTCCATGGTCCAGTGTGCACCTCAGTAAAGTGTCAGAGGTCATTGCCTGTCCAGCAACTAAGTGCCCACCCTTCAAGATCGAACCATCAGCTAAGATTGTGATCATCTTTTACTTTGGCTTTTTGAGTCTATACTACAACCATGGACTGCCTACAATGTAAGTCTGTATTTTGCTGTTTATATCTGTCATCACTCAACCACAGAGATGTAGAGTAAAGCTCTTATTGATACTGGTATAATGCTAAAATTCCACCAAAGTTTGCTGCTGCAAGAATAGTGGCACAATTATTGTCTGTAATGATTCCAAACTGTGCTCCACTTGAGTAAAAATTGGGACTGCTTAATGACTTTTCTGCTATTGGGAACTATCATTGTATTATCTTTATCAAGATCTGTAATGTAAATGTTTCATTGTTCACCTCCATCCTAAACTGTGGTCTCGACAGGTTGCAGTGAGGTGGCACTGGTCACCTCTATAGGGGTCCCTGTTCATTGCCATGGATGGTGTTGAGTTTTTTTCCTTGTTGCAGTGCAGTGTCTGATGCTCTCTCTCCAAATTGGAGTGGTGTTAATGGTTTCTATTCTCTAATAGTGGGGATCTCCTTTGCATCCTTGCAGGCATGACAAAGTCACATACTATCTCCTTTGCCTACTGTATGCAACTACCACAGTTACTAGCTGTTACTTCTGGACTCAACCCTTTAGCGGTGTGGTACCCAAATACCTAGAGTGCCCACTGCATCAACAGAGTCATGCTGACTGTATAGGAAGTTCTGAACTGTTTATTATAATACCTTACCATGCACAATCTTTTCCTCTAGAGGTAATGACTTGCATGCTAGATACACAGTCAGTCAAAACCTACCAAGAGTAGTGACTTAATTGAACTAATGTGAGACTTCATCAACAAAAGCTCAAAACTTGAATTCAAGCGTCCACCGTGCTGCAATTCTCATTACCCATATAAATATTAAAGTTTGCAAATTATTGTTACTTTACTGTTGCTCCGGTTCCCTAAAGGTTCCCATTTTCAAGACCCAGGATTGGATCTGAACTAAATATAAAGGCATTAATGGTATGCTTTGCCTCCTCAAGAACCAAGTGTCACCTCTCAAAAATTCCCTAGACTGGGATGGGCCTTACAGGAGCAACTATTATCATTTGCATGCAGGCCAATTTGAGGAGCATACTCAGCAAAATAAGTGAGCACAAGGGTCTGATGCACTTCAAAGGACCAGACTTAGTTGCTCTCAAAGACACATGGTGGGGGGTGGAAACTGACGGGAATACCAGGACAGAGGGATGCAGACTATTTCAAGGAATAGACCCTCCAGGAAAGAGGGAGGGTGTCTCTGTTCATAATGAAGGAAGTCACTGTGGTTGACATGGAGAACATCAAAGGGGATAACAGTCCCAAAGAGTCTATCTGAGTCCTGCTAGGGGTAAAGGAGGGGCAAGAGAATCACCCTGGGTGCATGCTGCAGACACCCATACACCTCAGCCAAGCTTGATGCCCAGCTGATTGGGGAAATTATGAGAATAGCCAAATCAAATGCAGTGGTGCTTATGAGGGACTTCAATATTCCAGGCAAAGACTATCACTTTGAAAAGGTTAACAGCAGGGCTGAGACCAAGTGTCTATTCAATATTTATTTAGCTTTTGTTGACCAGGTAGATACACTAGACAAGCTATATGCCTATTTTCAGGTACGAGCCTGGAGAGTGCAATGAAAATACAGGTTCAAACAGGGTACATAACAACAAGAGGGGCAATGTACAGAGTCACAAAAGAGCCAGGTGACCATAGATAGTCTACGGTAAGCAGTAATAGGTGTAAAAAAAAAAATATATATATATATATACACAGAATAAATATGCTAAGACATTCAATGGCAATTACACTATATGAGTGATCCTTTTTCCAGAGCCACAGAAACAGATAATTCCTGAGCAGATAAGCCAGCAAATCACATGCTTCCCAGAGTTAAAGGACAGTAGGCAGTGTCATTAGAGCCTGCAAGAGGGATCCCAGGGTTGGGTGAGTCCAATTTAGAGACCTGGTTAAGGTGGCTTGGGACACCTACATTCAGAGGCCAGTTTCAAGTGCTCCCACAGGGAATTCCAGAGATTCAGGTGGGAGGGGGAGGAATGAACGTGGTCAGGAAGGGAGTTCCATAGCCTCGCAGCACACATAGCAAAGTCCCTATCCCCCATTAGGGTACGAGTATAAGGAACTTTGAGAACCCCAGGACCCTGAGACCTGAGGGAGTAGGAGGAGGAGAATTCAGCAGGCTTGAGAAGCTGCACCAGTCCCAGAGGGGTGTCAGTTCTGAGCACCTTTCCTATGAAGCAGCCCAACCCATAGTTCAAGTAATTGGCCAGGGAAAGCCAGCCCAGTTTGTCGTATAATTTACAATGATGGTTGAGGAGTGGGGCTGCCAGGGCAAAGTGACAGATGTTGTTGTAGGTCATGTTCCACTGAGTGAGGTGGACCTTGGAGGTGCTAGCGAATAGGAGAAGGCCATAGCTAAATGAAGGGAGCAGCACACCTCTGGCCAATGCCAAGCGAGTGGCAGACGTCAGATGTTTCTTTGCCCTGTAGGCAAGACCCAGTTTACAGTTTATGGCTCTGCAAAAATTTAGGATGTGACACCTTAGGTCAAGTTGTGGGTCAAGTGTCACCCCAAGGTATTTTATAGAAACCGTGGTTAGGAGTGGAGCACCGTCCACACCACTGACACACAGAGGGGCAGGGACCGGTGGGTCAACATGAGAGGAGTCAGGCCAGAGTTCATAGTGCTCTAGTACAGTTAGTAAGGACAGGGTCTGCCTGACAGTGTATAGGCATTCAGCGTAGACAGTCAAACAGTGACCCAGAAGTAATTGCAAAACACTCACCCGGAGATTACAGACAGTTAGGTATATGCTAGCAGGAAACCTAGAGAACACTAACTTTGTTGTTGATAGCTCAGCAAACACCCAAAGCAACATCCCAGGGTAATTTGAGAGAGTAGGCAAGAGTATGCAATAATCAAGCGGTACAGGAAAAGTAAGCAGCACAATGCAACAAACCCCATGCAATGTGAGATATCAAAAGCTAGTGAAAAAGGTCAAAGACAGAAAACTGATTTTCCAGCCTCACCCATCCTGCTAATAGAGTCCATAGTCATTTAAGGGAGGGGCTTACAAGCATTTAAGGGAGAAGGGAATGGGGTAGGAGGGCAGGAAGAAAACTGTCCACCTTTCTGTCTCTCTGCAGTCCAACTCCATGTAGCAGAATCCCCATGGGAGAGTGCAGCGCCAAGTCCATATCTGAATTGGGGAAGGAGGGGGTTCCAGCAAGGACCAGTCCACACCTCCAACCCCCGATGCCAAAAATCCAACTGCCACGACTGGGGCTGAAGCACTGCTATTTACACTGCACCAGCAGTTTAAAAATTGGCACCTTTTTTTTTCTTTCTGAAATCTCTCTCTGCGGTCTGACTCCACATAGCAGGAGCCCCACAGGAGAGTGCAGTACTAAGTCCGTATCTGAATTGGCGAAGGAGGGGGTCCCAGGGAGGACTAGTCCACACCTTCAAACTCCGATGCCAACAATTCAAGGATTGTTTTCAAGAACACCACGTCCAACAGGGACTAGCCTTGAGATTACCCTTGAACATGTTTCAGCAGTGGGGCTGGGGGACATCTCCATTATAATTATGTCAAACAACTGGTAAGAGGTAGTGATGACAACCAGGTAACCTTCTCCCAGGCAGCAGGGAAAACTAGCCAGGCTCTGCCACCAGGATATAAAACTCCAGAAAGACAGACTTTGCAAAAATGAAGGACCAGCTGACCAAGTTGCTGAAGCAGCATCATGAAGACAGCAATGCAAAACACATGTGGAATTTGTTGAAAAAGGTGCTAGAAGCAGTTCTGGAGGCCTGCATTCCTGTAAGCAATAAAGAAAAAAGGACAAGTGTTCCTATGGCTCAACAGGGACCTAATACAAGTAATACTGAACAAAAAGGTATCTGACAGCTGAAAAAAGATACAGGTTGCCTCCAAGTCATAGAAGAACATAGTACAGCATTCGCGGGACTGCAAGACAAGATTAAAGCAGCCAGGAAGGACTGAAGGCAACACAGCAGCAATATAGTAGTAGCAGTGATTTACAAAGTTATCAGAGATTTTGGGGATATAAATTCAGAAAATAATCTTAGGTGTTTTTTTCTTTCCTAGTTACAGTACAAGGCAAAAATCTCACCAAACTATCCTTGGAAATATTCTAAGATTTCAGGAAATAATTTGCCAAATCAACTGATACTACTGAAGCTGCAAACATTTATTTATTTATTTATTAGCTTTTGGTAACCAGGTAAGTGCACTGGGCAACAGACCTGCCTATTTTTCAGGCACGACCGGAGAGCACAGGACATTGTTACAATATGCAGAAATGCACAGACATAATATAGGTGTACAGAGCAAAACAAGATATACATTGGTAGTACAGTAATAGTTACATAAGGATACATTTTAGGCATAGATCATAATAAGGATGTAAAATAAAGCAATTAGGGTAACCATAAGACAGCTGAGGACAGCAAAGATATCAAGGTTCATAGCCACCTAGACAAGCGTATTGCATGGGAGAACATTAGTGTAGTACTCAGGGTCAGACCCGACAGCCTGCAGTGGGACAAAGCAAATTAAGAGCATTTGCATTGGCCAGAGGCTAGGAGGTGGGTGAACAGCGAGTTTTGAATTCTCGAGTGGAGTCTGAAGTTTTCACCATAAGGGGAGTGAGTTCCAGAATTTGGGAGCAAAATGGGCAAATGCCTGTTCACCCATTTTTGTCATGCAAGGTCTAGTGGAGCATGGGGACAGAGGAAGACCTGAGGTACGGTGTGTGAGGCAGGAGTCAGGAGGTTGGCAAGATAGACAGGGCCGAGGCAGAGGAGTCGATAAAGCAGCCCAGGAGTAGGCTCGAATATCCTTAGATGACAGCCAATTTAAGCCAGCGTAAAGGAGACAATGATGGGTAAGGCAAGGGGCAGTTAAGGCGAATCTACAGATGTTGTTGTAGACAGTGTCCCATTTGTGGAGTGTAGCAGAGTTTGCAGCAAAGAGGAGGGCAGAGCATATTGGAGCTGGGGTAAGAATACCTCTCGCAACAGAAAGTCTAGCGGAATGAGTGAGGAGTGGCGACGCGATAAGCTCCGCCAATTTTAGCATTGACAGCATGGCACACCATATTGACATGTTGGAGACAGGTCAAGTGTGGGATCCAAAGTGACCCCAAGGTACTTGAAGGACTCAGTGTTTGAGATGAGGGAGCCATCAAGGCATTGAACCCGGAGCCTGTTCGCAGGGGCAGACAGTTTCTTAGAGGATCCGAATAGCATAGCACAGGTTTTTTCTAGGTTCAGGACTTGGTGGTTGCTAGAGAGCCAGGTCTGCAGAATTGGAAGTCATTAGTGAGAGTGGAGTTGATGGCAGCAACCAATTTTGACCCAGAGTAGAGAACAAGGTCATCTGCGTACATAAGAGTGCAGCTATCCCAGGTCCAAGAGTGGATCCCTGGGGAACTCCACGGGAGATGTAGGAAAGGGCCTTGTGAAATGCTACCGCTTGAGTCCGATTGTCAAGATAGCTATGGAACCAGGAGAGGGCTTGGTCAGATGCTCCAATGGATTGGAGCTTCTTTAGATGAGAGGATGGTGTACCATGTCGAAGGCTTTAGACAGGTCGATAAAGATGGCCCCAGTGAGAGGCCACGGGTCCATATTATTTCTGATGTCATTTGTAAGTTGTGTAAGTGTAGAGGTGGTACTGTGACCGGGCGGAAACCATGTTGCTACGGGGTTTGAAAATTAAACATGTCAAGGTGAGCAGCAAGCTGGCGGTGGACTATTTTTCAAGCAGCTTACTGAGGTGGGCAGAAGAGATATAGGCGGTAGTTGAACATGAGTTTGACATTGCCCTTTTTGTATAGGGATGGTTCTGGCAGTTTTCCAGGTGGATGGGACAGTAGACGTGCGAATCGAGAGGTTAAAAGCCAGGTGATAGGTCTGGTCAGCCAAGGTGCATACTGCTTAAGTATGCAGGATGGATACCCTCAGGCCCTTGACCCCAGCGTGCTGGAAGGGAGTTAAGTAGCTTGCGAACTTCAAGGTATGTGGTTGGAGCCAGGAGCGAAGGGAGGGTGGGAAGAGGCGAGGGAGGAGAAGAGGACAGTCAGGTTGTGGGCTAGTTAGAGTAGCGACTGGTGGAGAAGAAAAAGGGCATTGAAGGAGTTGGCAATGGTGTCATGGTTGGTGCAGTGAACACCTTGAATGTTCATGTCAGCTGGATTCTGTTGCTTGTCGTTGCTGAGAATGTCCTTAATTTTGGACCAGTACTACTGTGATTTGTAGAGGATGTTATTAGTAGGTTCCTATAGTAGGTGCTTTTGGCATCGAATTTGTCTTTTGCAGTTGTTCACGTACGCACGATAGTCTTCAAAGTCTGCACGGGTGGGAGATCTTCCACCTGGACCAAAGTTTGTCCCTAGATTTGAGAAGTTGAATCAGGGGCGTGTTAGCCAGTTACTTTCCTGCCATCCTACGTGTGGTGACCGGGATGTGAAGGTTTTGAAGAGAGAGGAGGACGGAGTTTAAATATTCTGTGGCTATGTTAATGTCCTCTGTTTGGTAGAGAGGGGACCAGTCAACCTCGTTAAGGTCAGTTAAGAAGTCCTCATGACTTAGGCGGGAGAGATTAGGAAAGGTTACAGTTTTAGCAGGGAGGGGAGGAATGACAGTGTTCCAGACACAGTAGATGGGATAGTGGTCACTAATTGTGTCAGGTAGCACACCGGCTGAGGCAACATATTCCGTCCTGTTAGTAAGTATCCAGTCAAGGAGGGTGGCACAGTTGCCCCCACATGAGACCCTTGTGGGTTCATGTATGAGCTGGGATAGATTTGCCTTGCTAGCTAAGGAGGATAGGTTAGCTGAGTTTTTCTCGGACCAGTCAAGGTTAAAATCACCAAGGCAGATAATGTCATTCTTGCCTGTAACTGAAGGCAGAAGCCTAGGAGTTCAGTGATGCTTGTGTAGCACTTTTGGGGGATATAAGTACAAAAATATAGAGTTTCTTTACACCCCAAGAAGCAGGAGTGTAGGTTTCACAGTTTGGTAGGAGGGTCCTGCAGAAGGTAATGTTTAGGTGAGTTTTGAAGTAGAGGGCAAGGCCACCTCCTTTTAGTGCAGGACGGTCGATCTGAGCATGTTGTATCCAGGAAAGTGGCACTGAGAGTCAAGCACTGTGGGCTTAAGCCAGGTTTCTGTGATGGCGAGGACGTCCGGGACGTTAGTATAGATCCAAGCCTGGAGGTCAGGGAGATTGGCCATAAGTCTCCTAGCATTCAGGTGGGCGAAAGTTAGTCCATCGGTTTTAGGAAGAGTGGTGGCCGGGGGCAAGGTTATGACGGGACGCAGAGATGGACCAGGGTTGATCTCAATGTCGCCGGATAGTATAAGAGATAGGGTTAGTAACCATAGCAGGGTGATGAGGTATGCCCTGATAGAGATGCAGGGTGGTGGCTTCAGATGAAGGTGAAGGTATCTGACTATTGGGCTAATACGCTTGCTGATGAGAGCAGAGGTGGGTAGAGGTAGTGAGTGGCAGTAGCAAGCATGTTGGAGTAGTAAGTCAAACTGAGTATAAGTATTGGCAGAAGCTGTTGATGTGTTCAAGCAATAAAGCTCAAAGAGGATAGGAAAGCAAAGTATTCCCATGAGGAGCGCTAGGAGGGAGGAGGGACATTTTGACTAGAGAAAGGAGTGAGGTGAGAGAAAGAGACAGCAGGGCTCCTTAATATAAATCACCAAGTGAAAACAGCTACTAGGAGAGCAGTAAAATGTGACAAGTGAGGTATTGGGAGCAAATTGCTCGAATCTTAATCAGGCTCCTTCTAGTGGCAAAACAATATAAGGAGCTAATGGAGAAGTTGGGTGTAAAAAAAAAAAAAACTGATCAAGGTAGAAATTACCTGGTGTGGCTCGGTGCAGTGACTCTAAGCTATTAAATACAGTTACAGGCAAATGCAAATAGTTTTAGCTGGTTCGTTTTAAAGTTTCAAAATCAGGCACAAAAGTAACAGTTCTGCTCCATTTGAGCCTGGGCAGCAACTCGAGGTGCTACTCTGGCCGGGATTCATGCGCTGAGCAGGAGAGCTTGTGACCGTTCAGAAAAGCGCACCGATGGCTACCTGTTGGTGGCAGCAGCCTGGATCAAGGTAGAAATTACCTGGTGTGTCTTGGGTTCGGGGCTTCTGTGGGCAGGAGGGCTTCAGGGCAGACCCTCACAACCTCCGGTCTCCTCGGGAGGGGTGGTCTCTCATGGAGAATGGAGAGAGAGGGGGATTAAATATGCAGCACAGGCCAAAGATTAGCTTGCTGGGTGCGGGTTGGTAGTGGGTGTGGGGAGAAGAGCAAATGGGCTGTGGGCTATCAGGTACTATTGTGATTCAAAAAAGAAGGTGATTACTAGCAGGGCAAACTGAAATTCTGCACACTGGAAATGCACTTTAGAAGTTAACAAACAGTCCCCAAATGAGTTTTTCACAGCGGGTATTTCAGTTACAACTGGAAATGCACTTTACAAATTAACAAACAGTCCCCAGTGAGATTTGCACGGGGGGATTTCAGATAGAACACAGGTCCTGGGCTTGCAGTGACTCTAAGCTTTTAAATACAGTTACAGACAAATGCAAATAGTTTTAGCTGGTTCATTTTAAAAGTTTCAAAATCAGGCACAAAAGTAACAGTTCTGCTCCATTTGAGCCTGGGCAGCAACTCGAGGTGCTACTCTGGCCGGGATTCATGCGCTGAGCAGAGGAGCTTGTGGCCATTTCAGAAAAGGTGCCAGATGGCCAACGACGGTGGCAGCAGCCTGGATCAAGGTAGAAATTACCTGGTGTGTCTCAGGTTCGGGGCTTCTGCGGGCAGGGAGGGCTTCAGGGCAGGCCCTCGCGATCTCGGTCTCCTCGGGGAGGGTGGTCTCTGGTGTGTCTCGGTCTGGGGCATCACCAAACATGTCTTCTAGTATATAAATGGAATGAGGAAGGAGAAGGGGACGTGCCCTGAAAACAAGGAAAGGAGGAGATAATCCTGTCAGGGAGACAAAGGTGATGATTAAGATGCAAAATGAATGGTTCTCTTTCACCAAAGGGCCTTGAGAATTGCTCAGTAGGAGACCCCTTTCCATCAAGGATAGCCACAATGCAGTCTGTGAATATTACTTCTTTGGTGAAGATCAAATCACGTAAACCCCAAAGAGCAGACAGGGTATACCTTAGAAATATAGTTGAGCTAAAGGAACAATCAGTGCCATCCCTTGCAGTAATCTTTCATCCCTTGCAGTAATCTTTCATAAGTCTATCCATACAGGTGTGCCACCAGAGGACTGGAAAGTGGCTAAAGTGTTCCTCATCTTCCAGAAGGGGTAACATCAGACTGGGAGAATTATAGGCTGTTCAGCCTGATATTTGTGCTGCGTAAGGTTCTGGAAGCTATTAGCAAGAACAGAATGATGGAGCACTGGTGAGAGGCCAAAGTCCTCACCCCCTCTTAGTATGGTTTCTTGAAGGGCAGGTAGCACAAACCAACCTGATCATCTTTTTCAAGGAAGTGACCAAGGAAGTGGATAAAGGCAGGGCTGTAAATGTAGTCTATCTGAACTTTATCAAGGCTTTTGACTCTGTGGAGCATGAGATGCATCTAGACAATGTACACCAATGTGGGATGTACAGTATAGAGGCATACACAAGTTGAATTGTTACCTCATGTGGGGCAAGAAGCAGAGGGTTGTGGTAGATGGACACTACTAACAGTGGAAAGGGATATTCAATGGTGCCCAACAGGGATCTGTGCTGCAGTCACTAGAATTCAATAACTTCATCAATGATCTGGAAACTAGAATCTCCAGCAGTTCACTGAGGCAGCAGAGGTTCACGGATGGCACTAAACTGGACAGGGTAGTGGACTCCCCAAAGGATAGTGACAAACTTCAGGAGTAACTGAACAACCTACTCATGGCATCTCAGACTCAACATAGCCAAATGCAAGGTGTTCCACCTGGGGAGAAAAAACAGAATTAGGACCTATACACTGTGTTTGGCCCCTCTTGCTGCAATAGAGGAGAAAAAGGGCATGTGGGTCATAATGGAAGGGACTGAAGGATGGTAAGCAGTATGTGGTTGCTGTCAGGTGGCTGCCAGAATGCTGAGGTGCATTTAAAGGCAGTGACCAGCAGAGCAGCGGCAACACTCCTGCCACTTGCAAGACTCTGGTCAGGCCCCACCTAGAGCTGTGTGTGCAGTTCTGGGTTCCTCGATACATAAAAAATATTGAAGCAGTCAATAGTGTGCAATAATGATCAGGATTATGGGGTGAAAAAGCAATTAGGAAAGACCGGTATCCCTCACCATGTTCATCTCAGAGAAAAGGAGGCAGAATGAGGGCATGATCTCAGCCTTCAGCTTACTCAAGGGTATCAAAAGATGGAACAGACAGAAATGTTGCATCTTGTATCCTCCATTGTGGTGCAGGGATACATACTGAAGCTCAGAGGTGCTAAATTCAGAGGAAACATTAGGAGACACTTTTTCTCCAGAGAGTAATAAATCTATGCAACATTCTACCAGTGGAGACAGTGAATACAAAGAACATGCCTGCCTTTAAAGTAAGCCTGGTAAAATTCCTGATTACCAAGAGAATCACAGGTATCCAAAGTAGTAAAGTTGAATAGGTACAGAAGTTTTATAAATTAGTACATGTTGCACAGTATACTTATTCATCACTGCTTATTAAATCATAGATGGACCTTGAGTTCCTTCCAACCTTAAGCTATTATATTACTATAGTCAGGCCACAGTATGGCCACCAATCCCACTTTGAGTTTAGAGATTACAGGAATACCTATATTCAGGTGGGAAGTAATACCCAGACCCCCCCCCCCGGCCAGGTGATATGTCCTATTTACACTCAGGTTTCTTAATCCTGTGTTAGCTATGGACTTTTCTCCATTCTGCTCCCTTATTGTTTTGATGTGCCACTATGTATCTTTTTGGTGATTTTCATTCTCAATGGCATTCTCTTTGTGTTTCTGCCACATTTATGTTTTTAACTGTTCAATTTGCTATACTGTAATGGTTTATTGCTGATCAATTAATAAATAATACACAAATGAAATGTTGATATAGTGCAGCTAAATTTGTAAATAAACAAAATAACATATAAGTTCTATATCTATTCGTAAGCAATAACACACGGCGAGGGTGTGGGTTACGTGCTGATAAAACACGCCTAGGGTGTCACAAGGCATGCAGGGCTGGCAGGTATACTCTAGGCGTGCTCTTATCGCTGTAACCCCACCTGAGTGTGTGTCTTGCGCTTATAAATGGCAACAGTAAAGTGAATAAACATTTGTAGTTTTTAAAGTTTTTTATTGATATTTTAATAAATAATAGAAGAACATATTGTAGGGAAAAATAGTCCTTTTGCTATTGTATTATTGCCATTAGGATAGTAACATTGCCATTAGGATAGTAACATTGAAGGTTTTAACATGAATTTTAAACATTTTAACAGTTTTATTTGGGTTTCAATTAAGGAAACAAACAGGAAAGATTTGGGTTTCAATTAAGGAAACAAACAGGAAAGAGTGTCTTACTGTAAATATTGTAGTTCATTTTATTGTAGATGTCTGGTGCAGAGGCGTTCAGTTCATTTCTTTTGCTTGCAGTTCATTTTGGTGCATTCTTGCGGTTTCTTGTGATTTTTTTCTTGCGATTTTAAATCGTTAAACAAAAGTAAACTAAGTTTTTAACATTTTAAATTTAAGTTGAGAAACTGTGCTGAAAAATTACATTTACTAGTTAATTTTATGAAATCTGCTCGTTGAGGTGGTGGTGCTTCCTGTTACGTCATGCTGCGTTTTACTTCGATAGGGTGATGAACTTTACGTTGTGCATCACACAGTTTCGGACGTTAAATGCTGAGGTTTTCGTAGTGGCATTGAAGTGCTGTATTACGCTTGTTGCTGGGAAGGTTTCTTCTGGGGTTTGATTCTCGTCGGGAGCGGAAGTTGCTATGTTTCCGGTGATGGCAGCAATGTAGGAGCTGGAGCAAGGTACATCGTTTTCTTGTAGGCAGTTTTGTTTTTGATGGATGAGTTGGCTTTATTGCTGTGTGCTTTGCTTTTTGAGAGTAGTATGGCTCCAAGCGTTGACAGTCTTGGGGTGGCAGCCCAATAGGAGCGGAGGCTGGATTCTGATTTGTGCCCGGTAACAGACATGATCTGTCGGGCTTCTAGGCCTGAAAGTGAAAGTAGTTGGACAGCTGTGGCTCTTACTGAATGATTGGTGTATCTGCATGACAGGTGGCTTGTTTGCTGATTTGTGGCATTAAGTTACACAGGTAATTGATACCCATAGGTTCTTGAGTGTACCAAGTGTTTACCGTTTGTGCAATGGTGTCCGAAATTTTTCTCGGGTGGCAGTAAAAGCTGGAAGGTTAGGAGGAAGTTTTTCAAGGTATTTTTGAAGGATTTTACAGGGCAGAGAGGATTATTAGGCAAGGTGTATATATAGCCACGATACTGCTGCTTTGAGGGTTCATTTTTTGTGGTTCTTTGTATATTCATTGAATGTTAGAGTTATGTATTCTGCACCTTGTTCATCAGTTTTATTTGAAGTGCTCTGGCTTTAGTTGTGAAGCCTTCTCTGCCTCTCCGAGCCATGCAAAGTTGTATGTCCAGCCATACTTTATTGAGTAGTCCTCTAGGTGTATTTGGGATAGAGCAGGAGAGGTTTTAGTAGTTGTAAGTCCTGTTCTGATATGGCAGGGTGGTGTTGTGCTCGATCTTTGCCCTCTCTTCTATACTTTTTGAGCACTGCTGAAAAAATGTTGTTTGCTGGGTTCATGTCAGGATGGTTGTGCAGGTTTATGTTTCTGCTTAGAGGTGGATTGTTGAGGTGTCTGTTAAGGCCGGCTCGTAGCTGTATGAGGCTTGATAAGCTGTATTCTGTGCCATCTGTTTGACGGATTTCTGCATAGAATTTTCGCAGTATTTTACAGAGGTCAGTAGGTGTTATTGTTTCAAGATCTATTGGTAACGCTTTTGATTGAGCCCAGGTTTGAAAAACTGAGAGTGCCCATTGTGTTGCTTTTTGAGTATTTTGCTCATCTTTTTCTTTTTCAAGTTGTTCTAGTTGTTCGTCCTGTGATTTCTTTGTAATGAGTGACATGTTTCTCTTTCTTTTCTTTTTGCAGGTTGTTGGGTCGCGATCGTTTCTTCTGTGGTGTTTGAAGTTGTCTCAGGCAGTGAAGATTGTGTGGTGGGACTTTGTGCCGGGGTGATTGAATCGCTGGCTGTGCCAGTCGTCGAGGTGGATGTTTGTGCACGCCTGTGGCGCTGTCATTTCAGGAGTCTGCTGTTCTTCACATTCTTCGAAACTGGTAAGTATTTCTGAAAATCTATGTGGAAAATAGCGGATTGGTGTAAGACATCTTCGACGGGTGCTGTGGACAGTTTCTTGGTTCACTTGTAAACAGGAACAGAGTTGCGATCTGTCGTTTTCTAGCGCGTTTCAGTTGGCGGTCTGAGGCGTGAGGTTTTGGCTGTGGCATCAGTGAGCTCTGCCAGTCAGCGTTCTTGTTTCAGTTGGCAGAGCTCACTGATTTGTTGGTGTCATGCAGCATGTTGCTGGGTGGTAGTGCGGTTGGCTACAATATCATCTGATAAGGACACGGCTCAGATGATGTTGTAGCCAATCAGTGCTTTGGGATTTCTAAGCCCATTTTATAAAGTGCTGTAACACCGTTGAGAGATTCCATGACATCATAAACCTTGAGAGTGAAGCTCAAGAGGTTTATGATGTCATGGGATCCCAACATGGTGTTAAGGCATAAGGGAGCAATACAGATGAATATGACTAGATAGGCCATTGACAGAGCAAAGGCCAATGGCACATTCATAAGGTAGAAAGAAGAAATGGGCAGACTGGATGGGCCTTGCGGTCCTTATCTGCTGTAAACTTCTATGTTTCTAAGTTACCAGCACCACAATAAGGTAGAGTCCCATGTGTTGGTTTTTATAATGCATGGGACTCTTGGCCAACTGTTTTTTTAATATTTCCTGGTTTTGATACAGCATTTCACCCACCTCCACAGCACTCACATCAGTTGTCACTTTCTCACACTCACCATGCTGACAGCCAAGCTCCATGACTAGGGCACCAGTCTGTCACTCACTCACTCACTATGGATACTAAGCGGGATGTCAGAGTAACAGCCAATGACTCAGAGCAGGTGCCCCCCCCCAGTCTTCAATATGGATAGCAGGGAATTTCTGAGAGAGACTGCTCCCATACTGCTGCCTCTGCCATGAGTCGGGTGGGTAGAAGTGATGTTCCTTCTAAATGGAGTCTAGCCTTGTTTTGTTGAAAAGAAGTAGAGTTGATCGGACCAACCACTGTGACCTCGGAGGAGGAGCTGCCATCACTACACTCATAAGCCATCGACATTATTTTATAATACTATCGCCTGATGCGAAAGTGTGATAGTATTAGGAAAAATAATTTTCTAATCAATGGTATTAGGGTTCTTAGCATCACTTTATGAAAAGTGACAACCCTGTATTATAGTATAAATAATAACAAGAAGCATTTAACAAGTCTCGGCATGTGAATTGGGGTTACAGACACCTGCAAGGCTTTTTTAAGAGCCATGAAAGACCAGACTTTACATTTGCAAGGGTCAGAGCACCTTTGAGGCTTTCAGGTAACTTGGAGAAATGTAGATTACTATAGCTGCAAAGGAAGAGAGAATTACGTTTCCTCTACCTCTTGCCCCACATCAACTGCAGTTTTGGCCAATATCTCCTTTTAAACTACTTTCCCAGTACTATCAATGGGATACTTTAACTGCTGTTGCTCATTCTCTGTTGACATAAATGACAAATATATAATTGAAGTTTTGAAGAGGTTGGCACCTAAAGAATAGATATAAGCAACCTAAAATGAGATATATATGTATAAGACATGGTGACATGTGAGTGTCAACTGCTTGCATGTGGTGGAATGTGTATAGAGGTAGTAGGTGAGATAGGGTAGTTTAACTTAATAGATTGCTATGTGCCACGTGATCAACAAAAATATCAAACATGTGCCAAGAGTAGTGACATCCTGCTCAGAGAGCATGGGCACTTGATGGTCTGTTATTCGGCAGTGTGTAACGTTTGACACATTCTTGCAGCTATACTAGCATCTGTCATGGTTCCAGTTACAATGCAAATATTGCAAACACCAGCATTAAAATGAAGAGAACAACACATGGCTTAGAGCACTGATATGCCACTGACCGCACCAATATGCAACTTGGAGGAACTGACATGCAACTTCTAGAGCTCCATAAAGTAGAATTTGTTTTTGAAATGTATTCCAATAGCACAACCCCATTTGAATTGCAGTGCTATCACTGATATGCCTTTGGGAGCTCTGAAATGTGCTGGGGAGGAACTGGTATGCCATTAGAGACATTGCATATTGCATCACCTTACAGCATCCCCCCCCATCCATTACTTCTGGGTTACGTCCACCTCATAGGCTGCAAATGCACGTGACCAGAATTTAAATCTGATCTGCCTTGGCTCTGTCCCTTACCACAGGTCTCCAGTTCATTCATGTGCATCGCAGAGTTTGCTAGCATATTGCCTAGCTCCACAGAACAACAAATAAGATAAGAATTTATGCTAGGCTCCATGGCTCAGAGTTCAAATGAGCAGGGTACCTACTTACTAGTGGCTACTCTGCGATGCACTGTATAAGAGAATAATTATGCAGGACACTAACTAGAGAAGCATGGCTATAAAAGAATAATGAAGCAGGACTAACTAGTGAAGCATTGCTAGGATTATACTACTGTGATAATAACCTGGAGTTTGTCTCACAAACTCACTGACTAATTCAACGTTTGTTTGAGCTTATAACAAAATGTTAATTTCACAAATCCTTTGGCTTTAGCTTGTTCAACATTTGGTTTGAGCTTATAATCTAAAGTTTGTCTCCAAGATCCATTGTCTTAACTACTTCAACGTTTGATTTGAGCTTTTGGCTAGTTCATTGGTGGCAGTTTGAAAAGTCGGCCAGTAGCTGGGATTATGTGAATCAGTCGTGCCATTGCTATTAATGAGGGACTTAGAAGGCATGTTTTCCCGTATTATAGGAGCGATAGCTATAATTCAGTGCTACCTTACATATTAATTTTATGATTGCTCAGACTAGCCAGCTATCACAGTCGAACTGAAGGTTGTAGGAGTGAAAAGCTATGGTTACCTCACAAATGATCCTTGCTAAGCCTTTAGCAAATCAAACTACTTCACCGACTGTCTCAAACGTTCTGATGGTATCCGAACAGCCTGACCCAACCTGCAATAATATTGGTGTGCTAGCCCACTGGTACGAGAGCTCCTTGTGAGCAGCTCTAGTATCCCCAGTGTGGGTCAGGCCCCCCTATGAGTGGGTCCAGCTGAAGCATAAGGAAACCATACCCTCAACTCCCCTGGGAGAGACAGTGCCCTCAGCTGTCAGTTCTCCCTTACCTTGTGACCCCAGGAGTTTCCTCCAGAGGTAAATCTCCTCCGCTGCCT